>CM067339.1:106065157-108465157 GCA_034376525.1 Nicotiana benthamiana | reverse complement strand
CATTCTTGATTTCGAGCAGCTCCTTTCCGTTATATCGAATCTCCTACCGCATAATGGCCCATATTTCAAATTATATCCGTAGGGCCCCACCTCAATTCTCTTAAGTTCCCAAATAATTACAAACTCACCTTAAGGCACATAGTCATCCTACTACAAAGCCCACATGCAACATCCACCACTCTCCCTTTTGGGAAAGCTCGCTTCTTTAATTAACTAATTGATATGAACTTCTCATACCCGACCTTCTAGAAGTTTTTAAATACCCCATGACACTTCCAAACGTCCTTCCTTATTCTTTGCTGCACGATTGTTGCCTAAGATAACATCTATCTTCGTAGCACTTGAACACACAATTCACTACTAACTTTAAACCTTTCTGAAGGTTTTCTCTCTCGAGCTGCCATTATTAGAAATACCGATTCAATTCTGAACCATCCTACCTTACGATAACTAACCATCGCTTCTTCATCACTGACCCGCAATATCCTGTTCCAAAGGCGAATTCTAGAATATTAGGACACCGGTGAAATTAGTACATTCAATAGGGACAACAACATCTCATTGTAGAAGAGAACTCCACCATGCTCGCAATTATCGAGTTCCGATACCTTATCAACCCAAACCTGAACATTCTCAGCCCGACTGCCTTTCCCCTACCGAGAATAAAACACTGGACCTCTAGTTCATGTACCGAGTAAACCTCCCTTCAAGTCACTTACTGCCCCGACACATGGGCAAACATCCTACCATCATATAATTACTGCGGAACAATCATTCATAAGCATCATGGCAACCTGTGCCTAGCCTCACAGCTCTCAGAAGTGCCGTTACTGGGTTGAAACAATTAAATATCCTCCTACCAAAGTGATGATAATAATCTGATCAGCCATCATCTCGTATCACATCAGTAGTACCATTACGGTTCTTCAATTCTTGATTTATAACAATCGGTTCGCGTCGTGTAAGATTATGTAGAAAGGAAAAAAAGGCATAAACCTCGAGGAATCAAATCGCACGATAAGGAATCAAGAAGGGAAGCACTCCTAACAGTCCTACAACCTCCCGAGGATAAGTACAGACGTCTCCGTACCAATCCGCAAGACTCTACTAGACTTGCTCATGACTTGTGAGACCCTAGGAACCTAGTGCTATGATACCATATTGTCAAAACCCAAAATCAACCAAGGACCGTGGTAGCGCCGGACACCGCTGTCAGGAAAGCCAACAAAAATACTTAATTAACTTCCAATTTTTGTACTGTCTAAAAGTCATTTTCTTTATACATTAAATAACGAATAATAAAATTACCAGAAATAAACGTGAAGTTTTTAACAAAACATAACATTTAATAATCTAAAAATCCTCCTAGAACCCGGTGTAACGAGTGCATGAACAAATTCTAAGAAATAATGTAATACAACAATCCTCCAGAATACAATATTGGACAGAAATAAATATAGAAAACTAAAAGAGACTCTGCTGGCTGCGGATCGCCTCAAGAAGTGCAGCTTACCTAAGTCTACGTGTATCCGTATTGCTATACCCAGTAGGCCACTAGAGATGCATATGCTCCTGCAACAAAAATGCACAGAAGTGTAGTATGAGTACGGAAATAATGTGTACACAATGAGTATCCCGTCTAATCTCGAAGAACTAGAGATGAGATGGTCGACTTTGACACTTACTAGTGGTCCAGTGATGATATATCTGTAACATATTAAATCGTGAATTTTTATAAACATGATTCAAATTCAATAGATGAAAACAAGTAAACATATATTTCTTTAAGAAATTTCCAAAATTCCTTTTCATTATTATCCAATTATTCTCAAGCCATGAAGAGGCAATAACAACTTTAATAAGCTCAAGGTAGTAATACAAGCATGCACAAATCATGCCGAGGTCGACGACCCGCTCCACCAAAAATATAAACTGTGCACTGCCGAGGGTCAGACGACATGAACCATAGATCATCCATATAACCTGCCGAGGCGTTCGGCCCGCTTCAGAAGGAATACACAGAGACAGTCAACCAAGAAGTCCACATGAAGAATTTCTCCAAAGAAAGCAAATCCTCTTTTAACCATTCAAGAAAAAAATGAAGTTTAATTAGCTTAGAATTTCATTTACTAACTCTATGTGATTTAAGCAATTCTAGCTGTCAATTGGTTCAGAACTAATCCAAGTTTAACATGCTCTTGGGTCCTAAAGTAAACTACTCGGACAATAGCATAATAGTAGGTACGCACGGACTCTCTTCATCTCGTGCGTACGTAGCCCCCATCAATTAGGAGTACATTCCCAATTAACTCACTTATGGGGACAATTCTCTCTTACAAAGTTAGAAAGGAGACTCACCTAGCTCCAAAGATCCATAACCAGCATTCCACGCTATTGCAAAGGCTTCAATCGATGCACAATGCTCCAAAGCTAGCCAATGGTTATACAAACTCATTAATATATACTTAATTACTCATTACAATCCAATTTATTGCAATTCCCAACCACGATTAAAAAGTTGACAAAAATGCCCTCGGGCCCAAGTGCTCGGATTTCCAAAATATTTGCAGAATACGTTAACCCATAGCCTCACGAACTCAAATATATAGTTTTCTCTAAATTCTATACCCAAAATCATTGTCACAATCCAATAATACTAATTTTCTAGGTTTTTCCTCAAACCCCAAGTTTTATACAATTTCCACATCTAAATCAATATGTAAACCTTCTATTTCACTCAAAACTAGCATAAATTACTTACCTCATGACGAATGATGGAAACCCTCTCTTCAAAAGCTACAAAAATTGCCCAAGCTAAGAGAAAAATGGGTGAATTGAACCCAAATCCCGATTTTTAAACATTCTGCCCAGCCCAGGCCCGCCCTTGTTCGCGTTCGCGACCTCCCGCTCGCGTTTGCCAAGGCCAATTACCCAATCGTTTGCATTTAAGTACAAAGCCTCGCGTTCGCGTAGGCCAAAGACCCCAGGCCTAGCTTCCACCTCTTCTATGCGTTCGCGATCTCACCCCCGCGTTCGTGTAGCAGCTCGATCGCACCCTTCGCGTTCGCGACTTCCTCTTCGAGTTCACGAAGGCCAAAACAAGAATCCCCCATTTACCTCTTCACGTTTGTGAGAGTTGCTTCGTGTTTGCTAAGAAGGAATCCAGATACCAGCAACCAAGAACAACATTTTAACTAAAATCGATTCGAAACCATCCCGAAACACACTCGTGGCCCTCGGGACCTCAACCAAACCTACCTACCAATCCCAAAACACGTTACTGACTTGCTCTAGGCTCAAATCATAATATAAAAAATGCTAAGACCATGAATTACACCCTAATTCAAACATTATGTACTTTGAAATTTCAAGCTTTTACATTCAATGGCGAAACCTATCAAATCACGTCCGATTGACCTCAAATTTTGCACACAAGTCATATTCGATATTACGAACCTACTCCAACTTTCGGAATCGGATTCCAATCACAATATCAAAAAGTTCACATCCAGTCAAACTTCTGAAAAACCTTCAAATTTATATCTTTAGCCAAATGACTCCAAAATGACCCACAGACCTCCGAATTCACTTCCAATCGTGCATCTAACTCCAGAATACCATATAGAGCTATTCCTAGACTCGGAATCCCAAACGGCCATCGATAAAACTGAAATGCATTTCAAGCCAAACTTATGAAATATCTTCCAAAAATTCTAACTTCCACAATGGGGCCAAAACATTCCTGGGTCTTCTAAAACCCGATTCGGACATACGCCCAAGTCCAAAATTATCATACGAACCTTTTAAAACCTTTATATCCCGATTCCAAGTTCGTTTACTTAAAAATCGAATCTTAGTTAATTATTTTAATGTTAAGCTTCCGAAATGAGAATTTTCTTTACAAATCAACTCTAAACTTTCCGAAATTAGGTTCCGACCATGCGTAAAAGTCATAATATTTGAAATGAAGCTTCTCATGGCCTCTGACTTCTAAACGACTTGCTAGAGCTCAAAAAGACATGTATGATCATTAAATTACTACTTTAGGTTACAAATTTGTAATCCATGAATTTTTCCCAAGAAACCCGGATGCTACTAATGATTAGGTTAAGGCCTATGATAAATGGGTTAAGGCTGATGAGATGGTGCGATGTTACATTCTTGCTTCTATGGCAAATGTTTTGTGATACAACATCAGTCTATGAGGTTTATATATGAAATAATCAAAAGTCTCAAAGATATTTTTGTTGAGCAGAATCGAGCGGCTAATTAGACATCCTCAAAATCCCTGTTGAATACCAAGATGTCTGAAGAATCATCGGTTAGGGACTATGTTTTGAAGATGACAGATCTTCTGAATGGAGTGGTGTCCTTGGATCTGTGATTGATAAGGAATCTCAAGTTGAGATTGTCGTCAAGACTCTTCTTGAGTGTTTTCAACAATATGTCTTGAGCTATAATATGAACAAAATACATTTTTCACTAGCAAAATTGTTGAATAAGCTGTAAGCGGCTGTTATCAAACAACAAGCTCCGGTTGTGGCACAGAATGTTGAGAAATCTTTTGTTCTAAGTTGAGAGGAATAAAGAAAAAAGAAGAAGGCTCACAAGGTTTTGGCACCTGGAGATGCCGCTGCTGGTGTGAAAAATCCCAAAGGAAAATGCTATTATTGGAAGCAAAGTGGGGACCACAAAAGGCAATGCCCTGCCTATATTAAAAAGTTGAATAAGCAAGGTATTCAAATTTAAATGTCATTGAAACTTTTTAGCGGCCGTCTCTATTATGTTTTGGTGTGTATATTCAAGATTCATTAATCATATTTTTACTACTTTACAGAGATTTTAGGAAACGCGGCGGCCAAGTGAGAGTGAAGTTTGCGTTTTTCAATCCAGAGGCAAGCTGACACCAACTTTAGCATAAGGAGTTATTAGAGTTTTGTTTAGTACTGCTAGAGTTTTAGTTTAAAAGGATGTTCTATATGTACCTTCTATTATAAGGAATTTGATTTTGGTTTCAAAAATAATAGATGCTGGTTATAATGTTTATTTGGTAATAACTCTTTTGTTATTAAATTTAATAAATATTTATCTACACTACTGCTAGAGTACATAACATTTTTATTCTTGATATATCTCTTCGTGTGCTACAACCAAAAGAATTAAATAACATTAATCTACCATATAAAAAAGTATTTTTGAATAGAGGCAAACTTATTCGTGGCACTTATGTCTAGGTCATATAAATGAAAACAAGAATTGGAGGTTGGTTTTAGATGGACCTTTGAATTCATTGAAAGTGGAGGCACCACCAACGCGTGAATCCTGTTTAGAAGAAAAAAAGAAGAGGAGACATTTTCCCTCAAAAAGAAATAGAGTTAGCGATAAGTTAGAATCAATTTACTCTAATTTGTGTGTTCCTATGAATATTTATGAAAGTGATAATTTTGAGTATTTTGTGACTTTCACAGATGATTAGTCAAAATATGGATACATTTATTCGTTGTGCCATAAGTCTGAATGCTTTAAAAATTTCCAAGAATTTAAGATGGAAATGGAAAAATGACATGATAACATATCAAATCATTGTGATCTGATCGTGGTGGTGAATACCTTTCTACGAAATTCATTAAATAATTATCATATTGTGGAATTAAATATTAATTATCCTCCCCTGGAACACCACAACACAATGGTGTGGCAAAAAGAAGAAATAAGACCTTTATGAAAATGGTTAGATATGTTATTGCGATTTGCCTTATTTTTTTGAGGGGGGGGGGGGGGATATGCTTTAGAAACATCAAATTTATGAATTTAGTTCCATTAAAGACAGTAGCTTCATCCCCAGCAAAATTAAGAACTGGGCGCAAACCCATTTTGTGGCACATTCGGGTTAGGTGTTGTCCAGTACATGTGTTGAAAGAGAAAACTGATAAATTAGAATTGAGGACATAAGTGTAAATTTATATTGGATATCCAAAGGGAACGAAATGAGGTTTATTTTAATGAGGTAATTGTTTCGACAAATGCCAAACTTTTAGAAGCGGGATACTTAATGTACCATATTCCTAGAAGTAAACTAGTTTTATAGGATCAAGAAATAGAATAACTAATGACTCATCCCTCTGAACGTATCCCAGAAATCAGTATTGACATACAACTGCATTAGCTTAGTAGGACAAATGTCAATAAGCAGCAGAACACAGAAGAACAATTGCATGATATCTCACTATCCAAATATAGTGGAGTAATGTTAAGAAACCTGAAATATTTATGCAACATGCACTTCATGAAGAAGTTAATTATATCCCAATACCACAAGGTGGGGAGGATAACATTGAGGCTTTAGTTGTGGAAAATGATGTTGCGGTTTAGCAACCAAATCAAATTGCACATGTAGTGACTAGTCGTAGTGTGAGAATTATTAGGAACCTCTCAAGTTTGCGCTCTTGGGAGAATCTTATGATAGAATCCCTGAAGATCTTAATACAAAACCTCTTAATTACGACGAAGAATTACATGATACAGACGCTGAAAAATAGATTGTTGCTACGAATTCTGCGTTGGAGTCCATGCATCGTAATCAAGTTTGGGACATTGTAAAACAACTTATTGGAGTCAAACCCACTGGTTGTAGATGGATCTATAAGAACAAAAGAGAGGAGTGGATAAATAAGTGCAAACTTTTAAATATATGCTTATTGCAAAAGAGTTTACTCAAAATTAAGGGATCAATTATAAGGAAACCATTTCGCTAGTAGCCATGATTAAATCTATAAGAATTCTCTTATCCATTGCTACTCATTACGATTATGACATTTGGCAAATGGATGTCAAGACAACTTTCCTTTTTGGATATCTTAATAAGTGCAATTATATGACACTACCAGATGGTTTCATACAAAGTGGCAATGATCACATGTTGTGTAAATTAAAGAAATTCATTTATGGATTAAAACAACTTTCTAGAGCATGGAATACTTATTTTGACACATCGATTGATACATTCAGTTTTGATCAATGTGAAAATGAGTCTTATGTCTATAAGAAGTTGGATGGAGATAAAGTTGTAACTTTGGTTTTGTGCATAGATAATATCTTGCTAATAAAAAATAATGCAAACATGTTGAATTGAGTAAAAGAGTAGTTATTCTAGCGTTTTGATATGAAAGACTTGGGAGAAGCGGCACATATCCTTAGGATCACGCTTATGGGAGATCGAATACGAAGGATATTAAGCTTATTCCAAGCACTTTGTATTGATACTATTCTCACCATGTTTAGGGTGTAAGATTCCAAAAAAGGTTTTCTTCCTTTTAGGCATGAAATTCTATATTAAAAGATCAGTCCTAAAAATTGACTGATGAAATAGAAAAGATGTAGATGCTTATACTGTAGGGAATATCATGCATATTATATTATGTACTAGACCTAATATATGCTTTGTTGTTGGCATGGTTAGCAGATTCCAGTCTAATCCCAGACGAGAATACTGGACTGTCGTTAAAAGTATAATCAAGTACTTGAAAAGGACTAGGTATTATATGTTGGTTTATCACTCAGGTGATCTTGCACCCATTGGCTATATTGATTTAGATTTCCATTTAGATACAGATTCTATAAAGTTTACCTCAGGATATGTTTTTACCTTAGGAAGTGGATCGATAAATTGGAGGAGCATCAAGCAATCATGTGTTGCTGATTCCACCATGGAAGTCAAATATGTGGCTGCATCTGATGTAGCTAAATAGGTTTTTGGGCTTAGGATCTTTTTGAAAAAGCTTAATATAGTTCCTTCGATACAACCACCAATTATTTTTTTATTGTGAATATAATGGTGCAGTTGCAAACTTGAAGGAACCGTGAATACATAAAAGGAGGGAGCATATTGAGCATTAATAATTCATGACATAACTTACAAAGGTGATGCAAATGTATTAAATATTGCATAACAATTTGGAAGACCCGTTTACAAAGAGTTTCTCGTAGAAGATATCTGACAAACATGTAGAAGGAATCAACATTAAATTTGTTGACGCATGGTTGTGAGTCTAAGTGGGAGATTGTTGGGATATACTATTAACAATGTAGTTTAGCTATAATGTTATGTTTTATTCTTTATAAAACAATTGTTTATTTTATTTATTTAATTTAATAAAGAATTATTTTAAATAGATCATTATTTATATGTGTGTCTTTTAGTTATGTAGTACATGCTTTGGCCAATCAGTTCGTGAGGCTAGATGTTTTGGAGCCCAACCTTGTTCTAGTTTTGCACAATCTCTCGTTCTTTCTTGTATGAGTGCATCAGAGAGTGTCCGTATGATGACCCCCATTTTCTTGTCCTTAAGGACATGGTGATACACGGTGGTACCAAGATGTTTAATATTGGAAATGATGGAGTTTTACATAGATAGAGTCGTATTTGTGTGCCTAATGTGGATGTGATTTGTAATGACCCGACCGATTATTTTGAGCTCTAGCACATTGTTCGAGGTGTAAGGCCATGAGCAGCTTCACTTCAGGTATAATGACTTGTACGTGTGATAGAAATTAAATTTTGTGAAGTTCGGAGTTGGTTTGGAGAGAGAATTATCATTTTAGAAGCTTTAAAATGGAAGAATTAACTAAGGTTGGACTTTTGAGTAAAAGACCTTGGAATCAGTATTTAAAGGTTCTAACATGTTTGTATGATGATTTCTGACTTTGATGTATGCCTGATCAAGTTTTGGATGACCCTGGGTGGATGTGCATTTCAATGTTATTGATATCCATTTGAGATTCCGAGTATGGGAATAGCTCTTTATGGTAATTCTAGTATTGGGGTGCAATTCATGAATTCAACATTGTTTGATGTGATTTGAGGCCTCGAGCATGTTTGTTTTATGTATTTAGACTTGTGGGGGTGTTTGGTTTGGAGCCCTAAGGACTCGGGTGAGTTGCGGATGTTGGGGAGGATGAGAAGAACTCCAGTTTTTCTGCTGCTTCTGGGTAACAGTTGCAAGTCTCGCAAATGCAAGAATTTGTTCGCATTTGCGAGAAGCGCTCTGCAATTGCGATTGAGCCTGACCTGGGGCAGAGTTCGCATATGTGATATTTCAGTCGCATTTGCGAACTCAACAGAGTTTCCATTTGCAACTCATTGGTCTTATTTGTGACCTTGGGAGTGGAGGCCTATGTTCGTATTTGCGATGATTTTGTCACATTTGAGACTTTTGCATTTGCGAACAAGGTGTTGCAAATACGACACTTGAGGCCTGTGCACAATTTTTTATTTGCGAGACTTAGACTATTTAGCTCATTTTCTTTCACCTCTTTGGAAATGTTTGGAGCTTTTGGAAGAGGAATTTAACCTAGCACTTTGAGGTAAATAATATATACACAACATGAGTTTAATACCTAGATTATGGATAGATTAATATGTGAAAATTTGTGAAAACAAGGGTTTGGATGAGAAGCTATGTTTTCGATAAAAAATGAGATTTGACCACAAAAAAATGGTTATAGAATATGGTAAAAATCATATATTTGACTTTATGAGGCTATGGGTAACCACTTTCATTGAAAAGTTCTGGAATCCCGGCACGCGGGCCCGAAGGTAAATTTTAAGAATCCTACATTTAGAGTTGGGTAATCGCCTTAATAGTTGGAATGTGAATTTTTGAACATGTAATGATTAGTTTATACACTTTTTGATATTTTGGATTTTTTGGCATCGGATAGAGGATTTGAGCATAATCTTGGATCGGAAAGTGGGCTTCGAAGCAAGGTAAATCTTCTTTATAACCTTGTAAGAGAGAATTAACCCTATAGGTGAAATAATTCAATATATGCTTGCGTCACTACTATTGTTATTTACCTTGAAGATGGTAATTATAATTAGATTTGATTTGGTGGTTCTAAGAATACGTGATCTGTTTTTACGATAGTTGCTTAGACAATAAATGCTAAGTAAGAGAATAGAAAGTCAGATAAGAGCTTGTAGATAGTATAATGACCAAACCGAATGGCTGGGAATCGGGGCCTCGGGCAGGTGTATATGGGCCTCGAGGTCAAGCCGGATGCTCGGCTAAGGGAAATCGATGGGGGATTAAGAGTTATGAGAGGTGCTACACCGGCTCTCTATGATAAATAATGAGTAATAAATGAAAAATAATAAATAGAACACAATGGATATAAGCAATAAATGTAAGTAATGAGATCAAGAGAATATGTTAGAGAGCAGAGAGAATGTTCTTGTATATTCAGTATTGAGTATAAGACGATGCCTTCATAAATGATAAGGATCCACTTTATATATTAGAGGGAATTCCAACATAGTAAAAATACATTTATTACAAAGATATGGAGCTGATACATCCATTTAACGCTATGAAACATGTTCGAACTAGCCTATTAGACTTAGTCAGCTCTAGTTGCGTGCCTTGGGGACTGCCCACTTTCTTACCATGACTATTTATCTGTACTACCCCGAGGTCGTTGTCGATAACCCCCCGGGCATGGATCACGAAGTTAGTCTCGAGGCTTTGGAAACGTGCTCATTAAGCAACATAATGATGGAAAAAGGTCCTTCCAATTTTACCGTATACATATAGTCCCCGTGTTTCTTAGATAAAAATGATAAGAAGCAGCTCTGACACCGATATCTTCGAGCCTCTTGTGACATATCACGCATATGATATCTACTTTTGTTACAACTAAGGAATCACGTCGATGGGGTTTTCCTAGGAACACTCATTAAACTTTCAGTTTCTATTTTCAAAGTAATAACACTGCCGTCGATCTGTCTCTCAAAAATATTGATTGTGCCAGTTAATAAATTTTCCAAAGAGAATTGATTGCCAATGTTGGTTGCGCCACCCTCTCTCTATTAATGGAAGCTTTCTTGAATCAAAACTTTGCTCAGTCATTATGCTCTTTTCCCCCATCCAATTTTATTTATCATGTTTAACACCTATGGCCATCGGGGCATGCGTTAGTATTTTCACTAGCTACACAATGGCCCTTTTTCAAATCTGTCTTTCTCCGAGCGAGATTGTACTAACTTCTTGTTGTTGTTGTTGTTGTTGTTGTTGTTATTACTATTGTCATCGTCGGCTCGAGGTGATGAGATAAGGTTGTTGATTTCTTCCAACTCAGGAAGATATTTGGACTCTATACCCTGCTTAGGAGGATGTTCGGACTATACACCGCTGCACACCCCTTTCTCCGGCCTAGTGTGGCACTTCATCCGTTTTACTTTCTGTGGGGTGAAGTGGCACTACCAGTCACCAATTTGCACAACACAATGTTCCAAGAAGTGGACTCAAAGTAGCCGTGCAAGTAAGGCCGACGCTCGCCAATTCTTCTATTGGGCTGTGATTTTCTTAGCCTGGTAAAAGCTTTTTCTCTTTTGCGGGCTACAACTTTTTCTTCATCTTTTTCTGCTTCTTCTGCATCATTTTATTGCCTCTTCCTTGTCCTTGAAGAATAAGACTTAGCCTTTTAGGCCCGGGTGATAGTCCTCAAGGGGGAACTTGTTTGGACATCTGAGAATAAAGATAACCTTTAATATTTCAAGAGCAGTCTCTGAGTGAGAGTTCGCTCAAGCTAGGGCAATCCGGGAACTTGTTGTGAACTCAAAGTGAAGATAACCTTAAGTTGTTGTAGATAGATTTCGGATGAGGTCTCACCCAATTTTAGATGGTCCCTAGGTTAAAGTTACCGAGAGGATGGTTTTAACTCAACCCGAGGACTCATGTAGCTCGAGGTCTAGAGGGTCAGGTAAATGACCCATACTTAAAATAGCAGAAATCCGCGAGGTAGGGTAACACCTTGAGGTTAAGCCCATATGAGTAAGTTTTAAGAGCTTATATTCTTTTTGACAGAGATCCACGAGATCAGATACCATCTCGAGTCTTGTAATTATACAAATGGCTCATTAGAGCCTAACTTCTTCTTGATAGATGTCCTCGAGATCAGGTACCATCTTGAGGCTTGTAATGATATTAATGGCTCCTTAGACCTATCTTTTTCTTGATAGAGGTGCTCTAGATCGGGTACCATCTTGAGGCTTGTAATGATATCAATGGCTCCTTAGAGCCTACGTTCATCTCTAAATAGGTCTGCTCTGCAAGGAGAAGGGAGTTCATCCTCCGGTTCTAACCTGGTTGTAGGTGTGGCGTTGGCGCCAGGAGAGCCAACCTCTAGACATTTTCTTTCGAAGGGGGGACTTTTGTCGCTCCCGCTTTTTCTCACAAAATTGGGTTTATGAAATCTAGGAGGAAAACTCATCCTTTCTGAGATTTATGTTTGAATTGAAGAGTCGCCACCTAATGATTAAGGTGCATTGGGAAACCAAGAGGGTTTGATTTGAGTAACAAGAGATTGGGTAAATTCTTGAAATTATCATAAGGAGAAGGTGTTAGGCACCCGGCGGGATCCACTAGAATAGTTCCCAGCCAGACCATTATTGTGAATTTAGGTGCAAATAGCATGTATGCAAATAAAACTTCAAATAAGAGGAGAATTTCACATAATGTATACAAATAAACAAAGTTGGAAAGAACTAAAGGAAGCTTCTTTTTCTTAAAGAAATAGTTTGAAATCTTTACAAGAAACAAAGGAAAGGGGGGTCCTAAGTTTATTAATAATATGGATTACCCCACACAACATCCGGTAATCACTCCTCAGCGAGGGGCTACACGAGATGTTATCGCGTGGTCATTAGGGGTGTTCATGGTTCAGTTTGGATCGGTTTTTCCCTAAGAAGAAACCAAACCAAGTAAGTCGGTTTTTCAAATATTATAACCAAACCAAACCAATTAAGTCGGGTTTTCTCGATTCGGTTCATGTCGGTTTTTTGGTTTTTTCGATTATTCGTCGGTTTTTTCTTAAATATAAGACATACACTACCAAACACAGATTCCTTCGACCACATTTTAAATGTAACACTATCAAATCGATTGCCCTTTGAGAAATCAATCATTAACCAAGATATACTGATGATAATTGAATCAAATAGTGATAAACAATTTCAGGACTCAATTAGAATATGTTATTTTAACACAAAATTGATTCTTGCACTAAAAAAAGAAAACTACCAATCACATTAGAATGTAAAGGTAAAGAACTATATTAAAAGTACAAACTATTAATACTTACCATAAAATTTTGGAACTTTGTATACCATATAAGTGCAAACTCAGATACACCTCCTTGAACAAAGACAACACATAATTAACATGACTTTCACATACTTTTTATGGTATGATTAAGAACCTAATGGTTGATGCAAGCTGATTTATTACATAATTCAGATAAGATACCCAAATCAGGCTTGCCTGCTGGTTATAGTTAACAAAAAACCGATTTAGTTTATAATTTTTTCCCTAAGACTTGCGTAAGAATTGGACAAGGATCATATAGGCATGTTATCTACTAAATTCATAAAGCAACAAAATAAGCCGAATACATACTGATAAGAATGATTGTCAGATTATTAAAGAAGGCAAGTTTTTATGAAGGTTATAAGTTCTGCAAATTTTACACATCGTTATTACTGGTTTTAGCCTTATACATGATTGAAGCAATTTAGATTTGATTAATAGTTCCTATTGACATACTTTCTATGCGTTGTTAATTTTAAACCTTTTATAGACATGGTAAAAATGCAGAAGCCTAACATACATGATATCTAGAAGCTGAAATTTATTTAAGAACTATGAACATGGTATCTAATGGCAGTTGAGTTTTTATGACCTATGAACATGATTACTAGATGAAAAAATGGATTTATAAGATTCAGAAGGACCTGTAGGCATATTTTCTATATGCATATGTAGAATTCAGATACTTATGGACATGATTTCAAGATGAAAATGCAGAATTCAGAAATACTTATAGACATGTCATCTATGTGGGAATGCAGAATTCAAAAATACTTATAGGAATCATATCTATGTGAGAATGCATAATTCATAAATACCTATAGGCATGATATCTATCCTTTGCATACATAGTTATACCCCTCTTTTCACTAGCCATCCCCAAGAGTTTATTACAAATTATTACAGCCCAGAATGAAGTAAAAGAATACATCAGAAAATGAAAGTATAGCCAATGATAGCCTTATTCAGATTTCATGTCTGAAATATGAGGTAAACCAACTCCAAGAGATCATGATCCACAGACTTTCTCCCATTTGAGTGTGTCAAATTTCCCTAAGAGCCTCTAAAAGGACTCAAGCCAATGCTCACACCCAAATGTATTATCAGATTAGGACAAGTGCAGTGTGGAAAGGACAAGTGCAGTATGGAAAGGACAACGCTCAAGTGTCCAAGTTTAGAGGAAACTCAAGGTTCTAAGGCAAATCTCACAAGAGGGGGGATGATACTAGAGGCTAAGAGAGAGTGCAAGTGCATAAACAGAATTCTGAGAGAGGGAAAGGGGAATGGAAACAACTGCAAATAAATGCACATAGGGTTACAAGGGAATATGAAGGTTGTAAGGAGCCTATTTCTTAGGCAATGGCAAGCTTTAAGCATGCTCAGCAATGGAGGATGCTGGAATACCACAAGCCTGTAAAAACACACATTAATAGAGTGCTGGATCCTAAGGGACCAGGTTCGATTCATGAGAAACAATTTACATATTGCCATGCTCCAAACCATAGCTTAAATACACTAGGGGGTGGGGAATATGGATTTATAACAGAACATGCAGATAGAAATCAGCATACTAAAGTAAGTGTTGAACTATACATATAGAGTAAGTAGACATAGATACAAAAACGTTTAAATAAACACATTGTTGTGTTTCTAAATCATAAATCAGGACATACAAGTTTCTAGAAACAAATAGAGAAAAAGTAGTAGGACTTGTAAGCATGCCACAATGCAGACAAGAAGAGAGAATATATTGCATATAAGTGTAACTTCAGAAAGACTATGAATGATGGTGTGTGTTTGTGTCAATGAAGAGTAGGTATTTATAGTGTGAAGAATAGGCAAAAACAAGGTAAGAAACCATCTAAGGAACTGAATATCAATTAAAATCAATACAAGAATTACTTTAATTAAGGAATTCAGACTTAAAACAGTAAAAGCTATTTAGGGAAATGAATCAAATAAACATCTTATGGAAAGTAGGCAATTGGGGGTAAATATATATGGGCTTTTTTAAGGGAAGGGTTTTGAAATACATAGTTAAAAAATAAGGTAAAGATCCCCCAATATGGAGTAAATCAAGGGGTAAGAGATTTTGTAAATGTTGGTCCATAAATGAACCAAGTCAGAAAAGCTAAGGAAAACTTTTAACTTAAATCGAGTCACAGGGCAATCAACAAACAAGGAAAAAAAAATTAATCAATCCTATACAGAAGGACGTCTGAAACTAATCAAAATCTGAAATCCATTTTAGAGGGGAAGTCTAGCACATTAAAAGGGCACACACGTATCAACCATGTGAGAAGGGATCAAGTAAAATGTCTTAAAGAGTTTGACAAAAGTCAGAATCATATGAAAAAATAAAATTGAAACAATGATTGTGAAACTGAACGAAGCAGTAGATGAAACAATTCCAGGAACTCAAAACAGGTCTAAAAATTAGGGTTTTTGAAATCAGACAAGTTTAGAGATAAAGAGCCAACAAATTACTTAGCCAAGGGTCTCAAAACTTAGATGAACCCCCAAATTTAGGGTTCTTGCCATTAACCGAGTGCTGAGGCAAAAAGGGTAAATGATTAGGGAAAAGATACTACTTGAAACAGGTATAGAGGTCTCAAGAAGGAGCTGAGATCTTTTAACATGTTCCTTCAGTATCAGAATTTCATGAGAAACATAGTAAAAAGTAACATGCGAAACAACAATAGAAGAACTGGTAGAAGAAACAAATAAGAACGTGGTAGGAGAATCTTACATAGAGCACAGTAGGAGCAATATAGTAGAAGAATATGGTCGTAGAAATTTTATCAAGAACACAGTTCGAGCAATTTAATTGAAGAACATTGTAGAAGAAATTTAACAAGAACACAACAGGAGAAGCATAATAGAAAAACATACAAGAGAAGAAGAAAATCTTATAAACACACATGAGAAAAAGAAAATTAGAGAAACATAACTCAAAACCCTAGATCGGAAAATAAAGGTTTTGAAAGCATAACTTTTGAAAGAAATATCAGAAAATTCTTTAAAAGCTTAGGAAAAGCATAGATATGGAACAGATCTAAAGAGATCAGAAAAACCTCAAAAACTAGGGTTTTCATAGAAACCCGAACAGTGAGAAAAGCTCGGATCAAAGAAGGAGGAGTCGAGGCCAGGCTCAAAATAGACATGGCTTGCAGGAGCAGGCAGGAGATAGCCTCAGACATTGAATCGACAAAGGTCCGGAACCAACTCTTCATGGTCAAGTCATGACACTTCATTAACAAAGCGTGAGGAGCCATAGCAGGCTGGTGGGTGGTGAAACCACAATGGATTAAGGCCAGGAGATTGTCGGAGAAGATAAGGGAACACATCAGCAAGGACTGGAGAGGGAAGGTTCTAGAGAGAACCAAAGATAGAGAGATAGAGATGAGTGAGAAATATTAGAAGGGTATTGGGAGGTCGTTTGGTCAAAAATTTGATGCGGATCTAGACCATTGATCATAATTGATCAACGATCAAGATTTGTTCCGGATTGGGTCAGGTAGTATAAGGATTGAGCTTGGGTCTTGGATTGGTTTAATTTGGGTTGGGTATTGGGTTTAATTTAGTCTAACTTATAAAGCTAATGATTTCTATAAGTTGACTATCTCCTTTTTCCTTAATTTATAAAAAATAGTAAATGAATTTCTGAAAACAAATTGAAAATGCTAAAATAATTCATAACGTATAATTATCAATTTAAAATATGAAATCCCATTTTATAAATATGAGATGACTTTAAACCTATAAAAGACTAATATTTTAATTATACAATTTATCCTTAAAATACCAAAAAAATTTGAAAAAAAATATCCTAGCTATATTTGAAGATTTACATGATAATCTAATAAACGAATCACCAAAAATGATAATTTTGGGACAATTATTGGGAGGGGGGAGGGGGGGGGGTTTGTTCATAAAATAGGGCCGTAAATTGATTTAAAAATAATTAAAAAATTAAGGAGAAATAGTAGGACGTTAGGAAATACTTATATATTCATATACATGCTATTTTAAAAGGTATTTTGCATATAAAAATAGAAAAAAATGGGTGTCAACAACTACCCCTATTTACTTGGGAAGGATGAAAGAGTTGTTGGGTAAAGATATTATGACCAATTTTGACCGAACGAAATGGTTTGAAGAGTTTGGCCATGCTCTAGCTCCTGATCTGCCTACATATCCCTGGTCTTACAGGAATCAGGCCATAGACAGTTTAGGATCCGTCGGCGGAGAATGCCGATAGAGACTTTTCAAGAACGGAAGCGATATTCAGGTTGGGATGAATGGTTAAGGCATAATAGGGTTGCAAGAACTGGAGCGGGAGCTTCTCCTACCGAGATGGCCGTTGTTTGTCGGTTTAATTGCAAAATAAGCAATACAAGCATATTTTGTACCGAAATTTAAACATGATGCAAGTTCCCGTCGGACTATGAATGTTGTCTTTGAACGGTTAGAATGACGTCCTCAAGCCATGACATCCTGAGCCATGAAGCGTATCGAAATGGATTCAGAGGCATGAAATGATTCTCTCGGGCTATAATAATGATGCCTTTGAATAATGATATGCAAAAGATAAAAGGGATCCTCAAGCCATGGTATAGTATTCTCGGGCTATGAAAATTATGCCTCTGAACAAAGATGCCTTTGGACAATTTGGCGATTTTTCATCCCATGGGATGTAGTGTTTTGGGGATCTTTCAGCCCATACAATGAAGAAGGTGGCGATCTTTGAGCCGTGCAAGTGTAAATAAAGTAGCGATATTTTAGCCATGTGAATACAATTGAGGTGGTGATCTTTCAACCATGCAAGTATAAATAAAGCGGCGATATTTCAGCCATGTGAATATAAATGAGGTGGAGATCTTTCAGCCATGCAAGTGTAAACAAAGCAGCAATATTTAAGCCATACAGAAATGCAGATGGAGACAGAACTTAGTCTCGTATGGCATAATGGTAGCCTTATGTAATGCAGAAATGCAGATGGAGATAGTGCTTACTCTTAGAAGACAGAATAGAGCCTTATGCAATGCAAATTCAAGTGGAGGTATAGCTTAATTTTGAAATGCAGAATGGTAGCCTTATGGAATGTAGAAAATGCAGATGGAGACAGTGGTTAGTCTCTGAAGGCAGAATTGTATCCATATGGAGTTCAGAAAATGCAGATGGAGACAATGCTTAGTCTCAGAAGGAAGAATGGTAGTCTTATGCAATGCAAAATGCAGATGGAGACAATGCTTAGTCTCGAAAGGCAGAATGGTAGCCTTATGCAATTCAAAATGCAAGTGGAGGTAGACCTTAACCTCGGAAGGCAGAATGGTAGCCTTATGCAATAAGTAAAAGGGAAAATGATAATAGAATTTTCTTAGTTGATAGCGGATTGTGATATTGTGACCGTTGGGAATACTGTGTTTGCTGAGGATACTGCATGCGGATAGTAGTCACGAAAAAGTGAGGTGTGTTCTTGAAAAATGTTTTCATCGTACGTATATTTGATGATTTTTCAACTCAAGTGCCTGCATCCAAAGAATAATCGTGAGTTTTGTAGGGGGTTAGTTCGTATCTTTACTGGCTCAGCTTGATCTTCTCGATTCTGATCTGGTGATACTTTACGTATCGTTGGGGTAGAGTTGCTAAACAAAGAAATTTCGGAAATAGAAATGCGTGATTTAGTAAAAATATAACATAAATGCATAATTAAGAATATCTTTCTCGAGATGAACCGACGACTGCGACGGGGTTCAGAACATTGCAACCCTTCTTCCAATGGAATTATGAGGGTCCTCCTCAAAATTCAGCCCTAGTTTACTAGGTTGCTGCTTCTGACTACTGCTAGTGATAGTTGGCTGAACTCAACATCGCAAGTTTGAGGGTCTTCCTCAAAATTCCACCCTAGTTTCCAATTGCGGGGGAAATTAAAATTTTGTTCACTTGTGACCGAACCCATAGGGCTACCTACGTATCCCCTCTAATACAAGGATCAGGTGAGGCTTAGTTTAAATTACATCATATATGAAACACAATGATTACACATAGTATCGCTTGACTGCATCTGAATTGATCGGCTTTTGTCAAACTTCTCCGTCAATCTCTGCAAGTAAAAGGTTCCTCCTGTCAGAACCCGATGCACCATATCTGGACCTTGCCATTTGGGAGAGTATTTCCCTTTGGCTTCATCTTGGTGCGGAAAAATTTTATTTAACACCAACTGTCCCAGTGCGAACTATCTTGGCTTGACACTTTTTTTGAAGACTATGGACATTCTGTAATGATAAAGTTGATCGTGGCAAACTACATTCATTATTTTACTGTCTGTAAGAGCTAGATGCTCTTAGTGACTTTTCACCCATTCCACATCGTCGAGCTCAACTTCCTGTATGATTCTTAAGGAAGGAATTTCCACTTCGGCGGGAATGAAGACTTCTGTACCATAAACCAGCATATAGTGGATTGCCCCAGTTGATGTATGTACTGTGGTGCGATACCCTAATAAAGAAAATGATAGCTTCTTGTGCCACTTCTTATGCATCTGCTTGATGTTCTTGTTGGCAGATTCTACAGCTCCATTCATCTGAGGCATATAGGCTGTAGAATTCTCGTGTTTGATCTTGAAGGTATCACACATGGCTTTCATCAAGTCACTATTGAGGTTGGAGCCATTATCGGTAATGATTGACTCCAGAATCCCGAATAAGCAAATGATGCAGTCGTGGATGAAGTCTGCCACAACATTCTTAGTCACTTCTTTGTAAGAAGTTGATTCAAACCATTTGGTGAAATAATCAACTACTACTGGGATAAACCTGTGCCCGTTTGATGCGGCAAGTTCGATTGGTCCGATAACATCCATTCCCCAAGCGGCAAACGACCACAGCGAGCTTGTTGCATTAAACTCATATGGAGGCACCTTTATCATGTCTGCATGTATCTAATAGTGGCGGCACTTTCGGACGTACTGGATGCAGTTCGTTTCCATAGTCATCCAGAAGTAACCAAGAGTATCTTCTTTACTAAGACACACCGTTCATATGTGGACTGCATGTCCCAGTGTGGATTTTTTTAGTTATTTAGATGCTTCCTTCGCGTTGATACACCTTAGTTATCCCAAGTATGAAGTCCTCCTAGACAGGATTCTTCCGTTTTGAAAGAAACTGCTAGATAACCTTCGAAGTGTGCGCTTCAGATTAGTGTTTGCAAGATCTGGGTATTCTCCTTTTGCTATGTATTCCTTGATATCATGAAACCAATGTTTTCATCTGCTTTCTCTTCAACATGAGCATAGTAAGCTGGGTGATCATAGATCTTTATCGGAATGGGATCAATGAAGTTCTTGTTTGGATGCTGTATCATAGATGAAATGGTAGCCAATGCATCTTCAAACTCATTCTGGACTCTGGGAACATGATGGAACTTTGTCTTTATGAACCTCTTTCTCAGCTCCTGTACATGATGCAAATGAAGGAGTATTTTGGTGTTCTTGGTCGCCCATTCTTCTCTGACCTGATGTATAAACATGCCCGAATCTCTGATAACTAGAAATTCTTAAATGTTCATGTTAATGGCCATATTGAGTTCTAAGATGCAAGATTTGTACTCGATATGGTTGGTGCACGGGAATCTCAGTTTGGCAGATACCAAATAATGCTGATCAGTTTATGATACTAGGACTGCTTCTACACCAACTCCTTTGTAATTTGCTGCTCTATCAAAAAATATTCTCCAGCCATAAAGTCGGATGCCATACATACCTAGTTCGACCATTTCTTCGGGTCTTGGCTAATGTACAAATACAGAGAATCTCCTTTCAGACTCATGAAATATTTCATGCAAATCCTCTCGTCCTTCCCTACTCCGACCAGCTTGTAAGAGTATATTCTCAATTGAATTCTCGGATCCCCTGTACCATCAAACATCTCCAACTTTGGAGGTTTTTACCCCTTGGGCAGTTTGACATCAGGTTGTATACAATGATCTTCGTAGTTCAATCCTTCAATCCCCTTACTTTGACGCCATGAATTAGGCTAGTAAATTTCTTAAGTTGTTAAGCTACATTCTTGATGCGTGAGTCTTTATTACCAGACTCGGGTGTGCCATATATGGGTTGAGTGGAGTGTGGCATATTCTCCACATAGATGGGGATGCTATGATGAGTGTAGAAGTGATCATTTGTGGAGTTTAAAGGTTCTGGGATGAGTAGCAGAGTATTGTTGGAACTGTGGCAAGTATTGCAGTGGTGGTGAGGACCAAGACGGTTTTGTGGTTTTGGATTATTTTGTGGAGGTGTGGAGTTCTAAGTATTTGGGAATTGATATTTGGAGTGGTGAGGGAAAATGATAGATTTTCCAGATTCCGAACCTGATCAAGGTCCTCCTGGAACATCAACAGTTTTTTCTCGAGTTGGGGCGCACATTCTTTGAAAACCCGAGTGCCATGAGTGACCTCTACCCATTCAGTGGAGTTTTTCTTTCTGGTGTTGTTCGAATTTAACATCTTCCCTTTGTACTTATTTTTGATGGGACTAGGAGGACGGGAAGGTGGAGGGACACTTGGTCTTGTTAAATATAGTGATATTTCCAGAGTGCATGAACTAACCTTCGAAGAGGGGAATAAAAAGCAGTAAAAATAAAAAGGTAACTAGTTAGTGAGTATTATAAGAAAAAACATTGCGATATTTAAAAACATAATGAAAGAATGTAAATCGTGTCCTAATTTGGGGAACCTCTTTATGCCCGAGGTAGGCCTAGCGACAAATTGATTTGGAGAACATAGAATGCTAAATGCCTCCTTTTATTGATAAAAAGTAGACGAGTCCCAAATTGGCACTAAATAACAGGAAATAAAAGTCACTACTAGCCAAAGGCCTTATTACATTTCTTAAAGCAAAAAGGAAAGACTCCTATCTAGTTTGTCCTAGAAGGACCTTCCCAAGACTCGACATCTTTGGCTCCATCGAACAGCTTCGCCAACTTGCAAAGTCCCAGCAACAGGTAGGCTCTGGCCAAGTGTCCGCCCTTGTTTCCTTTAGCAATCTTGCAGTCTTTGATTCTTTTGAGAAATTTCCTTTCCAGCTCCACTAAATCCCGCTCCAAGTATCCCACTCGCTTGTTGGCACTGACATCCATGTCTTTCCAATCTTCAACCACCTTTTGGTTGGCTTCTTGCATCTCACGGTGCTCGTTTTCACATTCTCGAATCCTCTTGTGCAGTTAATTGTATTTGACATGTGCTTCAACCTTTTCATCTACGATCGTATGACCTCGAACAAACCCGGGTTGACCCAAACCATTATGATTATATTCTAGACAACCTGAATAGTATGGGGTACAACCAGCATGGTATCTGTCCGGCTCAATGGTATCCCTTCCCATGACGATATTGCAGTGCCACATATGTTGAGCTTTGCACTTTTATGCGCTATTATTATCCTGAAATTTGGCCCAGAAGTGACTCATCTTGTTGACCATTGGTATAACTTGTTTCCAACCATACTGTCTCATAACTCGGAGAGGGACGTAAAGGGTAGGTATCCCTCAAACCGATCAGTATCCGAAACGGTGCATCCCTGGATTGGGCGATGAACCCTTTAGTAGGAAACGACTCGAACATCCAATGTACTTGATCCTCAGTTACAGCCCTCAAAGTGTTTGGCTCCTAGATGACACTTCTCCAAGGCTCGGTATATTTCTACAATAATCATGGGCATAATACTAAGTGGCTGCTCACTAATTCCCTCCATCAGAGTTTTGGTTACCATAGCTTGCCTGGTATGGATCCTTGTGTTCGTCATTGGACACACTACCATCCCAGGAAACAAAACATGAAGACAAAGACCCTTTGGTCGATATGTCCCAATGATGTGAGGGAGAACTCATTAGGACATGTACAGTAAGATTTGATATGACCGTACCTCTCGTACAAATAATCAAAGGAACATACGACTCTTTAAAGCATGTCAATTCTGGATTCTACTTTACACCATCATCTTGCGGAAACCTCTACCCTTGCGATTTTTCAATATTAACAAACCCAGAGTTTCCCATGGTATACTAGCCTATCCTCATATTTCCTTTGGCAGGGGTGTCATCTCAATGTCTCCAAAGTAGCACACAGATCTTTCCCAATCCCAGAACAAAGTAGCGCCTTCTACGATATTGTTGTTGGGTTGGATTTCCAGGAGGCAAAGTAGATTTCCTAAGTATTTTCGGACAAGAGTCTGACCACTAGAATGAAGATCCTCCACTAGCTTAGCAATTTTTGGTGGATGTTGATGACCATGCCGAATCTAGGACTTCGTGCCTCATATTTCTGTAAGCTAAAAGGGTTAGACCCTTACCCCCACCAGACTCGACTATTAAATATCAATAATTGGCATAAAATATTTAGTTCTACAAATAAATACACAGAACGTGGTAGTGTCCGTTTGGGTTTTGGGGAAACCCAGTTGACTTTGGACAAGGCTATCTTAAAGAGTCATTATGTGGACAAAATAACTGACTTGACTAAGTTTGACCATGATGCGTGCACAAATAAATAGTGTAAGGTTTCTATGGGGTTTTAGACTGGTATCCTTGGGCGGAAAACTCAAGGGGAAAAGGCACGGAACCATCGACTACACCGCTGATCGACTTGTTTTATCGCAAATATGTCTTTTTCGGATTTAGGGGGTGATAATATGGGAAGAGCGCAACCACTCATTATAAGAGTTGCAATGGGATTTGTTTGGCACGAGTGAAATATGTTGTTGAAAACATGCTTATGCAATAATTAAAGCAAGTTGTTATGCATTTGCACGTTATGAAAGCAGTAAATACAAAAAATATTCGTGATTTAAAGTAGTAAGGAAAGCGGTAAAGGAAAGAAATAAAGGAAAGAAGAAAAGATACAAGTCAGTTTTTGTAGTTGAAGAAGGAATTAAATTCTTAAATTTATTAAACAAATAAAGGCACATAAAGAAATGCAAAGACACAATATTAATCTGAAATGGTAAAAGCCTAAAAAAAATCTCCAGCAGAGTCGCCATGTTGTCGCGGCACCTTTTTTCTCGCAAAATCGGGTATATGACATTTGGGAGGACAACTCATCCCTTTTAGGATTTGGGTTTGAATTGAAGAGTTTCCACTTAATGATTAAGGTGCATTAGGACACCAAGAGGGTTTGAGTTGAGTAACCAGAGATTAGCTAAGGGCTTGAAATTATCTCAAGCGGAAGGTGTAAGGCACCACTCAGGATCTACTGGTGTGGTTCTCGGCCAGACTAAAATCCTGAATTTAGGTGCATATATCATATAGGCAAGTAAAACTTCAAATAATAGGGGATTTTCAAATAATGGTTACAAATAGACAAAGTTGGAAAGAACTAAAGGAAGCTAATTTTTTCTTAAAGAAATAGTTTGAAATATTTAGAAGAAAAAAAAAATAGAGGAAGCGGGGAGGGGGGGTCCTAGGTTTATTAATAATATGGATCACCCCACACACAACATCCGGTAATCACTCCTCAGCGAGGGGCTACACGAGATGTTATCACGTGGTCATTATATCTATATATACCCTTTCCCATCCCGTTAAGGAATTAATGTGTGGAATAGTCTCATTTACTTATTGTATGCTATTACCTGTCCCAATCTTATAATCTCGAAGGCATTTTGGACTACTAATCCTAAGGGGATGGATATTAGGCTTACTTGTAGTTTTTAGGGCAAAATTCTAAGGCGACATACAAAAACATGTATAGCAAGTTGGGGAAGCACATAACAAGCAAAAAAGGCTTAGATATACCTCCCTGAACAAAGAAACCACATAATTAACATGACTTTCACATAGTGTTTATGGTCTGATTAAGAGCTAAAAGGTTTAAGCAGACTGATTTATTTCACAGATAAGAAGCCCGAATCAGGCCAGCCTGCTGGTTGTAGTTAATAAAAACAGAATTCAGTTTATAATTTTTACCCTAAGGCTTGCCTAGGGATTGGACAAGGATTATATAGTCATGATCTCCACCGAATTCAGAAAGCAATGAAATAAACTGAATGCATACTAATAACAATGGTTGTAAGATTATTAAAGAAGGCATGTTTTTACGAAGGTTATAGGTTCTTCAAATTATGACACATTATTATTATTGGTTTTAGCCTTATACTTGAATGAAGCGATTCAGATTCAATTAATAGTTCCTATAGACATGGTAAAAATGCAGAAGCCTTATAGACATGATATCTAAATGCTCAATTTCATATAAGACCTATGAACATGGTATCTAATGACAATTCATTGTTTAAGACCTATGAACATGATTGCTAGATGAAAAAAATGGATTTACAAGAATCAGAAGGACCTATAGGCATATTTTCTATGTGCATATGTAGAATTTAGATACTTATGGACATGATTTCTAGATGAAAATGTAGTATTTAGAAATACTTATAGACATGGTATATATGTGAGAACGTAGAATTCAGAAATACTTATAGGCATCACATCTATGCGAGCATGCATAATTAAGAAATACCTATAGGACTGATATCTACCCTTTGCATACATAGTCATCCCCACTTTTCACTAGCCATCCGCAAGAGTTTATTACAGATTATTACAGCCCGAAATAAAGTAAAAGAATACATTAGACAATAAAAGTACAACCAAGGAGAGCCTGATTCGAACTTTATGTCTGAAATATGAGGTAAACAAACTCCAAGAAATCATGGTCCAAAGACTTTCTACCATTTGAGTGTGTCAAAGTTCCCTAAGAGCCTCGAAAAGGACTCAGAGCAATGCTCACACCTAGATGTATTATCAGATTAGGACAAGTATAATGTGAAAAGGCCAGCCGTCAAATGTCCAAGTTCAGAGGGAACTCAAGGTCCCAAGCAAGGCTCACAAGAGGGGAAGAACTCAGAGTCTAAGAGAGAGTGCAAGTGCAGGAACATAATTCTAAGAGCGGGAAAGGGGAAGAGAAACTATTACAAACAAGTGCACATAGGGGTACATGGGAATGTGGAGGTTGTAAAGAGCCTATTACTTAGATAAAAGGTAGGCTTTAGGCATGCTCAACAATGGAGGATTCTAGCATGCCATAAGCTTGTTTAAACACACATTAATAGAGGCTAGGATCCCAAGGGATTAAGTACAATTCATGAGAAACAATTTACATATTGCCTCGATCCAATAGATTAAACTCACAAATGGGTGGAGGAATATGGATTCATAATATTACATGCAGAAAGAAATCACCACAGTAAAGTAAGTGTTGAACTATGCAGAAACAGTAAGTAGACATAGATACAAAAGCGTTTAAATAAACAAAATGTTGTGGTGCTAAAGCTTAAATCATGACATACCAGTTTCGAAGAAATAAATAAAGAAAAAGTAGTAGGTCTTGCAAACAAGCCACAATGCAGACAAGAAGAGAGAATACTATTGCGTATAAGTGTAAGTTCAGAAAGACTATTAATGATGGTGTGTGTTTGTGTCGATGAGGATCATGTATTTATAGTGTGAAGAACAGGTCGAAACAAGGTAAAAAATAATTAAGGAATTGAATATCAATTAAAATCTACAAATACAAGAATTCCTTTAATAAAGGAATTTAGACTTAAATGGTAAACGTTATTTAGGGAAATGAATCAAATAAATATCCTATAAAAAGTGGGAAATTGGTGGTAAATACATAGGTAATTAAGGGAAGGGTTTTGAAATACATGGTTAAACAAATAAGGCAAGGACCCCCAGTATGCAGTAAATCAAGGTGTCAGAGATTTTGTGAGTATTCGTCCATAAATGAACAAAGTCAGAAAAGCTAAGGAAAACGTTTAACTTAAATCGAGTCATAGGGCAATCAACAAACAAGGAAAGAAATCAATAAAACCTATACATAAGGAAGTCTGAAACTAATCAAAATCTGAAAGCCATTTTAGAGGGGAAGTCCAACACATATAAAGGGTACAATGTATCAAGCATGCGAGAATGGATCACTTAAACGGTCTTATAGAGTTTGACAAAAGTCAGAATCATATAAAGAAACAAAATTGGAACAATGATTTTGAAATTAAATGAAGTAGTAGATAAAAAAGTTCCACGAACTCAAATAGGTCCAAAAATTGGGGTTTTGAAATAAGGCAAGTTCAGAGATGTAGAGCCAGTGAATCAGTTAGTCAAGGGTCTCAATACTCGGATGAACCCCCAAATTTAGGTTCTTGCCATTAACCAAGTGCAGAGACGAAAGGTCAAGTGATTAGGGAATAAATACTACTTGAAACTAGTTCAGAGGTCTAAGAAAGGAAGTGAGACCTTTTAACATGTCCCTTCAGTAGCAGAAATTCATGAGAAATATAGTAAAAAGTAACACGCAAAACAACAGTAGAAGAACCAGTAGAAGAAACAAATAAGAACATGGTAGTAGAATCTTAACAAGAGCACAATAGGAGAAACACAGTAGAGGAACATGGAAGAAGAAATTTAAACAAGAACACAATATGAGCAATATAATAGAAGAACATGGTAGAAGAAATTTAACAAGAACATAGTAGTAGAAGCGTAATAGAAAAAACACTAAAGAGAAGAAGAAAATTAGAGAAACACACAAAAGAAAAGAAAATCAGAGAAAAATTACTCAAAATCCTTGATTGGAAAATTAATGATTTGATAGCATTACTTTTGAAAGAAATATCATAAAATCGTTTTAATGCTTAGGGAAAGCATAGATCTGGAATAGATCTAAAGAGATCAGAAAGTCCTCAAAAGAGAGGATTTTCACAGGAACCCAAATGGTGAGAAATGCTTGGATCTAAGCAGAAGGAGTCGAGGCTAGGCTCGAAATAGACATTTTGAGAATACAATAAATGAATCACCAAAAATGATAATTTTGGGGAGAATTATTGGGATTTTCGTTGAAATAATAGGGCAATAAATTGATTTAAAAGTTTTTGAAAAATTAAGGAAAAATAATAGGACCTGAGGACATACTTATATATGCATATACATGCTACTTTTAAAGGTATTTTACATATAAAAAATACAGAAAAAAATTGAGTATCAACAACTTTCCATCAGTAAACCTCCCAATGTTGAGGGACAATGGGAGTATGCATCAAAGTTTAGTTCTTTAATAGGAGAGGGGCACGTTGAGTTGGTGAGGAAAGATTGTGGATTGGGGGGAAAAGGTAAGACTGCAGGAACATTCCTTCGAAGAGAGTATCATGGATCATGCTGAGGGTTTTTTTAACATGTAGACGTACTCCTTTACGATGGGTCCCATTAATAAGGTTGTACTTGAATTCTTTCAAAAGTATCAGGCTACCTTGGCACAGGTTCATCCATCATTTTTGAGCATAGTGTTGATGATGAGATTTTTCTGGAGGAAGCATGGCTTGAATTCACCCTTAGTCATCTCATTTATGTTGTATCGGCCTTTCACCATCAAGGCCCGCTGACCCTTCGATGCCGATTCCCCTAGCCCTTCGTTGTTGATGAAGAAGAAGATGGGGATCAAGGATGGATGAGTCGATTCGTCCGAGCATGAACTACTGACATTACCCCCCAACTTTCTGCCATTTTCTAAGGCATGGAATTTTACTCGCAAGTGGTACACTTGTGCCTTCCTTGCTTTGTCTACGACGGAGAATTTCATATGTAAGTGTCATACTTGTGCCTTTCTGCAGAGATTCCATGGATTCCGTACGAGGTCCCTGAACTGACGGATTGTGCTTGGAAATTGGCGGCCCACTTGATTCACCATAAACGTAAGTGGAGAGACTTGTCTAAGGATATATGGGAGGCGAAACACCACGGTACGTGTTATGTGATTTTATCCTTTTTTGAATAAAACTTTCTTTTCGTGCATACAAACTCCATTATTATAGGCATCGGGGGATCCTTTGAGGTGAGATAGTTCCGTATCACAGAGGGAGAATGATCGCTAGCCTCCGGGCTAAGGAGTGGTAATAACAAGCAAGAAGGGCCTTCGCAGGGCGACAATGCATATAGAAAGAAGAGTTCAGGCCCGTCGCTCAGAGAGGATATATCGGATGAGCCCACTGCACCCGAGATCTCTGACTTTAGAAAAAATGATTCCTTCTCCACTTCCATCTTCTTTTCTTGTCCATATTACTTCAAGAAATGAGGGTTCTCTAATGCTCATTTTCTCCCATTGAAGGTACTTTGAGTGACGTTCGAAGCTAGGGGCCGCACACACCGAGTGACTGTGTCGCAATCGGGATCGATTCTACTAGGGCTGAGGGAGCCAGACTTGTATATGTGCACTCGAACTTTGAGAAAGGTCAAAGACTCTACTTTGTGGTGAGTTTTGATAGTCGGTACTGACTTTTTTAAATTTCATGGATTCAATTTTTCTTTTGATATCCCTCTTTATAGGCCTTTGACAAGCTCAAGTCCAAGCTTCTTCGCCGTATAGTCAGTCTGCGAAAAGCTTTGGATGGGGAGAAAACCCCCAGGCTTCTTTGCGATGAAAGGGAAGTCGAGTTGGAATACTTATGGTATGAGTCAAGCCTAAGCCTGAATTAGGAAAGCTACCTGAAGGAGCGGGTAATTTTTGTTTCAAGGAAGGCTAATGTTTTGTTCAGTTTTAGTTGCAGAAAAAAGACGGAGGATCTGGAAAACTTTTGGAGCGATGTTGGTCAGGCCAAGTGTCAAGACCCAAAAATCCACTAAGGGTCGTGATGGCGCTGGACACTGCTATCAGGCAAGCCAACCCGATTACTTAATCAAATCTCGTTTTAATAATTTTAGAAATACATGATTTTTCTTCCATATTTAGAAATTCTAAAGAATGCCAATTTCAGATCAAATATCTTTTAAAGTTAAGCAATTAATGCAATGTTTCAACCATCCCAGAACCCGAAGTCACAAATAACATGAGCATCTACTGATCAAAGGAATATAAATACATCATCAGTCCAGAATACATTGAAGGGAAAATAAACACAATACTGCAAAGGGACTACCCTAGTTGCAGCCGTCTCGAATGATGCAACTCTCTAGTCCCCAGAATCATCCGTGCTGCTACGTCCAGTAGACTACTGAAATCACATATACATGTGCAACAAAATGCACAGCAAGTGTAGTATGAGTACAAAACTAACGTGTACCCAATGAGTGTCCCGCCTAATCCCAAAGGAGTAGAAACGAGATAGTCAATCATGACACTCACTAGCACTCTGATGACTATACAAGCAGGTTATTTGTTTTATAAACATGATTCTAATCTAGATATGGGAAAATAGGTAGTCATACACTTCTTTCATGGAATATTTACTTAGTTTTCTTGTTATTATTAAATAAATGATCTTGAGCCATAATGTGGCATAAAAAAACTCAAATGAGTTCAAGATATCAGAACAAACATGCCCAAATAATGCCGAAGTGACAATCCGCTCCAAAAGAATTGCAAATTTGTGCACTACCAAGGGTCTAGCGGCCCGTACCATAGATGCATCCATTTCACCGATGCGATCGGCATGTTCCAACAAAAATATGAACACACGCAGAAAGATAATCAGTCAAATAGTCAGTGTGGAGCAAATATCCAAGTACGGTCCATTCACTTTTAATAAATTGAGAAAACACATAGCTTTAATCTTTTTAGAAATCCGCTTATTAATTTAATATGATTAAAGCATTTCAAGACATCAGTGATTTACAAATAATTCAAGTATAACATGCTTTTGGGTCCTAGACTACCCGGACAATAGCATAATAGTACCTACGCACGGACTCTCGTCACCTTGTGCATATGTAGCCCCCACAAGTAGGAGCAGATAATTAGTTTAATTCACCTATTGGGTAATTTTCCCCTCACAGGATTAGAAAGGAGACTCACCTCGCCCGAAGACTGAATATCAGCATTCTATATTCCTACAAAGACTTAAACCAATGCACAAATGCTCCAAAACTACCAAAACAACGACAAACTAATGAAAATATACTCAAATACTTGCTAGCAATTCAAATTATACAATTTACCAACTCCGTTTGTGAAATGGCCAAAATGCCATCGGGCCCACGTGCCCGGAAATCCAAAATTTCTCAAAGATAAAGGTTACCCATGACCTTAGGAACTCAAATATATAATTTTACTTTAATACTACAACAAAAATCGTGGTCAATACTCCCTTTAATACTCCCTAGCTGTTGCCGTCTCGAATGATGTAGCTTTGTAGTCCCCAGAATCATCCGTGCTGCAACGTCTAGTAGACTATTGAAACAACATATACCCATGCAACAAAATGCACAACAAGTGTAGTATGAGTACAAAAATAATGTGTACAATTGTCGACGCCCCCTTTTTCTCTCGAGGGAAAGAAGTCGGGTTTACGACATTATGGGTGGAATCACTCGTTTATCCCCTTTTGGGGGAATTTGGGCTATGGAGTTTGAAGAGTCACCACCTATTGGCTATAGTGCATTAGGATAATTTTTGAGAAAAGAAGAATGATTCGAAGAAAAAACAGAGTTTGGGTAAGGGCTTGAGATTATCTCGAGGGAAAGGTATTAGGCACCCCTCAAGTTCCACTAGTGTGGTTCCTGGCCTTGCTTAGTTGTGACTTTAAGAAGAATAGAAATAGAAAAGCTAAGTTTGCACATAAGAAAATATAAACAAGATGAAAATATTGAATGAAGAAAGACACAAGTGAAAAGAGAGCTTAGTTTGAAGAAAATATTAATTTAAATAAAGGGAAAGTAAAGAGGGTCCTAGGTTTTACTATAATATGGATTATTCGATGCAATATCCAAAAATCATTCTCACACGAGATATTAACGCATCGTCATCATCTCCATATTCTATCCTTCCCACCTCGTTAAGGTATTTAAATGCGATTAGTCTCGTTTACTTATTTCATGGTAGTACATGTCTGACCTATCAGTCCCGGGGTATTTTGACTTCTAATCCTAGAAGGGGAGAAAGAGAATATGGGCATATATGGAGTTTAAAAGGCAAAAATTCTAAGGCTTTAACCAAAACAAATAGCACATAAGGGGAATAAGCAAACATATAAAGGCTACACATAAACCCCATAAGCCATACAACAATTAGTTTAGCATGATTTGCAATTACTGATTTGGTCTTAAGATTAAAATTGACAGTGGACAGATTAGCTAAACACAGAGAGTTGGATAATAAGTCTAGTTTGAGCCCCTCGGGTCCGGTTTGTTAGAAATCAAAGTATTTTTTGCGAATGATTCGAAGAAATACTGATTTCAGAAAAGGTAGTAAGACGCACAAGATTTTAAACGAAAGTACAGATTGCAGTAAGTCCATAAACAAATTTTTGAAAAGCATCGGACTAATTGAGTGAAGATGCAGAAGCGTTATGCAAATGTTTTGAAAGTTGGAGTATTTTTTAGAAAAGAGTTGGTTGCAGGATTGTTTTAAAGGTAGTTTCAGAGACTGATTAAAATGGGTAGGCACAACTATTTAACAAAAGGTTGTTCATGGAAAAGAATGCAGATTTGTAGAGTTTCAAAGCGCACATGGTTTACAAAAAGGTTTTTTGAAAACATTACTTGAAAATCATTAAGATCCAATTGACAGACATCTAGTACTTAAACGGATCTGGCGAGTTGCAATTAATCCTATAGGCATGACATCTACGTCTCGATTTTTAAAGGGGGTTGTTAAAGAATTGTTAAAAAATGACCGTAGTTATCCTATTGTTTGCCTAACGCATCTGCAGTTTCTATTGACAAGATCTGTATTATTCTTGCAATTCAAAATCCGATAGGCAAGATTTCTAAATGGTATGCAATATTAACGTCCTATAGGCATGGTTTCTAAGTGATTTGCAATGTTAAGGTTTAATAGGCGTGATTTCTAAGTGATTTGAATTGTTAAAGTCCTATAGGCATGATTTCTAAGTGATTTGCATTGTTAAAATCCTATAGGCACGATTCCCAAGTGATTTGCAATGTTAAAGTCCTATAAGCATGATTTCGAAGTGGTTTTCAATATTAAAATCCTATAGGTATGATTTCTACCCCTTATGACCTATAAAGGAAAGTAAATCCCCTCCCACACACTTTTACTAATATTCCCAAAGTCTTTTTACAAAGTTTTTACAATAAAAGTGGAAGGGAAAGACTAAAAAAATACATCAAAACTAAAACAGACCCGAGGAAGCCCAAAGCAACCTTAATGTCCAACACATGTATTTTACCAAATCCGAGATCCACATTCCAAGGTATTCTCTTAGAGTGTTTCAAGGTTCCAAGGGCTTCAAGAAGCCCAAGCAATGCTTACACTCTAAAGATTGAATAAAGTAGTGCAATATGTGGATTACCAGTCCTTAGGCATCCCAGTTCAGAGGGAATTCTAGGGTCCCTAAGCATGGCTTACCATAGAGGAGTAGGACTTAAAGAAACTAAGAATAAGTGTAAAGCAAGGGGATTAGAGAGAAACCAAAGAAAAAGGTGGTAATACCCAGCCATGGGTAAGACTGGCACACCCCCTGACCCTTTACTTGATTTAAGAAAATAAAAATGTAGACTTACAGAAGTCAGACAGGGGTCTGAGTGATGATTAGGACAGTACCATACCCTAGTCCAAGCTCAACACATAAAAGGGAGAAATAAACAAATAGTTTTTGGGAACAATATTTAAATGGTGAAGACCTACCAGTTGCAAGTGTCAAACAGCTGCACAAGCAAATAGAGTTCTATAGTTTAGCCTTGGCTCTCAGCAGGCTAAACACAAGCAGCAACACAAGTAGCACAAAAGTGAAAAGAGAGTTTAGCGTGTGTGTGTGTGTTGAACTGAATTGTTCGTTTGTTTGAAGAAGATGAGTAGTGTATTTATTGTTTGAAAGAAGGTATGGAATAATGCAAGGAAATAAGTTAAGGAACTGAATATCAATTGAGAATAAATCACAAAAGACTTGCTTTAATTAAGGAATTCACATTCAATCGGTGACAGTTAGTTATGTAAAAAATCAAACAAGTAGTTTGTGTAAAGTAGCCAATTAAGGGTAAATACATAGAAGTTTTAATTATTAAGGGAAGAAGTTTTGAAATATACGGTTAAACAAATAAGGTAAGAACCAGTCAATACCAAATAAATCAAGGAATCAGAGATTTGCAACTATTGGTTCTTGAACAAGCAAGTCGGAAGGGCAAAGGAAAAGATTTTACCCAAGGAGAATCAGTAGCAATCAATCAATCCCCAAAAAGGGATTCTAATTCAAACCTAATATGAAAAACCTTTGAAAGAAATATAAACACATATAAAATGGGTTGTCATACTAATCAGAGGGGTCTAGTATAGATAAAATAATACACAAAAAGGATTCGAACTTAGTACATAGGTTCATAGTGAGTTTGAGAGAGTCCAGGGCACAAATAGAACCCTAGTCCAAACATACAAGACAAAACTCGCCAAAAACCACCAAATCTTAGGGTTTTCGACTTGAGTCAAATGCAAAGAAGAGGAGACAAGCAGATACAATAGGAGTTTTAATGAAAATAGAGTAAAATACAATGAGATTAGAAGAAACCGTAGAGGAAAACATGCTTAAGTAGGCACCGCAAGAACGCTTAATGAACATTGTTGAAAAATGAAATAGATGAATCAAATCAGGTCATAATTGAAAGCAAATAGCAGAACATAGCATAGAAACATGGAATAGAAACATAGCGTGTGAGAACATAGCAGAAAGAACAACAAAAGATACAGAAAACATGGAATAAGTACCAAATAAGAATATAAAACATACAGAAGAAGAAGTTGAATCCTAGAATGAGAAAGGGCTCGAAAATGTCTGATCTAAGTCGGATAAGGCTGGAAACATGCTTGGGAGGCTAAGATGTGCCGGAGCAAAGCTGGAGATGGTTGGAAACCATATGTCGTCAGATGTATCGGTGTAGACCTTTGAGGTCTAGCCTCAAACCTTCGAGAACCAGGCACACATGAGCGATGGGAGATGAGCATAGATATCCATGGCCTGAGAGGCCATGGATTCCGGCGAGTTAGAGGTCGAAAATGGGGAGAAGGTGGTTAGGGTTTCAAGAACACTCGAGAGAGTTTAAGAGGGGGAAGGTATTCAGAGGCGGCTGATGAAATGAAAATGAGAGGGATTAGGGTTGGCTATGGGTTTAATTAAGGAAAGGAAATCGTGGACAGTTCATTTAGACAATACACGAACACGATTAAATGGGGGTCCTGGCGGTTTAGTCCGATTAGATAACTATTGCATGAGTGATCTCGTGAGTGAATGGGTGTTCTTATTATATAAAGTTACCCAATTCCAACACGTGGGCCCGAAGAGGCTTTTTGGGTGTTATTTTTATTTTCTTGCCTTAGCTTTGATTTCATTAGCTAAAGTAATTTGTTGTAGCTATATTTATGCGATGTAATTAATATGGCTAGATTAGGGCCACCGGTGCTGGAAATTCATGGAAAGAGTATTGTTTCGGATTAATTGAGCTTAGTTCGAGGTAAGTGTCTTTCCTAACCTTGGGTGGAGGGGGTGGGGCGAATCCTTGTAGGATCTGGTACTGTTTGAAATATGAGCATCATATGCGTGAGGTGACGAATGCTTACATGGGCTATTGTTGAAAATCCTGTTTTCGTTAAGAAAATATATGTCTTCCTTTAAATTGAGTAATACTAGTATATATAACTATCCAGTTTAGCTTAGGAAATCATGCTTACGTGCCTTAACTGTTCGTCTATCTAAACCCTCGGTAACATGTTTTTGTAAAATTTCCTATTCCATTTTGACTCGGACTTAGTCGAAATTATGGTTTCTTGGTGTACTGTCATATATCTGTTTTGGTAGAGCTGCATATTTACTTTGGGACTACGGAGCAGTATTCCAGGAGATCCCCCTGTAATGCATTTTTACTTTCAGACTATGGAATGGTATTCCGAGAGATCCCCTAGCACTACATATTTACTTTGGGACTATAGAACGGTATTCTGAGAGATTTCCCTGCACCTTTACGTTTGGGACTACTGGACAATATTCTGGGAGATCCCCTATTGTTATTAATGTGTTATGAGTTGTGGGTTTCGTTTGCATTCTTTTCCTGTTAGATTTCCATATTATTTCACTGTAATATTCTTTCTTTCTTATTTCATTATATAATACCAATAGGGCCTTGATCCGATCTCGTTACTACTCGACCGAAGTTAGGCTTGGCACTTACTGGATACCATTGTGGTGTACTCATGCCCTTTCCTGCACATGTTTTTTTCCTTGTGCAAATCTAGGTACCTCATATCAGTTTCATTACTAGTGATACATGATAACTATAGAGACTTCAAGGTTTATCATCTGCGCATGGAGACGTCGAAGTCCCTATCTATTCCGCACCATGTCAATCCTTCTTGTTTTTTCTTCTATTATTAGAATCTAGAGTATGTGAGTACTTTTTCTTTCTTTAGCTTGTGACATATGACATTCCGGATTTTGGGAGACTTTATGTACTGTTCGGAAGTGATTATTGTTTATGCCGAGCGACATCGCATTTCCTTGTTTAAATTTACTTATTAGTTGCTAGAATTTATGTTTTTTCCTTTATTTACAAAAACTTAGGCTTACCTAGGCATAAATACTAGGTGCCCTCATGCCACTTCACAGAGGGAGAACTAGGGTCGTGACAAGTTGGTATCACAGCTCTAGGTTCAAAGGAGTCGTAAGTCACAATCCCGTTTATTAAAGTCTTGTGGATTAGCAACGATACGTGTGTACTTTTGTTCGGGAGGCTATGGAACTGTTAGGAAATTCCACTTCTTTTGATTCCTTGTCATGCGAGATTATTGACTTTGAAATTCTAAGCTTCTGTCTTCTATTCTCTCACAGATGGTGAGTCATGTGGTACTGGAGATGACTATGCACCTGCACCCCGTGCTAGAGCCGCCAAAGGCTGGTGCATGGGTAAAGGAAAAGGATGCACATGTGGTGAATTTAGACCACCCAGGAAAGCTACTATAGAGGACCCACCAGTAGTTCCAGTCAGAATGCACGCACCTGATAGGCCTATCACTGCTACTCCAACTCTTCAGTAGACCCTTCCATAGTTTTGAGCATGTACAATACTCTAGATTAGGCATGGTTGATTCCCCTTATTGCATCCGCATCTTAGGCCAGAGGAGGAGAATAGACTCCTACTGCCTGTACTCCTTAGCAGCGGGTACAGGTTGATAAGATCACAATACTTAATTCAGTACCGACTGTAGCCCTAGTTCAGCCCGAAGGAGGGAAACACCTTCAGAGGCGGAGTATCTGAGGTTTGAAAGGTATAATTGTCTAGATTCAGGAGATGATCAGGGATTTATTGAGGAGTGCCACAGTATCCTTTGCACTATGGGCATAGTAGAGACGAGTAGGGTTTCTTTCACTGCTTTCAAGCTTCGAGTGGAAGCCTATCATTGGTAGCGTACGTATGAGTTAAACAGTCCAGCTAAGGCATCTTCCCTTACATGGGACCAGTTTTCGAACATGTTTGTGAAAGAGTAAACTCCAGAGCTTAAGAAACGTATGGCACACGGACTTTGAGCAGCTGCGCTAGAGTACAACGGCTGTTTCAGAGTATGCCATATGTTTTAGAGACTTATCTAGGCATGCACCAACCTTGGTTTCTAGTTTTTGAGAGTGAGTTAGCCTGTTTATTGAGGGTCTCATTTCCATCATCAGGACTATAATAGCTCGGGAGTTAGAGATAGATAATGTGTATCAGCAGGTGGTTAATATTGCTAAGAGAGTGGAGGGCATGGTTGCTCAGAATAGGGAGGAAAGAGAGGCCAAGTGGTCTTGAGAGTCAGTTCACTATTCTGGTGCCCGTGCCCCAGTCTTAGTTTGTCGTGGTAGGGGTTATGTGAGCAGCCCTATTCATTGAGGTCTTCCAGCAGCTAGTAATATTCTAGCTCCTCCTAGACCTGAAAAGCTTTACTATGCACCTTCAGTATCTAGTGTGCCTCCTTCATGAGATGCTTACATGGGTCATTGTATCATACCTAGTTCGAGATAAGCACAACCACCACGCCCTCCTAGAGCTTGTTTTGAGTATAGTGACACTTGACACATAGTGAGGGATTTCCCTAGACTTAAGAGGGATGTACCTCCACAGACTTTTGAGCCACAACATGCTCCACAAGGTTCCCAGGCTATGATTACATCACCAACTACCACTCCACCTGCTCAGCCAACTAGAGGAGGAGATCGGGGAGGTAGAGGTCACCCTAGAGGGGGTGGTCAGGCCAAATACTATGTCGTTCCTTCTCGTATAAAGGTTATTACTTCTGATTTTGTCATTACAAGTCTTGTTCCAGTCTTCCATAGAGATGCATCGGTTCTATTCTATCTAGGCTCCACTTATTCCAACGTGCCCTCTTATTTTTCCCCTCATTTGGGTGTATATTAGGATTCTTTGAGTTCCCCTATTTATGTGTCTACTGGTGTGGAAGATTCTTTTGTTATGGACATTTATCGGTTGTGTTTGATTGCTCTTACTGGTTTTGAAAGCACAACTAATTTATTATTGCTCTGCAGTAGGTTTTGATATTATCTTAGACATTGATTGGTTGTCACCCCAGTATGCTATTCCTTATTGTCACATAAAGATCGTGACGCTGTCTATGCCGGGTTTACTACGATTAGAGTGGAGGGGTACATTAGATAACACTGGAAATAGAGTTATTTCATTTCTTAAAGCTCACCGTATGGTTGAGAAGGGGTGTGATGCGTATCTAGCTTATGTGAGAGATGTCATTATTGATACCCCTATAAATGATTTTGTTCCAGTAGTAAGGGATTTCCATGATGTGTTTCTAACTGATATTTCAGGAATGTTTCTTGGTAAAGAAATTGATTTTGGCATTGATTTGTTGCTGGGCACTCAGCCGACCTCTATTCCTCCTTATCGTATAACCCCTACCAAGTTGAAGGAGTGAAGGAATAGTTATAGGAATTGCTTGTTAAGGTCTTTATTCGACCTAGTGTGTCACCTTGCGGTGAATATGTCTTATTTGTGATGAAAAAGTGTGGTTTTATACCATCCAAGGAAGGCCAATATGGTGACCGATGCTTTATGTCGCCGGGCAGAGAGTTTGGGGAGTTTAGCTTATCTATCAACAACATAGAGACCCAATAACAATAGATGTTCAAGCCTTAGCTATACAGTTTATGAGATTGAATATTTATGAGCCGAGTTGAGTATTGGCTTATGTGGTCTCTCGGTCTTCTCTTTATGATCGTATCATGGAGTGATAGTATGTTGATCCCCATCTTCTTAACCTTAAGGACACGGTTGAGCATGGTGATGCTAATGAGGCTACTATTAGGAATGATAGTGCATTGAGGATGCGTGGCAGGCTATGTGTGCCTAATGTGGATGGTTTGCGTGAGTTGATTCTTCAAGAGGCTCATATCTCGCGGTACTCTATTAATTGGGGTGCTGCAAAAATGTATTAGTAATGTAGGCAGCATTATTGTGGGGTAGGGTGAAGAAGTGGAATATGTTGCTTGGTTTCTAAATTGCTAGCAGGTGAAGTATGAGCATCAGTTACCGGGCGGATTGCTGCAGAAGTTAGAGATTTCAGAGTGGAAATGGGAGCATATCACTATTGATTTCGTTTTTTAAACTCCCATGGACTCATAAGAAGTTTGATGCAGTTTGGGTGATTGTAGATAGATTGACCAAGTCGGCCCATTTCCATCCTATCATGACAGCATATTCTTCTGAGCAATTGCCTCGAGTTTATATCCATGAGATTGTTAGACTTCATGGCGTGCCAGTATATATAATCTCTTATCGGGGTACACAATTTACATTACTGTTCTGGAGAGCCTTACAACATGAGTTAGTTACTCGAGTGGAGTTGAGCATGACATTTCACCCTCAGACAGACTGATAGTGTGAGGGCACTATTGAAATTCTTGATGATATGTTTCATGTGTGTGCTATTGAGTTTGGAGGTTCTTGGGATAAGTTCTTTCCACTTGAAGAGTTTGCCACAATAACAGTTATTACTCCAATATTCAATTGTCACCGTATGAGACTTTGCATAATACGCAGTGTCGGTCCCCAGCGGGTTGGTTCAAGTGAGGCAGAGATAAATTATTGGGCACAGACTCGGTTCAGGATACTTTGGTGAAGGTTAAGGTGATTCAAGATAGACATCACATAGCCTAGTCTAGACAGAAGAGTTATGCGGATCGGAAGTTCGCGATGTTTCATTTATAGTTGGAGAATGGGTATGGCTTCAGGTTTCTCCTATGGAGGGCATTATGAGATTCGAAAAGAAGGAAAAGCTGCGCCCAAGGTTTATTGGTTCCTTTGAGGTGTTGCGGCGTGTTTTTGGAGTTTGCTTATGAGCTTGCCTAACCTTGCAGCCTAGTAGGAGTTCATCCGATATTTAATGTTTCGATGCTTCAGAAGTATCACAGTGATCCATCTCACTTTTTAGATTTTAGTTCATTCCAATTGGACAAGGATCTATTCTATGTTGAGGAGTCAGTGGCTATTGTGGATATGCAGGTTTGCAAGCTGAGGTCAAAGAACATTGCATTAGTGACGGTTCAGTGGTAGGATCAGCCGGTCGATGAGGCGATAAAGCTATCAAAACGGGCTAGCCCAAGCCTCGTGGACTTTTAAATTTGGTAGGCTATGGGGGGCTGGCCTTCCATCTATATGGTCCTTAAAATTGACAGTGCAGCCCAGCCCTAAAAGGGTCGCGGGCTACGGCGGGCCGGCCCTTCAGCTTTTTTAGAATTTTTTTTTCAAATCTTTACATATTTTTTCGTTACATAATGTTTTAATCATTTGAATGACTTCTGTTTATTTAGAGTGAACAAGAATCTTGATATTTGATAAGGAATCTCATAATGGAAATGCAAATATCGATATCTCTAGCTCTTTTTTTTTAACGTCACATCAATAATTTTTTAGTACTTTTCTTTCACTTTACTTAGATTCGAGAATTTCTTGGATACGTTTATATGTTAAGGTTTTCTAATTTAGATTTAACATTATTTGTTGATCCAATCAATATAGTCCATGAAAATTTTAATATTCATGAAATTTACTAGTGTTTTTTAATTTTCTTTGGGTATTAAAACTTGACATTTTCCATACTGAAAAGCAATTTAATAACTAATACTATTTTAAATTAACCAAATAGATCATTGGCCACTTAAAGTAATATTTTATTGAAAAAAATTCTTGGCAATTTAAAATCTTTCTAGTTCATTGTTAACTAAGCAAAAGAAAAACTAATTTTGTCATACAACATGCATATCAAAAATATAAATTTTAGTTGATTTGGAAGGATAAATGAGAATTCTAAGGTTGTAAAATTTGGATTATAGTTAATAGTTTTTTAGTTATTTCATTTTTTAAATATTTAAATCTGAACATAATTAATTTTGGCCCACGGGCCATCCTAGGTCAAGCTCAAGGGCCAGAAAGATGACATGAGTCGGGCTTATAAGCCTCAGTTTTAAATGAGCTAAAACAATCCCAACCCATCTCACCTAAGTAGCGAGCTAGGTTGGGCTGGCCTTATCGGCTAAGCCCATTATGACGGCTTTAGGAGGCGACTTTGGAGACCGAGCAGGATATCCGCATCACCACTTCAGGTATATCCTTATGCTCGTTTGAGGACGAACAAATACATTAGGAGAGAGAGGATGTAGTGACTCGGCTGGACGTCTTGAGAATTTATGCCCCACTCCAATATTAATTGCTTCCCCCATATCTATTTCTGCTATTGTGGCTTGCCGGGATGATTAGTTTTGAGTTTCGAAGTATTTTCGGATACTTAGTCCCTAAATGAGAGCTTAAGCCTTAGAATTTGTACTCATAGTCAAAACAATGCAAAGATGGCTCAAGAATGGAGTTCCTTTAATTTTGTTAGCTCCATTGGGTCATTTGGAGCTTAAGGGCGTGTCCAGATTGTGTTTTGGAGGTTTGTAGCTTATTTAGGCTTGAAATGGCGAAAGTTAAATATTTGGAGTTATAGGCCGGGTGATGTTTTTTATTTCGAGGTCGGAATCCGATTTCAAAAGCTGAAATAGGTCCGTAGTGTTGAATATGACTTGTGTGCAAAATTTGTGGTAAAACGGACGTGGTTTGGTTGATTTCGGCATCGGTTGTTGAATTTTGAAGTTTCAAGTTCATTATGTTTGGATTGGAGGGTGATTTGATTTTTTAGCATCGTTGGATGTGAGGGCTTGACTAAATTTGTATGATGTTTTGTAGGTATTTTTGGTTGAGGTCCTGGGAGCCTTGGTGAGTTTCGGGGCTTAATGGATTGGTATTTTTGCACCTGCGCAATTTGGACTGCAGAAGCAGCTGTGGAACCACAAAAGCCGAAATGGGAAGGAGGTCTATGATTGGTAGTGCGAGGGGTGTTCCGCATCAGTGATGCCTGTAGGTGCGAGAGAAGGAACCGCATGAGCAGTCTGGGACCGCAGAGGTGGTCAAGGGTTCGCAAATGTGCACGCGCATGTGCGATCTCTTGATCACAGATACAGACGAGGTACTGTAGGTGAAAAGTTGACCTTCGATGGAAATTTTGTAGGTACAAGACCGCTGATGCAATCCTTGGCCCGAAGGTATGATAATCGCGGGGTAGAAAAAGGGTAGATTCGAGGGTTTGAAATTCATTTCACAAAATTCGATTTAGAGCTTGGAGGAAGGCCATTTTTCGAGAGTTTTTCGGAGGAAGTCATTGGCTAATGCTTCGTAATCCTATTTTGACCATGTTTCATTAATCCATAGTTTTTTTATTCATTAAATTGATGAATTTGAGTTAGGAAGTCGGAATTAGGGGAAAACGTTCCCCACCAAAGATCTGAGATTTGAGTCCGAATTAGTCATCAAATTTAGATGATTTTTGTATGAGTGATCTCGTGAGTTAACAGGTGTTCGTATTTGGTAAATTGTATGCAATTTTGAGATGTGGGCCAGGGGATTTTTGTTTTTTTTTTCATTTTCTTACCATGGCTTCGATTTTATTAGCTCAATTAGTTACTTATAGCTATATTTACATTATGTAATTTATTTGGCTACATTTGGGCCATCCGAAGTCGGATATTCGTGGAAACAACATTGTTTTGGATTGATTGAGCTTGGTTCAATGTAAGTGGCTTGCCTAAACCTATGTGGGGGAACTCCCCTTACGATTTGATACTGTTTGATATGTGAGCACCGTGTACGTGAGAACACAAATGCTTACACATGCTATTATTGAAAAATCTCATTTTCATTAAGCAAATACATGTTTTCCCTTTTAATTGTGTAACACTAGTATATATAACTATCCTGTTTAGCTTAGGAAAGCATGCTTAAATGCCTTAATTGCCTTAGCCGTCTATCTGAACACTATGCAGCATGTTTTAGTGAAATTTTCTATTTTTCTTTGACTCAAACTTAGTCTAAATTATGGTTTCTTATTTTACTGTTATCTTTGTTTTGGTTGAGCCGCATATTTACGCTGGGTCTACGAAACTATATTCTAGGAGATCCCCATGTACTGCATATTTACTTTTGGACTATGGAACGGTATTCTGAGATATCCCTCAGCACAACATATTTATTTTTGGACTACAGAACGGTATTCTGGGAGACCCCTGCAACTTTACGTTTGGGACTATGGGGTGGTATCTGGGAGATCCCCATGTTGCTATTATTGTATTCTGAGCTCTGGGTTTCCTTTGATTTATTTTCCTGTTAGATTTCTTTATTAGTTCACTTTAATATTCTTTCTATTTTATTTCAATATATTATACCAGTAGGCCCATAAACTTATCTCATTACTACTCGACCGAGAATAGACTTCGCATTTACTGGGTACCGTTGTGGTGTACTCATGTCTTTTCCTACACATATATTTTTCCGAGTGCAGTTTTAGGTATCTCACATCAGTTTCATTACCAGTGAGCCAAGTCGACTGTAGAGACTTCAAGGTATATCTTCCGCATTTGCATACCTCGAAGTCCCTATCTATTTCACCCCATATCAATCCTTCTTGTATTTTCTTCTTTTGTTAGACTCAAGAGTATGGGAGTACATTTTCTTTCATTAGATTGTGACTTATCACATTCCAGGTTTTGGGATAGTTCATGTAATGTTCGGAAGTGATTATTGTACATGCCGAGTGGCATCGCATTTCCTTGTTTAAATTTAATTATTAGTAGATAGCTTTTTGTGTTTTGTTCCTTTATCCACAAAATGTTAGGCTTACCTAGTCAGAGAGGCTAGGGAACTTCATGAAGGTTCATAGAGGGAAAATTAGCATCGTGACACAGATGAATAGAGAGATGTCAAGATTGGAGAGGGAACATAATAAGCTGAAAGAAAAACGGAAACTAATATAGTTGGAACTGAATATAGATCTGTTCAATGAGAAACTCATTATAATTGAAAAGGACAGCCCAGTACAACTGAAAAAATTGACAACTATACATGAGAAAGTACTTCGACAGAAATCTAGAGCAACATGGATAGCTTATGGAGACTCGAACACAAAATTTTTCCATGTAACATTGAAAGCTAGGAAAGGTAGAAATAGAATCTCCTCTATTTGCATAGAACATGGAATACAACTGCATGAGCATGCTCTAATTGATAAAGAACTTATAAGTTTCTTTCAGAACATATTGGGAATAGCTGCAGCACAAAACGACATGCCTAGACCCAGCCATAGCAAGATATGGACCTTGTCTCAGTAATGAACAACAACTAAATCTTATACACTAAGTAACAGAAACAGAAGTGCTTCAAGATTTTAAATACCTCTCAGTTCATAAAGCCATTAGCATTGATGGATTCCTAACTGAATTTTTCAAACAGCACTGGCATTTGATAGGAAAGGAGGTAACAGAGTATGATATTCCTAAAGGTTATCACTTGTTTTAAATAAAATGAATTCTGTATTCCGAAGCCATAAAAACCTCTTTTAGCATTACCTTGATTTGCGTGCACAGTTCAGATTCATAACAAGAAAGCCATTATGTAAAAATCTACTAAAATGTTAAATTTGGACATTAAAATGAATTTAAGTTTACTTCGATCAATATTTTGGGTAAGCGGACCCGTGATTTGATTGTCCTAGAGTGTCCGTAGGAAAATATGGGACTTGGGCGTATGTCGGGAATCGAATTCTGAAGTCCCAATCCCGAGAAATGAATATTAAAGAAAAATATTTTCTTGAATTATTTTATGTGTTTTGGAAATGAAATATGTTTTAAAATTGATGGTATCGGGCCCGTATTATGGTTTCGGAGCCCAGTATAGGTGTTATATGTGGTCTAAGTCGAGTCTATGAAATTTGGTAAGAAACGAACTTCAAAAGACGTAAATCAGACCGTATTTAAGAAAATTGAAAAATTTGAAGTTCTTAAGCGATTTTATGATTTTCATGCTAAATTCATAGTTATCGATTTTATTTAGCAATTTTAACACACGAGTAAGTCCGTAGGGTGTTTTTGAGGTAGTGTGCATGTTTGGTTTGGTGCCCCGAGGGCTCGGGTGAGTTTCAAATAGGCGTCGGAGTATTTTTTGGACTTAGAAATCAGGTGTTTATGTTGATGCTAGTGTCTGAGTAATAACTCTATGCGATTGTTCGGTAACCCTCACGAATGCAGAGCACAAATTGGGAGGAGAGCAGATTTGCACTATCCGAATGCATAGACCTGGGTGCGAATGCGGAGCTTTGGCAGTTTACTTTACACGAACGAATCGGGTCAGTCGCGAACACATAGAGTAGGAAGGGGCCTGGGGGCTGGGTAGTTTTTACCCTATGCAAATGCGTCCCCTAGCTCGCGAACGCGTAGGTCCGGAGAGTCAAACCTCTGTGATTGCATAGGGTTGTTCGCGAACGCGTAGTATATTTTTTCCCAGTCATATAAAACAGAATTAGAAACGAGATTTAACCAGAATTTTCAAAACTTCTTCTTTAGAACTCCATATTTGGCGATTTTTGAAAGAGACCTTCACCACCAATCCATAGGTATGTAATCATAAACACATTTTCTTCAATTTTCATTAGCACTCATTATATTTCTAGGCCTAAATCATGTTCGTAAGGGTAGAAATAAGGGATTTGGTTAGAGTTAGAATTTTTTGTATAAATGGAATTTAGACCTCGTATTGGGGTCAGATTTCAAACTAAATATATATTTGGGATCGTGGGTGAATGGGTGATCAGGTTTTGGTCCAAACCTTGTATTTTGACCAAGCGGTCCCGGGGTCAATTTTTGACTTTTTGGGAAGAATGATAGGAAATCTATAATTAAGCATTGCAATTGAAGTTTTTAGAATTTATTGATGTTATTAAGTCGATTATGTCCAGATACAATTAATTTGGAGCCGAATTCAAAAGGAAAAGCGATGTTTGAGTCTTGAGTTGGCCGTGGAAGTTCGAGGTAATTGTTTAGTCTAACCTTAGCTGGAGGGATTAGGAGTTGTGTCCTATTTGCGATGTGTAAACACGTATGGACATGGTGATGAGTATCTATTCATTGGTGTCATGCATGACCTTGAGTCTTAGATAGAAATTGTTGTGTTCTTAATAAATACAACGAATGCCTAAGTTGTTGATTCACTGTGTTGAGCAAGGATTATGATTAATCTCGTGGAAATTACTTATGATCGAGTATTGGTGCTAGTTGATGTAGTTAGATGTTGGAACAAGTTTTGTTATAACTGATTTTTCCTTGTCGGGGTGTCTTTACTTATATTGTTTATTCCATGCCGGGATAGTGTTGTTTCTTTATTAATCCCTTATCGGGACTCTCTTTGTGACTGGTGTTTAACGGTATATATGGATCGGGTTATGCGCCGCAGCAATATTATATTTGGATCAGGTTGCACGACGCAACAATGATATAATTGGATCGGATTGAACGTCACAACAATAATATAATTGGATCGGGTTGCACGCCAAAACAGTGATAAGTGATATGGATCGGGTTGCAGGCCACAATAGTGTTATTGTATTTTGGATCGGATTGTTTATTGATTGGTTACAATTTCCTTTCTGTTTTACCATTAATTCTAAATTGTCCTTATGTATTTCTCTTAAATTAGTGTTGGTAATGATATTCCCCGCAACATGTTCCCCACCCCCCTCTTCCATTTTTACTTGCTTTTTTATATTTCATTTCTGATAAATACTATATAACTGCACATGTTTATTTGGTAGTCCGGTCCTTCACAATCACTACTTTACCACGGTTAGACTAGAAACTTACCAACACATGGGGTCGATTGTGCTGATACTACACTCTGCACTATGTGCAGATCTGGGAGCGACCGCTTTTGGACGATAGCTTTGGGTGGCTGCCTTCAAACAAGTCATAGATCCCGAGGTAGTCCTGAAGGCGTCCGCATGCCTGGTGTTCTCTTCTATCTTTATATGTATTCTGTTTTCATTTACTCTAGAGATAGATTTTACCTTTCTTTCCAAACATTTGTATGTACTATTCGTTGGTGGTCCGTGATATTGTGACACTGTATTTCCGGTATAGATGTATGTTGGTATTGTCGTACTGTTTTTAGCTAAGTTATCAGATTACGCCTTCCGCATGAATTCATTTATCGTTAATATTTCATTGTTGATCGCATATTAATTTAAATTGTTGAAAAAGGCTAAATAAAAGAGTTAGTGATTCAATAATAAGCGCCTTGCCTAGCTTTCACACGTTGGTACCAGAGCTCTAGGTTACATAGGTCTCACAATTCACAAACAATCTTAGTCGGGTCTGCGAGATTGGTACGGGGACATCTGTATTTATGCCCTAGAGGCTGTAAAGGTAGGAAAAAACTTTATATTTATTATTTCATGTCGTGCGGTTTTGTTTCTCAATGACAATTGAACTTCTACTATATTTCGCAGATGGCGAGAACATGCGCTTCCCCATCCACTAATTAGAAGCCTGAGCCCCTAGAAATAGTTTCCATGAGGGGCAGAGGGCGAGGCTGAGGCCGTTCTAGAGACCGAGGTAAGGGAAGAGCTTAGCGCAGAGCAGCAGCACCAGCGTAGGAGCCTCAGGTTGACCTTGATGATGAGGTTCCGGCCCATATAGTTCTAGTTGGCCCAACTCAGGTCCCATAGGGGTTTATATCTACCCTAGTACTCCAAGATGCTCTGGTCTGTCTAGTGGGTCTTATGGAGAGTGTCACCCATGCAGGCTTGCTTACTGTAGCACCAACTGTCTCTCAATCTCGATGAGGAGCCTAGACTGTTGCTACTCGTACTCCGGAGCAGATGGCTCCCCAGTTTCAGACTCTAGTAGTTCAGCCGGGTGTGGTAGCTCAGACTGGTGATGGAGCAGCTATGTCTATCGTTGTTTTTTAGAGATTGGAAAGGTTCACCAAACTCTTCACTGCTACCTTCAACAGTGCATCTTTTGAGGATCCCCAGGAATATCTAGACAGTTATCATGAGGTTCTCAGGAATATTGGGATAGTGGTGACAAAAGGAGTCAATTTTGCTACTTTTTGATTATCTAGATCAACCAAGATTTGGTGGAGAGACTATTATTTGGCTAAACCAGCCGGATAGCCAACTATGAATTGGGAGGAGTTTACTCAGTTATTCTGGAGAAGTTTCTCCCCATCACTCAGAGAGAGGTCTATCGGAGTCAGTTTGAGCGTCTCCAGCAAGGTTCTATAACTGTTACTCAGTATAAGAAAAGATTTCGCGACATGACCCGTCATGCTCTTATCATACTTCCCACCGAGAGATAGGGTAAGGAGGATTGTTGGCCCAAGTTCAACTGAAGTTTTCAAGATTGACAAATGAACTCAGGGAAGGACTTGGTCCATCTAGTGTTACACAGCCTGAACCAACCATTGCACATGAGAGGCACGTGAGGAAAATAGGCATTGAAGATCACGCATCAATATCTTCTGGACTAATAGATGCATTTGGGATAAGGAGGACAGTCTCCTTATGAGAAGAGAACACAATCTTAAGCTAGGATAAGGGTTGGAGTTTGTACTGGTTAAGGACTCAAATTCATTGAGGATAAGCATTGGAGTCTTGATTAAACTCAATTACCAACTCAATATATAACTGAGTTTGTTCTCTAATACAAGTAACACACATATGCAAAAGTTAAGCATATTTGAGAGCAAAAGAGAAAGTCTGTTTTGCAAGTATGATATGTGAGATACAAGTGTACATGCCTGAATCTACGTGAACTAAGATAGAAGAACCACTCACGTCATTGTGTATATTCTAAGTCTAGTTCAATTGTAGTAGGTTTTCATATTGTACCTTTCAGCTTTCATAGAAGCAATTGTATTAGGTATTGTGAGTATTCATGTTAGACTTAACTTGATAGTGTCGCAGCAGTTGAGGTTATGCGCCACACTGGAATTAGAGTTTAATCCTTAGGTTAACAAAGAGTTTTTCTAAATGTTGTTTTGGCTCATTTATTTTAGTTGGAGTTCGGGAAAATCCTACTGAGTAGTAGATCGTGGTCTTTTCACCTTTTGAGCTAGGTGTTTTCCACATAAAAATCTACGTGTTCTTTATTTCTCTTTATTTAATTCTACAAACAGTAGCTAGTAAGAACACTTAGAAGAACCAGGTTCTTCTAGATCAAAAATTAGGTACCACACTAATCACTCCCTCCTCCTCTCTTTTGTGGTATTTACATTTAATAACATTAATTGGTATTAGAGCTGGTTATCTTTGAAGAGGTTAATACCTTAGGAAAATATCAACATGAATCCACCACCTGGGAATTGGGAAAGGCAATCCACTGTCGGGCCTCCTCTTTTCAAAGGCCTTTAATACTCCTAGTGGAAAAAACGAATGATAGACCACATCATGGGTGAAGACAATGAGCTTTGGGATATCATCACTGATGGTCCTTTAGCCACAACCAAGAAGACTTCTGAAGGATCGGATGTTCCAAAGACTAGAGCATATTGTACTGCTGAAGACCTAAAGAAACGGGAGAAAAATGCTAAGGCCAATAAATGGCTAGTGTGGGGACTTGTCCTGATGAGTACAACAGGCTTCAAATCTGCACTACTCCCAAAGAGCTTTGGGACACTTTACAATTGGCTCATGAAGGAACACCTCAAATGAAAAGTTCAAGAGGAACACTGCTGTATTCTCAATATGAGAATTTTACTGTGAATGACGGATATACTATCCAGGAGATGTATACTAGGTTCACCACACTGACAAATGAACTTGAGTCTCATGGGAGGAATATTCTGGAAGAAGACAAGGTGGAGAAGATCCTAACTAGAGTTCTGCCTATGAATTGAGAAGGCAAAATACAACTATTTAGGAAAGCAAAATCATAACTATTCAGGAATCCAAAAACATTGCTACATTAAAAATGGATGAATTGATTGGAAATATTATTGCCTATGAATTGAGAAGGCAGACAATGAAGATGGATGCTCCAAAGAAAGAAAAAATTCTGGCGCTCAGAATCTAAGATGGAACGATCTTTAAGATGATGAAATGGCTATGATAACCATGGATTTCAAGAAGTATCTTATGAGAGATAATGGTATTTTAAGATGAACAACATTCAACAAACCTAGGGCTCTAGAGAAGAAGGCAAAGGATGTTTGTTGTAAGTGTGGAAAGATAGAGAACATGATCAAAAACTGACCTCAATGGGAGAATGAGTGGAAGAAAGAAAGCGCAGATAGATGGAACATGAAGAAGGAACAGGTTCAGCCAAGAAGGAACAAAGGATCAGCTAAAGTTATGGTTACTGCATGGGGAAAAACATCAGATGAGGACTCAAAAAATGAAGCTGAAGATGAAAAACCTCTTATGGCCATCGGAGAATCAGAAGAAAAACATGAGGTAAGTATTCTACATCTTAAAGAAAATATTAAATGCTAGTCTATAGAAAAGTTGGCTGAGCTATTGTTGGACTTCATCGATGAGTCTGAAATAATAAACAGTGAGAAGGATTTTCTGTCTGGGGAATGTGTTATCCTAGAAGAAAAATGCAAAAGGTTAGAATCTAAGGTTGATGAGAGTGACAAAACAAATACTGAGTTGAAGAACCAGGTTCTTCAACTTGAAAATAGTGTCCTAGAACTCATATCCAAAAATCTATAATTAAAATTAGGAACAGAAGAGACAGTGGTTGATAAATCATTTCTCACACAAGAAGAGAATCTAGGAAAAACAAAAGATGAACTGTACAAGAAAGATGCATTGATAAAGGCTCTGAAGGATGCATTAGGAAAGGTAAAGCATGAAATAGACAGAACATGAAAATGGAACAAGACTTCTGATGCACTCTCTTGGTTGAAAGAACATCACGGTAGCAGTAAGAGAGGACTTGGGTTTGGGACACAATATCCAATATAGGATCCCAAAAAAAAGTACCTCACACATCCTGATAATAAGATCTGCACAAACCGTGGTATGACTGGCCATTACAAAAATGAATGCAATGCAACAAAAAGGCCAGTAAAAAGAGCAAAGCTTTTCTTCAAGAAAAACACAAACTGCCTAGTTGGGCAAAGAAAAATTTAATTCATCCTTTTGCCCATTGAAAGGTACCCAAACTAGTTTGGGTTCCTAAGACTAACCCATGATTTCATTTTGCAGGTCTAAGTGAATGGAAGTAGCCAAACATGGTACATGGATAGTGGCTTCTCAAAACATGTGACTAGTAACAAGGACCAGTTTCTTTCACTTGAGAACCTAAAATTAGGTAATGTATCCTTTGGAAATGGAAAGAAAGGTGAGATCATTAGGGTTGGAAAGGTAGGAAAGGTAGCATGATAAGTATGTCACAACTATGTGACATAGGTAATCTTGTCGCTTTAACCTCTACAAAAGATTTTGTGATTAACCTTACTACTGAAAAGATTGTTTTGTAGGGAAAAAGAGTTAACATTATTTATATTGTAGATTTTTCAACTCTTTTTGAAAATCAACTCACGTGCTTAAGTGTGTTGATCAATGAACCCCTCCTTTGACACAAAAGACTTGGTCATCCCATTCTAATTCAATTGAACAAATTAGTCTCCAAGGTCTTGGTGATACGGTTACCTAATATAATGTTCAAGGAAGACAAAGTTTGTGAGGAATGTGCAAGGTGGAAGCAGATAAGGTCATCCTTCAAACAAAAGAAAATGGTGTGTACGTTCAAGACATTGGAACTAGTTCATATGGATCTCTGTGGTCCAATGAGATCAATGAGCAGAGGTAGAAAAAGATATGTAATGGTGTTCGTTGATGACTTCTCTGGATTTACCTGGGTTTTGCTTCTAACCTCTAAAGATGAAGTACTTGAAATTTTTGCTGTTTTTGTTAGAAAAACCGATAAACAATTAGGAAATCAACTTGTATCCATTAGGTCAGATCATGGAACTGTATTTGAAATTACTTAGTTTGCTGAATTTTGTGATGAAAATGGAATAGACCATAATTTCTCTGCCCCTAGGAACCCTCAGCAAAATGGTGTAGTTGAAAGGAAGAACAGGACCCTTGAGGATATGGCAAGGACCGTGCTTCTTTCCAGTAAAATACCTCATAGCTTCTAGGCAGAGGCCATAAATACTGCATGCCATATTATAAATAGATGTATGACTTGACCTCTTGTAGAGAAAACTCCGTATGAGTTACTTAAAAGGAGAAAACCAAATATATCCCATCTTAGGCTTTTGGCTGCAAGTGTTATGTGCACAACAATGGTAAATACTCCCTAGGTAAGTTTGATCACAGAAGTTTCGAGCGAGTATTCTTGGGATATTCATAACTAGCAAAGCTTATAAAGTGTCTAATAAAAGAACTATATGTGTAGAAGAAAGTGTACATGTTGTTTTCGATGAAACTAACATTCTTTATGAGAGATAGAAACATGAAGATGAAGCCATTAGATTGGTGAAACAATTGACTGAAACCACAACATAAGTCAAAGAGACATCAAAGGAAGGAATAGGTGATGGAACATGTCGTTCTACCCAGGGCAACTTCACATGGAAAACTAATGTGAAAGAAATTGAACAAAAGGATCCTGTTCTTGAACCTGTTCCTCAGCAATAGGACATTGAAAAAACATCCAACAGGAACCAGTTGATTGGAAAATCTTACAAGTACCTGAGTTCTCATCCTATTGCAAACATCCTCAATGATCCAATATCTAGAGTCAAGAATAGATCTCAACTGAAGAATTTGTGTGCATTTGATGCCTTTATATCCCTCATTGAACCTAAAAATGTGACTGAAGCTCTATAGGATGCAGATTGCTAAATGCTATGCAAGATGAGCTCAATCAATTGAAAATAAGCTAAGTCTGGCATTTGGTTTCAAGACCCAAGGACAGATCAGTCATTGGGACAAAATGGGTCTTCAGGAACAAACTAGTCGAAGATGGAACAGTTATAAGAAGACATTTGCTCCAGTTCCCATAATTTAAGCAATTAGACTTCTCATAGCCTTTGCAGCACATATGGAATTCACTCTTCATCAAATGCATGTCAAAAGTGCCTTCCTAAATGGCTTTCTCAAAGAAGAAATATTTGTGAAACAACCCCCAGGATTCGAAAGAAAAGAAAGCCCTGATCATGTTTACAAGCTAGATAAAGCTCTCTACGGTCCAAAGCAGGCCCCAAGAGCTTGGTATGAAATATTGTCAAAATTCCTTCTGGAGCATGGGTACAAACGAGGTAAAATTGGCAGCACTTTGTTCTTAAGGGAAAAAGGTAAAGATCATCTTGTTGTACAAATATATTTTGATGACATAATATTTGGGGCCACTACAAATGGGTTAAGTAATGTCACGCCCCAAATATGAGGGGCATGACGGCGCTTGACCGGGTATCCCCAGTCAAGCGGACCTGGGTCTCTTTCCTATTCCCTCACGCGTTACCCTACATTATTCCTTGATAATTATCCAAACGACACCAAAAGCAATTGAAAGAAAATATGATTACTCTTTTATAAGCACACATTATGATTAATAGGGAACATCTTTTACAAAACACACATTATGATTAACATGGAACGTGGTGCACAAACGTATAACGCCCAAAACATACACATATATACATAAGTTCTAACCCACATAATACTGTCTACGGAGCCTCTAAGAGAAAGATAATACAACACTTGCCGGCGACAAGGCCCCGACTATACCTTTGCAATGACATCACAAAACTTCTATTACAACAAAAGAAGTGGCCTGAAATACGTAGGGCCCCAGAAGGAAAGGGGCTCACCAACATGTACACAGCTGATAGAAAGGAGTAGGAGCTACGGAGGGTGGACTGGACTGCCTGCCACAGATCCACCTACAAGCATAACACGAATGTAGCGCCCCCGGCAAGAGGGACGTCAGTACATTTGAATTGTACTGGCATGTATGAACAAACTCTTTCCCAAGTAAACTCAAGCCAAAAATACATATACAAGTGGAAAGCTGAACAACAATAGCACAACAATGGAACAACAACTAAGCATTTCACAGCAATTGATACAATTAGTCAAATAAAGGGGCAATCAGTGCCCCACAGGATATAAACTCTCCTACTGTCTATTTTCACAATTCCACATTGATAATGTCATGATTTATATTCATTTCAATAGTAATATTGGATCATTTTCCACCCGTATTTCCTCGTCCACCCTTATTACCTCGACCACCCTTATAACCCAACCCGCACCTTATTTTACTTGTTCCAGCGTGCAACCCGACCCCGCCTGAAAGTTTTACTTCACAAAAAACATACAACATAACGACAAATACAAGAAACCAACTATAGCACATTGCTAAGATAGAACCACAACAAGGGTAATGTATTTCCAGAACTTGCAACAACAATTTCCTCATGTTAATCAATTGGTACACAATTTGGGTTACCACAACAGTTGTTTACAACCAATCATACCTGTTGTTCCACAATATTTCCATTTCCACCATTTCCAAGCTCTTTCAATTACAAGTTCCTCAACTTCCACCACAAGGTGTTACCACACAAGTATACATCACAAAAGTTTCACAATGATCCCCACATGAATATCAATTATCAAACAATTTAACAAACTAACACAAGGAAATTTAACAAGGATCACAGTTAGCCATACATACCTGGAATTGAATACCTCTTTCTAACTTCCACTCCAATTCACCAATCAATCAAGATGGGCCAATCTAGTTCATGATTATTTCATAGATCTTTTGAATAGGAATTTACAACTTACTACCCAATTCCCTTGTTACAAGGTTCTAGGGTTTGGAAGACATGCATGAAGGTTTTATCAAGAAATTTCAAAGTGTAGAGCACGTGATTCCCTTTCCAAGCTACGTTTGAAAATTTAGGGAAAAGGGTTAAGGGTTTTACCTAACAAATTAGTAGGAAAGAAAATGCACCAAGTATTTTCCGAGGTCCAATGGTTTTGAATGAGCAAATGATGAAGGTTTAGCTTTCTCTATCAAGAACTCTCTCTCTCTCTCTCTCTCTCTCTCTCTCTCTTTCTCTCTCTTATTTTGATAAAAAATATGTGAAAAATTAGGGAGAAGGTGTTTTAATAAAAGGTCGGTCGGGGCGCGGTCACAGAATGCACAGCAGAAGCGACCTTTGAATTTCTTCAGGGACCATATGCGATCGCTCTATGGTCTGCATATTGATTATGCGACCAGAGATCTGTCCGCATTTTTAAATAAAAAATTGGTTGCTCTCTGGAACCTTCGGCGGCAGAAATGTGGCCCGAATTTCAGATCTGCGACCGCATTCTGTACCGCAGATTGGACCTTTTCTGGAAAAATTTCAATTTCACATTTTTAAGTGCGAAACAGTAAAAAGATCCGATCCACGTAGGTGGAGTGGATTCTATGAGATGCTAACATCTGAGTACTCATTTCACGGGGCCTTGCATCCTCCCCCGCTTAAGATCATTCGTCCTCGAATGAGGACTTGGGAACCAAATGAGTTTGATATCATGATATGCAAGTTTCTACACTTTTACTAACTTTCAAGTTTGTTTTAGAAAAATTTTGCCTGAGTCTTCTTTGTAATATGGACATAACCACATGTCAAAGAGCCCCCAAAACATATTCCCAAGCGTTATTACACAAACTTGCTACCTCTACAACAGTTATATAATACATGATCTTCATGCTTACACATATTCGACCTCTTGATACACTTTTAACCATTTTGGCACACAACATGTAATCAAATTAAGCATTAACCATCTGTACTATTGAAGCCATTTACCTATCACAAGGGTACGACACAGTTATTCATTTCAATACAATTCCTCCATGCAAAACTAATCATTACACAATTCGAACACTTTGATACACCATCTCCATGCAAAATTAATTATTACTTCCATACATCATCTTACATGGAAGAACAAAACTTTCATTACCAAAAAGGGCTGCACATTGCTTAAATAAACACAACACCTAATTTTATTGGCACAACTTGGAGAAACTACAATAGTAAGGCCCTTGGAAAGAGAAGGGATGTTTCTCACACCTAATGGGACACAACACTAGTTCTCCTAGGGACAAGATTCGCACGATCATTCCTAGACTTGCTCAAATAGGTGGGGGTATTTTATCTTCATCCAATCTTCTGCTTCCCACGTGACTTCCTCGACTTGTTGGTTTCGCCACAACACCTTAACTGAAGCAATTTACTTGTTCCGCAACTTTCGGACTTGCCTATTCAGAATAGCAGCCGAAAACTCTACATATGTAACTCTTCTATAACATTAATGTATTTAACTGGCACGATTTTAGACAGATCTCCCACAACTTCCCTCAACAAGGATACATGAAACACCTAGCGCACCAAGGACATTTAAGGGGGCAACTCCAACCTATACGCAACTTGACCGATCTTTTAAGTGACTTGATAAGGCCCGACGTACCTAGGACTTAGTTTTTCCTTCTTCTCAAAGCGCATGACTCCCTTCATAGGGGACACCCTCAAGAATACCCAATCTCTTTCTTGAAACATCAATTCTCTTCGACGCACATCTGCATAGGATCTCTGGTGACTTTGAGCAGTCTTCATTCTCTCCTAAATGGATCTTACCTTCTACATGGCTTGATGCACGAGATCTGGCCCTATTAATTCTGCTTCACCAACCTTGAACCACCCGATCGGGGACCTACACCTTCTTTTGTACAATGCTTCAAATGGGGCCATCTGGTTGCTAGAAAGGAAGTTGTTGTTATAAGAAAACTCTATAAGGGGAAGGTGATCATTCCAATTAACATTGAAATCCAAGAAACATGCCCACACCATATCCTTGAGCATCTGATAGTCCGCTCTGTTTGGCCATCGGTCTGCGGATGAAAAGATGAGCTAAGATTCGCTTGAGTACCCAAACCTTGCTGAAATATCCTCCAGAAGTTAGCTGTAAACTGAGCACCTCGATCCGAAATAATAGAAAGCGGCATACCATGAAGCCTCACTATCTCTTTGATATACAACCGAGCATATTGTTCTGCAGCATCGGTGGATTTGACTGGCAAAAAGTGAGGTGATTTGGTGAGTCGATCCACTATCAACTAAATTGAGTCGAACTTGTGATGGTTACGGGGTAGTCCTGTTACAAAGTCCATATTGATCATTTCCCACTTCCACATCGGTATTTCTATAAGCTAAGTCAACCCTCCCGGCCGCTGATGCTCGGCCTTCACTTGCTGGCAATTTGGACACTTAGAGACGATATCCGCCACACTATCCTTCATACCACTCCACCAATGGATATCCTTGAGATCGTGATACATCTTTGTAGAGCCTGGGTGCACTAAATACCTGGAATGATGAGCCTCTGCCATTACCCTCTCCCGAAGATTATCCACATCCGGGACACACAACTTGTCATGGCACCGTAGCACACCATCATTGATGCCGAGTGAAAATGCTGAAATTTTGTTACTTAGAGCTGCCTCCTTCAATTGTGCCAATAATTGATCAATACACTTCTTTTCTTTAACCTCTTCCATGAGCGATGATTCTACTGTATTATGCATCATAAGTTCCTCCTAATTCGGGGCCGAGATTCAAACCCCTAGGCTAGCCAACTGGTGTACCTCACGAGCTAGGAGCCTCTAATCCTCTCTCAAGTGAAGCAAGCTATCCATGGATTTCCGACTGAGGGCGTCGGCCACCAAGTTCGCCTTTCCTGGATGGTACACGATGTCCACATCATAATCCTTAAGCAATTCTAGTCATCGTGCCTCAAATTCACCTCCTTCTTCTTGAACAAATACTGGAGACTCTTGGGGTTTGAAAATACATCTATATGAACCTCAAACAGATAATGCGGCCATATTTTCAAGGCGAACACAAATGCTGCAAGCTCCTAATCATGTGTCGGATAATTCTTCTCGTGATTCCTGAGTTAAGCATATGTTATGACTTTTCCGTGTTGTATCTGAACACACCTCAACCAGCCTCGGAGGAATCACAGTAAACCACAAACCCTTTTGTGCCTTATCGCAAGGCCAGTACTGGTGTCGAAGTCAACCTTGTCTTCACTTCCTGAAAAATTTTCTCACAAGCATCTGACCACTGGAACTTGGCTGATTTATGCGTGAGTTTAGTCAATGGGGAGGCGAGACTGGAGAATCTCTCTACAAACCTCCGATAATACCTTGCTAACCCCAAAAAGCTATAGATAACCTTCTGAACCCCCTTCACTGTTGCAATCTTTTGGCGTCCACCTAAATCCCCTTGCTGGAAAGAACATGATCACGAAAAGCGACGGATTCCAACCAAAATTCAAATTTGGAAAAATTTGCATACAATTGGTGCAGATGTAGAGTCTGCAAAACCGCTCTAAGGTGACTGGCATCCTCCCTTCCCTCCAAATATACGAGGATGTCGTTAATGAAAACAATCACAAAGGAGTCATAAGAATGACTTGAACACCCGATTCATAAGATCCATAAAAGATTTCGAGGCGTTGGTTAGCCCAAAGGACATAACCAATAATTCAAAGTTGCCATAACGAGTTCTGAAAGCGGTCTTAGGAATATCCTACTCCCCGATCTTTAATTGGTGGTACCCGGACCACAAATCAACTTTGGAGAAGAACCTTGCACCCTGCAATTGGTCAAACAAATCATCAAAGGGTACTTATTCTTGATGGTGACTTTATTTAGCTGCCAATAGTCGATGCACATCCAAAGCGACCCATCCTTCTTTCCAACAAAAAGAACCGGAATACCCCACGGCGACACACTTGGCCGGATAAATCACTTCTCTAATAGATCCGTCAACTGCTCTTTTAAATCCCGCAACTCTGCTGGCGCCATTCTGTATGGTGGAATTGATATAGTATGAGTATTTGGCAATACAGCAGTCCCGAAATTAATCTCTCTATCTAGCAGAATTCCCAGAAGCTAATATGGAAACACCTCAAGGAACTCATTCACAACTGGCACGGAAACGAAGGCAGATAATTTTGGAGTAGTGTCCGCCACCCGGACTAAATGATAGATGCACCCCTTTCTGATCATATTTGAAGCCTTGAGGTAGGAAATAAACCTACCCCTCGGCGCAACGCCATTCACCTTCCATTCAATAACTGGCTCATTAGGGAACTCGAGTCTCATCTCCTCTGGCAATCAAGTTTAGCAAAGCATGAGTAGAGCCAATCCATTCCCTTGATTACATCAAAGTCCACCATCCCAAGCTCGATAAGATCGGTCGTGGTAACACGGCCACCGACCATAACAACACAATTCCTATAGACCCGAGCGGCTGTATAATAATCACCAACCAGAGCCGAAATAGAGAATGACTCAAGAAGTTGTTCGGGCTCAATCCCAAAACTCGAAGCAACAAATGGAGTTACATAGGACAAAGAAGACCCCGAATCAATAAGAGCATAGAAATTAATGGTTTAGACAGATAGGATAGCTGTGAAAACATCTGGGGAAGCCTCAACACTCTGACAACCACTCAATGCATAAAAGCTACTGGGTCCGCACCTACCACGAGCTACACTTATGGCTGCACCATGACCTGTTGGGGCTAGAGGGCGCGCTGATGACGTAGCAACTGATGAACTGGATGGATGAGAAAATCCCCTACCCATACCCGTCTGGGGGCACGGCAGTCCTCCTGTATGTGACCCATCACCCCACTATTGTAGCACACTAGAGCATCCAAGCAACATGCCTCTGTTTGAAATCTACCACACTTGGGACATATACCTCCCCGTTGTCGAGGTCTCATCCCCGAATGATTGAACTAGCGGGAACTTCTGCTGTCTGAACCTAGAACCGAAGGGCTACTCTGCTGGGAAAGGTGCATGGATGGCGGTGCACTAGCTGAGGACTGAGCATAATACCGAGATGGTCCTGATGAACCTCTCACTGGAGCTGACCTCCCTGAGTGACCCAAAGCCCGGGCCCTGCTGCTACTCTCCTTGTCTGCTCGAGTTTTCAACTTCCTAGCCTCTATGTCCTGAGAAAAACCCACGATCATTCCATAATTCATGGCTAAATGCAAAGCCGCTGTAGCAGCCTCATTTACCATCAAAGGGCTGAAACCCTGAACGAATCGCCGAACTCTAGCCTCTACCGTCGACACCAACTGAGGAGCATACTTGTACAATCTCACGAACTCCATATGATATTCCCACACACTCATACTACCCTGCTTAAGAACCTCAAATTTGGTGGCACGGGCTACCATGGTCTGGGCAAGCAAGAAGTGGTCCATGAGAGCATCTACGAACTCATCCCACCTAGATGGAGGTCTCCCCTCCTCACAGGAATCATCCCACATCTCAAACCATGAACGTGCCGCTCCCTTCAACCTGTATGAAGCCAATTCTACCCCTTCTATCTCTATAGCCTTCATCACTCATAGGGTCTTGTACATCTCGTCGAGTAAATCCTGCGGATCGGCCTCTGGGTCTATCTTTGAGAACACTGGAGGGTACAATCGCAGAAACTGATGAACTCTGGAGCTGGAGGAATCTCCCTGTCCACCGGAGGACACTGGGGCATCTTGAGATATCTGGGCCTGGGCTGCAACTAATTGGGTCAACATACAGATAGCTCCCCTATGGTCTCTATCAGAAATCCCGGGATTGGAAGATGGAGCAACATCTGGGTTAGGATAATCGGCAGGAGGGATAGTGGCACTTTTGGCCGCTGCTGGAACATGATTGCTTGGATTAGGAACGGATGGAGCAGGCAAATTCAGAACTGGAGAATCACACTCACCCACGGCAGTCGGCACATGATCCACAGCCGCACTGGAAGTGGCTTTGTCCCCTATCCCAAGTCTAGCATTCCTCATAGGTTCCATCACTGAAAATTCGAAATATAGTACGAATTAGAAACAACATCACTTCATCACACAAACTTGGAATAACAAAGAAGAGAATAGTTTTTCCTAAATGCCCGTGTTGCCCCCAACTTAAAGATGTGGTAGACAACAAACCGATAAGAAGGGATCTACAAGGCACGGCTCCGAGGCATCCTAGGACTCTCTAAACCTTAGGCTCTGATACCAAGTTTGTCATGCCCCAAATCTGAAGCGCATGACCGCCACTCAACCGGGTAGCCCTCGTTGAGTTGACCTGGGTTCCTTTTCTATTCCCCACGCGTTACCCCACATTATTCCTTGTTATTTAGCCAAACGACACCTAAAGCAATTGAAAGAAAATTTGATTTCTCTTTTATAAGCATACTTTATGATTAACAGGGAACATCTTTTACAAAACACACATTATGATTAACAGGGAACGTGGTGAACAAACTTACAGTGCCCAAAACATACACCTATATACAAAAGTTCTATCCCACATAACACTGTCTACGGAGCCTCTAAGAGAAAGATATTACAACACTTGCCGGTGACAAGGCCCCGACTATTCCTTTGCAAGGACATCACAAACCTACTATTACAACAGAGGTGGCCTGAACCACACAGAGCCCCATAATGAAAGGGGCTCACCAAGATGTACACAGCTGATAAAAAGGAGGAGGAGCTTCGGACAGTGGACTGGAGTGCCTGTCACGGATCGTCCTACTATCATAACACAAATGTAGCGCCCCCGACAAAAGTGACGTCAGTACATTTGAATTATACATGCATGAATGAACAAACTCTGTCCCAAGTAAACTCTAGCCAAAAATACATGTACAAGTGGAAAGCTGAACAACAACAACACAACAATGGAAAAACAACAAAACATTTCACAACAATTGATACAATTAGTCAAACAAAGGGACAATCATTGCCCCATAGGTTACAAACTCTCCTGCTGTCTCCTTTCACAATTCCACATTGATCGTGTCATGATTTATATTAATTTCAATAGTGATATTGGATCACATTTTCCACCCTTATTGCCTCGTCCACCCTTATTACCTCGGGCACCCTTATCACCCCAACCCGCACCTTATTTCACCATGTTGCGACGCGCAACCCGACCTAGCCTGATAGTTTCAATTCACAAACAACATAAAACACAACAAAAAATACAAGAAACTAACTATAGCTCATTGTTAAGATAGAACCAAAACAAGGGTAATGTATTTCCACAACTAGCAACAACAATTTCCTCAGGTTCATCAATTTGTACACAATTTTTGTTACCACAATAGTTGTCCACCACCAATCATACACGTTGTTCCACAATATTTCCACTTCCACCATTTCCAAGCTCTTTAAATTATTACAAAATTCCACCACAAGGTAATACCACACATGATATCAATTATCCAACAATTTCACAAACTAACACAGGGCGATTTCACAGGGATCACAGTTAGGCATACATACCTGGAATTGAATACCCCTTTCTAACTTCCACTCCAATTCACCAAGCAATCAAGATGGGTCAATCTAGTTCATGATAAATACATAGATCTTTCGAATAGGAATTTAAGACTTACTACCCAATTCCCTTTTTTCAAGATTCTAGGGTTTTGAAGACATGAATGAAGGATATATCAAGAAAATTCAAAATCTAGAGCACGTGATTCCCTTCCCAAGCTTAGGTTTGAAAATTTAGGGAAAAGGGTTAGGGTTTTACCTGAGAAATCAGGAGAGAAGACAATGCACCAAGAATTTTCTAAGCTACAATAGTTTTGAAATTCTAGATGAAGAAGGTTTAGCTTTATCTCTCAAGAACTCTATCTCCCTCTCTCTTATTTTGATCAGAAATATGTTAAAAATGAGGGAGAAGGTGTTTTAATAAAAGTTGGGTCAAGTCTAAAAATTTAGAAAAAACCAGGAGAGCACGATCTGTGACGCTATCTGCGGTCGTAGAACTGACATGCGGTCCGCAGAATGGTCGGCAGAAACGGCTCAATTTTCGGACCTCTCGGGTTGGGAATGTTGTAGATATGCAGTCCGCATTCCTGTTCTGCGGTTACAGAATGCACCGCAGAACTGACCTTTGAATTTCTTCAGGGACCATATGCGATCACTTTGTGGTCCGCATATTGATTATGCGACAGAAGATCTGTCTGTATTTTTAACATCAAAAATTTGTTGCTCTCTGGAACTTTCTGCGGCAAAAATGCGGTCCGCATTTCAGATCGGCAATCGCATTCTAGACCGCATATTGGATCTTTTCTGGAAAAATTTTGATTTCATATTTTTAAGTGCAAAACAGTAAAAAGGATCCGATCCACGTAGGTAGACTTGACTCTATGGGCTTTTAACATCTACGCACTCATTTTCACGGTGCCTTACAAGTAAGGACTTTGCTAAATTTATGGGAAGTGAGTTTGAAATTAGTATGATGGGTGAACTCAATTTTTTTATGGGGCTATAAATCAAACAAAGTCCAGATGGAACTATGATCCATCAGTAGAAGTGCACAAAAAAACTAATCAATAAGTTTAAAATGGAAGAATCCAAAGAAATAGGTACACCTATAGCAACTTCCATAAAACTAGATGTTGATGAACCTGGTTCATCAGTTGATCAAAAGTTCTATACGGGTATGGTTGGTTCACTTGTGTATCTTACTGCCAGCATACTGACATTGTTTTCAGTGTCGGACTGCTCGTTTCCAAGAACATCCAAAGTAGTCACATTTGACAGATGTCAAGATAATGTTGAGATACTTGAAAGGCACATTTGTTCCGTGTTTGCGGTATCCCAAAGGTAGTAATTTTTACTTAATCGGATTTGTTGATGCTGACTATACAGGTTTCCTAGTGGATAGGAAGAGCACTTCAGGTATGGCACATTTCCTGGGTTAATATCTTGTATCAAGAGCTATTAAAAAGCAAAATTCAGTGGCTCTCTCTACTGCTGAAGCTTAGTATGTTGTTGCTGCTTCATGTCGTGCTCAGTTAATGTGGAATAAGCAACAATTGGTAGACTTTAGAATTGAAGTGGGGTGCATACAAATATTTTGTGATAACACTAGTGCAATTAGTTTTCCAAAGAACCATGTTCATCATAAAAGGACTAAGCACATTGATGTTAGACACCACTTTTGAAGAGACAACTATGAGAAAGCGCTAATTTCCATAGAATTCTTCACTACTGATAAACAAATAGTTGACATTTTCAATAAGGCACCAAGAATAGAAAACATTGAAAGGAACAGATTGGAATTAGGGATGATTAAGATCGCCTAAAATGTCCAATTCAGATTGCACAATGGAAAAAAATGAATGAAAAAAATTATTTGTTATTTGGCTAGGAGTTATTATTTCATGTGAATATTAGACTAATTCCTACTCAGTATCATACTTTAAATAGTGTACTCTTGTGACATGTGTTTCTACGATTCACTAATCTTTTACCTATTTTCTATTCTAACATTTGAGACATAATCAAGAAAAGTTTCACTTGAAGAACCTGGTTCATTAATACACGCTCATGTGAAGGCTCCGATGAACAACAAGGTTAGCGCCTAGGTTCAGGTGGTTGGGACAAGGGATACTAAGATAGCAAGGCTTCATGCTAGAGTTGCTGAATTAGAGGGAGAAAGGAATGGGTTGAGAGCTAAAATTCCGAAGGAGAAGGAGAAAAATGAAGGAATGCTCCAACAAATTCTCAATATGCTACAAACCCAACCCTCCAGCTCTTCCAAGCCTTAGGTGTCCTGTGCTAGTATGAACCAGTCTAGTACCCCCTCAGTAACTAGTTTATTATCTTTATGTGTTTTGGTTTTTTGGTTTTGCAAATGGTTGGTAATTCTATTTTTCTTTCTATGGACTGCAATGTAGAAACACCACTAATCAATAAATGCAGCTTCCTTGCTTTTTTTTTGTTCTTAATAGTTATATTCGACGAGTTAATTTTTTACTAACTAAAGCACATGTTCACTTGCACTTGCCCCATTGGCCATGAGTATTAATTAATTTTCTGGGATTCTTATTATTTATTCAACTTTCCGATAATGCCAACAGGGGAAAGATATTGTGCTTAAATCTATTATCTGAACAAGTGATGTTTATGACCTATTTTAAAATCTGGCCCTTGGTGATAAGTTTAAAATTTTCTAAGCGTTCCTATTTCAGCTGAGTTCCATAGTTTTTCCGATCACTAAAAGCACAGAGTTTGTCATCATCAATAGAGGAATTTGTTGGCCCAAGTTCAGTTGAAGTTTTGAAGATTGACAAATGAACTCATGGAAGGACCTAGCCCATCTAGTATTACACAGTCTGAATCAACCATTGCTCATGAGAGGCACTTCAGGGAAATATACATTGAAGATCACGCATCAATATCTGAACTGATCAAAAAGGTTGAATTTGGGATAAGGAGGGCAGTCTCCTTATGAGAAGAGAACACTATCATAATCTAGGATAAGGGTTGTAGTTTGTATTGGTTAAGGACTCAAATTAGCTGAGGATAAGCATTGGAGTCTTGATCAAACTCTAATTACTAACTAAATATATAACTGAGTTTGTTCTCTTTTACAGGTAATGCACATACGCAGAAGTTAAGCATATTTAAGAGTAAAAGATCAAGTCTATTTTGCAAGCAATATATGTGAGATACAAGTGTGCATGCCTGAAGCTACGTGAACTAAGATAGAAGAACCAGTTCCATCATTGTGTTTATTTTAAGTCTAGTTCAACTATTGTAGGTTTCCATATTGTACCTTTTAGCTTTCTTAAAAGCAATTGTATTAGGCATTGTGAGTATTCAGGTTAGAGTTAACTTTATAGCGTTGGACCAGTTTAGGTTGTGTGCCACATTGAGATTAGAGTTTAATCCTTAGGTTTACAAAGAGTTTTTGTAAGTGCTGTTTTGGCTCATTGAGTTTAGTGGAAGTTTGGAAAAATCCTACTGAGTAGTAGTCGTCGTTTTTTCACCTTTTGAGCCTGGTATTTTCCACGTAAGAATCTCGGTGTTCTTTATTTCTATTTGTATAATTCCACAAACAGTAGCTAGTAAGAATACCTAGAAGAACCAGGTTCTTCTAGATCAAAAATTGGGTACCACACAAATCATCCCCCTTGTGTGGTATTGACGTTTAATAGCATCAAGGTTCATTGAGGGACTTATTCAACCGATTTGCTTTTAGATGGCTAAGGAGACAGGGAGTGAGATTTCTTTCTAGGAGGCGGGCAATGTGGCTAAGAGAGTTGAGATGGTTCTGTTGTATGGAGGTAGTTAGGGGTCTGACAAGAGGCCTCATCATTCAGGCAGATCCTGTGGTGCCTCGTTTGGAGGTAGGGATTCGTATGGTTAAGGCCATCTTTTTAGACCTTTTCAGTCAGCACTCCAGGTTTTTCATGGCGCTTCTGGTGGTTGTGGTTCTCATATGCATTATTCTAAATAGCATCCCTATAGTGCACCACCAGCTCCTATCAGTGCACCGCCGTTCCAGAGTTTTCGGGGTGGTCATTCAGGTTGCAGGGTCAGCCTCCGTTTCCTCAGCCACAACATTCAGGTAGAAGTATTAAGTGCATAAGTATGGTCATATCCGGAGGGCTTGTCTAAGATTGGTGGGTATTCAGTTAATCAGCAAGGTTCCCATGCTATGGTTCAAGCGCCAGATATTCCACAGCATGTTCAGCTAGATAGGGATAGAGGTAGAGGTGATAGAGGTGGAGGTACTGGTACTAGAGGTAGAGGTCAGGTAGCTAGCGGTGGAGGCCAGCCAGCAGCAGGTTTTTCCAGAGATATAGTTTAGGTTGGTGGGCCCCAGCCCTGATGTAATGCTCTACCATCCAGGCCTAAGGCTGAGGCTTCCTATGTAGTTATAACATGTACTATTCTAGTTTGTGGCAGAGATGCTTCAATTTTATTTGATCTAGGGTCTACATACTCCTATGTGTCATCATATTTTACATCGTATCTACCCATGCCTAGTGGTTCTTTATGTTCTCCTATATATGTGTCTACATTGGTGGATGATTCTATTATGGTAGATCGAGTCCATTGTTTATGTAAAGTTCTGATTTGGGGTCTCGATAATCGTGTAGGTTTGCTTCTTCTAGAAATGGTTGATTTTGATGTCATATTGGGGATGGACTGGTTATCACCTTACCATGCTATTTTAGACTGTCATGAAAAGACTATGACCTTAGCCTTGCTAGGTTTTCCTCGTTTAGAGTGTAGAGAGACTCCTAGTCATTCTACATGCAGTGTTTTCTCTTATGTGAAGGCTGGACATATGGTCAAGAAGGGGTGCTTGGCCTATTTGGCATATGTTCGTGATTCTAGTGCCGAGGTTTCTTCCATTGATTCTGTGCCTATTTTCGTGAGTTCCCCGAGGTATTTCCTTCAGATCTGCCGAATATGCCACCTGATAAGGATATTGACTTCTGCATTGATTTGGCTCCGGGCACTCAGCCCATTTTTATTCTGCCATATGGTATGGCCTAGAATGAGTTGAAAGAGTTGAAGGAGCTGTTGCAAGACTTACTTGAAAAAGGTTTCATTAGATCTAGTGTTTTTCCTTGGGGTGTGCCGGTATTGTTTGTTAAGAAGAAGGACGGATCGATGAGAATGTATACTAATTACCGGTAGTTGAACAAGGTTACAATAAAGAATAAGTATCCATTGCTGAGGATTGATATGTTTAATAAGTTTCAGGGTGCCAAGGTATTTTTGAAGATTGACTTGAGATCTGGATACCATTAGTTGAGGATTTGGTCATTCCGTGTCTTCTAAGACAAATTTCCGCACTCATTAAGGGTATTATGAGTTCTTGGTGATGTCATTCGGGTTGGCAGATGCCCTAGTAGCTTTTATGTATTTGATTAACTGAGTGTTCAAGCTATACTTGGATTTGTTCGTGATAGTCTTCATTGAAAGTATTTTGATCTATTCCCGCAGTCGGGAGGAGCACAAGAAGCATTTTAGAGTAGTTCTTTAGAAGTTGAGGTATAGTTAGTTGTATGCCATATTTTCAAAGTGTGAGTTCTGGTTGAGTTCAGTTGCATTCTTGGGTCATGCCCTGTCGGTAGAGGGAATTCAATTTCATCCAAAGAAGATAGAGGCAGTCAAGAACTTTCCTAGACCCGCATCAACTACAGAGATCCGGAGTTTCATGGGTTTGGCAAGCTACTATCATCAGTTTGTGGAGGGGTTTTTCTCTATTATAGCCTTGAGAACAAGGTTGAACCAGATAGCTGCCTAGTTCAAGTGGTTAGATGAGTGTGAGGCGAGCTTTCAGAATCTCAAAATAGCTTTGACTATAGCACTGGTGTTGGTTTTGCCACAGGTTTAGGGCCATATACCATTTATTGTGATGCATCTCGTATTCGACTTGGTGCGCTATTGATGCAGGGTGGCAAAGTCATTTCTTCTACATCTTGGTAGTTAAAGATTCATTAGAAGAACTATCCAGTTCATGATTTGGAGTAAGCAACCATTGTTCATGCGTTGAATATTTGGAGGCATTATCTGTATGGCGTGGCATGTGAGATGTTCACGGATCACAAGCGTGTGCAGTACTTGTTCAAGCAGAGGGAGTTGAATTTGAAGTAGAGAAGGTAGTTGGAGCGGTTAAAGGACTATGAAATCACCATATTATATTATCCGGGAAAGGCCAATATGGTTTTTGATGCTTTTAGTAGGATGTCAGCATGTATGGACAGTCTTGCCTATATTACGATCGGTGAGAGACCGCTTGCTTTGGATTTTCAGGATTTGGCCAATCAGTTTATGAGGTTGGATTTTTCTGAGCCTAGTCTTGTATTAGCTTGCACAGTTGCTCGCACTTCTTTATGGGAGTGTATCCAAGATCGACATTATGATGATCCTCATTTGTGCATCCTTAGAGACATGATGCAGCACGGAGATGCCAGCTAGTTTACCTTAAGAGATGATTTAGTTTTAAGATTGCAAGGTCAGGTTTGTGTGCCTAATGTGGATGGTCTTCGAGAGTTGATTTTAAAGGAGGCCCAAATCTCCCAGTACTCTATTCATCGGGGCCCCACAAAGATGTATCAGGATTTACGATACTGTTATTGGTAGAGAAGAATGAAGAATGATGTCGTTGCATATGTGGCTTGGTGTTTGAATTGTAAACAGGTTAAGTACGAGCTTCAGAGGCCTGGTGGTTTCTTCTAGAAGATTGAGATTCTTGAGTGGAAGTAGCAGCGTATCACAATAGAATTTGTTTTTGGACTCCCATGGACTCAGAGGAAGTTAGATGCAGTGTGGGTTATTGTTGATAGGCTAACCAAGATAGCGCATATCATTCATGTGGTTGTCTCCTATTCTTCCGAGAGATTAGTTGAGATCTAATTTCGGAAGAACTTCATCTTAATGGTGTGCCCATGTCTATCATTTCGGACTGAGGTATGCAGTTTACCTCATATTCCTGGAGAGCATTTCAGTAAGAGTTGGGCACACAGGTTGAGTTGAGCACAACGTTTCATCCTCAGACAGATGGGCAGTCCGAGTGGACCATTTAGATTTTAGAGGATAAGCTCTGAGCTTGTGTAATTGACATTGGAGGCATATGGGATAGTTTTTTGCCATTAGCGGAGTTTTCCTACAAAAACAACTATCAGTCGAGTATCTAGATGGCTCATTGTGAGGCCAGATATGATAGGCGGTGTCGGTCGCTGGTTGGATGGTTTAAGTCGGGGGAGGCTTGGTTGTTGGGTGCAGATGTGGTTCAGGATGTCTTGGACAAAGTCAGAATTATTCAGGATAGGCTTCGTACAACTCAGTCCAGGAAAAAGAGTTATGCCGACCGCAAGGTTCGAGATTTGGACATCATGGTCGGTGATCGGGTATTGCTTCAGGTGTCGCCTATGAAGGGCGTGATGAGATTTGGAAAGTAGGGAAAGCTTAGCCCTAGGTTCATTGGCCCGTTTGAGATTCTTGATCGAGTGGGAGAGGTCGTTGATAGACTAGCATTGCCGTTGAGCTTATCAGTTGTGCATCCCGTGTTTTATGTGTCCATACTTCGGAAGTATGACGGCCATCCATCCCACGTGTTAGATTTCAGCACTGTCTAGTTGGACAAGAAATTGTCTTATGAGTAGGAGTCAGTAGCTATTCTATACCGGCAGGCTCGTCGGTTTAAATTAATAGGCGTTCCTTCTGTTCATGTTCAATGGAGAGGTTAGCCCGCTGAGGCATCGACCTAGGAGACAGAGTCCGATATCAAGATCCATTCTCCCCATCCTTTTCCCGACTCAGGTACTTCCTTCTTATGTCCCTTCAAACATGAATGATTGTTTTAGAGATGGAGAATGTGATGGCCCAAAAGGTCATCATTTTTTTTAAATAAAAAGAATGCTGTGTTCCAAGGCCTTAAAAACCTCTTTCAGTATCACCTAAATTTGCATGCGCAGTCCGGATGCGTAGGCGAAAAGCCATTATGTGAAAATCTGTACAAAAAAATTTGAATTTGGACTTTAAAAAGAATTTAATTTTACTTCTGTCAACATTTTAGGTAAACGTACCCGGATCTGTGATTTGATGGTCACGGAGGGTCCTTAGGAAAATATAGAACTTGGGTGTATGCCCAAAATCGAATTTCGAGGTCCCAAGCCTGAGAAATAAATTTTTAAACAAAATTCTTTCTAGAATTGTTTATGAGTTTTGAAAATAAAATTTGTTTAATATTTTATTGTATCGGGCACGTATTATGGTTCTGGAGCCCGATAGAGGTCTTATATGTGGTCTAAGTCGAGTTTGTGAAACTTGGTAAGAAACGTACTTGAAATGACGTGAATCGGACTGAATGTTAGAAAATTGGAAAGTTTGAAGTTCTTAAGTGAATTCATGATTTTTGATGCTAAATTCATAGTTCTTGATGATATTTTTGTAATTTAATTGGACGAGTAAGTCTGTAATTTGAGGTCGTTTGAATGTTTCGTTTGGAGCCCCGAAGGCTCGAGTGAGTTTCAGATAGGCGTCAAAGTGTTTTTGGACCTAAAAATTTGGTATATGTGTTGTTGCTGGTATTTGAGTTTTAACTCTATGCAAACGCGTGTTAATCCTCGCGAACACAGAGCACAAATTGGGATCTAGGCAGGGTTGCACTATGCGAACGTGTAGACCTGGTGCGAATGCAGAGCTATGGAAATTGAATCTACGCGAATGCATCGGGTCAGTCGCGAACACATAGAGTAAGAAGGGACCTTGGGGCTGGGTAGTATCACACCTCCTTTTTCCTACACCCCATAAAGGTATAAAGGAGTTTTTCCAATTAAAGGAATCGAGCAAAAGTTGACTCTGTTTAACCGTCTGCGAACCAGAAATACGTGTAAGGAATTCTATTAACTCGGGAGAAGGTGTTTGGAATTCTCGGGTGCCGTGGTTCTAGCACGGTCGCTCAACTATCATATTCAACTTAATTATCTAATTTTAAACAATTATGAACCTATATGCAAATTTTAACTTTAACCGCTTTAATTCATTTTTAGAGAAAATTGCTATTTTATTAGAACACATCTCGAAGCACATCACATAAATGGATTGATGGTTTTTGACATATTTTAACATCGTTGAGATTTGGATTTGGGTCACATAAATTCCCACCCGAGTTTAAGAAGGTAATATTATTAGCTAGCGTCGCGTTTGCAATTTTCGAGGGTCATGCAATTTAGCTATATGACACGCCTCGAAATCTAAGGATCAATTCAAGATTAAATAAACGAGGGCCATGCAGTGGTCATTTTCATTTGGCATGACACACCTCAACTCCAATTTTGAATGAAAGAAAGAAAGTTCAATCTAAATGTTTGTAGGCCATAAACTATTTACATTGTTTAATATGTCACACCTCAATTAGTTAATAGTCTGATTAATTAAGGCAAAGTGCAATGAAATATTCATTTTAAAATTAACTACACAGGATTACATGAGGTAAAACTAATTCATTACATAAAACACTTGGGCAAACACAACAGGAGCGGATGCCCGATCAAAGAAGTGGCCAGGATTTAATTCACGGAAGCCAATAGAACTGGGCCTAAAAAAACGAGCCTACATTAGGACCCTGCCATTGCTTAGTCAAAACCCAACATCAGATCCCACCATGCATGAACAATATATAAGGCTGCCAATGAATTCACAATGAGTCCAAGAGCGAGACTAGTTCATATACAAGTAACATTGGAATTGTTTTAAATCATCAATAATTAGTTATATGACAACAATTTGGGAAATATTTCATCCTCTACACCTTGGTATAGATTTAACTAATAAGAGCACAAAACATCATTACATCAAAATTTTTTCAGGATCAGCATCAGGCTTGAATAACATGAAATTGTACCTCAAAGTGTTAGAGAAATACCTGGAAATGAAAGTATAAAATGGAAGCAAGATAAGCAGTAGCAACAATAGTATCCCAACATCAAAATTAAACCACGAATCAACTTTAATGACAAAACCAATGCTCAGTAACAAAAAGTCCACAACACAAACTCCAAATCCAGTTTTTGAACACCAAATTTATGTCAACTCAACACCAGATATCTTAAAACCCCATTTCAGGAATCAAAAATTGAGGATTGCACAGAAAAACTCGATGAAACAGTAATTTCAACAAAGCTTTCAACTAAAATACACAAACTAACAATGCTTAATCCATTTTAATTCTCAGCTACTCGAAAGTATTTCAGAAGTTGAAGATAAATTTAAAATCCCTCGAAATCTAATGAAATAGTAGCAATTAGCCGTCTATCTTTTCCTGAATTTTTAGCTCTTATTTTTTAGGTCTCTTGGGTCTCTTCTATCTACCTTTCAAGGAAAGTTTAGGATGCCTTTATAGGCAAGGGATTAGGGGAGAACGTAAGATTTTAATTTTTGCACTCCGTCCCCTCTTCAATTCTCATTTTTAGCTTAAAATCCCTCAGTTCATGACTTTTTAACTAAGTTAGCCTATTTCATGTCTGAAATTAAATTTAATCCCCCCCCCCCCCATAAGCTAGCCTCCTAGAATCTTATATATCTGTTATCAAAATATTCCCTATTCTAGACTACCCAAATTACCCCTTACACCCTTGAAATTTACATTAGTCTCAACTATCTAGCCTTTAGCTCATGGGTCAATTTGACCCAAGATTTAGCCCCAAAACTAGACTGTGTTCCCTTACTTTGGGCCTTCGAATTTACTAGGAGGCCATCCCAATTCAATAATTTAACAATGAACCCAACTTAGATTTCACAAACCACACCAGTTAAGAATTGCAATCAGAAACAAAAGAGAAAAAATATCTAACATTAATATGAAGATGCCATTCAAATGCTCTCATTTTTAGTCATGCAAAAAAAATTGCTCCAACGGATGGATACCAATAGAGAACAGATAAGATAAATCAAAATCATGTGAAGATGGATGAAAAATGGGAAAATAAGGTTAATGACAAAACATACGAGGACGACGAAAGAGGAAAGATGGGGGGGGGATACCTCTAATGTCACAAGAATAGAATTTGATAACTTCTACCAATCTTTGATTTGATTTTTATGTTCTCGAAGAAATAACACGGTAAATACCCATTTCAAGCCCTATCGTTGAAGGGAAACTGAAGGTTTGACGGATTCATTTCTTCTTTACTTTCAGATTCGAGATTGGATTGATTTGGTGAGGATTTGGGAAAACATGGCGGCAGATTGTGGTTGAGGGAAGGGTGATGGTTTAATGCACGCGATTTGGTAGGTGTTTGAGCTCTTTAGTTTGGTGAGATGAACAGGCGGTGAAGAAAAGGTTGAGATATACCTTGGTTTGGACATATTAATTATAAGGGAGGGGGGTAACCACATCCGTTAGATAGGGTGAATGAAGGGCTCAGATTATGTTCCAATTAGAACTCTGAACAACATCGCACACTTTTCTCTTAAAGAGAAGACCGATCGAGATTCGCACGGGTTTGGGCTGGGTCCGTCGGGTGTTAGGAGATGAATGTTTGGGCTGGGAATTAATTCAAATATTGGACCAAATAGACTTATCATTTAATTTCTATTCTTTTGTTTCAATTTCTTTTCAAATTCAAATCTCTTTTTTCTCTTTTTAAAAAAAATAAAAATAAAAACCTACATGAATTCTAAACAAAAATTATCTTACCTAGTTAGGTTATTTGCTAAAAAAAGATATATATATATATATATATATATATATATATATATATATATATATATATATATATATATATATATATATATATATATATAACAACTAATTAATTATCAAATTAAGAGAAACTACAAGATTCGCAGCTAAATGTAAAGATAAGTTATTTTTATGATTTTTATTTTTATAAAATAACTTAATTACTTAGTCAATCCTAAAATGCTAAATTACTTCATAAATGCAATTGTTCATATTTTTGTATTTTTCATTAATTAAAATGCATAGACAAAATGCAAACAATTAACAAAAAATGCCATAAAATTCCACCAAATTGCAAACACTGAAATAAATTATTTTATTTTTAATTTATGGGAGTAATTCATATATGGCGAAAAATCACATTCTAATAGATACCCCTCTTTGCTCGGAAACAAATAGAGTTTTCATGCAAAGATAAGTGAGCGGATACGAGCTATTTTTTGTACCGTTTGAATACTCTATGTAAAGTAATTTTGAATGATTTGACCGTACCCTGATTCTGAGGATGCCTACATACCCTTGGCTATAAAGGAATCAAGTAAGTGTAGTTGGGGAATGTCTAGTAGTTGGGACTACCATGAAGCTATGATTTCACTATTGTTTTTACTGCCTCTACCGCTTACAGAATCCCCTTATTATACCATGTCAAATAAAAAGAAGCTAGACTAAGCTATGATCTATGAATTACAAAAAATCCTATCTAGATCTTCAAACTTGGTCTTGTATTTCTTGTTGCCTTGTTGACTTGTATTCTATTGGTGAAATCCATTGTTGTAGCCTTAAATTGTAAACTGGGATGTTTCCCTTTCTTTGGGTGGATGCCTGACTGCTGAACTTGAATGTATTCCCATACTTTTCAGGCGGGCTCATGAAATCAAAAATTGAATGTATTCCTCTTCTATCTAGGCGGGCTTCTGACTTCAAAACTTGAATGTATTCCTCTACTATCAAGGCGAGATCCTCACTTCAAAACTTGAATGTATTCCATTGCTATCTAGGCTGCCACCTCACTTCAAAACATGAATGTATTCCTCTGCTATCCAGGCTGGCTCATGACTTCAAAACTTTAATGTATTCCTCTGTTATCCAGGTGGACTCATGACTTCAAAACTTGAATGTATTCCTCTGCTATCCATGCGGGCTCCTGACATCAGAACTTGAATGTATTCCTATGCTATCCAGGCAGAATCCTTACTTAAGCACTTGAATGCATTCCTCCGCTATCGAGGCAGGCTCCTGACTTCAAAACTTGAATGTATTCCTCCGTTATCTAGGCAAGCTCCAAACTTCAAAATTTGAAAGTATTTCTCTCCTATCCAGGTAGGCTTCTGACTTCAACAAAATAGACAATAAGTAAGAAACTTTTTTGCTCCAGTTTGGTAGTTGGTCACATGGGTAAGTGTTAAACTTAATCATTCCATAAACTATTATTAAGAATTAAAAGCTAAATTCTATTATCCAGGGAGGTCCTGACAACTCCTACTTGAATGTCAATTATAAATCTAAGTTGTATCTTCTAAAGTCAGTACTTCCGCTAAGTCTTGTTATGTAAGAGGGTTCTGAAACTACATCCTATTATTGGGAGTGATCCTGAGAGCTTCTAATTTAATCCTATCTTAAACGTGCATATTTTGATACAAACTTATATTTTTTCGGGGTGTATTTATGCTAAATTATGCTACTCAGGATTCTTTGGATATTTAAACTAAGTCAGCTTTGTAATAGGGATAATAGAAAAGGGGTTAGTCCATAAATAAGTAAGGTCTTCAAGTGAAATCAGTCATCGTGGGAAGTGAAGGAGGAATCTCCCTCAAAGTTCAAGGACACAAACCAACCACCAAATATTAAACTAACAAAATTTTTCGTTGATTGAACAGGGGCACAAAATATTATTTGTTTCAGAGTAACTCTGTAGGGTAAGAGCAAGCACCAAAATAGGTTTGACCGTAAACTCTTAGTCAAAGACCTTGCATTTTATTGACTAACCACTTCTTTTTGTCACCCTTAGCACAAAATATACTTCTTCTCTGTTCAAACCCTATACATTCTATTTTTTGCATTGCTCAAGAACTGACATTTACCAGACTGTTGTGTTTCGTATGAGCCCAAAAGCGTGTTGATTGCCACCCACAGTATGTTATCCTTTATTAAATTAAAACCCCTACCCCCTTGACCTTGAGGTCTATTGATACTTTACGTACCATGATAACTTTGATTTTTTCTTGGAAGACCTCGATTGTTGCTGGTTAAAACTTTTTGTCAATCTTGCTGCCGAAAGTACCTTTCATTTCTTCACCCTTACCCTTCATCTGTTGCAATGTTCATGAATTGATATACCAAGCCTTTGTATTTCACAAGGATCCCCAAAGCATGTTGATTATTACCAGTTCAATGCTCTTGGTATTTTTCCTAACTTGTGACACTTTGATTTGCTAGCAAGACCTCGTTTTCTACAATTGGAAAGCTGGTGGAAGATTTTGAACTCATTTCACACTTGATATGACCAAACAGACTCAGGAGCAAGATGTAAACAAGACAAAGGAACAGAGTAAAGTACAATGGAAAGAGATGATTCCTAACAAGAAAACTACAAAGTAGAAACTTATATGATGTGGATACCGACTCTAATGATCTTGACATGCACTTGTGGCCTATTCTATTAAGTAACTCTAATGTTCAGATCTTGTTGTACCTTTTCACTGTGGAACTAGGCTTGAGTACTTCGTTTATCAAATTAGATTCACAATCCTTATTTGCCTTGTAGTGCCCGAAGGGTTTTCACCATCAAGCCTCTCTCATTTTGGTATTTCTCTCAACTTAGCATCGCATTATGGTGCCTGTGAAGGTTTTTACCAATCAGACTCTCTCATTTTTGATTTCTCTCAGCTTTCATCACCTTATGGTACCCGTGAGGGCTTTCATCAATAAGACTCTTTCATTCTTTATTTCCCTTATTTGGAGCGGAGTGTTGCCCCTGATATGATTCACCTCTACTCGCTTGACATGGCATCTCTCGAAGACTGATCGGAAGGTCTTTCTTTGGACCGTAATGTCGGTTTTTTGATTGGGTTAAAAAGAAAGGATATAAAAGGAACCAAAACAATTCAGAAAGGTTCAAAATTTACAACTTTCGGAATCAAATTTCTTACAACACCATAACTTCTGCCCCAGTTTCTTACTTGGGGATTTTTGGATTTTTATTTTCATGGGACCGAACCGTGAGGCTGCCTACGTATTCATAAATGTAATTAGATCGAACGTAGTTCATGTCATAAAAATTACCTAGTTGTTGTGATTTTCCTTTTCTGGTCCTTCCTGTTTCTCTTTTTTCCTTTTCTTTCTTCCTTTTTACTTTTGTTGTTTTGTTTTTTTCTTTTTCATTTTCTTCTTCTTTTTCTTTTCTCGTTTTTCATTCTTTTCTTCTTCCTTTTTTCCTTTACTTATCTTTTACGCTTGCGTTTCTTTTCTTTGCTACTGATTCCAAAAGAGGGGTATGAAATAAAATAAATAATGCTCAAAAGGGAATCGAAGGATAAAGTTTTTAGATAGCAGAACAAAATGCCTTCGTCATTCCAATCTTCAAAACATTGTTGAAACACGTTCTCAAGGCACTATACTAAACGTGTGTTCATATTTGTAGGTTTTGATGAATGACAAACTATGCGCAATTGACATATGACGCGGTCCACGCACAAGCGCGAAATTGATACATAACGAGATTCAAGCACAAGACCAAGAAATAAAGTTATTCATGAGTCGTTCTTTAAATTGTGATCTTGATCCGATAACTTGACTCAAGACTTGGCTTCTCTCGTAAAAACATTTTTATCAAATCATGCATATTTAATTTAAAGCAAAATGATTTTAAATCATGCATATTTATGTTAGCCAAAATAATTTTTAAACATGCCTCTAAAATCTGGACTAAGATAATCGATTATGTACTTATGATAATCGATTATGTTAAGTCATCTACATGACAATCGATTGTGAACTTATGACAATTGATTGTGCTAAGGCAGTGTACATCAGATTTTTCATATCTGCATGACAATCGATTGTGTACCCTATGACAATCGATTGTGTTGAGGCAGTGTACATCAGATTTTTCAAAGCCACACAATAATCGATTGTGAACTTATGACAATCGATTGTATTAAGGCAGTATCCATCAGAGTTTTTCAAAGCTACAAAATAATCGATTGTGAACTTATGACAATCGATTGTGTTGAGGCAGTGTCTATTAGATTCTTCAAAGACTAATAAATAATCGATTGTTCTCATAGCATAATCGATTGTGTAACTGACCGTTGCCAAAATATTTTCAAACACCGTCAGGTAATCGATTATAGATTTCTAATAATCGATTGTGTTAAGTAAAATCTGAAAAAGATTTTTTGAACGTTGCCAAGTAATCGATTGTATAATTTCTGATAATCGATTGTTTTAAGTAAAATCTGGAAAAGATTTTCTGAACATTGCCAGTAATCGATTATATGTCTTTGATAATCGATTGTGCTGCGTAAAATCTGGGAATGATTTTTGGAACGATTGGAAAACAATCGATTGTATCATCTTGACAATCGATTGTCGCAGCACAAAATCAGCAATTTTTAATTGGCAATTAGGCAACGGTAATGCATGGTTTTGACACTATAAATACATCTTCAAATCAGTCTTACAACCACAACAACTGACAATATTATTGCTAAAGCTTGCATACTCTCTTATTCATCATTTTCTATTCATTACATATGTTTTTGAGAGCCAAATTGTTGACGAAAGTTGTTGCGTTCTTGAGCGTATTTAGTTTACTCATATCTACTCTTAAGGAGAGTCTTGTTTTGAGTGCAAAGTGTTTTTATACAGTTGAAGGGAAAGTTGTTCCCTTGTATTGTAAGAAGGAACTTGTGATTCCTTTGGTTGATGTCTTGAAGTGTTGTATCTTCGATCAAAGGTTGTTGAGGCTTGTGTCCTCAGTTTGTAAAGGTTTGTTGAGCACCTGTAAGCTTAACAGTGTTAGTGGAAATCTCGAGAGAGTCTCTCGGGGACTGGACTAGCCACGGGTTGTGGTGAACCAGGATACATCGGTGCGTTCGTTCCTATTTATTTACTTATCGCACTTATTTAATTCCTGCAATTTTTAAATTCCGCAAGTTTACGCTATTTTTTATTATAACGCTATTCACCCCCCCTCTAGCATTAAGTGTATTTTCTAACAAACATTGCAAGTACGAACAACACAATTAAGAAAACATTCGTAACATTTCTGATAGTGTCATACTTGATAATCATATACACACATTTTCCGTCTTCATCTGTTAAATACAATAAATCATTGGGTAACACTGTCACTCTCATTATCACCAATGACTCCTGCCAATTAGAGAAAACATGGCATTAGGGTTTTCTTCATGTTCTATCTGCCTCGTTTCACACAATTCGTACTTGAAATGGTTTCAAAATGCATTTACTTATTTCCCTCAAGTGCCTCTATCATCTTTGACATTGTTTCATTGCTTCACAACTGATCTGACTTCTAAAATCAAGGTGAGAATTACGTGTGCATGTCATGTCACCGGAACCAGCATTAGACAAAAGAAAAATGAAAGGATAGAAGAGAAACTAAACAAAGAAAATGACTAGAAATAAGAAGAGACAAGAAATTGCATTAGATGGATGGTGAAACAGTTTGAACTACAAAAACAAGCAACGCAAACTGGAGTACAACCCTGGAATAAACCTGAAACTGACCTAGACAACACTAAACAAGCCATTACGACTAAGCAAGCTAGACAAAAATGAAAGGATATGAGGGTTTAAGTCACAAGACAATATGTGAATTGCAACCCTAAAAATAACCCGTACAACAGAAATGACAACAAACTAAGCCACCACAGCTCTTCTCCGAGTGACCAAGTAATGGGGCGCCTTTCCAATTAACAAGCACGGTATCTTAGCCACCTAAATTCCGTATCGACAATACTAGGAACTTCACCAGTCTTCATCAAATTGTTCTTAACAAGTTGCTTTTGTGTTCCTCTTTCCGACTCGTTCCCAAGATTAAACTCTGATATCACTGAAAGCTTAGCGGCATGTGGGCCTCCTAAGCTCCCAGAAGAATTCTCACATTCCTTTTCAAAATAAGCCATACCCATCATGTGCGTCTCATTATACACATGATACGAATATTGGATGGTGTGTGCTGCATATAGATTCTGCACGACAATGTCGCATACATATATAAGCTTCTCAACTGCTTTTTTCAGATTCCAACACCTTTCAATGTCATGCCCCGGGGCATCTGATAAATATGCATACCTTTGAGAAAAATCAAACTTCTTTGACAAAGGGTTTGGCATTTTTATCTGAATTGTCTTCAATATGTCAAATTGCCTCAACCTTTTGAGTAAACTGGCATATGATTCTCCAATAAGGGTGAGATCCTTTCTTTTCTTCTGCAACCTCTCATTCTTAAGTGCTTGATTGGGTCGGAAACCTGATCCAGGGGGGTTTTAGCATGATCATAGGGGTAGATAAGCATTTTGTGCAGCCGGGTAACGGAAAAGTGATGTACGACTGTAGGAGTTCTGTGGAGAGAAGTAGTAATGGGAAGGGTCACCCGGTACACAAGGATATCCACAAGTACGGTGTCGGGGCTGGGATTTTTTATCAGGAAAACTCATCGTATCATATTTTCTGTTCCTCCCTCTCCCACCCAAGCTTGCTGTGATTTTCCCTGATTTGATTCCCTCTTCTACTAATTCCCCCATTTTTAACACCTCATTGAAAGGTCTAGCCAAAGTCGTGATCAGTGCAAATGGCAAGGAATTTTACATGAAAAATAGGTATGTGCCCCAAAAACCACCATCTGCCAAAAGAACCGTCACCGTCATAAGCGGGGAAGAAGATATCAACGCTGTAACAGTCACATCATCTAATAAAGTTTCTACAGTCACTATCACTCACGGCAAGCGGATACGACAACTCTTTGAAGAAAGTATTACCTTCGATGATGTTGATGCAGATTGTGTATTATTTCCAAATAATGACGTGCTGGTAATATCTATAATTGTATATGATTCTAATGTGAAATGAGTTTTGATATATCCAGGGAGTTCTATAAATATAATCCTACTAAGGGTATTATGTGGAATGCAAGCTGAAGAAAAAAATGATTCCAAAGGCGCATACGTTGTCTGGATTCGATAACTCTAGCGTGGTAACAAAAGGAGAGGTCATATGGAAACTAAAGCAGAGGTAATATGGTAATATCTCTAATTTACTAAAGAAACTAAATTTTATGTAGTAGATATGGAAATGTCTTACAACCTGATCCTGGGGAGACTATGGATCCATGAAATGGACGCTGTCCCATCAACTCTACATCAAGTTATTAAGTTCCCATCACCTAGAGGAGTTTTCCAAACTCCCGGAGATCAACATGTAGCCAGGAGTATTAATATTGTGACACATGCCAGCACTATAAATGAAGATAAATAGCAATCACAAAGAACAATTGAGGACATCATAGTTCAAACCTCAACTGAACAGGAACGAACAGCCATAGACTCGAGACCTGACACAATTCAAGAGCCAAAGAAGACTGAAAACATCAAAAATTGAAGAATTGGAAGCCGTTATATTTTTTGAACAATGGCCCAAGCGGGAGGTTTATATTGGAGAAAACTTGATCCCTGACATGGGAGGTATGATAATTAAATTTTTAAAAGCTAACGTGGACTGTTTTTCTTGGTCCCATGATGATATTACAGGTATACTACCGAAGGTAATGAGCCACAAGTTATATGAAGAACCATCGTATACACAAATAAAGCAAAAAAAAAGAATGTAAGGAGCTTTCAAAAATAAGGTAATTCAAGATGAGTTCAAAAATAATTAAAAATCAGGTATAACCCTGAGGTAAAATATCCTAACTGGTTAGCTAATACCACTGTGGTGCCTAAAAAGAATGGTAAGTGGCGAGCTTGTGTTGATTATACAGATCTTAATAAAGCTTGTCCAAAAGATTCTTTTACTATACCGCATATAGATCAATTAATTGATGCTACTGCAGGGCACGAGCTATGATTTTTTAAGATGAATACTCAGGTTATAATCAAATCAAAATTGACCCTAATGATGCAGAGAAAACTTCTTTCATAACAGACAGGGGGACATACTATTTTAAAGTAATGCCCTTTGATCTCAAAAATGTAGGGGCAATCTATCAAAGGTTAGTTACAAATTGTTCCAAGAGAACTTGGGAAAAACCATGGAGGTATATATAGACGATATGCTCGTCAAAACGCATCATTCAAATGATCATATATCACATTTGTCTAAAATATTACAAATTTCATTTAAATTTAATATGAAGCTCAATCTAGAAAAATGTGCATTTGGGGTTGCATAAGGTACGTTTTTGGGTTTTCTTGTTTCTTACCGTGGCATTTAAGTAAACTCTTCATGGATAAAAGCAATAGAGGAAATCGCTGACGTGCTTACAAGTAGAAAAGAGGTCCAAAGACTAACGGGAAGAATTGCAGCTTTGGGGAGATTCATTTTCAAATCAGAAAAGTGTTTAATATTTTTCATAGCACTTAAAGAGTAAGATCATTTCGAATGGAACGAAGGCTGTTAACAAGCACTTAGAAATTTGAAAACATATTTGTCAAATCCACTGTTGTTGGCAAAGCCAGAGGCAGGGCAAAAATTACTTATCTATCTACCCATATTAGAAGTTGTGGTAAGTGATGTTTTAGTCCGAAAGGACAAAGGTAAACAATCCCCTATCAATTATGTTAGTAAATCTTTGTTAGATGTAGAAACGTGATATCCGCAATTAGAAAAACTATCACTTGCTTTAATCATGGTATCTAGAAAATTAAGACCATATTTTCAATGTCATCCCATTGCTGTAGTAACTGCCTTCCCATTACGTAGTATTTTACATAAGCATGAATTATCAGGGAGGTTAGAAATATGGGCTATTGAATTAAGTGAGTACGAAATCACTTATCAACATAGAACTACTATATAATCTGAATTATTAGCTGATTTCGTGGCTGATTTTAGCCATGGGATGCAATTATAAGCGGAAAAAAGAGTTACAAGTTCTCAATGGTGGAAACCCGTGGACTTGGATTTTATTTACTGACGTTTCATCTAATGTAAAAGGCGCAAGTTTTGAAATCTTTCTTGTACCACCTATGGGCGAAATTGTTAGACAAGCTATAAAATGTCATTCTATAACTAAAAATGAAGTAGAGTATGAAGCTGTGATTGCAGGTTAGGAACTGGCACGAGAACTCGGCATAACCCAAATTATTATCAAAAGTGCTTCACAACTCATGGTTAATCAAATGTTAGGGATTACACAGCTAGGGAAACCAGAATGCAGCAATACTTAGAAAGCATACGTGAATTGATAAAGCAATTTCAAAACTGGAAGGTTGTACAAATACCAAGAGATGAAAATGTTGAAGCAGATGCTTTATCCAATCTCGCGTCTGTAGCTAATGTGGAAAATGATGCAAATGATTCAGTTATGCATTTATTTCATTCCATTCTCAAACTTTATAAGAATGAGGTAAATTTTAATAATTTGACTTGGGATTGGACAAACGAAAATTCTGCTTTTTGCAAAATTGTGCTGTACCTAATGACAAATGGAAATCACATGCGCTTCGTAAAAAGGCTGCCCATTACTATTTAAACCAAGGAAATATTTATCGAAAAATGTTAGGTGGACCTTTAGCTAGATGTCTCCAACCTTCCCAAGTGAAATAAGTAATGAGGGATACATGAGGACATTGCGTGAATCACGCAGTAGGAAGATCACCGGCAATATCTAAATGAAACAAATGTCAAAGGTAAGGTAATAATATGCATAGAACAGCGGAGCTTTTGCATCCAGTCATATCCCCGTGGCCCTTTATGAAATGGGGAATGGATATCATGGGTCCATTACCACAACAAAAAGGTCAAGTATAGTTTCTACTTTCACTCACTGATTATTTAACTAAATGGTTAGAAGCTAGAGTGTTTAAACAGGTACCAGAAAAAACAACTTAAAGACTTCATTTGGAGAAACATAATATGTCGTTTTTGAGTACCAAAGGAGATTGTGTGTGATAATGGACCACAATTCATAGGAGCCCAAACCACAGAGTTTTTCCAAAGTTGGAAAATCAAAAGGAAAACATCCACACCATACCATCTAATAGGTAATGGGCAAGCAGAATCCACAAACAAGGTCATTATCAATAATTTGAAGAAGTTGTTACAGGAAACAAAAGGTAATTGGCCTGAAGTATTACCTGGGGTTCTGTAGGCTTATCGTACAACTACAAAAATGAGCACGAAAAAACATCATTTTCATTGGTTTATTTGAGGCTTTCATTCCACTCGAGATAGGAGAACCAAGTACAGGGCTTATACAGGTAGCAGATGAATCAAATAATGAAGAGATGCGGGTTAACCTTGACTTACTCGAGGGAAGAAGAGAAGCTGCATTAATAAGAATGAAAGCACAAAAACAGGTCACTGAATGATATTGCAATCGAAAAGCACACCTCAAATTCTTTAAAATTGGAGATTTCGTGCTTAAGAAGGTTTTTCGGTCTACAAAAGCTGCTTATTCAAAAAAGCTAAGTCCAACATAGGAAGGACCCTATAGAATTCGAGATATTGCAGGAAAAGGAGCCTACCAGTTAGAGACAATGGATGGGAAAGTCCTACCTTCACACATGAATATTGTTTATTTGAAGAGATACTACTTCTAAGGAAATAGCCACGGTCAGGTATGACCATGTTAAATTTTATTTTTGTATTATTAAAATTTTACTAATGATTTTTGATGCTAGGCAAAACTCTAACCCATACTAAATGTTGAGTCATGACCTATACGGTAAAATGGAATACACTAAAACTCCCAGCCCAGGGTTACAATTATTCTGATAGAAACACAAATGGGTTAAGCAGTCTTCATCTATAATCTCACCCCAGAGTCCCGTATATTTTTCTTTTTCAGGAAAAGGACCAAGTGCAAGAAATTAACACGTGCTCCATGTATTATACTTCAATGCTCAAACACTTGGGGCACTACATATTGAACACACATACGTGTGCAAAATCAAGCAAGATTTAAAGAATAGATCAAAGCTTCGAATAAGAAAGTGCAAGACAAAAGCTATGAAAACGTGAAATTCATCATAGTGTTCTTTCCCATGAAAACAATGAAGTCACTGCTCAAACCCATCCTAATGTTTCAAAGCTAAAGGGATATAATGTATACTTAAAATAGTTAAGGTAAATACTATCTATCAAAACGGTTGTAAAGAGAAACCCAGTTTCCATTGTTCTTTTTTTTGTAAAAATCTGTTACAATACAAATAGTTACGAGAAAGCTATAGATGTAATTCAAATACATGTAAAGTGTTATTCAAATTTTTTGAAGGTTCATGAATAAAAACCTCTCAAAGTTATTTCAAACAAAACATGTGTGTTCCTATTTATTTCATCATATTATTACACTATTATGAAGTTGAGACGTCTTCTTCATTAAGTGTCGATATATAAAAGGGCTCTCATTTTTAAAACTCATGTTATTAAGTCATGATATTAATCATAAAGCATTTTCAAAGGATAAAAATTCAAAACTATTCTCTAAGTCCTTAAGTATAAAAATCCAAGAATAGAATGTATACAAGTAGTAAAAAACTTCTCAATATATTTAAGAAAACTAAGTATAAACTTAGTCACCTAAATATTTTGTACAAATGCCCGTTATGAGAACTAGGGAAATTTTCCAAAATCCCTTAAAAATAAACTAAGGGATTAGCCATCATTTTCCAAAAAAGAAATAAAAAACAAGTATATACTAGTCACTAGGAGGCTGGGGCATCAAAAGTAACGATGCTAGCTTCATTTTCAGAAACAACCACATGCATAATATAAACTTCAGAAGAAGTAACCATAGGTATGATGTCAGCTTGACTTGAAGTAATAGGTTCAACGAGGGAAGCAAGAGTAAAGGAAGTTTCAGCTTCTGAAGCTTGAGTCATGGTAGCTTCACCCTCGGGAGCTTGAGCTACAACATTTTCAACTTCGAGAGCTTCAGCCATGGCTACTTCATTTAAAGGATTGGTAGCCACAGGAGCCTCAATTGCAGGAGAAGGGAATTCAAGTGGTTGTTGAGTCTTTTCAATAGCCTTCAAGACTTTGGCCAATTTTCACTCTAAGTGAAAGTTTTCTTGGCTGGTTTCAGTTAAGCGTCACGACGGGAGTATAGAAAAGTCCAGCTTACTTTCATATCCAACTTTTCTTCAAGTAATTTGTAGTTTCTTGCCGATATAGAAAGTTCGCGTTCTAGCTCTTCATTTTCAGTCAAAGTTGAATAAAAATAGGCTTGGAGGGAAGAATGAGATCTTTCCAAGGCATGTACCTTGTCAGAAGAGATTATTAAATCTACTTCAGCTTGAGTCAAGCTTTGCACTAGCTCTCCTGCGTACTCTTATTTTTTGCCCATAAGTTCCCTAGTTCTCTAACTTCTTCACTTGACTTCGATAATTTTTCCGAGAAAGAACACTCAAGGTGCTCTTTGTCCTTATTTGCTAGACTTCTAGAAGCATTGGCAATTACTAGTTCTGAGGTCAGTGTACGCTTTTGCTGCTCTAGGTTATCTCTGCTCAGCTGCAAATACTCCGTAGCCATTTGAGCATTTTCAAATTGCTCCTTCCAATTAGCTGCATCTAACTAAGCTTCATAAGCTACACTCCAGGCTTCGAGAATAGTTTTATTAGACTCAGGTGCCAATGAGGTTAGCCTAAAAATAATAAAGCATAAAAGTAAGAATTTAAAGATAACAAGAAGCTTTTAAATAAGTAAAGGAAATACCTTCAAAGTAGAATGAACGATATCATTCATCAAGATCAAGTATCTATGGCTGTTCATCTTCTCTTTTTTCAATTTCACCAATCAAAGTTCAAGCCAAACATCTGCTTAACCAGATTTTTTCAAAAGACTACTATTAGCGGGAACTTCTATAGTCATTCTCCTCATAGCAATACTTCTGCTTATAGAACCCATTTCTCTATGCTGTATAGTAGAAGGGGATACTAAGGAAGGAGGAACGGTAGAAGAAGAGAAAATAGCAGGAGGAGGAGTTAAAGAAGTTGAAACATGTAAGGGAATATGAGTAGACAAAGCAGGTGAGGAAGAATTTACAGATAAATGAATAATGGAAGGAACTGGAGTTGTAAAAGAAGAAAGGGGGTGCTCATCTAAAACTGGACCTAATTTGCCACTCTTGAAACCCCCAACAAAAAGTCATTGAATGGACTCATCAATGTCCTTAGGAGTGACCTTGTCATGAGAGATAAGGTCAAAAAGCTCGTTAGAGGAGGTACTAGAAGCCGAAATCTCAGCCTCATCTTCAGATATAATGTGCCTTCTAGCTCTTTTTCTAGCTATTAATGAGCTATCTCTGTCCCCTTCATTCTCAGAATCGCCTTCAATGATTTTTCTCTTTTTTGAAGTATCTTGAGCTCTCTCCAAAGAAAATTGAGTTCGTGAAGAAGCTCGAGTGGCAATAACAGCTTTATCTGAAACCCCTCGAATTGGAAATCCTGACAAAAAAGAAGGATAAAGATCAAAACAGTAAAGAAAGGATTTTACAGACGAGAAAGTATGAAAAAAATTTATCGTGACTTTTCACCTTCTAACCATAGTAACTGGGAATAGACTTTCAGGTCCTAGCCTCCATAGGCACGGCTCTCAGTATTAACTCTACCCAACCACAAAAATTTGGGACGGGTTCCACAACTTCTATGGTTGCTACAAAAAAGAAAAAGAGAATAAACTTAGATAAGGTGTTAAGACTATGGAAAAGAGGTACAAAAAAATTAGAACGACTTATGTGCAAGGTTCCACTTTTAAGGAAAGGGCATATTTTCGTTACCCACCAAACCAATTTAGGGTACCGCAACAAATCGGGCATACCACCCAGCGTCTTTATCATCTTTAGGGATCACGAAAATCCTTTTACTCTTCGCTGCTAAGGTAAATCCACCATTGTGAAATAGCTTAGGGGAAGTAAAGATGAATAAGGTGGGGAAAGGTAAAATCGATGATTGCTTTAATAGACAAATGTCTCAAACAAGCCACTGCTCTCATAACGAGTGGGCCAATTTGTGTTAAACAAACCTTGAAAAAATGACCGAAATCAAGGATCACAGGGTCAATAGCTGGTATGAATCCCAGAGTAAAGGGATAAGTGTAGATAATTGAAAATCCAGTTTTATAAGACGATATTATTTGGTTTGGATTGGAAATTTCGATATGAAGATCTGTACTTGAAGGACAGTCTTTACAAACCACATGTTTATAACTTTTATAATCAATGTGGGATAAATATCGGCATGCTCTAAGCCAATAACTTGTTTGCAAAGGGATTCTCTATCATGGTCAAAGGATAAATCATTGGGCACTATCTCATCTACTGTAGGTTATTATAGGGGTTCTGAAAGATATTTTCCTTTAGAAGAGGATTTTTGTGTGAAAGAACCTCTAGTTCTTGAAATAACACTAGAACTAGAAGAGGGTAAAGAAGAAGCAATAGAAGTACTTCCACCACGGGTAGATCCGAGACTACGAAGTCTACCACCTCTACCCCTTCTATGTCTAATCGGGGTATTGGGGAAATTATCCAATATTGGAACTCTTCTAGGGTTACCGTTTGAAGATAACATGGTGAAAAAGGACGAATTAAGGAAGATGTGAATAGTGTTGAAGAGTAAAGTACTTAGTAAAACTTTATGAAGAAGAAGAAAAGAGAAAAAGGGTTGCATTTATACATGAAAACAACCATCAAAGGCAAGAAGCATAACTGTGGAAAGCCTATAATTGTCAAACCCAAAATTCAAGGGACATGACCGGCACTCAACTGGGTATCCCCAGTAGAGAGGACCTTATTAGGATTTATGCCCTTTACTAGAGGGGGGGTGAATAGTGAGGCACGAGAATGTCGGTAAATTTTGCGGAATTAAAATTGCAGGAATAAAGTAAGTGCAGTAATTAAAAGAGTAAGGAGAGGACACACCGAATTTATACTGGTTCACCACAACGTGTGGTTAGTCCAGTCTCCCGAGAGACTCTCTCGAGTTTACACTAACTCCGTTAAGCTTACAGGTGCCTAACAAACCGGTACACTTGCTCGTAGATGTACGCTCTACAAGACTTCAACTTGCTCGAGGATACCTCACCTCAAGACTTCACCTTGCTCGTGGATACCGCACCACAAGACTTCACACACTAAGATTTAAGGTACTTAGCAAACCCAACGCTCAATGAGAAGGTATGGTCTTCTCAAGAACCTTTCTCTTTTACAACAAGAACTCTCTAAGAAGAGTAGATAAAGAGATACAATATAAGCTGTATGAACAACACAAAGTTGTCTCTCAAATGGCTCAACAAAAGCTCTAAATGTGATGCACAAATATTATCAATATGTTAATGAATAATGAGAGATGTTGTTCATCTAAAATCAGATCCAAAGACCTCTATTTATAGGGTGTGGAGGTGATATAGCCATTGCCCAACGTTCAAACACTAAATCCGATTTTCCAGCAGAATAATCGATTATTGACTTTGCATAATCGATTATGTGACTTTAACGTTCATAAAACTAGTCGTTGGAAGGCAACGGATACAAGATAATCGATTATTTCCAATAGGATAATCGATTATCTTACTTCTCGGGAATTTCCAGCAAAGCTGGAATTTCCCAGAATAATCGATTATTCACTATTCAATAATCGATTATTCTCACATTCTGGAATTTCCAGCTTCGCTGGAAATTTCCTCAATAATCGATTATCAGCTTTGCAATAATCGATTATTCTCCCATTCTGTCCAGAAGTGAAAACTTACTTCAAAAACCATTTTGGTTAAAATGAAAACGTTAAAATCATTTTGTTTGAAGTATATTAAAAATGTTTATGATATATATGATTTAATAAAATGATTTTATGCATATTTATGATGACCTATGTTGAGCCAAAAGACGAGATAATATAAACGTTGCTCTTACATTGGTTCTACCTAACGACCTACGTCTGGGGTCTTCAAAAGCTAGAACTCTTGAGCTCGTCTTGGCTTGTCTATGCAATCCCTTCATCAATATGCTTCTTGGCATTCAGTCTTGATTGTTTGATTCAGCATCATTGATTCGTCAACCATCTTGACCGTTTGCTAATGCATCTTCATTGTTTGTCATACAATAACTTTGTTTGACAGTTTATTTCATTGTTTGTCATTCATCAAAACCTATACCTGGAATCATGCTAATACAACCAAAGCACACATATCATGGATAGAATGATTTTCTACAATTCCCCCCTTTTTTATAATGGCAAACAATAGGAGATATGCATATCGGATTCCCCCTAAAGACATGCTATATCTCAACATATAAGTCATGCAAAATATTCCCCCTTAATTGAGTATTCCCCCTCAAATAAGGCATACTAAAAGGTAGAGACATTCCCCCTTATTAGATGCATATCGCCTAAGCTCTTCCCCCTTTTGGCATTAGCAAAAAGATTATACAAAGCCTACTTCCCCCTTTTGACACTCCCCCTTTTGGGTATATCAACTGTTAGTGTCAAAAATAAAATAGGAAATACAATGAGGAATATACATGATGACGATTGTCAAATAATTAAAAATCATACCAACATAAAATGATACCAAATGTTAGTAAAAACATAACAACCATATTAAAGGTTATTTTTAGCAAATCATATTACTTAAAAACATATCAACTGTTAATTTTTTTAACAAACCAATAGTTGCATTAAAAACATGAATCATTTATTTTTCAAGAATATACCAACTGTTATTCAAACCAAAAATAATATTCATCAAAACATGAATCAATCATTATTTTTAACAAAAATAATTGATACCAATTGTTATTCAAAATAAAAGTTATCAAAACATGAATCAACAAAAATAATTGATACCAATTGTTAACAAAGACATATCAAGTGTTAACACATATCAACTATTACGTTTTTATCAAAAATATGATAACTAACCGAAATTCCCCCTCGATGCAATAAGGTTTCGTGCTTGGTGCATCTACTACGATATTGTAGTCTTCAAGCACACCTTCAAACGTACCTAAAAATAGGTTTTAGGTACCCAAACACTTTTGGGTCCTTGGGGGTTAGGAAAATAATAATCATAGCTAAAAGATAAATCCCTATATTTTGCAAAACATACCGGTGCTATGTGTCCTACCCGGCTGCAATAATGACATATAACATTCGGGTTGTGCATATGTCTTGGTTGAGCCAAAAACGTTCTAGGTGATCTAAAGTCGTTATTCCTAGAAGTATTGAGATTCCTAGAGTCATTTCTAGGTGGTCTAAAATGATTCATTCTAGACTCATTAACAAAATTCCTAGAGTCGTTTCTAGGTGGTCTAAAATGATTAATTCTAGACTCATTAATGAAGTTCCTAGAATTATTTCTAGGTGGTCCAACCTCATTTCTATCATCCTTTCTAATATTCTTCTTACGCCTTTTATTTTTCCTGGGCTTTTACTTCTTAATTACTTCAATAGTTTTAGGATATTCTACATTTCATTTTTCTAGTGTGTTCCTAAGTTCTATGTTCTCTAATTTCAAAGAATCACAAGATGAACAATTAGAATTTTGATCAATTGAAGAAGTTTCATTCATCTCCTTAATTTTATTTCTAAGATCAATATTGTCATTTTCCAAAAATTTATTTTTCTCTTCTAAAACTTTAATTTTAGCCTTGGCCTCTTTGGAGATTTTTGAAGACTTTTTCAATTCATCATATAATTCTTGAAAAGCTTCTTGTAATTCTTCATAAGAGTAAGAGATAGGAGTACTTACCTCTTCTTCCTCGTTGGCCATGAGGCATAGGGCGGCAGTTTCATCACCCGAGCTGTCCGAATCCCATGTCACGCGCCTTTGGTGTTTTTTCTTCTTGTCCTTGGGTTTTGGACAATGTGACTTGGTGTGGCCAAGCTTTCCACAATTATGGCATGAAGGACTTGGTTCTTCCTTCTTCATTTCCTTCTTCATTAACTTATAAAACTTTTCAATTAAATTGTTGGAAATAGTATCATCATCGCTTTCCGAATCACTTACTTCTACTCTTTTAGAAGATGAGGCTTTGAAGGCAATACCTGGACTTTTTTCATCTCCAAATGAAGGTTTAAGAATTGTGCTTTCATAAGTTTTGAGGTTACCTCTTAGTCCATCAATTGTGACGTCTGTGATTCCTATCGACTCTTGGATGGCATTGGCTTTGGAACGCCATTCGGGAGTGAGACTCCGCAGGATTTTTTGAACAAGATCTTCGTTCGAATATACTTTCCCAAGAGCATGGAGATCGTAGATGATCATTGAGAATCGATCAAACATATTATCGATGCTTTCAGGCTCCTTCATTCTAAAGAGTTCATATTCATGTGTTAGAAAATCAACTCTAGCTTCTCGGACTTGAGGCATACCTTCATAAGTGATTTCAAGCTTATCCCACATCTCTTTGGCGGTTGTGCAGCAAGAGATCTTCCGATATTCATCCGGATTCACGGCACAATACAACATATTGATGGCCTTTGCGTTATTTTCAACCTTCTTGATGTCTTCGGCATTATATTCATCTTCCTCCTTTGGAACCATGATTTCCCCAACTTTCTTTGTTGGCATTTGTTCACCGTTCTTGATGATGTGCCATAATCGAAAGTTATTTGATTGGATGAATATTCTCATCCTCTCTTTCCAATATGTATAATTTGTTCCATCAAATAGTGGAGGCCTAATGGTAGAGTGTCCTTCGCTCATCATACCTGCATTCAACATTCTCAATAAAAAAATATATATCGTTCTCTCAATCGGTTAAGGCTTTTAGAGAGATAGGCTCTGATACTAACTGTTAGGATTTATGCCCTTCACTAGGGGGGGGGTGAATAGTGAGGCACGATAATGTCGGTAAATTTTGCGGAATTAAAATTGCAAGAGTAAAGTAAGTGCAGTAATTAAAAGAGTAAGGAGAGGACACGCCGAATTTATATTGGTTCACCACAACGTGTGGTTAGTCCAGTCTCCCGAGAGACTCTCTCGAGTTTACACTAACTCCGTTAAGCTTACGGGTGCCTAACAAACCGTTACACTTGCTCGTAGATGTACGCTCTACAAGACTTCAACTTGCTCGAGGATACCTCACCTCAAGACTTCACCTTGCTCGTGGATACTGCACCACAAGACTTCACACACTAAGATTTACGGTACTTAGCAAACCCAACGCTCAATGAGAAAGTATGGTCTTCTCAAGAACCTTTCTCTTTTACAACAAGAACTCTCTAAGAAGAGTAGATAAAGAGATACAATATAAGCTCTATGAACAACACAAAGTTGTCTCTCAAAGGGCTCAACAAAAGCTCTAAATGTGATGCACAAATATTATCAATATGTTAATGAATAATGAGAGATGTTGTTCATCTAAAATCAGCTCCAAAGACCTCTAGTTATAGGGTGTGGAGGTGATATAGCCGTTGCCCAACGTTCAAACACTAATTTCGATTTTCCAACAGAATAATCGATTATTGACTTTGCATAATCGATTATGTGAATTTAACATTCAGAAAACTAGTCGTTGGAAGGCAACGGATACAAGATAATCGATTATTTCCAAGAGGATAATCGATTATCTTACTTCTCGGGAATTTCCAGCAAAGCTGGTATTTCCCAGAATAATCGATTATTCACTATTCAATAATCGATTATTCTCACATTCTGGAATTTCCAATTTTGCTGGAAATTTCCTCAATAATCGATTATCAGCTTTGCAATAATCGATTATTCTCCCATTCTGTCCAAAAGTGAAAACTTACTTCAAAACCATTTTGGTTAAAATGAAAACGTTAAAATCATTTTGTTTGAAGTATATTAAAAATGTTTGTGATATATATGATTTAATAAAATGATTTTATGCATATTTATGATGACCTATGTTGAGCCAAAAGACGAGATAACTTAAACGTTGCTCTTACATTGGTTCTACCTAACGACCTACGTCTGGGGTCTTCAAAAGCTAGAACTCTTGAGCTCGTCTTGGCTTGTCTATGCATTCCCTTCATCAATATGCTTCTTGGCATTCAGTCTTGATTGTTTGATTCATCATCATTGATTCGTCAACCATCTTGATCGTTTGCTAATGCATCTTCATTGTTTGACATACAATAACATTGTTTGACAGTTGATTTCATTGTTTGTCATTCATCAAAACCTATACCTGGAAATCATGCTAATACAACCAAAGCACACATATCATGGATAGAATGATTTCCTACAGACCTGGGTCCTGACCCAAAGATACCCCACATTTTTCATTAATTACTAACAGAGTGGAAACTAATGGAGTTACCCCACATTTTCCATTAATTACTAACCGAGTGCCTTTCCTGACCCAGAGTGACCCCATATTTTCCATTAATTACTAACCGAGTTACCCCACATTTTCTATTAATTACTAAACAAGTGTTTATAATTAAGATTCCCTTTTTACAGAACATACATATCATAGATAACATTAGCATGGTATACAATTTACAACACCCAAAATACAAAGTACTTACTACGTGGTTCAAGATCCACATTTCATTTCTACGGAGCCACTAAGGATAAAAGATGACAGTACTATACTTGCCGGTAACAAGGCTCCGGCTATACCCTTTTACATACACAAAAAGAAAAATCTAAAGTACAAGAACAATGGTGGCATGAGCCACGCATGGCCCCGGAAAGAAATGGCTCACCAATACAGCTGACGGGGAATGAGGGAAAGCTACGTACGGTGGACTGGAGTACCTGCTGAAGATCCAACTACAATCATAGCACAAATGTAGCGCCCCCAGCAAAAGAGACGTCAGCACATTTGAATTGTACTGGTATGTATGAACAAAACTTGTCCCAAGTGAACTCAAGCCATATGCAAGTAGAACACAACAATGGAAGTAGCAATCAAACACACATAGAAAGTACAATTAGTTAAACAAAGGGGCACTCAGTGCCCCATAGGTTACAAACTCCCCTGATGTCTCCTTTTACAATTCCATATCAATTATTTCAAAATTTTGTTCAAGTATATATATATATATGAATAATTATTTCGATCACTTTTCAACCCTTATTACCTCGGCACCCTTATCACACCAAGCCATACCTTATTACACCATGTTGCGGTGCGCAACCCGACCCCGCCGTACAGTTCAATTCACAACCAACACCAACCAAACAGCAAGTCATAAGATAGACAACAATACACTTCAAGACATCACCACAACAATGTTACAAGTGTTTCCATGACTATTAGTACCAATTTCATTTCTTTCAACAGTTCGTACTCAATTCAAGTTACCACAATTGCCTACAAGATTTCAAGTTCAGAGTTATCACAGATAACCTTGTTTCACCTTTTATGGATTCCTTCAATAACTTGTTATTCTACTTATACCACGAGGTGCATTCACTATTAAACCAGTCAATTAGATGAAATCCTTTCTCTCTCAAGAACTCTTCCTTCCCTCTCTCTTGTTTTGTTCAGAAAATGTGTAAAAATGAGGGGTTGGGGTGTTTTATTAGAAAATAGTCGGGTTTAAAAATTTTAAAAAAATGGTGTTCGTGCAGGATCTTCGGTCAACTATGTCATCGCATAGTTGACATGCGGTCCGCATATTGGACCGCATAATAGTCCCAAATTGTTGATCTCTCTGTTTGGGTATGCGGTGAGAATGTGGTCCTCATACCGGTTCTGCAGTCGCATATTGTACCACTGAATTGACATCCACAAATCCTCGAGAAATTTATGCGACGATTATGCAGTCCGCATATTGGTTATGCGATTGCATAATGGACCGCATTTTCAACATCCAATTTGGCTACTCTCTGATTAACTCTACGGTCGATATGCGGTCTGCATACCTGATCTGTATCCGCATTCCTGACCGCAGAAATGATATTTTTCCGAAAAAAATTGCCTCTAGATTTTTAAGTATATAATTACTAGAAAAGGGTTCCAACACATAGGTGGACCTGACTCTATGAGTTTCTAGGGCTTGAGCACTCATTTTCACGGGGTCCTACAATAATAAATGTAACTATCTCTTTGTGAATAGTGGAGCCATAAAAGCCTTGGGAAAAGGTGGCAAAACTGCAAAACCAATGGGAGAATAACATATGTGTAGAAGCATTAAATGGGAAAGATAATTGAAGCGTCAATGTTGTCATAACATTAGCGATGGAAAAGTTTTTCTTTTTAATGAGATCCATTTCACAAATATTTAATTGATAAATATATGAAAAATTGGGGGGACTATCTATATTGGGAAAAAATTGAATTTACATATTGAAGGTGGCATGTCATGTCACGTGTATCAGTCAAATGGTCAAAGAATTATAATTAGCCTCGAGGAATGAGCAATAAAAGATACGGGAGAAGATACTTAAAGAGGCATGGGTTGTTACTCAAATAATAAGAAGCTCATACCTTTTCAAGTCATTTAAAGCTCGAAGATAAAGAAGAATCAAAGAAATGAATTTGACAACGCAGAAGAGGCCAAATTCAATGTTTAATGGCAAATACGTTAGCGAATTTATATTTAATGTAAATGATTGATTAACGTTTCTTTTAATATCATTTTTTGCTCATAATTGCCTTACTAAAACAAAGGAAATACACATTCCCCTAGAATTTACTATAAAAGGAGGGGGTTAGAACATTTGTGGGGACACGAAAACTATTGAGACAATATGGAAATCCAATCTTATTTCTTTCCTTTCTATTTGCTCTCAAAGTCTTTTTTTCTTATTTTCTTTCTTGATTATTAGTAACCCGTATTTTTCTTAATTTCTAGTTTTGACCAAAGTACCAGCTTTTTGGTAAACAATCTATGCACTGGTGAGTCTACCATGACCGTGAGTCCTTACTTGCACACTTTCTAATATTGTTGCGACTTTTCCATGATCAATTGATGATTTTTAATAAATGTGAAGAATATGAGAAATAATTATGAATCGTAAACCCTTTGGAGCGTTCGCTAGAATGATAAAAGGTTATTGAGTAAGAAATGAAAGAAATAGAAAGATATGTGATTAGTCCCTTGCCGAGATGTTTCGAGTATATTGATTATCTCCCTTGTCGGAATGTGATAGTTATTGTAATTGCTCTATTGCCAGGATTTAGCTGTTCACTTGTGGTTTCCCTTGCCGGGATTTTTTATTATTACTTGTCTATCCCCTCACCCTGTTTGGTTATGATTGTTGTTTGAGTGAGGAGGAGTGATAATTGCACGAAGAGTCATTCCGTCCCATATTTTGATTATAATCGCATGACGGAATATTCAGTGCCCTAATTTGATTATGATTGCACAAATCACTTTGTGCCTTGATGTGAGGGCTTATGTAAGGAAAAGCACGAAGGTTGATGTCGTGCACTTTATTTGATTACTTTAGGTGAAGATGACAGTAAAATCATGAAGGTCGGTGTCGTGCAACTATTAATAATCTTGCTATCATTCATTGATGTTATTGCACAGTTTCTTGCTCTATATGCTGACTTTATATCCGGACTAATACCTCCCCACAGCATGCTCCCCTCCCTCTTAACTGTTTAAATTCAGTATTTTCTTGTACTATATATATATATATATATATATATATATATATATACACACACACATTAAACTGCACAACTTTGTTTGGTAGTCCTGTCTAGCCTCGTCAGTACTTCATCGGGGATAGGGCAGGCACTTACCAACACATGGGGTCGGTTGTGATGATGCTACACTCTGCACATACGTGCAGATATCGAAACAGTTTACGAAGCGTAATAGTAGTCGGGGAGCCATCCTTCAGTCCACGAGATCACGAGGTAGTCATGCAGGCATCGGCAGGTCTGGTATCACTTCTATCTATTTACGCACTGTTTCCTTTTGTACCTGAGACATAGTTTTATTCCATTGTTTCAGACTCTTGTTTTTAGCACTCTAAGATAGTCCGTGAAATTGTGTGACACCAGATGCTGGGTAAAGACCTATATGGATGTTATCAGACTTTATGTTGTTTTTAATTAGACTTACACTATTTTGTTAATTCACCGTCTTTTAATTGCTTTAACTATCAATCATAAAATTGTATTAATCAAGTAATAAAGATGATAAGATGATTTGCTAAGGTTCTCGTCTTGCCTAGCTTCCATAAGTAGGCACCATCAGGACCCCCAACGGTGGGAATTCTAGGTCGTGATAAGTTCGTATCGGAGAACTAGGTTGCATAGATTTGAAAACTCACGGACAAACATAGTAGAGTCCGAGGGACCGGTACGGAGACATTTGTATTTATCCCCCAGAGGCTGCAGAGTTAGGAAAAATTTACTTTTATTCTTTTTTTTGTGCGGTTTTGTTTCTCGAATACTGATTGTATTTCTACTATATTCTTTCATAAATGGCGAGAACACGTGCTTCCTATTCTACCATGCAGTAGCCCGAGCCCCTAACAACAGCTCCTACGAGGGGCGGAGGCTGTGGTCGTGCTAGAGGTTAAGGCAGGGGAAGAGCGCAGCCCCAAGCAGCAGTCCCAAAGGTGGAGCCTCATGTTGATTATGATGAGGAGGTTCCATTCCCAACCGCTCAGGTGGACCCGTCTAAGGTCGCAGAAGGGTTCATAGCAACCCCAGTCCTTCAGGACGCCTTGGTCAGATTGGAAGACTTTGTGGAGAGCGTCACTGGGGTAGGTTTGCTCCAAGTATCACTAGTCACTTCTCAGGATGGTGGAGGGGTTCAGACACCCCCTACAGGAACTACGGATCAGGTAGCTCCTCAGGGTCAGGTTCCAGTGGTGTAGCCAGCTATGGCGGTTCAGCTGGGTATTGTAGCTCAGACCGGCGATTGGGTGGTGATGTCCGCGGATGCGTTGTGGAGACTTGATAGGTTCACCAAGCTCTACACCACCACATTCAGCGGTGCTACTATAGAGGACCCCCAGTATTTCTTATTTAGATTCCATGAGATTCTCCGGACTATGGTTATTATGGAGACCAATGGGGTCGACTTCCCTACCTTTAATCTAGCAGGATCCGCCAAGACTTGGTGGAGGGACTATTGTTTGTCCGGGCCAGTAAGGTTGCCATCATTAACTTTTGATCAATTTGCAGAGTTGTTTTTGGAAAAGCTTCTCCCAGCTACTCAGCTAGAGGCACTTCGCAGGCAGTTCGAACGCCTCTAGTAAGGATCTATGATAGTCACACACAGAGACGCGTTACACTCCCCATTGAGAGACAGAGGGTGTGGAGGTTTATTAATGGGTTTATTTAGCTGATCCGCCTCCAAATGGCTGTGGGAGCCAGGAGTGACATTTCATTATAGGAGGCGACCAATTTTGCCCGTAGAGTTGAGATGGATCGTGCGTGGGGAGGTGGTCAGGTGTCAAATAATAGGCCTCGTCATTCTGGTAGGATCTGTGGTACCTCATCGTGAGGTAGGGACTCGTATGGTAGAGGCCATCACACTGAGGCCCTTTCAGTCAGCACTACAGGTCTCTCATGGTACTTCAGGCGGTGGTGGCTCTCACTATCATTATTCATATCAGTAGTTTTTCAATGCACCACCAGCTCCCATAAGTGTACCACCACTTCAGAGTTTCCGAGGAGGACATTCAGGTCAACAGGGCCAACAGTTTTAACAGCAAAGGGCTTGTTACGATTGTGGTGACCCTAGTCACACTGTCAAATTTTTCCTTCAAGCTTCAGGTTGTTATCAGCAACTGGATCCTCGCTTCATGATTGAGGCACCATGTGATCCACATCATGCCAAGCCTGCTAGAGGCAGGGGTAGGGATCATAGAAGCGGAGGAAGATATCGTAGAGGTGTATCTTGGAGCGCTAGAGGTAGGGGTCAGCCAGTAGCCGATTTTCCCAGAAACGTGGATCAGGGAGATAGGGCCCAGCCCTAGTGTTATGCTTGCCAGTTAGGCCAGAGGCCGAGTCTTCACATGCAGTTATTACAGGTACTATTCTAGTTTGTGATAGAGATTCTTCACTGCTATTTGACCCTGAGTCCATGTATTCATATGTATCATCCTATTTTGCACCATACTTGGTTATTCCTAGCGATGCGTTGAGTGTAGTGGTCAACCGAGTGCATCGTTCCTGTGTGGTACTGCTTGATGGTCTTGTGACTCGTGGTTATTTATTGCTCATAGACATGGTAGATTTCGATGTTATATTGGGGATGGATTGGTTGTCTTCATATCATGCTATCTTGGACTGTCACACCAAGGACGTGACCTTCGACTTACTAGATTTTCCCCATTTGGAGTGGAGAGGGACCCCAGGTCTTGCCACCGATAGTGATATATCATATGTGAAGGCTCGACGTATGGTCGAGAAGGGGTGTTTAGCTTATTTGTCATATGTTTGCTATTCCAGCGTAGAGGTCCTTCTATTGTTTGTGTTCCTATTGTTCAAGAGTTCCCCAAGGTTTTCCCTTCAGACATGATGTGTATGCTACCGACAGGGATATTAATTTTTGTATTGATCTGGCTGCGGGCACTCAGCCCATTTCTATTTCGTTGTACCGCATGGCCCCACCAGAGTTGAAAGAGTAAAGGATTAGTTGCAGGATTTGCTAGAGAAGGGTTTCGATAGACTCAGCATTTTGCCTTGGGAGCGCCAGTGTTATTTGAGAAAAAAAGGATTGTTCAATGGGGATGTGCATTGATTACCAACAATTGAACAAAATGAGCATTAAGAAAAAGTATCCGCTGCCGAGGATCGATGATTTATCCGCTGCTGAGTCATCATTTTGCACTCGGTATGGACATTTTTACTTCTTGGTCATGTCATTCGGGTTGACCAATGCCCCAAAAACATTTATGGTATTTATGAAATGAGTGCTTAGGCCTTATTTTGACTTGTTCGTGATAGTTTTCAGTGATGATATCCTGATATACTCCCTCAGTCAGGAGAAGCAGGAGCAACACCTTAGAGTGGTTCTTCAGAATCTAAAGGATAGTTAGTTATATGCTAAGTTTTACAAGTGTAATTTCTGGTTGAGTTCGGTAGAATTTCTTCCTCATGTTGGATCAGCAGAGGGTATTCAAGGGTGACTGAATAAGATTGAGGCAGTGAAGAAATGGCCTCGCCCATAGAGATTTAGAGTTTCATGGGTTAGCAGGCGACTACCATCGGTTAATTGAGGGGTTTTCGTCTATTGCAGCCCCGATGACCAGATTGACCTAGAAAAGTGCCAGAATTAGATGGTTGGATGAGTGTGAGCTGAGATTTCAGAAGCTCAAGATAGCTCTAACTACGGCACCATTATTGGTTTTGCCCATAGGTTCAGGGCATTATATAGTCTATTGTGATGCTTCCCGTATCGAGCTTTGTGCAGTATTGATGCAGGATGGTAGAGTTATTGCCTATGCTTTGAGGCACTTGAAGATCCACGAGAAGAATTATTCAATTCATGATCCAGAGTTGGCAGTCATTGTTCATGCTTTGAAGATTTGGAGGAATTATCTGTATAGTGTGAGGGGTGAGGTGTAAACGGATCACGAGAGTCCTCAGTACTTGTTCAGGCAAAAGGAGTTGAATTTGAGGCAAAGAAGGTGGTTGGAGTTGTTGAAAGATTATGATGTTACTACCCGCCAGCATGGGTAGTCTTGCTTATATTTCGGTCAGACAGAGGCCATTTGCTTTAGATGATCAGGCCTTCGCAAACTGATTTGTGAGGTTTGATATTTCGGAGCCTAGCTGAGTGTTCGCTTGCACAATCGCTCGTTCTTCATTATTGGAGCGTATCCGTGATCTACAGTTTGATGATCCCCATTTGTGTGTCCATAGAGACACGGTGCAGCGTGGAGGTGCCAAGAGGGTGACCTAAGATGACGATGGTGTTTTGAGATTTCATGGGCGGGTTTGCGTACCCAATGTTGATGGGATTCGAGAGTTGATCATAACGTAGGCACATAGTTCTCGATATTATATTTATTCGGGCACCACAAAGATCTATCAAAATCTGAGGCAGCACTATTGATGGCATAGAATAAAGAAAGATATTGTTGCATATGTGGATCGATTTTTGAACTATCAGTAGGTTAAGTATGAGCATCAAAGGCCTGGTGTATTTCATCAGAGGATTGAGCTTCCTGAGTGGAAGTGGGAGAAGATTACTACGAATTTTCTTACTAGACTTCCGATGACTCGGAAGAAGTTTGATGTGATTTGGGTCATTGTTGATAGGGTGACCAAGTCAGTGCATTTTGTTCTTGTTGCAGCCACTTATTCATCTGAGAGGTTAGCTGAGATCTACATCAGAGAGATTGGTTGCTTTCATGGGGTGCCGCTAATTATCATTTCGGACAGGGGTACGTAGTTTATCCCGTGCTTCTGGAGAGCAGACCAGCAGGAGTTGGCTATCCGCGTTGAGTATAGCACATCATTTCATCCTAAGACCAACGGACTATCCGAGCGGACGATACATATATTGGATGATATGCTCCGAGTCAGTGTCACTGATTTTGGAGGCTTGGGGGATCAATTTTTCCGTTAGTAGAGTTCGCCTACAACAACAGAGACATGTCCAGTATTCAAATGGCTCCATATGAAACATTGTATGGTAAGCAATGTCTGTCTCGAGGTGGATGGTTTGATCAGGGAGAGGCTCGATTATTGGGTACAGATTTAGTTCAGGATGACTTGGATAAGGTCAATATCATGCAGGACAGACTTCGGAAAGCTCAGTCTACACGTAAGAGTTATGCAGATCGCAAGGTTCGATATGTGGATTTCATGGTTGGTGAGCGAGTATTGCTCCGAGTGTCCCCTATGAAGGGCGTGATGTCATTTGGGAAGAAGGACAAGCTTAGCCCTAGGTACATTAGCCCATTTGATATTCTTGATTGTGTGGGAGATGTGGCTTTTAGACTTGCCTTGGCCCCTAGCTTGTCAGTCGTGCACCCAATTTGTCATGTGTCCATGCTTCGGATATATTACGATGATCCAGCCCACATGTTAGATTTCAGCAGCGTCCAGTTAAACAAGGATATGTCTTATGAGGAGGAGCCGGTAGCTATTCTAGACCGGCAAGTACGATAGATTAGGTCGAAGATTTTTCCTTCAGTGCGTGTTCAGTGGAGAGGTCAGCCTTCTAAGGCATCTATCTAGGAGTCCGAGTCTAATATGAGGAGCCATTATCCTCATCTATTTCCTGACTCAAGAACTTCTTTCTTTTGTCCGTTCAAGAACGAACGATTGTTTTAGAGGTAGAATGTGACGACCCAAAGTGTCATCACCTACTTGCTCCATTTTTTCGTACATTCGAGACCTTGAAAACCTCACTTTTAGTCGCTTCAATTTGCGTACGCAGTCTGGACACGTAACCGGGAATTTTATACGTTAAATTACGTGAAATTTGCTAAATAGTGGCTTTAAAATGATTAAAGTTGACTTTGGTCAATATTTTGGGCAAATGAACTCGGACCCGTGATTTGACGGTCCTGAAAGGTCCGTAGAGAAATATTGGACTTGGGCTAATACCCCTGTACTTGAAATCCGAGGTTCCGAGCTTGAGAAATGAATATTTGAAAGAAATTATTATTGTGAAATGAATATGAAAATTTGAAATGAAAATGGTTTAGAAAGCATTGGTATCGGGCCTTTATTTTGGTTCTGGCGCCCGGCAAGAGTCTTATATATGGATTAAAATGTTTTTGTGTAGTTTGGTTGAAATCGAACATTATTTGATGTGTTTTGGACCTAAATATCTAAAATGCGATGTATAAGAAGTTTGAATGAGAAATGTTGATTTTGAGATTCGATTCCTCGTTTATGATGTTATTTTGGTGATTTGATCGCACAGATAAGTTCGTAGGAGGGTGTTGTGATAGTTTGTGAGTTTTTTTAGGAGCCTCGAGGGCTCAGGAGTGATCCGGGATGTGGTTCGGGGTGGTTTTGCACTTAGGAATAGTAACAGAATTTCTGCAGTAATTTGTCTAATTGTCCCTTCTATGCGATCGCATGGGCCTTTCTACGATCCCATAGTGTGAGCTTCCAGATGTCCGCATTTGTTCAATGTGATCGCATAGACTCTCTCGCGATAGCATAGCTTGGCCAGCTTCTTCAGTGCGAACGCACCCGTTCTCTTACGACCGTACAACACTAAATCAAACCTAGAAATTTCAACCCCATTTCTTCAATGCATTCACAATACATAGTGTGCGATCGCAATGTCAATTTCATCCCTTCTTCCGAGATCACATAGAACAAAAACGCCCAGTTATATTTTTAAAATTACAGAATCAGAACATATGGGATTCAGCCATTTTTCTCAGGAGCTCTCTTTGTCCCCAAGCTCTAGGACTCCACTAAAGCCCCCACTCTTCATGACCACTTGAGTAAGTAAATTCCCACTCTTTTCCTTCACTTTTCCTGCATTAATTAGTGAGTTCTAATCCCAAATAATGTAATCCAGGGTTGGAATTTTGTGAAAATGGTAGAGTTAGGGCTTTTCAATTTTCTTTTATTTGGACCACGTGTTGGGGTCAAATTTGAAAACAAATTGTATATCCGGGCTCGTGGAGGAATGGGTAACATGGAATTGGTTTGAACCTCGTGTTTTGACCAAGCAGGGCCGGGGTTTAGTTTGTTCAGCTATTATAAATAATGTAAAGTAATTATTTCATAGATTTGGTTGAGTTGGAGCCGAATTTAAGGGGTAAAGCTATACTAGAGGCTTGGGTTGAGTTTGGAGCATTTGCGGTAAGTATTTGATCTAACTTTGTCTTGAGGGAATAGGAATAGATTAATATTTGCTTATTTCTAAACGTTGAGTACGGTGTATAGGCATGGTGACGAGTATCTACACACTGGAGTCTAGCATAATCGTGAGTCTTACTAGTACACTTTCTTATATTGTTCTGACTCTTCCATGATCAATTGATATTTTCATGTAATGTGAAGAATATGAGAAATAATTATTAATTGTAAACTCATTGGAGCATTGGCTCGAACAATAAAAAGGCTATTGATTAAGAAATGAAAGAAATAGAAAGAGATGTTATTAATCCTTTGCCTTGATGTTTTGAGTATATTGATTATCTCCCTTGCCGGAATGTGAAAGTTATTGTTATTGCTCCTTTGCCAGGATTTAGCTGTTTACTTGTTGTTTCCCTTTCCATGATTTCTATAATTGTTTGTCTATCCGCTCGTCTCGTTTGGTTGGGATTGTTGTTTGGGTGAGGAAGAGTGATAATTTCACGAAGGGTCATTCCGTGCTATGTTTTGAATATTATGCACGAAGGTCATTGCGTGCCATGTTTTGATTATAATTGCACGAAGGAACATTCCGTGCCCTGATTTAAATACAATTGCATGAAGGATCATTTTGTGCCATGATGTGAGAGTTTATGCTAGGAAAAGCACGAAGGTTGATGTCGTGCACTTTATTTGATTACTTTTGGCGAGGATGAGAGCAAAAGCCTGAAGGTCGGTGCCGTGCAACTGTTAATTATCTTGCTATCATTAGTTAATGTTATTGCACAGTTTCTTGCTCTATTTGCTAAATTTATCTGCATTTTTACCTCCCCCATAACATGCTCTCCTCGCTCTATATATATATATATATATATATATATATATATATATATATATATATATATATATATATATATATATATATATATATATATATATATATATCACTACTTCGTCGGATTAGGCTAGGCGCTTGCTAGCACATGGGTTTGGTAGCGCTGATGCTACACTATGCACTTATGTGCAGATACCGGAGCAGCTTACGGAGTGCAGCGGTAGACGGGGAGTCATCCTTCAGTCCACGAGACCCCAAGGTAGTCTTTTAGGCATCTGCAGGCCCGACATCTCTTATATCTGTTTATGCACTATTTCCTTTAATACTTGAGACGGGGTTTTATTAATTTTTTTAGACTCTTGTATTTAGCACCCTTGGATAGTTCGTGAAATGTTTTGATACCAAATGTTGGGCAGATACCTAGATGGATTTTTTAAAACTTTGTTGGTTTTTTTATATATTACTTCCGCTATTTTGTTAATTCGCTGTCTTTTATTTGCTTTAACTATCTCTCATATAATGGTAATAATAAACTAATAAAGATGATAGCATGATGTTGTGAAGGTTCTCAGTTCGCCTAGCTTCCATGATTAGGTGCCATCACGACCCCCGAGGGGGGAAATTTCAGGTCGTGACAGTTCTTACGGTGCCTCGACAAATTCCTGGAGGTAGAGTCTTTTGGCCGGCTTCCCAAACTTAATTTCTCTCCTATACCAAGCAAGTTATCCCGGAGAAGCATCGCCTTTGGATCGATCACGTACACAAGTATTTTCTATTAAGTATTGACACTCACTCAAAATTTGGCGGACTGCTGCTTCATGAAAGTGGTCGAGATCGGCCTCAATTTAACGATAGGTGACACCCTCTGGTAAGCTGATCCCATCAACCCTCGTAGAAAATTCCTCTATGCATGTCTTCATTGATGACCCATAACTCATAAATTGAGGACGATGGTATAAGTGTTCGATCATGCACAACTTCAGCAACACATTACAACCCTAATAAAAGTCCCCTTCAGCTTTGCAGACAATAAGAACGCGGAAGATTTCAGCTACTATCATGGGTGCGAGGGTGATGTCGGCCTGAGTAAGCAAAGTACTAACAACTCCATCTACTCGTATGTCAATATTCTCGTCTTTTCTGGGGAACACCAGAAGTTCCAAAAAGGCAACCACGAATGCAAAACACCAATGTTCCTCTCACTTAAGGTGATTTCCTTTGCTACAGATTTTGTTCTATGGCTTCGGCCCTCAGAGCAATCAGGTACTAGTGTCTCAAAGGAACCTTGGAACCCCTGATGTATCCGGCTATCTCTTCCAATGTTGGGGTATGTTAATAATCTGAGAAGTGAAATACATTGCGAGCTGGGTCCCAGAATGGGACCAATGCCTTTATGATATCTCCCCTCGAATCAATCTTCAGCTACCCAGTGAGGCCTCCCAAGTACAAATTGATCGTGTCTCGCCCTGATTCGCCCAAGTCATCCCACCACATGTGCAACTCCAAAGGATCTTGTTCACAATTATCACTGGTAAATTTTGACTTGTGCTCAATCTTCACATTGATTAAGGAGATTAAACAAAAAATCATGATTTTACTTTATTTGACTCAAAATCAAAACTGACCATTTTTCAAAATTTTTAATTCTGAAACCAAAAGGCAGCTTTGCGGATACGGCCTTTCAGCACTTTCGGGGGAAGATTTTATAGTTGTATCCGGTGATAGGCCAAAAATTAGAAAAAAGACCAAAGGTGGCTATTTAAGCAAAAGCAACCTTTCGGTGTCCCTTTCGGGAACATTCAACTATTATTGACAAAAACAGTATGACTTTACCTATTTACAATAAAATAATTTTTTTTGTTCATTTCGGACTATTTTTGCAAAAAGAATTTGGACTCGATGGGGGTTGCCTACGTATCCCATACCATGTGAGAATTAAACTGGCGTAGTTCGGGAAAATAAAACAAACTATTTTTTTAAAACAAGACTCTCTTTTTCTTTTTGTTTTTTTTTTCATTTCATTGGCAAATAAAACAAACTATTTTTTAAAACAAAAACTTTTTCCCTTCTCTTTTTTCTTATTTTCTCAAAAATTCGGCAGAGTGTTGATACTATTTGGACATTGGTTTTTTTTAAACAGGCGAGTAACTCTCTCTAACCTTCATACTACTATTTCTCTTTTTCTCAACTTTTCCCTAATATTCATAAGCCGGTCAGCATGCAAGTCCAAAACCAATAAATAGATACGTAGCATGTATGATGCATCAGGATGGTCCTTTTTATTTTTAGTACACCTGTCCTAGACATACCCATCTGTGTTGAGCCTCTAAAGTCAAATGCACATGATGCAAACAAACGTACCTACTATGGATCCGGCGTGAAGCTGAGTCATTCTAGGTTCAAACCCTGGGAATTTGTTCTAGACTGTGTACCCGAGCGGACAACTCGAGTCGAGGAGGGGGTTACGTACCGGGAACCAAAAGGCCATCCGGATTAGTAACTTTTCCGAGTCTCTTTCTTATTTCAAGATATGACACTAACAGAATAGGAAGTCTCGAGCAGCAACACATCCCTGAAGATAAGAAGAGAAGGGTTTCGTAGCAGTTTATATATATAGCTCAAACAATATCAATGTGGTAAAAGTTAGCATTTTGCACATTAGGTCCAAACATGTAATAAATCTGATAATAGATAAAGCCAAATATAACAATTATTTTATGCTGAAATTCTTGAACCCTGAACAAAAGTTCTGGGTTCTTATCCCCGGCAGAGTCAACAGAGTTGTCACACCTCCTTTTGCCTACACCCTAGAAGGGTATAAAGGAGTTTTCCAATTAAAGGACAATGAAAATGGGATTTATTATTAAGATATCCAGAGTCGCCACTTGGGTGATTTATAGTTTCCCAAGTCACCAATTGAATTCCGAATCAAGGAATTCTGTTAACACGAGAGAAGGTGTCCCGGGTTCCGTAACTGTAGAACGGTCATCCAACTATCATATTCGGCTTAATTATCTAATTTTTAAACAATTATGAACCTATTTGAATATTTTAACTTTAAATGCTTTAATTCATTTTTAGAAAAAAATGCTATATTATTTGAATACATCTCGAACAACGCCACATAAATGCATCGATGGTTTTTGACGTATTTTAACATCGTTGAGATTTGGATTTGTGTCACATAAATGTGCACCCTAGTTTAAGAAGATAATATTATTAACTAGCGTGCCAACATCAGTTTCACGTTTGCAATTTGCGAAGGCCATGAAATTTAGCTAAATAGCATGTATCAGAATCTAAGAATCAATTCAAGATTAAATAAATAAGGGTCATGTTGTGGTCATTTTCATTTGGCGTGGCACATCAAATCTAATTATGAACGAAAGAAAGTTTAATCTAAATGTTTGAGGCCCATAAACAATTTATATTATTTAATATGGCACACCTCAATTAGTTAATAGACTGATTAATTAATACGAAGTGCAATTAAAGATTCTTTTTTAAAATTACCTAGAACGGCTTACATGAGCTAAAACTAATTCATTACATAAAACACTTGGGCCAACACAAAAAGATAAGTAGACGACAAAAGAAGTGGCCAGGCTTTAATTCACGGAAGTCTATACAACTGGGCCTCAAAAATCGAGTACACATTAGGGACCCTGCCGCTACTGAGTCAAAACCCAACATCGGATCCCCGCTATGCACGAACAAAATTTGAGGCAGCCAATGAATTCATATGAGACCAAGAGCGAGACTAGTTCATATACAAGTAACTTTGGAATTGTTTTAAATCATCAATAACTAGTTATATGGCATCCAGTAGTGATTCAAAGGAAATCTAGAACTGCAGTTGTACATGATTAACAACAGGCAGAAGAACTTCGAAATTTTTACTAACAGTAATAATTGCGAGTTCAAATTCTAATGCTTTAATCTTAAAAAAATCACACGACATTGACTTATTCTGATAATTCAACATCCAATACTGCCATGAATCTTTATTAACACACATTAGTAATTCAAATTCCTAAAAAAACTTCAATTAAACAGCTTGAATTCAGGAAATGATCTATAGTGCTATAGGGGTTTTCTGAATTTTGCATGCAAACACCGTATATACTCCTACTCGATAATGCGTTTATAATCAATGTCTTTCAAAAACAACTAAGCAATGAATTACATTCTACTCTAAAAAGACAGTAATTGGGGAGATAGTTCATCCTCTGCACCTTGGCATATAAGATATAACTAATAAGAGCACAAAAAATCATTACATCAAAACTATTTGAGGAACAAGATCAGCCTTGAATTACATTCAATTGTTACTCAAAATGTTAGAGAAATGAAAGTAAAATGAAAGCAAGACAAGCAGTAGCAACAACAGTGTCCCAACAGCAAAATTAAACCACGAAACAACTTTCAACCTAAATTTGATGCTCGGTAACCAAAATTCCACAACCAAAACTCCTAATCTAGCTTTTGAACACCAAAAAAGTCATCTCAACCCTAGATAGCTTAAAACAACCATTTCAGGATTCAAAAATTTAGGATTGTATGAAGAACTCAATGAAAGAGTAATTTCAACAAAGCTTCACACTAAAACACGCAAACTAACACTGCTTAGTCCATTTCAATTCTTGGGCTATCGAAAGTATTTCAGAGGTTGATGATAAATTGAAAATCCCTCAGAATATAATGAAAAAGTAGCAATTAGCCGTCTATATTTTCCTGAATTTTTAGCTCTTATTGTTTTGGTCTCTAGGGTCTTTTTCGTCTACCTTGCAAGGCAAGTTTAGGATGCCTTTATAGGCAAGGGACTAGGGTAGACCTTACGATTTTAATTTTTGCACTCTCCCCCCTCTTTAATTCTTATTTTTAGCTTAAAATCCCTCAGTTCTTGATTTGTTAACCAAGTTAGCCTACTCAAAGTCTGAAATTCAATTTAATCCCCCACCACCCACCCACCACCACTAGCGTCCCATAAGATTCTAAATCTATTATCAAAAGATTCTCTAATCTAGACTACCCAAATTACCCCACACCCCCGAAATTTACATTAGTCTCAACTATCTAGCCTTCAGCTCATGGGTCAATGTGACCCTCGATTTATCCCCAAAACCGGACTGGCTTCCCTTATTTTGGGCCTTTCATTTTAATAGGAGCCCATTCCAATTCGAAAATTTAACAATGAACCCAACCTAGAATTTACAAACCACACTATTTATGAATTCCAATCAGAAACAAAAGAAGAATAAATATCTAACATTAACACGAAAATGCCATTCAAATGCTCTCACTTTTAATCATGCAAAAGAAATTGCTCCAATAGATGGATACCAGTAGAGAACAGGAAAGATAAATAAGAATCATGTGAAGATGGAGGAAAAATAGGAAACAGAGTTAATAATAAAACAGATAAAGACGACAAAAGAGGAAAGACGAAGGGGATACCTCTAAAGTCACATGAACAGAATCTAATAACTTTTACCAATCTTTGATTTGATTTGTAACAAGTATTAACCATATTTTCTCGAAGAAAACACACGGTTAAAACCCGTTTCAAGCCCTATCGTTCAAGGGAAACTAAAGGTTTGACAGATGTTTTTCTTTTTTGCTTTTAGATTCGAGATTGGATTGATTTGGCGAGGATTTGGGGAAACATAGCGGAAGATTGGGGTTGAGGGAAGGGTGATGGTTTTATGGACGAGATTTGGGTGGTGTTCGAGCACTTTAGCTCGGTGAGAAGGCGGAACTAGGGTTCAAGTCCCTCGGATGAAGGAGATATAAGGAGATGAATAGGCGGTGAAGACACGTTTGAGATATACCTTGGTTTTGACATATTAATTAAAAGGGAGGGGGTAACCCCAAGGCCGTTGGATAGGGTGAATGAAGGGCTCAGACTAAGTTAAACTTAGAACTCTAAATGACACCGTACGCTTTTCTCGTAGAGAGAAAACTAACCCAGATTGTCACGGGTTTGGGCTAGGTCCGTCAGGTTTCAAGAGGTAAAAGTTTTGGGATGGGGAATTAGTTCAATTATTGGCCCAAATAGACTTATCCTTCAATTTCTATTCTTTTTTTTTCAGTTACTTTTCAAATTCAAATCTCTTTTCTCTCTTTTTTTCATATTAAAAAATAAAAACATACATTAACTCTAAACAAAATTATCCTACCAAATTAGGTTAATTGCTAGAAAAAGATATATACAACAACTGGCTAATTATCAAATGAAGCCTAAGTGCAAGATTCAAAGCTAAATGCAAAGATGAGTTATTTTTGTGATTTTTCTTTTTATAAAATAACTTAATTACTTAATTAATCCTAAAATTCTAAATTAAATCATAAATGCAAATACTCATATTTTTGTATTTTTCATTAATTAAAATGCAAACAATTAAAAAATGCAATAAAATTCCATCAAATTGAAAATACGGAAAGAAATTATTTTGTATTAAATATATGGGAGTAATTCAAATAGGGCAAAAATCACACGCTCACAGGTAGTATTAACCCTATGCGAACGCAGCCCCTATCTCGCGAACGCGTAGGTCAGGAGATTCAAACATACACAATCGCATAGGCTTGTTCGCGATCATGTAGTGTATTTTTGCCCTGCCATTTGAAACAAAATTGGAAACGGGATTTAATAGAAAATTTCATAACTTCTTTTTCCAAACTCCAAATTGGGCGATTTTTGAAAGAGAACTTGACCACCAATCCCTAGGTATGTAATCTTTGACTCATTTTTTTCAATTTTCATTAAAACCCATTAGATTTCTAGGCCTAAATCATGTTCTTAAGAGTAGAAAATTAGGGGTTTGGGTAGGGTTAGGACTTTGTGTATAAATGGAATTTAGATCTATTTTTGGCTTCGGATTTCGAAACTAAATATATATTCGAGCTCGTGGGTGAATTGACCGGGTTTTGGTCCGAACCTCCTGTTTTATACCAAGTGGGCCCGGGGTCAATTTTTTTTAATTTTGGGAAGAATGATAGAAAATCTATATTTAAGCATTGGAATTGAATTAATTTGCATTTATTGATGTATTAAGTCGATAATGTCTAGATACAATTAATTTGGAGATAAATTCTAAAGGAAAAGCGGTGTTTGAAGCTTGAGTTGGCCGTGCAAGTTCTAGGTGTGTATTTGTTCTAACCTTAGCTTGAGGGATTATGAATTGTGTCATATTTTCTATGTGTTACTTGTTGAGTATGACGTATAGACATGGTGACAAGTATCTATACGTTTGTCTCAAGCATGACCGTGAGCCTTAGATTAGAATTGTTGTGTTCTTAATAAATACTTTCATCGCGACCGCATAGAAGGGTCATGCTGGGCAGAAGTGTTTTAAAACAATTATTTTTGTCCGCGACTTCAAGTTATTTTGCTCCATTGTTGAACATTTTGGGAGCTCTTGGAGGGGAATTGAAGAGGGATTCGAATATGAATGATTGGAGGTAAGATCTTTGAACTTAAAACTCGTTTTTGTTGAGAAATCTAACTAGAAATTCATGGGATTAAGCGCAAAATAGATTAATTAGGGCTTGAGATTTTAAGAATTCAAAATTGGGATTTGAAAGGCTATTTGAACTCCATTTTCGGTAAACTTTATACGTATGGACTCGTGGCGAGACGAGGAATTCGATGACATAATTTTCGGAATTTTTTGAGAAGTGAGATATACTATATGATCTGATGGTGCATAGACATCAATGGGGACAAGGACACTCCCCTCTTAATGATATGTTTTACCAATCCATCGACAAATCAATACATTCTCCTAACAAGTCCATGGGCAATCCACTCGGACTCACTGGTGGGATCAATTCCTCCATACATGCTTCAAATTCGCGGATTATGGTACCAAGGTTACCAATCTTTATAATAAGACTTAGAGAGGAAATAATCTCCCTATCTTGAGCTCTATCGCACGAATGGAGTGTCAAAGAAGGGTGAAATTCCTAAATGTCCGAATAGCCTCCAACTTATATATGTACTCGACAACATACCGATAAGAAGGACTCTACTAGACACGGCTCCGAGAAATCCTAGGAAACTTTAAAACCATAGGTTCTGATACCAAGTTTGTCAGACCCCAAGGTCCGATGAGAGCGACCGACGCTCAACCGAGTTTGGCCGACTGAGCAAGCTTACTTGCTTTAATTCTACCCAAACTAGCTCATGAATAGTTAGGAGATGGACTCCATTAATCAGACTCTGAAAATATTTTATTAAGAACTTTCACTTATTTCCATTAGAAGCTTAAAACATGGTTATCAAGATATCGCATGTTTTGTAAATCTTTGTAAAACATAAATATTTCTACTTCAACTCCCAATCTAAAATACCACCCACAAACTGTCTACGGAGCCTCCACATAAAACTGAAGAATAATTTGGAAGTGCCAGCAACACGGCTGCGGCTATAAAGTATTTAAATGTTAAAGTATCCATTTGAACTAGAACTCTGAGCATATCATTTCCTGAAACTGTAGGCTCACACCAGCCACATATATAGAACTCTTCTCTAGGTTGGCCTTAAGGCCAGTAACTCTAGAGAAGTGGTTGAACTTCTCAAGTAACAACTGGATTAATGTCTTGTCAGCCCTGCAACACATTATAAGGTCATCTGCAAAACAGATATGAGTAAGATTAAGCCTTGCACACCTTGGATGGAAGTTGAAATCTCCTATATCTTTGGGAGTCTCAAAGTTCTGTTGAGGTACTCCACTACTAGGACAAAAAGGTATGGGGATATAGGATCCCCCTATCTTAGCCCCTTTTTAGCATTAAATCTTTTAGTCAAACCACCATTGATCAAAATAGAGTAACTAGCATTTGTTACACATTCTGGTATCTATTCTAGACTGGCAGGATCATCTATCGAGATCGAAGAGTTATCATTCAGTTCAAGTTCAGTAGATAGGTCAGCGCTTTAAGGCAGCTACCTGGGAGTCCTAGCCCGATATGAAAGCTTTTATGGTAATTGTGAAAACACTATTCATTCACAATTGTGAACCATTTACGGCAATTGCAAAAACACTCTTCATTCGCTAATCCGAAGTTTTTTTCGCAGATGTGATACCTGTGACTGAACAAAAGATAACTTAGATGGGATTTTTGATTAATTTCCCAACTTTTAAAAAACTAATCCCCAAGAGGCAATTTTCTGAAGAACGTTTCCCCAAATCATTTGTAAGAGATCTTAAACTAATTTCTTTTAATCTTTTACTACATTTTCATAAGATTCAACCAAAAATCTAAGGTTTTCATGGTAAAATTGGGGGCTTTGTAGAAACTAGGGATTTCAAATTTAGGGATTTAGACCTCAAATTGAGGTCTAATTCCAAAACCAATTATATATCCGGGCTCGAGGGTGAAAGGTAATCGGATTTCGATCCAAATTTTAGGTATGGGCCAAGCGGTCCCAGGTGTTAAGTTTTGTTGACTTTTTCAAAAATGGCCTAAATTGAATTCTTTGCAACCGTGACTAGATCCTAAGGCTTTATTTGAATTTTTTAGTTGGTAAATTGCTAGATTATATTGGCCCGTATGTTTGTGTAAAGGGAAAAAGGTATAATTGAGCTATGAGTTTTGCTGTTGGAGAAAGATAAGTGTCATGGTTAACCTTGTCTTGACGGATTATGTATTATTTGCCTATTTTCGGAGTGTTTGGATGTTGAGTACAACGTATAGGTGAGGTGAGGAGCATCTATGCATTTTTGTTGTGCCATAACATGTTGATGAGTCTTATTTTTGTAACTGTTGTATTCTTTGATCATATTGTTCATGCTTAGACTAGCTATTCGTGATGTTGAGCAACTCTTATCATGTTTTATGAAATCTGGTATTCATTGAGTGTTGACTCAATGTTGAGGTTGGTATTGTGGAACTAAATGTTGAAATAAGACTGATTCTTGATATTTCTATCTCTCTGTTGTTATTGTTAATTATTTTGGTGAGAGAGAGTAATATAGCATGAAGGTTAAGCTGTGCAATATTTTGTGAGTTAGAGTTAATGCACAAAGGGTGATGTCGTACCATGATATGTGAGTGCTAATGCAAGAAGGGTGATGATGTGCCATTTCTTTTGTTTATATGGTGAGGATAAGAGTTAATACAGAAAGGGTGATTGATCGCTGCCAACTCAACGTTACAACAAGGTACCCAATATGAGGGTCGAGATCGAATTCCTCATGGAGCTAGTAGTGGAGTTGAAATATCTATCTAGCTTAGAAATGAGTATTTACTTCTAATGTCACTTCCAACATATTTTGGGTTTTCAATTATAACTACTATTATCAAACTATTAATTGAAACTAAATTATGCTACAAAATGATTGCAAAGATTGTATCTAATGGGAAGAAGGGCACTAGAGTCGTGACATCACCTAAGTGGCTAATTGACGAGTAGATGCTACCAAGGTTCAATTGACATAATTGAGGCTTATGCTATAACTATTGCACAATTTTACCCACTCTCACACCGCTTGGTAGAGAGTGATTTTGCCCAATTGACTCTCTCGAGACAAAATGGGTAGGAAAATTAGATCAACCAACTGGTGTTCAAGTAGGGTGATTACTCTCTCGAGGTTTAACCCGTTAATTGGGACTATCATTTATCATGAGTCCATCCCAATTCTTTGGTAGGTCAACTTTGAAGTCTTCGACTCTCTTTCTCAAGAAGAGTCAAATCCACAAAGCTTAAATCAGTGTTTGCAGCCACCAATTCTTAGATTAAAGCATAAAATCAACCCATACAGCAAACACCTATAGTCAATCTAACCCTAGATGGAAACACCCATCAATTACCCACACTAGGGTTGAGCCACAACCCTAGCTAATAGGTTTAGATACTCATGCTTGACAAAGAAAATAAAGAAATAGATTAAGAAAAATGCGTATTAATTAAATTATAAATGAAAATACAAGAATTTATCATTAATTTGAAGCTAAGATACCAAAGTTGGCTACATGAAAAGTTCCCATGAGCGCAAATCAATTCTAGAAATAACAGATGACCTAAAATAGTAAAATGTTTTATTTATACTATGCTGGAAAAACGTGTCAAAAATACCCCTGCGGGGTCAATGCAGGCCGCATAAAATAGACCGCGGCCCCACTAGGCTCTTTGACTTCAATTCTCGGCCTCTCTAATCTTGGGCTCCGCGGACAGCGTAGAATGGACCGCGTCCACGGAGGCAGCTGGCACGTTCCGCACAATCATGACGGCCGACCACATGTCTTGGACTTAGGCATAGTTCCATCTCTCTAAATCTCTCATCCGCGGACCGCATAAAAAGGCACTGCTGCCGTGAAGCCTTCACAACTGACCGCTAAATATGTAACTCATCCGCTTTACCGAAGCCTGCTTTTGTCAACTCTATGAACCATGTAGTGCGATCACATTTGACTTTGCGCGATCCGCTCTATGCCAGCTTGACCTCAGATTACCTTGTCCTTGATACTCGATCAGGTTTCGCTCCTTTTGAGCGAATCCTTGACATTTCGTCACTTTGTCTATCAAACCTCTAATCAAGTATGACTTATGAGCCTTTTGAAACTATTTTGTAACAATTTATAATCAAAGGACAGGCAAGCAGAAGCATAAAATAGGTTAAAATCCCTACTTATCAACTCCTCCAAACTAAAGCCTTTGCTTATCCTCAAGCAAACAAAATAAGACCAACCCCTTAAAGGAAAATCCAAGTAATTCCAGTTGTCCTAAAGTAACCTCAAAAAGCATCAACCGGGACTAACAATTGCCCTCAATACAAATTAATCATTGACAACATTTAAACAATGAAAAACTATGGATTAAGTGTCACACAAGAACATCAAGAGTTGAGTCATTACATAAAAGAACTCTCTCAATTACTTTGGTTGTTGTGGAACCCAAACTCACACATTCTCAACGCTCCCTAAGCAAACCTCACCTTTTAGAGTATAAGAACACAAAAAGAGGTTAATGGGAATTCACTCGTCTATCTAAAGGAAAGGTCATAAGTCCGGCTCTAAGTACCATATGCTTTACCCTCATGTAAGTATCCACTAATGCAAGTGTCATTCAACTCACGATCGCATGGGGCTTTTGCGGAGTCAATGCGAAGGTTTACATTAGGGGTAGGAAATGTTTTGGTCTAAATGGTTTCTATTGTCCCTTAAGCACTTCTTTTGATTCATTTGGCACAATTCTCTTGACTCTTTGAGTACCTCAATTCTTTCAAGAGGCTAGAGAGACACAAAGTCACTCTTTCTTATGCAATTCAAAATGTTTCTCCTTTTCCAATACCCTTTTCTCTTTTGTTTTTCTTGAAACCGTTATTACAATTTCTCACATTGGATTTCTTGTTGTCTTTTTCTTTTATTTCTTTTTCATTGCCTTCCTTTTCTTTGCTTTTTTAACTTTTACCGCTTTGTTTCCTTACTTGTCTCTCCCCCCAAACTTAGATGTTTGCCATTACTCAAGGGAAGATTTGGGTGCAAATAGAGGGTATATTTTATAACGAGTATAGGCTTATAGCATCGGTTCTTGAAAGAAAAAAGGTTTAACGCACAAAAGGGTTACTACGGATTATATCGTTGGTTGGCTATGGAATTGGTCAACTATAATTTGGATCAAGGAGAGCCTATACTCACTTCTTAAGTCAAATTTCACTCAAGATTTCCTTTCAACAAACATTTAGGTCAAGTTCTATACCATTGGCTCAGGACTTGGACTCACAATTCGATTTCTCACCACACAAGGTCAAGGATTGATAAAGACATAGAGTCAGAAGTCTACAACAACCTTAGACATAATTGAGCACACAATAGTCTCGAAAGATCACATAAAGATTGTTTTGTCAACACAAGAGTCTCAAGGTCACTACCTTTACCATCCTAAACACAACCACTTGTCTTTGACCATGCGATCAAAGGCAAATGTATTATTACCAAGTGATGCTTTGCTTGAGTCACCTTTAACTATAAACTACCAAAAACAAAAATAAAAACAGACTCAAACCCATAAGAAGGTTATCACGCCATCCATCATCGGGAAGAGCCACCCGGTTCAAACAATACTCTACCTTTGGAAAGAACCGTGGCATTAAGAAAACCAAAGGCTTATTGAAAGCGCCAAAAAAGTAACAAAAGGGTACGAGCCTATCTACGAAGCTAAAAACAAAGATTTTTACGAAAATAGAAAATAGAGTGAATATTTATAATAGGGGATTAGAATATACAACAGTGGAAGAATACAGAATAGTGTAACTTTACATATACAGACCAAGAGAATATATAAAGTAAGATAAACGTAACTAAATCCAAAGATATATACAGACCAATATAAAATCAAAAGAATGCATAAACTAAATCAATCTATATATACAGTCATCCAATGGATAAAATGTATGGCGCAGCCCCCCCCCCCCCCCCCCAAATAAATGCTTACATTGTCCCCAATGCCACATATACAAATAAGCACCAAAAAACATATGGAAAGGACATTGGAATTCTCTAAGCCTCGTCAGTCGTCATGGGAACATGAGTAGTCCCCGGGTCCTCTTTATGCGCGGGAACCTCAAACTGGTTCCAGATCTCCTGTTGCTCAGCTGCTGGGACTAGGGCTTGGACCTGGACAGGGTGCATATCAGAAGCATCCAGTGGCTGACTGGATGAGGCCTCCGGTGGGTCCGCCAACTGGATGATCACCTCATCTGCACTAGGGAGCTTCTTTTTTTTCTTGGAAGCCTCTGTGTCTGCTCCTGATGTGGCTTTGCTGCTAGAGCTGGATCCTCAAATAGCAAGTCTAAAGGTAGTGTTCTGCCTTCAGCTTGTCCACATTCGCTCGAAGCTCCATCACAAACTCCTTGGAAGCTCGTGTTTTGCGCATTTTCTTGTGCTCCCGCGCAAGCTCCTTCAAAGCCTTGCCATTGAATCCACTTCCTTAGACAAGGCATTCTGATTACTGATAATATTTTCCTGGTTCTCCACGAGCTTCTTCAGTGTATCCTCAATGGATGGCAGAATTTCCGCTGGCTATGGTGTTGACTGAGCCGCAATGGTAGAAGATAATGTGGACAACTTGGATGATGCAGCTGACATCTAGTTGTTCAAGCTATGCAGTGTCTGGATCAGCTGGTGGGAAGTGATAGGATGGGCTCGAGAAGATGCAATCGTCGGGCCAACTATAGTAGAGGGACCAACAGTTGTGGAATGTTCGGGAGGCATGTCAGAAATTATGGATGCAGGCTCAGTGGAGGACTTTACCTCAATCGGCTCTTCAGATGGCCAGTTGGGACAGAGTCAAGTGGCTTGTAATTCTTATCCTTGGGGTTGTATGGCCCCTTTAGAATCCACCACAAAAATGGAGCCACAGGTTTTACCTTGACATGAAAAGGTTTCTCCCCTTCAGGTCCCGAAAATACACAGTTAGGGTGTTTGGAAAAGGGTAGTTCCGGTCACGCTCAATCCCCGCTACAGAAATGACGCGGGACATCACATTTCCCGTGTTGATAGGATAATATATGCAATATGAACAGCCCAGGCATGTGGAACAGTCTGATCATGGATAGTGGGGTCAAGTTGACTAAACTCAAAAACCAACCACCCTCTAGCCTTAAAATTGAAAGTCCTCTAAAGTATTTTGGCCCATATTTGTAACCACTCTGGAACAGCACCCGGGATTGCTAGGTACAAAGCTAACTATAGACGAACCTCATCGCCCATTACCAAATTTTCATTGTAAAGGGTCTCACCTTCGTCATCATTGAGTATTCATTAAGCGCCTTCCCGTTAAACACCACATTTTATTTCGCACTTTATTCACTTTAGTGCCCTTCAAGATGTGGGCCACATTGCTATAGAACTCTTTGACCATATGCCCATTTGCCTTCACATAAGCATCCCAAAATTCTCCCAACCCACTCGAGCTAGAAACTATCTATGCACATTAAGGTTTAGGGGCAGAAGGTCTCTGTCAGTAAAACTCCTCTTAAGAATCAACTTCTGTAATGGCCACCATACCATGGACTTGTGGAAAGCCACCTGGCTTACAAATCTATCTTCCTAGATTGAGGGGTTTCTAGTCCAATCAACACCCTAACCTAATACACACCACTCTAGGTAACCTCCTCATCAATACCATCACCTCCGCCTGCACTCTTCCCGGATAAAAAAGTTTTGGGGGAGGTGGATTACGCACCGATGACGGCTGTTGAGCCCTCACATAACTCAGAAGATATATGATCTGGAGCTTGGTCATTAGGGGAAACTGGAGGAGAGTCATCAATCAATCTAAATCTCCCGGGCCAGTCAGGGACATGTGTGGGTATAGAATATGAGGAGACATCCTGTGAAGGCTCGTACTCACTCCCCGATTTGTCAGCAAATCTGTCACCGGCTTTTATTTCTTTTCTCAGCCTCTTTGTACTTTCCCATACTTGGGGAGTAAGTTTTATCATCTTTCCTTTACTACCATGAGAGGAATCACCTTGGTAATGTTGTTTTGCATCTCTACCTCTTGGTTTAACCATTGTCTACAAGCACAAATATCTAGCTTTGTTAGTATCAGCATAGGTAGTGAACCAGATGGTGAAAATGAATTGAAGACAGAAGCCAACGGATGCAGAAAGTGTTGCAGAAATAGTGCATCGCAATCCGCACAAACAGATAAGTAGCCTTATTCAGATAATGCAGATAGAGACAGAGCTTAGTCTCGAAAGGAATATAAGTAGACTTATGCAGAAATGCAGATAGAGGTAGAGCTTAACCTCATAAGGTAGATAAGTAGCCTTATGCAATGTAAGAATGTAAAGAGCGAATAGCAGTAAGATTTCTTAGCTGACTGTCGATTACGATATCGTGACTACTGGGGAGGTTGTGTACGGATTCTAAGAAGTCACGTTTTTGGGAAAGTCTGCATACATAAATATACTTAATGATACTACAAGTTGAGTGCCTACATCCAAAGAAAATTATGAGTTCTATAAGGGGGAAAGGTTAGTTTGTCTTCCCCTGCCTCTTGATGTTATGTATTATTGCGGTAGCGTCACTAAACAACGTGGTTCAAGACATTTCAACCTCCTCCTGCTTCAGAATATTGAGGGTCCTCCTCAAAATTCTGCCCCATTTGACTGGGCGGACACTTCTCACGGCTACGCTGGCCTACTAAAAAATATATCTTTGAAATTTCGAGGTTCCTCCTCAAAATTCTGCCCAGTTTACTGACCGGGCACTTATGGCAATGAATGGACTAAAGATCAACTTCAGAATTTTGAGAGTCCTCCTTAAAATTCTACCCCAGTTCCAATAGCGGGGCAAAATAGAATTTTTATTAAATTGTGATCGCACCAATAGGGGTTCCTACGTATCCCCTCTTAAATGGGAATTAGGTCAGGAGTAATTCAAATTATATCATGAAGAAATCGCAAATGATTACAAATAATACCGTTTTACTACATCTGAACTGATTTACTTAGGCCGGACTTCTTCGTCCATCTCTGCAAGATAAGGGCTCCTGCAGTTAGAACTCGATGAAGCATGTACGGACCCTACCAATTGGGAGAGATTTTCCCCTTGGCCTCATCTTGATATGGCAATATTTTCATCAACACCGGCTGTCCCGGTGTAAACTTCCTTGGCTTGACTCTTTTGTTTATAGCTTTGGGCATTATGTTCTAATAAAGATGACCGTAGAAAACTGCATTCATCCTTTTCCCATCAATAAGGGCTAACTGCTTGTACCGACCTTTTACCCATTTTGCATCATCCAATTCTGCTTTTTTTATGATCCTAAAGGAGGGAATTTCTACTTCGGTGGGGATGATCGCCTATGTACCATAAACCAGCATCTAGGGAGTTGCCTCGGTTGATGTCGGACTTTGGTGCGGTATCCAATAAGGAGAATGATAATTTTTCATGCCATTGTTTGTGCCTTTCGATCATCTTCCTTAGTATCATCTTGATATTCTTTTTGGATGCCTCTACAACTCCATTCATCTAAGGCATGTTGGCTGTAGAGTTCTTGTATTTGATCTTGAATGTTTCACACATTGCTTTGATCAAGTCGTTGTTTTTATTTGAACCATTATCATTGATGATTGATTCCGGAATTTCGAACCGACAAACAATGCAGTCGCGGATGAAATCTTCGACAACCTTCTTAGTTACCGTTGTGTATGATGCTGCTTCAACCCATTTGGTGAAATAATCAATTGCCATTAAGATGAACATGTGCTCGTTTGATGCGGGAGGCTCGGTAGGTCCGATAACATCCATTCCCCAAGCGGCAAATGGCCATGGTGATCTTGTTGCAGTAAGCTTGTTTGGAGGCACTTTTATCATATCTACATGTGTCTGACAGCGATGGCATTTGCGAACATATTGGATACAGTCTGTTTCCATAGTCATCCAAAAGTACCCTGCTCGGAGTGTCTACTTTTCTTGGAAAAAAACATTCATGTACGGCCCGCAGGTCCGTGCATGCAATTCGTCCAAGAGCCTGGATGCTTCTTTTAGTTTGACACACCTTAGTAAACCCAAATCGGGAGTCCTCCCGTACAGGATTCCTCCACTATGAAAGAATTTTTAGATAACCTCTGAAGTGTGCACTTCTGAGTAGCATTGGCAAGTTCTGGATATTCACCTATTGTCAAGTACTCATTGATGTCACGGAACCATGCTTTACCACATGCTTCTTCCTCAACGTGGGCATAATAAGCTGGCCGATCATAAATCTTTACCGGGATGGAATCAATAAAATTCTTATCTGGATGTTGGATCATGGATGATAGCATTTCCAATGCGGCAAAGACCTCATTCTGCACTCTAGGCACGTGCTGAAATTCTATCTTTGTGAACCTTTTCCTCAACTCCTGTATGTTATTCAAGTAGGGAAGAATCTTAGGGTTCTTAGTTGCCCACTCTTCTCGAACTTGATGTATGAGCAATTCTGAGTATTCATGTCACTAGCGACTCCTGAATATTCATGTCAATGTCCATTTTGAGCCCCAGGATGCGAGCTTCATATTTGGCCCAATTGTTGGTGCAAGGGAATCTGAGCTTGGAAGATACCGGGCAGTGCTGGCCGGTTTCGTATACTAGGACTGCTCCTATGCCAAATCCCTTGTAATTAGCGGCTCTGTCGAAGAACATCCTCAAACCATCATAGGATTCTGCAATGTCCTCTCCAATGAAAGATACCTTTTCATCGAGAAAATACATATTTAGAGACTCGTATTCTCCATCCACGGGATTCTCGGTGAGATGGTCTGCCAAATCTTATCCTTTGACTGTCTTCTCAGTGATGTAAACAATATTGAATTCACTTAGCAGGATTTGCTACTTGGCGAGCTTGCCGGTGGGCATAGGTTTCTGAAAGATATACTTTAGTGGTTCCATTCTGGATAAAAGATAAGTAGTGTAGGCATAGAAATAATGCCTAAACTTCTGAGACACCCAAGTCACAGCACAACAAGTGCGCTCTAATAGAGAATATCGGGCCTCATACGGGGTAAACTTCTTACTGAGGTAGTAAATGGCTTGCTCCTTTCTCCCACTTTCAGCATGTTATCCCAAAATACAACCGAATGCTCCATCCAATACTGCAAGGTAAAGCAATAGAGGTCTTTCTTGTTCGGGTGAAACCAAGACTGGTGGCTTGACAAGTATTCCTTCTTTCTGTCAATGGCTACCAGACAATCATCAGTACACTTGGTAGCATCGTGCTTTTTCAACATTTTAAAGATGGGTTCACAAATGACCGTGGACTGAGCTATGAACCGACTGATATAATTAAGTATTCCCAAAAAACTCATCAAGTCATTCTTGTTCTTTGGTAGTAGCAGTTCTTGAACAGCTTTGACCTTTAATGGATCCAACTTTATTCCTCGACGGATCATGATAAAACAAAATAATTTTCCAGTAGGAACCCCGAAGCCGCACTTGGCGGGATTAAGTTTCAGATTGTACCTCCTCAATCTGTTGAAGGACTTTCTCTTGTCTTCCATATCATCTGTGGCTTTCTTAGATTTGATGATGACATCATCTACATACACCACTATCTCCTTATGTATCATGTAGTGAAAGATACTAGTCATGGCTCTCATATAGGTAGCCCCAACATTCTTCAAACCAAACGACATCATTTTGTAACAGTACATTCCCCACGGCATGATGAAAGCTGTATTACCTGCATCTTCCTCATCCATCCATATCTGATGATACCCAGAAAAACAATCGATGAATGACTGCAACTCATGCTTGGCGCAGTTGTCAATTAGAATGTGCATATTTTGTAAGGGGAAGTCATCTTTGGGACTGGCCAGGTTGAGATCCCGCTAGTCGATACAAACTCTAACCTTCCATCCTTCTTCGCCACTAGCAGAATGTTGGCTAACCAAGTTGGATACTCGACCACCCTGAGAACCTTGGCTTTGACTTGCTTGGTAAACTCTTCTTTGATTTTCAAACTCATGTCGGGTTTGAATTTTCTGAGCTTCTTTTTATTGGCAGACATGTTTGATCTGTTGGCAGTTTGTGAGCTATAATGGATGTACTGAGACCAGACATATCATCATATGACCTAGAAAATATGTCATCATATTCCTTTAAAAACTCCGTGTACTCCCTCTTTTCTGATGGTGACAGGTGAACACTGATGTGCGTCTCTTTGACATTCTCTATATCTCCCAAATTAACGACCTTAAGTTAGACTTAAGCCTATTCTCAAAATTCTCAACCTCTCTGATGACCTCTTCTAGTATATCCTCCTCTTCTGAATCTATATCCGTGTGTTATGTTGTCTCGTTGCAAGTCACAGTTGTTCATTCATCATCAAAATAAGTAATAGTAATGTTTTGTAAATAGAGTAAATGATAGGCAAAATAATAAGAGCGAGATATATGATAAACTGAAATATTTTGATTAAAATCATAATTGTTTCGAACATCAGAGCTCTTTTCAAAATTAAAGACAATGCTGAAAGAAAAACACCTAGTTAAAAGTAAAACGTGATGGATGGTTCATTTGTTTAGCCTTGCTACACCGAAGCTTTACGGGCCCTGGTGGTTTTCATTGACCAATTGCTGAGGTGTTCTCCTCGGTTCACCGCTTGTATAGAAGGGCCTTCCTCCGCTTCCTCCTTGAAAATAATACATCAGCCCATATCATCATCCTCCAAAAAGAGATTCTTCATGGCTGCCAATGCTTCATCTTCTTTTGATCCATATATGATGTACGCCGGTTGGAAAGTCTACTCTAGACGAGGTATTGGATGCTCCAGTGGATAGTAAAGGACACTCCATGGTGGCGACCATTCTTCGAACTCCTTCAAAGTGTATTCATACCCCAAACCAATATTAGTACCATGTTTCTTAGGCTTGATGGGTTTGGTGATTCCTTGGAGGTTTTTGCCGAGTCCATTTCTAGGTTCGTACCAACACCAATTTAGGATACTTTCAATATTGTTATCCCACCATTTATCCTTTTCTACAACGTTGACCCTTTCAATGTGGTGGTATGTTTCTCCACATTTCTCCTTCTGCCTCCAATCATCGGGATGGTCTGGCTACTATATAAAGGGTTGCTACCATCACCATGAATAATCACCTCTTGGTGATTCCACTCGAACTTCACTGCCTGATGTAGGGTTGATGCTACAACAACAGTGGAATGGATCCATGGTCATCCCAACAATAGTTTGTAGTATGATGGGACATCTATCACTTGAAAGTCAACGTCGAACCACGTTGGTCCCATTTGAAAGCATAGGCTAATTTCTCCAATAGTGGACCTTTGGGACCTATCGAAGGCTTTTGCATTGATGGCCCCAACTTTGATCTCGTTCAGGCTCTTTCCCAATGCTCTGAGAGCTATCAATGGAGATATGTTAATGTTGGATCCTCCATCGATCAAGACTCTGGTGATGAAGTAATCCTCGCATTACACGGTGATGTGCATGGCCTTGTTGTGACTCAGTCCTTCCGGTGGTAGCTCATCTTCGTGGAAGGTGATTTTGTGGCTTTCCAGTACTTTCCCTACTATATTTTCCATTTCTCCTCAACTTATCTTGCTGGGCACATAAGCTTCGCTCAGTATCTTTATCCAGGCACTTTTATGTGCGTCAGTGCTCTGCAGAAGAGCTAGGATGGAGATCTGCGCTGGTGTTTTGTTCAACTGCTCAACGACCAAGTATTCTTTAGCTTGTACTTTCCTCCGAATATCGTTAGGCCCAGTTTTAATAGGCCACCCAGAGTCTTGCTTACTGGAATCAGCTAGGTGCCCTAGAGTGTCAACCCTACCTGTTCTAGTCATACTCTGCGCTGTAATTGCTTCTCCCCCTTTAGTCTTCCCTTTCCTCCTAGCTTCGGCTGTGTAATCCCATGGTATGGAATTTGAGTGGAATGGTATTATGTATGAAATTGCTATAGGAATAGGTACCCTCGGTGTTAACACAACAACTTCAAAAGGCACATGTTATTTTCAAGCCCCAAACTCAACCTCAATCAGTCCGACCACCTTCGCAGAAGAAGGTGCTTCAAATACAAGAGGTATAGACTTGTTTACTTAATCTCCCCTGGAGGGCTAATGTTGCACAACAATTGGGTTAAGTGTGACCGTCGGCTTCGTTGGCTCATCTACCTCAGCAATCAATCCAATCGACCCCTTGGGGTCCTACTCATCTTCGATCTCAATCATGTGAATATCTCCACCTTTGTGGTCAAGCAGAGTGTTTTTGCATACATTAGGAGCATGCTCTTTTGCTATGATGACCTTATTGTCGATCATGGTTTGAATCTTGTCCTTCAATGAGCGACATTCGTCAATGTTGTGTCCTTTCATGCTAGTGTGGTACGAACAGGTCTTATTATGGTTGACCCAGTAGGATGGATTTTCTAGAGTTATGGCAGGGATAGGGGAGACGTAACCAGCGGCTTTAAGTCTCTCGTAACGCTGGTCATTGGCTCAGCGAGGGCTGTATATTGTTTGGGAGGTCTGCGGTCAAAATTTGGTCTAGGTCTAGGGAAATATTGGTGAGTGGGAGGTGATTGGAAGTGAGAGGTTTGAGAATTATAAGATTGGTAGACGAGTGCTGGTTGAGAGTATCTGGGTGAAGGGGGTTATATGTGGGAGATGGAGATGACTCGTAAATGGGTAGTGGATTTTGGTAAGAGAGTGCGGGTGCTTGGTAATTCGGGACAGACTAATATGTTAATGGAGGTGACGGGTAAGTGAGGTATTTTAGTGGTGATTTGCCTCCCTATGCGACCATCACAACACACACATCCTTTTTCTTGGAGGTGCCACAAGACTGTAAAACCTTGTTTGTGGCCTGTAATGCTTCAAGATTAGTAACTATACCATTCTTTGTATTTCCTTTACTATTTTATTTGTATCAAAAACATTTGTATTTCCTTTAGACACCTTACTTGTAGCTAAATCTTAGTAGTTCGTTGATCATGACACATGTTTCTGGGTAGTTGTATATAAGTATTAAAGTTGTTATGGATTTTCGTGCTTTTCTTTTACCTTGTTATGGCTTATTTGATGTTTACCACTGAAAAGCTTAAGAATTTAGCTTAATGTTCTCTATCATTGGCTTGCCTAGCAAGTGAAATGTTAGGCGCCATCACGGTCCCGACGGTGGGAATTTCGGGTCGTGACAGTAAGGAAGGTTGAGAAGGAGTTTTGAAAAATATTTTTTCCTTCTTTTGATAGAGAAAATATTTTTCTCCAATTGGAGGAAAATGAGCTAATGAGAAAAATATTTTTCAAAACATTTAAGGTAACCAAACATAGAGAAATTGAAAAACATTTTCTAGAAAATATTTTCCTTCACACCAAATACACCCTTAATATACAAAAATTTAGTTGAAGTTGAAGTTCTAAATATTAGGAAAAAAATTAAATGATTATTTTATTCAATGCGAACTATACGTACTAAAGGGTAAAGAAATAAATAGTATTTCACGAAAAACCTTCATGCTTTTAATGTAGTACAGATATATATATATATATATATATATATATATATATATATATACACACACACACTCTTTCAATTTCCATGGGGATTAGTTCTTAGTAGTGTCATTAGATTAGCTTTCATTCTTAAAAGGCACAAACGCTAAATGACACCTATATTTGTGTCACTTTGTCATTCCAATCCCCAAACTCAACAATTTGCTAATTGAACAGTTACACTCCTTCAAATCGTGTATATTAAATGCTTATGACAGGAGGATATCAGTGTGTGTAACACAATCTCCTCCACGTTGGATGCTACGTAAAAAATAATAATGTGTAGATGCCATATCAAATGCTAGATAAAAAATAATTAAAATCAAAAATAAAAGTAAAAATAAAATTCAAACATTAACCCCCTAATTGCCCCCCCCCCCCCAAATAGTGCGACTATGAAAATCTATCGGACCAGTCCCAAAAGATGCGTCGCACCATTGCGCATAATCCCCACCTAGGCGCCCCTCTCATTACTTCCCAAGCTACTGCAGATTTCAACAATGGTGGGTCGAATACTATAGCGAAAAATTATCGGGCCAAAACTGGTATTTATCGTATCAGTTCTTGTTCATATCGAGTTATTCCAAGCAATGGAGATTGTTCTCCACTTCAATACCATTGATCAACCAAATTTCAGACAATTTCAATGCCAGAATAGTCTCCTCCAACCAACTGAATATGGCCGGCGAACACGAGTTGGTCAAGCATGGAGCTACATGTATCCAAATTGAACAAGAACAATGTCAATTGACTCCAACTGAGCAAGTGATTGATTCCAAACGATCAAACAACAAGTATAATGAACCAATCGTCGCAGCAATTCAAAAAACAACAGCTGCAAAATTGCAGACATCAGGTGTTCAATGAAATGCTAAAGTCAGTTTTAACAAGTCTTGACTTGTTTTATTTTTGAAATTGGGTGTTAGATTTTCTCAAAAAGCTCTAACCCTTTTAAAGGATTAACTAGTAAAAGATGTATAATTTGTGCTTCAAAATCCTTTATGGGTTAATTTGAGGTGTGGTGATTTTTGAGAATTTTTTGATTAACCCTTTTTTTAGTTTGTTGAAATTTTGATAATTTGATACGTTTTCCTTCGACAAAAAGGGCATATAATTAAATTTTAAAAGAGATCTGAATTATTGGCAAAAAGATTCTAAATTCATGATAAAGTTTTAGATTCGAGGGAAGAAACAAACAAAAAAGATAGAGGAGGGGAGAAATAATTGGACAGAAAATGTTGAAGAGAGAGAGGAAAAACAAAAGAATTGAGTGTTGGGAGAGTGAGAAAAGCAAATAAGAAAAGCTCACTTTTATTCAACAATGGAGGATATACAATCGGGAAGAAGATGACACCCAAAAATGGCTTTTGGTGCCTTTTAATAGGCCACATGTTCCTTAAATGAGTGTAGAACACGCACTTCAGTAAAAATGCCACATATAATGAATGGGGTTTTAAATGCTCAGTTTTAAGGGTAGAGAAGTTTGGTTGACAAATTATTAAGTTTGGGGATTGACATGAGAAAATGACACAAGTATAAATATCATTTAAATTATTCTGCCTTCTTAAAACCAAAATTATCAAAAGTAATTTGTTTTTCCTATTCTTCTCATCATTTCACTAAAATATGTGGAGAAAAAAAAGAATACTTCCATGACGAGAAAAAAATGTGCTAGATGTATGTGAGGATTGATATAAATTGGCTAATATCTCCTTGAATTATTGGAGTGTCACAGTCGATAGGTCCATCGTTCACGGCAGTAGCCACTAAACCTACCAGTTAGCCACATCCGTGACAAAAAGTATCCAAGTGGTCCTTAATATACGAGGGTGAGACTAATTTGGTATTAACATATACTCTTTCAAATGTTCCTTAACCATAGGACGAGACTTGTAATTTAATTCTTATTTCATACTGGAAACTGGAAAGAATTATAGGAAACTGTTCGATAACACCTTTCTGATATTAACACACTTACATAGGATCGGCATCTAGTGAAAATAAAATTAACTATACTGGAGATTCTTTCGTTATGTGCATGCCATTGTCTCCTTTAGCTTAATTTCAAAGAATGTCAAGTTTGAACTCTAAAAGATCAGGAAGTTATCACGTATGCTCAAAATACGTGAATGCTAAGAGCATATTGAGCCAAAATTCAAGTCCAGCTGTGGTTGTGAAGTCCAATTATCATACTTTTTGTAAATATCTTTTGCCGGTTAGATGGTTCAGCATGCTATGTTGTATGAGATCGAGTATTGGCCGGTTAAGAATTCACACATCCAGAAGATGAAAGTAGCAGAGATGAGGATGTTGACGTGGATGTGCGGGCCATACAAGGATGGATAAGATTTAGGAATGAAGATATTGGAGAGAAGATGGGCATGGGGTGGCCTCCCATGGGGCACAAGATGCGGGAAGCAAGACTCAGCTTGTTCGGGCACATTCAAAGGAGGAGCACTGATGCACCAGTGAGGAGGTGTGAGCGACTGGCTGTGGTGGGTACGAGGAGAGGTAGAGGGAGACCCAAGAAGTATTGGGGAGAGGTGATCAGGCAGGACTGGCACGACTTAGGATTAGTGAGGACATGGCCATTGTGGATGTCGAGCATTAAGGTTGTAGGTTGGGGGGGTTGTGAATATTTTTACAGTGCACTAGAGTGAGACTAGCCAGTTAGGAGTTAGTCTTAGGATGCTACTGATCAGCTGCTGATCTAGGGCATTATCTGTTTGATATTAGTATACCTTCCTTCTTTTTCGTATTTCCTATATTGTTTATATTGTTGTTATTTTATTATTTTATGTTATGTAGTTTATGTATTTTATGTTATTTTATGTATTTTATTATGAGTCTTTTGATAATACTAATATATCGTCTCTTGTTGCTTTCTTGAGCCGATAGTCTCCTCGAAATAGCCTGTCTGTCTCCTCGGCTAGAGGTATGATTTACGTACATATTACCTTTCCCAAACTCCAATTGTAAAATTATACTGGAATATTGTTGTTTCTATATATCTTTGGTCCTTATTAGTAGCTTTTTGTGTACAAGCAATCAAAAAGAAATTGGATCTTTCGTTTTAAGAGAATGTAGTATGGACTCTTAACTACATGACTGTTGCTAGAAATTAAATCAATGAATAAATGGCACGTCTATCAATTTTGTGACTTAATGATAGAAACTTCGAAAGTATGCCCTCGGATGTTCTAGATTTATTAAGGTATATAAACTTAATAGTCCTATTATTGGCCTAATTTTTTGTAATGTGGGGTCATTTGGTGCGACGTATAAAATTTTACTCTTATTCTCCTCGGTAGTATTCCATCACTAAACATGACAATATGCATTTTCTGATGTGGAGTTCGGATTTTAATGTTATGAGTTTGAGATTAAAATTCTTTTTAAGTTATTGATTTTCAAATTAATAACTTGTACAAATTTACTGAATTTCTTAATACAAATATAAGGTTTAAAAAAAATATACTGATTCGACCGAATTCATGACCAACACGGTGGCTCCGCCCCAATGTATTTCTGTGTTGGTTCTTTCTAAAGCATTGTTTGAAATTCAGGAATTTAATGATAATCAAACTAAGGCTATAATATGCAGATATCAGATTGTGTTATTAACAGCTCTTAAACGTTTTGGCCAAGACACTCCCTAATTGACTTCCTATTACGTGTTTCTGAATTAGTCGGACGAGTGAATTTGAGATATTGATTGAAGGGTTAATTCATATTTTATTACGATCCGAATCTTTTACCATTGAGAGTCGTAATGGCACCTACTAATGGAAGCTAGGCCAGCCTACTCCTACATTTTTCTTTCCATTTAATAATTCTTATTTAAAAAAATTGGCAATAATAATAATATTTCGGCGGAATAAATAAATTTAGCGAAAGACTTCAGGAAATATACAAAATACGTAAAATCTAAAACATAAACTTTTACCCAAGATTGGTGTCACAATACTCACGAACTTCTAAGAATACTAAACACAATCGTTTGAAAGAAATATAAAACTATTTGTCTCGACATGAGATAACAGACTAAAAATAAAGATAGAGGAGACGTCGGGTACTACGGACGCCTGCAAGGCTACCTCGGTGTCTCTATAATTAGAATGCTAACACCCGCACTACTACTGTTGATGTTGCCCGTAACCTATATTTGCGCAAAGAGAACGTAGAGTGTAGAATCAGCACAACCAACCCCATGTGGTGGTAAGTGACTGGACTATCCCGGCGAAATAGTGACAAGGCTAGAACCAGACACTCACATAAACTTGTACAGTTCAAAATATATATATATATACAACAAAAATCACAGGAAGCAATATTTATTATTTGGAAAGGAAAACATGCTCTGGGTAGCAAGAAAATATAATGGCAGAAATAGAATAAAGGAACTTCAATTAAGGAGAACGGGTAAATCAATATCTGTACGGCACCGACCATCATGCTTTTACTCTCGTTCACACCAAAACAGTCAAATAAAGTGCACGGCATCAACCTTCGTACTTTTTCTCACATACTCTCATAATAAAGTGCACGGAATCAACCTTCGTGTTTTTCCTCACATACTCTCATATCAAGGCACGGAAGGACCCTTCGTGCATAATTATTCTATACATGGTACGGATTGACCCTTCGTGCATAATCCGTCTTCCTCACCAAATCAACAATCACAATCAATCGGGGTGAGGGGAATAAACATACAGTATTAAACATCCCGGCAAGGGAGTAATTTAATTGCATTCTCTTTTAACTCATCTCTTTACTAACTAATACATTATATGAAATTGATCCACTAAACAAGACAGTTGTATCACATCATTTGAACCAAAGCAATTTATTCTTTCATAGAATCAGAATGAGTGCGAAATTATCTATTTAAGACCCAAGGTCATGCTTGACCCCCAACATATAGATACTTGTCACCATGCCTATACGTCGACTCCACACATAACAAATAGCAATCATACTCAACTCATATTCCCTCAAGCTAGCATATATCAAACACTTACCTTGAAGGTTTACGGCTAACTCAATCCTTAAGCAATACCCTTTCCTCTCGAGTTTGGCTCCAATTCAATTGTATCTATACACAATTGATTTAATATCATCAATAATACTTCACAAACTAATCCAAATGGATAAACATATTTTCTACAATATTTTGCCCGGATAAGAAAAAATCGACCCCGAGCCCACGTGGTCAGAACAAGAGGTTTTAACCATTTACCCATTCACTCACGAGTTCAACCATACCAAAATTACTAAATTTTGATAACATTTCAGCCCTCAAATCCTCAAATCTATTCGGGAATTTTCTAAAATTTTTCTCACTAAATTCACGGATTTAATGCAAAAACTAGTAGTAGATTCGGCTAATCTAAAAAAAAATTAAGTTAAGCACACTTACCCCATTATTTTCTCTGAAAATCTCCCGAAAATCACCTCTTCCCGAACTCCAATTTGTTGAAAATGGAAAATGGGATGACTCTCACTTGCAGAAAATAAGAATCTGTCCAGAAAATGTCGGGGGCACTATTCACGCGTTCGGGTACTGTTCTTGGAGTACTGTTCATGGGGGTACTGTTCACGGGTACTATTCATGGTTATTTTTCATGGGTACTATCCCTGGATACTGTTCATGGCGGTACTAATTCTGCAATTTTCTGAATTTTTTCCTAAGTCCGAAATCATTCCGAGGCACCTCTGAAATACTCCCGAGCCCTCGAGACTACAAACCAAATATGCACACTTACTCAAAAACATCATATGAACTTGTTCAGCGACCAAATTGCCAAAATAACATCGAAAGACTAAATTGAGCTTAAAATTCAAGAAATCTTTCAAATTTCATAAACTTTCAAATTTTCCAATTTAAGGCCGAAACATGTCAAACGACATCCGTTTTCAACCAAACATTACAGGAAGTGCTTAATTAGCGAATATGAACTGTACCGGGTGTCGGGATCAAAATACGAGCCCGATACCATTACTTTTTGATAAAATTTTATTTTTATTTTCCTCAAAATTTTTCAGAAAACAATTTCACGGAAAAATTCTTTTCTCGGGCCTGGGACCTCAGGATTCGATTTTGGGCATACGCCCAAGTACCATATTTTTCTATGGACCTTGGAGACCGTCAGATCATGGGTCCGGATCCATTTACCAAAAAGTTGACCAAAGTTAAACTTATTCATATTAATATCAAAAGTTTTCAAATTTTTCACATAACTTATATATTTCAACATACAAACTTTCCTGCTTCGCGCCCAGACTGTGCACATAAATCGAGGCAACTAATAGTGAGGTTTTCAAGGCCTCGAAAGCTACAAATGATTAAGAAAACAAGTGATGACCCTTTGGGTTGTCACATTCTCCACCTTTAAAACAATCGTTCGTCCTCGGACGGACAAAAGAATGAAGTACCTGAGTCAGAGAATAGATGAGGATATCGGCTCCGCATATCAGACTCGGACTCCCAGGTCATTACCTCAAGAGGCTGACTTCTCCACTGAAATCACACTGACGGAAAACCCTTCGACCTCAACCATCGAACCTGTCGGTCAAGAATAGCTACTGGTTCCTCCTCATAAGATAGATCCTTGTCCAATTGGACAGTGCTGAAATCTAACATGTGCGATGGATCACCATAATATTTCCGGAGCATGGATACATGAAACAGTGATGCACAGCTGACAAATTAGGTGGCAAAGCAATTTTATATGCCATCTTTCCCACATGATCAAGAATTTCAAATGGGCCAATAAACCTTGGGATATGTTTGCCCTTTTCCCAAATCTTATCACGCCATTCATAGGAAATACACGAAGCAATACCCGCTCACCAACCGCGAACCTGCCGGTCTAGAATAGATATCGGTTCCTCCTTATAAGATAGGTATTTGTCCAATTGGACAATGCTGAAATCTAACACGTGCGATGGATCGCCGTGATATTTCTGGATCATGAATACATGAAACACTGGATGCACAGCTGACAAATTTAGGTGGCAAAGAAAGTTTATAAGCCACCTTTCCCACATGATCAAGAATCCAAAATGTGCCAATAAACCTAGGGCTATGTTTGCCCTTTTTCCCAAATCTCATCACGTTTTTCATAGGCAATACACGGAGCAATACCCGCTCACCAACCATGAAAGCTATATCTCTAACCTTGCAATCTGCATAACTCTTCTACCTGGACTGAGCTGTACGAAGCCTATCCTGAATAATCTCTACCTAGTCCAAGGCCTCCTAAGCTAAATCTGTACCCAACAATCAAGCCTCTCCCGGTTCAAAACATCCAACTAGAGAACGACATCGTATACCATACAAGGTTTCATAAGGAGCCATCTGAATGCTCTATTGATAGTTGTTATTATAGGCAAACTCTGCCAAAGGGACGAACTGATCCCACGAACCTCCAAAATCAATAACACAGGCTCGGAGCATAACTTCTAAAATCTGAATAGTCCTTTCGGACAGACCGTCCGTCTAGGGATAAAATGCTATGCGGAGCTGAATCTAGGTGCCCAAGTCTTTCTGAAACACCTCCCAAAAATGCGAGGTAAACTGCGGACCTCCATCTGAAATGATTTATATAGGCATCCCATGAAGGCGAACAATCTCCCCAATGTAAATCCCCGCTAACCTCTCGGACGAGTAGGTGGTTGCAACCGGAATAAAATGTGCTGAGTTGGTCAACCTATCAACAATAACCCAAACCGCATCAAACTTTTTTCGAGTCATCGGAAGGCCGGTAACAAAGTCCATTGTGATCCGCTCCCACTTCCACTCGGGGAGCTCAATTTTCTTAAATAAGCCACCAGACCTCTTATACTCATATTTTACATGTTGACAATTCAAACACCGTGCTACATATGCCACAATATCCTTTTTTATTCTATGCCACCAATAATGTTGCCCCAAATCCTGATACATCTTTGTTGCGCCTGGATGAATAGAATACCGGGAACTGTGAGCTTCTTCTAAAATCAATTCTCGAAGACTATCAACATTTGGAACACAAATTCACCCTTGTAATCTCAAGACTCCATCAGCATCAAAGGTGTCCTTCTCAGCACCTTCTAGCTTAACCGTGCCTCTAAGGATACATAAATGACGATCATCAAATTGTCGAGCGCTGATACGCTCATATAATGAAGAGCTACCGGTCGTGCAAGGTAGTACTAGACTAGGCTCAGAAATATCCAATCTTATAAATCAGTTGTCTAAGGCCTGAACATCCATAGAAAGTGGTCGCTGACTGATCAGAATATAAGCAAGACTGCCCATACTGGCAGATTTCCTGCTCAATGCATCGGCCACCACATTTGCCTTTCCCGTTTGATATAAAATTGTAATATCATAATCCTTCAACAATACCAACCATCTTCTCTACCTCAATTTCAACTGCTTCAGTTTAAAAAGGTACTAAAGGCTCTTGTGATCCGTGAATACTTCACATACCACACCATAAAAATAATGCCTCTAAATCTTCAATGTGTGAACAATCACTGCCAACTCCAGAACATGTACTGGATAGCTCTTTTAATGAATCTTCAATTTACTCGAACCATAGGCAATAACCTTGCCATCCTACATCAATACTGCACCATGCCCAATACGAAAAGCATCACAATAGATAGTATAAGTTCCTGAACCTATGGGCAAAACCAACAGCGATGCTGTGGTCAAGGCTGTCTTGAGCTTCTGAAAGCTCGCGTAACATATTATCTGACCATTCGAATTGGACACCCTTTTGGGTCAATCTGGTCATCGGGGTTGCAATAAATGAAAACCCCTCCACAAAGCGCCGATAATAACCTGATAATCCCAAGAAACTCTGGATCTTCATGGCTGATGTTGGTCTAGGCTAGTTCTTGACTGCCTCAATCTTCCTTGGACCAACCTGAATACATGTTGCAATCACAATATGACCTAGAAATGCAATTGAACTCAACCAGAACTTACACTTTGAAAATTTGCATATAGTTAACTATTTTCAAAGTCTAAAGAGCAATTCTAGGGTGCTGCTCATGCTCCTCCTGGTTGCGAGGGTACATCAATATGTCATTAATGAAGACTATCACGAGCGAGTATAAATAAGGCATGAACACTTGGTTCATCAAATCCATATGAGCTGCTGGGGCATTTTTTAGCCCAAAAGATATGGCCAGGAACTCATAATGTAACATATATCTTTATTTGCACATCTCAATATTCCAAATTATCCTAACTCCCAAATTTTTTAGAAATTTCGACAGAGTGTCCTATGTAATTGGGCATATCCACCTGTCAGTGTGATACCAAAATAACTTCTAGCAACACAATCCAACAACACGCCATAAGGTATATATCAAAATAGAAATGGCTAAATATGAATAGAAGTTATACAAGAATTATCAAATAAGCCTAACAGGCATGACTCCCATTTAAAATATAGTACAAGATTTTTATTTTCATAAAAGGAAAAAAATTTAACACATATACTTTTCACCCCCAGGACCTCGTCATTATATAACATTCCACCGCAGCTTCTATCTCGGTTCAAAATATTTCACATTATATAAATATTTGAGGATCTCATCCTCAACTCTAAATCACAAGTATTTGCACATTATACAACTGAAATATTTTATTTCCTTTCTTTCTTCTTTCCAATAATTTCCGTCAAAGAAAATCACAGCATAAATAAGCCCTCATACCGATAGGTCATATAATTGGCAATTGAAATTAATTATCCAGAAGTTATATCAAAACCCACTGTAGTAAGTACAATAGTCACTTTTAGCCTCATATATATTCTTATTGACTAACACATAATAATAGGGATAGCAATCTCCATATAATTGCCCAACGTAAATATTCATACAAGTAGATTTGATGATTACGAAGCTCACTCATGAGTGGAGCATAATAACAAGACTCGCCTCAATTTTTCAAAACCAAATCAAATTAAGAAAAATATCCTTTTTACAACCATCAGAATTGTACATGTGATGACACCATCTGGTATAGTGACCCCAGCCATACCACAAAAATTATATCAACGACTGGGTATCCACCTTTAGGAGTCTCACTTCCACCTCTAACATCCTGACTCCTAACTTTGGCTGGATAGGTAAGCTGAGTATTGACTGCAATAGAGCACGTAGCTTGAGTGCTTTCATAAATTATATTTCTCCAATCTGTCACATTCATAATAATTTCTGTGGAACTCAGCTAACTTATTGTACCTGATGACATATTTGGACACTGTCATGATGACCTGGCACAACCGTTCAAATCACATATACCACATATTGCATAGAATTCGAGAGGTAACCTCCTTCAAAACATCTCAAAATAGAGTTGAATAGATAGTATTGAATTGGTCAGTCTGCCCTCTACCTAAGTTTGTCACGAACACCGACGGCCAATTTCCTCTATTGCTATGCTGGCTTGACATTGCTGAACTACCCCATTTATTCATATACTCCTCATTATTCTTTGGGGGAGATTATTACCCCCTGCAAATTACCAAACCTTAAATGTGTATAAATTATTTGAAGGACCTCTATGTACCATATATATATATATATATATATATATATATATATATATATATATATATATATATATACACACACATTCCAAGCCAAACCTGACATAACACATGGCCATATAGTCCATTCACTAATAGTGGAATTCCCCATTTGGCGCTAATTCAAAGTCACAACCCCCGATAATCCACAGTTTTAGTCCTTCACGACTCAAATAAATCAACCAGATGTCAAGGTCCGTCGAACCCTTGCATGATTCATTAGGTGATCTCTTGATACATCTATATCTTTCATTGGAACCACAACTAGTTGGTTAATTACATTATCATTCCGCTACTTCTATTTTCCATCCGAAGCACGGTAAAATAAACCCTATTGCTTTCAACAACTTCCACATTCTGCAATACCTCATAGCAGCGGTCTAGAAAAATCTCATGGGTTCTCGAAAGATGCACCGCTGAAGGTGGTAGAGAAGAGTATTGGTGAAACCTGTCCGTCCTCCGCAAAACCTCTAAAGGTGTCATTGATCTATCACCAGTAGGTGTTATTCTTGGGAAGACAAGAGTGGAAATTCAATTAAAATTTGAAGAACAAATTCACACAATAGGAAAGAATGAAGGTGAAATTTTCCTAACTCTGTAGCCTCTCGGGGATAAATACCGACATCTCCGAACCTATCCCTCAGACTCTATCTAAGATTGTTTATGAGTTGTGAGACCTATGTAACCTAGTGCTCTGATACCAACTTATCACGACCCAAATTTTCCACCATCAGGAGTCGTGATGGCTCTTACTAGTGGGAGTTAGCAAGCCGACATTTTCTTTCCATTTAATAATTCTTATTTAAAACAATTAGCAATAATAATAATATTTCAGTGGAATATATAAATTTAGCGGAAGACATAAGGAAATAATACAAGATACGATAAAGAAATCCAAAACATAAACTTCCACCCAAGATTGGTGTCACAATACGAACTTCTATGAATACTAAACACAATTGTTTTAAAGAAATATAAAATTATTTGTCTCGAATACATGAGATAACAGACTAAAAATAAAGATAGCAGAAGCCGGGTCCTATGGACGCCAACAAGGCTACCTCGGTGTCTCGATGATCATAATGCTAACACCTGCACTACTACTGTTGTTGTTGCCTGTAACTTGTATTTGCGCAAAAAGAGCGCAGAGTGTATAATCAGCACAACCGACCCATGTGCTGGTAAGTGTCTGGCCTATCCCGGCGAAGTTGTGACAAGGCTAGAACCAGACACTCACATAAACCTAGACAGTTCAAAATATATATATACACAACAAAAATCACATGAAGCAATATTTAATATTTGGGAAGGGAAAACATGCTCTGGGTAGCAAGAAAATATAATAGCAGAAATAGAATAAAGGAACTTCAATTAAGGAGAACATGTAAATCAACATCTGCACAACACCGACTGTCGTGTTTTTGCTCTCGTTCTCACCAAAACAGTCAAATAAAGTGCACGGTATCAACCTTCGTGATTTTCCTTATATATTCTCAAAATAAAGTGCACGAAATCAACCTTCGTGCTTTTTCTCACATACTCTCATATCAAGGCATGGAAGGACCCTTCGTTCATAATTATTCAAAACATGGAACCGATTGGCCCTTCATGCATAATCACTCTTCCTCATCAAAACAACAATCACAACCAATCAGAGTGAGGGGAATAAACATACAGTATTAAACATCCCGGCAAGGGAGAATAGAATAATAACTATCCACACGTCCTGGCAAGGGAATAATTTCAATACATTCTCTTTTAACTCATTTCTTTCCCAACAAAAACATTATATGAAATTGATACACTAAACAAGGAAGTCGTGTCACATCATTTGAACCAAAGCAATTTATTCTTTCATAGAATCACATAGAGTGCGAAATTATCAATTTAAGACCCACGGTCATGCTTGACCCCCAACATATAGATACTTATCACCATGCCTATACATCAGACTCCACACAAAACATAGCAATTATACTCGACTTCTATTCCCTCAAACTAGGATAGATCAAACACTTACCTCAAAGGTTTACGGCCAACTCAATCCTTAAGAAATGCCCTTTCCTCTCGAATTTGGCTGCAAGTCAATCGCATCTATACACAATTAATAATACTTCACAAACTAATCCAAATGCTAAATGTATTTTGTACAACATTTTGCCCAAAATAGTGAAAATCGACCCCAGGCCCACGTGGTCAGAACACGAGATTCGAACCATTTTCTGATAACCCATTCACTTACGAGTTCAACCATACCAAAATTACTAAATTTCAATAACATTTCATGTGACGACCCAAAGGGTCATCACCATAATTCTCCCTTTCTTTGAGCTTTTGAGGCCTTCCAAACCTCTTATTTGGTCGCTTCAATTTGCGTACGCAGTCCGGATGCGAAGCCGAAAAGTTTTTATATGGAAATATCTGAATTTTGTGTTAAAAAATATGAATTTTGATATATTTTACATTGGTCAACATTTTAGGTAAACGGACCCGGACCCATGATGTGATGGTCCCGAAGGGTCCGTACCAAAATATTTGACCTGGGCGTATTCCCGGAATCAAAATCCAAGGACCCAGGCCCGAGTGCAGAATTTTTAAAAGAAATTGTATATCTGAAAGTGATATGAAAAATTGAATTAAAAATGGGTTAGGAAGTGATGGTATCGGGCTCGTATTTTGGTTTCGACACCTGGTACAGGTCTTAAATGAGCGTTAAGCACTATCTGTAAAGTTTGGTTGAAAACGGACGTCATTTGATGTGTTTTGGACTTGAAAATGAGAAATAAGAGTTTTATGGAAAGTTGGAAGAAATCATGTGTTTTGAGGTTTGATTCTATGTAAATGATGTTATTTTGGCGATTTTATCGCACGAGTATATCCGTAGGATTTTTTAAGGTTGTGTGCACATTTGGTTTGGAGCCCTGAGGGCTCGAGAGAGTGTTGGATAGGCGTTGGTTTGCATTTTAGCCTTAGGAAAAATCTATTGTTTCTGCTATTGTGATCTTCGCAAATGCGAAGATGTGACTTGCAAATGCGAGATTTCCCTCTCGGCTGCTCACTTCGCAGATGCAAAGAAAATCCTCGCAAATGTGATGCCATTCCTTTCAGCCCAGTCTTCGCAAATGCGAAGACTTCTTCGCAAATGGGATCCTCGACCAAAATCCCTGAGTTCACAAATGCAAACACCCTCTTTGCAAATGCAAATTTTGCTTTCCTTGCCTGTGTTCGCAAATACCAACAAAATTCTTGCAATTGCCAATGTGAGATCTGCACATGTGCATTTCTATACTTAGACGATTTTAAACTTCATTCTTCATATTTTCAAAACTCAAACTTCCATTGGCGATTTTCTCTCAACTCTTTCTTTCCCAAATCAATTGTAAGTCAACTTTTACTCAAATTCTTCAATCCTTTACATCATTTATCATGATATCATCTTAAAATCAAAGCTTTAAATGGGTAAAAATGGGGATTTGGGGTAGAACCTAGATTTTCTTCAAGTTGGGGATTTGGACCTCAATTTGAGGTTCGATTCAAAACGAATCATAGATATGAACTAGTGGGGCAATGGGTAACCCGGTTTTGGTTCAAACCTCGAGATTTGACCATGTGGGCTTGGGGGCATTTTGGGAATTTTTGGGTAAAACTTTGGGAAATTCATTCTTATGCATCCAAATCATTTTAACTAGTATTTGTTGATACCTTTGGGTAACTAATGACTAGATTCGAGCGGTTTTGTTGTGAATTCACGGGGCAAAGCTATCCTAAAGGCTTGAGTTGAGTTTGGAGCTTTCGAGGTAAGTGTTTGTTCTAACTTTGGCTTGGGGGAATATGATTAGGATAATATTTGCTTTGTGCAATGTGGAGTCGGCGTATTGGTATGGTGACGGTTACCAATGCGCCCGAGTCTAGCATAACCGTGAGTCACAGTTTCTTTTAAATTTGAAAGATGTGAAGCAATTGAGTGAATTACTTATTAAATGAATTATGAAGGGATAGTTGAGAAGCAGTTGAGTTAAAGAATGAAGTGTTGTATTTTTCCTTGCCGGGACTTATTGTTGATTTGTTCTCTCTTTCTGGGACTTATTGTTTATTTGTCCTCCCTTTCCAAGATGTTTATTCTAGTTGTATATTCCCTTCCCCGATTGGTTGTGGCCGTTGATAGGGTGAGGAAGAGAGATTATGCACGAAGGGTCTTTTCGTGCCATGTTTTTTTAATAATTCTGCACGAAGGGTCTTTCAGTGACAAATTTTGATGATTTTGCATGAAGGGTCTTACCATGGCATGTTTTTGGATTATTGGAGCATGAAGGTCTTTCCATGCCATGTTTTTGGATTATTGAAGCACGAAGGGTCTTTCCGTGCCTTAATGTGAGAGCTATGTGAGGAAAGGCACGAAGGGTGTCACCTTGTAAATATTCTGTTATTAATGGATATAACTGTTCAATCAAAAAAAAAAGCACGAAGGGTGATGCCTTGCATTTATATTTGACAGTTTGGTGAGAATTGAGAGTAAAAGTACGAAGGTTGGTGCTGTGCAGTTGTTAATCTACTCGCTCTCTTTCAATGATGTTTACTATTCAATTTCCATCTCTCTGTTTGTGTTATCATATCTAAATTGTTACACGCCACAGCATGTCCCCTCCCTATTACATTATTAAATTTTTCTATGTCTTTCCGTTGTTTCACATATATGTGTACAGGTTAATTGTGGTAGGTCCGGTCTAGCCTCGTCACTACCTCTCCGGGATTAGGCCAGCACTTAGCAGCACGTGGGATTGGTTTTGCTGATGCTATACTTATTTTCCTTTTATGCACAGGTCAAGAGACAGCTTACGGATCACAGCAGTAGATTGGGACCGTGCTTTCAGACCAAAGACTCCTAGGTAGTTCGATGGCGTGTGTGGGCCTCGATCTCCTCTATTTCATTTATGTTTGTTTTCATTGTATCGAAACAGACTCTTTATGTATTTTCTTTGAAACTATTATTTGGAGTATTTAATAGTAGTACGTGAGTACTTTAACACTAAATCTTGGGTAGAGGATGATGTTAATTTTTTCCGCATTTCTTTCCGTAAATATTAAAGTAAGACATCCGCTTGAATTTATTCTTTTTATTATTATCTTGTTGGAGATTAGCTACAAAGGTATGTTTAAGTTGGCTTTCCTAGCTCCGACAGTAGGCGCCATCACGACTCCCAATGGTGGGAAATCTGGGTCGTGACAAGTTGGTATCAGAGCACTAGGTTACTTGGGTCTCACAACTTACAGACAAGCTCAATAGAGTCTGAGGGATCGGTTCGGAGACGTCTGTATTTATCCCTCAGACGCTACATAGTTAGGAAAAAATTCACTTTGTGCATTCTTGTCGTGCGATTTTGTTTCTCAGATATTGATTGTCGCTCTACTCTATTCTTTCGCAGATGTGCGTCTTATTCTATCATGCAGCAGCTCCCGTGAGGGGCAGGGGCCGAGGCTTTTCCAGAGGCCGTGGTAGGGGCAGGGCTCAGCCCCAAGCAGCAGCTCCAGAGGTGGAGCCTCATATTGACTTTGATGAGGAGGTTCCAGCCCTGGTAGCTCCAGTGGGCCTAGATCAGGTCCCAGGAGGGGCTATGTTTCCCCCGTATCTCCAGGATGCTCTCATTCGTATAGCAGGCTAAATGGAAAATGTCACTAGAGCGGGTCTGCTGCCAGTAGCACCAGCCACTTCTCAGGCTGGAGGAGGGGTTCAGACCCCTGCTACGCATACTTCGGAGTAGGTAGCTCCCTGGACTCAGGTTCCAGTGGTTCATCTTGTAGTGGCAACTCAAACAGGTATTACAGCTCAGACCATAGCTGGAGCGGCCATGTCTTTGGATGCTTTGTGGAGACTTGATCGGTTCTCTAAGCTTTTCACTACTACTTTCAGCGGTACTTCATCGGAGGATCCCCAGGATTTTCTATTCAGTTGTCATGAGATCCTCGGGACTATGTGTATAGTGGAGACTAATGGGGTCGACTTTTGCACCTTCAGGCTTGCAGGATCCGCCAAGACTTGGTGGAGGTATTATTGCCTATCTAGACCAGCAAGGTCTTCGGCTTTGACATGGGATCACTTCGCGGAGTTATTCTTGGAGAAGTTTCTCCCCGTTACTCAGTGAGAGGCAGTTTGAGCGCCTCCAACAGGGCTCTATTACAGTTACACAGTATGAGACTGGATTTATTGATTTGGCACGCCATGCAGTTGTGATACTCCCTACAGAGGGAGAGAGAGTCCGGAGATTCATTAATTCAGCCGATCCATCTTCAGATGGCCATGGGAGTTTGTAATGATATTAACTTTCAGGAGGCGGCCAATTCGGCCTGCCAGGTATAGATGGCACTTGTTCGGGGGGGGGGGGTATTCAGGGGTCCGACAAGCGGCCTCGCCATACACGGATCAGCAAATAATCAGCGGACCACCAGCCCCCATCAGTGCACCGCCACTTCAGAGCTTCAGGGGAGGACATACAGGTCGACAGGGCCAGATGTCTCAGCAGCCGAGGGCATGTTATGGTTGTGGTGACCCGAGTCATATTGTCAGGTTTTGTCCTTGAACCTCGAGTAGTTCTCAGCAACAGGGTCCTCGCCCTATGATTCAGGCAAGAGGTGATCACCAAGTTGAGCGAGGGTAGGGATCATAGAAGTGGAGGGAGAGACCGTAGAGGTGGAGCTCAGAACGCCAGAGGTAGGAGTCACCCTATAGCCGATGGCCCCAGAGATACAGTTCAGGGAGGTGGGGTCAGCCCCATTGTTATGATTTGCCGGCAAGGCCAAAGGCCGAGTCATCAAATACCATGATTACAGGTACTATTCTGGTCTGTGATAGAAGTGCTTCTGTATTATTTGATCCGGGATCTACATATTCTTATGTGGCGTCCTATTTTGCACCCTATTTGGTCATGCCTAGTGAAGCCTTTGGTATTCCTGTATATGTGTGCACACCGGCTGGTGATTCTATTGTGGTCGACTGAGTGCATCGTTCATGTGTTGTGGATTTTTAGGCTCTTGAGACCCATGTCGACTTATTGCTCTTAGATATGGTAGACTTCGATGTTATTTTCCGGATGGATTGGTTTTCCCCGTATCATGCTATTTTGGAATATCACTCCAAGACCGTGACCTTGGCCTTGCTAGATTTGCTCGGCTGGAGTGGAGAGGGACCTTAAGTCATGCCACCCGCAGTGGTATTTCATATGTCAAGGCTCGACGTATGGTCGAGAAGGGGTGTCTAGCATATCTGGCATATGTTCGCGACTCCAGCGCAGAGGTTCCATCTATTAACTTTGTTCCTATTATTCGGGAGTTCCCCGAGGTTTTCCCTTCCGACCTGCCGGGTATGCCACCCGATAGGGATATCGATTTCTGTATTGATCTGGCTCCGGGCACTCAGCCTATTCCCATTCCGCCATATTTCATGGCCCCGCCATAGTTAAAAGAGTTAAACGAGCAGCTTCAGAACTTGCTTGATAAGGGTTTCATTAGACCCAATGTATCCCCTTGGGGTGTACCAGTGTTGTTTGTGAAGAAAAAGGATGGGTCGATGAGGATGTGCATTGATTACCGGCAGTTAAACAAGGTGACGATAAAGAATAAGTATCCACTGTAGAGGTTTGGCGATTTGTCAGGGTGCTAGGGTGTTCTCGAAGATAGATTTGAGGTCTGGTTATCATCAGCTGAGGAATAGGGCATCTGATGTCCCTAAGACAGCATTTCATACTCGGTATGGGCATTATGAGTTTTGGGTCATGTCGTTTGGGTTGACCAATACCCCGGTAACATTCATGGATTTGATAAACCGAGTGTTCAGGCCCTATTTGGATCTGTTCGTGATTGTATTCATTGACGACATTTTGATATACTCCCGAAGTCAGGAGGAGAATGAGCAGCACCTTAGAGTGGTTCTTCAGACTCTGAAGGATAGTCAGTTGTATGCCAAGTTCTCGAAATGTGAGTTTTGGTTGAGTTCAGTAACATTCCTAGGTCATGTCGTATTAGAGAGGGTATTCAGGTGGACCTAAATAAGATAAAGGCAGTCAAGAACTGGCCTCAACCAGCTTCAGCTACTAAGCTTCGGAGCTTCTTTGGGTTAGCTGGTTACTACAGATGTTTCTTAAAGGGGTTTTCATCCATTGTAGCCCCGATGACTAGATTGACCCAGAAGGGTGCCCAGTTCAGGTGGTCAGATAAGTGCAAGGCGAGCTTCCAGAAGCTCAAGACAGCTCTGACTACGGCACCGGTATTGGTTTAGCCCACGGGATCAGGGCCTTATACTATTTATTCTGATGGTTCCCGCATCGGGCTTGGATCAGTGTTGATGCGGAATGGAAAGGTCATAGCATATGCTTCGAGGTAATTGAAGATCCACGAGAAGAATTATCCAGTTCATGACCTAGAGTTGGCAGCCATTGTGCTTGCCTTGAATATTTGGAGGCATTATTTCTATGGTGTGACGTGTGAGGTGTAGACGGATCACAAGAGCCTTCATTACTTGTTCAAATAGAAGGAGTTGAATTTGAGACAGCGGAGGTGGTTGGAGTTGCTGAAAGACTATGATGTTTCTATCTTATACCACCCGGGGAAGGCCAATGTGGTGGCTGATGCATAGACTAGTAAGTTCGCCAGCATGGGTAGTCTTGCCTATATTCCGGTCAGCCAGAGACCGCTTGCCTTGGATGCCAATATATTTATAGGATTGGATATTTCTGAGCCCAGTAGGGTGTTAGCTTGAAAGGTTGCTCATTCGTTCATATGGAGCGCATTCGAGAGCGACAGTTTGATGACCCCAATTTGTGTGTCCTGAGGGACACGGTACAGCGGGGAGGTGCCAAGAAAATGACCCTAGGAGATGATGGTGTATTGAGATTGCAGGGGAGAGTTTGTGTGCCCAATGTTGATGGTATTCGGGAGTCATTCTTAGCGGAGGCCCACATCTCTCCTTATTCTATTCACCTAGGCGCCACGAAGATGTATCAAGATTTGAGACAGCGTTATTGGTGGCGCAAGATGAAGAAATACATTGTCGCATATGTGGCTCGTTTTCTGAATTGTCAGCACGTTAAGTAGGAGCATTAGAGGCCCGGTGGGTTATTTCAGAGGATTGAGCTTCCCGAGTGGAAGTAGGATAGAATCACCATGGATTTTGTTACTGGCCTTCCGATGCTCGGAAGAAGTTTGATTCCATATGGGTTATTGTTGATAGGCTGACCAAGTCAGCGCATTTTATTCCAGTTGCAACCACCTATTCATCCGAGAGATACGCTGAGATATGTATCAGGGAGATCGTTCGCCTTCATGGGGTGCCCATATCTATTATTTCGGAACGGGGTCCGTAGTTTACCTCACATTTCTGGAGAGCGGTACAGCATGAGTTGGGAACCTAGGTTTAGTTGAGAATAGCATTCCACCCCCAGATGGACGGTCAGTCCGAGAGGACTATACAGATTCTTGAGGATATGCTCCGAGCCTGCGCTATTGATTTTGGATGCTTGTGGGACCAGTTCTTGCCTTTAGCACAGTTTGCCAACAATAATAACTATCAGTCCATTATTCATATGGCTCCGTATGAGGCGTTCTATGGTAGGCGATGTCGGTCCCTAGTCTGATGGTTCAAGCCGGGAGAGGCACGGCTATTCGGTACAGATCTAGTACATGAGGCCTTGGAGAAGGTCAAGATCATTCAGGACAAACTTCGGCCAGCTCAATCCAGGAAGAAGAGCTATGCATATTGCAAGGTCAGGGATGTTGCTTTCATGGTTGGTGAGCGATTATTGCTCCGAGTATCGCATATGAAGTGCGTGATAAGGTTCGGAAAGAAGGGCAAGCTTAGCCTTAGGTTTATTGTCCCATTTGAGATTCTCGATCGCGTGGGGAAGATTGCTTATTGACTTTGCTTGCCGCCTAGCTTGTCAGCAGTGCATCCGGTTTTTCATGTATTAATACTTTGGAGGTATCATGACGATCCTGCCCACTAGTTAGATTTCAGCATTGTCCAATTGGACAACGATCTGTCATATGAGGAGGAGCTGGTGGCAATTTTAGACTGGCAAGTTTGACAGTTGAGGTCAAGGAGTTTTCCTTCAGTGCATGTTCAGTGGAGAGGTCTGCCTCCTGAGGCATCGACGTGGGAGTCCAAGTCTGATATGTGGAGCCGTTATCCTCATCCGTTCTTGACTCAGCTAATTCTTTCTTTTGTCCGTTCGAGGATGAACAGTTGTTTTAGAGGTGGAGGATGTGATGACCCAAAGGGTCATAACAATAATTCTCCCTTTCTTTGCACTTCCTAGGCCTTGAAAACATCTTATTTAGTCACCTTAATTTGCGTACGCAGTCCGGGCGCGAAGCCAGAAAGTTTTTATGTGGAAATATATGAATTTGTGTTAAAAACTATGAATTTTGATAATAATATTTATATATTTGAGTTTGGTCAATATTTTAAGTAAACGGACTCGAATCCATGATGTGATGGTCCCGGAGGGTCCGAAGAAAAATATGAGACCTGGGGGCATTCCTGGAATCGAAATTCAAGGTCACAGGTCCGAGTACGGAAGTTTTGAAACAAATTGTTTATCTGAAATGATATTAAAATTTTAAATGAAAATGAGTTAGGAAGTGATGGTATCGGGCTCGTATTTTGGTTTCGACACCCGGCACAAGTCTTAAATGAGCATTAAGCGCTATCTGTAAAGTTTGGTTGAAAACGGACGTCATTTGACGTGTTTCGGACTTGAAAATGAGAAATAATAGTGTTATGGAAAGTTGAAAGAAATCATGTGTTTTGATGTTTGCTTCTATGTAAATGATGTTATTTTGGCTATTTGATCGCACGAATACATCCGTGGGATATTTTTTGAGGTTGTGTGCACGTTTGGTTTTGAGCCCCGAGAGCTCGGGAGATTTTTCGATAGGCGTTGGGTTGCATTTTTGCCTTAGGAAAAATCTATTGTTTCATCTACTGTGATCTTAGCAAATGCGAAGATGTGACTCACCAATGCGAGATTCCCCCCCCCCCCCTCGGGCTGCTCACTTCGCAAATGCGAATAAAATCCTCGCAAATGCGATGCCCTTCCTTTCAGCCCAGTCTTTGCAAATGCGAAGACTTCTTCGCAAATGCGATCCCCGACCAAGATCCCTGAGTTCGCAAATGCGAACACCCTCTTTGCAAATGCGAATTCTGCTTTCCTTGCCTGAGTTCACAAATGCGAACTAAATTCTCGCATTTCCCATTTCTGTTGGGTTCGTATTTGCGAACCTATTCTCACAAATGCGAGATCTGCACCTGTGCATTTCTATACTTAGACAATTTTAAACTTCATTCTTCATATTTTCAAAACCCAAACTTCCATTGGCGATTTTCTCTCAACTCTTTTTTTTCCAAATCAATTGTATGTCAACTTTTACTCAAATTCTTCAATGCTTAATATCTTTTATCATGATTTAGTCTTAAAATCAAAGCTTTCAATGGGTAAAAATGGAGATTTGGGGTAGAACCTAGGTTTTGTTAAAATTGGGGATTTGGACCTCAATTTGAGGTCCGATTCAAAACAAATCATAGATATGAACCCGTGGGGGAATGCGTAACCCGATTTTGGTTCGAACCTCGAGTTTTCACCACGTGGGCCTAGGGGCATTTTGGGAATTTTTGGATAAAACTTTGGGAAATTCATTCTTATGCATTCAAAGCGTGCTTTCGAGGTAAGTGTTTGTTCTAACTTTGGCTTGAGGGAATAGGATTAGGACAATATTTTCTAGATGCTATGTGAAGTCGGCGTATGGGCATGGTGACAGTTACCTATGCGCCCGAGTCTAGCATGACCGTGAGTCGTAGTTACTTTTAAATTCGAAAGATGTGAAACAATTGAGTTAATTACCTTTTAAATGAATTATGAAGTGATAGTTAAGAAGCAAATGAGCTAAAGAAGGAAGTGTGGTACTTTTCCCTTGCCGGGACTCATTGTTGATTCGTTTTCCCTTGCTGGGACTTATTATTGATTTGTCCTCCCTTGCCGGGATGTTTAATATTGTTGTATATTCCCTTCCCCGATTGGTTGTTGCCGTTGATTGGGTGAGAAAGAGAGATAATGCACGAAGGGTCTTTCCGTGCCATGTTTTTTAATGATTCTGCATGAAGGGTCTTTCCGTGTCATGTTTTGATGATTTTGCACGAAGGGTTTTTCCGTACCATGTTTTTGGATTATTGGAGCACGAACGGTCTCTCTGTGCCTTGATGTGAGAGTTATGTGAGGAAAAGCACGAAGGGTGATACCGTCCAATTATATTTGACAGTTTGGTGAGAATTGAGAGTAAAAGCACGAAGGTTGGTGTCGTGCAGTTGTTTATCTACATGCTCTATTTCATTTGATGTTAACTATTCAATTTCCATCTCTCTATTCGTGAGCTCATATCTAAACTGTTACACCATACAGCATGTCCCCTCCCTATTACCTGTTTAAATTTTTGTATATCTTTCCGTTGTTGCATATATATCTGTACAGGTTAATTATGGTAGGTCCAGTCTAGCCTCATCACTACCTCGTCGGGGTTAGGCCTGGCACTTACCAGCACATGGGGTTGGTTGTGCTGATGCAACACTTCTGTGCTTTTGTGCTCAGGTCAGGAGATAGTTTACGGTCTGCATCAGTTCAGTCCAGAGACTCCTAGGTAGTTCGCTGGCATGCGCGAGCCTTGAGTCTCATCTATTTCATTTATGTTTTTTTTCATTGTATCGAAACAGACTCCTTATCTATTTTCTTTCAAACTCTTATTTGTTCGAGATTAGCTAAAAAGGTATGTGTAAGTTGGCTTGCCTAGCTCTGACAGTAGGCGCCATCACGACTTCCGATGGTGGGAAATCTGGGTCGTGACATTTCGGCCCTCAAATCCTCAAATCTATTCATGAAGGTTTCAAAGTTTTTTCCCGCTAAATTCACGGATTTAATGCCAAAACTAGTAGTAGATTCGGGTAATCTAACAAAAATTAAGTTAAGCACACTTATCCCGTTGTTTTCTCTGAAAATCTCCCAAAAATTGCCTCTCCATGAGCTCCAATTTGGTTAAAATGGAAAATGGGATGACTCCCATTTTCAAAAAATAAGAATATGTCGAGAAAATATCGGGGGCACAATTCACGCGTTCGGGAACTGTTCACGGGGTATTGTCCACGGGTATTGTTCCTGGGTACCATTCGTGGGTATTGTTCATGAGGGTACTATTTCTGCAATTTTCGTAATTTTTTCTTAAGTCCGAAATCATTGCGAGACACCTCTGAAATACTCCTGAGCCCTCGGGTCTCCAAACCAAATATGCACACTGACTCAAAAACATCATACAGACTTGCTCGAGCCATCAAATTCCTAAAATAACATAAAAAATACTGAATTGAGCTTAAAATCCAAAATATCTTTGAAATTTTATAAACTTTCAAATTTTCCAATTTAAGGTTAATACACGTCAAACGACGTCCGTTTTCAACCAAACTTTACAGAAAGCGCTTAACCAGCATACATGACCTGCACCGGGCGTCGGAACCAAAAAACGAGCCCAATACCATTATTTTTTGATCAAATTTCATTTTTATTTTCCTTAAATATTTTCAGAAAACATTTTCACGGGAAAATTCATTTCTCGGGCCTGGGACCTAAGAATTCCATTCTGGGCATACGCCAAAGAGTCACTTGGCAAAGGAGACATTCAAATTTCTTTCTAACTTTAATCGAATCCGCTAAAAAGAAGTCACTTGGCAATTTTAAGACGACATTTATAATTAGAAATTATATATAGAAATATAATTAATAAAAGTAGTAGTCCAAGACTTTCTATAGATATCTTTAATTAAATTTATGTATAATTCAGTTATGGTAGGTATCCTTTTTTGAGCAAGAATCAACAAAAATTCGTTAAAAATCTTATCCACTAATTTTAAGTTAAAATAATAATTATTTAGTTTGTACAAGTTTTGTATCTAACCTTATTTGTGAACAATATATATTATTATAGGTATCTTTAGTTAAATTTTATGTATGATTCAGTTATGGTAGGTATCCTTTTAAAGAAAAAAATTATTTAAATAAATATTTTATATATTTGAAAATTAATAGTTCATATCTAACGATCCCTTACTATTAAATAATTTTTATTATACATTTTACTTTAGAGCTAAAAATATTTTTTTAGAAACATAGGATGTAATTAAATTATTGAATTCCAAATGTTTGTTAATGCAGCCTTTATACGACGAGGTTTAAATTTACTGAAATCAATCTTGTAAATGTTTTGAAAGATGATTTATAAGGAAAAAAGATTCCTAAACTGTTATATCTCTTACATATCTTTTATATTACTATCCTTAATGAACAATAGAGTTGAATAAATCACTCAAATAATTAATTACTAATAACAATGTAATCAACCATGTCCAATGGTGTGATAAGAAAAATTTAAAGTAAAAGTTAATAAATATTATAATAAAAATATTGAATTTAGATTAAAACATATTTAAATTGAGATAAAGAAAATTTAAATTGAAGGATAAAAGTTTTTGAATTGAAATCTTAAATCTTAAATTGAAAGATAATCGTTTTTTGAATTGAGATTCAAAAATCAAGTTTGATTGAAAGAAGCATTATGATACTATTGATTGAAAGAAGCATTATGATACTATTGAAAAACAATTACAAATCTTATTGATTTTTCCTCGTGCTTCATTGTTGTTGGATTTTCTTTTATAAATCAAGATTTGTAAATATGTAAATATAGTATTTATATAATGTGTATCTATATTTGTTAGAGATGTGATACTATATGAATATATTAGAGGAATATGATACTATTAGAGCATTCTTAGGAGATATTTTAGGGAGTATGAGCTTAAACTCGCGTATATACTCTTCTTCTTGGAAATGAGAAAGCAAGTCTGATCCATCTAAAAGTTGTGCAATCTCTAATGTATTATTTTTCCGTTGAAGCAGCGGTAGTACGGTAAATTCTCCTTTTTTTCTAAATTATGAAGCTTTGAAAAAAATTCTATAACCATGATATGATATTGTTCTTGATGTTTGATTCATTCATTTTCCAGAAGTATATCATCATTTCTTAAAAGTAATTAGTGTAACTTTCTGGTGAATTTGATTATTATAAGGTTCATCAAATTGATATAAAATGAAGGTATTATGTGTTGTTCATTATTGGATAATGTGCATGCACTATATGTAATTACTAATTATTATATTTAAATTTTCAGTCAAATATTTTATAATATCATTTATCATTTATTTTGACTATTTTGATTTCAACAAGTTTTCTGTTTGGTTAAAGAACATAGAAAATACTCTTTAGAATTTCTACAAAAGGCAATAATAGCTACAACTGTTAAATTTTAGAGAACCCGTTCTTTGTATGGTAATTATCTCAATTGATTGGATTATGCATTGTTCTTTAAAATAGACCACCAAGAACCGAGAATAACTTCTTTTTAATATGAGATGATATCGATTATCTCCGGAGTTATTTTATCATTAGGTACTCCATTAATATGAGATGATACTTATTTTAGTTTAAGATGAAGAATTATTTTTTATTTGTGAAGAGCAACGATATACAATAAATAATGTTACATATCTCGAATCTCATTAAGTAAAGTTAATAATAAAAATATGCAATAATAAAAGTCTTCTGAGAAAAATAGTGAAACGTTATAAATAAAAAGAAATTTCTCATATAGAAAGTTTTCAATAATTAAATAAAATAAAAAATATCGTTAATAGACGTAATATTAAATTTAAAAAATATTAAAACATTAGATAAAAAATAAATGAGAAAAACTAAAAACCTCATAGTATAAAAATATAAAAAATAGGGCACACAAATTTTAAAAATGATATAAAGTAGAAAATATAAAATCGCTATTTGTATATTAAATATTCGAAAAACTATTAACAATATAAGAAACAAAAAAATTAAAAATTAGGAGAAACAAAAATGTATATCGATATATAAAATGAAGTAATGGACAAGGATACTAACCTATTAACAAAAACTTTTATATTAATGTAATAATATAAAATATAAGATAATGTAATAAATTGAAATAATAAATAAAAAAGTTAATTAAAGATATATAACTAGTTTCCTTTAATTTTATTTATTTTTGGTTACATTACATTTACAAAATAACAGTTGATAATTTTATTAAAATAATATAATTAAGATTTTTTAATGTTATTCGAGCACCACGCGAATTCTAATACTGGTTATATTAAAAGTATATTTGAGCTGAGTTAGGGAAGTAGTAAGAATTCTTTGAACTGACTTAACGGACAGATGGGAGAATGATATTTTTATTTCTTGTTGAAATACTTTGAAGGTTAGAATCTAAACTTTTGACCAGAAGATTTAAAGAACAAAAGCTTCTTAAATCAACCTGTGTTTGAAAATATTTTTGAGAACTATTATATTTTTAAAATCGAAGAGGAATCTAATCCAAAATTTTAATGTTAACTTAGTAAAGTGTTTTTGTATATATTATTATCATCTAGACCAAGTCTTTTGATAACGTCCAATAAGGTTAATGTGGTTTATCTCCTTATTTTTCTTAGGTATAAGGATAATAAGGTAGCCACTATTTATAGGATTCTTGAACTTTTATTCTTTTGATGAAAAGTCTAAATTTTAATTTTAGGAAAATAATTTAAACTGTGACAAACCTAATCTTGATTTAAATAATTCGAGTTAAAAAGACTGAAATTATAAATTTAAATTAATATATCCAGATAACTGATACACACACACCAAATTACAACAAGAAGCTTAAATAATATACCTAATAGACTTTGTTTACCTCGAAAAATGTGAGTAACAATTAAAGATAATTTGTGTTTTAAAAATGCGTGATTTATTCCAATACGAATAAATGTACAAGTAATATTAGGCTTAAGTAAGAAGAATTGATGAACCAAACCAGTATTGTTAGAGCATGTAGCGACCCAATTAGTCATTTTACTATTTAGAAACCTTTCCTTTAAATAAAACTTCTAACACTTTCCTTAGCTAAATTACCACTTGCGGGGGCGATTAGTTCAAAGGTTAGAAGAGTTTTGAGTGAAAATAAAACCAACTATTTTCCTTTAGGTTCTTTTAAAAGGCCAAATTTGATTTCGGTCAACTTTCTTGAGAAACAGACCACAATTCATGATATGACGGTCCCGGAAGGTCCATGGAAAAAATATGAGATCTGAGCGTATGCTCGAAATCGAATTACGAGGTCCCTCGCCCAAGTACGAAACTTTTATGCAAAATTATTAAATCGAAATTTTAAAGAATAAAAGAATCTAAATATTCATTAAAAACCTTAGGTATCCGGTTCGGATTCCGGTTCCGAAACTTGGCATCAATCCGAATAGTTTAAGAGCATTTTGAGCCGTTGGAGGGAAATTAAGAACTTGAAGTTTATTAAGTTGAATCAATTAGTTTTGGGGATTGATTCCCTGATTTGGCGTTGTTTTGGGTGTTTCGAGGGTTCGACTAGGTCCGCCACGTGATTTCATACTTGTCGGAATGTTCGGGTGGGGCTCGAGAGTCCCGAACGTCAAATGATCGAGGTTCGAGTGAAGTAAGAATTTGAAAGGAACCAACATCTGCTGCTTCTGTCAATACCGCTTCTGCGGCTCTTGGACCGCAGAAGCGGAAAATGGGCAGCTCAGGGAAATCGAAGAAGCAATCTCAAGACCGCAGGAGCGGTCCCGCATCAGGGGCTTAAGGACCGCAGAAGCGGTTCTTCCAATATGGGCCTGGACCGCAAAAGCGGTCCAAAACTGTAGGAGCGGTGGCGGCAGGAGCGGAATCCCTTCCGCAGAAGCGAAAAGGGCTGGGCAGAGGGGTTCATTTAATTCGAACCCCAAGCCATTTCTCTCACTTCTCATTCAATTTTTAGGCAATTTTGGAGATTCCATGGAGGGGGTTTCAACATAAAATCACAAGGTAAATAATCCCTACTCATTCTTAGCTTAAATACATGAACATTGGATAGATTTAACACCAATAATCAAAAAAAATCAAGGGTTAGAGCTAGACCTAGGGTTTTAATAAAATTAAGATTTGACCACCTAATTAGCTAAGTAATGAACTATAAATCACATATTAGTAATCCTTAGGTTATAGAGAGTAATTTCCTTTGAAAAATCTTGGAATCCGGGCATGTGGGTCCGGGGTCGGAATTTAGGAAACTTGCAGGAAAGGTTGAAAATCACATAAATTAGTTAGAATTCAACTTGTAAACACTTATTGACTAGTTCTTGCTTTATTTAACTAGTTTTTGCTCGTTCGGCTTCAAATTGAGGTTGGAGCCTATTCTTGTAATTGAAAGAGAGCTTCGGAGCGAGGTGAGTCTCCTTTCTAACCTTGTATGAGGGAAATGTCCCCATATGATTAATAAAATGTATAATTATTGCTAAATGCGGGAGCTACGTACGCACAAGGTGACGAGAGGTCGTGCCTAGCTATTACTATATTGATTGTCCGGGTAGTTTAGAACTCACATCATGCTACAGCTATGAATATCTATATATCATCATGCTAATATGATCGCCTAGGATATATTAGAGGCTAGAAGGAAAATAAAAGTAAACTTGTACACTTGTTGAACGCTTGTATGACATAATTTAATATGTATTGCCTTCGTGTGCATTCTCGATGCTTGCTTGTTATTTGTGGATTGGACCGATCATGAGGCGAGGTTCTATGATTATCCCACCATGCACTTATGATACTTCCTACAGACGCAGAGGGAGTGCGGAGGTTTGTCTCGGGGTTGCAGTCAGGTATCTAGAAAAGCATAGCTCGAGAGATGGAGATGGGTATAGATTATCGACTAGTGGTCAAGATTTCTCGCCGAATTGAGGGGTATCTCTAGAGGGGCATGGAGCAGGTTAAGCAGGACAAGAGAGCGAGGTTCTTTGGAGAGTTCAGAACTGTCCCAACTAGGCAAAGAGGTTTGTATGGTAGGGGTCAGCCGAGCAGGCCCCCAGCTCTAGCACCACCACCTCTTTCTCGGAGAGCTACGCACGTCTGTATTTTAGTGATATTCTAGAGGGTTCTTATCGCCCGCCGGCTATTTAGGGTTCTTCCAGCATGTATTCCAGTCTTCAAGGTCCTTTTAGCTCTTACTTCAGTGCCATGTCGGAGAGTTCATATCGTCCACCGGCTCTTCCAGCTCCTCATACTAGTTCTGCGGGTTTTTAGGGTCTCTCTTCGGGGCAGCAGACCGTCGTACCACGTTGCTATGAGCGTGGAGATACTAGTCACTTGAGGAGGACTTGTCTTAAGCTTCGGGGCAAAGCAGCGCAGCAGGGACAACAGCCTGTGACTCCAGCACCAGCGCCCCAGCCATCTAGAGGTGGAGGGTATGCTGGTAGAGGCTATTCCAGAGATGAAGGCCAGACGCGTAGAGGACAACTCGCTATCGCTCAGTCAGGTGGAGGCCAATCAGTCAGTGCTCCAGCCAGATTCTATGCCCTTCCAGTTAGGCCAGTGTATTGGCCTTAGATGCCGTCATCACAGGTAATATTTCAGTTAGCGGTAGGGACGCTTCAGTATTATTTGATACAGGATCTACTTATTCATATGTATCATCTTTATTTGCTTATTTTATAGTTATCTCTCCTGAGCCTTTGGGTGTTCCTGTTCATGTGTCCATTCTTGTGGGCGATTGGGTGGTTGTGGATCGGATCTACCAGTCTTGTGTGGTTACTTTCTTTTGTTACAATACTAGGGAAGATCATATGTTGCTTGATATGATTGATTTAGAGGTCATCCTGGGTATGGACTGGTTATCTCCCTATCACGCCGTCCTTGATTGGCATGCCAAGACTATTTCGCTAGCGATGCGAGGATTGCTGAGATTATAGTGGAAGGGTTCCACAGTTGATACGCCTAGCAGGGTTGTTTCCTTTCTGAAGGCTCAACGCATAGTTGAGAAAGGGAGTTTGGCTTATCTGGCTTATGTTCGAGACAACACAGCAGAGTCTTCAACGATTGATTCAATGCCAGTAGTCTAAGAGTTCGCTGATGCTTTTCCTTCTGATCTTGCGGGCATTCCCCCGGATCGTGATATCGATTTCTGCGTTAATTTAGCTCCAAGCACTCAACCTATATCTATCCCACCGTATCGTATGGCTCCCAAGTAGTTGAAGGAATTGAAGGAGTAGTTGGAGGAGTTATTAGCAAAGGGGTTTGTCAGGCCCAGTGTATCGCCTTGGGGTGCACCAGTGCTATTTGTGAAGAAGAAAGATGGGACTATGCGGATGTGCATCAATTACCGCCAGTTGAACAAAGTTTCCAACACGAATAAGTATTCGTTTCCATGTAGTGATGATTTGTTTGACCAACTGTAGGGTGCTAGGGTGTTTTCGAAGATTGACTCAAGGTCAGGGTATCATCAGGTAAAGATTCTGGATGCAGATGTTCCGAAGACTGCATTCAGGACTAGATATGGCCACTATGAGTTTTTGATGATGTTCTTCGGGTTGAAGAATACCCTAGCTGCGTTTATGGACTTAATGAACAGGGTGTTAAGGCCTTTCATCAATTCTTTTTTCATCGTCTTCATTGACGACATCTTGATATACTAACGTAGCCTAGGGGAGCACGAGCAGCATTTGAGAGTAGAGTCAGTGTGAGTTCCATTCAGACCTTACGGGAGTAGAGGTTATATGTTAAGTTCTTCGAGTGTGAGTTCTGGCTAGAGTCAGTGGCATTCTTGGGACATATTGTGTCAGGAGAGGGCATTTAGGTGGATCCCAAGAAAATTGAGGCAGTTTAGAGTTGGCCACGTCCTACTTCAGTGACCGAGATCAGTAGTTTCCTGGGGTTAGCAGGATACTACCAGCGGTTTGTGTAGGGATTTTTTTCTATTGCTTCACCCTTGACCACATTGACCCATAAGGGTGTCCCATTTTGTTTGTCCGATGAGGGCGAGGAGAGCTTTCTGAAGCTCAGGACAGCTTTGACTATAGAACAGGTTCTTATATTACCTTCTGGTTCAGGGATGTATACTGTATATTGCGACGCTTCTCACATTGGCTTGGGATGTGAATTGAAGCGAGGGGCGAGTTATTACATATGCTTTATATCAGCTGAAGATTCATGAGAAGAACTACCCATTGCATGATTTAGAGTTGGCAGCGATTATTCATGCTCTGAAGATATGGAGGAATTATTTGTATGGGGTGTCATGTGAGGTTTCACTGATCATCGCAATTTGTAGCACCAGTTCAAGAAGAGGGACCTTAATTGGAGGCAACGCATGTGGCTTGAGTTACTAAATGATTATAACATTACCATTCTATACATCCAGGCAAGGCGAATGTGGTCGGGGATGCCTTGAGCAGAAATGCGGAGAGTGTGGGTAGTTTGGAATTTATTCCTGCTGAGGAGAGACCATTGGCTTTGGAAATCTGTCATTGGCTAACAGACTTGTGAGGTTGGATATTTCGGAGCCCAACATAGTTCTAGCATGCGTGGTTGCTCAGTTTTCGTTATTGGGGCAGATCAAGGCCCGACAGTTCGATGATCCGCATTTGACAGCCTTTAGGGAGGTGCCAAGGAGGTTACTATTGGGGAGGATGGAGTGTTACATCTTCAGGGCCGTGTATGTGTTCCTAATGTGGATGGTTTGAGAAGGAGGATTCTAGAGAAGGCCCATAGTTCGAGGTACTCCATTCATCCGGGTGCCACAAAGATGTATCGTGACTTGAGGCAACACTACTGGTGGCGGAGGATGAAGTAGGATCTGGTGGAATATGTAGCTAGGTGTTTTAATTGCCAGGAGGTCATATATGAGCACCAGAGGCTAGGTGGCCTACTTCAGCAGATGCTTATTCCGGAGTGGAAGTGGGAGTGCATCACCATGGACTTTGTAGTTGGTTTACCGCAGACTTTGCAGAAGGTTGATTCAGTTTGGGTCATTGCGGACAGGTTGACCAAGTCTGCTCACTTCATTCCATTGGCGACTACTTACCCAGCGGAGAGGCATGCTTATATTTATATTAGGGAGATAGTCCGGTTGCATGGGGTACCAGTTTCCATTATATCAAACCGAGGCCCTCAGTCCACTTCGCATTTTTGGAGAGCCATTCAGAGTGGGTTGGGCACCAGTGTAGATCTCAACACAACATTTCATCCTCAGACTGACGGGCAGTCTGAGCGGACAGTTAAGATTATAGAGGATATGCTGAGGGGATGTGTTATTGACTTTGGAGGGGAGTGGGATCAGTTCGTGACTTAGCGAAGTTTGCATTCAACAAAAACTATCAATCCAGCATAGAGATGACTTCGTGTGAGGCATTGTATGGTTGGCGTTGTCATTCTACTATTGGGTAATTCGAGCCTGCTGATGCTAAGCTACTTCGTATGGATCTGGTACAGGATCCGGTGGGTAAAATGAAGTTGATTTAGGAGAGGCTTTGCACAGCTCAGTCCAGACAGAAGAGTTACGCAGATCAGAAGGCGTGTGATGTATCATTCATGATTGGCGAGAAGGTTCTCTTGAAAGTCTCGCCGATGAAGGGTATTATGAGGTTCGGGAAGAAGGGCAAGTTAAGCCCAAGGTTTAATTGTCCCTTTCAGGTGTTGAAGCGAGTTAGAGAGGTTGCCTATCAGCTTGCTTTACCTCCCAGTCTATCGTGAGTTCATCCAGTTTTCCATGTGTCGATGCTCCGGAAGTATCATGCCAATTTATTACATATATTGGACTTCGGTACCATTCAGCAAGATCAGAGTTTGGGATATGAGGAAGAGCCGGTTTCCATTGTTGACAGACAAGATCTCCTGTTGAGATCCAAGAGAATTTTGGTGGTACAGGTCCAGATGAGGGGCCAAGTTGTTGATGCGGCAACATGGGATTCCGAGGAGGACATGCGGAGCAGATATCCACACTTATCCAGCAGTCAAGGTACTTTTCTATGTATGTTCGAGGACAAATGTTTGTTTAAGAGGTGGAGAATGTAACGAACCAACTAATCATTTTACTATTTAGAACCATATTCCCTTAAATAAAACTTTCCACACTTTTCTTAGCTAAATTACGTCTTGCAGGGCGATTAGTTCGGAGGCTAGAAGAGTTTTTAGTGAAAATAAAACCAATTATTTCCTTAAGGTTTTCTTAAATGGACAAATTTGACTTCGGTCAACTTTCATGGGAAACGGATCCGAATTTATAGAATTTGGCGGTCCCGAAAGGTTTGTGGGAAAATATGGGACCCGGGCATATACTCGGAATCAAATTCCAATGTCCCTAGCTCGAGTACGGAATTTTTATGCAAAAATTATTAAATCAAAGTTCTAAAGAATTAAATAATCTAAGTATTAATTAAAAAACCTAGTCATCAAGTTTGGATTCCGGTTCCGAAACTTGGTACAAGTCCGGAATATCCATTAAGACCTACATATAACATTTGGCGTCAATCCGAATAGTCAAGGGCGTTTTGACCCGTTGGAGGGAGATTAAGAACTTGAAGTTCATTAAGGTGAATCAATTGGTTTTGGAGTTTGATTCCCTGATTTTGTGTTGTTTTGGGTGTTTCAACGGTACGACAAAGTCCGCCTCGTGATATCAGACTTATTAGTATGTTCGGGCGGGGCTCGGATGCCCCGAGCGTCAAATGGTCGAGGTTCAAGTAAAGTCAGAATTTTAAAGGAAGCAACAACTGATGCTTTGTCAAAAACGCTTTTGCGGCTCTTGGACCGCTGAAGCACTGACCGCTCGGTCCCTTGACGGCAGAAGCGGAAAATGGGTAGCTCGGGGAACGCAGAAGCGATCTCAAGACCGCAGGAGCAGTCCCGCGTCAGCGCCTTAGGGACCGAATAAGCACTTCTTCCAGTCTGGGCCTGGACCGCAGAAGCGCCCAAAACCGTAGAAGCTGTAGCCGCAGAAGATGAATCCCTTCCACAGAAGCGAAAAGGGGTGGGCAGAGGGGTTCATTTAGTTCTACCCCGAAGCCATTTCTATCACTTCTCATTAAATTTTTGGGCGATTTTGGAGGTTCCAAAAAGGGGGTTTCAACATAACATCACAAGGTATGTAATCCCTACTCATTCTTAGCATATATACTCGAAGATTAGATAGAATTAACACCAATATCAAGAAAAATCAAGGGTTAGAGCTAGACCTTGGGTTTTGAAAAAATTAAGATTTGACCACCTAATTAGCTATATAATGAACTAAAAATCACATATTAGAATTCCTTAGGTTATTGAGAGTAATTTCCTTAGAAAAATCTCGGAATCCGGGCACATGGGCCCAGGGTCAAAAATTAGGAAACTTGCGGGAAAGGTTGGGAAATCACTTAAATTAGTTAGAATTCTACTTGTAAACATTTATTGACTAGTTCTTGCTTTATTTAACTAGTTGTTGCTCGTTCAGCTTCAAATTGAGGTTGGAACCAATTTTTGTTATTGAAAGAAATCTTCGGAGCAAGGTGAGTCTCCTTTCTAACCTTGTAAGATGGAAATGTCCCCATAGGATTAACAAAATGTATAATTGTTGCTAAATACAGGAGCTACATACGCACAAGGTGACGAGAGACCGTGTTTAGCTATTACCATATTGATTGTCCGGGTATTTTAGGACCCACATCATGCTATTTCTGTGAATATCTATATATAATCATGCTAGTGTGATTGCCTAGGATATATTAGAGGCTAGAAGGAAAACAAAAGTAAACTTGTACACTTGTTGAACGCTTGTATGGCATAATTTAATATATATTGCCTTCGTGTGAATTCTTGATGCTTGCTTGTTATTTGTGGATTGGGTCAATCGCCTCAGTATGAATAGATGCATCTATAGGTGCGCCTTTGACCCTCGGTAAGTGCACATTTCATTATGTTCGTTCGGGCAGTCGCCTCGGTATAATGTGCGCATGATTGTTATCTGAAAACTTGTACTCACTCTACTTTTAATTATACATTGAACATGAAATTTGTAAGTCATGAGATTGTAAAGACATGACTTATCCCTCTTACCTTAAACATGTTAATACCAGTAGCTTCCATACTTATAAATAATCTCATATATTATTTGACCTTAGTAAGTATCAAGTCGATCTCTCGTCTTCACTTCTTCGATATTAGACGGGATACTTACTAGGTACATGATGTTTATGTACTCATGTTATGCTTCCGTACTTAAATGTACAGGATCTGAGGCAGGTGGATCTGGTTACCATTCGGCCGTGCACTAGTGAGTTACCTTAGACTTCTACGGTGATCTTCCTCCTTTATTGACGATCTGCAGCCGAAGTAGTCATATCTGCACTTTTGTTTTTTGTCTATCTTGATTCAGATAGTAGGACATCATATTATTCTTTTGCATATTCTCTACTAGCTGCCCATAGTTGTGATACCCGGTTCTGGCACACACTTTAGTATACTAGTTTTGGGTTGTAATGTTATGTTCCTACATTGATTACTGTATCGGGTTTCTGAAAACCCCTTTTCGTATGCTTATCCCCTTCTTAAAAATGTTGGTGTTGTTAAACTTAGAAATGTTTTCTGCACTTTGCTTTCCTGGCAAGGTAGTTGGGCGCAATCATGACCTGTTATGGATATAGGTCGTGACAGAGCAGCGGGGACCTCGAGCTCGATTATCTTGGGGTGCCTCAAGGTGAGCTAAGAGTCAATAAAGTATGAACAATAAAGAAAAAATAATAGTGCTATATAACAATTGTGGAGCACGGAAAAAGTAAAGTATAATGTTCTATTTCAGTAAATGAGATGTCTTTTACAAAGATTGGGGTCCCCTTTATATAGAAGGGGAAAACCTTAATATGGTACATTTCCAATTATGGAAAAGAATTCTATTGGTACAATTGTATTGTCGAAAATCCTCCGGACGTCACCGGCCATGAAGAGCATGCATCGAGGTACATCATGTCAATTGAGTAAAATTACATTGATGCTATGAGGAGGGAGTTTACATGGGGAAAGAAGGTCATTCTGCAAATACCTTCTCGAGGTGAGGACATCACAACTTACGTATAGGGGTTGAGTGTATATACATACCCCTTTACGTTGGGTCCCCTCGACCTACTCGTGCTCGAATTCTATTGAAGATATTAAGCAATCCTGGACCAGATTCATCCGTCCTTTTGGCAGATCGTAATAATGATGAGGTTCCTCAATGAAAAGGTTGGGATCAAGTTAACCCGTAGACACCTCATCTGATTATATCGACCTCAACATTTCCGATGCTTAATCAATCTCCAATGCCGATCAACCAAGTCCTTCTTCACTAGTAACGGCGAAGGCAAGGATCGAGATTGGTTGAGCCAGTTCATCCGGGTGAGGACTATCAATGTTATTCTCAAGGAGTTCATGTCTTTCCAAGAGGAATAGGATATCGAACGTGAGTGGAATTCTGTTAGTTCTTTTCCATTTGCTAAAATTTGCATAATTACTCATTTCCCCTCTCTGCAGTGGTTGTGTGGATGCCTAACGCGATCCTTGACCTCGAGGACTGGGTTTGCAAAGTAGATGTTGTTAACCATATGAAAAACTCAAATGGCAAGACTTGTCGAAGGACAAGTGGGAAGCAAAACATCACGGTACGTGCCATAATATTTCTTTCCTCATTAAAAATGTCTTTCTTCATGTGACTTGATTCCTCTACGCAGGTACTAGTGAATTCTTTGAGATGAGGCTGCCCCCTTTTATGGAGAAAGTAGGATCTTCAGCTCCAAAGCCAAAGGAGGATAACAAGATAAAGAGGTCCTTCAAGAGAGAGAACACCCAAAGCCAAGCAGAGCTCGCTCAGAGGCATAGGAGAAGCATCGTCATTAGTGTGGATGTTGACTTGGCCCACCAATTCATAGATGATGATAGTGATGAGATGGAGGGTTCGACGCTGGTGACTCAAACCAGGAGATCTTCTGAGTCTATCAAGCCTACTGGGATTGGCACCCCTAGCCTCGAGGAAGAAACTTTAAAAGAAAAAGGGTAATGAAGGTCCTGCATTATCTGACGTGGCAACTACTTCTGAGACTTCTGGAAATACTACAATAGGAGACAGCCACGAAGCTCCTCTATCAGAATAGAGTGCCTCGGGTCAACCTTCATCATTTTTGGTCTTCTCCAAGGGTACCATCAGGGATGCTCAAAATGTACGACGTCCGAGATCGGTAGAGTCCCGAGTGAAAATGACCCCTTCCTTTGTTATTTTTTTGGGGTCAATGAGGCCGACCCAGCGGATTCTAGCTCAATATTTAAGGAGGCTCGGCATCTTTGCTTAATTGTAAGTTTTCAGTTGCACTGACATTTCTCTAATGCCATACTTTTCCTCTTTTTTTAAATCAATCATTCCTTTCCTTTGTGTAGACCTTTGACAAATTGAAGACTGAATTGCGCCATTGTGATGCTAAATAGCATAGGGCTTCAAATGAAGAGAAAACCCTTAGGATTCTCCTTGACAAAAGGGAGGAAGTACTGAAGCATATTCAATTGGAGTAGACCAAAGCTCGTGAATATGAGAGTGAATTAGAAAAGTAGGTATCCTCTATTATGAAAAAATATGGTCTACCTATCTCGTCTCCGGAGGCTAAAACTTCATTATCTCAGTTGCAGCAAAAGCTAGATATAATTGGCCAGCTCCGGGGAAAAGATGACCCAATCTGAGTTGAGTGCATTGAATGGAAGCGAAGATGGACACCCTCGTTGTGGCTAAAAATGATGTACTAGCAAAGTTATTAGCCCTCAAGTTTCAACTTCGGAATTCTCAAGGGAGCAACTTGGTTCGAGCTGACAGAATAGCCAAGCTCGAGGCTGGTCTTGTGAAGGCTAAGGCCAAATTTGTGGAAGCCAAGGCAGAGGCAAGCGTAATACAAGTCAAGGCCGACAGGACAGTGTCCATCTATTTGAAGGATGCTACCGATGCTTAGATGGAGTTGAGGGAGGCTTCCGATCAAGAGAAAATAAGTAATGATTATGTCTGGCATCGATCTCAAAGGGAGACCCTCAAAGAGGTTCACGCCAAGGGATTTGATCTTTCCAAGTAGATAAAGCGAGCTAAAGCAGAGGAGCCTGATGCCAAATATGTCCTTTCTTTCGATTATGATGATGATGATGTGGAAGATGATAAAGATGAGGGGGCTTCAAAATAAGTTACCCCCCGTGAAGAGGCTGGCCCAAGGGAAGCAACAAGTCCGAGGGGGATTGCCCCTCAGAAGTAGCAAGAATTTTTCCTATCTTTTTGTAATTGTTTTTTGCAGGACTCCTGTGTAATATCTTTTGTATATATAAAAAGGAGTTTCCTTGATCGTCTGCATTCAACTTTTTTCAGTATTTGCTTAATTATTGATGCTCTGGCCTTTGAGCATTGGATCAAACTCGGGGTAGAGTAGACCCTTGAATTTTGTATTTTGATCAACAATCGATAATAGGCTACCACTTAAGGTTCGATCTTCAAGCTATGTTTTATCTTGGGACTTTTGAGTCCGAGCTGGGTAAGGTCTTCGATCATGGTGTGCTTCGGCCTTAAAGCTCTTTAAATATTGGCCCTTAATATCTTTGAGGTTTGACCTTAGGCTCTTTTAGGTTGGCCTTTAGGCTCTGAAGTGGGGCCAATTCGGCCTCTAAAATGCTATAAAATCTTCCCTCTTTTCGGCTAAAAGACCGAGTGAAAATTTTGTATGCCTTAGCATGTGTTTCTTGTACTCGTTTGGGTCTTTTGAAGGTTTGATTTATTGGAACCTCATTTGTAATTTGATATGCAACATTTAATTGAACTCTTGTGGTTTTTCGAATGCTCATATTATCGGAGCCTTCGCATTATCGTGGGCTGAATATATCGAAGCCCCTTTTTGCCGAGGTATGAAGGCCTTTTAGTTTTATGGCGGAAGTCGGACGTCTCCGAGCCGCATTATTTCGTCCATAGCCTTTTTATATGATTGTAGTCTTTTATATGGCTGTAGCCTCTAGTCCTTGAGAGTGATGGCCTTGGCCTTAATATTAGGGATTGCCGTTTTGAGGTATTGTGAGCTCGAATGTGCCACTTTGAAGTCTTATAAGTTCGAGTGTGCCTCTTTAAGGTCATATATGCTCGAGTGTTTGATAATTCGATGTGTCGATTGTCGATTACAGTCCCCGAGTATTCGGGGTTTTGGCCCTTAGGCCGTTAATGTGAAAATAGTATAATTTTTTTCGGCACAATGTGTTTTGATATAATAAGAATGCTTCTTCAAATAATTGGTACATGTACATGTTTTGTCGCTGGGGGCTCGACTATTCTACCTGGACATGGTTCATTTGATAGCTTGGCCCTGTAAGCATGTGATTTTTGCCCTACATGAAAATAACTCCTAATAAGAGTCCAAAAATAACTTTTGTTACTTTTAGGAATTTTCCTTTATTTATTTTCATTTCAAGCATTTTTAGCATTTTTAAATCATAGAAAAATCCTAATATTGTCACTTTTGTATATTTATCTTTTAGTCTTTAAAATTAGCATTTTTTTTCTTTAGTTTTAAGTTAATTAGTTGTTTTAATGTTTAAAAAAATTAATAAAGAGTTTTACAAAATAGATTAATTTAGGATTTCTAATTTCTAGGATTTTAAATCAAAGAAAAAAAAGTGAATAAGGATTTAATTGCAGTGTGGTTTTAAATTAAGCAATTGGGCCATCTTTATAGCCAAAATCACAACTTTCTTACAAAATTCCCACACAAGCCAAGCCCAAAACCCTAATAAACCCTAGACCTAGACTGTACCTATAAAATAGTGCTAAAAATCTTTAAAGGGGGACTGAAAAGAGAGAAAAAAAGCTGCGCAATATACACTAAGGAGAGAAAGAGATCCCAATTCATCGAGAGAATAAGGAGAGCCCTGCTCGATTGTTCTTCTTCTTCAACGCACAGATCCGATTCTCTCGTCTTCGTCTTCGTCTTCTTCACCACGACCTGAGCCTTCAGTCGCATAGTAAAAAACGGACGGACCCCTTCTTCATTATTCTGCTTCATCTCCAAACAACCCATCTCTCTTAAAACCTTCAACAGCTCAACGCCGGAACCCCCTCCCCCCTTGAAACTTAATCCACGTCGCACCTCACTACCCCGGAAACGAAACGGAGATCTCTTCTCTCATGCCAACCACCACAGCTGGCGTTCACCAGTTCCTCACTCGAGCTGTTGCTTCTTCGGAAGTGATCACCGGCGAGTGACAACGCCACTGGCACGGATCCTGCCAGAAACACCTGCTCTTTCATGTTCAGAAACCCGCCATTTCTGTCATCCAAACAACCTCCAGCTAGCCCTCAACAGGCTCGCTAACGCCGCCAGTCAGTCCACCAGACCACCCTTTACCCGTCGTCGAAGGTCGTGGATCGAGGTTTTGGTTCGAGGTCTTCCGGTTGGAGGTCCATTCGAGTTCATCGTTGGTTAAGTCGTTGGTCAAGGTTCTGTCCGTTGGTTGTTGAGCTTAGAAGGTTACTGTTACTTCATTCAATTTCTCTTGTCTAAATAAATTAGATTTGGTGAATAATTTGTATTTGTAATCCTATGCATGATAGTATAAATATTCATCTTATTTGGATGAAATACTTGGTGTCTTGAGCATGCTATTGCTATTTTCTAATTTTTGGATTCTAACGGAATATAGTATACTATTGTTTGCTTCGACGTGCTTATGGGTTACATCCAAAGTTTAATTTTGTTCTTTCATGTATGGTGATTTATTTTGTAAGATGCCTACTATCATCAGCTAAGCTTTTAGACATTATAAAAATAAGAATTCAATAACTGATATGGAGTTAGGACAACTTGTAGATTCATTATTACCCAATATTCACCTTTTCATTAATTGATTTGCAAATTCGCATAAGCGTTAGAAAGTATTTAATGAATTCATGAAATATTGTAGTCTAGTTTAGTTATGTTATAAATCGTTAGTAATAATTTGAGACGAGCCTCGCCAAACGAAAATAAGTGTGGGGCCCTCGTTGATTGATTATAAGAATTAATTTAGAATATAGGAGGACCGTTTTAGCGAATTTCACGGCCTTCCCCAAAATAATAATATGCTAGAATCTTTAGACGTATTTAATTAAAATACCTTCTTAAACTCTTTTTTTTGCATCCACTAGGCAAGCACCTAGGGTTAGTTTTCATTAATAATATTAAATAAAAAATTACAACAAATAGGAAAAATAAAATAAGGGGGGACTAGCACCGGTATTGTTACCCATATAACAACAACCGGCTAAAACCTTACCTTATTAATCCTATTGCGTCCAAAAAAGCCTTAAGATCAATTAAGCATGCAAAAAGAAAGAAGAAGCAAGAACTAAGAAAAATATGATCATGACAGAGTTTATATCATGCTCTGTGATGATATTACAAAGAGAAATACTAATGATATGGAAAATAAGAAGTTGAAGAAGCCATGTTGTTGCTCTCTATTCCCCATTTTTGTGAAAATTCAATTTGTAGATTAATGACTTTGTCCACAATATATGTCAATATTGCTTCAAAATTCATGCTTTGTTCCTGGATCGATTGGACTTTGTAGGAATTGTTTGAGTGCCCTGTTTTTGTTTTGCATTTCTCATTAGGGTTCTTCTTATGTTTGCTACTTCAAACATCCTTCCGTCCCAACTTCTATCCCTTTCACGTGACTTCTTACTTGTTTTACTATGCATTGGTGACAAATCACCTTTTCTTGACACCTCTGCCCGACATTGCGTTAAGATATTGTCTTTTTCCCCTTATTCATATATATGTCTTCCTGTTCTCGCATCCAGAAGTTGTCTGTCCAATAGAGTGATATCTGGAGCTGTTGATATGAGCTGGTTCTGCCCCGACTGTGAAATGGTACTATTTTGTTATTGGCAGAAGGAAAATTAATCATTGCATCTGACAATTTTGTCTCCTCCAAAGTAAAGATTGATTTTATTGGTAAAATATGATTCTGGGCAGATGTTGACAATGTTGTTGCGTTTCGATTAGCAGCTGATGTTCACCTGATTTTGTAGTATTTCTTGGGACAAATACTGGAGCATTATGGTTCAAGTTGCTATTTTTGTTTGTTACAGGTTGCAGATTTGCAAGACATTTGATTATCGTTGATTTCCTTTGAAATTTTGGCTTGAACTGAGCATCAATATCCTCTCCTTCACTGTCGTCATCAAACTTTTGGTCGTCTTCTGAAGATGAATAACCAGTCAGTCCTTCTCCCCATCCCTCCTCATCGTCGTACTCTCGTTGGTCTTTCCACAGTTTTGATTTAATGACCATGTCCCTCATCGTAATGGTTGGAGAAATATGATCCTTGGTCATCTGCAAGTTCTGTCCAGTGATGATTCCATCCTCAATATTGACCTTTGTAAGTGCATCAAATGAGTTTGAAATTGTATGTATAGCTGGACTCTTATCTGGGATGTGCATTTTGTTTTTGGATTTTGGAATTGATTTTCTGTTGGACATCGATAAGCAGTTATTTGCAGTAAGTTGAGCAGCTTGAAATTTTTATTGAGTAGCATCAGTATGTTGTGAATCCAACCCTCGTTGAGATAATGCTTCGTTAGAGACTGCAGCTGCTGTATCTATCAAAGAATTCTCACTGCTTTGTTTAACTATATCATATCAAACTGTGTTCGGCACAAACTCATCGTCGGTAAAAGTTGATGTTATTTGAATCACAGAATCGTGATTATCATTCCCAGATATAGCTCGAACATCAGGACATTGCAAAGGAAGTGTATGATCCAGTTTTGATGAAATAGAAACTGCATCATGTGATTCATTATCTAATGGCCTGTTGGTACTGTTATTACCCTTTGTAGCAGCATCTTTTTTTGGTATGTTCAGAATAAACCAAAACTGATTCTTTATTCAGTTCAATACAATGATGTTGTCCAGGTTTTTTTGAAGCATCAAGTACATTTGTAACTGTCGATTTTTCCCTGGTTGAACTAACAGAACAGTGCGATGTGTAACAGATGTAACATTATCCGAGGCCTCCAAATTAGTTCCATTTGCTTGACCAAACAGAGTAGTGTTTTGAATGTTATTATTTTGCATTATCTGCTGCTGCTCAGCTTCTGTTTATTGTTTTTTGCGTTGTTTATTTCTGGTATAGTAGATGGATATGAAGGTTTCAAATTTGATACCATTTTTTCATTTACAACACTAAAAGGCAATGGAACATTATCTGGCATTTTACAAAACTGGGCAGAATCTTCCTTTGGCCTTGGAGGAGCTTGTGCAGATGTAACATTTGTAGCAGAAGCATTTTTTTGAGTTCCTAGCTGCTGCCCGTTGCACTTGTGCTGCTGTCCATCAAGATCAATCACCTGCCTAGCCTTCCAAATCTTGACGAAGTCAAAATGTGTTAATAATCATGGGTGCCTTGATGGAGACAGGGTTAAAAATGCATTTTCACGACGTCGTAATCCTTATAAATAAATAATGATAAAAAATGGTTCAAAATGGAGACGAGCTTCACCGAACAAGAATAATTGTGGGGCCCTCAGTAATTGGTTATAAAAAATGATTAGAATCTAGAAGGGCCATTTAGCGAACTTCAACGGCCTTTCCCAATGTAATACTACGCTACAACCCTTAAGTGCGATTTAATTAAAATACTTTCTTAAACTCGGATGCGCATTGATGTGACCCAAATCCAAATCTCGACAAAGTCGAAACATGTTGACGATCACGTGTACGCTGTTGTGACGTGGTTAGAAATACGTTTTCACGATGTCGCAAGTCTTTTAAAATAAACAATGGTAAAAACGGTTATAAACAAAAGGAACATATGTTAGCATGTAATAAAATCAGATAAAATCAAATACAGCAGTTAAGCGACCGTGCTAGAACCACGGAACCCGAGAATGCCTAACACCTTCTCCCGGGTTAACTGAATTCCTTATCCGAATTTCTAGTTCGCGGACTGTGAACATAGTCATCTTTTTCCTCGGTTCGGGATTCAATCGGTTACTTGTGACACCATTAATCTCCCAAGTGGCGACTCTGAATTATTAATAACCAAATCCCGTTCTGATTGTCCTTTAATTGAAAAAAAATCATTTACGCTCCTTTGCATGGGTGTATAGCGAAAAGGGAGGTGGGACAGCTCTTGAGACTCTGCAGGGGATGAAGAACCCAGAATCTCTGGTTTAGGGTTTAGAATTCAAGCTTAGATAAATTATTGTATTTTGAAATATCTCAATTTCCTACATGCTTTGAGCTTACTGTGCTAATTGTTACCGCTTTGATATTATCTGAACTATATATAAACTATGCCGATACCCTTCTCTCTTCACCTCCGGGGATGTGCTTACTGGTTGAGACTCCCTATTCTGTTAGTGTCATATCCTGAAATAAGAAAGAGGCCGGACAAGTTGCAACACCGGACGATCTCGCGGGTCCCCAGTATGCTGCCCCCTCCTCGATTCAAGTTGTCCGCTCGGGTACACTGTCTAGAACACAGACCAGGTTTTGAACAAAGAATAACTTGACTTCATGCTGGATCCCTAGTAGGAACGCTTATTTGCGTCATGCTGCATTTTACTTAGGGGACTCAACACAGGGGTTGGGTCCATCTAGGGCTAGCGACCTATAATGAAAAGACCATCCTGGTGCATCCTACTTTCTCTGTGCATTTATTCGTTCGAACCTACATGTTGACCGATTTTGAATATTGGAATGTCGGAATGCAAGAAAAGTCAAAAGTAGAGAAAATGAGAGGAACAGCTGTTAGGGAGTTAATATTTGAATAAAATGCGACGTCCCAAGTACTACCGAAACTCTGGCTAAATTTTGAGGAAAAGGGGAAAAAGAAAATGTTTTTTTATGTAGTTTGTTTTATTAAAAGCAAAAGAAAAAAAATGAATCCATTATTTTGAGAAACATTGTATGAAAAATAGAGAAAAGGTCATTTTGATATGATTTCAAAATCAAAAAATGGAGAAAAGCGTGGAAAAGTTTTGTTTTAAATTTTTTTAGTTTATTTGCCCGAACTACGCATACCTGATTCTCCCCTTTCGGGGCGTGATACGTACGCAACCCACATAGGGTCCGGTCTTCCTAGTAAATCTTAGATTCTTGGTTTTGCGGGGTCTTAGCCAAAATTTGCACTTCTAGCCACCTTTTGGCCAAATAAACCATTTTGCAAAGATAGCCTCAATCATGTCTTGCGTGTGTCTAATAGGGAATATTTTTATCTCACATAGTGTTGGTTTTAGTTTTCTCACACAAGTGTGGATTTACTTACCGATATTTGAGTAGGACAGAGTGCAGGACATCTAGTCAGGATCATCCATTCATGAGTGGATTAAAAGAAGATTTCCTTTTGTTATGTTTGACAATGTTTTTCTTTTATGTCATTTTTTTTACATTTAGTTTTTTATAATAATTTCGATTATTGTTATTATTATTGTAACTTTTATTTTGCAAAGGTGTGTAATGAATCAAAATCCAAAAAAAAAAGATGTTGCAAATAGTTGAAAAAATGGTTTTGAGGTGGTTTTTCCTTTAGGCAATTAATACTTTGGACTTAAAATAGGTTTTTTTTATATTCCTTTAGTATATTAAGACTAAATATCCAAAAAAAAAAAGAATTTTGTTTTAGTATCTCTTTAAGAGTTTTCTTTTAAGGTGTTAATTGAAAATACAAAAAGATTTTCTTTTGAGGTGTTTCTTTGGGAAATGAGCAAAAGTGAAAGAAAAATTCTTTTTATTTCTACTAGAATGTTAGGATGTTGTACATAGAAGAAAGAAAAAAAACGTATTGTATCTTTGGTTTATTTCAGAGTTTCTCCTTTAGGTAATCAAGTTAACATCCAAAAATATTTTATTTTATCTTTTTCGTGATTTGTTTCGAAGTCTTGCATCACGATATCAAATGAAGATTTAAAATATTTCTATGGTTTATTCTTTAGATTTTCTTCATTAAAAAAAAGTGGTCAAAAAAATATTTTCCTCTTCTAGGATTTTTCCTTAATAGAGTATTTTCTTCGAAAAAATGAGTTTGGATTTCTAGGATTTTCCCTTAATAGAGTATTTGCTTCTAGGATTTCTCTTCTAGTATTTGCTTCAAAAATAGCTTGAGTTTAAAATAGGTTATAGAACATCCATTCTAGAAAATTCGAAAAAAAAGGTTTGCTGCTTTATTTCTCTTTTCTTATCAAATTAAAAAAAAGAGAATGTCAGTTTGTTTACTTTATTCTTATTCTTCCTGAATTACGCGAAGATCTGATTCATGCGGCGTCATGATACGTGGCAACCTTCATAAGGTTTGATTGAGTTGTTTTTATTTATTAAAAACAAAAAGGAAAGAAGAAGAAGAAAAAGGAAATACAAGGAAACAAAAAAGAGGTGAAATTATGAGATGTGGGAAATGAGAGGGAAGAAAAGAGTGATAACTAAAAAGAATGAGGAAGAAAAATGATCAAGCAAGTGCTAGAAAAGCAAAGAAAAGAGAGGATTGAAATGTACAAATTGGGATTATGCCAAGTGACTTTGTTACCCTCGAAGTCATTTTTGAACTGTTAATCGTTGCAAGGTGCATTGCACGAAATGTGATATTTCTAGTTGTTAAATGCTCTAAAGGCTAACATGACGACTTTATTTTGTTCTCCTCATAAAAGTAGAAGGGTGGTTGTTTGTTGTTTTAAAGTGGTAACTCTTCTCTACAACACAAGGTCAAAGAGTAAGGCAGTCATGGCTGGCAAAGGGTTGAACACGGGTGGTACTGATCCTCCTAAGGAAATTGTTGAATCAGAATCTGAGTTAAAACAAGAGGTTTTGAGGTTGAAATGACAGATGGCAGAAATATACCAAGCTTGGATTAATGGTGTCCTCCTCCCTCAGTTCCCGATTCCCAACATTATGCTCCAGAACCAAATGTCAAGATCTCGAGTCCATACCATCACGCTCTTCATTTTGAGTCTCCCGTGAGACTACGAAGCTTGCTAAGACAGTGGAGCAAGATGAGATATCCAGAAAGCTGCAAGGTTTTAAGATGCTGAATTTAGTTTGTATGATGGGCGGGGAGACCCGGTAGCCCACCTGAGGGATTATTGCAATAAAACAAGAAATGTCGGCAAGGAAGATGAATTGTTGATAACAAATTTCAGTGAGAGTTTGACTGGGGTAGCCTTGGAATGGCATGATCGCCAAGATGTCGGGAAGTGGCACACTCTGGGTGAGATGGCTCGAGATTTTATGTGACATTTTCAGCATGATAAAGACATTTTCCCAAGTCGTTCCTCCCTATCTAGAATGGAGAGGAAACCATGGGATAGATATAGAGAGTTTGGGATCAGATGGAAGGAGCAAGTTGCCCGAGTCAATACCTTGATTGGTGAAGAAGAGATTGTTGAAATTTTCATACAGGCCCAAGGGCACACCTAAGTCAAATATTTTATCCCCGCCGTGGTCAGACCTTTCGATGATGTGCTAAGAATGGGGGAGTTTGTAGAACAGGGAATCAAGTCGGGCAAAATAATGAGTTGCTCGAAAGACATTCAGGACATCTCGTTAAGCTCGGAAGGGAGAAAGAGAAAAAGAAAAAATGATCCAAATGACTCTCCTGATCAACACTTCCGACCTCGACATCGTACCCGTGAATATCCTCGTGTATTGGATGACCCTTCCCAACATTACTTTTCTCCACAAGACTCCCAAAGACAAACCTCACTCTCCAAGTATCCGTCTCCAAAAAATACCTGTCCACCCCCACGAGCATGCCAGAAACCCCAGGGTCAGGTTTTAGGCCAAATCAGGTATGTAAGAACGAGAGGTTGCTGAAACGAGAAAAGGCTCTCACCCTTATTGGAGAATCATATGCCAGTTTGTTCCAAAAGTTGAAGCAAGCAGGCATGATGAAGCCAATTCAGGTAAAGATGCCAAACCCTCTGAAATGTGATTTCTCTCTAAAGTTGGCATATTGCTCAAATGCTCCGGGGCATGACACATAAAAGTGCTAGAAGCTGAAGAAAGCAATTCAGGAGCTTATTGACACAGATCGTCTTACAAAGTCCGGACGCATCGGACACCAGCCAAAAGCCATCGCCTGCACGTAATGGGGTAGACATGGTGGGTATGATGTTTTTTAAAGTAATGTGAGAATTTTCTGAGAGCCCTAAGACCAAAAACAATTTGTTGAGGATGATGTGACGAATGTTTGTAAAGTTACTAATGTTGGTGATGCATTATTTAGTGGCTAAATGTCGTATTTGGTAATTGTAAAGACACTGCATTCCCAGGTCAGCCGTGGAGGAGCTTTGGTGGTCTATTTTGTTGTCATTTCTGTTGTCCGAATTGTTTCAGGGTTGTAATCCGAATATTGTCTTATGACTCAAACCCTTATCCTTTTATTTTGCCTAGTTTGTGTAGTTGTACTAGCTCATTTAATGTTTTCTAGGTTTGTTTCAAGGTTGTAACCCCAGTTTAGTTTTCTTATATTATTGTTCGAACCGTTTCACCATCTGTCTAATGTAATTTCTTGTATTTTGTTATTTCTAATCATTTTTCTTTGTTTAGTTCTTTTCTTTCCTTTTGTTTAATGTTGTTTATGGTGACATGACATGCATGTGTAATTCTCAGGCTGAGCTTAAAAGTTAGTTTAGTCGTGAAGCATTGAAACAATTTTGAAGATGGCGGGGGCACTTGAGGGAAATAAGAACAGATTTTGGAAACTTTGAGATCATTTGAAGCCCGAACCATGTGAAACTGGGGCAAGTAAAACATAAAAAACCGTAAAAGCAAGTTGGCCAATGTTTGTACTTGGCATGTTTTGAAGATTGGAATGACGAAGGCACTTTGTTCTGCTATCTAAACACCTTACCCTTTGTTACCCCTTTTGAGCCGTGTTTGTTTTCTTTCATACCCTCTTTCAGAATCATTAACAAAGGTCAGAAATGCAAGCGTGAAAGATAAGCAAAGGAAAAATAGAATAGAAAAAGAACGAAAAAGATAGAAGAAAAAGAAAAAAAAGAAGAAAAAAGGGAAATAACCGAAAAGAAAAAACATCAAAACAACAAAAAAAAAGCAGAAAGCAAAAAAAAATAAAAAGAAGAGAAAAAGAGAAGAGAAAATCACAACAACAGAGTAATTCCTATGACGTGAACTGCGTTTGACTTTATCCCGAAAGGGTACGTAGGCAGCCTCTCTGACATTCAGACATACCATAATAAAAACCCAAAAATCCTCAAGCAAGAAATTGGGGAAGAAGTTGTGATTGTGAAAGATTTGATTCCGAAAGTGATAGTTTTTAACCACATTCTGAATTATTTTTTAGCCTTTATACCCTTCTTTTCTAACCTTGTACAAGAGCCCACATTACGGTCCAAAGAAAGACCTTCTGATCAATCTTCAAGAGAAGCCAAGTCAAGCAAGTAGAGGTGATTCATGTCGAGGGAAACACTCCGATCCAAACAAGGAAAATGAAAATGAGCGAGCCAAATTGGTGAAATCACTGGTACGGAAAGGTGATGAAAGCTGAGAGAAATAAAAAATGAGAGAGTCTTATTGGTGAAAACCTTAATGGGAACCTTGAGGCAATGGTATGCTGAAATAAGGAACAAAATGAGAGAGGCTTGATGGTGAAAACCCTTCGGGCACTACAAGTCAAATAAGGATTGCGAATCAGATTGGATAAGCGGAGCATTGAAGCCCAGTTTCATGGCTAAAAGGTACAACAAGACCTGAACATCATATTTTCTTAACAGAATAGGCCGCAGGTGCATGTCAAGGTCATTAGAGTCGGTGTCCACATCCGATAGGTTTCTACTTTGTAGTTTTTCTTGTTAGGAATCATCTCTTTCTATTGTCCTTTACTCTGTTACTTTTGTCTTGGTTACTTCCTCTTCTTGAGTCTGTTTGGTCAAAACAAGTGAGAAATGACTTCAATATTTTCCACCAACTTCCTAACTGCACAGGACAAGATCTGGCTAGTACATCTAAGTGTCATAAGTCAAGAAAGAGAAACAATCGCACTGAGTTGGTAACAACAACCTGCTTTGGGATTCGTGTGAAGTACAAGGGTTTGGCAAATGTCAGTTTATAAGCGATACAACAGATATAGGATATTGGGTCTGAATGGAGAAGAGGTATTTTATGTGATACAGATGACAAAGGAAAATGAACAAGCAAGGTCATCAAATGGAAATCACTTATCATGGAAAGTGAATAAGCAATAGACCTCAAGGCCAAGGTCGGTGGTTTAAGTCAAGAAAGAACAGCATGCGCAATGAGCGGGTGGCAATTGTCGTACTTTGAGATTCATGTGAAACACAAAGGTTTGGCATGTATCGGTTCAAGAGCAATGCATTAGATGGAGGGTATCGGGTTTGAACAGAGAAGAGGTATTTTGTGATAAGGGTGACCGAGAAAGAGGTTAGTCAAAGAACAAGCAAGGTCTTTCAATGTGAAAATCAAAGTTATGATGGCAAGTGAAGGAGTAATCACAGCAAAGTCAAGGCCACAAAACAACCACTATGTTTAAACACACAAGTTTTCTTTGTTTGAAATAGGGACAGAAGCAATGTTCATATCAAGTCATGGAAGGTTCAAATTTTAAGGTGTAATGCCCAATTCTGCTTACGCAAAGGCAGAGAGGATCACACATCGCCACTAGGAGAAGCATTTCCTAGTCTGGGTTTTTAAGTTATATTTTGTTGGAGGAGACGCACTTCCTACACTGAGATTTTACCCTTAGGAGACGCACTTCCTGTTTTGGATCATATGAGTTTGAGTCACTGATGGTTTTACCTCTAGGAGACGCAATTCCTAGTTTAGGTCATTCAAGTTCAACCATAGGAGACGCACTTCCTAGTCTGGTTCATCGAAGTTTTACCCATAGGAGATGCAATTCCTAAATTGATAGTTCATTGATAGGAGACGCACTTCCTAGTTTGTATCATGAAAGTTCCACCCCGAGGAGACGCACTTTGTGATCTGGGTTTTTAGGCTATATTTTGTTTTATGGGACGCACTTCCTAAATTTAAATTCACCCATAGGAGACGCACTTCCTAAATTTAAATTCACCCATGGGAGACGCACTTCCGAAATTTATATTCACTCATTGGATATACACTTCCTAAATTGAAATTCACCCATAGGAGACGCACTTCCTAAATTTAATTTCACCCATTGGAGACGCGCTTCCTAGTTTAAATCATTAAAGTTTCACCCCTAGGAGACGCACTTCCCAGTCTGGTTCATTGATGCTTTACCCATAGGAGACGCACTTCCTAAATTGAAGTTCATTCATAAGAGATCCACTTCCTAAATTGAGAGTTCATTCATAGGAGACGCACTTCCTAGTTTGAATCATGAAAGTTCCACCCCTAGGAGACGCACTTCCTGGTCTGGGTTTTTCAGGCTATAATTTATTTTAGGAGACGCACTTCCTAAATTGATAGTTCATTCATAGGAGACGCACTTCCTAGTCATTGAGATTTTACCCATAGAAGACGCACTTCCTAAATTTATATTTTGTTTACAAGAGATGCACTTCCTAATTTGAGTCATTGAGTTTTACCCATAGGAGACGCACTTCCTAAATTGAAAGTTCATTCGTAGGGGACGCACTTCCTAGTTTAAGTCCCTGAAGTTACACCCATAGGAGACGCATTTCCTGAATTGAGATTTCACCCCTCGGAGACGCACTTCCTTGTTTGAGTCATTAAAGTTCAACCCTAGGAAACACACTTCCTAGTCTGGTTCATTGAAGTTTTACTTGTAGGAGACACACTTCCTAATCAAGGTCTTTCAAGATATTCTTTTGGGAAACGCACTTCCTAGTTTTAGTCACTGAAGTTTTCACCCCTAGGAGACGCACTTCCTAATTTGGTTCATTCACGTTTAATTTTAGCAGGCGCGTTTTCTGGTTAAAGTTCTTGGTTTTACTCGTAGAGACGCACATCCTAGTCTAGTCTTTTGTTTACTATCATAATTTCATCAATAATATAAGTGGTTCACAATTTTGCTAACAACTCACAAATCTTCCTAGGTCAAACTGGAGCAGAAAATTTCGTTTGTTTTATTTGTTTTGGTTGCAGGATCCCACATGGAAAACAAGGTAACACAGAAAGTTTTGAAGTCAGAAGCCCGCCTGGAGGACAGAGGTATTACAATTCAAATTTTAGTTTTTAAATTCTCATCCAGTAACATGTACCAGTTTTCAAACTGTGGCAGCAAGTTGTTTTTTCTTTGTTGCGTCTATTTTGTAAAGTCAGGAGCCCGCCTGTATAACAGAGGAATACATTCATGTTCAGCAGTTTGAAGAGGGGAAAACATCTCAGTTAAAAATTCAAAGGGGAAACAATGGATATCACCTGGAGAGCAAAAGAAAACAACTCAATTTTCAAGCGAAAGCGGTATCGATGGAAGACAATTCAAGTTCAAGGGAAAGCAGTTTCAAAGGAAGACAGTTCAAGTTTCAAGGAGAAATGGTTTAAGGTGCCAAGGAGGTTTGACCTCAAGGCATAAGATTCGAGATGGCAGAAAGGATGAGTCTCAATCTAAAATAAAGAAAAGAAAAAAGAAAAAAGAAAAAAAGAAAGAAAAAGAACAGAAGAAGTGCGCTCCAAAGTTCAGAAGCAGAGAAAGATGTGAACTGCTCAAGGCATGGTTGAAGTCATGAGAATTACATGTCCGGTCTTGATCCAAAAGCTGAAGAAGATTGAACCAACACCTATGGCTAACAAGCATCAAGATTTAAATCAGGGTCCGCATGAAGTACCAACCAAGACTCAAGATCAAGCTTCAGAAGATTCATAGATAGGAATCTTGTAACTCATAGTTGATAGGCTTAACTAGTCTTTTCCATTTCTTTTAATTTTGATGTAATAACAGGACCGCAGATTAGAACCTCGGCGGAACGGCACCTCGACTGACTCTCAACCTCGATGCTCCATCACCTCGTTCACTTCTGAACTACACCTGACCTGATTCCTTAATAGCCAAGGATATGTAGGCAACCTTTGAAGCAAGGTTCGCTCAGATAGTTTTTCAACAAAATGCTTCTCATGGAGTTTCAAATGGGAAAAAATCCCTCACAGTGCTTACTTTATCTTTGCCCGAAAACTCTTCGTGTTTCTGAGCAAAGAGGGGCAGCTGTAAGCATGTGTTTTGCCCTACATGAAAATAACTCCTAAAAATAATCCAAAAATAACTTTTGTTACTTATAGGAATTTTCCTTTATTTATTTGCATTTCAAGCATTTGTAACATTTTTAAATCATAGAAAAATACTAATATTTTCACTTTTGCATATTTATCTTTTAGTCTTTAAAATTAGGATATTTTTTCTTTAATTTTAAGTTAATTAGTTGTTTTAATGTAAAACAATTAAATAAAGAGTTTTATGAAATAGATTAATTTAGGATTTTTAATTTCTAGGATTTTTAATCAAAGAAAAAAAAAAGAAAAGAAAAGAGAATAAGGATTTAATTGCAATTTAGTTTTAAATTAAGCAATTGGGCCATCCTTAAAGCCAAAACCAGCCTAAATCACAATTTTCATACCCAATTCCCACACAAGCCAAGCCCAAAACACCAATAAACCCTAGACCTAGACTCTACCAATAAAATAGTGCTAAAAAAACTGAAAAAGGGGACTGAAAAGAGAAAAAACGTTGCACAAATATACACTGAAGAGAGAAAGAGAGTGAATTCATCGAGAGAATAAGGAGAGCCCTGCTCGATTGTTCTTCTTATTCAACGCACAGACCCGATTCTCTCATCTTCATCTTCTTCATGACGACCTGAACCTTCAGTCGCACAGCAAAAAAATAGACGGACCCCTTCTTCATTGTTATGCTTCATCTCCAAACGACCCATCTCTCATAAAACCTTCAACAGCTCAACGCCGGAAACCCCCCCCCCCCTTAAATTTCATCCACGTCGCACCCCACTACCCCGAAAACCAAACAGAGATCTCTTCATTCATGACAACCACCACAGCCAGCGTTCACCAGCTCCTCACTCGAGCTGTTGCTTCGCCGGAAGTGATCACCGACGAGTGACAACGCCACTGGCACGGATCTAGCCAGAAACTCCTGCTCCTTCACGTCCACAAACCCGCCATTTCTGTCGTCCAAACAACCTCCAGCTAACCCTCAATCGGCTCGCCAACGCCGCCAGTCAGTCCACCAGACCACCCTTTGCCCGTCGGCCGTGGATCGAGATTTTGGTTCGATATCTTCCTGTTGGAGGTCTGTTCGAGTTAGTCGTTGGTTAAGACCTAGGTCGAGGTTGTGTCCGTTGGTTGTCGAGGTTAGAAGGTTACTGTAACTTCGTTCCATTTCTCTTGTCTAAATAAATTAGATCTGGTTAATAATTTTTGTTTGTAATCCTATGCATGATAGTCTAAATATTCAGCTTATTTGGATGAAATACATAGTGTTTTGAGCACGTTACTGCTATTTGCCAATTTTTGGATTCTAACGGAATATAGCATACTACTATTTGCTTCGACGTGCTACTGAGATACATCCAAAGTTTAATTTTGTTCTTTCATGTTTGGTTATTTATTTTTTACGATGCCTACTATCATCAGCTAAGATTTTAGACATTATAAAAATAAGAATTCAATTCCTAATATGGAGTTAGGCCAACTTGTAGATTCATTATTACCCAATATTCACCTTTTTCGTAATTGATTTGCAAATTCTCTCAAGCGTTAGAAAGTATTTAATCAATTCATGAAATATCGTAGTCTGGTTTAGTTAAGTTATAAATCGTTAAGAATAATTTGAGACAAGCCTAGCCAAATAAAAACAAGTATGGGGCCTTCGATGATTGATTATAAGAATTAATTTAGAGTATGGGAGGGCCGTTTTAGCGAATTTTACGGCCTTCCCCTAAATAATAATACGCTAGAATATTTTGATGCATTTAATTAAAACACCTTCTTAAACTCGGGTGTGCATTAATGCAACCCAAATTCAAATCTTGACGAAGTCGAAATGTGTTAATAATTACGGGTGCCTTGATGGCAACGCGGTTAGAGATGCATTTTCACGACGTCGTAATTCTTATAAATAAATAATGATCGAAAAAAATGGTTCAAAATGGAGACGAGCCTCACCAGACAAGAATAATTATGGGGCGCTCAGTAATTTGTTATCAAAAATTATTAGAATCTGGAAGGGCCTTTAGCGAACTTCAACGGCCTTTCCCAAAGTAATATTACACTAGAACCCTTAAGTGCGATTTAATTAAATTACTTTCTTAAACTCGGGTGTGCATTGATGCGACCCAAATCCAAATCTCGACGAAGTAAAAACGTGTCGACGATCACGTGTACGCTGGTTGTGACGTGGTTAGAAATACGTTTTCACGACCTCTCAAGTCTTTTAAAATAAACAATGGTAAAATCGGTTATAAACAAAAGGCACATAAGTTAGCATGTAATAAAAATCAGATAAAATCAAATACTGCAGTTAAGCGACCGTGCTAGAACCACAGAACCGGGAATTCCTAACACCTTCTCCCGAGTTAACAGAATTCCTTATCCGGATATCTGGTTTACGGACTGTGAAAAGAGTCATCTTTTTTCTCGGTTCGGGATTCAATCGGTGACTTGGGGTACCATTAATCTCCCAAGTGGAGACTCTGAATAATTAATAACCAAATCCCATTCCGAATGTCCTTTAATTGGAAAACGCTTTTACACTCCTTTGCGGGGGTGTATAGCGAAAAAGGAGGTGTGACAGGCCCATTACAACATTCCCCTATGGAGGCCCTCCGTGGCATGAATTTCTTTCTTCTAGAATGCGTCCTCCGAGGGTGATGCCCCCTATTGTTCGAGGTTGATTAAAAAAAGCCCTGAATACTTATTGAATATTCCTTAGGTAACATATATGTGTTGCCTCGTTATAAACCCTGTTGTAAAATCCACTTGGCATAAAACCCGATCTAAAGCAAAAAGTGTGCAACACATGCTTTAAAACCCAAGTTCTTCGAGCTGAAAGGTGCCTCGATGTTCCCAATCCAACATCCGCAAGGAGTTATTTTTAAAATACAAATGGAAAATGGAAGAAGGTCATACCTCAGCAGTAATATTGTTAGAGCAACGATACAGTCCAGTTGTTTGGTATTTTCTTGACTTCCATTGTGATAAGTTTATAGGATCCTTTCCCTATGACCCCAAGGACACAGTATGGTCCTTCCCAATTGGTCCTAGTTTCCCTTTGTTTGGGTCTCGAGTTTTGAGAGTGACTTTCCTTAGGACTAAATCCCCGACTTCGAAATATCGAAGGTTCGTCCTTCTATTGTAGTATCTTTCGTGCCATTATTTTCATGCGGCCATTCGAATTAATGCAACCTCATGCCTTTCATCTATAATTCGAGAAAAGTGTTCATAGCTTTAGGATTTGAGTCCTCGGTGGCATGTTGAAAATCTGACGCTAGGTTCCCCGACTTTGACTGGGATAAGTGCCTTAGAACCGTACACCAAATAAAATGGGGTCTCCCGAATGCTCGACTTTGACGTCGTTCGGTATGCAAATAAGACCTCGGGCAATCTCTTCATTTCCCTTTTGCATCATCTAACCTTTTCTTTATATTTTGAATAATGGTTTCGTTTGTGGACTCGGCCTGACCATTTGCACTTTTTTGGTAAGGAACTGATAGAATTCTTTTGATTTTATGGCCCTCGAGGAATTTTGTTACTTTGCTACCGATGAACTGTTTCCCATTTCACATGCTATTTCGGCGGGTAACCCAAACCGACATATGATGCGGTCCCATATAAAGTCGATGACTTCTTTTTCTCTTATCTTCTCGAAGGCCTATGCTTCAACCTATTTTGAGAAGGAGTCAGTTATAAATAAAATAAATTTAGCTTTTCCTTGCGCCGTTAGTAGGGGGTCGATGATGGTTACGGGCGGGCATTTTACCAGAGGTTTCTAATCTACCCTTGTGCGATTCCTGTTGAAGCATATACTCGGGGGGTGGGTGCAGGGCGGACGATTTTAAAGCGGACTCCCCATTCATTAGATAGAGAAGATCACCAAGATTTTGCGATCTGCTGCCGAATTTATTCCAGTTCCAAGAGCTCGGATCGAATCGGTATTGATATATCGATTCGATCCGAGCTCTCTTATTGAGAATGCTCATTCAATGAGCATTCCATCCCCCATTTGATGAATGGCCATGGGGATAGGATCTAATTGAGGTGTTCAACGAGTTGATGGATCATCGGTGCAAATATTTGGCATTTATCACACTTTCGAATGAATTCCTTGGTGTACTTTTCCATGCTATCCCAATAATACCCCGCTCATATTGCCTTGCAAACTAGAGAGTCTTCACCAGAATGGTTCCCACAAGTGCCCTCATGGATTTCTCTTTATACATAATCGGAGTCCCCGAGTACCAAGCACACTGCCAGTGGCCCATCAAAGGTTCTTCTATACAATGTTCCATTTTCGTCGAGTGAGAATCGAGCTGCTTTGGCTCGAATTGTTCTTCATTTTTTTGGGTCCGCAGGGAGCTTCCCTGCTTCAAGTAGTCAATGTACTTATTCCTCCAATACCACGTTAAACTTGTTGAATTAATCTATGCATGGCCTTTTTCGACCACCGACCTCGATAATTGGAAGACAATCCTAGGGACGATATCATTTTCTTCAACCGACGACCCCAAGTTTGCAAGTGCATCGGCCTCCCTATTTTAATCTTGAGGTACATGGTCCAATGTCCATTCTTTGAAGTGGTACAATGTCAGTTGAAGTTTGTCTAAGCACCTCTGCATTCGATCGTCTCAAACCTCGAAGCTCCCATTTACTTGATTTACTACCAAAAAGGAGTCACACTTTGCCTCGATGACCTCACTTCCGAGGCCCCTGGCTAGTTCGAGACATGCAATCATGGCCTCATACTCGGACTCATTGTTATCCAATTTAGAAGTTTTGATAGGTTTCCTAATAACACTGCCCGTAGGCAGTTTTAAAATAATACTTAGCCCGGATCCTTTCACATTTGACGAAACGTTAGTGAAGAGGGTCTATACCCCCCGAAGACATACCCATTTCTAGCAAAAGTTCCTTTTCTTCTTCGGGCACGAGGGCAGGTGCGAAATCTACAAACATTTGAGACTAGATAGCCCTTCAAGGATGATATTCCATATCATACCCTCCAAGTTCGATGGCCCACTTGGCCAATCTACCCGATAGTTCGAGCTTATGCAAGACATTTCAAAGTGGGTACGTAGTCAATACACATATAGGGTGGCATTGAAAATATGATTTTAATTTCCTAGATTCACTTATTAATACAAGAGGAAACTTTTCTAATTATGAGTACCGAGTTTCAGGATCTCCTAGGGTCCGATTCACATAATAGACAGGAAATGCATACCTTGCTCTTCTCGAACCAACCATCCACTTACCGTGTGACGACCCACCCCTTCTTCACGTGATTTACCACCTCGTTTTGCCCCATATTATGTTTCTCTATGTTTCAATATCAGTATTTGAGTTGAACGGGTAGAATTTGATTAATTTTTGATGGAAATGAGACACTTAGACTCTTAAAGGGAAGCTTGTGTTGGAAAAGTCAACTGGAAGTTGACTATTTTGTTAGAGGGCTTGGATATGAATTTTTATGATTAGGTTAGCTTCGCGGGATGATTTTTCACTTAGGAGGGAAATCAGAATTGAATTTGGAGGTCCAGTGTAGAATTAGGCTTGAATTGCTAAGTTTGAATTTTGTCGAATTCCACTTGATAGGTGGGATTTTGATTCGAGGATCGGAATTGAACTTCGAGAGTTACAGTAACTCCTTTAGGTGATTTTGGATATGCGTGCAAGGTTTTAGGGCATTCGGAGGTGTTTAGGTTGGGTTTTTGATCAAATATGCACTTCGGAAGTTTTTATCAAATTTATGCTTTGATTTGATCATAATTGAGGATTTTGATGTTAATGTTGGCGTTTTGATGATTCTAGCAAGTTTGAATGAAGTATTAGATCATTTCTGTGTTTTTTGTTTGGGTCCCGGGGGCCTCGGGGTGAATTCGGATGGTTTAACGGGAAGTTTGAAGCATTGTTGCATGTCTGATCGTTTGCCCTCTGGTATTTCCGCATCTGCGAAAAAGGAGGCGTAGAAGCGATTCTGTAGATACGGCAGGAAAGTTGCAGAAGTGGGCAGGCATGGCCTAGGGTATTTACACATAAGCGGATAATGCGCCTTAGCGGGTCTGCATAAGCGGATATTACACTGCAGAAGCAGTCGATGGAGGACCGCGTAAACGGATATTGAGTTGCATAGGCGAGGTCTGGCCTCTTAAGTGAAAACTACAAAAGGGGTGCATGCGGCACCGCAGAAGCGAAACCTGGCACGGGTTTAGTGAAAAGTACTTCGCGATTTTTGAACAATTTTGAATAAGTTTGAGGGTTTTCTTCAGGCAAGGATTTTTGGCCTCGGTTTATGTTTATATGGTGTAAAATCGTGGAATTAACAATGAAAGTTAAGGATTTAAAAGCTAAAAATGGTGGCTAGGGCTTGAAACCAAAGATAGCCTTAAGTGAGGATTTGACGGGTCAAATGGACTCCGGTTCTTGTAAATTTGATATGTATGGACTCGTGGCAAGATAAGGATCATTTTGGTGTAAGGTTTTCTAGGTTTTGAGAAGTGGTCCAGGGCTCGGGTTTTACCAACTTCATAATTATTAATATTTTTCTAGTAATTTCGATTGGGTTATGTTTCTTTAGCACATAGTAATGTATTCATTTTGATTTTTAATTAGATTCAACGCGCGAGGAGGTCGATTCAACAGGAAAGGGCATTGCGGGCTAGTCTACAGCCAATTAGAGGTGAGTAATAGATGTAGATGATGACCTTAGGGTTTGAAACTCCGGTATATCACACTGTGATGTTGTATTGAGGCGAGACACTTACTCTACGGTGAGTGCTAGTCGTTCATGGATGGATACTATGGATTAGTCCGTCCGAGTGATGTTCACAGTGTGTTATTGACTATAAATTTATTGGTAAACATCCTACTTGGATTGTTATGAGCATATTTGGGCTGCGTGCCAATTATTTGGATCCCTTGGGGATTAGAATCACTGTTTCCATGATGTTGAGCATGTTTTCATGATATCATTCTTGAGTTAAACACTGTCTCGAAATGATTAGTAAACTTTTAAAGTTTTAATCACTTAAACTATACTACCTGTTAAATGGAACCAAAAATGGTAAATTTGATTGTGCCTGCGTGGCTTGTATGCATATAACTGGACTGATTGTGGATCGGGATGCACGTCGCACCGAATGCTACGATGATATTGCGCTTCGGCTGTAGGAGCCCACCGGACTCCAAACCACTACAGTGAGCGCGGGTACCCAAACGGATCGGGTTGTACGCCGCAGCGGTCATGTGCATTGCATTGCATTCATACATTGAAATCTATTAGTCTATCAGTTATTGATTTTCTGTTGTTTCATAGTTAAATGTGCCAAGTTGTTAGTTTCAGCTTTACATTATGGTATTTTCTGGATTTCATAATTTAAGTCATTATACATTTCTATTACCACTGAGTTGGAAGTACTCATTTTACTTCTTGCACCATAAGTGCAGATTCAGGTGCCTCGGGAGCATAGTTGAGCCTTTTCTGCTTCACAGTTTCTCCGGAGTTGTCGAGATAGCTGCCTGACATTCGCTGGACCCGACTTCTCCCCTATCCTTTTATTATTTTCAACATTTGTGGACATCCGTATTTCCGAGGATTTATCATTTTGTTATTTTAGAGGCTCTAGACTCATATCCCTAGGTCTTTTGGAGTATTATTGGCAGTTGTAATGATTTTCTTAATACCTCAGTCTATTATCACTGGTTGATGCTGCAGCAGCACCTATTCAGGCACCGACAGTGGCCATTGTGATTCCTGGTCTTCAGGAGGCTATAGCTTAGATTTTATTCGTCTACACTGGCTTGGCTCAGGCCGTCTCAGCCACCACTACAGCGGCTACTTCTAAGATCGAGGGTGGTCAATAGACCCCCACTATCGCACACCCGAACAGGGTGTTCATGGATTGCAGACATCGAGAGCAGCCCTAGCTCGGCTAGTTGTGCCAGTCGCACCGGCTCCAAAATTTGTTTCCAGCTATGCCAGATGACGAGAAACGTCGATTGGAGAGGTTCGGTAGACTCCAGCCTCTGACGTTCAGTGGTACTGAGGGCCAGGATGCCTAGGGATTTCTAGATAAGGTCAGCATATGCTTCGCACTGTAGGGATGCTGGATTCGAGTGGAGTGGCTTTTACTACTTTCCAGTTCTCAGTGCCTGCATTTGCATAGAAGGAGGAGTTTGAGAGACGTGGGCCTGTTGGAGCAGCGCCCTTTACTTGGCAGCAGTTCTCCACTCTCTTTCTGGAGAAGTATATATCGCAGTCTCGCAGGGAGGACATGCATTGTAAGTTCAAGTGATTGATCAGGGGGGACATGACTATGACCCAGTATGAGTTGAGGTTTACAAAGCTACCTAGGCATGCTACTTCGATAATCTCGACGAATTGGGAAAGGATTAGGAGGTTCGTGGATGGCCTCAACTATCATATCCACATTTTGATGACTAGAGTGAGAGGGTTGTGGCCACCTCGTTTGCGGAAGTAGTTGGTATGGCTCGACAGATTAAGACAAATCATCGCCGGGAGCATGAGGAGAGGGAGGGCAAAAGGCCTTGAGGTTCAGAGAGCTTCAGTGGTGCACCATCTAGGGGCTAGTTCCAGTGCAGCAGAGGTTGTTCCTTCAGACCTCCTCAGCTAGGTCGTACAGAGTCCAGTGGGGCTTCTTTTGGTCGTGGTCATCAGAGTTATCAGCAGGGCCAATCTTTATTTAGCGCTCTTCTATCTCAGAGTGCTACTCCTGTCTCTTCATCCCAGATTTCATTAACAGTGAGGGGTTCCCTTCAGTCCCCTTCTCCAGCTGCAGGTCGTTGCTACTAGTGCGGTGAGTTGGGTTATATAAGGAGACAGTGTCCTCAGCTTCGTGGTGGTCAGTCTCAGCAGAGGGACCAGCCCTCATCTTCTGCTCATGTTTCTTCAGCACCCACTCAATTAGTTAGGGGTGGAGGCTAGGTAGCTAGAGGTCGCCCCAGAGGTGAAGACGGGGTTGGCGGTGGGGAGGCTCGATTCTAGGCTCTTCTAGATAGGAGGGATGCTATTGCATCAGATGCTGCTATCACAGGTATTATCTCAGTCTGCCACAGGGATGCTTCTGTCTTAATTGATCCTGGATCTACCTATTCCTATTTATATTTTTAATTTTATCATCATTTGGGTACGACCCGTGGTTGTCGTTCCTTGAATGTGTACGTATCTACCCCCATAGGTGATACTATCATTGTAGATCATGTATATCGATTGTGTCTTGTGATTAATGGGGGTCTGTAGACCCGAGTCGACTTGTTATTATTGTGTATGGTAGATTTTGATGTGATTGTGGGTATGGATTGTCTATCCCCGTGCCATGCTATTCTGGACTGTCAAGCCAAGATAGATACGTTGGCTATTCCGAGTGTTCCGAGGATCGAGTGGCGAGGTATGACTGATTATGTGCCCAGCAGGGTGATTTCTTTCTTAGAGGCCCAGCGGATGGTTGGGAAGGGGTATTTATCGTACTTGGCTTTTGTTAGAGATGTTGGAGCCGAGACTCCTAGTCTTAATTCGGTTCCCGTTGTGAGGGATTTCCCTAATGTGTTTCCAGCTGACTTGTTGGGCATGCCGCCAGACAGGGATATTGATTTTGGTATTGATCTGGTGCCGGGCAATCATCCTATCTCTATTCCTCCCTATCGTATGGCACCAGCAGAGCTAAAGAAGTTGAAGAAGCATCTTCAGGAACTCCTAGATAAGGGGTTCATTTGCCTAAGTGTGTCACCATAGGGTGCACCGGTCTTATTTGCAAAGAAGAATGATGGCACAATGAGAATGTGCATTGACTACCGACAGTGGAACAAGGTGATAGTGAAGAACAAGTATCCACAACCCCGTATTGATGACTTGTTTGACCAGCTTCAGGGAGCAAAGGTATTCTCTAAGAATGATCTCCGAACAGGCTATCACTAGCTGAAGATTAGGGATTCAGACATTATGAAGACGGCTTTCAAGATGAGATATGGGCACTATGAGTTTCTGTATATGTCATTTGGGCTGACTAATGCCCCAGCCTCGTTCATGCACTTAATGAACAGTGTATTTCGGCTGTATCAGGATTTGTTTTTTATCGTGTTTATTGATGACATCCTGGTGTACTCGCGTAGCCACGAGAAGCACGTGCAGCACTTGAGGAAGGTGTTGCAGATATTGAAAGAGGAGAAGCTATATGCAAAGTTCTCCAAGTGTGAGTTCTGGCTTAGTTCTGGGCTTTTCTAGGACACGTGGTGTCTAGTGATGGATTCAGGTTGACCCAAAGAAGATTGAGGCGGTGCAGAGTTGGCCCAGATCGTCCTCAGCTACTGAGATTCAGAGTTTCCTTGGTTTGGCGGGTTATTACCGTAGGTTCGTTCAGGGTTTTTCATCTATTGATTTGCCTTTGACTAAGTTTACACAGAAGAGTGCTCCATTTATATGGTCGGATGAGTGCGAGGAGAGCTTCCAGAAGCTCAAGTTAGCTTTGACCACAGCTCAGGTACTAGTATTGCCATCAGCTTCAGGATCTTACACGGTGTATTGTGATGCTTCGAGAGTAGGTATCGGTTGTGTATTGATGTAGGAGGGTAGAGCTCTTGCTTATGCTTCTCCACAGTTGAAGCCTCAAGAGAAGAACTACCATGTTCATGACTTAGAGTTGGCTGCTATAGTTTATGCCTTGAAGATTTTGAGGCACTATTTATATGGCGTATCTTGTGAGGTGTTCACGGATCACCGCAATCTTCAGCATCTGTTCAAAGAGAAGATCTTAACGGCGGAGGTGGCTTGAATTACTCAAAGACTATGATATTACCATTTTGTGTCATCCGGGGAAGGGCAATGTAGTGGCCGATGCTTTGAGCCGAAAGGCAGTTAGTGTGGGCAATTTGGCATACATTCAAGTTGGGGAGAGGCCCTTTGCAGTTGATGTCTAGGCTTTGGCCAATCGGATGGTGAGATTAGATATTTTTTTGCCCAGTCGGGTATTGTCTTGTGTGGTTTCTCGATCTTCCTTGTATGACCGCATTAGAGAACTCCAGTATGATGACCCGCATTTGCTTGTCCTGAAGGATAGGGTACAGCATGATGATGCTAGAGATGTGACTATTGGTGATGAAAGTGTGTTGCGAATGCAGGGCCGGATTCGCATACCCAATGTGGATGGGCTCCGGGAGTCGATATTAGAGGAAGCCCACATCTCGCAGTATTCCATTCATCCGGGTGCCGCGAAGATGTACCAGGATTTGAGACAGCATTATTGGTGGAAGAGAATGATAAAGGATATTGTTAGTTATATAGCTCGATGTCTCAATTGTGAGCCGGTGAAATAAGAACATCAGAGACCTGGTGGTTTACTTCAGCGGGTGGATATTCCGTAGTAGAAACGGGAGAGGATTACAATGGATTTTGTGAGTGGTCTCCCTTGTACCCCGAATAATTTTGATTTGATTTGGGTGATTGTGGATAGGGTGACTAAGTCTTTGCATTTCATTCCGATATGTACTACCTAGTCTTCGGAGTAGTTAGCAGAGATTTTCATTCGGGAGACTGTACGGTTGCATGAAGTCCCAGTTCCCATTGTCTCAGATATGGGTACTCAGTTTACTTCCCACTTCAGGAGGACTTTTCATGGAGAGTTGGGTACACAGGTAGAGTTGAGCATAGTGTTTCATCCTCAGACGAATGGACAGTCCGAGTGTACTATCAAGATATTGGAGGAAATGTTGCGAGCCTGTGTTATCGATTTTGGAGGTTTTTGGGTTGCGTTCTTGCCACTTGCAGAGTTTGCTTATAACAACAGCTACCAATCCAGCATTCAGATGGCGCCCTATGAGGCCTTGTATGGGAGACGGTGTAGGTCTCTGGTGGGTTGGTTTGAGATCGACGAGTCTAGACTATTGGGGATAGAGTTAGTTCAGGATGCCTTAGATAAGGTGAAAGTGATCCAAGAGAGACTTCGTACTGCTCAATCGCATCAGAAGAGTTATGTAGACCGGAAAGTTCGAGATGTATCTTATATGGTGCGCGAAAAGGTCTTGTTGAAGGTTTCGCCTATTAAAGGCATTATGAGGTTTGGGAAGAAAGGGAAGCTGGGTCCATGGTTCATTGGACCTTTTGAGATACTTAGGAGGATTGGGGAGGTGGCCTATATGCTTTCTTTGCCATTCAGCTTGTCGGGAGTTCATCTCGTGTTCTATGTTTCTATGCTCCGGAAGTATGTCGGGGACCCGTCTCATGTGTTAGTCTTTAGCATAATTCAGTTGGATGAGGACTTGACCTATGATGTGCAGCTAGTGGCTATTTTGGGTCGTCATGTTTGAATGTTGAGATCTAAGGACATAGTTTCGGTGAAGTTGCAATGGAGAGGTCGGTCCGTGGAGGAGGCTATTTGGGAGACCGAGCAAGAGATGCGGAGCAGATATCCACACTTATTTGAGACTCCATGTATGTTACTTGACCTGCTCGAGGACGAGTGTTTGTTTTAGTTGGGGAGGAAGTGACGACCCGGCCCGTCGTCACGTGATTTACCACCTCATTTCCCCTATATTATGTTTCAATATTAGTATTTGAGTTGACCGGGTAGAATTGGATTGATTTTTTATGGAAATGAGACACTTAGACTCTTAAAGGGAAGCTTGTTTTGAAAAAGTCAACTGGAAGTTGACTATTTGGTTAGAGGGCTCGCATCTGAATTTTGATGATTTGGTTAGCTTTGGAGGATGACTTGTGACTTTTGAGTGAAATCACAATTGAATTTGGAGGTCCGATGTAGAATCGGGCTTGAATAGGCTAAGTTTAATTTTTACGATTACGGCTGACAGGTGGGATTTTGATCCGAGGGTCGAAATGGAATTCCAAGAGTTGCAGTAGCTCCGTTGAGGATTTTCAATATGTGTGCAAAGTTTTAGGATATTCGGAGGAGTTAAGGTTGGTTTTTTGATTGAATATGCAGTTTTTAAGAAATTTAGGCTTTGATTTGACCGTAATTGAGGATCTTGATGTTAACGTTGGGCGTTTGGATGATTTGAGAAAGTTTGCATGAAGTATAAGATCATGTCTTTGTTTTTGGCCAGGGGCCTCGAGGTTAATTCGGGTGGTTAAACAGGAAGTTTGAAGCATTGTTGCAGGTCAGATCTTTTGCCTTCTGGTATTTCCGCATCAACAGAAAAGGAGCCGCAGAAGTAGTTCCGCAGATGCGGAGGGAAAGTCGCAAAAGTAAGCAGGCGTGGCCCATGGTGTTTCCACATAAGCGGACAAGGGGTTCGCTTCAGCGGGTCCATATAAGCGTATATTACACCGCAGAAGCAGTCGATGGAGGACGGCATAAGCAGATATTGAGTCGCCTAGGCGAGGTCTGGCCTCATAAGTGAAAACTGCATAAGCGGTCATTTGGCCACACAAACGGTCCCGCATAGGCAGTAGCGGGATCGCAGAAGCAAAACCTTGCAGCTGTTTAGTGAACAGTATTTCACGATTTTTCAATGAGAAGAGAAATATTTTGGACTTCAAACTTAGGAGATTGTTGGGCAATTTTTAAGAGGGTTTGAGGGTTTTCTTCAGGTAAGAATTTCTGGCTTCGGATTATGTTTATATGGTTTAAAATCATGGAATGAACACTAAAATTTAAGGATTTAAAAGCTAAAAATGGTGGTTAGGGCTTGAAACCTAAGAAAGCCTAAAGTGAGGATTTGAGGGGTAAAATGGACTCTGATTCTTGTAAACTTCATATGTATGGACTCGTGGCGAGATAAGATCGTCTTGGTGTAAGGTTTTCTAGATTTTGAGAAGTGGGCCCGGGGCTCTTTTTCCAACTTCGTGATTCTAAATGTTTTTCAAGTAATTTCGATTGGGTTATGCTTCTTTAGCAAATAGTAACGTATTCGTTGTGATTTTTGACCAGATTCGACGCGCGAGGAGGTCGATTCAAGAGGAAAGGGCATTATGGGCTAGTCTACGGCCAACTAGAGGTGAGTAATAGATGTAGATGATGATTTGAGGGTTTGAAACCCCGTTATATCACACTGTGATGCTGTATTAAGGCGAGACACGTACTCTTCGGTGAGTGCGGGGTCGTTTGTGGACAGAGACTATGGCTTAGTCCGTCCGAGTGATGTTCATTCTATGTTATTGACTAGAAATTGATTGGTAAACATCCTACTTGGATTTTTATGAGAATATTTGGGCTACGTGCCGATTATTTGGATCCTTAGGGATTATCATCACTGTTTCCATGATGTTGAGCATGTTTTCATAATATTAGCCCTGAGTTAAATACTGTCTCGAAATGATTAGTAAACTTCTAAGGTTTTAATCACATAAACTATATTACCTATTAAATGGAACAAAAAATGGTAAATTTGAGTGTGCCTGTGTGGATTGCATGCATAACTGGACTTATTGTGGATCAGGCTGCAGTCGCAGCGAATGCTACAATGATATTGCGCTTGGGCAGTAGGAGCCCCTCCGGAGTCTGAACCCCCACAGTGAGCGAGGGTACCCAAACGGATCGAGCTATACGCCGCAACGGTCATGTGCATTGCATCGCATTCATATATTGATATCTTTTTGTCTATCTATTATTGATTTTCTGTAGTTTCATCGTTAAAAGTGCTAAGTTGTTAGTTTCAGCTTTACATTGTGGCATTTTTGGAATTTCATACTTTCAGTCATTATACATGTCTATTACCATTGAGTTGGAAGTACTCACTTTACTCCATGCACCATGTATGCAGATTCAGGTGCCTCAGGATCATAATTGAGCTTTTGCTGCTTCAGAGTTTCTGCTGAGTTGTCGAGGTAGCTGCCTGACGATCACAGGGCTTGACTCCTCCCCTATCATTTTATTATTTTCCGCATTTGTAAACATTTGTATTTCTGTGGATTTATCATTTTTTTTATCTTAGAGGCTCTAGACTCATGACCCCAAGTCTTTGGGAGTTTTATTGGTAGTTATAATGATTTGTTAATACCTCATTCTATTATCACTGGTTGGAACTACAATACTTGATAATTTAATGCTATAAATTAGAAATAGGTTGTGCAGTTAAGTTGTGAGTGTTAATTGGTCGGGCTTGCCTAGAAATTGTGTTGGGCGCCATCACCACCGGGATTGGGGTCGTGACATACCTCGGACATGGCTAAATAGAAGTAAAGTGTTTCATCCTCATTCGGAGATTGGAGTAGTGATGGGCTCGATAGATACCGTTTAACATTATTCCAAGTCTTGTTGGAACTCCGAAGTCCACGCAAAGTTGTTCTTCTTCTTGAGTAGGGAAAAGAAATGATAGCTTAGATCTTATGACCTTGAGATAAATCGGCCTAGGGCGGCTATCCGTCCGGTCAGCCATTGTACGGCTTTCACATTGTTCACTACAGTGATTTCCTCGATGGTTTTGATTTTATCATGGTTGATCTCGATAACCCTGTTTGACACCATAAAGCCCAAGAACTTGCCCAAGCCCACTCCAAAAGCACATTTCTCGGGGTTGAGTTTGATGTTGTACTTTCTTAGAATATCGAACGTCACTTGGGTTAAATAGTCCTCTACCCGCAGGGACTTAACTAGCATGTCATCAATATCTGTAGACATGTAATCTTTGACTTTCCCTAAGATTTTACATATTTTAATATTTAAATATTTAGTTTAGGTCTATTATCATTATTTTAACTAGTTTTGACTCTTTTACATTATTTTTATCACAAAATTAAAAAATACAAAAATAGTTCCATATTTCTCTATTTAATTCACGTATTAGATATTTTTAGAAAGATATATTACTTTGAACCTATTTTATTTTTAGATAATCTTAGAAAATACCAAAATAGTTTCATAGTATAATATTAATTGTTTTAATTAATTAGAATTAGATTTATATTTTTATTTTATAAATTTTATATCATGTTCATAAGAAAGAGTGAGTTTTTGGGTTAGTTTATCACATTTTTAATCAGAAAGGTCCATTTTTTAATCTATTGGCCCAATTTTTAAGCCCAACAAGACTTAACCCATTACCCCTTCTTCTAAAAAACACTACATCCAAACCCTAAAAGGAATTTTTACCTATACATCCCATATAACAAATCTTACTATCATTATTGTGCATTGTTTGTTTATTACCCTCATATCTCATATTTTTGTTACACAATATGTACCAAACGGAATCTTTCCAGATGTTGCCTCCTAAAATAATGCCTTTATTAATGCTCAAATCTATGTTAAATGAATTGTATCCTAAAATAACTCCTGTATTTAATGCTCCTAATTAATCTTTGATTTTGTACCAAATAAATGCTAAATCAGTTAAGGTAAAATCTTAAATGCTCCTAATCGAATCTCTCCAGTAAACTGAACCGAATTAATATTTATTTTGCACATATGTGCTGCCATAAGAAAAATATATTTTTTATGAAAAGAAATATATTATGAATACAGTACAATCTATTTTATGGAAAGAGATTATGTCCCAAGATTAAAAAAGAAATATTGCCCATATAATAGGAGTTCAATGATATTTTGAGATTTTTCCAAAAGGATTCTATAACTTTGGAAATAATAAATGGTTAACGATATCTTTATGTTGAAGGACCACAATGTTATTATATGAAGATAAATTTGGTAAAGCTCCAGACAAATATGGAAAAGAAGATATGTGATATAAAGCCATGGTAGAATAAATGGAAGTGAGATATTCTATAAAAATGAAATATTTTCAATACTGAAGATTTACCACTTTATGAGAGGAAGATTGAACTTAAGATTGGTACTACATTTGGTAAATATTATATTGGCAATTACACAATGTATCTAGTTAAGGAAGAAAAATCTACATTTGGTAAATAGTTTCACTAGGCAGTATTATGAGGTGTCTTGAATCTTTTTTGGGGTGTAGCTAGGTCTTAAATCTTAAAATATAGTCAAATGTAGTCAAATGTAGTTAAGGTTATATGCACTGTTTCCATTGTGTTTTTAAAATGTAGGTAAATGTATTTAAGGTTATATGAAGTGTTTCCAGCGAGTTTTTAAAATGTAGTCAAATGTAGTTAAGGTTATATGCACTGTTTCCAGTGTGTTTTTAAAATGTAGTCAAATGTAGGTAAATGTAGTTAAGGTTATATGAAGTGTTTCCAGTGAGTTTTTAAAATGTAGTCAGATGTAGGTTATATGAAGTGTTTCCAGTGAGTTCAGTATTCATGAAAAATTATTCAGTACAACCAAAGTTCATTACAACAGTACACTCTACTTCTTCTTTCGTTCAACTTTATTTCTCTCATTCTTTGGCGGTGGACCCTTCCTCTTTGCAAGCCTGCCATTAACCTCAGTCTCACTGATTGAACCATCATTTAGCTTCTTGTGGCGTAGTCCCACAGCAGAGCTCCATAGCGTCTACGGTGTTTGTCAATATCAGTAAGATCTTCCTTTGGTATAGACAAATACACAAATTTGAGTCAACAGTGACAGTTCCAAATAAAAATTACATGAAACTACATTAAACTACAAAAAATTACAAATTAACTACAAATTTGATTCAATAGTATAATTTGCCAATCAAATTTGAGTCAACACTGACAGTTCCTAAAAAACATTACATTAAACTACATTAAACAACAAAAAACTATAATAAAATTTAATTCAACAGTATAATTTGCCAATCAAATTTGAGTCAACTGTGACAGTTCCAAATAAACATTACATTAAACTACATTAAACTACAAAAAACTACAATTAACGTAAAATTTGATTCAAACTGTAACATTTGCCATCAAATTTGAGTCAACAGTGACAGTTCCAAATAACCATTACATTACACTACATTAAACTACAAGAAACTACAATTAAGTATAAATTTAATTCAACAGTATATTTTGCCAATCAATTACACATTAACTCCGAATGACAATAATTAACTACAACTTGTATAAGCGACCTTAATATGCAATAATACAGTATATTTTTACAAAAAACACTTACACGCCTAAAAAACAATTGAATTCTAATTTTTTGGCAAAAAAATATTAAACTACAAAACATTGAGGAGAAAAAAAAATTTGTTTACCTTCAATGAAATTAAAGTAAGTTTATTCAGAATGAATTACACTATCGTAAAATTAGTTAGCACGATTTGATTTCATATTAATCTTTTATTGCCTTATCTAACAATATACATTATGATATACAATATACATTATGATATATATACACATGATGATATACACCATCTCAAACACACATATTTTTTTAACTGTTAAAAAAAATAGGTAAGAATAAGAAGAAGAAAATTGGAATTTGCCAAAGAAATGCAAATCAAATCGAAAAAGCAACAATTGAATGAAGACAAGAAGAAAATTAGATAAAAAGCAAATCTTTTTACAGAATTGCCTTCGTAATAAGAAGATCTTAACTTTATAGAAAAATATATTCAACCATTACAACTTCTCAAACATTATAAAAGAACACATGCTCTTCCAAATCCAGATTCAAGAAGAAGAAAAAAAAAAAGAGATTGAAGAAGAAAATCGGAGAGAGAAGAAAAAAATACAACGAGAGAATAAACGTTGGAAGAAAGAGAAAAATGGACAAAAATAAATGTGGGGATAGTTAAATGTAGTAAAAATCGGTTGGAAGAAATAGAAAAAAATGGGGAAAGAAAATATGGAAATATTTTGTTCCACAAATCAAGCCTCTAATAAATCTTTGATAATTAAACCTTAAAAGTAAATTTTGGTACACAAATTGAAACATGGTATACTAAAAAGTAATAAATACAAACCTTAAACATGAGTGGTTATAAGGTTTGCTATATGGGATGTATATGTAAAAATCCCACCCTAAAAAGTCTTCTTCTTCAACCTAGGACGCAAGACTAAAGAGAACCTAGCAGTCATCTTCCATGGAGTGTAGACAACAATAAAAACCCTAGAACTCCATGGATTCCCATCTTCTTCTTCAACCATAGGCTGACCCCTAGACAAAGACACCTTCAGCTGCCAACCCTTCTCCAACAGCCACCACCACGCCGCCAGCCACCCCCGCACCACCTTCTTCTTTATGAAGCTCGATCTGAAGCCTTAGCTAATCCCTTGAGAACTCCATTCAACCAACAACCGCTAGCCTTTCTCCTAACACACAAGTTCCACCACCAGGCCACCAATCTCAGCTGCTAACTCCAAAAACGAGCTCCATCTACACCTCACTCTCCTCCACATCATAAACTCCATCAACAAGCACATCAGCGAACTCCAGCCGCCCAAGACCCCAGCCATTGCTTGATCTTCTTCTCACGACATCCAGAATGCACCTTAAAAAAAACCAGCGGACCTCTGAAACTAGTCATCACTGGCCGGAAAACATATGCATACACGGTCAAGAACAAGAAAGTTACAGTAGTCGGAAAAAAATAACAAAAAACAAAATTCACTACTCTTTTTCTTAGCAATTTTTATTTTTAGTTTGGTTATGGATTCATTTGAATTCCAAAGTTTACTTCTTCTTATTTCCATAGAAACTGATTCGAATCCGCACATGGAGTTTGCTTGAGTGCTGTTGTCGATTCGTGATTTGTAAGGGGTTCAATTCGAAGTTTTCTGGGTAGATTCACCATTCCGTCGAGGTTTTCGCTGTCTAAGTCTTCCGGTATTAAGCATTTTCAGATTTCATTTGGAAAAATATATCTAAGGTCTGCTTCTTAACTTGTTCTTGGTTAATATAATTTTTGATGTCTTGTGTATTTATGTGTGAATTAATGAAGTTTTTCTTCTCTGAGTGTGATGTTCTTTTCATTTAATCTTCATGCCTAGTTGATGCTCATATCACAGTATCTTGTGTTAGGATTATGATTCCTACTAAAAACAACAACCTTCATATTGAATAATTCGGATATATAAACTACATGAGCGGAAGCTAACCTGAATCCATATGTGGAAATGTTGAGCCTCCTTTTGATGATTGTCCTTTGTTGTGAACTCCTTTAGCCTTCCTTCAAGTTTCTTGAAGTATATTTGTCCCCACAAGAATGTATCCACAATACTCAACAATATATGAAAAGGTTCACAATAATAGTGTTATGACAATTATCAAAATTTGGCTTATGGTTTTCCACCCTATTTGCAAGACAATGGATTGTTTGAGTTCTTGATTCAATGGGAAGAAGAAGAACTTGTCTTGCACTAGAATGGGAACCATAACCCCACTTTATAACTCTAGGAGTTACATAACCCAAGAGACAAGAGTTACAAGACAAGAGTTATGTCTTGAGTTATGTCTTGCAAGAGTTACATAACTCAAGAGTCACAAGCATGTAACCATGGTTACATATGTAACCTTAGTTAGTCCATCATAAACTAAGGTTACCCTTTTGGGTATCTACACATTAGTCCTACACTTTAGTATGACAATACATTGGCCCCCTTAACATAATGTCCATAAGACCACATAATTAGGCCAAACCAAAAGATAGCACATAACATATAATTATCCATATATTGTTCATATGTGTGTAGATATAAGTCCATATATCTAGATATAAATCCATATATCTTACAATCTCCCACTTGGACGAGATATACAAACATATGTACAATCCTTAATATTATATGTTACAAACCTTAGGTGCACAAAATTGCTATCACAATAAAATTGTCATGAACAATCCGGTCCATCAATCATACCAACATAGGACCTAAGAGCTCGTCATTACTCATTCGTAACTAGAACCAATCATAGATCACGTATATCAATATAACCAACGACATGGATCAAGTGTAGGTATGTAGCATGGAAATAACATAAAGTGTGGTCAATAGAATGTCTATTTCCAACTGGTTCTCCTTATTGAGATCAAACTTAAACTGTAAGAGTACAAAACTTTAAAACTGAATATCTGCGCAGATATAACTGAATTACTGAATTTCTGAATATAATGGACAATACGTAAATGTGCAATACAAACTCCCACTAAAATACATAATCCTTATCTGATTTGACCACCATACAAGCAATATGCTCAAGAAATACTTTTGGTGTCAATCCCTTAGTGAGCGGATCCGCAAGCATGGAGTTTGTACTTATGTACTTAATGCACAATTGTCCATTTTGTACTCTTTCTTTAACAACCCGAAATTTGACATCCTTATGTTTTGCTTTCGTCAAACTACTGTTGTTATTAACATATGCAACCATGGTTGCATATGTTATTAGTATAAATGGCAAAATTGGAGTCGGTATACCTGATGATCTCAAACTGGTCCGAACTCCGATATGTAAGCATGTAATCCTTTGTTCTATGTATGTTCCTCATGACCCTTTTGGCTGCCTACCAATGGTCCATACCCGGATTGCTTAGATATCTGCCTAACATCCCAACAATGTACGCTATATCAGGTCGTGTACATACCTGAGCATACATCAGACTACCTACCGCCGAAGCATAAGGCGTCTTCTGCATTTCCGAAATTTCATATGTATTATTTGGTCACTGTTTGAGACAAAACTTGTCTCCCTTAGTAACAGGGGTGTTGCCTGGTTTACAATCCTGCATGCCAAATCTTTTCAGAACCTTATCGATATAGCCCTTTTGTGACAGACCGAGAACGCCTTTGGAGCGATCTCTCAGAATCTGAATTCCTAATACAAAAGAAGCTTCACCAAGATCTTTCAATTTCAAATTTCTTTGAAAGAAATTTCTTAGTTTCAAGTGATAATGCTATATCGTTACAGGCAAGCAGTATGTCATCGACATATAAAACCAGAAAAATATACTTACTCCCACTGAACTCATGGTATATACAGTCATCAGCAATATTCGATTTAAAACCAAAAGATGTAATAACTGCATGAAACTTATAATACCATTGACGAGAAGCTTGCTTGAGCCCATAGATGGATTTCTTTAATTTGCAAACCTTCTTCTCTGATTCATCCGAAACAAAGTTTTCAGGTTGCACCATATAAATTGTTTCCTCAATGTCACCATTGAGAAAAGCAGTCTTAACATCCATTTGATGAAGCTCAAGATCAAAATGTGCTACTAATGCCATTATAATCCTGAAAGAGTCTTTCGATGAAACTGGAGAGAAAGTCTCTTTATAATCAATGCCTTCTTTCTGAGTGTAGCCTTTTGCGACAAGACGAGCTTTGTACTTAATAACATTGCCCCCTGAATCCCTTTTGGTTTTAAAAATCCATTTACAACCAATAGGTTTCGTACCTTCGGGCAACGTAACAAGCTCCCAAACGTCATTATCACTCATAGACTTCATCTCATCATTCATGGCATCAATCCACTTTTGAGAGTTAGAACACTTAATGACTTGACGGAAGTTGATTGGATCATCTTCCTCAAGTCCAATATCACTTTCTTGTTCTTGGAGAAATACATAATAATCATCCGAAATTGCATTTCTCCTCTCTCTAGTGGATCTCCTTAATGGCATTTCAGTTACTTGAGGTTGTTGAGTTTGATTTTCATTAGTTATATCAGGTTCCTGATGGGGGAGATTTTCGAGATTGTCTTGAACCGGAGTTGTGTGATCCGAATCAGTAAGACCAAGATCAACAATTTGAGGGAAAGACACATGTTCTTCCTCAAAGACAAAATCTCTAACAACTTTATCTCCCCACCCCCCAAACTCAATATCCTCAAAGAACCTAGCATTTCCCGTCTCAAAAATAGTTCGTGATGTGGGATCATAAAACTTAAAACCCCTGGATTTTTCAGAGTATCCAACAAAATAGCTACTAACCATCTTAGCGTCCAGTTTCTTTTCATTCGGCCTATAAGGCCTTGCCTCAGCTGGACAACCCCAAATGTGTAAATGCCGAATACTGGGTTTATGCCCAGTCCAAAGTTCATATGGGGTTTTTATTGTAGCTGTAGTTGGAACTCTATTAAGAATATAAGCTACGGTTTTTAATATGGATTGGGACTTTTCATGAATAAGATATAGGTACCCATAACGAGAGTAATCGTCTATGAATGTGATAAGGTATTGTTGACCATTCCGACAAGGAGTAGGAAATGGCCCACAAATATCCGTATGTATCAATTCTAAGACGTCCGAATCTCTCTTAGCACCTAATCTAGTTCTTCTTTGTTTGTTTTCCCTTGATACACTCAATACAAAATTTCCGAATTTGAGGAATCAAGAGAATCAAGAATTCCATCTGACACGAGTTTCTGAATTCTTTGAATGGATATGAGACCCAAACGTTTATGCCAGAGTGAAATAGAATTCTCATTAGTTAACTTTTGGTACCATTAAACTTGTATGCAAAGTTTCTTTATTTGAAGTTATTGTATCAACCAAATATAAGCTATCAAATGTTGATAAAACACCAGTACCAATAAGATTTGAATTCCGAAAGAGACTAACTTTATTATCCCCAAATGTACATTTACAACCGGATATGTCCAATTGGGGAACTGAAATTAAGTTCCGTCTAAAAGACGGTACAATAAAAGTCTCATTCAAATCTAAATGAAAACCGGTCTTAAACAACAGCCTAAATTTGCCAATAGCTTCAACTGGCACCTTCTTGCCGTCACCCTCATAGATGTATCTTTCACCATCTTTTGGTTTTCGGCAGTTCAGGCAACCCTGCATAGATATCCTTATGTGAGCAGCATAGCCTACCCACCAATTATCCTTAGGTACCGAAATTATATTAACTTCAGAACAAACAAGAGACAGAAATGTACCTTTTTTTTCGCACGCCAGGCATGGTACTTGGTACAATCTCTCTTTACATGATCAGTCCCATTACAGAGAAAGCAACCTAATCCAGTAATTTCAACCTTAGGTTCCTTATGTTGCTTAATCTTGGGCCTTACAACCGCAACTTCCTTATTTTTCCTCTTCTTAGTTTCCTTAGAAGAAGATGCCAAATGAGCACTTTCAGTCTTATCTTGCTTAATCATTTCCTCTTCTTGCACACAATGTGAAATGAGCTCATTAAGAGTCCATTTCTCCTTCAGGCAGTTATAACTGACCTTAAACTGATTAAAGTGTGCCAGAAGAGATATCAAAACAAAGTACACAAGCAGTTCCTCAGGTAAATCCAGCTTGAGTGACTTAAGTTTCGAAGCAAGATGAGACATTTCCAAAATGTACTCCCTAATGTTTCCCTTGCCCTTATACCTCATGGAAACAAGTTTACTCAATAGTGTACTTGTTTCCGCTTTTTCGTTTTGAATAAAACGCTGTTCGAGGTTTTCAAGGAAAACTTTGGCATTAGGTTCATCATTCATAGTGCCCCTGAATGATTCTGGAATTGCACGCTTCATGATCATTAGACTCATGCGATTCGAGCGTTCCCACTTCTCCATCACCCTCCTGTCATCAGAAGAGGATGTATCCTCAAGAGGAGTAGGTTGCTCGGTCCGAAGTGATAAGTCAAGATCCATGCAACCGAGAACGATCATTACATTCTCTTTCCATTCCTTAAAGAATGTGCCGTTAAGCACAGGGATGCTATTGATATTGGCAGAGATCGTAGAAGCAGAAGAATTTACTTAAAATAGAACAAAAGGATTACTAAATACATGCTTACAAAAACTTGAACTTTAACTTTATAGATTCAAAATTAGGCATTTCCCATTACAAGATACCTAGCACAACATTGTTTTTAGTCTTTGGACAGAAAAACAACTTGTAAGTGGTACTCTTGGTGTAGTGATCAAACATAGACAATAAACTCCTGTCAAACATTAAGCCTTCCTTTGGGCCGACTTAATATTCACATGGAAAACCAAATAATCGTCTCATATTTACCACCACAAGCATGTTCGAATTCCTGCCAAATAACACCTTCCTTTGGGCCGATGTTAAACGCATGGAAGACTAACATCCACAGTCATCTTATATTTTAAAATTAATCAATCTACACAATAGAGGTTACTTTGGCAACATAATGCTTCAATTGAATAACTAAAATATTAGATGCTATAAACTTTAGTTCCTTAAGCCATTTTATGAATCTCAACTTAATGTGTTACATGTTTTGATGTGTAACACTTGAATATTAATCGTTGTTTACTGAATCGGACAATTCTATATATATTATAAGAATTGATGGACTTTAAAACAATTAATATTCACTGAAACTTAAGAGAGTTGAAACGTTTTTCTTAAACTTTACTGGACCAGACAATCGATTGTCAACACAGACAATCGATTGTTTGGTTTTTTCTGAATTTTAAGTCACTGGATGTGACAAGGAAAAATTTTTCTAAGTTACTGGACCAGACAATCGATTGTCAAAACAGACAATCGATTGTTTGGTTTTTTTTTTGAAAAAATTTTAAGTCACTGGATGTGACAAGGAAAATTTTTTCTAAGTTACTGGACCAGACAATCGATTGTCAAATCCAGACAATCGATTGTCAGGTATAATTTAAAAACATTTCATCTCACTGGAGTGTATACAATCGATTGTACAGTGTATACTTTTTCTGAATTATAACATGATTTTTAACATGAATCTTTAAACATGAAAACATGTTATTTACCAACTAAATCATGCTATATACAACGTTTTAACATGATATAAAAACATCAAACTGAATCAAATCATAGCATTCATAAGATCATGCTATCATGCTATTTCATGGTAGAATTTCATAAACAAAATTCTAATTATACTTTAACATGAATCCCAATATAACATGAACCTTATGAACATCCAAATTATCCAAAATTGAAGGGTGGCTCTGATACCAATTGTTAGGATTATGATTCCTACTAAAAACAACAACCTTCATATTGAATAATTCGGATATATAAACTACATGAGCGGAAGCTAACCTGAATCCATATGTGGAAATGTTGAGCCTCCTTTTGATGATTGTCCTTTGTTGTGAACTCCTTTAGCCTTCCTTCAAGTTTCTTGAAGTATATTTGTCCCCACAAGAATGTATCCACAATACTCAACAATATATGAAAAGGTTCACAATAATAGTGTTATGACAATTATCAAAATTTGGCTTATGGTTTTCCACCCTATTTGCAAGACAATGGATTGTTTGAGTTCTTGATTCAATGGGAAGAAGAAGAACTTGTATTGCACTAGAATGGGAACCATAACCCCACTTTATAACTCTAGGAGTTACATAACCCAAGAGACAAGAGTTACAAGACAAGAGTTATGTCTTGAGTTATGTCTTGCAAGAGTTACATAACTCAAGAGTCACAAGCATGTAACCATGGTTACATATGTAACCTTAGTTAGCCCATCATAAACTAAGGTTACCCTTTTGGGTATCTACACATTAGTCCTACACTTTAGTATGACAATACATTGGCCCCCTTAACATAATGTCCATAAGACCACATAATTAGGCCAAACCAAAAGATAGCACATAACATATAATTATCCATATATTGTTCATATGTGTGTAGATATAAGTCCATATATCTAGATATAAATCCATATATCTTACATCTTGAACTAGCATGCTAAAAATTGTTATTTAACGTAGGCTGCTACATTGGTTAATTAAGAAAGAGTTTGGGTTTAAGTCGATTCTAAATGTAAATGGGCCATTGTCATAATTTTGCACATAATTTGAAGCGATCAGTGAGTTAGGATCAGGTTAGTAAAATTGGAATGGGTTTTGGTCGAGGAAGTTGATTTGAAGCTAAAAAAAAAATTGGACTTGAGAGCACTTTCTTTTATTCTTATTTATGCTTGGTGTAATTGTGTCGTTAGAATGTATGTGTAGGCCATTAATACTTGGGTAGGCAAACCATAGGATTTTGTTAGTCTTGAGGTGAAGTCCGTTCCCTTTGTTAAATTTATCCGGGGATTGTCCCGAAGGATTTGTATATATTTTATTCAAGGGTATACCCTGAAGTACTTGTATTTGAAGGTTTTAAGTAGAGCTCGCAGTATTTTATTTTATTCTATTTTTCATTAGGTGGGGGTGACCTCGAGCCCCATGTGTGTCTATTTTTCTTTTTCAGTGATTTTACCTCAGTTGAATATTTTAAATCCAACAAGATCGAGTACGCACCCGTGACCTTCACGGGACTTGGGGAGTGCCTAACATCTTCTCCCCGAGTCAACTGAACCCCTTTATCCGAATCTTCGGGAGCGGACTTGGTTTTAGAGTCTAAAAGTTTTTAAAAGGAAAATTCATTTAAAAAAAGAAGAACGGTGACCTGGAACACCGAAATCAAAGTCAGATGGCAACTCTGAGTTACTTGTTACTTCCTTTTAAACATAATTTTTGTCACCTTCTAATAGAAAACCCTTTTCAAGCTTTACAAAATTTATTTATTTATTTAAGAGGGTTTAGTGAGGTTTTGTAAAAAAAAATGGGTGTGACATCTATGACGACTCTGTTGGGGACTTGCAGGTTCGAGCTAGTACTTGATCTTGTTGGATTTTTGGATATTAGGTCGAAGTTTTTATGTGTTTTGTTTGCTTTATTTTAATTTTATTTTGTTTATGTCTTTTTATTATTTGCTAGATGCTTATTTGTTTACAGTTTTTTCTTTATGTGTTACTGCTTCATATCCTGTCATCATTAGCATAAATCATGGGTGTCTTCTTTCTGCAACAAGTCTTCAGGAGTATGTTTGAGCGCACACGGCCTTTTATGAGTCACCCGTGTCTTTAGGGGGTGGCGTGGGAGCATGGAGTGGGAAAACAGCTAGAGCAGCCGCCATCGACCACGTGCCGCCCCGAATTGCCTTGTCTAGTGAACCTCACACTTAGGTCGGCCTTTAGGTCACTTTCATTTGCATCATGCCATTTAAACCTAGCGGGGCGCGATCCCAGGTACCGTGTTTCTTTTGTAGGAAGCCTATCCAAATTTCGTCAAAATTGAGATGTGGCCCAAAAAGACATTCAATCATCCCAATATGATACATGTTGCGCCTTTGAGGGTAAAAAAGTCATTTGACGGACCGATGCTTAGGAAAGAAGGGTGAAAATGAATTAAGTAGGGCCCACTCACATTTTTCTTTCATAGTTTTCAAAAATTAAAAAAATAGAAAATGGAAAATCCAAAAAAAACTTACACTTTTCCATTATTTTCCAAAAATTCAAAAAAGAGAGAAAAAGAAAATCCAAAAAGATTTTACACTTGTTTATTATTATCCAAAAATTCAAAAACAAAAAGAAAAAGAAAAAGAAAATCCAAAAAGATTTTACACTTTTTCATTATTTTCCAAAAATTCAAAAAAAAAGGAGAAAAAGAAAATTCAAAAATATTTTACATTTTCCATCATTTTCCAAAATTAAAAAAAAAAAGAAAACCCAAAAAGGTTTTACATAAAAAGGCAATAATATAGTTTTTCAAATTGGTTGCATCTTCCCGAACTACGGGAACCTAGTTCTCGCCTTTTGGGATAGGATACGTAGTCAACCCACATAAGGTCCAGTCTTTCAAGTGAGTGTTAGGTTCTTGGCTTTGTGGGGTCTTAGCTGTTTCTTGCATGTTTAGCTACTTTTGGCTACATCAGTCATTCTTGCAAAATAGGGTCATTTTCGCAAAAGTGGTTCAATAAATCATGTCGTAGGATCTTGAGTCCACAACTATGTGTCATATCACTATAAGAACCGTCCTTTTTGAGTTTTCATCTTTAGCCGCATCTAGCCATATCGGCTGGTTGCAAAATGGGTCATTTCTGCAAATTAATGTTTGGGCCATGAATTGTTGGAGTTTGAGGCTATATAAGTTTTACTGATGCATTTCCATATCTTTGAGGTCACCTTTGTTGAGTTTGCATTCCTAGCCACTCTTGGCCGTGTATGTTAATTTTCAAAAATAGCCCAATCATGTCCTGCATGTGTCCAATAAGAGGTGATGTGGCGTTGCAATATGTCTTGAGTCATTAATTTATTTAGTCTTATTCAGACATGGATTCATTTGCAGCAGATTGAGCATGACAAATACCGAGGACCATTGCATTAACGAGCTGCTTGAGAAAACTTTTAACTTTTAATCTATTTATGTTTTTTAAAATTTTTAGTCTTGTATAGTAGTATCCAGTCTGTCAGTCTAGATAAGATTGTAGAATCTTTTGTTATGATACTTACTGTTTTGTATATGAAAAACCAAAATATTAATAAATGAAAAATCCAAAAACATTTTTGTTTTTAGTTTATTTGTCCATTACTTTTTTCAGAACTACTCTTGATCTGATTCATGAGGACATGATACATATGCAACCTACATAGGGTTCGATCGAATCCTTTTTTTTAAACTAAAAAAAGAATGAAGTGTGGGACGTGAGAAATGAGAGGAAAGAAAAGAGCGATAATCAGAAAGAAAAGAGGGGGCAAGAAATGAAAAATCAAGCGGTAGTAGAAAGGAAAATGAAGAAAATTAATGGGGCAAGTGAACAAAATTGGGATGATGCCAAATGACGTTGTGACCCTCGAAGTCATTCTAGAACCATTAATTGTTGCTAAAGGGCATTGCACGCAATGTGATATTTCTATCTGATAAATGCTCTAACGCTAACATGGTGGCTCTGTTTTTCCCCTCTTCGTTAATTTCATTGTTATAATAACAAAGGGTGGTTAGTTTGTGGCACTTTGGTGATTCGTCCATCCAACACCAGAAAGCACAAGGTAGTCATGGCTAGCAAAAAAAACATACATGGGATTTGTAGAACCACCAAGGGAGTTTGTGGGGTCGGAGTTTCAATTGAAAGATGAGGTCCAAAGGTTGAAAAAACATATGGTAGAAATGTATCAGTCTTGGATTAAGAGGTATCCTCCATCTTCATTCCCCACTAACTATCCTTAATACCTTACAACTATCCCACCACTATCACATACCAGGTTCCCACTAACATTAACCTTTCCCCTCAACATGAACCGGGCTTTACCCCTTACCACAATTACCCTAGCACTTTCTTCCAATTTTTCCATACTCCACTAGCCAAAACAACCCCATACCTCGCTCCGGTATCTGCTCCTATTTTTGTAGCTCCTCCACCAGCTACTCTTCCTTGATCCTCTAGCGAGACTGTGGTGAAAGTCCTCGATGCCCAAGGAACAAGACCCAAGGAAAGTTTTAGGGAGTTTTGGTTCAGATGGAACGAACGAGTTACTTGGCTTAGTTCTCCGATTGAGAGAAAAGATGTTGATGAGCCCCGCCAACGCCACAATCCAGCGAGCCTTCCTGCTAAATGCTTTCAGCCTCAATACTGACCCCATAAATATCCATGTACTCCAGATAATCCTCACATACTACTTTCCTCCACAAAATCCCCAAAATCATACCTCAGCTCCCCAATACTCTATCCACAATGCAGCGCCATATGCTCCATACTCGCAAAACCTGCAACGGCTTGCACGACCTCCACAAATGTCATACCTACATCTACAAGCATATCAATCCCTTACTAGAAAGAGGTTCCAACCAAGGTCGAAGTACAGAATGAAAAGGCAGCGGCAAAGAGAAAAGTCTTTCACGCCAATCGGAGAATCTTACACAAGCTTGTTTGAAAGTTAAAACAGTCTGGCCTGATTGAGCCGCTCATCAGCTACACTCCGGACCCATATGCAAAAGGTTTTGATCATATCGTATGGTGCATGTTTTACTCTAATGTCCAAGGGCATAGCATTGAAGATTCCCTTCTTTAAAAAGAGAGATAGAAAGAATGATTAAAGAATGGATAGTTGTTGTCCAGGACAGTGACACCCCGAACATTGCACAGAATCCTTTACCTGCACATGATGATGCAAACTTTGTGGGGAAGATACGTGGTAATATGGAGTATGAGAATCCTCTTGGGAACTTGCTGGCTAAAATTAATGATATTGAAATTGATGAAAATCCAAGTATTTTTTATAAGCAACCATAATTTTGGAATCAGATCTTTTGGAAAATTAACTCAAGTCTGCTTTGAACTGGGAAGGGTCATTCATTGGGACAAAGTTATTGCCCATTGGCACTTTTTTTTGTTGATGCCATCAGTATATACTATGTATGATCTGTTTGTTTATCTTCAATTGCATGCTTGTACTTGGCATTTTTAAGTTTTGTATGACGAAGGCATTTTATTCTGCTATCCAAACACTTTTATCCTTTGCTACCCATTATGATCCCTAATTTTTATTTCATACCCCTCTTTTGGAATCAGCGATGGAGTTGGGAACTAGAAAAGGAGAAGAGAAAGGGAAAAAGAAGAAGAAGAAAAAACAAACAACTTTGTCCTTTGAACTACGTTCGACCTGATTCTTGTCACCACAAGTTACGTAGGCAACCTTATAGTTCGGTCAAATCAAATAAAATATTTCATAATTCCCCGAAATCAAGAATGGGGCAGATCTTCTAAGAAATCCCATAAAAAATCCAAAAAAATTCCCCGACTCCAAGAAACTGGGGCAGAATATTTAATTTTCCAAAAGATCTGATTCTAAAAGTTGTAATTTTGAACCCTTCCATCTTAACTTATTTTGAGCCTTCATGCCACCTTTTCTTTCCATCCTTGTCCAAAAGCCTACATAACGGTCCAAAAAAAGACCTTCTGACCAATCTTTGAGGATGTCAAATCAAGTGTGGTGTGAAAGTATGATCTTCTTCCATCATGGGTAATACTTTGTTCTCAGCACAAAGAGAGAAAATGGTAAAATGAGAGAGTCTTATCGGTGAAAACCTAATGGGCACCATAAGGCGACAGTGAGTTGAGAAAAAGAGCAAAATAAGAGAGGCTTGATGGTGAAAATCCTTTAGGGCACTACAAGTCGACTGAGGATTGCGGATCATATGGGACAATTGAAGCGTCGAAGCCCAGTTCATAGCGACGATGTACAAAAAGAGTTGAATATTAGACTCGCTTGAAAGATTAGAACACTTGATCCACTGGTTCATGTCATGCTCTTTAGAGTTAGAATCCACATCTGATAAGTTTCTACTTCATAATTTTCTTATTACGTATCATCTCTTTCCCGCGTCCCTTATTTTGTTCCTTTCGTTTTGTTTGAGTCCCTTCTTAAGTCTGTTTGGTCGGAACAAGTGAGAAATGACTTTAATATTTGCTACCAACTTTCCAATTGAATAAATTGAATTTTGCTGGCACATCAGAGTGGTATGAGTCAGGGAAAAGTGGTATGTGTATTGAATTGGTAACAATCAACATGCTTTGGGATTCATGTGAGAAATGCAAGAGTTCAGTAAATGTCAATCCATAAGCAAAATGCAATTGATAGAGGATATTGGAAACGAATGGAGCAAAGGTGTTTTTTGTGATAAGGTATGAAAGAAAATGAATAGTTGATGACATTCAAGGTCGTCCAAATTGAAATTAAAGTTATTTTGGCTAGTGCAGAAGCAGACACTCAACAGTGATGCCACAAACTAATCACCACGTTTTCAAACTAATAAGATTTTATTTGTTTGAAATAGGGGAAACAAAATTTGTTAATCCACAAGGAGCTCCCATGAAAATGGCATGGTCCAAGGGCAAGTAATTCTGTTCAGAATCCTCAAGACGAGAGCGTGGATTAGGTAAGTTCATTTACGTTTTCAGGACCCACTAGATAACGGGATTTAGATTTTAAAAATTTTCAGGACCCTCCTAGATAATGAGATTTAATTTTAATAGTTCTCAGGAACCCCCTGGATAATTGGATTTAATTTAAAATTTTTAGGACCCTCATGGATAATAGAATTTAATTTAAAAGTTCTCATGACCCTCTTAGATAATGAGATTTTATTTTTAAAAATTCTTAGGACCCTCCTGGATAATAGGATTTAGTTTAAAAAAATTTAGTCCCTCATGGATAATGGGATTTAATTTCAAAAGAGTTTTCATGACCCTCGTGGATAATGAGATTTAATTTCAAAAGAGTTTTCAGGACCCTCCTGGATAGTGGGATTTAGTTTTAAGTTCTCAGGCCCCTCCTGGAAAATAGGATTTAATTTAATATTTTGAGGAGCCTCCTGGACAATGGAATTTAATTTAAGTTCTCATCACACTCCCGGAAAATGAAATTTAATTTAAAATTTTCAGGACCCTCCTTGATAATGGGATTTAATTTTAAAAGTTCTAAGGATCCTCCTGGATAATGGGATTCATTTTATAATTTTCAGGAACCTCCTAGACAATGGGATTTAGTTTATAAATTTCAAGACCCTCCTAGATTAGTGGATTTAATTTTTAAAAAAAAATTGAGAACCCTCCTAGATAATGAGATTTAATTTTAAAAGGTTTTCAGGACCCCTTGGATAACGGGATTTAGTTTTAAAAGTTCTCAAGACCCTCCTGAATAATGGAATTTAATTTAACGTTCCCAGGACCCTCCTGGGTAATAGGATTTAATTTAAAATCTCAGGACCCCCTGGATAATGAGATTTAGTTTTTAAGTTTTCAAGACCCTCCTGGATAATGGGATTTAATTTATTAAAAAATATTTGCGACCCTCCTGGATAATGAGATTTAGTTTTGATGTTTTTAGAGCCCTCTTGGATAATGCGATTTAATTATTAAAAGTTCTCAAGACCCTCTTGTATAATGGGATTTAGTATAAAAAAATTCCGAACCCTCTTGCATAATGGGATTTGGTTTAAAATATTCAGGATCCTCCTGGATAATGGTATTTAAATTCAAAAGAGTTTTCGAGACCCTCCTGAATAATGGGATTTAATTTTTAAAAGTTCTTTGAACCCTCTTGGATAATGGGATTTAGGATTTTAAGCCTTCAGGAACCTCCTAGATAATGGTATTTAGTTTTTAGTTTTTCAGGACCCTCCCGCATAATATGATTTAATTTTTAAAATTTTTTAGGACCCTCCTGGATAAAGATTTAGTTTTAAATTTTCAGGACTCTATTGGATAGTGGGATTTAAGTTAAAATTCTTAGGACTCACCTGGATAATGGGATTTAATTTAAAAAATTACAAGACTCTCCTGGATAATGGGATTTAGCTTTAAAATTTTCAGGACAGTCCTGGATAATGGGATTTAGTTTTTAAATTTTCAAGACTCTCCTGGATAATGGGATTTAATTTAAAGTTTTCAGGACCCTCTGGATAATGGGATTTAGTTTGAAGTTTTAGAGTAAGTTCTCCCTTTAAAAAATAATTTAGCTTTAAAGTTATCACTCTTAAGATGAGATTTAATTTGAAGTTTTCAGGGCCCTCCTGGATAATGGGATTTAGCTTTTAAATTCTTAGAGCTCTGTAGGTTACATGATCCGATTAACACTCAAAAATATGCCCAGATCCCAAACTAGGGCAGAAAAATTTCTTTTGTTTTGTCTGATTTGTTGTAATATGAGGCGCCCACCTGGATAACGAGAGAATACAGTTACAAGTTGTGGTAATCAGGCACCCACCTGGATAACAAGGGAATACAGCTTAAAGTTTTAGCAATCAGGTGCCCACCTGGATAACAAGGGAATACGTTTCAAATTTTAGCAATCAGGCGCCCGCCTGGATAATGAGGGAATACAGTTTCAAGTTTTAGCAATCAGGCGCCCACCTGGATAGCGAGAGAATACGTTTCAAGTTTTAGCAATATCAGGTGCCCACCTGGATAACGAGGGAATAAAATTCCAAGTTTTAGTAATAATGGGGTTCACCTAGATAACGAGGGAGTACAGATTCAAGTTTTAGCAATTAGGTGCCCACTTTGATAATGAGGGAAAACAATCTCAAATTTTAGCAATCAGGTGCCCACCTGGATAAGGAGCGAATACAGGTTCAAGTTTAAGCAATCAGCCACCCACCTGGATAACGAGGTAATACATTCAAGTTTTGGCAATCAGGCTCCCACCTAGATAATGAGGGAATACAGTTTCAAGTTTTAGCAATCAGGCGCCCACCTGGATTATCAGGAAATACAGTTTCAAGTTTTGGAATACAGTTCAAGTTTTGGTAATCAGGCGCCCACTTAGATAACGAGGGAATACAATTCAAGATTTTGATAATCAGGCTCCCACCTGGATAACGTGGGAATAATTCAAGTTTTGGTAAGCAGGTGCCCACTTGGATAATGAGGGAATACAATTTAAGTTTTGGTAATCAGGCGCCCACCGAGATAACGAGGGAATAAAGTTCAAGTTTTCGCATTCAGGAGCCCACCTGGATAACGAGGGAATACAATTTAAGTTTTAGCAATCAGACTCCCACCTAGATAATGAGGTAATACATTTCAAGTTTTAGCAATCAGGTGCCCACTGGGATAACGAGGGAACACAATTTCATGTTTTAGCAATCATGCACCCATCTGAATAACAAGGGAATACTTTTCAAGTTTTTGGTAATCAGGCATCCACGTGGATAACGATGGAATACAATTCAAGTTTTTAGGTAATCAGGCCCCGACATGGATAACGAGGGAATACAATTTATTTTTTTTTTGTAATCATGCGTCCACCTAAATAGCGACGGAATACAGTTCAAGTTCTTTGCAATCAAGCACCCACCTGGATAATGAGGGAATATAATTCTAGTTTTTGGCAATCAGGCACCCAGCTGAATAACAAGGGAATACAATTCAAGTTTTGCAATCAGGCACCCACTTGGAGAATGAGGGAATTCATTTCAAGTTTAAAGTCACTGCCAGGCACCCACTTGGAGAACGAGAGAATTCATTTCAAGTTAAGTCAATTGCAGGCACCCACCTGAAGAATGTTGAAATTTATTTTGAGTTTAAGTCGTTGCCAGCCACTGACCTGGAGAATGAGGTAATTCATTTCAAGTAAAGTCATTGGCAGGTGCCTACCAGGAGAATGAGGGAATTTATTTCAAGTTCAAGCCGTTGGCAGGCACACACCTGGTGAATGAGGGAATTCATTTCAAGTTTCAAGTTGGTCGCAGGCACCTACCTGAAGAACGAGGGAATTCATTTCAAGTTAAGTCTTTGGGAGGCACTCACCTAGAGAATGAGGGAATTTATTTTGAGTTCAAGTCATTGGCAGGCACCCACCTGAAGAATGAGGGAATTCATTTCAAGTTTTAAGTTGGTCGCAGGCACCTATCTGGAGAACGAGGGAGCTCATTTTAGAATCCATATCATGTTTCAAGATCTAACGGCAGGTTCCCACCTAGAAAATGAGGGATTTCATTTCAGAGTTACTTCAATTCACAAATTTAAGAAGCGTCAGGAGCCTGCCTGAAGAATCGGCTCCCTTTTTCAATTTCATATTGACGATCAAGTAAAAGAAGATTCAAGACAAGAAGTAGATAGGATCTTGTATTTTTCTTTTACATTTGCTGTAATTTTTTCCTTTTATTTTCGATTTAATGGAATGAACCACAGACCGGAATCTCAACGGCACTTCAATTGGCTCTCCACCTCGGTATACTCCATCACTGTTCATACTTCTAAACTACACGTGGCATGATTCCTTTATAGTGAAGGATATGTAGGCAGCTCGGATACCAGCGTTCGGCCACATTCTCCTTCCTCTTAGGTTTTGATCTCTCTAAATAAGGGTCGGGTCAAAAAAACTTGTCTAGTCGTTCTTTGTCTGAAAATACTTTGTATTTCCAATCAAAGAGGGGAAGTTGTAGACATGTGATTTTTTATCCTCCCCAAGATTTTACATATTTTAGTATTTAAATATTTAGTTTAGATCCAGTATCGTTATTTTAACTAGTTTTAACGCTTTTCCATTATTTTTATCACAAAATTAAAAAATACAAAAATAGTTCCATATTTTTCTATTTAATTCACATATTAGATATTTTTAGAAAGACATGTTAGTTTGAACCTATTTTATTTTTATGTAATCTTAAAAAATATAAAAAATAGTTTTATAATATAATATAATTTGTTTTAATTAATTAGAATTAATTTTATATTTTTATTTTGTAAATTTTATATCATTTTCATAAGAAAGAGTGAGTTTTTGGGTTAGTTTATCATATTTTTAATGAGAAAGGTCCATTTTTAATCTTTTGGCCCAATTTTTAAGCCCAACAAGACTTAACCCATTGCCCCTTCTTAAAAACACTACACCCTAACCCTAAAGAGTCTTCTTCTTCAACCTAGGACACAAGACAAAAGAAAACCTAACAGTCATCTTCCATGAAGTTTAGATAACAAGGAAAACCCTAGAACTCCATGGATGCCCATCTTCTTCTTCGGCCATAGGCTGAACCCCGAGACAACGATACCTTCAGCCACCAACCCTTCTCGTGCAGCCACCCTTACGCCTCCAGCGACCCCCACTCAACCTTCTTCTTCATGAAGCTCGACCTAAAACCTTAGATGAACCCTAGAGAAATCCACTCAACCAACAGCCGCCATCCTTTCTCCTAGCACACAAGATCCACCACCAGACCACCCCTCTCAGCAGCTAACTCCAAAAACAGCTCCATCTACACCCACTCTCCATTATACCTTAAACTTCATCAAAAAGCACACCAGCAAACTCCAGCCGTCCAATACCCCAACCATGGCCTGAGCTTCTTTTCACGACAACCAGAATACACCTTAAAAACAAAAACCATCGGACCTCCGAAACTGGTTATCACTAGCCAGAAAACGCACGCACACATGGTCAAGCAAGAAAGTTTAACAAGTCAGGAAAATAACAAAAAACAAATTTCAGTGCTCTTCTTCTTGGCGATTTTGATTTTCTATTTGGTTATGGATTCGTTTGAATTCCAAAGTTTACTTCTTCTAATTTGCATAGAAATTGATTCAGTTTTGCTCATGGAGTTTTCTTGAGTGTCGTTGTTGATTCATGATTTGTAAGGGGTTCCATTCGAAGTTTTCCAGGTAGTTTCTTGGTTCCGTTGAGGTTGTCGATGTCTAAGTCTTCCAGTATAAGCATTTTCACATTTCATTTCGAAAAATATATCTGAGGTATGTTTCTTTACTAATTCTTGGTTAATATAAATTTTGATGTCTTGTGCATTTATATGTGAATGAATGAAGTTTTTCTTCTCTAAGTGCGATGTGCTTTTCATTTAATCTTCATGCCTATTTGATGCTCACATCATAGTATCTTGAACTAGCATGCTAAAAATGGTTATTTAACGTAGGTTGCTACATTGGTTAATATAGAAAGAGTTTGGGTTTAAGTTATTCTAAATATAAATTGGTCTTTGTGGTAATTTTTCCCATAATTAGAAGCAATCAGTGAGTTAGGATCAGGTTTTTCACGACCCCAATCCCTGATCGTGATGGTGCCCAACACCATGCTAGGCAAGCCCGGTCATTAAACACTCACAATCCCATTCATATAGAATTCATTAGTAATTGACAAAATTAATGCTAGTTTAATACCAATAGATGTCTGAACAATATATGAAATAAGCGAAAAAATCATAATAATATCTCTACAAGCCCAACAAATCTGGTGTCATAAGTCTGAGCCTCTAATACAAGATGTCAACTCCTAATACATAGATAGTCTAGAGTACTCAAATGTAAAAGATAGAGGGAGAACATCGAATCTGTGGATGCCATGCAACTACCTCGATAACTCCGTGGGAACTGAACAACTAGAAACTCGCACTACACCTCAGGGACACCCGGATCTGCACACACGGTGCAGGAAGTAATGTGCGTACTCCGACCCAGTAAGTAATAATCATAAATAATGGCTGACAGTATAAAATCACGTAAAAGCACTAAGAAGTTCTACATCAAAGTAGTAAAACACTTTAAAATAGTAAAATAATGGGTAAACCAAGAAATATCTCTTTAAATTAGGTAAACAGGTAATTTATCGGATGTTTAGCAAGTATCGATCCGCTCCTCGAGCATACTGTTCAATTATTTATTACTTAGCCTTAGTATTCAATTTATATACTCTTTTCAATAACTAAAATCAAAATATACCGATGCGGCATGTAGTCCGATCCGTATATCGCTGTGGCGTATAGCCCGATCCATATAATTAGTCGACTGTGCTCACTGGGGGTGTGCAAACTCCAGGAAGGGCTCCTACAACACAAGCACTATATTGTTGTGGCGCGTAGCCCAATCCACACACACACACACACACACATATATATATTTCCAAAACCATGTCAATCGAGCATTAGAAGCATTTACCCGTCAATTAGCCACCTAGGTGAAAGTCACCACCCTAGTGCCTTTCCTATCCATTAGATTTAACTCTTAGCAATTTTGCATTAGCATGATTTGGTTATAATTAGTAGTTGATATTTGTAACTTGTTAAAGAAAAATCAAAAGATGTTTGACAGTGATAGTTAGAATAATTACACGACTCTAGACTAGATAGATACTCGACTCTCGTTCTAGCTCCCTGAGGAATTCGATCTCGACCCTCATATTGGGTAAACGCTATTCCGACCCTCTCTTCCTACTATAATCTTGACAATAAAAAGTGTAAAGATAACATGTGTAACAAGAGTTAGCAAGGAAATAATCAATATTATCTTTATCCCCATGATGGGCGCCAAACTATTAACCTCGAAAAATGTGAGTAACAATTAAAGATAATCTATGGTTTCAAAAATATGTGATTTATTCCAATACTAGTGAATATACAAGTAATATTAGGTTTAAGTAAGAAGAATTGATGAACCAAACTAGTGTTGTTGGAGAAGCGGGGACCTCAAGCTCGATTATCTTGGGGGCCTCGAGGTGATCTAAGAGCCAATAAAGTATGAAAAATAAAGTAAAATAATAAAGCTGCAGAACAATTGTTGAGCACGGGAAAAGCAAAGTAGAATATTCTATTGCAGTCAATGAGATGTTTTTACCAAGATTAGGGTCCCCTTTTTATATAAGGGGAAAACCCTAATATGGTACAGTTCCAATTATGACAAAAAATTCTATTGATACAACTGTATAACAACACAGTACGGACTTTTACTATTTCCTACAGATCTTATGTTACATTCCATATTTTTGTATATGAGAATACGTCGTAAGCCAATTGATGTAAGCTCGAAAATAAGATTATTTTTAAAGTACATAACGTAAGTTCATTATTTTATCTTGGAGGTTACAAATTTTTACTATCATGAATAACAAGTACCAAAAGGGCTGGAAAGCTTAGACGCTAAACGAACTGAAGAAAATAAGTTTTATCGAAAGTCGACAGTTTGGAATATTATAACATATCCTTTTTGGGTGAGGCTAGGGTGATTAACATAACAAGGAAGTTAAGCTATGAGTTATTAGTCGCATGATAGTCATGCATTATGTTTTTAAGTTAATCAAGTTGTGGAACAGAAGTTGGCAAAGGTCATCACAAGTTGCATTTATAATGTGCTGAAATTTAGGTCATATGTAGATGCACTTTTCTCCCAATATACTAAGAATCAAGGGATTATCTGCATATCAAATTGAATATATATTAGTCTAGTTTCTAACGCATTAAACCGTTTGTCAATACGATGTTGGACTAGAGAGATATTCGCGTTTTAGCAAGACTGCGCCAAGCAGCTCTCTATGGGGCCCATATAGGCGGTTTACGACATATGGATATATATAAGATGTCTCAACCCCAATTTAAGTCATTATTTTCTGTGCATTCAGACCTTAAAACCCTAGAGACACTCTCTCAAGGTTCTCTCAGTATCCAAGACCCAAACAAAGGGCAAACAACACAAATCAAGTGTCGGGAATCATGTGGCGCAAGTAAATTTCTTGTTCTTCTTGTTGTTGCTGATTTTTGGACGGTTCCAGCTCATGTGGGTGGTTGTTTTAATTGGTTTATGTTATGTAAAATACTCTCTCATGGTTTTCATATCAACCCTACGTTATTTCAAGTCTTGCAATGGATTACAACATATTTCAACATCAAAAGTGAAGAATAACACCTCTTTGAGGTTGTGTTGTCATTAAGGATAGTTGTGGGCTATTTTATGCTGAAATTTTAAGTTGTTGCTACTGGATCAAGTGAGTATAATAGCCTACTAATTTTGCTTAAGCTTGCTTGTATGTTGGTTAAGTTGTAAGGATGATAAATTAAAAGATAATACTTGGATAAGTTTAAGTCACTTCTATGGTGTTGTGTTGCCATTGAGGATTGGTGTAAGCTAAATATAACTTAAATTTTAACTTGAAGCTACTGTAGGAGGTATGTGTATTTTGTTCTTGCAGGTGTTTAAGGATTTTAAAGTGATGAATGCTCGTTGAAAAAAAATTTAAAAGAAGAGGAAAAATAAAGTTAATAATGGGTGCTTACTTAATATTTATTTAAATATTTGTAATTGTTTATATAAATTTACCAAATATGGTCAAATTAATAGGTGCTTAAGCACCCACCGGTGCTCATGTGGATTCGGCATTGGCAACACATAGCAGTAATGGTTCAATACCTAAAAGCATGAAAGACAACCAAAATAACCAAAAGACTACCATCAGGTCGCCCATTCTAATCTGAAACAAGAGTGATCGAATGGGATACGTCAAGCATATAACCCGAATGGACTAGATATCTATGGTGCCATACTCCGATGTATCCTAAATCTTTTCGAGATTGGGGCCCTGTCTGTTACGCTATCACAGTTATACCTTTGAAGGATTGCATTATGTTTTTGTATAGCCGCCTTGAAGGCCGACATTCAACTAGAATTACTTCATTGCGTTCTTCAATTCTGTTTTGATTATTGTTAACATTTATAGTATTTTATGCAAAACACTTTGGATTAATTTGTTTGCTAGTAACCGTAAAATATAAATTCAATTGCTTATTATACAATCAGATTTTGGGTCAAACATATATACGGTGAAATCAGAGGGTCCAATTCCTCACCATCAAAACACCTCAGAGGATCATCTCAGAGGCTCGAGTCTTGAAGGCTACGGTCGTGTTTCCACTCTCGAGGTTCGCCGATGCTCGACCTGAGGACAATGTTGACCACGGCTGTGATAGAAATGGGGAGTTCCCAAGACACAGAGCTAGGGCTGACAAAGTCTAGTATACTACTCTAAACCCGAATCAGGGCGCCATCTAGTTGTCCCATCTCTATATCTTTATAATTAATGCATTTTTGTACTATGTTGGGATTCCCCTCATAAAGGGGATCCTTATCATTTTAGAGATCTTTGTTGCTTTAGTTGCTCCATACAAAATATATAAGAATATTCTCTCTGCTCTCTAACATGTTCTCTTGATATTATTGCTTCTTTTTATTATCTTCATTATTGTTCATCATTTATTGCTTATCATTGGCCATAAAGAGCCTTCATTGATTTTTTTATAACTGTTAGTCATACTCTAATCACCTTTGATAGCTCACTATCGAGATCCGGAATCGACCTCGAGACCCTCGAATCGACAAGCTCGAGGCCCCGATTGTTAACCTATCGGTTTGGTTATCACCTTACTCCTTACTCTTATCTCATTTCTAAACCTCACACATAGCATCAACTACTTAACAACTAGTATAAAAATAGATCACATATTTTATAAAGTCCCATAATCAAATTTAACTATTATTATCATTTTCGCGGTAAACAATTTGGCGCCCAATGTGGGGCTAAAAATAATAGTGATTATTTTCTTGATGGTTTTACTACATAACGCAAGTTATCTTTCACGCTTTTTCTTGTCCAAGATCTTCAATTTCAGGTCTAGATATCTAACTCAGTGAATGGAGGTGAAAACAACAATCTTGAGGACCACCGATAAAATGGTGCGGCTATTCTAGGTATTGGTGTGCCACCACGTAACCCTGGGAATGCACCAGAACCAATCCCTATGGACGGTCTCACACGACGCCCAACACATCAACATAAGCTCCCACACCGAAATACCCCAACCAGGGAAGAACTTGAGGTTAGCCTCCATCTTATTTTTGAAATGTGCAGGCACAACAACTGGCTATTGCTCAGCTGCAAAGTCACCGAACAACTCCTAGCATGGTACACCGGGGATATCTCCCCCAGCCGAATAGGTACCGGAGAGATCGAGCAATAACGAGTCGATGGCCGATCCCGTCATCATAAGATTCTCGAGGAAATCACCAAAAGGATCAAATCGAACGATAAAATGATAGAAGCCAACGATAGGAAAGTCGAAACTTACAACTCTAGGGTCGACCAATTCCAGAAGTGCCTTCGATCTTGAAAGGTGTGGACTCAAAGAAGTTCGTACAAAAATCGTTCCCACAAGAAGCGGCCCCGAAACCCATCCCAAAGAAGTTCAGAATGCCAGATCTTTCAAAATATAACGATACCTCGGACCCTAATGAGCACGTTACCTCTTACATCTATGCAGTAAAGGGCAATAGCTTAAGGACGACAAGATCGAGTTCGTCGTGCTGAAGAAGTTCAGAGAAACACATTCTAAAAGGGCAATAATGTTGTATCGTAACCTGGCCCCAAACTCTATAGACTCATTTGCTATGCTGGCGGATTCCTTCATAAAAGCGCATGCGGGGGCCATCAATCTGGCCATAAGGAAATCCAACGTCTTCAAAATCAAGCAAAGAGAGAACAAAATGTTCCGAGAGTTCGTATCTTGCATCCAAATGGAACGAATGGAACTACTGCCGGTCTCCGATGACTGGGTAGTGCATGCCTTCACTCAAGGTCTGAATGAACGAAGCTTGGTGGCTTCAAAATAGCTGAGATAGAATTTGGTCGAGTATTCTGTTGTGACCTAGTCATACGTCCACAACTGATACCAGTCGAAGATCAGGGTCGAAGATGACCAGCTAAGAGCCCTCTCGGTCTCAGTATACCCAAGCAGGCTTCTGGCAAAAGATCCAAAACCAAACAAAGAAAGATATCAGCCACACACCGAAGATAGAAGGAACGCCCCGAGGCAAAACCTACCTCACAATGATCGAAGGATAGACTAAGCACAGAATCCTTAGAGATTCATCAACAGAGCCGGATTCGATAGGAACGCAGGTCCAACAGAGGAACCTCACTTATTAGAATACAACTTCAATGTCGATGTATCAGACATCATATTCGCCGTCCATAAAATCAATGACGCCAGGTGGCCCAGGCCTGTACAATCAGATCCTTCACAGAAGAATCATAACTTAGTGAGTGAATTTTACAACAGGCATGGCCACAAGACAGATGATTGCCACCAGCTCCGAGAAGAGGTAGCCCAACTACTAAACAAAGGTCACCTTTAGAAACTCCTCAGTGACCGAGCCAAAAGTCAGTTCCGAGAAAGTGAGACGGCCAAGAAGAATGAAACAAATGAGCCACAACATGTCATCCACATGTTCTTAGGAGGCATCGATGCCCCACTGGAACCCGTGATGAGAAGGAAAAAAATATCCATCACTAGAGAAAAACGAACCCGGGGGTATATACCCAAGGATGTCCTCACATTTAGTGAAGAGGAAATGGATACCTTGTCTCAACCCTACAATGACACACTTGTATTCTCTTTCCTTGTAAATACATTTCAAATAAAATGTGTACTCGTGGATCTAGGTAGCTTGGCCAACATTATCAGGTCGAGGGTAAAAGAGAAACTTGGACTACTTGAACAAATTGTGCTCGCCACTCGAGTCCTCAAAAGATTCACCATGGCAAGTGAAACAACGAAAGGAGAAATCATCCTCCCAGTCAACATGGCCGGCATAACGCAGAATGTCAAATTCCATGTCATCGAAGGAGACATGAGGTGAAACGCCTTGTTCCGAAGATCGTGGATACACTACATGAGATCAGTACCATCCACCCTCAACCAAATGATGAAATTCCCGACAAAGGATGGAATAAAACCGTCTACGGGGAACATCATGCGGAAAGAGAAATGTTCGCGGTACATGATGTGGCGCCGGCACCAATATTCCACCCGAAAAGGGGCCAAAGGGTAATCAAACTACATCTTCGGTTAAGTTCAATTAAACAAAGTAAAGGACCATACCGAGTCCTTATCACAAGCGAGTAGAACACATCGGACCTCGAAATGTCGTCGGCACATCCCACACTAAGGTATAACCCTCTCCCAGGCACCCGACCAAAGCAGTCAAAGCGCTAACCTAGCCCGAAGACCTTAAGGTTTTAAGGCATCCGTTTCACTCATTTCCTTCAATTGAGTTTCTGTCCCGAAAAGGGTTTTACCGGCAAGGTTTTTAATGAGACAACATCCACATGCTACCTAAGGAAGACTAGACAAGTATTCGAGGCTTCTTTTGCAATCAACCCCGAACATTGATGAGAACCACCCAGAAGGCCATCCATTCGGAAATGCCAAGAAACACCAAATGGGTCCCAATAGGAAAATGACGTGCCGGGCCAAACGGTCGAACGAACCGTGATTGTATAGCTGTCCCCCAATAGCGAAAACATGTATACTTGTACCAATTAATCAAAGACTATCTTTTATCAAAGCATCTCATGCTCCAAAAGAAACTTGACATCCTTGCGAAAATGACTCCTCTGACAAAAACGTCCCGAGCACTCGGGACTAGCGTCAACAATTCAACACCTGGACGACCTCTGATCGGGACTCCAAACTATAAGCCCTCAAGTGAGGCAATATGAAATACACGAAATGTCTCCAAGGCCGAAAGTATCCTGAACACTCGGGGACTGGCATTAAAATCCCAAAAATTGCACCATCTCAAGGTCGGAATCTCCGAAATCATAAGACCTTAATGAGGCAATACCATGTTTGTGAGTAACGGCTCCCAAGCCAGAATAACCTCGATGACTTGGGACTGTCACAAATTACCAATTATTAAATAACCCGAGGCCATAAGACCCTAAGCGGGCAGACTCGATCTCGTAAGACCAACATAAGGCAGCAACAGTATCTGTAAGACCTCAATCAAGGCATGAACCATACTTGTACCAAGTATCTAAAAACTATAAAGAGGCATAAAATTTTTGTAATACCTTACTAAAGGCATAAACCCTATCTCAAATTTAAGGTTATATATCGAACATGTAAGACCCCCAAAAGGCATACCCTTGATATAGATGTCGAAACTACTTCACTCGAGATCAGAAATGGCTCCGGCCAAGCACAAATGACTACAGTCATAAGGTTGTAGCTATACTAACGCGACTCAAGGACGCCAGGCCATTGCTACAAAATCATAGGACTTCAATTACTTCGAATCTACTACAAAAAGAACCAGTTAAATAGGCTACCCTCGACATAGGCAAAAGAGCTTCAACCATGTCAGCTCACAATCATAGGCTTCGAGATACTCAGCCTCCAAGACAAACTTCCTGAGGTGCTCGATTATTACCACATAAGGACTCGTAATCGAGGTTTTTATCGAGCCGTCGAAGATTCAGGAAAAAATTATTTCACGAAGTCCTTAACGAGGGAAAAATAAAGCTAATAAAAGGTCGCTTCGACCTAAGGCATAAGATTCATTGTCGCCAGCCCGCAATAAAACGTTGCATCGGCCCAAGGCATAAAATCCATTATCGCCAGGCCGCATCGGCCCAAGGTGTAAGAGCCATTATCGCCAGCCCACACAAATCCGAAAACTCAAGGGTCAAATGAGCTCAAGTCAAAACCTGACTTGGAGACTAAACCCAAAATAGTTAACTACATATGCTTGAGGGCAACGCATAAGAGCCATTGTTGCCAGCCCATACAAATCCGAAAACTTGAGGGTCGAATGCGCTCAAGTCGAAACTCGGCTTGGAGACTAAACCCAAATTAGTTAAATAAATATGTCTAAGGGCAAGGCATAAGAGCCATTGTCTCCAGGCCACATAAGAGGTCGATTTGACCAAGCCACATAAGAGGTCGATTCGACCAAATGCGTAAGAGTCATTGTCGCCAGCCTAATGAGCCTTAGGGCTACATGTAAAAGGTTGCATCGGCCAAGTATATAAAATCCTACAGGACATCCTAATGAGCCTCAGGGCCCTATCACGAATATAAGGATGCTCATCTACCCAAAGACAAGTTCACATGGCTAAATTTGAGACAGAGAGAGATACGCAAGAAGTACAACCGAAGGTTTTCTTTTATACACATATACAAAAAATCTCCATCTACAAACATACTTTGAAAATGTTGTATACAGATGGGAAAATCTATGCCCTCCCCCTTGGAGGCTATGACCTCATCTTCGCTTTCTTCGATGTTGGACAGAAGTAACCAAGTATCATGCCCATCCGCCCTCGCTCATGCTAACTCTTCCGAGAGGATAAAACCCCTAGCACAGATCTCGCCGAGAATGTTTCTTTGAGTCTTTCAATGAGAATATTCTTTGATCGTCTCTTCGCGATCGAGGATCCTTCTCAGCTCAGCTTGAGCATTGGTAGCGTCCTTTACAAAGATCACCATATTCTATTCAGCCTCAGTTTGGCGCATTACGGCTTCAGCCCAGGCATCAACGATCTCATCCCTGACCTTCTAAAGCTCGAACTTGAGATTCGCTATCATATCTGTTTGAACCGAAGCGTTATCATGAGCTAAGCGAAGCTGAGCCTCAAAACCGAGAACTTTAGCCAGAGCATCCTTCCCCTCTGAAGCATGATCCTCCGCCCGAGCTATTAGCTCATCATGCTCACGCTTGGCTCAGCCAGTTTCATCCACAAGGCGCTCCAAGGCCTCAATCTTTTTCTAAAGCTGACATAAATGAATCGTTAGCCTCAAAATCTAGAAGGCAGAATGCACGAATACTCGAGATAGACAATTACCTGCTCTTTCAAGTAGCTCTCATAATTCAAGCTCTAGCTTACCTCATACCGCAAGTGTACCAACTCGGCATCCTTTTCATTGCAAAAGGCGCCTAAGCAATCTCTCCTCATCTGGAGCTTTCCGCAACATGGACTTACAATGAAGCAACTAGAACTTAAGTTTGTCGAAGGCCTGCAAAAGAAAACCCAATAAGGAAGGGAAGGAGCAGAGCTCAAATGGCATGTGTTAAAACTCACCACCAAGTGAAGCCGCTGGGCTTCCTCGAAGGCCGAGCGCACATCTGCCAACCTAGCTCCCTCATCTCTAAAAGGGCTGACTATGGTCCAGGAACATTTGCTTGGTGTTTGTGACCCTGGGTTTCGAGTATCCCTCAAAGTAATTTTGATGAAAGAAGAAGGCGACATCAACGGAGAAACTACCTTTCCAAAGCCAGGATCCATGAGCAGAGCAGGGCCCAACAATGATTCTGATGAGGAGGACGAGTGAGGTTTTGCCTTTCCTTGATTGCTATCTCCCCATAGAGGCATCTCTCGATTATTGTTGCCATTCTTTAGCCCGGAAGCTAGCAATCCTTCGCTCTCTCCAAATGGGCACGGCCTCACCTCGGAAGGCTCTCCGATGCCTACAATAACAATATTAATACACAGAAAGGGAAAATGCCTCTCTAAATGAAGGAAGGGAAAGGAAAAAATAACACGACACGCACCATGATGTTTTGCTTCCCATCTGGCCCAGGACAAAGTTTTCCACTTGCGCTTATCACAGGTCGAGTGGGTCGCCAACCTTCGAATCTAATCTAGCATATCAAGAACCTCACCAGTGCTCATGAAGCCACTATATAAAAAGAAAAGAAGGCATGTTTACAAAACCATCCTTCACCATAAAAAAAAATTAAGAAGGCACGAAATGTACCGCTTACGTGTATAAAGTCCATTTCTCAAGGAATGCCACACTACTAGGAAATGAAACTATTGTAGTGGTTATTTAGCAGCGGTTATATAACCCTCGCAATAGATAGTCTATTGCAAGGGTTAAAACCTTCGCAATAGCCGCTTAAGCCTGCTAAGAAAGAATTAAAATGAAACCGTTGCAATAAGAATAAAACTGTTGCCAAATACGTCTCTATGGAGACAGTTTTGTATAAATACTCTATGGGGACGGTTCTGTGAGGATTTTATTTCCCTCCGCTATTTCCCCACTAATTCACAAAACCGTGAATACTTCTTTTATAATTAAAAAATATAAAATTATATCAACTAAAGTAAAAGAGTGTTGTCTTCTTTTATTCATTAGGTCAGCTTAAAGGAAAGACACTGTGTAATAATACTCTATGTCTTCTTCAAGAGTAAAATCGACCAAAATCAAAAAGCTATGAAGCTTCTTCAAGAGTGAAAATCTGTTCTGCAGAATTCGACCAGTCAATGTAAAAGCTTTTCTATTTAGTTCATTGAGAAAAACCCTCTATTGAAGCTTCTTCAAGAGCAAAAAGCAGCTCCAAATCCAGCGTGATTTTGACCAGTGAAGGATTTCGACCAGCAAAGGCTTCGACCGCTATTGCTCTCTACCCCAACAGGTCTGCATCCACTCCTCCATGGCTTATAAGTTCCCTATCTCTAGATTTTCTATTCAAGTGTTTTTTGGAAAAGATTACAAAATACGCAAATGGGTTTCTATGAAGTTACTATCTATTTTTCTAATTTATGTTTGGTTTTTAATTTTTGTGTGGTTTGAAATTTGTATCTCAAATTTGGTGTAAATTTGATTTTTTCGAAAAAAAGAATCAATGAAAAAAAATTTGGGTTTTACTAAAATTGGAGTTTGAGAAACTAGATTTCAATTCGTTGAGCCAAAATTTTATTCGAAGTTTATTTTGTACCTAATATTGAGTTTACTGCTGTTTGGGAGGAATTAAAGTGACAACTACCTTTCAAAACTCCATTGTTGAGGTAGACAGAATCCTAATACATAAATAGGGAAATTTAAAGTTGGTAGACTTGGTGAAAATTGTTGTTTATATATGGGGATTTTACTTTTGTGTTTGTTTTCTGTTTCTTTGGCTCTTGTATTCTAAAATGTGTGTTCTGGTTATACATTAGGATACAATTAGCCAAGGAATTTAAGAAAATCAATATTATGGATAGTCGCATTTCACTTATATGCACCTATAGCTCGAGGCATCTTATTGCAAGATGAGTCAATTGGATTGAAACTACCCATTCTGTACCAAATCTTCACCTGAGAAGTTGCAACCACATTTTATTGATACATGTTAAGTTGATTCTATGCTCACTTAGCTGTTTGTGTTTTTAATTGTAGGATCCATGTGCTGTCCTCATTGGTCTTCTTCTGATACTCTCATCATTTTAGAATCTGAATCAGTGGACAAGATAAAATCAGGTAAAGTAACAGTACACATTCATTGCTACCCGCTTCGGCAATCAATGGTTAAAAAAGAGCTTATAGCCTGGAAACTGAAGAATTTTGTCAGGAATTTTGTTTTGCTTCGATTTCTTCCATTTATTTTGTTTTTATGATTTGAAAATTCAAGTGATGACTGAAGTTTAAGTTTTATGATCTAAGAGCTGCTCGATCCTTCGTAATAAAAGAAAATAATAGCTCTATTATGAGCATTGTCTCTAAAAAAATGCACTCCTGAGTTACTAAATTGTTTACTCAAAAATTTACACATGGAAATAGAAAACTAATGATGTCTGATTCTAGGTTTTCACATCTCTGTAAGCTAGATGTTATGAAAATAACAATTCTGCTGGAATTTTTCATTTAAAAAGTACCAATTTTGCTGATAATTTTACTCCTGCGCATTTTATGTGTTACTTTGTTTCTAAACCTATTTGAAGCATGTTGCAAGTATCATTTTGTGTATTCTGTTTGAAAGTGAGCTAAAAGCACTTTTGAATGTATACTATTATTTACTTTTGAATGTGTACTGTTAATTGGAAAGTAAAACATTTCCAGTGATTGAAACTTCTTCTTTTCATCCCCAGTGTAACATCCAGATTGTTGTGAATCTTGAAGATGGCTATATAGTAAAGTCAAGGAACATCTCTTTCAAAATAGACCGTTCCAACTATTTATCTGACCATAATCTAATCCTCCTGCCATTACGCTCCTTCAATTATCTTTTTCTTATAAAGTACCACCTCTAGTTGTTTTGATAGTGCTACTACATATGAAATAGTCACTGGTTTACTGCACCAGTGATATATGATCAGCATTCACTGACGATATAAACTTAAAGCTGCTTCCTCTGCTGAAATTTGAATCTTTTTTCAGAATACGCAACTTAGTAAGTTTGGCAGTCATGTGGCATATGCACCAGATTTGCTCAACTTACTTAGTGTGCATTGCTACGACCATACAATTTTTGGATTATGGTGAACAGTGTTGTAAAAAGCGCGTTAAAGCGCAAAAGCGATGCGAGGCTAGCTCGCTTTTCTGCCATAAAAGTGACTCACATGAAAAAAGCTCACGCATTACCCTGTTGAGCGAGAAGCGCAGCGATCCAAAAAGTTCTCTTATGCGAGGTTAAGCATCTGTTTGGTTTTTTTTTAAACATGGCAGAAACTTAAAACAAACAAACACTTCTTCACCAAGAGACTTCAACGACTGCTTCAGTGCTTCATCTCTGTAAGTTTCTTCTTCTCTCCTTCTCTTCTTCTTCTTCTTCATCTTCTTCATCTCCTTCTCTTCTTCTCTTTCTCCTTCTCCTTCTTCTTCTTCTTCTTCTTTTCTTCTTCTTCTTCTTCTTCTTATTTTTCTTCATCTTCTTCTTCTTCTCTTCTCTTCCTCTGGTTTTCTTCCGTTCCTGTTTGATTCATTTTCTCTTCTTTTTTTCTGTTTTTTTCACTTTCTGTTGCTCTGTTCTTGTGCGGGTGTGCCCTAATTTTTGCTCTATTCTTTCTATGCTCTATTATTCTATTCTTCTTTCCAGCTTACTGGAACAAGGATTACTAATTGTTTATTTAGTTATGTGTCTCATAGGATATTTAATGAGTAATGGAGATAAAAGTTGGAGGGGTCTTGAAGATCCACCGATGATTATATCTGTGGAGTAAATGATTTTCTTGATAAACCGTTTGAATGATCTTCCCAAGGAAATGAAATATTATGCCCTGTAAAAAGTGCTTTCGTTACTAGCATTATAGAAATGTGGTGGAGGATCACTTGGTTGCTTATGGGTTCACATATGGATACACCGAATGGGTTTTTAACGGAGAAGGGTTTTCCTCTAGAGATTTTCCACGTCCAACCAATGATGATGATAGTTCGGATATGCATGACGATATTGATGGTCTGCTTCAAAGATACTTTTAGAAATGTAAACATTGACTTGAGCCATGAAGGAGCGATAGAGGGACCATCTGAAGATGCAAAGAGATTTTTTGAATTAGTGGAGGAAGGAAAACAAGAGCTGTATCCAGGGTGTGAAAGTTTCTCTAAATTGGATTTCACCATTCGATTGTTCTTGTTTAAATGCATTCATGGGTTGAGTAATGTGGCATTTTCTGACTTGTTAGACTTGATAAAAGAGGCTTTTCCATTTGCTACGTTACCTGAGTCTTTTCACAAGGCAAAAAATGTGATAAAAGATTTGGGTCTTTAATATGATAAAATACATTCATGCCCCAACGATTGTATGTTATTTTGGAATGAGAATGAGAAGGCAGATAATTGCTTTGTGTGTGGATCTTCTAGATGGAAGAATGTGCGTTATGGCTTGACTAATAGGAACACCAAAGTTGCTACAAAGGGTTCAAGGTACTTTCCTTTAAAGCCAAGGCTTCAGAGGATATTCATGTGTTCTGAAACAGCTGTAGCAATGAGATGGCATGCTACTGAACGACCTAAAGATGGAAATATATGACATCCTGCTGATGGGGAAGCTTGGAAGGATTTTAACTTGTTACATCCGGACTTCTCTAAAGATCCTCGTAATGTTAGATTGGTTCTTTCAAGCGATAGTTTTAACCCATTTTGAACCATGAGCATTTCCCATAGTACATGGCTAGTTATGTTAATGAACTATAATTTATCACCACGGATTTGCATGAAGCCGGAGTATATAATATTGTCAATGATCATTCCAGGTCCATCGTCTCCAGGAAAGGATATAGATGTGTACCTACAACCACTAATTGATGAGTTGAAGGAACTGTGGGAAAAGAGAGTAGAAACATATGATGATGAAATTAACCAAACATTTTTAATGCGTGCAGCCTTATTGTGGACAGTTACTGATTTTCCAGCATTATCAATGCTTTCCGGATGGAGCACCAAAGGGATATGGGCATGCCCCACTTGTAATAATGATACTAGCTCTCAATATCTCAAACACAGTCGTAAAATGTGTTAGTTGGGGAATCGGGCATTTTTACCGCATGATCATCCATTTCGGAAAGATAAAAAATCATTCAATGGTGAAGAGGATCATATAGCCATGCCTACTCCGTTATCGGGGGTAGAAGTGCTCAAAGAACTACGTGAATTCAATAATATCTTTGGAAAAGGTCAAAAGAAAAGGCTTTGGCGTAATGACGGTCCGTGGAAGAAAAGATCCATCTTTTTTGAATTACCATATTGGGCACATAATAAATTGAGGCACAATCTTGACATGATGTATATAGAGAAGAACATATGTGATAGTTTGCTTGGGACTTTGTTAGATATAGCTGGAAAGTCCAAAGATCATGTAAATTCTCGCTATGACTTGCAAGAAATGGGGATACTCAAGGAGCTTCAACAATTAGAAAATGATAAAAATGGAAAAATTCATCTTGTTAAAGCTTGTTACTCCATGAAACCGGAAGAAAAAAGATTATTTTGCACCGTATTAAAGAATGTCAAATTACCAAAAGGGTGGGCCTCAAATATATCACATCGAGTGCAAATGGAGGACACAAAAATATCAGGATACAATAGTCATGGTGCTCATTTCATAATGCATTACTTGCTCCAAGTTGCGGTTATAAAAGTGTTACCCAAGAATATCTCTTTGTCCTTGATTAAGTAGGGAAATTATTTTAGAACCATATGTAGTAAGGTTATAAGGCAAAGTGATCTTGATAAAATGCAGTCTGAAATTATAGAGATATCATGTGACCTCGAAACCATTTTCCCGCCAACCTTTTTTGATATAATGACACATTTGCCTATCCATTTAGTGAATGAAATTAAGCTTGGCGGTTCGACTCATTTGCGTTGGATATATCCCTTAGAGAGAAACATATGTAAGTACAAAGCATTTGTTCATAATCGAGCTCATCCAGAAGCATCAATAGTTAGTGAATGAAATTAAGCTTGGCGGTTCGACTCATTTGCGTTGGATATATCCCTTAGAGAGAAACATATGTAAGTACAAAGCATTTGTTCATAATCGAGCTCATCCAGAAGCATCAATAGTAGAGGGATTTTGGCAAAAGAGTGCTTGAACTTTTGTTCGAGATACTCACATGATGGGATGAGGACAAGATTCAGTCGCTATCAAACTGAAGATGATGAAGGCATTGAGGGAGATGATTCTTCGCCTATATTTCCTAATATAGGCCATCTAATCGGAAGTAAGAATAAAAGGAAAGGCAAGACTTATCACATGGATTTACAGTTATGGTATGAAGCACATCGATATGTTTTGTTCAATATTGGAGATGAACAAGTTGAGGCCTTTATCAAGTAAGATAAAATATATAATTGTAATTTGTAGTTTAAACTTTATTTTTTTCATCATAAGCTATTTTAAGCAGTATCTCATATGGCCTAATGATTAAATTTTATATTTATACTTACAGGGAACATAAGAATTTCATTGACAATCATACAAAAGGAAATGCATGGCTTAAAGCATGAATTCATAGTTGAGAAATTCGAAATTTGGCTTACAGAGAAAGTTTAAAATGTTGAAGTGCCCAATCATTCAAGATGGCTAGCTAAAGTGCCTAACACCGTGGCTAAAAGATATACGACTTATTTCATTAATGGATATCGATTTCATACAATGGAACAAGATGCTCCATGCAAGACTCAAAATAATGGAGTGACTTTGTCAGCAACAAGTGATAGTTTTGCTAGTGCTAGCGACCAAAATTCCATCGGTGGAATGACTATCTACTATGGAGCTATTCAGGATATGTTTGAAATTAATTATTGGGTCTGTTTTAGTGTTGTACTATTTAGATGTGATTGGTTTCATAACGAAATTGATGTATATGGATTAACGCGAGTGTACTTCAACAAAATATGTAGTACAGATGATACTTTTGTACTAGCATATCAAGTACATCAAGTTTTTTTATGTGGAGGATCCAGTTGAGAGAGATGTTTATTATGCAAGAATAAAGTCCCTATTGATTTGCATGATTTACAAGAAGAGAATTGTCCTAACATTGGAGAAACATTTTGGAGAGAACCTAATGATGATGTTGGCTCATCAAATATATTACTCGACCTGGATGCCAGATGGTCGAGAGAAGATATACCTACTGATCATTGATATGCCTAATCAATCACAAGATACAACTATGGAAACATCGGAATAGGAGGAGAGTATGATGATACTGATTGGGATTGGATGGAGGCTGATAATTGATAAATGGTCTTCTGAACTTCTTTAAATATATAGTCGTCATTGTTTTTTAGTGAGTAATAATGCCATTTTTAGAAATATTATGTGATTTTTTTTCTTGTTTGTTTGCTTTTAGACTTTTTGCATTTGTTTTTTCCTTACAGCTCTATATTGAATTGCTTCAATTTTACAGGTTTTATACCAGCAATTGTTACTGATTGTAGATTCAAGTAAGTTGCATAAAGTTTCTCTTTCAAGTAAGTGGCACAAAATTTCTCTTTCATGCCTTTTCTTCCTTTTTTTCTTTGTTATGTTCCATTGTCTAACCCGATTAGCTTTGATTTTCTTGAACTTACACAGATTTAGATGTCACGGGTCAAGAAGGGTCTTCAAAAAAAAAAAAAGGAAAAAACTTGTCATATGTTCAAGCTGGAAGTTTATCATGTTTGGCAAAAAAAAAGAGAATATCATTGACAACAAAAGAAACCGTTCAAGCAATACAGTCAGAGAAAGAGCATATGCTAAAACTAATTGAAGAACAACCAACAATAGGAGAACGATCTGAAGCAAATAAACGACATGTAGAGGAGAAATTTGTAGAGGGGCACATTGTAGATGAGCAGATACAAATAGATTCTACCTCTCCTACAGCTAATGAACGATCTGAAGAACAAGGTGAGTCTACATAACTTAGAATCTTACTGAATTCATCCATCACCTCTGATTTTTTGTATTTTCTTGTAGCTTCTGGTCCTGTAACTCCAAAAAAAAGAGGCAGGACACAAATGCATAGTGTCCATAGCCGAAAGACGCGTAAGGTGATCACACTTAACAATTTGAATCGGCCCATTGGTCTTACTAAAGAATATGTAATAGAGTTTGGTAGCTTCCTCGGTACATTGGCAAGGACTGTAACTTTTTGCCCGCTGGTTTTTGGGATTAGAGGAAAATGGACACAAAAGATGATCTATGAACATATACCAAGGTTTGAAGTTCTGATCCAAATGTTCAGCTATTTGTTAAAAGTATGTTACAATTTCTGCCAATCAAATAAAATCAAATTGTAGTTGAAGTATGATATTCCTGATGATGTAAAAACATGGACTTTATGTTCAATTGGAAATGCTTGGAGAAGGCATGAAGTCAACTGAAGAAATATCATTATGATGTCTATCCAAACGATAAAGTTTGAAAGGCAAAAAGGCCCGATTATATACCAGAATATCAGTTAAAGAGCTCCTGAAATATTGGAGTTCTGATAAACTAAAGGTAAATATATAAACTATGATCTTGACAATAGTTACGACTAGTATATAAACCATGATCATGGTTCTGCGCATCTCATGGTTCTTCTGCGTGTCTCACCAGTATATAAACTAAAGGTGAAATCTCTTTGTTAAAAGTTTTGGAACCCTTCTGTTGTTCAAGTTTGGAGAGGTTATTTAGTATTTCTCTGTTAATTTCAGTTTTGTTAATAACCAATTGAGTTCTTTATAGAACTAATGTACCCCGGAGACTCCTATGAAAGAGCTAGTGGCTTTATAGCCAGAGATGACATTGGTTGATTCAAAATTTTTATCATGAGGAATGTGCACATCAGTTGCCTATATAGTGATCGATTTCAAATCCATATCTCATGCCATTTTTTATTTTTTGCATTATCACATAAATGTACTATCGGATCTGTGGAGTAGCTAGATTTGATCACGGAGCGAAAGGTCTTTTTAAAGTTACATTTTGCAGAAGCTGGCAGATTTAAGCTATTGTAAATTGGATATGATTTTAACAGATTTCTACTTCAACTGATGGTTCACATATTTATAATACCTGGAATATATAAGTTTAACAAATTGCTAGTTTTAGCATTCCTTATTTTGGGAAAGTTAATATTATGATTCAATCGTTAGGTACTAAACTCAGTACTGAGTTGTAAATGACCAATTGCTTATGTTTGAAGTCCTCTTTGATTCATTTTATTTACAGAGATCATCCGAAATCAACAATGAGAATCAAGAAAAGCAAACGGATCAACACACGGCTGGGTAAACCAGTTTTGCTTTAATCCGTAATGAATTGATGTGTACTATTATTTATTATTATATCTATTATATTTTTTAATGGTCTTTTATATCCATTTTCGTGCAACTAGAAAAAAACAAAGGAATCTGTAACACTTAAGGAGATGTTTGTGGCCACAAGAGCAAGAAAACCTGGGCGTGTGTACAAGAACTCAGACGAAAATACAACTAGTAAAATTGTATTCATAATATCTATATGCAAGTTTTAGATGATATCATTTTATTTATTCTTTTTCCTTATTTTTTATTTACTTTAATTATTTTGTTGAATTTGCTTTGTTAGGCTGAAATGGAAAAAATCGAAACACAACAAAGTGTAGATGGCAGTCAGTCTATTGATGCATTTTCATCTGTCATGGGTCCTGAACATCTAGGAAGTTTAAGATTATATGGGCGGGGGGTTTCAAAGACTACTTTGAAAGGAAAGTGGGCCATTTTGAGCCGCCTTCAAATTCCACAAATGATACGGTGCAAGAAATGCAAGAAAGGATTCGAAAGATGGAGGACCAAAGGAGAACTATGCGGCAAGAAATTACTGCAGATGTAATTGCTCAACTTCAGCATGCAGGGTTAATTAATCCAAACATACTAGAAACATTGTCTATTTCGTCACCAGAAGAAGCTACCTCTTCACCACAAGCTGCTAATCAACTGATCTGTCGACAATCTGAAGATAGCAACAATCAAGGTTAGTATCAATGTATTCCCTGGCTAAAATTTATATTTTAGCAACTGTAGAGCTGCTGATATTGGAGTCAGATTGCTGTTGATTCTTCTTCTTCTTCTCTTTTTCTTTTTCTTTGTAAAATGTCCAAAAAGCGCCGAAATGCTGGCGAATTTTTTTCAGAAAATTTCTCTCCAATTTTTTTAGTTTTCGCCTAGAAGAATTTGAGTTCTAATTTCTGGTTGTTTGAATCTTTGAGTCGCATCATAAACTTATTTAATTTTAGATAGCACGTTATAATTTCTCGTCTCGCACATAATTGTTTGTCTCCCTGGTTGTTGGTGCTCAGTGAACTAGATACTTGTAGATTCATTTTTCCAGCAGTGTTTGTCATTCTCTGTTAAAATCAAAGCTTGGAGTTTCTTGTTTCTGGCTGATTTTTTCAGCATTGTTTGTCTCCCTGCTTTTTTCAGCATTTTTCAGAATTGTTTATGGTTGTTTGTCTCCCTTGTTGTTTCTGGCTGATTTTTAGTCCCAAACTATTCAGTCTATTTCTAATTTTTACATGGTTATGGAACATAGTACATAACTTAGTATTGAAGGCTCAGATCTGAAAGAGCTCCCTAGTCTCTAGCTGTAATTGAGATATAGGCTATGTCCTTTTCTCTGTGTTTATGCCTGCATAGGGTGGACATAAAAATGAGCCCAAAGCATTCTTTGTATTCTGATTCTGAGTTAATCTGATTGTTGATCTGCACATATATGCCTAATACTCAACCTTCCACTTGGTTCATTTCTCTTCTCTGGTTTGCTCGTGGGTCTGTTATATGATGCTGAGGCTACAAAAACAGCTGGTGGTGGCATCACTTGTGTTGACGCTCACTGCTACAGACTAGTATTCATAGTTATGTCTATAGTGTGCATCATTGGATTCAGATTAGATATTGTGCTAACTATCATAACCAAGAACTTATATACTAAGATTTATGCAAGCAGGAAAACAAAGAAGAGTACTACAGTTGTATTATCTTGATAAATGAATGTTGATTCTCTTTGGTAGTATTTGTTGTGAGGTAAGATGGGAGGATTGATAGGAAATGTTTTTCCTAATAATATCTTTTCACTTACTTGTGCAATTTTGGAATTCATATTTGTAGTTGGAATGCATAGATGAACCAAACATGCTAGATGTCACTCAGAATGTGCACACTCTGGTTCAAGATGCTTTAGTTCCCTCTTCTGAATTACGCCTAGCCGAGTACATTGATTTCTGTGCCTCGAATGTACAAAGAAAGATTTTGTTGACTAAGATGGAAATTAGAGCCAAGTACTCTTTTCCCAAAATATCATCATCACCATTAGTTTCAGCCAAGAAGGATGGTATTGCTATTCCCAAATTTGTAATGGATTTCATGGATACTGTGGTGGAGATTCTTCGTGATCTAGTCGATGATCCTTGCTCATTACTTCTTTATGTTCCACAAACCAAGGAACATGTTGAAGATGTTTTAAAGGAATATATACTGCTGCGAACTTTTGTTTGCTTTGTTTCAGAGAGGTTCATAGAGCATCAGAGCCAACATCTTGCTAATTTCTTCACTCATGTTTTAGCTGTGACCGGCCATGCATCAATGCTTGTCTGGTTGTATTTTTCATGCTATGGCTACGAAGATCATTATCAAGATGTGGTTGTTCTAGGTGAATCAATGTCTCCCTTTTCTTGCAAATGGAATTTAAGCCCATTTAGCCAAGCATCTGCAAGATATATATTGCACCCCTCTGAATTAAAAGCTTAATTTTCCAGCCTCCAAGGTTCTCGTTTCCTTTTTTCATCATGTTACGATGAACCTTCACACCTTGTGGGACTATACTGAGTAGTAGTTATTGTTGTTACTTGGTTATGGATAATTTTAGAAAGGATACAGATTTGGGTCCATTGCCTTCATGTGACTTGTTTGCTATCTTGTGAGCATTGCAGATGCTGCTTTCTTAATTTATCTTGTTCAAAATGCTTATTTTTATAATGTTGTGGAAAATTATATTAGTGTATGACATTAATATACATATATATCTTTAAATGAAATCCTTTTATAAAACTTTTGCTAAGTTGTTTGTCTTTTGATTATTTGTAGGTAGAGAACTTCAAGTAGGCGACAAAAGTGATGAAGATCTTACTTAGTAGCATTAGGTTGATTCATGATGAAAACTTCACATATGCTATAGAAATATTTCATTTTTGTACACTTTGGAAATTCATGTGTTCCAATTCATTGGCAGTGTTGTATTTATGGATCCTTATATTGTTTAATTAAATATATATTTCAAGCAATATTACATTGTTGGATTGTTTAACTGTTGCAATAGATGTATGGTAGGCATTGCAGTAGCCCAAAAATAACCGTTGCAATATATCAATATATCTTTTGCAATAGCAGGAGCCCAAAATCGCATAAGCCAAAAATTACCGTTGCAATAGTATATCGTAATCGTCTCATTAGCATTAATTAACTGTTGCAATAGTACATAGTAACCGTCTCATTAGAATAATTAACAGTTGCAATAGTATTACATAACTGTAGCAATAACATTAACAACAATTGATAATGAATGTTATTGCAACGGTTATTAACCGTTACCATCTTGTGCAACAGCTTGGAAACCGTCACACAGAACTGTCGCCATAGAGCTATTGCGACGATAGGTGTTGTAGCGGTCGTGAAATTGTCACAAAATCTCTATGAAAACAGTTTTGAAGCCTGTAGCAACGTTTTTGTAACCGTCACAATAGATCCTTTTTCTAGTAGTGGCATAAGTTCCACGGGGATAATCTCAGCAGTCCACTCTCGGATAAAGCAAGTCATACACTCCCGATCTCCATCTTCCTCGTCATCAATAATGAAGGGCATGGTCGATCGGCACCGCAAGGTTAGCATACCTCGATGGTGAAAGGGCCAGTACAGCCTGATAAGATGACTGAGCGTAAGTTCAAGCCCTGCCTTCTCCGCAAAAAATCTCATCATCAACATTATTCGCCAAAATGATGGGTGGGTCTGTGCCAAGGTAACCCGATACTTTAAACAAAAGTCGAGCACAACCCTATCAAGGGGGCCTAGCGTGAAAGGATATGTGTAAAAGTTCAAAAATCCATTGGCATGATCCGTGATGCCCTAATCCGAGGAAGGTATTTTTAAGGCTACCTCTCCACCCCCCATCTGCAGTCTTTTCTCACTAACCTTAGATGTTCTTCTCCTATAAAATAAGTAATCTTCAAGTTATACTCTCATTGGTCCTGAATACCGGAGGCGGAACTCTCCCCTCTCTACCGGACGTAGCAGCCATGGCTATGGAAAAATAAGTGAAATAAAGCAGGAATCTGTGCAAGTGCATTAGTACTAAAACAATTAAAGACTATACATAGAAAAAGAAGGGCAACTACTTAGAATGGTAGGATCTCCAAAAGAGCAGAAACAACCCTATATATATGGAAAAAATGGCGACGATTTGCCTACCTCAAAACCCGACTAAAAACGCTAACCAATATCACCAAATCGCCTCAATAACTTTGCATCCACATCATACATTAGGCGACGCCATATAATATTTTGGGAAAGGAAATCCCCGTATCACCACAAGTACCGAGGTGGTACCCGACCTCGAGGACTTCCATCAAAGGGAAGTTAGGCTCTAAGAAGCCAACGACATTACCGCAAGTCCTAAGGTGGTACCTGACCTCAAGGACCTCCACTAGAGAGAGGTTGGGCTCCAAGAAGCCAATGGCATCATCGCAAGTCCCGAGGTTGTACCCAATCTTGAGAACCTCCAGCAAGGAGAAGTTAAGCTTTAAGAAGCCAACGACATCATCTTCAGTCCTGAGGTGGTACTCGACCTCGAAAATTTCCATCAGAAGAAAGTTAGGCTCCAGGAAGCCAATAACATCCTTACAAGTCTCGAGGTAGTACTCGACCTCGAGGACCTCCAGCAAAAATGAGGTAGGCTCTAAAGAAATAAGCATTTAAACTTCACCCAGATGGGCTTGATCACGGGGTACCTTCTAAATTCAGGTAAAACCTCACTCGGGATCTATCTACAATGCCTTAGGGCTATCTACGCTAAGTCTAAAGCTGGTTTCTAGGTGGCCCAGATTTGAACGAACCCTCACTCGGGGATTGCTCTCGAAAACTTAAAAATAGTACCTATCCTCGGACCTCTGAGCAACTCTCCCTCAAATATTACCATGGGATATAAATGGTAAATCACGATCTCAAGGCTCGAAGCGTTACTTTCATTCAACTCAAAGTAAAAGTCCCGACGACCCGAGTTTATCGGCCTAATCCAGGCTTGGTCTGAGGAGCGACAAAATGTTCCATAGAGAGCCGAACTAATTAATTGAAGGTTAGGAAAAAATGCTCACATTGGGGCTCGATATTGGAAGCAACCAATAGAATTGTGCATTTAGAGTCTCCAAACATAAATAAAAGGGAATATAGCAAGCATCAAAGACAAAATTGAAGAAACATCTTTGTATTCATAAAAATTTGATTAAAGAAGCCCACGAGGGGTCCTTATATATGAATATAAAAGCCCACAAAATGTCCTTACATAGAAACATAGAAGAGAAAAGGTACACATATAGTAAAAGCCTAGAGCCTAGCCTACTCTCAAAGGTGTATCCTTGACAGCAACATCTTCCAACACCATCTCCCCGGGCATGCGTCCTCGATGGCAATATCTTCGATCGCTACCTCCTCTGGGGTTTCATCTCAGTCCTCCAAAATGATATCTCTGAAGGCGAAGAAGAAGAAGAGGAAAGTGGGAAGATGAAGAAGAGGAAAGTGATGCAGAAGAAGAAGAAAAAGATACATAGCCTGCCGAAGCCAGAGGTGGAGGATTCAGCGAGCATCAACCCTTCTTGCACGGTTGCTCCAAGTCCACCTTCTAGGACATTGTACCGTACAATTTTAACGACTGGTTGTGCCATTTTAACCCTTGGAAAACCAAAGGGAGGAAGTGCCACGCTAGGCCATAGTAGCAGAGTGAGTAGCGGTATATAGTCCGAACGCTCTCTCGAGCAGCGGTGTAGAGTCCAAACGTCCTTATAAGTCGGAAGAAGTCAGCCTCCCTAACTTATCACCTCGAACCAACGATGACAACAATAACAACCGTAACAACAACAGCAACAACAACAAAAAGACAGTATAATCTCGCTCGGCAAGGGAAAGCCCAACCAAAAGGCCATAGCATGGCTGATGAGAACACCGCCATGTAACCTTAAGTCCATGGATCCCAAACATGGTGGGAAGCAATAGATGAGGATATTGAGAAGAAAGGGATGGAAATATGTTGAAAGGCAGTTGGGTAAAAAGATAGTACCAAAAGGCCCATTTATGGGGGTGATTGTATGGCTGACAACGCCATTGAAAGACGAATTGGTAGGCGCAATAAATGCATTATTGAAAACTGAATCGACAATGATACTGTCGCTTTGAAGAATGGGGATCGACAACGCATTGAATAACGCTGAAAAGACAAGTCCATAGGATGTCCGGGTTATCGTGAAGGCTTATGTCATAAGTATGATATCATCAATGTGACATCATCACAGGAAGTTCGAAGAGTTAGATGTCAAAATTATTTTTTATCACTCCTCTCTAAAAGACGCTGGAACTGTCTGTATACGGTAAAATCGGAGGGTCCAATTCCTCGCTATCGAAACACCTCAGAGGATCATCTCGGAGGCTCAAGGCTACTAGGCTACGGTCGAGTTTCCTCTCTCGAGGTTTGTCGACACTTAACTTGGGGACAATGTTTACCACAGCTGTGATAGAAATGAGGAGTTCCCAAGGCACACGGCTAGGGCTGATAAAGTCTAGTAGGCTACTCTAAACCCGAATCAGGTTGCCATCTAACTGTCCCATCTCCATATCTTTATAATTAATGTATTTTTGTACTATGTTGGGATTCCCCTCATATATAAAGAGGATCCTTATTATTTTGGAGATCTCTTTTGCTTTAGTTGCTCCATACAAAAAATACAAGTACATTCTCGCAGCTCTCTAACACATTCTCTTGATATTATTTCTTCCATTTATTGATTTTATTATTGTTCATCATTTATTACTTATCATTGGCCATAAAGAGCCTTCGTTGATTTTAATATAACTGTTAGTCATACTCAGATTACATTTGATAGCTCGTATTCCAGCTCCAGAATCGACCTCGAGACCCCCGAATCGACAAGCTCGAGGCCCCGATTGTTAATCTATCGGTTTGGTTATCACCTTACTCATTACTCTTATCTTGTTTCTAAACGTTACACATAGCATTAACTGCTTAACAACTAGCATAAATAGATCATGTATTTTTAGAGTCATATAATCAAATTTAATTGTTATTACCATTTTCGAGGTAAATAAAACAATTTCAATGATATTAATATTTAGGTAGATTAACATTATAAAAGTAGGGAATTAATTTACTGCTCTTTTGTAATAGCTCCTTATTAGTGGAAACATTTGTACTAGTAATGATATATAAAGGGTTGTTTGGTAGGAGGTATTTGAAAAAATAATGCAAGCATTAGGTCTATGCATTACTAATATCTTGTTTGGTAAATTTTTTCAACATGTGTTTAGATATATATCATACTGCCATCAAGTGATGTGGTGTTGTGGATTGGGCTTCTCCTCCCCTATCCAGAGGTCTCGAGTTCGAGCCCTGGGTATGGAAAAATCCTTGGTAGGGAGCACTACCCCCTAATGGGGCCTTACCCAGCATGAATTCGGATATAGTCGGGCTCTAATGCGGGCACCGGACACCGGATAGGAAACCAAAAAAAAAAAAGTTATACATCATACTTGGTATTATCATATGCATAAGTAATGCATAATTATCTTTAAAGTCCCTTAAAGCTAGAGAATATGGAGGATATTTTTGTAAACAACTATTTTTCTTAAAAATTATGCAATGCATTATAATTTTAATAGACCACACCAAACAGTGAATAAGAAATAATATATGTATAATTAATGCTTGCATTACTAAATCATGCATTATGATCTGTGCATTACTAATACACCTTATTTCGCACTATTGTTATACACCCTACCAAACGACCCCTAAATATAAAAATGGTAAACCTCAAACAAGTATCCAAGGAAATCAATATTACCCGCATAATTATTCTTAAAATAAAAACATAAAGTTCTAATTGCAGTAGTCAACACTTGATTATGATACCACGATTTTGCTACAAAAATGAATGAGAGCGACATGAATTGGCCTATCCTTGTTAATGTACCCCACTTCTTTCCTCTTATGTTCTTAATAAATAATAATAGCCCATTTGGCCAAACTGCAAAAATCAGCTTATTTTGAGATATATTTTTTAAAGTATTTTTCTCAAAAGTATTTTTGGTAAGAAGCAGTTTGTGTTTGATTAATTAGTTTGAAAATTACTTCTAAGCAGCAATTAGGGTTTGATCAATGTATTGGGTAAATTTGGTTCCCTACACCCATATATTATCTGCATACGGCCTCATTAAAGAAAGCGGCCTTATCATGGTCGACATAAGTAAGGCCGGCCCCAGTCAATAAACGGACCGAGTGACGTGACTCGCTGCAACATCACATCAAGCTATGACACTCGTATATCGAGGCAACTAACTCTTTTACTTTCTTTGTATTATTTTGAGAAAGGTCCCTTAGTATAAAAAGGGGACCTTCCCCCTTTGTAAAAGCTCATGTGTATTTTATTACTGAAAATATACAACTCTCTCTCTCTCTTGTGCAAAAAGCCTATTATACATCTTACTGCTCTTATATCTCGGCTTTTACATTATAGTCACTGATATCTATCATCTAACATTCTCTAGATCACATTACCCTTGATTCCGATTAACCCATATCATTTTTGATTGTTTTAATGCTATTTAAGTATTCGAATAACCTTTTAGCCAAACCATTTGGCGCCGTCTGTGGGGATTTCGAGAATCAAGACTGTAGTTTGTTTCTAGAGATCCTTCGAAAAACCACTTTCTACAAAATGGCTGAGAAAAATGCTAGAATGAAGGCCATCTTGGAGGTCAGAACAGACCTCACAGGCACTCTCGATGCGGCTGCCAAAAGAGATGCCCTACACACAACCCCTAGTACTTTGATAGGTGTAGAAGCCTTACCCTCCTTATCAGAAGACCTGGTTGTACCACGAGAAAGAGAAGCTTCAACATATACCACTAAGGAAGCACCCCCGGAGATAGAAAAAATTACTGGAAGAGTGGCTGACAAGCACTCTGATCAGTCTAGCCAAGAAACCACCTCAAAATGATAGATGCACCCCAGCAGCAGATCATATCACAACCGAGGATGAGCTCGAGGTCACAAGAACAAGCAACGTACCCGTCGATGTCCAAGCTAACGACGGAACACTCACAGCTATCCTCAAAAAGATGGAGGAAATGGAAAACGAGGACAGGTCGCTCCGCGACTAGATGAAGGAACACCAAGAAAGGGTGGATAAAATCCCAGGCGCGCCTAAGATGCTCCCAAAGCGAGACATGGGGAGGTTCGTTGAAAAACCTTGCACAGAGGGAGCCGCGCCATACCCTATCCCAAAAACCTTCAAAATTCCCCCTACTTGAAAGTATATGACGGGACCACCGATCCCGAGGACCACCTGATCCACTATGTCACAGCCGTCAAAGGCAACAACTTAACGAAAGAACAGGTACCATTCATGCTTCTAAAAGTTCAGTGAGATGCTGACAGGAGGGGCCCTAACGTGGTACTCACAGCTACCGGCCAAAAGCATCTCAACCTTTGAGTGGATGGCTGATAAATTCGGTACCGCCCATGCAGGGGCGAGGAAAGTGAAAGCACGGGTCAACGATATTTTTGTTGTGTGTCAGACCTCAGGAGAAGGAATCATGGAATTCCTTTGCAGATTTAACAGGGTCAAAATGAGCATACCAAACGTATCTGAAGGCATGGCGGTTGCGGCCTTTCAGAATGGGCTCATCAGAGATGGTTCAAAGGCGACCAAGAAACTACTCAGCGGTCTCCTAAAATATCCCCCCACCACTTGGGAAGAAATACACAACTCCTATTGCGCCGAGGTACGTGGGATGATGACGAACTTATTGGCCCGACCCGTAGGTTGAAAACGGTGCACCCGAAAATCCTAAGAATCCGGCGCAATAAAGGAAGGCGGGAACAAATCCTACGCCTCAACAGGGAAAGACACCAACCATACATCAGGTCCTCACACCCGCCACTGCCGAGGCATGCAGATGCCTTGCAACAATATATCGCTCCGCCAAGGAACGATCGAGGTATGCCCCATTCATTATCTGCACAAAACTTTTGTGTATCTCCTTCAGAAGTAGTGTACACACTAGAGAAGCTGGGCAACAAATTATAATGGCCAGCAAAGATGAAGTCCGACCCCACCACCAGAAAGTCAAACGCCCTGTGCAAATTCCACCAAGAACAGGTACACAGCACGGAGGACTGCACAGGTCTCCGTCATGAGGTAGTCCGAATGCTGAACCAAGGGTTCTTGAAAGAGCTGCTCAGCGACAAAGGAAAGCTCAACTTCGCACGAGGGTGGGAACCACACCATGGCCCACCAAGGCGGCGCTCACCAACATGTACCATCAACATGATCATTGGAGATGGCAATGATTCAGCGAACAATCACGTAAAATTCACCACCACCCACAAGCTAAAACGAACTATCGCTTATGAACGGTATGATGACTTCGAAGATAGTATCACATTCGATAAGTCGGATGCCGACGGTTTGTGTTTTCCTCATTATGATGCCTTAGTTATTACTTTACGCATAGTAGATAATGATGTTAAAAGGATAATGGTCGGCGATGGATGCGGCGCATGTATCATTCATCCAAGAGTCCTTGCACTCATGGAACTCGAGGATAAAATAATCCCACGCTGGGTAACACTAACATGTTTTAATAATGCAGTGGAAAGAACCTCAGGCAAGGTAACGCTGCCCATTCTTGCAGGTGGCATCACGATGGAAACCACCTTCCATGTGTTGAACCAAGAAACAGCCTATAATGCCATTATCGAATGCCCATGGATACACGCCATGAGAGCCGTCCCCTCCAGCTTCTACCAAGTAATCAAAATCCCAGCCCCATGGGGAGTGCACAGCACACAGGGAGAGCCCCGCACTGCCCAAGAATGCTATAAGATAGCCCAGGATTACACACATACCAAGCAGCTCGAAGGAGCAAGTGCAGAAGCATAGCAATCAGCCCTGTCGGGGACTAAGGTCCATCTGACAGAGAACGCCATCAAAGATCCTGAGGAGGTCGAGGCTAGCAAGGCTACGGTGAAATACCTCGACCCCGTTCAGCTAAACAGGAGCGACCCCGCAAAGAAAGCTTACATAGGCCACAACCTATCAAACACATGTCAGTACCGTGAATTTTTATCTAACCATGTGGATCTGTTCGCTTTTTCTCATGCAGATATGCTGGGAATTCCACCAGAAATTGCCTCCCACAAACTCAAAGTCGACCCATTGCACCCGCCCGTGCGGCAGATAAGAAGAAAATTCAACGTCGGCATCAACGAAGCAGTGAGCGAAGAAGTGGACAAACTGCTAGCTAATGGCTCCATCAGGGAATCCAAGTACCCAGAATGGATCGCCAAAGTCGTAATGGTCAAAAAGAAGAACAGGAAGTGGCGGATGTGCATAGATTTCACTGATCTAAATAAAGCATGCCCGAAAGACTCTTTCCCGATACCCCATATCGACAAGCTGATAGACGCAACAGCAGGCCATGAGTTGCTAAGCTTCCTTGATGCGTATTCTGGCTTCAATCAAATGATGATGGCTGAAGAAGATCAGGAGAAGACAACTTTCATCACCCACTAGGGTACATATTGTTATAAAGTGATGCCCTTAGGGCTCAAGAACGCAGGGGCCACTTACCAGAGGCTAGTGACAACAATGTTCAAAGAACAACTCGGGAAAACAATGGAGGTCTACATCGATGACATGTTGGTCAAATCATCAAAAAAGGAGGACCATCTCACCCACCTGAAGGAAGCCTTCCAAATACTAAGGAAGTACAACATGAAACTAAATCCCGAGAAATGCACTTTTGGAGTAGCATCGAGAAAGTTCCTGGGATTTCTGGTATCACAAAGGGGCATCGAAGTCAACCCTGACAAGATAAAAGCTATAGTGGCCATCCCAGAAACGCTAAGCAGCAAGAAGCAGGTGCATAAATTAATGGGCCGAATAGCCGCCCTCTCCCGGTTCATCTCACGCTCATCCGATAGATGCCACAAGTTCTTTGGTGTAGTGAAAAAAGACCAGGGAATGCAGTAGAATGGAGAATGCATACAAGCCTTGAGGAACTTAAAAGCATACTTATCATCACTACCCCTACTGGTAAAAGCCAACCTCGGTGAACTATTGCTGGTATATTTGGCCGTATCAGAGGTCGCAGTCATCGCCGTCCTAGTGCGCGAAATAAATGTACGCAATCTCCCATTTATTATATCAGCAAAACTTTAGTGGACGCCGAAACCCGGTATCCCCACCTTGAGAGATTAGACTTATCACTTGTCGTAGCTTTACGAAAGCTACGACCGTATTTCTAGTGCCATCCCGTACGGGTGGTGACGACCTTCCCTCTATGGAGCATCCTGCACCAACCCGAACTCTCAGGGTGACTCGCCAGGTAGGCCGTCAAGCTCAACGAGCATGATATTACGTACCTCCCGAGAACCCCCATCAAGTCACAAGTCTTAGCTGACTTTATCGCCGACTTCAGTGGGAAAGTCCTGCCTAAGGCGGAACTCAAGGCGCAACGCGTATCCTCTAAAAATGACCTATGGATCCTTTATACGGATGGCGCCACCAATGCATTGGGATTGGGACTGGGACTCGTTCTTGAAGTCCCCAAGGGCGAAAAGATTCGCCAGTCCATACGATGCCCGGAAATAACGAACAACGAGGTTGAGTATGAGGCCGCTATTGCAGGCATAAAACTGGCGACCAAGTATGGAGCTCGCCAAATTCTCCTCCACTGCGACTCCCACCTTGTGGTAAACCAGATCACTAGGACTTATCAAATCAAGGAACAGAGGTTACAAAAGTACCAATCAGAAATCCACAGGCTGATGGCTACATTCGACGAATGCCGCTTCGAACAAATTCTTAGAGCAGGGAATGTTGAAGCGGACGGCCAGGCGAAGCTGGATGCCGCCACCAAAAGCATTAACAAAGGAAGTCTGGTCATACTCCTCCACTCAGCTATTGATCACACCGAGGTACTTTCCTTAAACCCGACTTGGGACTGGCGCAACTAGTTCATATCATACTTGCAGGACGGGATACTCCCCCTAATAAAAAAGAGGCAAAAAAGCTCCGCGTACAGGCCGCCCGAAACTGCATGATCAACGACGACCTTTATAAAAGGACGTTTGGTGGCCCCCTAGCCAAGTCCTTAGGGCCGCAACAAGAAAGAACTGTACTTGAAGAAGTACATGAAGGCCATTGCGGTGCCCACACTGGCAACCGCGCCCTCGTTAGGTGCATCATACGCACCGGCTACTATTGGCCCACCATGAAGAAAGAGGCGACGGAGTATATCTGCCGATGTGAGAAGTGCCAAAAGTTCGCCCCAATGATACACCAGCCAGGAGAACCCTCCATTCCGTCACATCCCCCTGGCCATTCATCAAGTGGGGGATGGATATAATCGGCCCGCTACCCCCATGACGAGGAAAGGTACGATTTTTTCTTATTTTAACTGACTATTTCTCTAAGTGGGTAGAAGTAGGTGCATACGCACAAATACGCAAGCAAGAAGTCATTACCTTAATTTGGAGGAACATCATATGCCGTTTTGGCACCCCCAAAGAAATCACCTGCGATAATGGGCGCCAATTCATCGGTCAGAAAATGACCGAGTTCTTCGAAGGCGCATCAAAAGGATATTGTCCACGCCATACCACCCCGCCACCAACGGTCAAGTGGAGTCCTCCAACAAAACAATTCTAAACATACTAAAAAAGAAGCTCGAAGATGCCAAGGGGCTATGGCCCGAACTACTACCCGAAGTCTTGTGAGCGTACAGAACCACACCCAAATCCAACACAGGAGAAACCCCATACTCACTGGTTTATGGAACCGACGCGGTCATACCTGTCGAAGTGGGCGAACCCAGCTTAAGGTACTCACTTACCAGCTGAACAGAAAATGACATCAACAGGCTCCAAGATCTTGATGAAGCTGAAGAATGAAGAGAAATGGCCCCCATCACAGTGGTAGCCCAAAAACAGCAAGTCGAAAGATACTACAATAAAAGGGCAAAAATGAGGCCACTCAAAGTAGGGGATTACGTCCTCAAAGCCAAGACTCTGGCCTCAAAAGACCCAAGTGAAGGAAAATTGGGCACAAACTGGGACGGACCCTACAAAATCACGGCGGAGGCCGGGAAATGAGCATCAGCTAGAGACAATGGAAGGAAAGACACTCCAAAACAACTGGAACGTCGCTCACCTCAAACATTTCCACTTCTAAAAAGGTGGCACCTGATTCGTACTCTTTTTCTCTTACCCGAGTTTTGTCCCAATTGGGTTTTCTGGGGAAGGTTTATAACGAGGTGGCAAAGGGGTCACCTGGAGATGTTTGTAGCGCAAGTGCATCATGTCCACCTCTCCATGTACTCTCCAAGCCAGACATTATACAGGACTAGATCAGTGTCATCTTCATATATATAGAAAGGTTACAGCCACCTCCAAGTGTATAGAAATGCTACAGCCACCTCCAAGTGTATAGAAAGGCTAAGGCCACCTCCAAGTGCATAGAATGGCTACGGCCACCTCCAAGTGAATAGAAAGGCTACGGCCATCTCCAAATGAATGAAAAGTCTCCAAATGAATGAAAAGGCTACGACCATCTCCAAGTGCATGAAAAGGCTACGGCCATCTCCAAATGAATGAAAAGTCTCCAAATGAATAAAAAGGCTACGGCCATCTCCAAATGAATGAAAAGGCTACGGCCATCTCCAAATGAATGAAAAGGCTACGGCCATCTCCAAATGAATGAAATGGCTATGGCCATCGTTTTATATAACTAAGGCCATTAGGCTACGGCCTTTATTTTACATGGCTATGGCCATCGTTTTATATGGCTAAGACCATTAGGCTACGACCTTTATTTTACATGGCTATGACCATCGTTTTATATGGCTAAGGCCATTAGGCTACAACCTTTATTCCACATGGCTATGGCCATCATTTTTCATTAGGCTAATGCCTTTAACTTTACATGGCTATGGCCATCGAGTTCTAAGCAGCTACGATAAAAAAAGAAAAAAAGGGGTACGACGACATGCCAGAAAAAAGAAAAGATTACTCACAACAAGAATTATATGTTCTTATCAAAGGGGACAAACACCAATGATACAAAATCAGTATATACAGGAATATTTACAAAAACCTTAAGAGTCCCCTACTTATCCAGCCCGGCCCGGACTTCAGGTGGCCATGTCGTCCTCATTTCCGGGAGGGCACGCCCTAGAAATCCAAGAGCTGGATTCCAAGCGATTGACATCCGCAAAGTTGCCCCCTCCCGGGTCGGTGATTCGGGACCGTAGCCAGCCGCCTCACGAGCAACTCTAACCAATTGGCGCTGGTTTTAAACTTCTGCTTCAGCGCACGACCAGCCTCAAGGAATTTCTCAAGCACGACCAACCTGGCCTCTTCATACACCCACATCTCGTGCGCCTCACGAGACGTATCGGCTTGTGAAACATCTAGCTTAATTTCCTCGACCTTGGCCTTCGTGGCATTAAGTTCGTCCATTTGAGCCGTAACCCGAGTGCGCAATTCTACCGCCTCCTCCGCTACAACATGACCAAGCTTTAGTTCCACGTCCTTGGCCTGGATAAGGACCTCCTTCTCCTCAGCCCGAGCAACAGCGGCCATGAGCTGTTCATCAACCTTTTCCAGCTCGGCCACTCTTTTATTCAATTGTACCTCGGACTCCACTAGGCCCTCAGAACCACCCTAAAGTTGGGTCCTGCTCATACATATCGGCCAAGGTCCGGTGCGTCTCACGCGTCTTATTGTACTTCTGCTCCAGCCTATTGTATCTGGCCATCTTCTCCTTCCGGCGCCGATCCCTCTCCACCTCTAAGACAAGAGTCCGGAAAAGAAACCAAGTAAGTACGGGAAAATCATAACTCTACAACAAAGAAAGGTCATCAAGAAAGGAAAAGGCATACATGTAAGGCCGCACCTGCCACCCTTTGGGCCAAGACTTTATTACTAAGTTCCGCCAAGGTCGCACGCTCGTCACCGGCACAAAAAAGCATCATACGGGAGGCCGCCTCCTCACAATTCTCCAACAAATTATAGTGACTTGGGATCACTATGCGACGAGAAGATTGGCCGGCCATCATCTCCACCCGGTCCAAGGACCCACTTCCTCTATTTGCATCCTCCGTGGCTACCCCGATCCCGCCACATCCATGTCTTCAGTTCTCCTCGACGCGGCCTCCCTCCTAAGATCAGCTCTTCTTGAGCGAATAGCCTCTGCCATAAAAACCGGCCTTGATTCAGGGCGGGATGGCCTAGACTTTCCCATGTGGGTAGCCACAGCCTTGCCAGTAAGAATCCGACGTTGCCTCCTCTCCAACGTCTCCTCCTCTTCACGGTCCCCCTCCGCGAAACGTAGAGCAGGACTAGAGGGGGTCGGCATGGCAGAAGGCGTCCCCATGGGGGCAATCTCAGGAATAGCCACCAGCACCTCCATGGGCGTTGTCTCAGGTAAGACCTCCATCACGGCCTCAGATGCTATCTCTGGGGCCGCTTCTAATGTACCTTCCTATGACGGGCAAGAAAATTATGGGAGTCCCCAAACCATAATGAAAATTAGGTAAGGCCATTACCTGCCGGGCCGTAGAGCCTAAGGAATTCAGACTAGGAACGGCTCTCTTCTGCAAATGGTATCAGCGCTTGCACCCACGACCAAATGTCGTCAACCCTTCTAGGAGGGCGAGCTGCCACTGTATGAAAACAAAAGGAAAACTTTCTATAGTGAGAACCAGCAAAGTAAGGTCAAGATATTAAACGTCACGCACGTCAATACTTACATGCATCATTCCACACCTCTGGAAACCCTTCAAGGTTAGACACAAGATGCTCAATACGCACGTAGAAAAATCTCGTCTAGAATTTATGGTTGGCCTTGTCGTCCACCCGCGACACGAAGCTTTTCTTGCCCCTACTCCTCAACTGGAGCATCGAGCCTCTCATGAAAACCGCATTGAACATTTGCAGAAGGTGATGAATTGTCACCTCTTTTTCGGCCTTCGCCGCGTAGATGGATAATACCATGCACACCTTCAAGGTGTACGGGGTAAGTTGGGCAAGGCATCCTCCAAACCAGCGACACAGCTCTTCCGTTAAAGGATAAATCGGAATGGTGTATCTGATTCGGAAGGCGTACTCGTAGAAGGCACTGTACCCGGTCTTAGGCACGTTAACATGGTCTAGCCCCGCGAGAACCATGTAAACATGATCGGGAATATCGTACGGCTTCCTAAGAGAGGCCAAGTGGGACAACATCATCTCATTATGCTCCCAAGGAGGGAGTTTACACTTATTTAAAAAGTCGCTCCTTTTGCTCATATCGTGTGGGAGCAAGTTGGCCGTTAATAGGGGAGCAAAAACTTCCTTGGCCTCCTCGCCGGAGGATGATGAAGCCCTAGTGGGAGCAACGTCCCTAGTCCTAGTGTCGTCATGGCGACGTTTAGCCATAGTGAATGTTATACGAAAAAGGTATTGTGGGCCATAAGTTCGATTCTTGAGAATGAGAATTTCAGAGAAGAAAGAACAGCGAGCACCAGAAAAAGATAGGGAAAATATTGGAAAAATACTCTCCGAAAAGGTTTGAAAGATGAACCTAGTCCAACTCTCCCCCTATTTATAAGAAAAGGTACACAGAAATCGAAAGGGCATGATTCAAAAAATCGGTGCAGGAAACCCAAACATCACGTCATAATTTGAACCATCTCGGGAGCAGAAGTAATGATCACGCATGTGATCGATGACGTCACCTTAAAAAGAAATTCCAAAAATGGGGTAACATGTCAACGGCTTGACCTCTTCATACTCAAACGCGTCTTTCACGGGGGTATCAACAGGAACGACCAAATTTCCATAGGCGTTGAGCACGTATGTCCGTCCATTGGAAACGCCTTTCAACTGCGTCCCCAATAAACGGAAGGAGTATCTGTATTGGGTAAATTTGGTTCCCTACACCCATATATTATCCGCATACAGCCTCACTAAAGAAAGCGGCCTTATCATGGTCGACTTAAGTAAGGCCGGCCCCAGTCAATAAACAGACCGAGTGACATGACTCACTGCAACGTCACATCAAGATCTGGCACTCGTATATCGAGGCCACCAACTCTTGTACTTTCATTGTATTATTTCGAGAAATGTCCCTTAGTATATAAATGGGACCTTCTCCATTTGTAAAGGCTCATGTGTATTTCATTACTGAAAATATACAACTCTCTCTCTCTCTCTATCTCTCTTGTGCAAAAAGCTTGTTATACATCTTACTGCTCTTATATCTCGATTTTTACATTATAGTCACTGATTTCTATCATCTAACATTTTCTAGATCACATTACCCTTGATTCCCATTAACCCATATCATTTTTTGACTGTTTTAAAGCTATTTAAGTATTCGAATAACTTTTTAGGCAAACAATCAAGCTTTAAAAAACTGCTTCTAAATGTATTTTCTCAGAAGTGCTTCTCAAAAAAGTACTTTTAGAGAGAAGCTACTTTTTTCTGTTTTTCCAAAATTGCTTTTGCTTCTCCTCAAAAATAGTTTTTTTCCTTCCAAAAACTTGACCAAAAACCTTAGTTTTTTTTATAAAAAAAATACTTTAGGCCAAAAAGAAGCTTGGCATCAAATAAGCTTGGCCAAACAGACTATTATTACTTCGTACCAAAATGAATGACCTCTTTCCTTATTTGGAAATAATTTACCTTAACACAATGATTTATAGCCATACAAAATAAAGGTGCCTCATTTTATATTACAAGATAAAAAATTCTTTTTTTTCTTAAAATCCGTACCCAGTCAAATTGGTTCACATAAATTGAAACGGAGGGAGTAATACACCTCCATTATCTATCTAAGCAAGAGCAACCTTACAATCACCGTGGAGCTGACGTGGCAGTCTACATCATCACCGACTTTGGCCCCACACCCGGACCACCATGATGTAATCGTGACGTGCATCATTCTATGATTGCCCGCGGACCTAAGCTCAACCCTAAATTACATCTCATTACAACATTTAAAGTCCGTAAGGACCCAGACTCCGTCCACCTTATTTTAAAACTCGGGGTATCTCTTTGGATCCTTATTTGTAGCTTATAAGACCTAGTTGTTGGGAGATATTTTCGCTCTCCTGGATTGAATATTTTGATTTTTTTCATCGATCTGAGATATTAGGGTTTCAAATTGAAAATTTCCTCAGGCTTAACATCGGATTCTCAAATCAAGTTGCTGATCTTCTCTCACAAAATTTAATTTCTTATAAAAAGTCACCTAGGAAACTGAGATATAAAATGGTTTATTCAGAGAAACAACAATCTATGGACAATCGGGAGGTGAATGAGGTTGAGCAATCGCATAACGGTGAGGAATTGGAGGAGTCGTCATCTTCGACATCGGCGGTGGTAAGCACATCAACGTCAGGACTGACGGAGAGGTTGACGCAGATTCTTGTTGAGGAAGGAGATGGAGATCTATTGCTTCAGCGGAGCGATCGAGAGAATAATGTAATGCAGTGGCTTCAGGCTCTGGATATGCAGGTCATGGGGGCTTGTCGTGCCGATGAAAGGTTAAAGCCTTTGTTGAAGATGAATGTTGCCTCTGGTGCTGCCGAAGATGGCTTATTCTCTCAACTTAGCCAGGTGCTGTTCCCGAATCTACTATATTTCAATCTACATATCATTTGCTGAATATATGCTTAATTTCATTGAGAAAGCATACAACCTTTGATACCTCCATAATTAATTGTATATCTGGAGTTCGGTTTAGGTTTTATATCGAATTTCATTTTGTATATTATCCGTGTTAGAGATTCATCTTTAGGGTAACTATGCTGACCGTCCTTTTTTTCTTGGCAGCATTTTGAACCGGCGGAAGTCGGTATGCTAGTAAGGTGCTTGTGCATTCCACTCGTTTCAATACGCGTTGGGAAGATCAAGAAGGAGGGAACCCACTTGTGCCCAACCGCCACAAGGTAGTTACCGTGAACTGTGCCTTCTACACTAATTTGATGGCGCTTGGATATTGGATCTAATATCCATCCACTTTGATAGTTTTTGTGTTCTGATGTAGTAACTTTTAAATTGAGTTAAATCAGCTCTATCTCAATGGAGTGGTTGACCTTGTATACTGTTCATTATGTCCGCTTCTTTCTCCATAATAGACTGTCCTGAAAGTTAAAGCTAGTATGATTTCTTAACCAACATTGCATCTTAGCAATGTATCTGTTCTTAAAAAAAGAGTGGCATTCAGCTGGTCTTTTTGTTTTATCCTTTTTCTGACATACTAGAAACACGTCCGGCAAAACACCCCGGCACTACCTAGTGCCGAATGCTTACACCATACCTATTGGCATGGGGAGGAGTGATGTAAAAGCAAACCTGCGTAGGTTAATATGACATCTGGATTAGTTACCTACTGAAAATACCATTATATACGTTATCTACTTATAATTTGATTAATTAAATAGTATTTGAGTCGGGTACTTATTACCTGCCTTCCCATTTGAGGGGTAGTATGCAGATGTCTAGTTTTCAGTTGAATTGCCATCTGTCCAGGTTGAAAATTTATTGTTTACTTCAGCAGTAAACAAGAGCGCTGTTATAATTAAGTGGGGACTGATGGGTAACTAACAGGATGAGAATTCTGAAGTTTATGTAATTTTGCCTTTCATGTTCTTGCTATAATTGAGAAATGGAAACCTGTTCTATATATATGTGTGCGTGTGTGTGCGAAAACACACATTTTAATATTTTATGACCTCATACTGTGTCCTGGCTATTACTAACAGGAGAAAGAAATACTGCACTATGTACCACATCCTCTTTCCTTTTTCACTGCTGCCTATTTTTTTGTTATTGAAAGTGTGTTGCCTGAAATTTACTGAATAAAGTTGTTCTTGTATTGTTAATTCCATAATAAGATGTAAGTATACTTGTTCAATGTTAGATTTTAGTAGGGAAACTCTTCTTTATCGATCCTTAAACTTGTTTAGGGTTCACATTTTGAGTATATTGTACATGAATTGCAGACACATCTTAACCATCTTTTGATCGGTACTGAATGCTGGATATTATCTTTAATCCCTGCGTCTTGATTTGAGAGTATTCATAGCTAGGAGGTGCATATTGACATGTGGAGACACCATGAAGGTTGGTGTAATGTGTACATTTGTTAATTTGTTTTGAAGCAAGTAGAAAAATAATTCTTTGTTCGGTTATCTTTAAGAGTATTCCATCTCTTAAGATAAATTTGCAGAAGGGTGTTTGAACCTTTTAGTGGGTGATATTCTAGTATATGTGGTCTATGTCTTACCTTTGCTTCCTTCAGAATATTTTTATTCCAGAATGTCCAAAATCTTTTTTTCTTGGTCATTTTTTGATAAATTGTAAGATACTCTGTCCTTAATTGAATAATAATATGCTTTGTCTGGTATTTCTGTTGTATGCCTTAAAGTTGTTGTTTATGAGTAGAAGTTGCAGGATGATCTATTGTTTAATATTAATGGTGGCAATTGTTCATGCTTCCGAATAAATATATCTTTTCACTTGTAGGTTATGTGGGCGTATACTAGTATGATTCTGAATTAAGAAGAAGTAAAGGTAGTTTCATGCTCCTATAATACATGATTTAATTACTTTCCATCTGAATTATCTAAATGCCTGTCTTATACTTCCTGAGTGTTCTGTGACATGGTTTGGTTGCCTTCTATCCAAAATCTGTTGAAGTTTCAAATCGTTGAGTTGACTAATTTCTGCTGTTTAAATGCTACTGCGGTGTTGTCTATCGATAGCTTTATATTTGCTTTCAAGTTATGCAAACAATGTGCTGTTTAAAATTTGATCTCTCTTTTGAGCTAACATATAGTTAACAAGGCAATTGCTTACTTCTATTTGTGTGTCTAAGGAAGTAAATGGATTCTTGCTTTGATATCTTCGCGAAACTAATTTGTGTGATTTAGGTGTATAGTATGTTGATTCAGTAACAATTATGTGAATGGCAGTGTGGTTGGCTTCTCCTCTTTCCCCCTTTTACCACAAAAAAGGGGTTACAAAGAGAAGTAGTCGTTATAGGATAGGGAAAAGCCTTTCTTGCAGTTGTACCTGTGTTATTTGCCTGTATTTTTGGTCTTGTTAGTAGAGTTTTTTACTTGATCAATCGTTGTTTTTTGAAACATTATAAGTCCACCTGAATGATAATCTTTTTTTGTATGACAACATGTTCGGTAGTACATGTATACTTCCAATGTTGCATTGGGGCTAATAAGAATTGTTATTTATTTATTTAAACAATAGAAAAGATGTAAGAATGCAGTTTGTTGGAAGAATTCAAGACAGTTACCATTTAAGAATTGCAGATTATCCGGCTATCTACAGGTTCTATTTGTTCCAAGCTAACATAGAGAGTTCCTTAGTAAGAAGGGTGTAATACTAGGTTATGTTGGTTTGAACCTCTTCCTAAGGAATTAGATATAGGATGCTCAAGTGATAATTTTATGCTGTATGTGCTCACAGTTTCACATAATTCTGTAACTTGATGAAGTCTTGACTTCTTCTAAACATTTGTATATATCCTTTGTTGCAATAGGGGAAACTTAAACCTCACAGTTCTGCCCACATCTGAGTTGCGCATCTCATTCATTGGCGACGATGGTAGCACAGAGAGACTGGCAACATTCTTCTGTCAATCTGATTGTGCCGCTGTGGAAATTAAAGATATTATGTCTGACAATTCCGGACGGTCTTTCCTGATAAACATTCCTGATGGTGAGACTTCCTATTTTTGGTGCTCTGAAAAGTCTAAGCTCCTTGGCGATGAGCTGAAAAGAAAGGTAGACTGTTTCACACAATAACTGCAATCAACTTTTGAATTTTGTTTGCACTTACATATGTAGCAAGCTAGTCACTTAATTAATTCTCTTTTTTTGGTGCTTGGATAGATGAAGGATTTGCTTAAGAAGAAACCTTCCTTGGCTGAGTTAACTGGAATCAGTGAATCCCGGATAGACTGTTTTGCCATACGTCTTCGAGCTTATCTCATTGGTTCAGCAGTCACAAATGCTCAAGCAAGTTCACCGGCAACAAATCCTTCTGGGAACGGCCATGTTGGTTCATGTGAATATGGTCTTGATGCTCAGACATCAGTTACATTTCAAAAACCTCAGCGCTCCCGGCATTACAGTGTTCAAGGACCAAAATCCAGCCCTCTTAACCTGGGTAGCCTTAGTCCTAGGTCTAGTTCTTTTAAAGAGAGCTTGCTCAGGAACTCATCATCAGTACGCATTGCTAAAGACAGGGTAAGGCGCCGTGGAGATAGCAATTCATGCTTGGATAGGCAAACTCCTACACCGGGCAGAGTAGATGTGCCTAGTTCAGTTCACGTACAAGATGCAAAGCTTCCAGGAGAAGCAAATCCTACACTTGCTTCGGAGCTACTTGTTGCTGACCTTCCCTTTGTAGGCTCTGCTGCTATTATCCCTTCTTTGGATTCAACGGTCTTCTCTCCTTATTACTGTTGGTGCCCTCCTGCTGCGTCCACTCCGTACTCAGTTGGAACTCCACATCTTCCTATTTTGTCTAAAGAGTCGTTCTCACTACCACAACTCTCTTCGATGGCAGCTGCTCGTTCATCTAGTATTTTGACAACAAAGCTGCCACTTACTGTCAGCAGTGTCTCAACTTTAGATTTGCCACCTCTGCTCCCTGACCCATTGATCAGGTTGCCACTATCTTTGCCAGCTTCGCAACAGATTCCTTCTTTCACACCATTGATGTGTGATCCTATTGTCCATATTCCAGTTATTGATGTTTGCTCTTCAGGCCAAGGCTACTTAGTAAGTGGTGGACCTGCTATATCCGGAACTCTTCCACCATTGCACCCGAATATTGTGAATCCTTTAATCCCTCACACAGAATCAGTACTTGAAAAAAATGCCAGGGAGACACTCCGCTTGCTCATAAATGGTTCTAATCAGCCCAGCACACAGCTAATTCATGTACTGCCTTCTGTGCTGTCCAGTAGCGAACAGACCCAAAATATGTTGGGTGCCGGAAGCCGGGGTCTTTACTCTGGATCCATAGATGTTGGTACCATAGCCAATGGTTTTGCGACAAGAGGTTTGATGTCACTTTCCGAGAGGCCTCTCGGAAGGGTTAGCAAATGGCAGTTTAGCACAGGGAACATAGTTGATCAGATTGACAGACGATTGGGTTCTGGTGAATTCGATGAGGGTTTTACAGATATTGAAGAGGAAAACTAAAGTGAAAATGTAGTCGTTTTGTTTCCTTTAAGTGTATTTCAGGTCTTGCTGCTGAAGCTGTAGATATTTTGCATGTGGCTTTCTTTTGTCGAATGTAATTAGTCTTGAATTGTATGCTCGATGTTACCTTTCTCGGGTTGTGATAAAATGGTCTGTTAATTAGACTGCTGTTTCTTTTACGTGCTTGGTTCTGCCGGAAGCTCAGAACATTAATCATTTGTATTGCTAGGCTGCCGGCTCGACTAAACCTTTTTGAAAAATCCTGCATCTTATGGATAAGAGGAACACAGCATACCCATTGAAAACACCAATTAATTTCATATACATTTAAAATATTTCCTGTATACGTAATTTATAAAATTTTAGTATTATTATATGTCAATAAGCAAATCTCACTTGTTAAAGGACCAAATTATCTCTTAGAGATTCTTTCATGTATCTTCAATCAACATTTCATTGTGATAATATCTCTCTCAATTCTATTAAGCACCAAATCTGGTTCTTTCACCTGTTTATTCTTTTCAATTGTAACACGATCACCTCTTTCAAGTTTTTCCTTGCAAGCAATTAGTGGATAGTGGAGGAAAGGATGTAGAGAAAATTAGCTTGACATAGCGATGAAAAATACTTGAAAAGGGCGATAAAGTTTCTTTTCCTATTGAAGTTCAATTCGGAGGAGTGAAATTATTGTCTGAAACTCCACATTAAACCAAGGAATCCGCTGTATTTTGAATCTTAGCAACGTGGATCAATTTCAACTATCCCTGCAAATATTATCATATTAAATCTTAGTATTTTCACAAGTTTTAATTGGAATATTATCATTACTATTATTATTAACAATACTCTAATTTAGAACATAGTATCCCCCCCCCCCCCCCCCAAATGATTAGAACACAAAATTCGAAAAAATATACCACAATATTCTAATGTAAAATATAATATTCAAACCAAGTATACCACAATAGTCCAAGTTAAAATATAATATTCTAATTTGAAATACACCATTCAAGCCAAAATAAATATTAGAATCAGTATTCAAACCAACACTTTAATAATATATGATATTCATAGTTGAGTCTATTTTATGATTAAATATTGGTATATTGTGAAAAGTAATTTGGATTACTACTATTCTTTAATAGTATATTCTAGCTACGTAGACGCAGTGTTAGATTTAATTGGGCACTTTAATAGAATATTCTAATATTGACGTATAAATTGAATATTGCTGATTATGTTTCGAATATTACTATACACATTAGAATACTTCTGAGTTGTACATCGAAAATTAAGTTGAATGTATGAGTGAAATAATAACAATAACATTGTATGAGGTAAAACTGATAAATGATAGGTGGATGTTCGACGAGTTGACACGTGAAAGTAAAAACATATAATATATGAGTCAGCAAATAGCTTACACTAGTTACAAATATATGACATGCGCTGAATAATTTCCGAAAGCATTGGAACTGAGAGCGAAGATTTGAAAGGAAGACACTGGTTGGAAGAGACTATTTAATAAGCAACCATAACAAAGAATCTCTATATTAAAGTTCAACTGTTATTCAGCCATCAAGAAGGGATTTTATTTGTATTAACGAAGGATTTGATTTGAGGATCTTTTCTTTCTGAATAGAACTATAAATAGGAGAATTCATATTCATTGCAGGACAAGAAACGTTCCGCATAAAAAAAAAAAGTAAAACTAGCTTTTATTCCATAAAATTAATATTCTTTACTTTGTTCTTTATAGTGCTCTTGATATTGCTTTCGAAAAAGTTAAACACATAGTCTGGCTTGTATTTTCTTTTAATTTATTGTTATTAACTTATTTCTGTTCTTGATTATTTAATATTCTTGGATAAAAATAATTTATGTGTCTATAAATCATATTACAAATTAAACAGTACTATTTTACGAGTAAATAGTTTGGCACCGACCGTGGGACATGGATAATTGTGTTCTTACTTTGATCCATTTATCTCTTACTAAAACAATTTAACACTTTTCTTTAGTGAAAGAAAAATCAGATATGACTACTAATGATGTGAAAAACTCTTTCAATGTTGTAATAAGAAACAACATTAGGATGTGTTCCAGCGTGATGATTCAACTTGTGAAACTCGCAATCAAAGAGATGAAATAACTCCAGTTCGTGCAGAACGAAATCCTCAACATGTGAGAAGTTCAACTCCTGATGATATGGATGATGAAAATGTTGTTGAAACGGTCAAAATTTTGAGAGTGCAACAAAATGAAACATATGAATTATCTATTAAGACAAGACTGGATGATGACGAAGTTGAAGCAGGCGCTTTAGAATCGCGTAAGGAGAGTTGGAACTAATGCGTGAGTTCGTAATCCTATTATAAAAGGAAAGGATGGTGTTGCCGGCAGTACCAGATGAGTCGATAGCTGAAGCATTAACCGAATGTCTCAATCCACTGAGCTCCGATGCCTTTAGTAAATTGAATGAAAGCCTCTTGGAATTTTAGGCAATCACATGGGTAGATATCCACAGTCTTTATGAATCATAAATCAGAATTGACGATGATCAACTAAATTCTTCGGTGTTATCAAAGGTTCACAATCGCGATCGGAATCAGGAAAAGTTCAAAACAGATTTCGATGTAAATCATAGGTCTTATAGGAGTTACTTTCAGCCTTACGAAAGAGCTAATGAATGTGGAAATAAATTATTTTAGTCATCAGGTAGGTCCATTTCTAATAGAAGGGAAGATCGTGGTCGGAGTGCCAGAGCTTTACAAGAGAAGGAACCATCGGGGTCCCGGGGTTCAACATACCCCCAGTTATTCGATTACAACTTCAATATCATCCTAGTAGAGCCGGTATTGGATATGGGAAATATTAAGGAGGCTAAATTTCCAAAACCAATTCGATCGGATCCTAATCTATGGTGTGAATTTCATGGAACACATGGACAAATAACTTGGGACTGCCAGCACCTTCGTGAAAAGGTTGCAGCATTGTTGAAGAATGTCCACTTTAGAGAATTTATAAGTGATCAGGCCAAAAAGTAAGTTTGGGAGGAATCGAGACGCCGTGGAACTAGTCAAACTGGATGCAGGATCACCTCGCCTAATGATAAACATGATTTTTGGTGGTGATGAAGTAAGTGGAGTGAATGTTTAGTAGTAAAGAAGACAAGATATCAGTAACTCATGGAAAGAGGACCCGAGAAGCATCAGAAGATGATGAATTCACCTTCACGGAAGAAGATGCCGATGGCCTTCTTTTATCACACAACGATGCTATGGTAATACCGCTTAATGTATTAAATTTCATATTAAATGTGTGTAGGTTGATCTAGGTAGTTTAGTCACTATAATTCAGTAAAGAGGTTTGGAACAAGCAAAGTTAACCGTAAACATTGTCTAAACCACAAAACTCCTGACCGGGTTCAAACAAAGTGTAATGACTAGAGGAGAGATTTCACTGCCCAAGCATTCCGAAGGCGTAACAAAAACCACTTTGTTCAAAGTGATGGATGACGACATGAGATACAATGTGATCCTTGGAATGCCATGGATTCATGAAATGAAGGCTATGTCATTGACTTACCATCAACTGCTAAAATTTCACACATCGGAAGGGATCAAACAGATTAGAGGACATCAACCAACCACGAGAGAATTGAATGCAGTTACCTTGTTAAGTAGCAAAGAAGAAAGAACAAACAAATAGCTACATGGACCAGTGCCCTATTCCATCACGATTGAAAGTAATGGTGAATAGGAGTCATCAGATTTCTATCAGGTACCGAGGTCTTTACAGGAACAAGAGGAAACAAATGCAACAAATTCAGCTGCAGAGCTCGAACAAGTTGCTTTGTTCACGAAGTTCATGGAAAGGAAGTTTTATTTGTGAAAAAGTTTGAGCCCTGAACTAAGACTTATAATTATAGATATTCTTATAAATAACATTGAGTATTTTCCATGGTCTCACTCATATAGGACAAGTATTCTATTGAAAGTAGTTGTCCACAAATTAAATTCAAATTAAATTTATACCCTAACTTTCTCAAGTAAGGCAGAAGAAATGACCAATAGCCGATGTCAGAAACATATTTGTCAAAGAAGAAGTAACCCTATTACTGAATATAGGTTCAATTCGAGAGGTAAATTATCCCTATTGGTTAGCTAACATAGTGGTTGTTCCTAAAAAGAACAATAAATTTAGAAAATGTGCAGATTATAAAGATTTGAATATGGCATGCCCTAAAGATTCTTTCCCTTGCTGAACATTGACCAAATGATTGATGCTACGGTCGGACATGAGTTAATAAGTTTTCTTGATTAATATTCCAGGTATAATAAATTTTGGCACATACTACTATTATGTGATACCTTTTGGGCTTAAGAATACCATAGCTACTTACTAAAGGCTCGTTAATAAGATGTCGGAACGTCAAATTTGTAAAACTATGGAAGATTGCATCAATGATATAATGGTTAAGTCTCTTATTAGGAGATCATTTGAAACATATAAAAAATATTTGATATTTTGAGAAAATACGATATGAAGCTCAATCATAAAAAATGCACTTTTGGAGTTGGTTTCACAAATTTTCTTTGTTTCTTGGATTCCAAATGAGGAATTAAAGTGAATCCCGACGATATTAACGCCATAGAAAATATCCCTAATCAATTGACAAGTGTAAAAGAAGTTCAGAGTGTGGCTGGCCAGTTAGCAACACTTAGTAGATTCATTTTGAGATATTCATAGAAGTGTCATAATTTCTTTTCATTCTTGAAAAAGAAGAAATGATTTTTCTTGGACTCTAAAATGCCATAAAGTATTGAAAGACCTAAAATGGTATATGTCTAACCCTCCGTTGTTGTCAAAATCGAAGGAATGTGAGAAAATTTTAATTTATTTAGAGATTTTAGAAGTTACGATGAGTGCACTTTGATCCGAGAGGAGGAATGTATGCAATTTTCTATTTATTATGTTTGAAAAGTTTTATCGAGAGCGAAGGCACTATATGCAAACCTCAAAACGTTGGCTTCTAGATCTCGTAGTCACCTCTCGAAAGCTAAGCCCTTACTTTCAATGTTATCCTATAGTTTTTGTGATGACTTTTCCTTGAGGAACGTCCTTCATAAGCCTGAATTATGGGGTTGATTGGATATATGGGCGATCAAAGTTAGTGATCTTGACATCAGATATAAACCCATGACTGCAATCAGGTCACAAGTTTTGGCCGACTTTATGGCTGATTTTAGTCCCTGTATGATGCCTTTAGCTGCTACGGAAGCATCTCTAGTATCGGAAACTACTTTTAGTGTATGGACTTTGTTACCTATGGAGCCTTTAATGAAAAATGTTCCGCTCTCCGGATTGTATTTTTCACGCCCAAACACGGGGAGGCATGGCTGGCACCTTGTGCCGAACCGTCCGAGCGAACCACTCTAGAACTTATCTTTTTTCTTCTGCAACTATCATGGGCCAACTTGGCCACAACTCGTAATGTATAACTATAAGTGAAAAAAGGTTGTATAAATGAATCATTTTTATTAAAAGATGAATACATTTGGGCCGTCAAGGCCTCTAACATACTGTACAAAATGAACCTGTCATGACCCCCAATTCGCCCTCTATGAACATGTCATGACGACACCTGGTCCCTACGACTAGGTAAGCCTAAAAATGCAGAATAAAATAATTTGCAGAAATAAAGAACTAAACCAACAGCTAAGAGAAAACTGTATATGTGTGTGTCGTTTGGCATATACAACTCAACATCGCGAAGTCTATAAAAATATCCCAAAACCCGAAAACTCACGGGCAACACAGGCTAGAGGTTTAATATAAAGTGCTCTAATCTCCAGAAAATTCTACATCAAAGTAATAAAGAAGTCTAAATGCTACAAGCTAGAGTTAGAAGGAGACTCTTCGATATGCGGACGCGGAAGATATACCTCAAAGTCCCCGTAGCTCTCCCTGCCTCAATGACAATGCGCCTAGTGGAGGTACCTGGATCTGCACATAAAAAACATGCGTAGAAGAGGCGTGAGTACACCACATCGGTACTCAATAGTGCCAAGCCTAATTTCGATCGGGTAGTGACGAGAAAGGTCAAGCCCTACTGAGATAAAATATAATAATAAGTATGTACAGTATGAAAATAGATGGAAATAATGTGAATAACAGTGAAATGAGACAGAATTACAAGGAAACAACAAATAAGCGATGAACAGAGTAAAGACAGAAATTTACAACTCAATACCAAGTTACCAAATGAGGATCTACCAGGATACCGTCCTGTAGTCCTTTCTCAACTGTCCAGTGGATTTCCCGGGATACCGTCCTGTAGCCCATCATATATATGTATTCCGAAGGATATCCCGGGATATCGTCCCGTAGTCCAACTACCAATATGCATGGGGATCTGCCGGGAATCTAACCCGTAGTCCCAAAGTAAAAGTGCAGGGGGATCTACCGGGAATCTAACTCGTAGTCCCAACGTAAACAAACAAGGGGGGGGGGGAAGGGGGGAGCTACCGGAATCTCACATCCGTAGTCCCAATGTAAATGCGCAACCACAACCAGAAGATATACAGAAATGAAGTACAAATGACAAGCAACAGGTAGTACTAGCCTAACATGCTTCACGTTGTACTGTCAAGGCAACTTGAGCAAGTAGGCAATATAAATAAACTAAAAATGCTTTTCTAATCTAACACAGGTTGTAACTGCATGTAAAATAAAGCAAATACTAAAGAACTCAGTCCCAATATCTTAAGTAAAAATCAGATTTTCAATAATTAGCTATAGTACGCACTCATCACCTCACGTACAAGGCATTCAATTACCAAACATCATATCCTAAGGGGAAAGGTCCTCCACACAAGACTAGACAAGCCACTTACCTCGAATCGGCTCCAAAATCAACTCGAAATCACACTTTTTCCACAAGTATATGACTTCAAATAGCCCAAATCTATTCAATTCAATTACATATCTTAAATAACATCTCAAACAATTGATTTCACAATTTAATTCAAAGCAAAGACGCAAAATAATGAAAAATGACCAAAATGCCCCTCAGGAAAACGTCTCGGAATTGGATAAATTTGACATTTCAGAATTCTCATACTCTGACAAGTCTAGCCATATAAAAATCTTCCAAATTGGATATCAAAAACCCGCTCAACACTCAGAATTTTGGCCTAAGAAGTTTCTTCCAAGTTTTCCCAAATTTTGATCCTCAATTCAAATTTAAATGATGGATTTAACTATATATTGATGGAACATAACTAAAAAGGAATAAGAAAATGTTACCCAATAATCTTCTCTTCAAAACCCACTCAAATCGCTCTCTCCCAAGCTCCAAATTGATTTTGCAACTATTGAAACGAAACCCTCGAATTTTATTTTTCACCCCAGTGATTTCCACTTCTGCGGACAAGGGACCGCACATGCGGCCCCACTTCTGTGAAAATTAAACCGCTTCTGCGGTTTTATTACAATCCAAAAATTTTGCTTCTGCGGATCCGTTTGTGCGGAATTCCTACCGCATTTGTGAAACCTGAAGAATATGCCCAGCTCGCTTCTCCATTGCCCACGCCGCTTCTGTGGCTCCGCTTCTGCGGTTCCCAAGCCACATATGCGAAAATACGAGAAGCAGAATGCTTCAACTGCTGTAACACTTCTCCGATCTTCCCGCCAACCATCAAAAATCATCCCAAGGCCCCTGGGACATCAACCAAAAGCACCATTAACACCTAATACCCTATTCAAACTTGTACCAATCCTTAAAACATCTTAAACAACACTGGAAACTGGAATTAATTAATGATTTAAGCCTACGAACTTCAATTTTGTCAAAACACACTTTCGATCAAAAATCTATCCAAAACATGACTAAATGACCTGAAATCTTGCACACACATCCCAAACGACATGATGGAGCTACTGCAACTTCCAAAAGTTCATTCCGACCCTCGGATCAAAAAATTACTATTGGAACGGAAATTTCAAAAATTCAAACTTCGGAATTTCAAGCCTAAATGATCAATGAACGTCCAAAGTGCATTCCGAACACGCTCCCAGCCCCGAAATCACCTAACGATGCTAACATAACCATTAGATTTCCATTCCGAGGTCATCTTCACACTGTTTTGACTACTGACCACTTTTCAACACTTATTCTCTCATTTAGGGACTAAGTGTCCCAAAACTCTCCGAAACTCAACACTGAATGTCCCGGCAAACCAAAATAGCAGAAATAAACTTAGGGAAAGTAGTTAACAGGGGATCAGGGCGTAAATTCTTAAGACGACCGGCCGGGTCGTCACATCCTCCTACACATAAACATTTGTTTGTCCTCGAACGAGCATAGAGAACATACCTGAACTAGTGAAAAGATGAGGGTATCGGCTGCGCATATCCCTCTCAGTCTCCCAAGTCGCCTCCTCGGCCGGCTGACCCCGCCACTGAACCTTTATTGAAGCGATGTTCTTTGACCTCAACTTTCTAACCTGCCTGTCCGATATAGCCACTGGCTCCTCAACATAGGATAGATCCTTGTCCAACTAGACTAAACTGAAATCCAACACGTGCGACAGGTCACCGTGATACCTCCGGAGCATCGAAACATGAAATACTGGATGAATCCCGGCCAAACTGGGAGGTAAGGCAAGTTCATAAGAAACCTCCCCAACTCGCCTCAAAATCTTAAAAGGTACAATAATCCTCGAACTCAACTTTCCTTTCTTCTCAAACCTTATGACGCCCTTCATAGGCGAAACATGAAGCAGAACCCTCTGTCCGACCATATATGACACATCACGAACCTTCCTGTCCGTGTAGCTCTTCTCTCTAGACTGGGCTTTACAGAGTCTATCCTGAATCACCTTGACCTTCTCCAATGCATCCTGAACCAACTCTGTGCCCAATAGCCTGGCCTCACCTGGCTCAAACCAATCCACTGGAGATATGCACCTCCTACTATATAAAGCCTAACACGGCGCCATCTGAATGCTGGATTGATAATAGTTAGTGTACGGAAACTTTTCCAATGGCAAGAACAGATCCCAAGATCCTTCAAACTCAATCACATAGGCACGGAGCATATCCTCTAGAATCTGAATAGTGCGATCAGACTGCCCGTCCATCCGGGATGAAATGTTGTGCTCATCGTCACCCGAGTACCCAACTCCTACTCAATGGCTCTCCAGAACCATGATGTGAAATGAGTACCCCTGTCCGAGATGATAGAAACTGAAATACCATGCAGACGAACAATGTCCCGGCTAACCGCTTCGATGAATAAGTAGTACACATAGGGATAAAATGAGCGGACTTGGTCAGCCAATCCACAATCACCCAAATGGCATTGAACATCTTTGCAGTCCGAGGGAGACCAACTACAAAATCTATGGTTATCCTCTCCCATTTCCACTCCAAAATATCTATCTGCTGAAGCAACCCACCTGGTCTCCGGTGCTCATACTTCACCTGCTGACGGTTGAGGCATCTAGCTACATATCCAACTATATCCTTCTTCATCCACCCACACCAATAGTGCTGCCTCAAGTCCTGATACATCTTCGCAACACCCGGATGGATGGAATACGGCGAATTATTAGACTCTGCTAACATTAACTCCCGAAGCCCATCAGCATTGGGCATACAAATCCGACCATGTATCCTCAATATCCCGTCATCTCCAATGGTCACATCTCTGACATCGCCATGCGAAACCATGTCCCTGACGACAAGTAAATGAGGGTAATCATACTGCCGCTCCCTGATACGATCGAACAATAAAGACCGAGAAATCACACAGGCTAGAACCCGATTGGCTACGAAAGATCCAATCTCAGAAACTGACTGGCTTAGGCCTGAACATCCATCGCTATATACATCTCTAAAGCTGGTAAATATTCCAAACTCCCCAAACTCTCTGCCCGATGACTCAAGGTATCGGCTACCACATTGGCCTTGATCGGGTGATAAAGAATAGTAATATCATAATCCTTCAACAAATCTAACCATCTCCTCTAGCGCAAGTTTAGATCCTTTTGCTTGAACAAGTGCTGCAAAATCCGATGGTTAGTGTAAATCTCACAAGGCAAACCTTACAAATAATGACGCCAGGCTTCAAGGCATGAACAATAGTAGCTATCTCAAGATCGTGGACAAGGTAACTCTTCTCTTGTATCTTTAACTGTCTAGGCGCGTAGGCAATCACCCTACCGTCCTGCATCAACACCGCTCCAAGGCAGGCGTCATAATAAATGGTGTAAAATCTCGAGCTAGTAGGCAATATCAAAATAGGGTCTGTAGTCAAACCTGTATTACGCTTCTAAAAGCTTGCCTCACACTCCTCTGTCTACTGAAATGGAGCACCCTTGTGGGTCAATCTATTCATAGGGGCTGTAATCGACGAAAACCCCTCCACCAAATGACGGTAATATCCCGCCAGCCAAGGAAACTGCGAATCTCTATTGCTGAGGAGGGCCTGGTCCAACTCTGTACGGCCTCTACCTTCTTCGAATCCACCTGAATGCCCTTACTCGATACCACGTGGCCCAAGAATACCACATAAATAAACCAAAACTCACATTTTGAGAACTTTGCATATAACTTCTTCTCTCTCAGGTTCTGAACCATGGTCCTTATGTGCTGGCCATGATCCTCCTGACTCCAGGAGTATACACGAATAAATCTATGAAAACAATGAGGAACATGTCGAGATATGGCCTGAACACACTATGCATCAAATGCATAAAAGTTGCTGGGGCATTGGTCAACCCAAATGACATAACAAGGAAATCGTAATGACCATACCGAGTCCTAAAAGAAGTCTTCGGGATGTCCGGCTCCCAGATCTTCAACCTGTGATAACCTGAGCGCAAATCAATCTTAGAAAACACTTGTGCGCCCTGAAGCTGGTCAAATAGATATCAATACGAAGCAAAGGATAATGGTTCTTCATTGTAACCTTGTTCAACTAGAAATAATCGATACACATATATACATAACCATCATTTTTCTTTACAAACAAGACAGGAGCATCCTACGATGAAACACTAGGTTGAATAAAACCCTTATCAAGCAATTCCAGTAATTGATCCTTCAACTCCTTCAACTCAGGAGGAGTCATACGACACGGAGGGACGGAAATGGGCTGAGTGCCTGACAACAAATCAATGCCAGAATCAATTTCTCTATCAAGCGGCATACCCGAAAGATCAGCTGGAAACACATCAAGGTAATCTCGTACCACCAGGACAAAGTCAACAAAAGGGGTATCAACACTGACATCTCTCACATGGGCTAAATACGTTGCACACCCCTTCTCAACCATATGCTGAGCTTTAAGGATAGAGATAACTCTACTAGGAGTGTGATCTAAGGTACCACTCCACTCAATACGTGGAATATCTGGCATAGCCAGCGTCATGATCTTGGCCTGACAATCAAGAATTGCATGATGGGGCGACAACAAGTCCATGCACAAAATAATATCAAAATCAACCATACCGAGTAATAATAAATCCGCTCTAGTCTCAAAATCACGAATAGTAACCAAACATGACCGATAAATGCGGTCCACAATAAGAGAATCCCACACAAGAGTACAAACATATACATGAGAACTCAGGGAATCTCGGGCAACACTTAAATGCGGAGCAAAATAAGAAGACATATAAGAATAAGTAGAGCCTAGATCAACTAGAACCGGTGCCTCTCTGTGACTAACTAGTATAATACCTGTAATGACAACATCGAAGGAAGCAGCCTCGGTACGAGCATGAATAGCATAATATCCTGTCTGGACTCTCTCTCAAGGGTGACCTCTACCTTCTCGATCTACGCCCTTACATGGCTAGCAGATGGGGTAGTAGCTGGAGCTGTGATTATGGCCCGAGAACTCTGAGGAGCATGCTATGGCTGAGTAGTCTGTGAAGATGCACCCCTACCAAGTTTGGGTCAGTCCCTAACCATATGGCGTGTATCGCCACACTCGAAACAAGCTCTGGGCGGACTTGGTGTATATGACTGGCTAGGGCCAGGTCTGGTAGATTGATCTTTGAAAGCACCCCGCGCAGGAGGCGTGCTAGAAACTGGAGGTGCATAGTAAGGCTCCTGAGGTCTAGGAGGAGCTGGAGCACTGCTGGCTGCTGGAAGAGCTGAATGAACGGGGCGGGCCATATAACCCCTATCATGTTGACCTACTGCTAGGGTACGGGCACTAGAGTAGTGGCCCGACTCTTGAGACCTCTTGGCATCTCTCTCCTCTCACTCCCTAGAGAGCATACCCTTGATCCTCCTAGCAATGCTCACTACCTGCTGATAAGGAATTTCCTTCTCCAACTCTCGATCCATGCTAGATTTAATGGGTAGGATAAGACCCTCAATATACTAGTGAACTGTCTCATGGACTGTAGAAACCAAGGCCGGTGCATGCCTGGCCAATTTGGTGTAATGGATGGCATACTTTGAAACTGTCATAGCACCCTGGTGCAAATTCTAAAACTCTACGTGCCATGCGTCCTTGTGGATATGGGGAACAAACTCTCTCAGCAACATATCTGAAAACTAGGTCCAGGTCAGTGAAGTAGCCTCGTTTGGACTGTTTAACTCATATGTGCGCCACCAATCATAGGCAGCTCCCTGAAGCTAGAAGGTAGTAAAGGAGACCTTACTAGATCCTACTATGACCATAGTGCGAAGAATACAATGGCACTCCTTTAGAAACTCCAAGGCATTATTTGTCGCGAAGCCACTGAATACCGGAGGATCATACTTCTTGAATCTCTCCAACCTCCGCTGTTATTCCTTAGAAGTTGCTGCCCCATCCTCGGGCTGAACTGGTACTGCAGGCTGTAGGAATGATCTCTCGGACCTGCTCAACATGCACTCACTACTCAAGAGAGTGGGTGGCTGGAATCTGTGCTCTTCCCCCCGCCTGGGATGTGGCTACAACAAGGGGAAGCAACCGTGCCTGGGCCAGAGTGGTGTACATAGACATGAACTGAGATAATGTCTCCTGAAGGTCCGGAGTAGTAGTGGCAGTAGGCATGTCAAGTGCCTAAACTTCGGCTGGATTTGCTGGCGGTACCTCAGCGGCAACTCGCGCAGGTGCCCTAGCTGCACCACGTGCGCATCCATGTCCTCTACCCTCGCCTCTGACTGCTGCAGTAGGACCCCCGGGTGCCTGATCATCCCGAGTAGTACGTTTCCTCACCATCTGTGAGATAATAGAATACAAAAGTTTAGAATCGATGCCAAAAGTATCGCACGACAAGGAAATCAATAAAGTTAAGATTCTTCCTAAATAGTTACATAGCCTCTCGTAGATAAATACAGACGTCTCCGTACCGATCAGCGAGACTCTAACAAACCGGCATGTGTTCCGTGACTCCTATGAACCTAGAGCTCTAATACCAACTTGTCATGACCCCAGTTCACCCTCCGTAAATATGTCGTGACGATACCTAGTTCCTACGACTAGGTAAGCCTAACAATGTAGAATAAAATAATTTGCAAAAATAAAGAACTAAACCAACAGGTAAGAGAGAACTGTATATGTGTGTGCTGCTTGGCATATACAACTCAACATCGCGAAGTCTATACCAATATCCCAAAACCCGGAAACTCACGGGAAACACAGGCAAGAGGAATAAAATAAAGTGCTCTAAACTCCAGAAAAGTCTACATCAAAGTACGAAAGAAGTCTAAAAGCTACAAGCTCGCGTAAGAAGGAGACTTTTCAGTCTGCAGACGCGGAAGATATACCTCAAAGTACCCGTAGCTCTCCGTGTCTCAATGATAATGCGCCTGAGTGGAGGTACCTTGATCTGCACATGAAAAAAAATGCGCAGAAGAGACGTGAGTACACCATAGTGGTACTCAGTAAATGCCAAGCCTAACCTCGGTCAGGTAGTGACGAGGAAGATCAGGGCCCTACTGAGATAAAATATAATAATAAGTATGTACAGTATGAAAACAGATGGAAATAATGTTAACAACTATGAAATGAGACAGAATTACAAGGCAACAACAAATAAGCAATGAACAGAGTAAACACAGAAATGTACAGCTCAATACAAAGTTACCAAATGAGAATCTCCCAAGATACCGTCCTGTAGTCCTTTCTTAATTGTCCAGTGGATCTTCCGGGATACCGTACCGTAGTCCATCATATATATGTATTCCGAAGGATCTCCCGAGATACCAATCCGTAGTCCAACTATCAATGTGTAGGGGGGTCTACCAGGAATCTAACCCGTAGTCCCAAAGTGAACAAACGGGGGGGGGGGGGGGGAGGGGAAGCTACCGGAATCCCACATCTGTAGTCTCAATGTAAATGCGCAACCACAACCATAAGATAATCAGAAATGAAGTACAAAAGACAAGCAACAGGTAGTACTAGCCTAACATACTTCACATAGTACAATCAAGGCAACTTGAGCACGTAGGCAAGTTAAATCAACTAAACATACTTTTCTAATCTAACGCAGGTTATAATTGCAAGTAAAATAAAGCAAATACGAAAGAACTCAGTCCCAATATCATAAGTAAAAATTGGATTTTAAACAATTAGCTAAAGTATACGCTCGTCACCTCACGTACAAGGCGCTCAATTACCAAATATCATATCCTAAGGGGAAAGGTTCCCTACATGGTTAAACAAGCCACTCACCTCAAATCAGCTCCAAAATCAACACGAAATAATAGTTTTGCCACGAGTATCCGACTCCAAATGACCCAAATCTATTCAGTTTAATTAGATATCGTAAATAACATCTCAAATAATTGATTCCATAATTTATTTCAAAGCTAAGACGTAAATTTATGCAAAATAACCAAAACGCCCCTCAAAATCAGATAAATTTTACATGTTTAGAACCCTCGTACTCTCACGAGTCTACCCATATAAGAATCTCCCAAATCGGATATAAAAAACCCGCTAAAAAACTCAAAATTTTGTCCTAAGAAGTTTTTTCCAATTTTTCCCAAATTTTGATCCTCAATTCAAATTTAAATGATGTATTTAACTATATATCGATGGAATATAACTAAAATGATTAAGAAACCGTTACCCAATGATCTTCTCTTCAAAACTCACTCAAAATCTCCCTCTTCCGAGCTACAAATTAATTTTCCAACTTTTGAAACGAAACCCTGGAATTTCATTTTTCACCCCAGTGATTTACTCTTCTGCGAACAAGGGACCGAACCTGCGGTCCTGCTTCTGTGGAAATTAAAACGCTTATGCAATTTTATTACAATCCAAAAAATTTGCTTGTGCGGTCCTAACTTCACAGATGCGGATCCGCTTCTGCGAAATCCCCACCGCATCTTCGAAACCTAAAGAATATGCCCAACTTTCTTCTGCGTTGCCCAAGTCGCTTCTGCGGTTCCCATGCCGCAGAAGCTAAAATACCAGAAGCAGAATGCTTCAGCTGCTGCAACATTTTTCCGATCTTCCCGTCAACCATCTGAAATCATCCCGAGACCCCCGAGATCTCAACCAAAAGTACCATTAACACATAATACCTATTCAAACATGTACCAGTCTTTAAAACACCTTAAACAATATTGGAAACCCAAATTAATCAATGATTTTAGCCTAAGAACTTCAAATTTTATTAAAGCACGCTTTCGATCAAAAACCTATCCAAAACAGGCCCGAATGACCTAAAATCTTGCACACACATTCCAAACGACATGACGGAGCTACTGAAACTTTTGAAATTCCATTCCGACCCTCGGATCAAAAGCTCACTATCGGTCTGGAAATTTTAAAAATTTAAACTTCGGCATTTCAAGCCTAAATGAGCTACGAACTTCTAAAATACATTCTGAACATGCTCCCAGCCCCGAAATCACCTAACGAAGCTAAGAGAACCATCAAATTTCTATTTCGAGGTTTGTATTCACACTGTTCCGACTACGGACCACTTTTCAACACTTAAGCTCTCATTTAGGAACTAAGTATCCCAAAACTATCCGAAACTCAACACGAAACGTCTCAAAAAACCAAAATAGCACAAATAAACTTAGGGGAAACAGTTAGTAGAGGATCGAGGCATAAATTATTAAGACGACCGGCTGGATCATCATAGAACCTCTGTCTACAAAGCCTCTAAGATTGTTTGACTTCAAATGGGACAGGGTACCAGCCTACCCATAAGTCTGTAGCAAAACTCTGACATGATGACTCATAGATTCAACTGTACTCCGGATGAGGTGGAGTATTACCGATCCTTCGCTGAATACCAATCTTGTCTACTGTGAGGGCTCGTCAAACTGATTATCTATGCCTGCAGGCATGAATGTAGCGTCCTCAATAAAAGAACGTCAGTACGGATAATGTACAAGGCAATATACTGAAAGCTCAAACTGAACTGATAATATAATAACTGCAAGTAGTTGGAAGTCAATGATAATTTGAAGCTATGCTTACCTACTGACACTGACTCAACTCTTTTAATATAGTAAGGAAAACAGCTGTCCGGCCCTATACAGCTCAGTATATATATAACTACTCTGCCGTAGTAGGCTCGCTCATAGGCGCTCGGCCATACTAGGCTCTGTATCTCGACCAACTGGGCTTTCTCATTAGCGCTCAGCCACAGTAGGCTCAATATATATATATATATATATATATATATATATATATATATATATATATATATATATATATATATATATATACACAACTGCTCTGTCGTAGTAGACTCGCTCCTAGGCGCTTATATATATTATTTTTTTAAACAACTAAAAAAGAAATAGTGTTATTCTTTTTAGTATTAAATAATATATTTGATCTCCAAAAAGGAAAGAAATCTTGCACCACCAAAGTTCTCGGATATTAAGAGTTTAGTTAATTGAAAAATAATTTTACTCATGTGATAAATATTAAAAAGAATTAAATTTATTTTTTTGCTAATTAGTTAATGTAAAGATTTAGTTATTTCTTTTTAACATTAAAGGTAACTTAATTTAAACACTTGATTAATTTTTTCCTCAACATTTAATGTAATAACTTATTCTTCATTATTCAAATTTTAAATATTAGCTCATCACAAATTTTATAATTTTAACTGCAATTATAATTTTTTAATAGGCCTTTTGCTCTCAAAGATGTGCCATTTTTCTTTTGAATCATTATTTTTATTGACTCTTGCCAACAGCTTTTTTTCTCTCTTTTATATTCTTAAATGTTTTTGTTTGTTCTAATTATTCAATGTAGTGTTAAAATAATCTATAATATATTAAAATCATAAAGGTCTTTAGCGAAATATTGTTCGCCCTTTTTATTAATTTTCTGCTAATTCAACTAATTTTATCTTTTAATAAATGAAATAAGTTAATTCTAAAGTTATAATACTAAAACCTTTAACGTGGAAGGGTTCAAATAACGAAAGGTACATGTATGTTGAAATCTTTAACAAATTTTAATGCGCTAAATTTTAGAACTTTCTGCACAATTCAAATAAAGAAAAATTTAATGTTTAAAATTTTAGATGTTTTTTAATACTTAAATTTAAGGAAAAATTATCAAATTATAATTTTATTTAATGTAAAATTTATTTTTAAGAAATAAAAAAGACGAATGATATTTCATTAAAGGCTTTCGTTTATAAATTTTGGAGTTGATAACTAGATTTGTGGTACTCACGCTTTTTTTTTTGCCACGTAATGATATGACTTTAAGAGTCATTTCTTTGGTCTGTGGCATGCTGCCAAGTTTTTGGCTATCTAATCTTATCCCATAATTGTAATTAATTAATTATTTGTATAATAAAAAATTATTTTACATTACTTAAAATACTACTAAGTTTTAGCACACTTTATATATCATACAATAATATACGATATTATTATGGTTATGTGTTACCATATAAAATTAATACATAAATTATTATTTCATTAGCATATTCATATTAAAAAAATGCATATATTTTCTCAACTTTTAATTTTTCTAATCTCATATAAAAAGTAAAAATTTCGTATGCTTAGTTCTTAAAATAATAGAAATATAATCTTCTTATCTTGTGAAAAATCTATCTTTATAACAAAGAAAATCTCATAAAATTCTCATATTTTGCGTATAATTTAAAACATATACGAGAGTAGGCATATATCAGTTCGAACCGAAAAAAACAACCGAACTCATTTCTTTAACTTCGGTTTTGGTTATTCAGTTTTTTCGGTCGATTTCAATTTAAAAAGTTTAAAAATCAGTTTTTCGGTTCGATCGTCGGTTATTGATTTATTTTTTTCGGTTAATCGAAAAACCGAATTATTAGTACATGAATTCTTTAAATAATATATGGGATTTTTACCTAAATATGCCATATAGCAAACCTTATTACCATTATTGTGCCTTGTTTGGTTATTACCCGCATATTTCATGTTTTCGTTACCAAATATGTACCAAACCATATGTGGCTGATTTTATAGCCTAAAATTGCGCCGCATTTTAAGGCTCCCAATTAATATTTGATTCTGTCCCAATTAAAGCATCAATCAAAAACGGTAAAAAGTCTTAGCCAGCGTGAATCTCTCCAGATTTCAGTTTCGAAAATCACTCATTCTTCTACAGCAAATACCGAAAATCATATACAATTTTCAGCGTGAGAAATTGTATTTTTCTCCAGATTTCTGTTTCGAAAATCTCTCATTCGTCTACATCAAATACCGAAAATCAGAATTTACGATAGTCAATAAAATTGTAGTTCTTCCAGATTTCAGTTTTGAAAATCACTCATTCTTCTACTTCAAATACCGAAATCAGAATTGACAGCGTGATAGTCAATCATTGCGGAGGTTCTACAATGTCAAAAATCCCGATAATGCTGAAATCTAATGGTTATTGGGATAACTATGGCAGATTCCAAATTTTGAAGTTGATCCTATTTTGGTTGATGATAATGCAAGGTACGAAATTCTCCAGTCTACAATTGCAGAACAATTATCGATTGATACATTGGATAAAATTGTAGAAATAAAATATTTGTAGTAAGGCTGTAGTTAATTGTAGTCTGTTTGTAGTTGCTTGTAGTCAGTTTGTAGTTAATTGTAGTCAGTTTGTAGTTACTTGTAGTTAGTTTGTAGTTAATTGTAGTTAGTTTGTAGTTAATTGTAGTCAGTTTGTAGTTAATTGTATTCAATTTGTAGTTAATTGTAGTCAGTTTGTAGTTAATTGTAGTCAATTTGTAGTTAATTGTAGTGTTTAATAAATATGTCTAAGAATTGAATTTTTCTGTAGCTACTGGCTTGTATGTGTAGCTGAGAACTGCAAATGGCATTTCAAGGCAACGTCTATTCATGATTCTTCATTTTTCAAGATAAGAAGTTTTAGCCGACAACACACATGCTGCCGAATGGACGAAACATTCATAAAGCGCAAATGTACTGCAACAGTAGCTGGTAGCATTGTCGTTCCAAAGTATTGTGATCCTAAGACTGTTTACACGCCAAAGGACATACAAACTGACATGTTATCCGAACATGGACTGAACCTAAGCTACATGCAAGCATGGAGAGCAAAGGAAAAAAGCATTACAGTTTTTGAGAGGGAATCTATTGTGTAACTGTTCTACGTTTTGACTATAATAAAGAAGTTTACTCATATATTTGAGTAATGTAAACTGTTGGTAGATTGTAGTTATAATGTACTGTAAGTGTGTTCTAAATGTGTTACCTTGAATCACCTAATGTGAATTTGTAGTTAAACTGTATTTCAATTTATTTATATGCAAATGTAGTTATATTGAATTTTACTTAGCAGTAGTTTAATTTTTGTAGTTATATGAACTTTATAGCTAATTGTAGTCAGTTGTAGTTAAGTGTAGTATTTAATAAATATGTCTAACTAATGTATTTTTTTGTATCTACTCGCTTCTATGTGTAGCTGAAAACTGCAAATGGCATTTATAGGCAACATCAATTCATTATTCTTCATTATTCAAGATAAGAAGTTTTAGCCGAAAACACAACAGCTGCCGAATGGACGAAACATTCATATAGCGCCAAATGTACTGCAACAGTAGTTTGTAGCATTGTCATTCCAATTTGTAGCTATATGCATTTGTAGTTATATGTAGTTCAATTGTAGTTAATTGTAGTCATTGTAAATAAATAATTTATTCCCACAATTATATAAGAACTGACAGTTATATAAAATAGCAACTGAAGGTATTATATAAAAGTAACTCCAACATTAATGTATAAGATAATAAAAATTGTATATGCTATTAGATATTAGATAGCTAGAATACTCGAGTAGAAGACAAAGCTGTTACGGCAAATATGCTATTAGATAGCTCGCATACTCGTGTATAATGTATATTCATGAAAAATTGTTCATTACAACCAAAATGACCTAATGTTTACATTGTTTTCCAATCCAACTACCAAATATGAACAGTATAGTCTACTTCTTCTTTTCAGAATCAACAACAGCATATGCGAAGATAGAGAGAAAATGGTTTTGTAGAGGGTTTCAGACTTTGTTACAACAGTAGGACTGAAAATATGGCGGATGAAATTCTCGATATGAAACAGTGCAACCTTCGACAATGGCGGATGAAACTAGAGGAGAGAGAGAGAGAGAGAAATCTGTTTTGGTAAACAAACGTGGGGGGAGGGTAATTAAAAAAGGGGAGAAAATTATGGGTTTTGTTTGTAAGAGAGAGAAAAATATGTAGAATAAAATCTGAAAAGATTTTCAGTTCCGCAAATCAAGGCTATAATTAATAAGTTGATATTTAAACCTTAAATATAATTTTGGTACATAAATTGAAAGGTTGTATACTTAAATATAATAAACACAAACCTTAAACATAGATGGTAATAAGGTTTACTATATGATATGTATATGTAAAAATCCCATAATATATTCCATACTTATATAGGCTAAGGCCCAATTTTAAGTTCCATAAAAATCAGCCCATCCCATACCCAATTGCCCAAAATCTAAATACGTATACCCTACATCACTCATCAGACATCAGCTCCTTTCTTTTCTCATTTTTAATCTTTTCCTAAAGTAGGTTAGGGCTTTCTTTCTCCCTTCTCTTCTCATTTCTCTCCATAGACAGTTCCCCCCCTCCCCAAATTCACTATGACTTCCATTGATATACTGGTGGTTTTCCTATATACGCTAGTGATCTGTCACTGTCGTCAAATTTCTTGTGCTGGTAAGCTTAATTTTTGATATATTTCTCTTATTTTTTTTGTTCTCTTTCCTCTACTCCTCGCTGATCTTCTCTTCTTTCTCTCGTTTCAGTAAATTTTTTCTTTTTTTTTTTTCCTGCTAAAAGTTAGTATTTAAAGGCTTAATGGTGCATGCAACATGTATATTGTTGAAAGAAGTCTTGACTCTTGAATTTGATGTCCATTTTCTTGTAATATTTGTTGGTTTCAGTGTTGTTGAGAGGTTCTAACTTCTAACTTATTATTAAAACAAGGAAAGCTCACTGCTCAGTATTTTATTGTTATGCTTGTATTTGTTTTTGTATAGGGAAGAAAATGGAAGTAGGGTAAGCGAAGCCTGCGAAGGCAGGGGTTCAAATGATAGCAGACCTAATACTGAAGGTCTCAGTCCAGACAGTCATGATGAAGCTCCAAAGAAAAGGATAGCGATTCAACCTAGATCTGATGCTTGGAAACATTTTGAGAAGTATGATGATCCTAGTGGAGCTAAAAGAGCAAAATGTAAGTACTATGAAAAAACTTATGCTACTGTTACGAACGGTAATGGCACTATATCAATGAACAATCATCCTAAGCGTCCCAAAATGACCCATAGCATGGGAAATAGTCAAACACAAATCAGTTTTCTACCAGTTTCAAATGGGGCAAATGAAGGGGTGCTTACCACTTGGAAATTTGATCAAGCACTTAGTAGGAAAGCTTTAGCTAAAATAATAATTTTGGATGAACTATCACTTAGTTTTGTTGAAAAAGAAGGATTTAAGAAGTTTATGGGAGTCACAATGCCCTATTTTCAAATTCCTTCTCATAGAACATTGACAATAGATTGTATGCCCTATTTTCAAATTCCTTCTCATAGAACATTGACAATAGATTGTTATGAACTCTATTGTGAACAAAGACAAAGTTTGAAGAAGACCTTCAATAAAGCACGTCCTAAAATGTCTTACAACAGATACTTGGACTTCTATACAAAGAATAAACTATATGTATCTTACTGCTCACTTTTTTGACAGAGATTGGAAATTGCATAAAAGGATAATAAACTATTTTCCTATCTCTAGTCATAAGGGTGATGATATGGCATCGGTAATTACTAATTGCTTGCTTGATTGGGGGTTGGAAAATGTGTCTACTATAACGGTAGATAATGCCAGTCCAATGATGTCACAGTAAGAGAAGTTTCTAAACAATTGACTACATGGGGAACTAATATAGTGAATGGTAAACACTTGCATATTAGATGCATGGCTTACATACTTAATCTCATTCTACAAGATGGTTTGGAAGAAATTGGTGTTTCTATCAAGAGAGTTAGACAAGCTGTGAGATAACAACAACAATCTCCCGCCAGGATTAGAAAGTTTAAAGAATGTTGTGAATATCAAAAGTTAACTTCTAAAAGATCATTATGCTTAGATATTTCTACTCGATGGAACTCTACATACACGATGTTAGACACAACACAATAATTTGAACGTGCTTTTGACAAATATAGTTTCTTTGATGTTGAATTATTGCATCATCTTCGTATCTATGTATGTTAAGATGGAACTAGTGCAGGTGATCTCACAAGTGCTGACTGGGATAATGTAAGAACAATGGTAAAATTTCTTGAAGATTTTTATTTGCTTATTTTGAGGGTATCCGGTTCTATTTATGTCGCTTCCAATGTGTATTTTGTTGAAATTTGTGAACTTGACCTTATTCTGAAAGAGTGGATGGAACATGAAGATAGTAGTTTGAAAGAAATGGCAAAAAAATAAAAGAAAAATTTTCCAAGTATTGGGGTGAACCTGAAAAAATAAACAAGATGATCTTTATTACATTAATTTTGGGTCCCCGCAACAAGCTTGAATATGTTCCTTTTGCAATTGTGAAGATGTTTAGAGAAAAAGAAGGGGAAAAAAATTAATTTTAGAGGTGAAATATTATATTGATTCTTTGTTTGATTATTATGTAAAAAAAAATTCAAGAGGAACATCATCTTTTCATCTGAAAACACTATAGCTACTGTTAGTGGTTATGGTAGCTTTTTGAAAAGAGGATCAATGAGAACAAATTGGAATTTGAGAAACATAAGGAAGTGGCAGGAGATGTAGGTACTAAATTAGAGTTTGAAAGATATCTTGTTGAAGATCTTGAGCCTGAAACAGATGACCTTAAAATCTTAAAGTGGTGGAAAATGAATGAGCCTAGATTTCCCATTCTTGCGGAGATGGCTCGTGTTGTGTTAGCCATTCCTATTTCAAGGGTTGCATCTGAATGCACATTCAACACGTGAGGTCACATTCTTGACCCGTTCAGAAGTTTATTGATGCCTAAACTGGTGCAATCGCTTATTTGTCTTCAAGATTTGCTTAGAAGTGAACCTATTCCTGTTAAAGTTGAGGAAGACTTGGAGTATCTGGGACAACTAGAACTTGGTAATTATTTTGTGTTTTGCCTTTATTATATTACAAATAGTTTACTTAACACTGATGCATGACAAATTTTTCTTCAATATTTTCCTTAGATTTGGGAAATAGTGCAAAAGATTCAACTATTATTGACATATAGTTGCAACCCGGGCCATGTGTGGTAAGTTGATAGCCTTCTGTATATTTGAAGATATAACATTGATATACTTTATTATAAACCAATTATGTTTTTGACCTTTAATTATGTCTTTTGTTGCAAAGGTTTGATCATGGCTTCCTAAATGGAAGTGATGCTGCAGTAAATAGATTTCACTTGTTTCATGCTACTTAATGTAATTGTTTCTCTCGTTTTGAGACTTCAGAAACATGAAAACTTTCTAACTTTTGGATTACTCTTTTGGTATGTAATATGCGTGTACTAAACAATGGCAGCAAAGTAGAATAGATTCTTAGTTTTTTGTTCTCTCATGGCTGTAAACAGTAGCAGCAAAGTAGCACAGCTTTTTTGTTTTTTTGGTTATGTAATGTAGTGCTCTTTTGATTGTAACTACTCCCTACCCTTTGGTTTATATTTATTTTGTATGATTATGAGATCTTGTATGGATCAAGTAGAGGTAATTAGCATTAAGCAGCATCATTTGGTTATGTTTGTTAGCAGCATCAATTGTAAGGTCTCTTTTTATTAGGATGATTTGAGTAACATGGAACTCATAACAGATCTTTTATTACTAGATTTGAGTAATAGGGTACTCATACCAGATTGAGAAATTAATGTTTAAAATGATGCAATAAATTGCTCTAACAAATTGAGAAATTCTTTTATATATGGGCTTAACCCATATAGTTTATGATTATGTAAATAAAAGAACAACATTTATGACTTATCACATTCAAAATGTCCAAAATTTTGGAAAACCCAACAAATTAGTCCAATTAGTACGTCGAAGAAGCCCAGCCCAATATGATAATTTTCAAACCAAAAATTGGCCAAAAATAAACCGAACTGAAATTAAAAAACCGAATTGAACTATTTTAGTTTGATTTCTGTTACTATAGTTACAAAATCGAAAACCAAATAACTGAACCGAATTTCTTCAAACTGAACCGAACCAACCGAACACCCACCCTAAATAATAACAGTATAAAATTATATTTTTTTTCAAATCATTTTTTTATTTTCTTTTTTTTTAACAAAAAAAATGTTTGACTCAAAATACCATATCAATTATATAATGGTATCAAATTTTTTAAACTTACAGGGTGTAACAATATTAATCACTCCTTCGGAAAAAACCCTACAGTAGGCCATTAAAACTATTACTTTGACTAACAATGAAGCAGAATACGGGGCTTTGATTGCAGGACTTGAATTAGCCCGAGGATTAGGATTCAAGGTGATTAAAGTAAAATGCGATTCCCATTTAGTAGTGAACTAGATATATGGAATCTTTGACACCAAAGAGGAAGAATGAAACAATACTTGAATAAGGTACACGTTTTACTTTCTCAGTTCGGGGAGTGCTCATTATTCATATCCCAAGGGAAGAGAACATGGAGGCAGATGTCACGACCCATTTCCATAATAGGTCACGAAGGTGCCCGGCGCCGTTGCCAGGCAAGCCAATGTAGAAAAGTTTTACTTTTTTTGTTAATCTTACCAGAATTTAAGTGAAATAAATATTTTCATTTGGGAATTTATAACAAAAGTGATAGATAATGGAGTGACATAATATTACAACCCAAAAATAAATCTACAAATGTGTCTGTGCTAAGACATGGTGTTATAAATATGGATATCTAGTATAATATACAAAAGAATATCTCTGTCCTACTGTCTGAGATAAAGAAAGACATCAAAAATAAATGAAGACTCCATCCGACTGCTGAGCGGCATAGGAAGGAAGCAGCACATAATGGAAGTCTCTGCCACAAACTTAAGTGCGCACACCAGACCAGTAATCAGATGTATCTGCCTCATATCCTGTACAATTAAGTACATAAGTATAGTATGAGTACATAACAATATATACCCAATAAGTATCCCGTCTAATCTAGAAGAAGTAGAGATGAGAGGTCGTCTTGATACTTACTAAGGTCAAGATAATTTCTTAATAATATGCTAATCTAAGCATGAAAATCCCCAATAATTAACAGGTAATAATGAAAGCAATAATCATATTCTTGACCATATTTAAATTGTTATTTACAATTCGAATACATATCAAGTTAGCATGTCATGTCTAAGACTTAGCATATATACATATATCATGGGCAATCATGCAGAGGTTGACGGCCTGCTCCTACAGAAAAATAAATTGTGCATTGCCGAGGGTCGAACGAGATGAACCATAGATGCATTTATTTCACCAAGGCGATCGACTCGATTCATAAATATCAAGAAATATCAAGAATGCACACAAATGCTCATTTATATAGAAGTGATCTCTTACAGGGTTCAACAAGTTCATGTGTTCACTTTTTGTTCTTCTCAGGTCTGTAGCATGTCATAATGATCATGTTGGCAATATAAATAAAAGATATTTCCAAATTAGGCATGATGTGGGTGCTAAACTACCCAAAATATTAATATTATAGTAGCTACACACGGACTCTCATCACCTAGTGCGTACGTAGCCCCCATATTTAGTAGCAAATACTCATTTATTATACCTATGGGGACAATTCCATCTTACAAGGTTAGAAAAGAGACTCATCTCGCTCCAAAGTGCACTTGCAATTTACAAGTATGAGCCCAAGTTCTTACTTCGAAGCTGAACACTCCAAACTAATTAAAGGAAGTAAGGACTAGTTAATATAGGCTTACAAGGCTAAATCCAAACTATTGTAACCATTTCCCAACCTTTTTCACAAGTTTCCTTTATTCCGGACCCGGGCCCACATGCTCGGATTCCGAGATTTTTTGAAGGAAGTTGTTCTCTACGACCTAAGGATCAATAATATATCATTTCTAGTTCATTACATAGCAAATTTCATGATTATATCTTGATTTTATTAAAACCCTAGGTCTAGCTCTAACCATTGATTTTTACTTAGTTTTTTTTTGTGTTTAATCTACTTAATGTTCATGTAATTAAACCAAGGATAGATGGAGATTACTTACATTACAATGCTATGTTAAAACCCTCTCTTTGGAAGCACCCAAGTTGCCAAAGTGTGGAGTTGTGTATGAAATAAATGGCCTCGAGTTCAAATTAAATAGACTCACTTCCCAGCGATTTCCGCTTCTGCGACCGGACTATCTCCTGAATATAAATTTGAGCATACCTCTCCGCTGTATAAGTAGTTGCAACCGGAATAAAGTGAGCCGACTTGGTCAACCTATCAATAATAATCCACATTGAATCAACCTTCCGCAATGTCCGCGGCAACCCAAATACGAAATCCATGGTGATGCACTCCCACTTCCCCTCTGGAATAGGCATATGCTGAAGTAGGCCACCTTGCCTCTAGTGCTTATACTTGACCCACTGAAAATTTAGACATCTAGCCACATACTCCACGACTTCCTTCTCCATGCTCCACCACCGATAATGCTACCTCAAGTCACGATACATCTTTGTGGCACCTAGATGAATGGAATACCTCAAATTGTGGGCCTCTTCTAGAATACTCTCCCTGAGACCATCAACATTAGGAACACATAGACAACCCTGAAGCCGCAACACATCATCCTCGCCAATAGAAACCTCTTTGGCACCTCCCTGAAGTACCGTCTCTCTGAGAACTACCAAATGTTGATCATCGAACTGCCGGGCCTTGATCTTCCCCAATAACGAATACTAAGCGACCACACATGCTAGAACTTGACTGGGATTAGAAATGTCCAACCTCACAAGTCTGTTAGCCAAGGACTAAATGTCCAAAGCTAGCAGCCTCTCTTTTGCTGGAATGAATGTTATGCTACCTATACTCTTCGGCTTTCTGCTCAAGGCATCTGTGATGACATTCGCCTTGCTCGGATGATACAGAATGGAAATGTCATAATCCTTTAGTAACTCAAGCCACCTGCCCTGCCTCAAATTAAGGTCCCTCTACCTGTACAAATGCTGTAAGCTGTGATGGCCGGTGTAAATCTCACAAGACACTCCATACAGATAATGCCTCCATATCTTAAGAGCATGAACAATCCCTTCCAACTCAAGATCGTGCACATGGTAATTCTTCTCATGGACCTTTAGCCGAGATGAAGAATATGCAATAACTTGACCCTCCCGCATCAATATGCATCCCAAGTCAACGCGTGAAGCATCACAATATATCGTATACACCCCTGATCCTGATGCGCAATACAAGAACCGGTGCTGGGTCAAAACCGCCTTGAGCTTCTGGAAGCTCTCCTCGCAATCATCGATCTAACAGAAAGGGGCACCCTTTTGGGTCAATCTTGTCAAAGGTGATTCAATGGATGAAAAACCCTGCACAAATCGGCGGTAGTAACCTGGTAATCCCAAGAAACTCCTAATCTCGGTAACTGAAGTAGGATTCGGCCAACTCTGACCTGCCTCAACCTTCTTAAGATCTACCTTAATACCCTCTCTTGATACAACCTGCCCCAAGAGTTCCACTGACTCAAGACAAAAATCACACTTGGAGAACTTAGTGTATAGCTTCTTCTCTCGCAAGGTCTGAAGCACTACTCTCAAATGCTACTCGTGCTCCCCCAAACTACGTGAGTATATCAAGATGTCATCAATGAAGACGATAACAAAGGAATCTGTATAAGGCTTGAAAACCCTGTTCATCAAATCCATAAATGCCACTGGGGCAGTAGTCAAGCCGAAGAACATCACCGAAAACTCATAGTGGCCATATCTAGTCCTGAATGCAGTCTTCAGAACATCTGAGTCCCAAATCTTCAACTGATGATACCCTTACCTCAATTCAATCTTAGAGAATACCCTGGTACCCTACAGTTGGTCAAAAAAATCATCAATACGAGGCAAAAGATACTTGTTCTTGATGGTGACTTTGTTCAACTGGCGGTAATCAATGCACATCCACATAGTCCCATTCTTCTTCTTCGCAAATAACACTGGTGCACTCCAAGGCGATAAAGTGGGCCTAACAAACCATTTTGCTAACAACTCCTCCAACTACTCCTTCAACTCCTTCAACTCCTTAGGATCCATATGGTATGGTGGAATAGAAATAGGCTGAGTGCCTGGAGCCAAATCAATACAAAAATCAATGTCATGATCCAGAGGCATGCTAGGAAGATCAGAAGGACAATTATCAGCAAACTCTCAAACTATTGGGACTGAAATTAATCATGGGAGACTATACAGTGGTGTCTCGAACATAAGCTAAATAGCCAAACACCCCATCTTGACCATGTGTCGAACCTTCAGGAAAGCTATAGCCATACTAGGCGTATAAACTGTGGAACCCTTCCACTTCAATCTCGGCAGCCCTGGCATCGCTAGGGAAACAGTCGTAGCATGGAAATCTAGGACGACATGATAAGGAGATAACCAATCCATGCACAGGATGACCTCAAAATCGATTATATCAAGCAATAGAAGATTTGCTCTGGTCTCGAAACCACAAAAAATGACTACTTACACAGGTCTGGTAGATCCGATCCACAACCACAGAATTGCCCACAAGAGTGGATACATGAACAGGAACATTCCAAGGCTCAGGAGAAATAACTAGGAAGCGAGAAAACATAGATGATACATTTGAATAAGCAGAACCCAGATCAAAAAATTCCGAAGCATCCCTATCACAAATGGATATAATACCTGTGATGACGCCATCTAAGGCCAATGCATCTGGCCTGGCCAGAAGGGCATAGAATCTAGATGGAGCACCGGCTGTTTTGTCCTTCACCTGACTAAGCAGTAGCAGACTGACCTCTCCCTGCCTAACCTCCACAGTTGGGATGGCCTCTACTAGTCTGTCCTCCACCTCTAGGTGGCTGGGCCAATGGTATTGGAACTATGCGCTCTTGTCCATGCTGCACTGCCTTTCCCCTAAGCCTGGGGTAGTATCTCTTCATATGACTAGAGTCTCCGTACTCAAAATAATGGAGTGCGATGACCTGTTTTCCGGATGGCTGACTCTAATACTGCAAGATCCACTAGAAAAAGCCTGAATAGCTGGTGGGTGGTATGAACTCTCTGGCATAATACTTAAATAAGAATTTGAAGAATTCGGAGGACCTGAATACCCAATGGATTAACCCTGAATAGCTGGCGGGTGATAAGAACTCTCTAGCATGACGTCGAAATAGGAGCGCGCTGGACCACCCCGAGCAGGTGGTGGTACTGAAACTGGGGCCGAGCTGGCTTACCCCTCGGAAAGTGTCCCCTACCCCTAGCTGGGGACCCTCTGAACTGTCCAGAGACTCTAGCGCTCTTATCCTACTACATCTGCTTTCTATCCCTTAGAAGGTAACCCTCAATCCTGCGAGCAATCTCAAGCACTAGCTAGTACCCCGTACCCATCGCTACCTCTCGGGACTAATCGTACTGGATAGTAGGGTGTAACCCCTCAACAAACCTCTGTACTCTTTGCCTCAGTGGGTAGAATCACGGCGAGATAACTCAAAGAGCTTCACCACATAGTCGGTCACTGACATCTGACCCTACTCTAGATGCTCAAACAGATTATGCAGCTCTTCCATTTCAGAGGGTGGAATGTATCGATCAAGGAAAAACTATGTAAACTGACTCCAGGTGAGGGGAGGAGAACCTGTTGGTCTGCTAAGTGCATAATACTTCCACCATCTATGTGCCCTTCCCTTGAGCTGAAAAGCAATGAACTCAACTCCATGCAACTCCAATATCCTCATGTTGTGCAGTGTGCCCCTGCACCTGTCAATGAAGTCCTGGGCATCCTCATGACGCTCACCCCCGAAGACTAGAGGGTGAAGCCTGGTCCATCTGTCCAATAACTTCTGCGGATCACCATCCACATCTAACCTAGGCCGGGCTGCCACTGTTGTAACTGGCTGAGCCCTATCTACAGGTAGTGCATCCGGAGTTTGATATACTACAGCTGCATGACCTTCAGCCTGAGCAGTAGAGGTATGGGCTCCCCCTCCTGCTTGTGGAGCAGCTTGGTCTACTGGAAATAAATCAGCCTGAGTCATAGTTTCCATGAGCCGTAGCATGTGGCCCATGACCTCCTAAAATCCCGACGCCGTGATGAAATTCTCCAGGGTAGGCTTAGTTACGGGCACCTTTACCTGCTCCTCAATGATGGGATCCCTCGCACGATCTGCTGGTGGTGCAACTGGAATGACTCTGGGATGGCCTCATCCCCTACGACGGGCCGGTGCCCTCCCCCGTCCTCTACCTCAGCCTCTAGCAATTGGGGATGCAGCTCCTCCCGGGTCCAGAACGTCGACAGTACAAGTCCTCACCATCTGTAAGAGAATAGAAGAGGGAACTTTAGTACACTAAACACTGCATGATAACAAATGAATAAAGAGTACTCTTTCCTAATAACCTATAGCCTCTCGAAGATAAATACAGATGTCTCCGTAGCAATCTACAAGACTCTATTAGGTTTGCCCATAACTTGAGAGACCTATGTGAACCTAGTGCTCTAATACCATGTTCTCACGACCCATTTCCATAATAGGCCTTGAAGGCGTTCAACACCATTGCGAGGCAAGCCAATGCGGAACATTTTTACTTCTTGTGTTAATCTTATCAGAAATTAAGTGAAATAAATATTTGCATTTGGGAATTTAAAACCAAAGTGATAGATAATGGAGTGACATAATATTACAACCCAAAATAAGTCTACCAATGTGTGTATGCCAAGACCTGGTGTCACAACTCCATGCATCTAGTAGAATATACAAAAGAATATCTCTATCCTACTGTCTGAGATAAAGAAAGACATCAAAAATAAAAGAAGACTCCATCCGGCCGCTGAGCGGCATAGGAAGGAAGCAGCTCACCGCGGAAGTCTCTGCCACAAACTCAAGGGCGCGCACCGGATCGGTAGCCAGATGTATCTACTTCAGATCCTGTACAATTAAGTACAGAAGTGTAGTATGAGTATATAACAATATGTACCCAGTAAGTATCCCGTCTAATCTCAAAGAAGTGGAGAAGAGAGGTCGACTTGATACTTACTAGGGTCAAGATAATATCATAATAATGTGCTAATCTAAGCATGGAAATCTCCAATAATTAACATGTAATAATGAAAGCAATAATCATGTTCCTAACCATATTTCAGTTGTTATTTACAATTTGAATGCCTATCAAGTAAGCATGTCATGTCTAAGCCTTAGCATATATTTATATATCATGCGCTATCATAACTGAGGTCAACGACTCTCTCTAACAGAAAAATAAATTGTGCACTGCCGAGAGTCGAACGACATGAGCCATATATGCATCTATTTCAAGAGGCGGTCGACCCGATCCATAAATATTAAGAAACATAAAGAATGCACACAAAGGCTCATTTATATACAAGGAATCTCTTACGGGGTTCAACAAGTTCATGTGTTCATTTTTTGTTCTTCTCAGGTCTCTAGCATGTCATAATGATCATGTTGGTAATTTAAATAAAAAATATTTTCAAATTAGGCATGATGTGGGTCCTAAACTACCCAAATAATCAATATTTATAGTAGATACGCACGGACTCTCGTCACCTAGTGCATACGTAGCCCCCGCATTTAATAGCAAATACTCATTTATTATACCTATGGAAACAATACCCTTTTACAAGGTTAGAAAAGTGACTCACGTCGCTCCAAAGTGTACTTCCAATTAAATAGAACGAGCCCAAGTCATTGCTTCGAAGATGAGCAATCCCAAACTAATTAAAGTAAGGACTAGTCTATATAGCTTAACAAGGCCAAATCCTAACTATTATAACCATTTCCCAACCTTTTCCACAAGTTATCAAAATTTCGACCCTGGGCCCACGTGCCTGGATTCCCAAATGTTTTGAGAAAGTTGTTCTCTGCAACCTAACGACCAATAATATATCATTTCTTGTTTATTTCATAGCAAATTACATGATTAAATCTTGATTTTATTAAAACCCTAAGTCTAGATCTAACCCTTGATTTTTTACTTAGTTTTTTGTGTGTGTTTAATCTACCTAATGTTCACGTAATTAATCTAAGGATGGATGGAGATTACTTACCTTACAATGCTATGTTGAAACCCTCTCTTTGGAAGCACCCAAATCGCTCAAGTGTGGAGTTGTATATGAAATAAATGGCCTTGAGTTCGAACTAAATGAACTCACTACCCAGCGATTTTCGCTTCTGCGGTGCAATGACCGCTCCTATGAAGACCGCTTCTGCAGATTAGGGCCGCTTCTGCGGTTCTGGCCCAATTTTGCTAGACCGTTTCTGCGGTCTAGTTCCCGCTTAAGCGGAACTGCTTCTACGATTTTTGGGCTGCTTCTCTGGTTGCCCCTGGGCCAGCCCTTGGCCGCTTCTGCGGTCTGTTGGCCGCATCTCTGGTCCCACTTCTGCGGTCCCGCTTTTGCAATCATGGAATGGTAGATGCGGTTATGACTGAAGCAGCAAGCCTTCAGCCATTTTCTAGCTTTCTACTTCACTTGAACCTCGCTCATTATGATGCTCGGGGCTCCCGAGCCTTGCCCGAACATACCCATAAGTATGACATCACAAGGCGGAACTGCTCAAACCCTTGGAAACACTCAAAACAACACTAAATCTAGGATTCACCTCCTAAAACCAAATGAATCAAACTATTGAACTTCAAGTTCTTAATTCTCTTCTAACGGGTCAAAACACCATTAAACTACTCAGACTGACACCAATATTTATGGGTAAGTCTTAGCTGATATTTTGGACCTGTACCAAGTTTTGGAACAAAAATCCGAGCCTGATACCTAAGAAATAAATGAATACTTAGTTTCTTTAATTCTATAAAACTTCATTTTAACAATTTCACATAAATATTTATTACTCGGGCTAAGGACCTCGGAATTGGATTCCGGGCATACGCCCATGTCCTATATTTTCCCACGGACCCTCTAAGATCGTCAAATCACAAATCCAGGCCCTTTTTCTCAAATAGTTGACTGAATTCAAACTTGATCTTATAAGAAAATCTTAAAGAAGCAAATGGACATACTTTTACTCAAAGCTCTTCCAACTCTCGAATCAACCAACCCCACAAGTTATAAATTAGCTAAAGCAAGTGTGGGAAGTTTTATTTAAGGCAACAAGGTTCTAATGTGCAAATCGACCAGTCGGATCGTTACAACAGATGCATTGGCCAATTTAGGACAAACCACGAAAATAAAAGGAGCTGATTCCTGTGCAGTAGTTCAACCTTTACATTCAGTTCTGGATGTGGATGGGTATTTTGAAGTCAACTTGACTAACATAATTTGGGATTGGATAAATGAGTTTGTAGAGTATTTAAGGCATTCAAAATTAACAGAAGACCCTAAAGCTTCCCAAGCACTACGAACTAATGACTTAATCTTTCCACATAACCCATAAGGACTTAAAAGTCATAAAGCTTGGGGTAACTTGCTGCCACGTTTATTTTTTTTGGGGGTGGGGGGTTAATCTTTATCCCTAATTTCTTAGTTAATTAGGTAATATCTACTTACCCAATAATTAACCAATTACCCAATAATTAAAAATTATCTCAAATTAATTAAATACTATTCACTTTATCAAACTTTATGTACCCTACTTATTATGGTTATGGGGTACCTTGTATGACACTGGTCCATAAATATCGGGTATTATAGCTCAGACCATATTCTATCCCATCTTGACAAACTTTGACGAATCTTACTTTCTTTGATTTATTTACTCTTTGACCTACACGTCACTTACTTATCGCTTTTTATGAATAGAATAAATGATTTTAACCTTAAAATAATCTCATCCCCGAGTCTACGTCGATTAACTGAAGACTAAAAATTAACGTATGAAAATCCAAGATATTAAAACTTTTATGTTTGCTGTACATGTTTTATGCCACTTGTAATATGTAATTAAATAATGGTAGCACATGTACTAGCTTTCTATCTCCTATAAATAGGATCCTTTGTAGTAATTGGAGACCATCTTAGATCCAACCTAGTTCTCTTGTAAAAACTCTTCTGTAATAAAATATCTTCTTCTAGCTATGTCTGTTATAGTTTCTTTCTCCAAATTATGGGGATATGGATGGTATATATTTACGAGTAGAGTCTCAATATATTTTAGTAGTTGAAGAAGATTGCTCTAGTAGTTGAGGAGGATTATTCTTGTAGTAGAGGAAGATTACTTTAGTAGTTGAGAAAGACTGCTTTAGTAGCTGTTGCATTAGGAAGCTTTTTGTGCAAATAATTCAACCGTTTCTAAGATGGTCCAATATCTACTATGATAATCCAATATCCAATAAGGTAATTAAATATCTAGTATTTTACCCGTATCTATGATTCCCAGTACTGCACACACCCCCTGATGGCCCGTCGGCTTGACCTTGTTGTCAAATGGCATGGACTCCACCTTGGCATCCCTCAAATACTCAGTAATAGTACTGCGGTAGGGGTTAGATGAGTTACCCAAAAATAGCACAAATGAGATGCTTTCTGACATTAGGGCACCTACATTGATCGGGTACCTAGCCATGATAGAGGCCACCAATATAGGTCATGGAAGGGGCATGTTGTTCTCATTCAAATACGGATCAAGTGTGCTGCATATGAAGGTCTGACACCCTATTTCCTCGAAGTTCAGAGTGATTCAGAGGATTGGAACCTTGACATCTCTCCAAGGGGGAGTAGGTCTAGATGCAAGAATCTCCATGAGACATGGTCTAGAATCCTTCTTTAGAGCCACCTTTTCCAATTATCGGGCTGACTGGCAAAATGTGTCATCGAACTCGGGGGTATAATATCAAGTGTCAACCCCGAACAACAATCAAGTCCCAAATTTTGGTCGATTTTATGGCTGACTTTACACCCGCCCTCATGCCCAAGGTAGAGAAAGAACTTCTAATAAAAACGGGCGTATTTTTGGTGTTGTGGACCTTGTTAACTGACGTCAACTCAAACATGAAAGGGCCCAGGCTCGGCATAGTTCAGAAGCCACCTACAGACATCATGATTAGGCAATCTATGAAAACTGAAGGTTGACTAACAAGGAAGCCAAGTTTGAGGTTATAATTGCAGGTCTGGAATTGGATAAAGGCGTAGGAGCAGAAGTCATCAAGAAAAAATGTGATTCCTTCTGGTGGTAAATCAGGTAAATGGGAACTTCGAGATTCGAGAAGATAGGATGCAAAGGTATTTAGAAAAAATTCAAGTCACATTGCACCCGCTTCAATTAATGGACTCTGGTCCACATACCTCGAGAGAGGAATAGCCACGCTGATGCTCTCGCAAATCTGGGATCAAATGTCGAAGAATATGACATACTTCTCGGGGGTGTTGTACAGCTATCCAAATCAGTGATTAAAGAAGGCCATGCCGAGATCAACTTATTAACCTAACATGGGACTGGAGAATAAATATATCAATTATTTTTAAAGCAGGAAGCTACCCACAGATGTAAAAAGTCGAAGGCCCTACAAACCAAACCAGCCCAATTCTCACTCGAAGAAATGGAACTTTATACAAAAGAACCTTTGATTGGCCCCTAGTAGTATGCCTGGGATCGAGGGACACAAATTACGTGCTCTGAGAAATCCACGAGGGCACCTGTGGAAATCACTTTGGTGCGGATTCCTTAGTCTAAAAGGTGATAAGAGCAGGCTATAATTGGGACAACATGGAGAAAGACACCAAAGAATTCGTCCAAAAATGCTACAAATGCCTGAGGTTTACACCAATGATTCACCAACCCACTGAACATCTACATAAGTATTGTCACCATCGACGTTCATGAAGTGGGGGATGGACATCGTAGGACCCCTACCAATGGTACCTGGTAAAGCTAGATTTATTCTATTTACCGACTACTTCTCAAAGTAGGTAGAAGCATAGGCCTTTGAGAAGATAAGAGAAAAGGAAGTCAACTTCATCTGGGACCATATCATGTGCCTATTCGAGATTCCCTCCAAGATAACATGTGATAACGGGAAGCAGTTCATCAGAAGCAAAGAAACAAAGTTCCTCGAGGATCATAAATTTAAAAGGATCTTGTCAACGCCCTACCACCCATGTGAAAATGATTAGGCCAAGTCCACAAACAAAACCATCATTCAAAACTTGAAAAAAAAGTTAGAAAATCTGAAAGGAAAATGGAGATAAATGATGTTCGAGGTGCTGTAGGCATATTGAACAAATCCAATATCGAGCACGGTACATATGCCTTTCTCTTTGGTATATGGCTTTGAAGATCTTATATCGGTCGAGGTCGGAGAGCTAAGCACCAGAATTTGACATGCCACTAAGAACTTAAACAAGGAGGCCATGACTGTAGCCCTTAACCTATTAGTTGAAAAGCGAGAAGCTTTATTGGTTCAGATGGACGCCCAAAAAGAAAGAATCGAACGGTACTATAGCAGGAGAACAAATCTCCGACATTTCGGAGTCGGGGACTTAGTCCTAAGGAATGTCACTCAAAACACTTGAAATCCTAGTGAAGGGAAGCTAGGCCCGAGCTGGGAAGGACCGTAACGCGTTATCGGAGTGATCGATACCGTGGAAGGCAAACAACTTCCAAGCAAATGGAACATATCAATGCTCAATTGTTGTTACTGCAAACGTGTTTGATGGAAGACACCGAAACATCCTCCGACTCAAAGACCTTGGGTTTAAAAACATGCATTGCACTCTTTTCCTTTTACCAGATTTTATCCTGAAAAGTATTTTACTAGCAAGGCTTTTAACGAGGCTACACTTATATGATACCTAAGGAGGACTCAATAAGTATTCAAGGATTCTTTCCAATTACCCTCAAATACTAGGGGGTATCTCCCAGGGAGATTTCCTCATCGGAGAGATCAAAATAATCCAAATAGGGTCTGGATGGGAAGATGATGCCTCTGGCAAAATAGTCAAATGAACCATGTCCGCGTAGAATAATCAAACCCTCGATAGCGAAAACTATGTACACTTGTGCCAAATAATCAAGGAATATTTTTTTTTCCATCAAAATGCTTGGCACTCCAAAGAAGTTTTCTATTTTCACAAGAAACGGCCATAGGGCCAGAAATTTCCCGAACACTCAGATTCTGATACCAAAAAATCGAAGCCATAAGACCTCAAGGCCCGTAACTTCGAGAAACCCTCAATGAGGCAACATCAACTTTACAAAGAACAGCTCTAGAGCCAAAAACCTTCAATGTCTCGGGGACTGTCACTGATTGTCACCCCATCGAGCTATCAAAAACTTGAGGCCATAAGACCCCAAGCGGGCAACCTTGAAACCGAAATCCCTCCATGTGGCAATGCTAGAAAATGTAAGACCTCCATAAGGCAATACCGAAATCAGTAAGACCTCAAGCAAGGAATAAATTACACTTGTGCCAAGTAACCAAAGAATCTATAACACCTCAAGTTTGGCATACCCTCAACATAGACGCCGAGGCTACCTCATCCGGGGAATAAAAGGCTACGGCCAAACGCAATGATTACAGTCATAAGGCTCCTTCCAAACAAACACGACTTGGGGAGGCCCAACTATCACCATAAAAGAGCCTTTAATTACTTCGAAAAGAACTGGTTAATCCGGCTACCCTCGGCATAAACAAAAGCGCTTCGATCATGTCAACTCCAAACAATTAAAAGGCTTCAGCAAAACCTCCAAAGGTTCTCATTTATCATTACATAACGGCTCAAAATCTAGGTTCTTATCAAACCGTCGAAGAGTCGGACGGACATAAAAATTTCAAAAAGTCATTAATGATGGAAAAATAAAGCCTATGTTCGAGGTCATACCGACCCAATGTGTAAGAGCGTAAGCGCCAACCTATGTTAGAGGTCGTACCTACCCAACACATAAGAGCCTAAGTGCGAGCCTACGTTAGAGGTCGTACAGACCCAACACGTAAGAGGCTAAGCGCCAACCTATGTTAAAGGTTGTACCAACCTAATACGTAAGAGACTGAGCGCCAGCCTATATTAGAGATCATACCGACCTAATGCGTATGAGCCTAAGGGCTAGCTTAAAAGAGCCTCAAGACCAATTAAGTGTCGCACCGACCCAATGCGTAAGAGCTTAAGTGCAGACTCAAATAGCCTTAGGGCCAATATTTAGGCCCAAAGGTGATGGACTCACGATTAAACTTAACTTTGGGACTAACCCGCGAACGGTCAACATTCTGCCATTACAAATCGCTCAGCAATAGCAAGAACCTAAGGCTTTATTTCGATTTCCAAAATTTTGGACAAATTATCAACAAGCATCATAGTTTATTCCTAAAACATAAAGGAAAAAACAAGAAATGATAAAAAACAAAAGGCTTTTTACATATATATTTTGAAATTTCACAACGGTGGGCCTATATCCAAAGCCCTTACAAGGGAGAGAGTAAGTAAAATCCTAATCAACCACCGGTTCCATGACTTCGATGGCTCCCTTGGAGGTTGTGCCTTCAATAGTTCCGGCCGCAGCCCCCAGGTCTTCAACAACCTCTTCCACTTTGGGGATTTCGCCTTCATTTTCATCATCTTCCAAGCCACTGCTTGACTCACCTTCAGAAGCAATCAGGTCTGCCACCTCCTCTCCAAGGTCTTCACCCTCTTGATATCAGTAGACAAATTGATGCCCGCTATAGATATATACTCGAGAGCCTGCCTCTGAGATTCTAACTGGGAATGTTCCTGTCTCGGGTCAATTATAGCTCTGCCTCCTAAGACAACTTCCTAGCTTGAGCATTTCCAGCAACAACATCCTCTTTGTGCGAGGATATGAGTGCCTCGACTTCATCCCTAATCCCATATAGTGCATCAACTAGCTCAGTGTGAAGATCTTTATACTTATTACCCTCCGCCCTCGCATCATGAAGTAGATGTGCTACTAAGACCACCTCTCCTTTGATGGCATCTCTCAGAGGCTATCTCACTCACATGCTTTTTTGAGTTCGAGAATATCAGAGTCTCTAGCTCGTAGCTCTTCCATTATTAGGACATTTTATCCCCAAGATGCATGGAGCAGCCCAACGGTGTTCAAACACTCAAGTCGGGTAAGCCTGTAAAAAAAATGGAAACTATATAACCTGCTTAGTGAGATGATTCCTATCTCGGGACACCACCTCCAAACAGTCTCGAAGGCCACAGAGTTCCAACACTTTCTTGGTAAAAAGAGCTCTAAGCTCATCGGCTTCTAAGGTGAGCTTCCTGCGCTCACCACAGAGCGAGCCAACTCGGCTGGAAACATGGAAAAGGTTTGATTATAAAGCCCCTTCTCCTGGAACCGTGAAAGAAACAAAGTTAGAAAAATGAAGATCAGGATGCCGACCAGACCTTACAAAAAATTACATGCTCACAGAGCCTATCGATCTCACTGAAAATAAGTGAGGCTTCAAGCTCAGGGTTTTACCCAGGCGTAACAAAATGTGTTCAAACGCATCTTTATCTCCGACGGGCGCCCCCATATTGGAAGATTCTTTATTTTGGACATCCTGTATCTCCCTCAGAGGTAAATTCGGTCCCAAAAGGGAATCATTCACTTCAATAACCCGACGGGATCAATCGGTGTCGTCTCTTATTTTTGGAGAGTTTCAGAACTATGCTCCTCCGGACCACCTACAAAACACACCCAGCTCAAGGAATATTTTGGCCGTCAACCAATTCGGGGACGTTACCCGATACACCATTGAAGGCCTCTTCAGCCCGAGGTAAGACAACAACAACATCAAGTTCTGATTTATAAGCCACTTGCTCAGCAATATATGGGATAGTAAGGTTTTCCCCTCCCTTGGGTGCTACCGATAAATCATCTTTCTCCTCATCTTCAGCTCGGGGACTCCCTAATACTTCTAGAGTTAAGGTTGCTAAATCAGCGTTAGGTTCTTCCACTTTTTCCTTCTTGGATTTCATAGGCTCAGTCGACGATTTCCTTCGTTTTTTCTTCTTTGTGTCAGGTTTCAGGGTATCCACTTCCCCAGATGGTGCTTTTTTCATCAAAATGGCTTCTCCTATACCTGCACAAATAAAAAATATAAACATATGGAATGAGGGCTCAATCGGTGATAGTTCTTCTAAGAGATTCAATTTCAGTAGAAGTTAAGGCTCACCGTGTTTCTTGGCCTCCCATAAAGACCTAGATAGGTCACGCCACAAGCGCTTAACATATAGGCAAATTTAATCTAGCTGGTTAATCCATCCCGAGAGGTCCTTAACTGTGCTAAGGTACACCACGTCAAGTGCATCAGCAGAGGAAGTTAGTTTAAGGGAAAATTGAGCCAAAAGGAAAAGAAAATACGTCATCAGCATATCTAGTTACGTTTTATCTTCAACCATTCAGGGAACGACATCTTCTCCACTGGAATTAGAACCGAGGACCTAACTCGGATAAAATGGCTCATCCATCCTTTGTATCTAACCTCATCAATACAAGCAAACACGATTTTCCAAGCTCGACATCGGAGCTTAATCAGGCCCCCACGTAAGTGTCAGGGACTGTGCATTCTGATCAAGTGGTCGAGGGTGAAGGGAATCCCCATTATCATGTTCACAAAATATCTGATCATGTAAATAATACGCCAAAATGATAGATGAAGTTGGCTAAGAGTAACTAGATATCGTTCGCAGAAGTCTAGGATCACGAGGCCTATTAAAGAAGATGATGGCTCCACCGGGGCCAAGAGTAAATGGATAGGTATACACACTATGGAAGCCAACCTTGTATGCCGTTATGTGATCTCCCTGAGAAGCAATCTCCACCAGCACTGCTTCCCCCCAATGGTAGTCAGCTTCACTATCTTAGCGTCTGCTACTAAATAATATATCTGGACATGGGTTCACATCATCCCGACTTTGAAGAAGGCTTGCCAAACTTGAAATCAGAGGTCGTTTCGCAGGGTCCTAGGATGTATTCCTCAAGATGAGGGGGTAGTGTTGCCTTGCCCATAGATGAGCGTGAAGAAGACGAATGCACATCATTATGAGGGACAGAGATGGAAGACTTCTCCATTCTTGTTAAAAGATTTTAGAGGAGGGATTGTAATCCGAGAAAGAACACAAAAGATAAGTAAGAAGAACTTTTTTTGAAGACTTGATGATACAATGGAACATAAGGGGCGAAGTAGGAAGTACTTATAGAGGCCAATCATGTGCGTTGGAGTAGGCCAAAAGGTAGCCAACCAATGTAATCAATTCAAAGGCTTTTCAAGGCATGTATGGATGCGACCTTTAGACACCCTTTTTGTCATATATATCGCTTGATGTAGCATAACTGGCATCACTATGGAAGTATTGAAGAGGCAAGAATTAAAGACTATTTATTATCATTTGCACTCTAAGAAACGCGGGGACTATTTGTACACGGCTAAAATTAGAAATTCCAATTTTATGATTATTATGACATTCCGTAGCCTGTCTCCAGAAGGCTCGAGGCAGTGCTCGAGGTTTGTCGCGAGGGTTCCCTATGCTCTATCTTGGGCAGTGCAAATTAGTGGCTATTATGGACAAACGAAAAATTCCCATGGCACGTATCAAAGCTGAAAACGCCTGCAAGAATAGTACAAGTCTGTAGCTGTACCGACTACATTGTTTTTGTAATAATTATATATGTACGATGTTGGGATTCCCCCTCTTATATAAAGGGGAACCTTGCTATTTCTTGCACACATGATATTTAATACAAGAATAAAAAGCATTTGGTGCTCTTTAGCTTAAAAATATTCTACCGTCACTCATTTGACTTTATTGTTTACGTTTATTGTGTTTATCAATTGTTTTTCATTTATTAATCATCATTGATCCTAAAGAGTCATCAAAAAGGTCCTTAGAACTGTTAGTTCTTCACTGACAATCCATAGTTTGGCACTTTAGCTCGACCTCGAGGCCCAGCGTAGGCCAGCTCGAGACCCCTATTCACGGCCATTCAGTTTGCGTAACTTAATGTCCTCAAGCTCTTATCTCATTTTCCTAACTCACATTTACCCCCTATTGCTTAACTAGTTGTATTAAAATAAATCACATATTCTTAGAACAACAAAATTAAATTTAATTGCATTCACCATTTTCAAGGTAAGAACTCTCTTTATTGAAGTATTCAAATGTTTCTTCGTTTCATTTTATTTCTCAGTTGGTCTTTATCAGTTTATTGGTTCTTTATGACACACCTTGAATGGCCTTGATGAGTACTTTACACGAGTGAGGTTTCATAATCGTAGTGATATTACGTTGTGTGAATTGAGGTATAAGTACATTGGAGAATTTGAATTAATCTGCGAAACATTGTCTTTATTTTTGGATTGGTGATGATTTATATATTAGGATCGGGTTGCACGTCGAAACATGAGGAATAAAGGGGAATGTGATTGTCTAGTGCGATCCGCTTGCGTGCCGCGATATTAGGAATAAGAGTGATATGTGTTGAGGAGTAATAAAGGGGGAAAGGTAGAATCGAGTTGCACGCTACAACAAGGAGGAATACATGTGAATATAGATACTATTATTGTTTATATGATGGGATCGGGATGCTCGCCGCATCGGTTGTTGTTATGTGTTCATATCTGTTGAGGTCCGTTATTGTGAGGTTAAAACACCCTTAGGAATTTGTTATTGCTGAAAACTAGTAGAACTGTTAGGTTTCAGATTTATTTAATGCTAGTTATTTCTTTCTTACATCCTATATTTCCTTTCTATTTAGTATTAATTGTTGCAGGTTGTATATGTTGTATGCCCCGCCGTAGTTTCATCAAAACTTCATCGAAGTTAGACTCGGAACTTACTAGTACATAAGGTCGGTTGTACTGATACTGCACTCTGCAACTTTCTGTGTAGATTTTGGTTCTAGTGGCGGATCGTGGGGTTGGTTACTATTACTGAGTACCAGAGACTCAAGGTAGTCCGGCAGGTGTTCGCAAGCCATGATGTCCCCTTCTATCCCATTTCATTTTCTATTTTATCTACTTTCAAGAAAGATGTAAACTTTTTGTTCAGACCTTTATTTGTTGTAATCTTAGACAGTTAGTGAGTTGTGATACCAGTTCTGGATAGATGTTACTTTGATTTTTGTTATTGCATAAAGTTAAGCTTTTAAACAATTTTCTACCGCATTTATTTTTGCTTGTTTATTTTGTTAAGTCTTAAATATTTGAAAGATAAAGGAAAAAGATAGGATGTTCTAAAATATTAGCTTGCCTAGCGAGTACAATATTAGGCGCCATCACGGCCCCGACGGTGGAAAATTCGGGTCGTGACAATAGCATACACCCAATCAACAATAAGCATTAATATTTCATACCCATAAGTTTTACATGCTAGAGTTGGATTACAACCCAAACAAAATCTAGCTACTCATTCTCAAAGTCATAGAAACTGACAAAGAAGAAGTAATTAAAGATATAAAACTAAATTAAAAGATAAAACTATTGGGTCATCTCTAATTTTAGTCACCAATTTCTCCAAATAGCTAACTCTAACTGCTACCAGCCGCTATAATACAAAAGTTTGCCTAAAAAAATATTTCTTATCTATTTATAGTTCCTAGAAGTTTGCTGACAAAAATTCCCTTCTGTATGTTCTGCAGCCGCATAATTTGGCTGCAGACCGCACTTTCGTCTTTTGCTCTTGTAGTAGGAGGGATTTTGCAGCTGCATAATGTCTTCCACGACTCTACATTTTGGTTGCATACCACAAAATGAGGCATCACATTTGATCTTTTGCAGCTTCTTCGAACTTTCCAAGTCTTGTCAGTGCAAACAATTTTTGCGACTGCACAATCTAGTACGCGGACCGCCTGCTACTAATTCTTTGTGAAGCTTCAACAGTGTACCTTGTCTTTCTGTGGTCCTCATCTTCAAATATGCCTGCAAAATAAGATATGAGAATCACACAATCAGTTGCATTTCTTCTATTTAACTAGTGAACTAGGTGTCACGACCCAAAACCCGCTATAGGCCATGATTGCACCCTATGTCACCGTTAAGCAAGCCAACCGTGAATTACCAACTTAATTATTCATTTTATTATGTTCAAAATATTGAATCTCGTTAAATATAAAAATCAAAGAATTAAAAATAATTGATACGAACAATTTACTTAAAATATAAAGTAAAAGTGTGTCAAGATAAAGCAAACCATGAACAAATTCTAGAACATCCCAAAACTTGGTGTCACATCTGCATGGACATCTACTAGGAAATATAATAACACTACAATATCTGTCTGGATTACAAGATATACATGATAAAGTAAATAATTATGATGGAGACTTTGTGTGTTGCGAATCGCAGCATGAAATACAACTCACCATGATGTCCCCTCAGCAGCTGCGCCTACGTGACATTTCACATTCTGCTCATTTAGTGCTAAAGTGCAACATAAGTACGTAAATCAACGTGTACCCAGTAAGTATCTAACTTAACCTCGAAGAGGTAGTGATGAAGGATCGACATTGACACTTACTAAAGGTCTAGTAAATCAAATAAAACAAAGTAGACAAGTACGAAACGTGGTAAGTAAATAATGAGTGCAGATATAGGCAAATAATATAGTCTACAGCTCAACAACAAAGTGCTTAATTATCGAATACCTCCTCAAATGGAATACGTAATAGTCAATACCAAATTAATGGTCACATCTCATGTCCGGATACTCATGAGTACACGACTCCTTATCAAGTATTTCGCACGATGCTGCTGAAGGGACAAACCAATCCCATAAGACTTTTACATAAAACTATTGAGGCAAACAATCTGATCCCATAAGAGTGTGTGACATAATTCGGCCAAGGAGAACAACCCGATCTTGTAAGGATATGATGCATGATACTGCCGAGGTGAACAACCCAACACCAAAAGAGTGTGTTACAATATCTTACCGAGGCAAACGGTCCGATCCGATAAGAATATGATACATGATACAACTGAGGAGAATGACCCGATCCCATAAGAGTGTGTTACAATATACTGCTGAGGTGAATGACCCGATTCCATAAGAATATGATACGAGATACTTCTGATACGAACCGCCCGATCGTATAAGAGTGTGAAGTATTATGGGTCTTTGACCCCCACTCACAAATATACATGTGAGTTCTGCAATTCAAGAGAAACTTCCCAATTGATACGCACAACATGAGAGAAATTCGTAAGAGAATTACAATTTCTACGGCTAATCAAGTAGCTCGTCAAATATCTGAATATGACAAAGTCCTGTTAGCAAACTACAGAATTAGCGAAGGTAGGTACTAACAGAACAAGACATTCAGCTATAGCAAACTAAGGAAAAAGGGTACCATACTATCACTAATACTATCAAAATAGGGAAAACAAGGGGAAGCACCCAACTACCTACTCACCTTCTACCCTAACCTTCCACCTCCACACCTTTCTATCTAGGATCATGTCCTCGGTTGACTCAAGCTGTGCCATGTCCTTGCTGACCACCTCACTTGAAGACTTCTTAGGTCTACCTCTACCCTTTCTCTCATCTCCCAAGGCCAATCTCTCACAACTCCTTACTGGGGCATCTGTGTTTCTCCTCTTAACATGGCCAAACCATCTCAACCTTGTCTCACGCATCTTTGCCTCCACTGGAGCCTCTCACAACTTGTCCCTAATAACTTCATTTCTAATTCTATCAAATCTAGTATGGCCACACATCAATCTCAACATCCTCATTTCAGCTACTTTCATATGCTGGATATGTGTTTTGATTGGCCAGCACTCTGCCCCATACAACATAGTTGGTCTGACCACTACCTTGTAGAACTTACCCTTAAGTTTCAACGACACATTCTTATCATGCAAGACATCGAAAATAAGCCTCCACTTTTTCCATCCTGCTCCGATACGGTGAGTATAATCCTCATCTATCCCCCCATTCATCTAAACTATAGATCCCAGTTATTTGAAACTCTCCCTCTTGGGAATAAATTGCGTATCGAGTCTCACATCCCCGCCCGCCTCCTAGGTAACACCACCGAACTTGCACTCAAAGTATTATGTATTGGTCCTGCTCAACTTGAAACCTTAGATTGTAGAGTATGTCTCCATACCTCCACTCTTTCGTTAACGCCACCTGCATCTCATCAATCAGGACTATGTCGTTCATAAATAGCTAGCACCAAGGCACCTCCCCTTGGATGTGACGTGTCAAAGAATCCATTGCTATGGAAAACAAAAATTGGCTGAGTGCTGATCCCTAATGCAACCCGATATCAACCGAAAAGTAGTCAGAGACTCCTCCTGCTGTCCTCACTCTTGTCTTAGCTCCATCATACATGTCCAGGATCACTCTAATATATGCCACCGGCACACCTCCCGCCCCCAAACATATTCTCTCGGTACTTTGTGATAGGTTTTCTCCAGGTCAATGAACACCATATGCAGATCCTTCTTCATCGCCCTATACCATTATACCAATCTTCTCATAATGTGTATAGCGTCAGTAGTCGACCGTCCCGGCATGAAATCAAAAGATTCTCAGAAATGGACACACACCTCATTAATCTCCCTTCAATCACCCTCTCCCACACTTTTATTGTATGGCTTAACAACTTGATATCCCTATAGTTGTTGCAGTTTTGGACATCCCCATTATTCTTGTACAACGGGATCATTGTACTCCACCTCCATTCTTTGGGCATCTTTATCGTCCCAGACCAAATCATACTGAAAATTAAATTATTTAAACGTACAGTAATAACTCAAATAGTACAATTGAAGCATGTCATAGATCTAAATCTACCCGGACATAATCAAGAATTGTAGAATTCATCACCTCATATGTGCGTAGCTCCCATAACATGTAGCATGTTATAAATATAATACCTTCTAGGTAAATTCCACCTCACAAGGACAGTCAAGAGACCTACCTTGCTCCGAACTTTGATAACCAGCTCCAACGCCTCTCTAACACATCAATCCAAGTCCGTATGATCCGAAACTAGCCGAAGAACATTCCCACCAATCAAAATATACGCAAAATGTATAATCCAACAATCAGAAATAAACTCCCAACTCCGCGCGAAATGTAAACAAGTCAACGTTAGGATGCTGAGTTTGCCTGCCCTAGTTCAAAAAGTTATTGAAAATAATTATTACCCATAACTTATATAGTGTTTATCCATAAAAAATCTAATTACATCCCTAAATTGACTATCAGATCAAGGATTTACCATTTCTCAACTTTGGGGCTCAAAACCCCAATTTTTACACTCCAAATACGGATAAAAATGATGAAAATAATCCTGGTAAAACATCAATATAAAGGTCTGATATTTACCCCTTGTTGAGACGAGAACAACACTAAAAAAATCACCTCAAATGAAGCTCTAGAACTCAAGATACGCTCAAAATACTAAAATGCTCGCCATCAAAACATTGCCCATGTAATTTTTGTTCTTCGCCTTCGTGGGACACCATCGTGTTCGCAAAGAGCAATTTTTCTCATTTGATCTGTCAAACAAGATTTCCTTCTTTGTATTTGTAGGACCTCCCTCAGGTTCGCTAAGAATAAAGTTCGCACCAGAAACCGGCAATATATTTGACACGTAAATGAACTTAAGTCTCTCATATGACCTTGGAATTTGACGATTCTCGTTGACATGGTTCTATAATTTATGTTATGGATTTAGTGGTTCAATATACTGACAAATAAAAGGTCCTTTCTCAATAAGGTACCCTTTGTTCCCAAATAAACGGCGCAAAAATATCAAATAAGAGTGCGACAAACCCAAACACATCCAAAACACACCTGAGGCTCTAGGAACCCCGTCCAGTCACACAAACCTGTCCCAAAATATAGCACGAACCTTCTCGAGACCTAAAACCATGCAAAAAGAACATCAAAACCATGAATGACATATCGTTTCAAGCCTAATGAACTAATGAACTTTAAAACTTCTAAAACTCATGTCGAACATACAAAATCAACCCAGAATGACCTCAAAGCTTGCCTACAAGTCCCAAATGAAACAACAGACCTATACTAACTCTCGAAATCACAATTAAGATCCGATACAAATAAAGTCAACTCTCCGTCAAACCTATCAATCTTCTAAAGCTTAAATAATCAAACTTTCATCATAAAAGCATCAAATAAACCAACGGACCTCCAAGTCCAAATATGGACATACGCCTAAGTCCAAAATCATCATTCGGACCTAACAGAGCCATCAAAACTCTGATCCAAAGTCATTTACTCAAAATTCAAACGTTGGTCAACTCTTCCAACTAAAAGCTTCCGAATTTAGAATTATTCTTTCAAACAAACTCTGATCTTCCCAAAAATATAATTTGACTATATACATGAAGTGAAGATACTCAAGTTCTCAAATCTCCGAACGATATGCTAAAGCTCAAAATGATTGGTCGGGTCGTTACATTCTCCACTACTTATACATTTGATCATCCTCGAACATGCCAATAACTTTTATAGAGTTTTTCAAAATCACTATTTAACATGCCAACACAATCCATATGATCACATTAGCTCAAGTAGACTGAAGATCCTTCCTGCTACCTTAACCTACTAGCCTTCGAATCAAATTCCCACATCCAAAATTCTCTACCAGGTCTAATTATATCATACACACGCTGTATCAATCTCAATACGATGTACCAAAACATGATAATGCACCCATGCTAAATTCACACAATGTACCACATAACTCATATCAACAATAATAGGTGAAAATTCATGAACCCGATGCCCGTACGTCATAACACATCTAAGCTCTATCCCAACCCCCAAAAAAATGCACTGATGAAAGTGATGTGTAGAAACTCAAAACCACCTGCCAATTGAATTACTCATGGAGTATCTCTGTTTGGTGAGAACTGTTGCCTCATTCTGATCTAATTAGTGATATTTTCTTTCTGATATACATTATATAATCTGATTGCACTAATTTCAAGCACCTCGTCTCACCAATAAAAGCTGCTTGGGCAATACTCCATCTCAAAAAACACCATCTAAAATCTCATACAACGCCGTTAATGTGCCAACAAGCCACAACTCAAATATAACCAATAAGGAATAACAAATCTAAATATAAGATTATCTGGCATGCGCAACAAATAAAAACGGCCAAACCAATGCTATGAACCTATCTCGGAGATGAGAAACAAAACATAAAAAATAAGTATAAGGAATCATACTCTACATCTCACTATGATGGTATGTATCCCGATCTAAATATCTTACCCGTGGTGGCATGCCACCCGACCCTCACATAATAATAAGGAAATACTCATCGAGAAATGTTCATACCCACGAAATGGCCAAATGTTAAACACAACCACGCCAAATATATAAATACAACCCTAGGGAGATAGATAGCATCATGTGCTACAAATATCAAGCATGACTAAGGTGCAATAAACGACAAGCATCTCGAGAGCCATCTCACTCACATAACACCACAATCTACACAGGATCTTAACACACATATGAGTAATCAAGCCGACTCACAACACACATAGCATAATTGGTAGCTCATGATATGGGCAAAGGAAGGAATATCATCCATCACGCCCGAAGACCTATCCATTAGCAATACTATGTCGAATAAGCATATATGATTTGGTATAAACAATACATTAATATTAGACTTACCCACATACCTAAAAACTAATTCTGATCATCCCCAAATGGGTTTATAATCTCCGAAATATCCAAAATGACCCTATGCATATTACATACGATAAACATTCTGTTACAACCCATGTTTTTATGTAAAAGTACGTTATAAGTCAATTGATGTAAGGTCAGAAATAAGATCGTCATTGAAAGTACATAAAGTAAGTTAATCATGTTACCTTGGAGGTTACAAATATTTAATATCATAAATAACATGTACCTAGAGGGTTAGAAATCTTAGAAGCTAAACTAATGGAATAAAATAAGTTTTGTCGAATGTCGACATATGGGAATGTTATAAATATACTTTTGGGGAGATACAAGGGTTCTTAATGTGCTAAGGAGGTTATTTAATGAGTTATATTAGGCTTATGATAGTGTTATGTTATGTTTTTAATCGACCAAGTTGTGGAAAAAAAGCTGTTAAAGGTCATCACAAGTTACATTCGTAAATGTGCGAAAAATTGGGTCAGATATAAAAGAGCTTTTCTCCAAATATAATTACTGTCACGGGATGATACATACATAAAATTGAAAATCTATGAGTTTAGTTTTGAATTCATTAAATTGTTTTTCTATATGACATCGGAGTAGATAGCCTTTTGCAGTTTTGCGAGACTGCGCATATCGCATAGGTGACAAGTAGATGTGTCACTTAAGCTTTTTGAGCAATAAATTTGTGTGTTATATGAGTTATTTTTGGCACATATTATATACAAAATATAAGGTCTTGGATTTAAGTTTCCAACACTCCTAGCCGTTCATCTATACAACATCCGGATAAAAAGATATAAGCATCTGAAGATGGGCCAAAAGTTGATATGTATAGGTCTTATGTCATTTTTATCTTCATTTATCCTAGAACGTGAATAGAGAGCCCCCCCTTAAACATATCTTTGAGCTTTCTACATGGGTTTCAATGATGATCAACATCCCGAATACAAAATCAAGAAATGATCATATCAGAACGATCTATACGACGTAAGTATCGCTATACCACCTCTCTTCTCCTCTGTAGTTTTAGTTTTGGAAGGTACTTCATAGTTAAGAAAAAATATAATTTCTTTATGTAAGCTTTTATATATCAAGGAAGGTTGATAAATTCATTTTCTAATAGTTAGAACTCACGGTATGGTGATCGGATGCCGCGAGATTGATTTCTTTCACTTTTAATGGAATGTTTTGTAGTCCACCCGTGTTGCACTATTACGCTAATGATTTATGGTATTCAGAAGGATGAAGGGCGTGTTGAAATGCCACATATGATAGGGAAATAGGCTAGTCTCTCGTTGTTCCAAGTTCATGCTCATTGATAACTTATTGATTGGGTGTGTCATGGTATACCTATGGTTTTTGTTGTATTGAAGGTACTGAATTTTAATTGGATTGCTTTGAGTTGCTAATTATATTCTGTTTGTATCTCGCCTATAATAGGCTTGAGGAAGCAGTAATATCGGGGGAAATGCTACCAGTTTTATTTTAAAATCGAGTTATTATTTGAGATATGTGATAAACTTGCGCCATCTAAGTTGTATATGTATTTCTTTGTTGTAGGGTTGGTGTTCTAGTCTTAATAAGCTTGTTGTTGAATTTCCATGATAAGTTGAGGTATGTAAAGGTTATCCTTTCTTCCCTTTTGGCATGATCCATATGATACAACGATCGAGCAAGCACACAAATTTCACAAAATATTCTATTCTTAGAAGTACTAGGTTTCCTATGTTCTTGATTCCCCATGTGTCCTTATTATATCGTCTGTTCATGGGTCTCAGTAATTATGTAAGTTGATAAAGTTTATCCAAAGGTATAATGATCTTATGATAATATGAGATATCTTATTTACTTTCTCCATTATGCATTGCATTCGCTTATACATGTACATTAACCCATAAAAGGATGGTGTTACATACACATCTATTATATGCATATGGGGAATGGTGAAAGGTATGGCTGCACCACTACCTGATCAACTGGTATACATTTATAAATTCTCCCACAAAGTATGAGATGATATGATGTGATGCTCTCAGAGGTTTAATGATGTCATGTATGCATATACCTATTCATAGTTTGGCCTTTATACATATATGCATGATATTATAAGTGTTTCATGATTCACAGAGCTATTCAAACTTACAGGTTGAGTTGCTTAATCCATGTTTCTCTCATGTCTTTTTTATACCGATTTTCATGCCTTATATACTCGATACTTTATTTGTACTAATGTCCCTTTTGCCTGGGGTTGCTGATTTTCAAGCCCGCAAGTCCCGGTAGATAGGTTGGTAGTCCTCTTAATAGGTTATCAGCTCGTGGAAGGTGTTGGTGCACTCCACTTGCTCCGGAGTTACCTATTTGATCAGTATGATTTTGACATGTATTATTGGTATGCCGGTGCCCTGTCCCGACATTTACCATATTTATGTACTGTTAGAGGGTTGTAGACATATGTCATGTATATGGATACTTATATGGCCTTGTCGGCCGATGTTTTGTGTTTACAAATGATCATGTCGGCCTCAAGGACCGTATTTCACACGTATAGGTTTTGATATCATGTTGGGTTTTCCTATTTCCAATATTTCCTAAATTTTATTCTGGTTATCTCAGGAAGATCTTTTTGGCCCATTTACCCGTGATGGTCTGATAAGAAAGATATGTTAGGTTGGTATTCAATTTGGTAAGGCACCAGATGCCCATCATTGCCCATCGGTTTGGGTCGTAATAAAAGTTGTATCAGAGCAATTCTGTCCTAGTGAGTCTACAAACTGTCTAGTCGATTCTTATTTATGGGAGTGTTGTGCACCACATTTATAACCAGGAGACTACATGGCATTTAAGATTCTCACTCTTTCTTCTTATTATAGATCGTGTGGTATAGCTCAATTGTAAGAATTAAAACTCCTAAATTCAACTTTATTCGTAATACAATGATACTTATATCAACAAAGACAATTGGCAAGAGATTGACTGTGGCTGTGGAAGTGTTTAGTAAGAGAAATTCGATTTTGCATCATGCTTATGATGAGTAAATATGAGGTATTTAGTAGACCATGTGTGTACTAAGACGTGTAAGCTTCTTGATAAGTAGTCCTATGTCATGAATATCTATCCACCCATATGTTATAAAGCAATAAGAGAATCAGAAGAAAGATACAAGTTGCAACAAGTAAAAGAAACACGGTGAAGAAGGATACGAGGTACACAATTAGTGATGATTATCAGTATTTATAATTCAGACAGAGAAATATAAGCATTCTGAGTTAATTTCAATAGTAACAAAGATACATACAATTAGCCACACCATCTTAGTTATGCCCTATGGGAGCTAACAGATATAGTTTAAGAGAGGGATAGGATATCAGGATCCAACTATGTTAGAGTATCCCAAAATGGTGGATGGATTGTTATCATTAGCTAACATTTCCAAAGGATAGTGAAAACATGGTAACATATCTTTTTGTGAGACACCCAAATGGTGCACTCTAGAATAGTAAAGTCCGATAGGAATACTTAAATGTTCAGAAATTTAAGAAGATAGGAAATGAAATCCTAGAAGGGATAAATATTTACCTTAGTATGACTCCCGCCCCTAGTTAAAAAGAGAGAGAAAGATAGGCGCCAGGAAGAGCCAGTGAGGTGAAGCAAGGGGGATAAAAGTGAAAGAAAGTTTAGTTAAAGTTTACAGAATAAAGTGATAGGCAAAAATATTAATTGGAGAATAAGAAGATAGTAAATGAAGCATTGCGAGTAAGATGTGTTAAATAGATGATAGCAGTAAATCAAAATATGACATGACAATGTATAGAGTTAAGTTCGTACTATAACATTAAATGGCTCTACCAAATGCATATCTTTGTAATAAATGCATATGTAGTATGTTGGGATTCCTCCCCCTCCTATATGAAGGGGGACTTTGTTATTTTTACACATATGACATTACACACAACATTCAATATAAGAACATTCTTTGCTCTCTAACTTAAAACAATGTATATGGTGAAATTAGAGGACTTAATTTCCCGTTGTCGTGACATTCCGGAAGTATGCCTCAGGATTTCGATGGTAGGAGATTCTGACCTCATCCTCGACCTCGGGGTTCGTCAAAGCCCAACTCGGAGGAATCAAATGATGAAGCCAGGATAGAGGAAGAAAACCTCTAGGCATATGGCTACGCCTGAAGAATGCGGCCTACCCGATGCGTACGCTGAAGCATCGCGTCAAGCCATCCCATCTCCGTAATTTTTAGCTAATCCCCACATACTTGTAGCCGAGTCTCCCCGTCTATATAAAGGGGGCTCTCTCCACCTTGTAAATGACTGACGTTGCTCTATTTCTCGATAAGTGCAATAATTTCTCTCCTCCCTCCTTTCTTCTAAGCAATTTGTTTTCACTGCCCCGAGGCCACCTCGTGCTCATTATTTTATTACTTCCTCTACAACCGACTAGCTGTGCAAGAGCCATAAAGAACCTTAATTAATCGTATTTTTGTTTGTTTTCCCTTCCCCGACTTTCTTTGATAGCTCGATCCCGGCAAGAGCCTCGACCCCCAAGCCTTCATCAATCTGCTCCACGCTCGAGAAATAGGCCCCTTCGGTTTACTTACTGCTTCGTCTTAGCTCACGTGTTATCTTCAAACTTAGCATTTCAAGCATCAACTGCCCCAAAAACTAGCTCGAAAATAGATCATGTATTTTTAGAATCCCATATACAAATTTAACTATTGTTACCATTGTCACAGTAAACAGATTGGCGTCCACCGTGGAGCTAAAAATAATAGTAATTATTTGCTTGCTGGTTTCGTCACTTAAATGCACATTATCCTTCACTCTTTTCTTGTCTGAGATCTTTTGATTTCAGGTTTATTTCTAGCTCGGTGAGCAAAATCGAGAACGAATACCCGAGAGCCACGGTGGAACCAGTATGGCTGTTCCAATGGTTGACACAACGCCACAAGACTCTGAAAATGCATTTTGGTCGAGTCAAGTGGACGCGGGCTTGCGAGGTGCACTACAAGTCGACAAATCCCCACGCACCGACGATAGAGTACATTCCGCTGACCAACAAAAACCTCGTCCCCGTTGGAATGGGAAACTAATTTTCATATTATCCCTGAAATGATGCAGGAACACCAACTGGCCAATGCTTAGCTGCGAAATCTCCCAAAGACTCCCAATGCAATTGTAATAGCGACACCTTCTTACAATGAGCTAGTATCTGAGAGGTCAAATGATGAAGAGTAGGCCACCTACCCCAGTGTGTCAAAGATTTCAGGAAATCTCCTCAATAAGATCAAACCAGGTTCACGGGAGTTCCCGCAACGACCCTCTCCTAGGGGAACAACACCCAGAATTCGCCCTGTAGAAACTCGGAACACCAGAACTCCCAAGATGCGATAGGACCTTCGATCCTCACGGGCACACGACCACCCTCGCATGATTGTTTGAAGGAAGCAACCCCCGAGATGATATTTACAAGACCGTCTCTCTGAGGAACCTTGAAGAAACTCTTAGAAAGAAAACTTTGACACCACGCCGCCGCCTAGCATCTGGCCTCATAGACTAATTCATCATACCAGCACGATCTTTCGTAAAAGCACACGCACATACCAACAAAACAATACCGAGAAGGCCTAGCACACCCAACGACGAACGAGGAAGGAATGAAATTTCGCGAAGAGCCACGCCCCATTCCCCGATAGGATGAATGAGACCGCTCATAGTGTCCAATAGCTGGATAGCACAAGCCTTCGCCTGAAGCCTAAACAATGCAAACCCGATGACTCCAGGATATTTCAAGAAAATACAGATCAGATATCTGACTGAGGCTAGTTCAATGACCACATCCGGTATTAGCCACAAATAAGAACTATAGGAAACCATCGTAGAACAAACTCCCGACAAAGAAGCTCATGCGAAGCAGATGGAGATATCACCCATGCACAACAAATGAATGGAAAGACTTGAGGTATTACATACCTCACAACGTCAAGGAGATAGCCCAAAGGCAGCATCCTTGAGGAACCCCCAACGGAACCAGGTTCATCAAGGCACAGTTGGTAAAGAAACCCCGCCCAGTCGAGCGTGATTTTAGCATTACTACATCAAACATCATGATCACCATATGCGAAGCCAAGAGTTTCGGGCAGTCCATACCCATTTTTCCAAAACCCTTGCAAAAGAAATACGACTCGCAGCAGGAACCACAGGGCACATGAGGCTTCCATCTCGAGAGAACAACGATCGTGCTATTCGACGAGGATCGCCGCTAAGTATCGTCGAGCGGGTAAAAAGGAAAGAAATTAGGAAAAATAAAGCCGACAAGCCAAAATGTATTGCCATGGTAGTAAAAGAGCGACGTAACCCTTCAAAGGTCCATAAAAAGACAAAGGAAAGTATCCATCGCCGTGGCAGTGGATCCGAGGAATATACACAAAGAATACCCCTACATCTAGAGGAAGGGATGCCTAGACTCTGCTTTAGCCTCGTATTAACGCGCTGGTAACCTTTTATTTTTCCTCATTTATGTTATTAAAAATACGCATGACCGTAAGTGCATGTGATTTGACTAATCAGGCCAATAGCGTCAGGCCAAAGCTAATAGGGCAGTTCGGAGCGACGAACCGAATCACCCCCACACTTAAAACCACTGATGGGCTCCAAACGTCGATCGCCCAACAATAAGGAAACCACAGAATGATAACAGGTGTCGCCGCCCCCGTTTTCTAAGGAGAAATTGGGTTTATGACACTATGGTGGAATGGCTCTTTTATCCCCCTTTTGGGGGAATTTGGGCTATGGAGTTTGGAGAGTCGCCACCTAATGATCATAGTGCATTAGGAAAATTTTATTGAAAGTAGAGGGATTTGAAAGAAAATCAGAGTTTGGGTAAGGGCTAGAGGTTATCTCGAGGGGAATTTGTTGGGTACCCCTCAAGATCCACTAGTGTGGTTCCCGAACATGCTTAATGGTGACTTTTAAGAAGAGTAGAAGTAGACAAGAAAAGTTTGCATATAAGAAATATAAACAAGTTGACATTTTTGAAAGAAGAAAGGTACAAGTGAAAATAGAGCTTAGTTTGAAAAAAAAAACATTAATATAAATAAAGGAAAAAAGTAATGAAAAAAAGGGTCCTAGGTTTAACTATAATATGGATCGTTCGGTGCAATACCCAGCAATCATTCTCACACGAGATATTAGCGCATCATCATCATCTCTATATTCTACCCTTCCCACCCTGTCAGGGTATTTAAATGCGATTAGTCTCATTTACTTATTGCATGCTAATACCCGTCCCAACCTATCAGTCCCCGGGTATTTGAACTTCTAATACTTAAGGGGAGAAAGGGAGGGAGGCATATATGGAGCTTAAAGGATAAAATACTAGGGCGTCAATCAACACAAATAGCAAATAAGTGAGGAGTACAAAGAAAACACTCAAAGGCTCATACAAACCCCGTAGATCACACAACAATTAGCTTAGCAGGACTTGCATATACTGGTTTGGTCTTTAATTAAAGATAAGCAGTGGACGAATTAGTTTAGCACGTAGAACTAGATAAGAGGTCTACATTAGGCAACTTGAATCCAATTGTTAGGAGTTGTTGAATTTTTAAAACAATTTATGGATTGATGTCCCAATGCAGGAGAGTGCATAAGAAATTATCGAATTTCAGAAAAGGGGTTTTTTGAAAATAGGATTAATTGTAAAAGTAGAAAGCATAGTAGAGTTTCCAGAAGTAAAATGCTTCAGATAGCGAGTTTGAAAATTGTTTGTGAATTTCATGACTTATAATATAGAAATAGATTTGGAAGACAGTTTTAGAGACAAAATACAGATTGCAGTCAGGTTTGGGCGAGTACATTAGAAAACGCTGGGACTGCTCGCCAGATTATCAAATTTTAAGAAAACTTTAAACGGTTAACCTATTGGCAGGATATCTACATATTGATTTTTATCGACTGATTACTGCCTTTAATTCGTAATAGAAGAGAGCATTGGATTTTCCTACTGATTTGCCCATCGTTTTATGCATTTCCTAATGGCGTGATTTCTATATGCAACATGTTGTTTAATGTGTCCTATATGCATGATATCTACTAATTTGCAATGTCACTGAGTATTAATCCCTATAGGCATGGAATCTAAATGATAGAAAAGAATGCAAAATCCTATAGACATGATTTCTAGGTGATTTTGAATACTAGGCCTATAGGCATGATATCTAAACCACTTAAAACAGTAAAATTCCTATAGTCATAATATCTAAGTGATTCAAAGTGATAAGAGTCCTATAGGCATGATTTCTACCATTTAGCATGCAAAAAACTAAAAATAAGCCCCTCCGATACCCTTTACTAATATTTTCCCCATGTTTCATTACAAGTTATTATTACAGAACAAAGAAAAATAAAATACATCATAGCCCATAGCTAGATCCAAACTTCCTATTGCAATCTTTATATCCAATACATATACATGTGTTTCACCAATTCCGGATTCTTGATTCTGAGGACTTCTCTTAGAGTGTTTCAAAGTTCCAAAGGTCTTCAAGAACCGAGGCAAAGCTTACACTCTAAAGATTGAATATTGTAACATGGTAGTGCAATGTGTGGAATTACCAACCTTTAGGCATCCATGTTTAGAGGGAACTATATGGTCCCTAAGCATGGCTTAACTTGGGGGGGGGGGGGGGTAGAACCTAAGAGCTAGGAGTAGATGTAATGTGAGAGATTAATCTCAGCAGGAGGTGATCATACACAGTCATGGAATAGATTGGAAGACCCCTAGCCTCCCACTCAAATTTAGACAAATAAGAGTAGGCTCTTAAGGAGTCAAACTCAGGTCTAAATGATGATCAAGACAATAATTGACCCAAGTTAGGGCTAAACACATTGGGGAAAAGGGAATGGGAAAGCAGTTAAGAAGAGGATCAAACAAAGAGTCTAGTCCTGAATCACATATAGCAATTCATAATGCTGTTATAACCCAGGACAAGCTCACATACAAAAGGAACAGGGGAGAGGGATTAACATGCTTGAAAGTAATTAAATAGTGCAGGAAAGCATAAATAAACACACAAAGAAATGGGTAGAAGCAGATAAATTGAATAAGGATGCTTATAGAGCATAGAAGAGCATACCGATATAATTCTAGGATAGCACACTAACAGCAACGAACAGACATCCAGAAATAAACTGGAACAGACTCAAGAAAACTCCTATATATGTAGGGGTTCAAGTAGCAGGCAACATAGAATGCTCAGTAGAATGCAGAGAAGAGAAGCTTTGAGTGTGTGCGTGCTTTTGAATTCAATTGTTCGTGTCTTTTAAAGAATAGGGGTGAGGTATTTATAGTTGAAAACAGGCAGGTAGGCAAGGCAAGAAATAGTTCAGTATCAATCATATTCAATCAGGGGAAGGGATCTCCTTTAATTAAGGAGTTCGAATTTGAATGGGAGAGGGCAGAGTTTTTATTTAAGGAAAGAATATCAAGAACACATTGTGTAGGAAAGGGTAAATACATAAGAGAAGTTCTTGAAAATACTCGGTTGAGGTAAATAAGGTAAGAATAAAATCAACTAACACATTGTAAATTAAGGAATTAAAGATTAGAACTTAATAAAGTATTAAGTCAGAAAATTGGTCAAAATTAAACGAGCAAAAAATTCAAATAGGCTTACATAATGGTGGTCTGAAATCAATCCCCAAAAATTAAGGTTATTTTGAGAGGATAAAGGTCTGACTATAATGATGCCTAAACTTAAACATGTAGAGGCTAGAAATAAACAGAGCAATGTAGTCATGCAACCAAAAGTAGAAGAACACATCTATGAGAGAAATCAGAAGGTCTTGCAAAGCTTAGCAAGAATCAGAGAACATGAGACGAATTTAGAGATTAGGGCTTTTGAAATCAGACATGAAGCAAAACAATCGCACACAAGTGGCTTGAAAACCCCCAAAGTCTAGGGTTTCCCCCACAGCTTAAATGCAAAGACGAAAACATAGAAATCAGGAAAAATAAACTCAGGAAAACCTATAGAACACAGACATTTCTTGGAAGCAAACACAATAAAAGAAATCACTAGAAACCCTAGGAGAAAAATATAGCAAAGAGAATACATATAAAGCATAGTGATAACACTTAGTAAAAATATAGTACGAAATTGCAGTAGAACAAGTAAAAAAATCTTGGAAACCCTAGGTTCGAGAAGACGAACAATTTCGAAAGAAAAAACTTGAAATGATGTGAGAAACACTTTGAAAATATCAAAAAGAGCACGGATCTAAAGTAGATCTTAGAGAAAACATGAAAACCTCGAAGGCATAGTGTTTCAGAAAAACCCTAGAAAAATGGGGAAGTCCTTGAAAGGGCTGGTCCTGAGTCGGAGATGAACTCCCAAGGCCAAGACATGCTGACATGAGCTGGAAATGGCCATAGCGCCTGAATGGGAGGACCTCTGTGCTAGGGTCCTCAAGATCGGACCTTGGATCTTCGAGTTAAAGGAGTATAAGGGCACGTAGGAGGTGAGTACAAGCCACATAGGGCCTGAGATGCCATGATTTCTGGTGAGATAAGGCAAAAACCGGTGAAAAGGCCTAGGGTTTCGGGGAGGAGTTGCGAGAGTTTGAGAGACGAAGGGATTCAAAGGCAGCTACTGAAATGAAAAATGAGGGGGTTAGGGTTGGTTGTGGCTTTAATTAAGGAAGGGCCAACGTGGACCGTTGATTAAAACAATCGACGATCATGATTTAATATGGAGTCCGGGTGGGTTCATTAAATTGGGTCTTGGTTGGGTAGGAAATGAAATTGGGTCATTTATTTAGGGGGTGGATTGGGGTTGAAATTGGCTATAATTGAAAGTAAAAAGGGCTACACTTGAAATAGCCACTTTTCCCATTTTGAATTTATATAAAATAGTAAAAGCTGTTTAAAATAAAATAAAAAATACTAATTTAAAAAAATATTAATTATTATCTTGAAAATACTAGCAATGATTTCGTGATTAAAAGTGCTATTAAATCGAAAAATAGGCTAAAATGGTAATTTTCATGCAATTTTAGTTTAAAAATACCAAATAGACTTGTAAAATTATGTAAAAATAATGTAAATTATTTTTTTGTATAAATGTGAGAATAAAATAAATTATTCACCAAAATGACATGTTTTGGGAATAATTATTGGATATTATAGTTCAAAATATGCCATAAATTGGCTTTTAAAAACCTTAAAAAATTTGGTAAAAATACCAAAACCTTTGGGGATGCTTATATATGCATATACATTCTATTTTGAAAGTCTTTTGAGTACAAAAATACATAGGAAAAAATTTGGTATCAACAGCTGCCCCTCTTTACCCGAGGATGATGAAAGAGTTGACGGGTAAAGATAAGATGACCAATTTTAACCGGAAACTAACAGGATTTTGACCGCACTCTGGTTTTTGAGCTGTCTTCATATCCTTGGTTTTAACAGAATTAGGACATATGTAGTTCAGGAACCATTGAAGGAATATGCCGATGTAAGTTCGAAAGGACAGACGCGATGGTTAGATATGAGAGGGTGCTTGGAATCGGATAGGCTGCGCAGAACTGGAGCAGGATCGCTCCTGTTGAGACGGTCGTGAGCCATCTGGAGTACCTGCAATTGAGTGATGTGCGTATATATTGTTTAATTTAAGCGTGATGCAAGTTCCCGTTGGACCATGAATGCTGTCTTCGGACGGTTAGGATCACGTCCTCAGACTATGATGTCTTGGGCTATGAAGAGCATAAATGTAAGGGTTCGCAGGACATGAAATGATCTTCTCGGGCTATGCAGATTGTGCCTCCGAACTATGACACCTTTGAACAAGTTGGAGATCTTTCAGCCCATGAGAAGGTGGCAACCGTCTAGTTGAATGAGAATTTAAAATGCATGTGGCGATGTTTCAGCCAGTCAAAAAATAAAGCGGCGATATTTCAGCCATGCAGGGCGGAGAAAAATGCCTAGTCTCGAAAGGCGTATAATAGCCTTATGCAATATAGAGGTAGATCTTAACCTCGGAAGGCAGCTACATAGCCTTATGGAAAAAATGCGGATGGAGACAGAGATTAGTCTCGAAAGGCAGATAATAGCCTTGTGCAATACGGAGATAGAGCTTAACCTCGGAAGGCAGAGAGTAGCCTTATCCAAAATGCAGATAGAGACATAGCTTAGTCTCGAAAGGCAGATAATAGCCTAATGCAATACAGAGGTAGAGCTTAACCTCGGAAGACAGGGAGTATCCTTATGCAAAATGGTAGCAGAGCTTTGTCTCGAAAGGCAGATAATTGCCTTATGCAATATGGAGGTAGAGCTTAACCTCGGAAGGCGGAGAGTAGCCTTATGCAATATGGAGGTAGAGCTCAATCTCGGAAAGCAGAGAGTAGCCTTATGCAAAATGGAGATAGAGACAGAGCTTAGTCTCAAAAGGCAGATAATAGCCTTATGTAATGCAGGAATGTAAAAGACTAATAGTAGTATGTTTTTCTTAGCTGGTAGATAGTTTGCGATATTAGGACTGCTGGGTGTGGATAGTGACCCTTTGGAGGGTTTTTATTCTGAAGAGAAAATATACTTGATTCGTGGCTTGAATTCCTATATCCAAAGAAAAATTGTGAGTTTTGCAGAGGGGAGGTTAGTTCATATCCTCTAGCTCTTGGAGTCGCGTATCATGGGGGGTAGCGTCGCTAAACAATGGTGATATAAATGATATTTGTGCATGACTTAGTAAATGTAAATACATATATACAAAAACAATGATTTTAATTTGGATGAACCAACAACGACAACGTGGTTCAAGACGTGGAGACCTTGCTTGCTCCGGAATTCTGAGGGTCCTCCTCAAAATTTTGCCCCAGTTTACTGGGCTGGTGCTGCTGAAGGTTGTGCTGAATAATTGAACGCGGATCGATTCTAGAATTTTGAGGGTCCTCCTCAAAATGTTGCCTCAGTTTACTGGGTTGATGCTGATGAAAAGACTAAAACTTTCTTCGGAATTTTGAGGGTCCTCCTTAAATTTTTGCCCCAGTTCCAATTGGGGGGAATGGAATTTTATTAAAATGTGAACGATCCCATAGGGTTTCCTGCGTATCCCCTCTTAAACGGGAATCAGGTCAGGCGTAGTTCAAATTACATCATGAAAGAAAAGCATACGATCAAATGTAGTATCTTTTCACTGTATCTGAGTTGATAGGCTTCAGCCAAACTTCTCCGTCCATTGTTACGCGAATAAGGGCTCCTCCAGTTAAGAGCCGATGAACCATGTGTGGGCCCTGCCAATTGGGAGAGAATTTTCCTTTGGCATTATCTTGATGCGTAGATATTTTCTTCAATACCAGTTGTGCTGGTGTGAATTTCCTTGGCTTAACTCTCTTGTTGAAGGATCTGGACATTCTGTTATGATATAATTGATTGTGATAGACATCATTCATTCTCTTTCCATCAATGAGGGCTAAGTGATCGTAGCGACTTCTAACCCATTCTGCATAATCTAACTCTGCTTCTTGTATGACCCTCAAGGAGGGAATTTCTACCTCGACGGGGATGACTGCCACTGTATCATAGACCAGGATGTAGGGAGTGGCCCCAACTGATGTGCGTATCGTGATAGGGTATCCCAATAAGGCAAACGACAACTTCTCATGACATTGTTTATGCTTTTCGATCATCTTCCTTACTATCTTGTTGATGTTCTTATTGGCTGCTTCTACTGCTCCATTCATCTGAGGTATGTAAGCCGTAGATTTCTTGTGTTTAAATCTTGAATGTTTCACACATTGCTTTTATCCGGTTGCTGTAGAGATTGGAACCATTGTCGGTGATGATTGATTCTGGAATCCCGAACTGCAAAACCAAACGATCATGGATGAAATCTATTACTACTTTCTTAGTGACTGCTTTGTATGATGCTGCTTCAACCCATTTGGTAAAGTAATCAATTGCCACTAGGATGAACCTGTGCCCATTTGACGCGGTGGGTTCAATTGGTCCAATAACATCCCTCCCCCAAGTGGCGAACGTTGATACCAAGACTGCTCCTATACCAACTCCTTTGAAATTTGTGGCTCCATCAAAAAACATCCTCCAATCATCATAGGATTCTGCAGTGTCTTCTCTTATGAAAGCTATCTCTTTATCAGGAAAATACGTCTTTAATGGTTGGTATTCCCCTCCTATTGGATTCTCAGCGAGGTGATATATCAGATCTTATCCTTTGACTGCCTTTTGGTTAACATAAACGATGTCGAATTCACTTAATAGTATCTGCAATTTGGCTAGCTTGCCGGTAGGCATGGGCTTCTGAAAGATATGTTTCAATGGATCCATCCTGGATATGAGATAAGTGGTGTAAGCTCTGAAGTAATGCCTTAAATTCTAAGCTACCCGGGTTAGAGCACAACAAGTTTGCTCTAATAAGGAATATCGAGCCTCGTACAGGGTAAACTTCATGATGACGTAGTAGACAGCTTGCTCCTTTCTCCCTGTTTCATCATGCTGTCCCAAAACACACCCAATGCTCCATCCAATACTGCAAGATAAATCAATAAAGGTCTCCCTGGCTCGGGTGGAACCAAGACTGGCGGTGTCGACAGGTATTCCTTGATTCTATCGAAGGCCTTTTGACAATTATCAGTCCATTTAGTGGCAGCATCTTTCATTAGCATCTTGAAGGTGGTATTAAAAATGACAATGGACTGGGCTATGAATCAGTTGATATAGTCGAGTCTTCCAAGAAAATTTGTTACATCTTTCTTGTTCTTTGGCGGTGGCAACTCTTGAATGGCTTTTACCTTTGACGGGTCAAATTCTATTCCTTGGCGACACACAATGAAACCCAATAAGGTTCCGGCTGGGACCCCGAATGCACACTTGGCAGGATTCAGTTTCAAGTTGTATCTCCTCAGTGTATTGAAGATTTTTATCAAATCTTCTATGTGATCTACAGCTTTCTTGGATTTGATGATGACGTTGTCCACATACACCTCAATCTCTTTATGTATCATGTCATGAAAAATAGTGGTCATGGCCCTCATGTAGGTAGCACCAGCATTATTCAAACTGAGTGTCATCATTCTGTAATAGTACATCCCCTACGGCGTGATGAATGCTGTATTTTCTGCATCTTCTTCATCCATCCATATCTGGTGGTACCTAACAAAAGAATCAATGAACGACTGCAGCTCATGTTTGGTGCATTGGTCGATAAATATGTGTATATTGGGCGAAGGGAAATCTTCTTTAGGACTGGCCTAGTTGAGATCCCTGTAGTCGACACAGACTCTGACTTTCCCATCCTTCTTTGCTACAGACACGACGTTGGCTAACCATGTTGGATATTCTATCACTCCGAGAACCCTGGCTTTGACTTGTTTGGTAACCTCTTCTTTGATTTTAAAATTCATGTGTCTGGCTTGAACTTTCTGAGTTTTTGTTTTACCGGTGGGCATGCTGGATATGTCGGCAATGTATGAGCTACAATGAATCTGCTGAGACCGGTCATATCATCATACAACCAGTCGAAGATATCCTCATATTCTTTTTAGAACTCTATGTACTTTTTCTTTTCTGGTGGTGACAAGTTTATGATGATACATATTTGCTCAACATTTTATGAGTCTCCCAAATTGAAAACCTCAATTTCGTCCAAGTTGGTCTTAGGCCGGTTCTCAAAGTTCTTGACCTCTCTGACAACGTTTTTTGGTATTTCATCCTCTTCTGAATCTATGTCCATTTGTTGCATTGCCTCATTGCAAGTTACAGTCATTGGTTCATCGTCAAGATATGTAATAGTAATGCTGTGTAAAATAAAGTAAATGGTAGAGAAAATAAATGAGAGTGAGATGTAAAGATTAACTAGGAAAATGCTTTTGATTAAATTCATAACTATTTGAAACATCTGGGCTTTTTTCAAAGTAAAGACACTGCGGAAAAGTAAAATCAACTAAAGTAAAATGCGATGCATATGTGTCATTTAGACTTGCTACCACGAGGCTCTCCGGGTACTAGCTGTCCTGATTAACCAATTGGAGAGGTGTTTCCCTCAGTTAATAGCTTGAATGGAAGGGCCTTCCTCCCCTTCCTCTTCGAATATAACACAACAATCTATATCATCTTCCAGAAATATGTTCTTCATTGCTTCCAGCATCTCATCTTCCTCTGATCCACATATGATATCAGCTGACTGAAAGGTCTGTTATAACTGTGGTAGAGGGTGCTCCAGTGGCTAGTAGGGACCGCGCCATGGTGGCGACCAGTGATTCAACTCCTCCCAAGTATATTCATAACCCGGGCCAAAAGTTGTACCATGATTCTTCAACTTGATAGGCTTGGTGATCCCCTGGATATTTTTGCCAAGTCCTTTTCCGGGCTTTTACCCGCTCCAATTTAGAATGCTTTTGATCTTGTTATCCCACCACTTGTCTTTGTCTATGGCGTTGACTCGCTCGATGTGATGGTATGTATCTCCACCGAATCTCCTTCTTTCTCTGATCATCGGGATGGCCTGGAGACTGTATATAGGGTTGCTACCGTCTCCATTAATGATTACTTCTTGATGATTCCATTCAAATTTCATAGCTTGATGCAAAGGTCATGCTACAGCCCCAACTGCGCGGATCCAAGGTTGTCCTAGAAACAAATTGTAGGATGCTAGCACGTCAATGACTTGGAACTTAACATCGAACTAGGTAGGTTCCATCTGTAGGCATAAGCTAATTTCTCTAATGGTGGATCACTGAGATCCATCAAAAGCTTTGACACTGATAGCTCCATCTTTGATCTCGTGTAATCCTTTACCCAATGTTTTGAGAGTTATCAATGGACAATATTGAGGTTGGATCCCCCGTTTACTAGAATCCTGGTGATAAACTGATCCTCACATTGCGGAGTGATAGGCAATGCTTTGTTGTGACTAAGCACTTCTGGTTGCAACTCATCCTCGTGAAAGGTGATCTTATGGCTTTCCAGTACCTGCCCCACCTTATTTGCCATTTAGCCTCCTGTTATGTTGTTGGGAACATAAGCTTAAATCAGTATTTTTATTAAGGCATATTTATGTGCTCAGAGCTTTGCAGAAGAGCCAAGATAGAAATCTGTGCTAGTGTCTTGTTCAGTTGCTTGACGACTGAGTACTCTTTGGCCTATACCTTCCTCATAGGATCATCGGGTCTAGTTTCAATAGCCCGTTTGGAGGCTTGCTTGCTGGACTCAGCCAAATGTTCCGTGGTATATACTCTGCCTGTCCTAATCATGCCTTGTGCGGCAATTGCTTCCCTAGTGTATGTCTTTCCCTTCCTTCCATCCTTAGCAGTGTAATCCCAAGGTATAGCATTTGTGTTGAACGGGGTCACGTCTGTCATGGAGACTGGAATTGGTACCCTGGAAGGTAACACAGTGACATCAAATGGTGTAGGCTATTTTTAAGCCCCAAACTCAACCTCAATTGGGGGAAAAGGCGCTTTTGCAGAAGATGCCTCAAACTCGAGTGGCACATACATATTTACCACATTGCCCTCAGAGGGCTGAATCTAAACAACAATCGGTTTGAGAGTAACTGTTGGCTTCTTAGAATTGTCTCCTTCAACTATCAAACCGATTGATCCCTTGGGGTCCCAATCATCTTTGATCTCGATCACGTGGATGCCTCCACCCTTGTGGTCAGGCAGAGGGTTGTTGCGGACATTAGGGGTGGGCTCTTTTTCATGATCTTGTTGTCAATCAGATTCTGGATCTTTTATTTCAACGAGCGACACTCCTTAATGGTATGGCCTTTTATCCCAGAATGGTACATGCAAGTCTTCTTTGGGTTGATCCATTGGGAAGGGTTTTCTATATTATGGATGGGATAAGGATAACGTAACCGGCTGCTTTAAGTTTTTCATATAGTTGGTCAATTGGCTCGGCTATGGAGGTATATTGTCTGGGAGTTTTACGGTCGAAGCTTGGTCTAGTTCGAGGAAAGTTTTGGTGTGTAGGCGGTGATGGGTAGTGAGAACGTTGGGAATTATATACTTGGTATACAGGTGCGGGGTGGGAATATCTGGGTGAAGTGGGTTGATATGTGGGTGGTGGAGGTGATTGGTAAGTGGGTGGTGGAATTTTGTAAGTGGGTGACGGTGCTTGGTAGTTTGGGGTAGGTTGATATGTGAGTGGAGCTGAGGAATAGGTGATGTGAATAAACGTCAATACCACACAAGAGGGGGGGGGGGTGTTTTGTGTGGTACCTAATTTTTAAGTGTTCTCACTACTGCAGTTTGTTGAAATATAGAAACTGAAAGTAAAGTGCACAACTATTTTTACGTGGAAAACACCTGGCTCAAAAGGTGAAAAAACCACGACCTACACTCAGTAGGATTTTCCCAATCTCCACTAAAATCAATGAGCCAAAAACAGCATTTGCAAAACTCTTGAATACCTAAGGATTAATCTCTAATCGCAGTGTGGCACACAGCCTCAGCTGTTGCGATACTATCAAGTTAACTCTAACTTGATGACTCAACGTACCTAATACAATTGCTTCTAACTAATATGAAAGGTACAATATAAAACCTACTACAATTGAAATAGAAATAAAACAATCGGATGGGACTGGTTCTTCTCTTGGTTCATGTAGCTGTAGGCGTCCACACTTGTAACATGCATATATTGCTTGCAAATCAGACATGCTATTTTTGCTCTCAAATATGCTTTTACTTCTGCTTGTGTGTGTTACCTGAAAAGAGAACTAACTCAATCATATATTGAGTTAGCAATTAGAGTTTGATTAAGACTCCACTTCTTAACCGATCACAATTCGAGTTCTTGGCCAACACAAACTCCAACCCTTATCCTAACTTAAAATTAAGTTCTCTTCACATAAGGAGACTGTCCTCCTTATCTTAATGCAATCTTTTCGATTATGATCAGAATATATTGATGCGTGATCTTTGATGAATTATCTTCCTCACGTGTTCTGCATGTGCCCTTGTTGATTCAGACTATGTAGTACAAGATGGACCAGGTCCTTATATCAGTTCATTTGTCAATCTTGAAAACTCAACTGAATCTTGGGCCAACAATTTCCCTCTTTCTGATGATGACAAACTCTGTGCTTCTTATGATGAGGAACCTGTAGACTTAGCTTAAATCAACACTTAGAAAATCATTTATCTTATCATTAAGGAGGTCAGATTTGGGTCATAAACATCACTAGTTCAGAAAAAAACATTTTTAAGCACAATATCTTCCCCCTTTTGGCATCATCGAAAAGCTGCATAAATGATGTGAATTCTCGAAGTTAATATCTACTCATGGCCGCTAGGGCAATCACGAGTGAACACATATTCAAGTTAATCAAAAATCATCTCAGAAATAACTATTTAGAACAAGATTAACAAGAACCAGAAAAGTTTCATTCATTGATTACAGAGATGTCCCTACTAAGCAATTCCCAAAAAGAAACATAAAACTTTCAACCATGAGCAAAAACGAGAAAACAGACCAAGAACCATATAAACTTGTCATTGAAGGGGGGAAACTAGACTGGAACCTAGACACAGGACTCTTAAGGCTTGGATGAGTTAGAGGGTTGGACTTTTAGCAGGTTAAGCATTTGTTGTAGCATGCCTTCATTCTTCTCCTTCTCCTTGGCAAGCTAGGCTCTTAATCCATTTCTTTCTCCCTCTAATTCTGCCACCCTGGCATTAAGCCTTGCCATTTCAGCATCCTTCAGTCCAATCTCCTGAACTAAGAATCTGCCTTTGCTGTTTACAGGAGTTTTAGCTGATGGACCAGGTTCAACAGGAACAGTGCTAAGCAGATAGTCACATCTTTGAAGAGTCTTGAGGCCAAAGTGTTCCTTGCTAGATGCCATCTCCCAATTCTTCAAGGGAACATGTAGACGTTCAAGCACTGTAGGCAGAATAAATCCATAGGGGATGGCATGGACCTTTGAACTATTGATTACCCTTTCCAGCAGCTTCACCATGAACATAGGCTAGCAGATTTGCTTACTTTCAGTCAAGCACTGCATGAGCACAAGGTCAATATAATTTTCAGTGTGTCTTCTTTCCGGTCTGGGCATGAGGCATTTATTGACAAACTCAAAGAGCACCTTATGCTCAAGCCTCATCTCACTCTTTTGCACTGCCCTGGCCTCAGGCACTTCTGCCTCTGATGTGGTATCACAATAGTTTCTAGTAATCTACAGCTCTGAAGGTAATCCATCTAAACAAGGCCATCTTCACAGGGGATATTCAGGATCTCACCCAACATCTTAGCATTAAACTTTACCTTGACTCTGTTAATAAAACTTGTCACTACACCATTCTTCACTGACCCATTTTCCATAAACTCAACCAGTTACTTCCTAGCTAGTTTCCCATTCAACTGAAGGACCATGTCCTTCCACCCTTGAGCTTCCAGAGATTTGATAAGTTTCAACATGCCTGGCTCCTCCAGGTCTTTCAACAACCTACCCTTCAGAATTTTCTTTTGCCAAAATTGGAAAATTGATCATGTTCACTCTCAGAATCATCTTCTTCTTCTTCATCACTTTCTTCTTCTTCTACAACCTTTTTCACATGTTATCCTTTAGAAGTAGATTTTGTTCTATTTGCAAGGGAGGACTCAGTAGGTACAACTTTGGAAGACTTCTTGGAAGAATTATTAGTCTCCTTGGATTTTGCAATAGGAGCCTTCTAAGTTTTTTTAGCTGGATGGACCTGTTCCATCGCCTATTCGTCCTCCTCAGCCACAGTTTCTAAACTCTCACCAACCTTCCCCTTTCCTTTTTCTAGTGTTTTCTTCTTACTTTCTTCCAGTTCCCTCTTTAACTCAGCTTCACTTTCTCTCACTTTGCTCCTTGTTGTTCTAACCCTAGGTGCAATCTTGGGAGATGCAGTTTTGGATTTCTTTGATGATTTTGCAGCAACAAGAGTTTTAAGGGAAGATGAATATCTTTTCTTGGGGTCATAGCTATCCCCAAACTTCTTCATCAAGTCAGCCAATGTCTCCTCCACTGATGGACCAATTTGTTTGCATAAATCTACCAACCCCTCACCAGCTTCCCCAGATTCACTCCCCCTGAATGTGATACCCCATTACCCCCACTTCCACAGATAGCTAACAACTTCTTCCTCCTTTTCTTCATTTGTTCTACAGACTCATACCCAGAAAATGTTCTTAACTTCCCCCACCAAAACATATCGATTCTCTATTTTTTCAGCTACATCCACTGAAACAAAACAAGATTTTACCTCTGTTGGATTTTCTTGAGGCAAAGAATTTTTAGAAGACCCTGGTTCATCTCCCTCGCTTGTAAAAATGTATTTATATGACTCAGAGTTGGACTCAGTGACCTCTTCTTGGGGTTCCTTTTTTTGACTTGCTTACAGCTTCTTGTTTAAAGTATTTCTTAAAGACCTAGCCGCCACTGCTTTTCTAGCTATCATTGTGGAAATGGTTGGAACCAAGCAACTAGTCCACTGGGACATGAAATTGTTCAACGAAACCTTGATTTTAGGGATTCAAGAGGAGGGGTAGAGGATGATGTGGTGTTGGGTTACACTAGTGGTGGGGTTCCTGTATTATGTTGAGGATTAGTCATTTTGGGTGGTAAATTTATGGTAGACTCTAAGAAATTTTATGTGATTTTAGAGGGTTTTGGAGATGAAGGAGATGATCAGAGGTTTTAGAGGATAATGACGGTTATGAGATGACTTAAGAGGCCTTTTAAAGAGGGTAATTATTTCATCAGAAAAAGCACTTTTCAGGCGTCAGTAGGAGTCTAATCAGTGTCGATTTCTGCTCTCCTTATTAATTAAAAATTTTTAAGGTTTAAGAAAGGAGTTCCGTTATTCTTTAGAGTTCTAATTACAAGAAACTAGTTCAATTGTCTTCCAACGGATAGGATTTTGAGACGATTGGAATTTCTAGGAGTCTTGCTCATGATTGAAAATTAAAATTTCTAATTGTGCATGGTATAGAAACATACCCGACTTTCCTCATGAGTACATATTGATGAACCATGTTCTTCATATGACACTTCTCTTGATGATGCCTCAAATGTCAGAATAGAAAATTTGTAAGAGATTAGTGAATTACATAACCACATGTCACAGAAGTATACTTATTTAATAGTATTTAGTTGAGTAAGAATTAGTCTAATATTCACAAATTTAAGAACTACAAACCAAATTTTTTTCATTATGCATTCTGAACATGACCTCTCAGTCCATCTTAATCATCCTAATTCCAACCTGTTCCTCTCAAAGTTTTCTCTACTTAGTGCCTTGGTGATGATGTCGGCTATTTGTTTATCAGTGGCACAGAATTCTATGGAAATTAGCCCCTTGTCATAGTTGTCCCTTAAGAAGTGGTGTCTAACATCTATGTGCTTAGTCCTCTTGTGATGAACAGGGTACTTTGTCATACTGATTGCACTGGTGTTATCACAAAAAATAGGTATGCATCCCACTTCAATTACAAAATCTACCAATTGTTGTTTGATCCATAGTAGTTGAGCACAACATGAGGCAGCAGTAACATATTGAGCTTCAACAATGGAGAGGGCCACTGAATTCTGCTTTTTGGTAGCCCAAAATACAAGAAAGTATTCTAGAAAGTGTGCCATACTTGAAGTACTCTTCCTGTCTACTATGTAACCTTAGTCAGCATCAGCATATCCAATTAAGTAAATATTACTACCTATTTGATACCATCAGCACAGATCAGTTGTGCCTTTTAGATATCTCAATATTATTTTGACAGCAGTCAAGTGTGACTCCTTTGGATTTTCTTGGAAACGAGCACAAAGTCCTACACTGAAAACAATGTCGGTCTGCTGGCAGTATGATACAAAAGTGAACAAATCATACCCTTATGCATCTTTTGATCAACTGATGAACTATGTTCATCAGCATCTATCTTTGTGGCAGTTGCAATAGGAGTATCTATTTCCTTGGAATCTTCCATTTTAAATTTCTTGATCAGTTCTTTTGCGTACTTCTGCTGATGAATCATGGTACCGTTTGAACTTCGTTTGATTTTCAACCCTAAGAAGAAATTGAGTTCTCCCATCATACTCATTTCAAATTCATTGCCCATTAGATTTGCAAAATCATTGCTCAACCTCTCTGTAGTGGCCCCAAAAATTATGTCATCGACATAAATCTGAACAAATAGAAGATCTTTACCTTTTTCCTTTAGGAACAAAGTACTATCAATTTTACCTCTTTTGTACCCATGCTCCAGAAGGAATTTTGACAATCTTTTATACCAAGCTCTTGGGGATTGCTTGAGACCATAAAGAGCCTTGTCCAGTTTGTATACATGATCATGACATTATTTGCTTTCGAATCCAGGAGGTTGCTTCACAAACACTTCTTCTTTGAGATAGCCATTTAGGAAAGCACTTTTCACATCCATTTGATGAAGAGTAAATTTTATATGTGCTGCAAAGGCTATGAGAAGTCTAATTGCTTCAAGTTTGGCAACTAGAGCAAAAGTCTCATCATAGTCAATGCCTTCCTCTTGACTATACCTTTGAACCACCAACCTTGCCTTATTTCTTGTGATTGTTCCATCTTCGTCCAGCTTGTTTCTGAAGACACATTTTGTCTCAATGACTGATCTGTCCTTAGGTCTTGGAACCAAGTGCCAGACTTTGCTTCTTTCAAACTGATTGAATTCTTCTTGCATAGCATTTATCCAGTATGCATCTTGTAGAATTTCACTCACATTCTTAGGCTCAATCAGGGACAAAAATGCATCAAATGCACACAGATGCTTCAGTTGTGATCTAGTATTGACTCCTGATGTGGGATTATTGATTATGTTCTCAATGGGGTGAGAACTCAAGTACCTGTAGGATTTTCCCACCAGCTGGTTTCTGCTAGCTTCTCCTTCATTGTTATGTTGTAGAGGCACAAGTTCAGGTACAAGTTCCTTTAGAGAATTTTGTGCATTTTCTCTCAGTTTTGTTCTCTCCTGTCAGGTTGCCCAGGGTAAAAGGACCTGTTCCATCACCTGTTTCTTCCTTGGATGTCTCCTTAACTTGTGCTGTAGCTTCAGTCAGTTGTCTCACCCGTCCAATGGCTTCATCTTCATGATCCTATCTCTCAGAAAGAGTGTTAGTTTCATAAAAAATAACATGTACACTTTCTTCTACACATAGAGTTATTTTGTTAAATACTTTATAAGCTTTGCTATGTGAAGAATATCCCAAGAATACTCCGTCACCACTTATGGGATCAAACTTACAAAGGGAATTTTTACCATTATTATGCACATAGCACTTGCAACCAAAAGCCCTTAGGTGAGATATATTTGGTTTTCTCCCTTTAAGTAACTCATAGGGAGTTTTCTTTACCAGTGGTCTGGTCATACACCTGTTTATTATGTAGCATCTGTATTTATTACCTATGCCCAAAAGTTATGAGGTGGTTTATTGGAAAGTAACATAGTCCTTGCCATATCCTCAAGGGTCCTGTTCTTCATTTCAACTACCCCATTTTGCTGAGGAGTTATAGGGGCAGAGAAATTATGATATATTCCATTTTCATCACAAAATTCAGCAAACTTTACATTTTAAAATTAAGTTCCATGGTTAGACCTAATGGATGCAAGTTGATTTCCTAATTGTTTCTGGAGTTTTCTAACAAAAGCTGTGAACATTTCAAATGCTTCATCTTTAGAAGTTAGAAATAGCACCCAGATAAATCTAGAGAAATCATCAACCAGCACCATGACATATCTTTTACCACCTTTGCTCATGGCTCTCACTAGATCACAGAGATCCATATGAACCAGTTCCAACGACTTGGACGAGCTTACCATTTTCTTAGATTTGAAAGATGACCTTACCTGCTTCACCTTTGCACATGCCTCGCAAACTTTGTCTTCCTTGAACTTGATATTAGGTAGCCCAATCACCAAGTCCATGGAGACTAATTTGTTTAATTTATTTAGACTAGCATGACAAAGTCGTTTGTGCCAAATGAGTGGACCATTTATTAACACACTCAGACAAGTGAGTTCATTTTTCAAAAATAGTTGACAAATCTACAATGTAAATATTGTTAACTCTTCTTCCCTGCAAAACAATCTTGTCTGTAGTAAGGTTAATAACAAAACATTTTAACGAAGTGAAAGCCACTAGATTACCTCCGTCACATAGTTGTGACACACTTATCAGGCTATATTTCGAGACATCTATCAAGTAGACATTCTCAATGGAATGAGAGTCTGTCTTTCCCACCTTTCCAACCCCAATGATCTCACCTTTCTTTCGGTTTCCAAAGGAGACATTGCCTCCTCTTAGGTTCTCAAGTGAAAGAAACTTGTCCTTGTTACCGGTTATATGTTTTGAGCAGCCACTATCCATGTACCAAATTTGGCTGCTTCCTTTAACTTAGACCTGCAAAAACAAATCAGGGGTTAGTCTTAGGAACCCAAATAAGTTTGGGTCCCTTTTTATAGGCAAAAGGATGAATTAGATATTTCATTGCCCATCCAGGTAGTTTGTGTTTTTCTTGATCAAAACGTTTGTTCCCTTGACATGCCTTTTCTTTTGCATTACATTCATTTTTGTACTGGCCAGTCTTACCACAATGGGTACAGATTTTGTTCTTAGGAAGAGTGAGATACTTGTTTTTGGGATCCAATTTTTGGAGCTTGAGTCCCAAACCAAGTCTTCTCTTGTTGCTGCTGCGATGTTCTTGCAGCCAGGAGAGTGCATCAGATGCCTTGTTCCATTTGCATGTTATGTCTAGTTCATGATTCATCTTTCCTAATTCTTCTTTAAGGAACTTGATAGATTCATCTTTCTCATACAACTTATCCTTCATTTTTCCTAAGTTTTCTTCTAGTGTGAGAAATGATTGATCAACCTTTTTGTTTCCTGTCCCTATTATTAGTTTTAAATTTTAAGACTTGAGTTCTAGGACACTATTTTCTAGTTGAAGAACCTGGTTCTTCAACTCAACATTTAAGTTATTACTCTCTTCAACCCTAGATTCTAGTCTTTTGCATTTTTCTTCTAGTATTGCACAATCCTTATACATAACATCTTTCTCACTGTGTATTATTTCAGACTCAACTATGAAGTCCATCAAGAGTTCAGCCAATTTTTCACTAGACAGGAATTTAATCTTTTCTTTAAGATGTAGAACACTTACCTCCTGTTGTTCTTCTGATTCTCCGATGGCCATAAGAGCTTGCTCATCTTCAGCTTCATTTTTTGAGTCTTCATCTGACGTATCTCCCCATGCAGCAACCATGGCTTTGGTAGTACCTTTGTTTCTCCTTGGTTGATCTTGTTCCTTCTTCCTGTTTCTCCTTTCTGCCCTTTCTTTCTTCCACTCAATCTCCCATTGAGGGAAGTTCTTGATCATGTGATCTGTCTTTCCACATTTGAAGCAACCATCATTTGTCTACTTCTCAGGAGCCCTAGGTTTGTTGAATGTTGGTCCTCTTGAAGAGCCCTTTCCCCGCATAAGGTATTTCTTGAAGTCTCTAGTTATCATTGCCATTTCATCATCTTCAAGATCTGATCCTTCTGAGATTTTGAGAGCTAGAAATCTCTCTTTCTTTGGAGCAGCCATCTTCATAGTTAGCCTTCTCAATTCATAAGCAGTCAGATTTCCAATCAGTTCATCCAATTTCAAAGTAGTAATATTTTTGGATTCCTGAATGGCAATGATTTTGCTTTCCCAAGAGATTGGTGAAACTCTAGTTTAAATCTTCTCTACCTTATCTTCTTCCAAAATAACTCTTCCAAGAGACTCAAGTTCATTTGTCAGTGCAGTGAACCTAGTATACATATCTTGGATAGTTTAACCATCCTTCATAGTAAAATTCTCGTATTGAGAATACAGTAGAGTTCCTCTGGACCTCTTCACTTGAGGATTTCCTTCATGAGCCACTTGTAAAGTGTCCCTAATTTCCTTGGCAGTTGTACATCCTTGAATCGTGTTGTATTCATTAGGGACAAGTCCACACACTAGCCATTTCTTGGCATTAGCATTTTTCTCCCACTTCCTTAGATCATCAGCACTACAATCTGCTCTAGTTTTTGGAACATCCATTCCTTCAGCATTCTTCTTGGTGGTAGCAAGAGGGCCATAAGTGATGATGTCCCAGAGTTCATTGTCTTCACCCATGATATGGTCTCTCATTCTATTTTTCCACTAAGAATAGTAGAGCCTATTGAAGAGTGGAGGTCTTGTAGTAGACTGCCCTTCCTAGTTCCCAGGTGGTGCACTCATGTTGATATTTTTTCCTAAGGTGTTAACCTCTTCAAGGATAACCCACTCTGATACCAATTGATGTGAATAAACGTCAATACCACACAAGAGGGGGAGAGGGGGGGGGGGGGTGATTTGTGTTGTACCTAATTTTCGCGTTAGAAGAACCTGGTTCTTCTAAGTGTTCTAACTACTGTAGTTTGCGGAAATGTAAAAACTGAAAGTAAAGTGCAAAGCTATTTTACGTGGAACACACCTGGCTCAAAAGGTGAAAAAACCACGGCCTACTACTTAGCATGATTTTCCCATACTCAACTAAAATCAATGAGCCAAAAATAGCATTTACAAAACTCTTGTAAACCTAATAATTAAGCTCTAATCCCAGTGTGGCACACAGCCTCAGCTGTTGCGACATTATCAAGTTAACTCTAACTTGATGACTCAACATACCTAATACAATTGCTTCTAACTAAGCTGAAAGGTACAATATAAAACCTACTACAATTGATTTAGAAATAAAACAATCATATGGAACTGGTTCGTGTCTAGGTTCATGTAGCTGTAGGCGTCCACACTTGTAACATCCATATATTGCCTGCAAATCAAACTCGCTATTTTTGCTCTCAAATATGCTTTTACTTCTGCTTGTGTGTGTTACCTGAAAAGAGAACTAACTCAATCATATATTGAGTTAGCAGTTAGAGTTTGATTAAGACTCCACTTCCTATCCGTTCACAATTCGAGTCCTTGGCCAATACAAACTCCAACTCTTATCCTAACTTAGGATTAAGTTCTCTTCACATAAGGAGACTGTCCTCGTTATCCCAATTCAATCTTTTCGATTATGATCATAAGATATTGATGCGTGATTTTTGATGCATTATCGTCCTCACGTGTTCTGCATGTGCCCTTGTTGATTCAGACTGTGTAGTACAAGATGGACCAGGTCCTTCTATCGGTTCATTTGTCAATCTTGAAAACTCAACTGAAACTTGGGCAAACAATAGGGGTACTTCATAAATGAATTTTTCCTTTGCACAGCCATTACAGAATTTACATCCTTCTTCTTTGATGAGCCACCAGATTGTATAGGCTTTTTGGTAGTTTGCAATGCCCCGAGGTTAGTGACCATACCATTTTTGATGTCTTATTCAATACTTTCTCCCAACTTGATGATGTCGTATAACTTTTGGACCTCTATTATGATCAGTCTCTCATACTACAGATCTTGAACACGGACAAAGAGCCTGTTCATTTGTTCTTCCTCAAAGGCCGGTCTGACCTTAGCAGCTTCTGACCTCCAACGAGTAGCATACTCGCGAAAGGTCTCTTTGGGCTTCTCTTGAAATTTTGGATATAGAACACATGTGGAGCATTCTCAGTGTTGAACCCAAATCAGTCCAAAAAGTCAGACACCATGTTCACCCTACTAGTCAATTTTTTTGCATCCTGGCTAATATACCATGATAAAGCATCGCCCTTCAAACTCCTCATGAACAGCTTCATGCTGATTTTCTCGTCCCTTCCGAATCCTACATACTTGTCACAATACATTCTCAAGTGGACCCTAGGATCAGCTGTACTATCGAACATCTAGAACTTGGGAGGTTTGTACCCCTCCAAGAGCTCGACATCTGGCTGAACACAAGGATATTTGTAATTCAACCCTTCGACACTTTTGTCACCTTCAAAACCTTGAACCCGTCTAGTCAACTTCTCGATCAATGCGGCCAAATTATGAATTACGGAGCTCTTTTCATCTGACTCGGCTGCACTTGTGATTGAGTGACTGTATTGCGGTATAATGTCTACAAATATAGGAATGTTATGGTCCTTTGTGGCGTTTTGTGGTTCTAGAATGAGTAGTGGAGTGTTATGAGTTGGTTGCGTTGGAGGTTGTGGGGTGTTTTGTGGAGGTGCGGGGTTGTGGGTGTTAACATCAGGAGCGGCAAGAGTGATTGACATGCTTTCTAGATTTCATACTTGGTCCAATTCCTCTCGAAATCTTAGCAAAGTTTGCTCCAGATGAGCAGCAGTCTCCTTGGTAATTGCAGCATTCTCAGAGGTTTCCTCAATTTCCTTTTTAGCACTTGTATCTCCCATTTTGTGTTTGTTCCTGTTTCTGGTAGGACTTGGGGGAGGAGGAGGTATGTTGATGGTGCCAGAATTCATGAACTAACCTTTGGGAATGGGAATAAAAAATAAAACAAAAAACAAAAGGTAACAAGTTAGTGTGGGTGTTGATAAATAATATTACGATATTTAAACACATTGTGTGTAAATATAAGTCGTTTCCTAATTTGGGTGCCTCGTTGTGCCCGAGGTAGGCCTACTGACAAATTAAGTTTAGAGAACCTATAATGCTAAATGCCTCATTTTATTTACAAAAAACAAGACGAGTTTTAAAACAACCGAATGATAAAAATGTCACTAATGGCTAGTGGCCTTATTACATTAAAGAGCATAAAATCCTAACTACTTGGTCCCAGAAGGACCTTCCCCAGATTCGGTACTCTTTCCTCCCTCGTACATCTGCATCAACTTGTACATTCCTAAAAGAAGATAAGCTCGAGCCAGATGTCCTCCTGCACTTCTTTCAGCATTCTGACAGTCTTCGATTCTTTTCAAGAACTTCCTTTCTAACTCCACTATACCTTGCTTCAAATATCCCAAACGATTCATGTCGTTGACAGCCATGTCCTTCCACTCGTTGATCAACTTCTCATGGGCTTCCTGTATTTCCCGACGTTCATTCTCACATTCTCGCATCCTTTTGCATAGTTGATTGAATTTGACTTGCATTTCAGTTTTCTCATCAATAATCCTATGTCCGTGGACAAATCCCAAATGACCTAAAACAATGTGATCATCTTCCAACTAACCTGTACAGTGCGGCACACACCCGACATGATACATGTCTAGTTCAATAGACTCCTTTCCTAAGAGTAACTTGAAGTGACACATGTGTTGAGCATGACACCTGTACGTGCTATCACCATCTTGAAAGTCAGCCCTAAAATGACTCATTTTCTCTGTCCTGGGTATGATTTGTTTTTTTCTAGCTTGCCTTATGGCCCGGAAAGGGACATAAAGATGAGTTCCCCTCAGACCAATGAGTATGAGGAATGGTTTATCTCGAGAACGGACAATAAACTCCCCAGTTGGGAACCCATCAAACATCCACTGAACTTTCCCTTCTTTTAGATTCTCGAACAACTCTACCCAACCACTGGCATCCTCTAGTTGAGCAAACATGTTGGGCATGAAGTTCATTTTCTTTGGGTGATGAAAAGCGATATGGTCATCCCAATCCATGCGTATGATTTCCTATTAGTAGTTGCCTCTCTGAAGGTGTTCTATGAGCCAGAGTTGAAGTAGCAGATTACGACCCTCGAAATGTGGAGCCCATTGTTGATAGTTTCCCAAGGCTCGATAGATTTCAGCTATGATCATAGGCACTATGCTGAAAGATTGCCCGTCGATTCCTTCCATTAAGGTCTTGGTCACCATGGCTAGTCTAGTGTGGATCCTAGCCTTCTTCATAGGGAAAATAATCATGACCAAGAAGCAAAACATAAACACAAAGACCTTTCTATGTATATGTCCCAAAGAAATGAGAGCGAATTCGTCCATGTAGGTGCGATCGGACTTGCTGTGGCCGTATCTCTCGTACAAGAAGTCAAATGGTATGTAGGAGTCCTTTAAGCAAGAGAGGTCAGGATTTTTCTTGAGTCCCATCATCTTAAGAAAGCCTCTACTTTTGTGGTTTTCTGGCATAAGCAAACCCGGAGTCTCCCAAGGGATATTAGCTAGTCCCCCTTATCTCTTCTAGAAAAGGTGTCATTTCCAAGTCTCCAAAGCGGAACACTCATCGATCAATATCCCAAAACAAAGTGGTAGCCTCTACGATCTTGTTGTTGAGCTGGATTTACAGAAGTGAGGGTAAATTCCCTAAGTACTTGCGGATGAGGGTTTGATCTCTGCCATGAAGATCTTCCCACTAGCTTAGCAACCTTGAGTGAATGTTGGATATCATACCGAATCTGGGGACATCATGCCTCATTTCTACGAAACAAAGTGTTAGACTCTTAACCCAACCAGACTCGACTATTTAAAACAATATTTAGAAAAAGGAATTTAGTTCTCCATTAAATGCATATAACATGAAGGTGCTCGTTTGGGTTTCAGGAAACCCGATGAACTTTGGTTTAGGCTATCTTAACGACTCATTATATGGACAAAATAAGTGATTCAGCTAGGGCTGACCATGATGCATGAACAGTTTCAATGGAATAAATTTTCTACTTTTGATGTGCTACACAAGGTACCGTTGAGCGGACAACTCAAGAGGAAAAGGCTTAGGACTGTCGACTACACCGTTGATCGACTCGTTTTACCGTAAATATGACTTTTCCAAATTCAGAGGGTTTACAATATCGGAAGGGCGCAATCACTCATTATAAGCGTTGCTATAGGATTTGTTTTGGCATGAGTGGAATATGATGTTGAGGAATGCAGTTACAATAATGAAATAATTATATGTATTTTCACGTTCATGAAGATAAGATTACAATAAATGCTCGAAAATAACAACATAATTGAAATAATAAGGTAGTAAAAGCATAAATCAAAAGGAAATAAAAACATGAAGAGTCAAGTTAGTAATTATGATGAAATAACCAAGGACAAGAAATAAATGTAATTAAGGAAGCGATAAATTCACAAAAGTAAGTAATTGTAAAAGCCTTAAAGAAATTCCCCAGCAGAGTCCCATGGTGTCGATGCCCCCTTTTTCTAAGGAGAAATCGGGTTTACGACATTATGGGCGGAATGACTCTTTTATCCCCTTTTTGGGGGAATTTAGGCTATGGAGTTTGGAGAGTCGCCAACTAATGATTATAGTGCATTAGGACACTTTTAAAGAAAAGAAGAACGATTTGAAAGAAAACCAGAGTTCGGGTAAGGTCTTGAGATTATCTCGAGGGAAAAGTGTTAGGCACCCCTCAAGATCCACTAGTGTGGTTCCCGACCTTGCATAATTGTGACTTTTAAGAAGAGTAGGAGCAGACAAGCAAAGTTTGCTATAAGAAATATAAACAAGTTGGCAATTTTGAAAGAAGAAAGGCACAAGCGAAAATATTAATTTAAAAATAGGAAAAAAGCGAAGAAAAAAGGGTCCTAGGTTTTACAATAATATGGATCATTCGGTGCAATACCCAGAAATCATTCTCACATGAGATATTAGCTCACCGTCATCATCTCCATATTCGACCCTTCCCACCTTGTTAGGGTATTTAAACGCTATTAGTCTTTTTTACTTATTGCATGCTAATACCCGTCCCGACCTATCAGTCCTTGGGTATTTGAACTTCTCATCCTAAAGGGGAGAAAAGGAAGGAGGCACATATGGAGTTTAAAGGATAAAATACTAGGGCGTCAATCAAAACAAATAACAAATAAGTGGGGTGTAAAATGCAAATACTCAAAGGCTCATACAAACCTCGTAGATCACACAACGGTTAGTTTGGCATGACTTGCATATATTGGTTTGGTCTTTAATTAAAGTTAAGTAGCGGAATGATCAGTTTAACACATAGAACTAGATAAGACGTATACATTAGGAAACTTGCATCCAATTATTAGGAGTTGTTGTATTTTTAAAACAAGTTATGGATTAAGGTCCCAATGTAGGAGAAGGCATAAGAAATTGTCGAATTTCAGAAAAAGGGGTTTTCTGAAAATAGGCAAAATTGTAAAAGTGGAAAGCATAGTAGAGTTTCTAGAAGTAAAATGCTTCAGATAGCGAGTTCAAAAATTGTTTGCGAGTTTCATGACTAAATATGCAGACAGAGATTTAGAAGACAGTTTTAGAAACAAAATACAGATTGCAGACAGGTTTGGGCGAGTACATTAGAAAAAGCTGGGACTACTTGCCAGATTATCCAATTTTAAGATAGATTTAAACGCTTAAACCTATAGGAAGGACACCTACATCTTGATTTTTATCAACTGATTACTGCCTTTAATTCGTTATAGAAGCGAGCATTGGATTAACCTAGTGATTTGCCTACCGTTTTATGCATTTCCTAATGACATGATTTCTATATGCAACATGTTGTTTAATGTGTCCTATCGGCATGATATCTACTTATTTGCAATATGACTGAGTATTATTCTTATAGGCATGGCATGTAAATGATAGAAAAGAATGCAAAATCCTATAGACATGATTTATAGGTGTTTTAGAATATTAGGCCTATAGGCATGATATCCAAACGACTTAAAGTAGTAAAATTCCTATCGTCATAATTTCTAAGTGATTAAAACTTATAAGAGTCATATAGGCATGATTTCTACCCTTTAGCATGCAAACGACTAAAAATAAACCCCTCACATACCCTTTACTAATATTTTCCCCAAGTTTCATTACAAAGTTATTATTACAGAACCAAGAAAAATAAAATACATCACAGCCCACAGCTAGATCCAAACTGCTTAATGCAATCTTGATATCCAATACATGTGTTTCACTAAATCCGGATTCCAGATTTCGAGGCCTTCTCTTTGAGTGTTTCAAAGTTCCAAGGGTCTTCAAGAAACCAGGAAATGCTTACACTCTAAAGCTTGAATGTTGTAACAGAGTAGTGCAATGTGTGGAATTACCAGCCCTTAGGCATCCAAGTTCAGAGGGAACTCTAGGGTCCCTAAGCATGGCTTACCATAGGGGGGTGAACCTAAGAGATAGGAGTATGTGTAATGTGGGAGAGAAACCTTAGAAGGAGGTGGTCAGACCCAGTCATGGCATAGACTCGCACACCCCTAGCCTCCAACTCTGATTCAGATAAATAAGAGTAGATTCTTAAAGAGTCAAACTCATGTCTGAATTATGATCAGGAGATCAACAGACCCAAGTTAGGGCTCAGCACATTGGGAAAAAGGGAATGGGAAAGTAGTCCGGTAGATGATAAAAAAAGAGTCTAGTTCTAAATCACATACACCAATTCATAATGTTGTTATGACCCAGGACAAGCTTACATATAAATGGGAACATGGGAGAGGGATTAACGTGCTTGAAAGTAATTAAATAGTGCAGGAAAGCATAAATCAACACACCAAAAAAAGGGGTAGAAGCAGAGAAATTGAATAAGAGTGCTTGTAGAGCATAGAAGAGCATACCATTTATAATTCTAGGATAGCAGGCTAACAACAACAAACAGACAGCCAGAAATAAATAGGAACAGACTAAAGAAAACTCCTAAATATGTAGGGATTCAAGCAGCAGGAAGAATAGAATGCTTAGTAGCATGCAGAGAATAGAAGCTTTGAGTGTGTGTGTGATTTTGAACTCAATTGCTCGTGTCTTTTAAACAAAAGGGATGAGGTATAGTTTAAAATAGGCAGGTACGCAAGGCAATAAATAGTTCAGTATCAATCATAATCAATTAGGGGAATAGAACTCCTTTAATTAAGGAGGTTGAATTTGAATAGGAGAGGGCATAATTTTTATTTAAGGAAAGAAAATCAAGAACACTTTGTGTAGTAAATGGTAAGTACCTAAGAGATGTTTTTGAAAATACACCGTTTAGGTAAATAAGGTAAGAATAAAATCAACTAACACATAGTAAATTAAGGAATTAAATATTCGAACTTAATGATGAATTAAGTCAGAAAATTTGTCCAAATTAGACAAGGAAAAAAAATTCAAATAGGCTCACATAATAGTGGTCTGAAATCAATCCCCAAAAATTAGGGTTATTTTGAGAGGAAAAGGTCTGACAATAAAGGATGCATAAACTTAAACATGTAGAGGCTAGAATTAAACATAGCGAAGTAGGTCTACAATCAAAAGTAGAAGAACATAGCTATGAGAGATTTCAGAATGTCTTGCAATGATTAGCAAGAATCAAAGAACATGAGATGAATTTAGAGATTAGGGCTATTGAAATCAAACATGAAGCAAAACAATCGCACACAAGTGGCTTGAAAACCCCCAAAATCTAGGCTTCCCCCCCCTGCTTAAATGTAAAGAAGAAAGTATAGATAATCAGGCAAAATAAACTCAGGAAAACCTAAAGAACACATGCATTTCATCGAAGCAAACACAGTAAAGGAAATCACTAGAACCCCAAGGAGAAAAATACAGTAAAGAGAATACACAGAAACCGTAGTGAGAACACTTAGTAAAGATATAGTAAGAAATTTCAGTATAACAATTAAAAAATCCAGGAAACCTTAGGTTCGAGAAGACGAACAGTCTCGAAAGCAAAAACTAAAAATGATGTGAGAAACACTTTGAAACAATCAAAAATAACACTGATCTAAAGTAGATCTTAGAGAAAATACGAAAGCCTCGAAGGTATAAGGTTTCGAAAAAACTAACTCCCAAGGCTAAGACATGCCGGAGATGAGCCGGAAATAGCCGTAGAACCTGAATCAGAGGACCTTTGAGCCAGGGAAATCAAGGTCGGGCCTTGCATCTTCGAGTAAAAGGAGTATAAGGGCACGTGGGGGGGGGGATGAGTACAGGCGACCTAGGGCCTGAGATGCCATGGTTTCCGGACTAGGGTTTCGGGGAGGAGTTGAGAGAGTTTGAGAGATGAAGGGATTCAAAGGCGGCTGCTGAAATGAAAAATGAGGGGGTTATGGTTGGTTGTGGGTTTAATTAAGGAAGGGCTAACGTGGACCGTTGATTAAAACAATCAACGACCACGATTTAAAATGGAGTTCGGGCGGGTTCTTTTAATTTGGTCTAGGTCGGGTAGGAAATGAAATTGGGTCATTTAATTAGGGCGATGGATTAGGGTTGAAATTAGCTGTAATTGAAAGTAAAAAGGGCTACAATTGTAATAGCCACTTTTACCATTTTGAATTTATAAAAATTAGTAGAAGCTGTTTAAAATCAAATTTAAAATACTGATTTAATAAAAAATATGTAAGTATTAATTTAAAAATATTGAGAATGATTTTTTGATTAATAATGCTACTAAATCGAGATATAGGCTAAAATTGCAATTTTTATGCAATTTTATTTTAAAAATACTAAATGAACTTGTAAAATTATGTAAAAATTATTTAATTTATATTTTTGTTTAAATATAAGAATAGAATAAATTATTCTCCAAATTGACAAGTTTTGGGAATAATTATTGGATTTTATAGTGCAAAATAGGCAATAAATTGGTTTTAAAAATCTTAAAATATTTAGGAAAAATACCAAAACATTTGTGGATGCTTATATATGCATTTGCATGCTATTTGAAAGTATTTTGAGTGTAATAATACATAGGAAGAAATTGGGTATCAACAACGGGTACACTACTTGGAGGCGATTTCAACACCACTCCACCAAACGGATGGGATTCCTCGACGAAGATAGGAATAAGGCATCCAACGAAAAGCCACAGATGGCGGGCGGAAGTCCCTCACTATATAACCAGCCGCTGGCATTGACTCCTCCGCCCTATAAGGGATCTAAAAGCAAACGGAGCCGCATATTCGACTATGCCTAGTGAATGCAGCAAAAGGCTGCATTAAAGCCCGCGCCCCGTAATGGCAGGAAAAGACCAAGCCCCAAAAATATTGCATAGACACCCCGTGACAACGCAGGATTACTTTGTTCCTTTATTGTTCCTTACCTTTCCTAACCTACGTGCAGGCAGCAAACTAAGGCAATCAGAAAATCCTAAACTCCGTTCAGAGATCCGAGGTCTCTACGGGACCAACCAAACTCTCTATCCTTATATGGGTTACTAGCCCGAATGGAGTCCCGCTAGTAAGGTTATTAGTAGAGCAGCATACTTTCCAGAACAGAACCCGGCGAAATCAGTGTCCCCATCTATATTCAGGTGACATACAACGGGTTTTTCTTAAAGGGCATTGTCCCCTCAGAAGGGCTAACAAATGGTAGGATAGGTTTTGAAACAGAACCATACAAGTAAATTAGATGATTGGGGGAGCCGATGTTGTGTGGGCTGAGCTCATGACATCAAGACAACGTGTATTTACAACCTGTATCTACGCCGTGCAATAAAGAATATATGTGTATTTTTGGCATTCCATCACAACCTATGTCTATTCCAAGCAATAAAGAACATCTCTTTGACATTTCACATTTCAAGAAAGATTATTTCGGCATATTCAAGAAAAATACTTCTCAACCAGATAGGTCCCGATGTATTTAGAGACTTAAAAATAAGCAATTTGACAACTTGCACGACCCCAAGGTCGGAACTTCGGGCTCATCAAGCCTTGGAAGACAACTCTGAGCTCGCAAGAAGCTGTCTTCAAGCTTAAAAGTACTCGTTGACTTGGAGACTACTATCAATCGCCATACAACTAGAAAAATCTAAAATTGTAAGACCCTAACGGGCAGCCTCAACATAACTAGATATTATACATACTGTAAAACCTCAACAAGCGTGACAAACTATAGGAATTCAACAAGCATGACAAACTATAAGACCTCACCAGGTATAACAAACTGCAAGACCTTAACAGGCATGACAAAATATAAGACTTCAACAAGCATAATAAAACTGTAAGACCTAAACAAGCATGATTAAACTGTAAGACCTCAACATGCATGAAAGTCCCGATATTTAGGCTATACGTGGTATTTTTTAGAATCCCTAAAGGGCATACCCTCGACGTAGACACCTAAACTATCAATAAGGAATCAAAAATGGTTACGGACAAACGCATACAACTATGGTTGAAATGACTGATACGACCCAAATAACGCAACCCGGGGAAGAACCAGATAAAACAAGCTCCCCTACATAGGAAAAAAAATAAGCACCGACAATGTTGGCTCCAAAATACAAGAGCGTCGATCTACGAGCTATGAAATTTATGATGTTCTCAAAACACCACCGACAATGACTCAAAATCGAGGTTCCTTTGGAACCGATGATGGGTCAAGCAAAAATACTATAAAAAGACCTTAATGAGTGGATTCAAAGCCTACACAAAGCCCACATGCAAAAAATAGCGTAAGAGCCATTCTTGGTAGCTAAAACATTGTGACAACTTGAGGATAAAAATTTCCTTGAATAGTAACCCGATTGGGATATCGGGTCCAAAATAGTTAACTATAAAAATCCTATTACCCACATATTAAAAGGTCTTTGCAACCAAGAGGCATAAGTGCCAATACACCAGAAATCCAACAAAATTTGGGAGCTTGCAACTCGAATCCCAAAGTGACTCGGAGATTGGACCTAGATAATACAGCTTTCCTAAAGGTGCGGCACAAGCGCAACTGTCGTCGGCCAAAGATTTATTGAGATATAAAGGCCGATCATAGCACAAGTCGCATCACGACTTAGAGATTAGGCCGCTGAAATAGCTAAAAAGCAATGTGCCTAAAGGCATGGATTAGATACTACCGTCATTAGCCGACTAAATCCCCAGGCCACGCGCCCACAAGATCAATTCATCCTAGAAAAACAAAGGGCCATCACCATCCGCCCATGCTGGTAGGAAAGCAACTATGGGTAAGTTGAAGCTCGAGCCGCAGCATGACTCAGAGACTGGACCCAAAGCGGTAGGAAAAACAAAATGCCCAAGGAAAAAAGATAAAATCAACTACAATCTGCTGCACGGGACCAAAATATCTAAAGGAACCACCGGCCAAGAATTGGGTACTTTGGGAACAGCAGATTCGGGTAGCATCCCCTCTTCGAAGATACGAGCCTGGCCGGCACCACTGAAATCTCCTTCACATTGCAAGTTTTGATTCCCCTCGTTGCCATCGTCCCTCTAGCCAAAAGCAAACAACTCCTTCCTCTTTTTAGAGGAAATTGCCTTGTCCCAAGGAACAACCTGATTTCTACAAGAGTCAAATCTAGCACAAATGGAAGGGAAATGTGTTACCTAGGATGTACAAAGGTGGAGCAAAAGCAACGTATGAACATAACTTGGTGTTTTGTCCCCCCTTTGGTACAAAGCACAACTCGCCACCCATGTTCATCATAGGATGAATAGGTCAGCATCTTGTGGACCCAACCAGATCGATCTTGAATTTTGCCCTGCATCCATGAATTTGTTGCAAATAGAGAGAACAACTTTATTGCTTAGCTGTTTTCGCCCTAAATGGGATCTAAAAAGTGTGAAACGTCTCAGTTACGATCGTAATTCCATCATTCAGGAAATGGCAAGAACTCAGCACGGACGATGTTAGCTGCCCGATCCAGACAAACCAAATGGCCCACACTCGATCTCTGCTTTCCTCGTTGTATATGATAAAGGGTGTGGATGAGCAACCCTCAGAGTTAGTAGGCCCTAATGATTAAAGGGCCGGTATAGCCTGACAAGGTGATGAAGCATGAATTCGAGATCGACCTTTGTAGCAAAGACCCTCATCATCAGCACCATTCGCCAAAATGACAGATGAATCTACGACAGGGTAACCTGATACTTCAGACAAAATTCAAGCACAATCCTATCAGGAGTGCCAAAGCCGAAGGGATATTAATATACATTCAGGAATCTATCAGTAGAATCTGCAATACCATCGTCAGGGAAAAGCGCCTGCAGGAATAACCCTTCGCTCCACCCATAGTATCCTCTCACCATGTCCAGATGTTCTCCCCTTAGCAAAGACGAAATCTCTAGAACGAACTCCCTTGATTCTCGAGCACCAGGAGCAATGCCCTAGGCCCATTGTCGAAATGGCCCCAAAGAGGTTTCTATGGCTATGTTGGAACTGACAGACCAAAGTAAAGGTACGCACAAATACTTCCGTGCCTTGAAAGATGTAGCCCCTGTACCAGAATAGAAAGAAGGCTATTTGAAAATAGTAGAGTGATACAAAGAAGCCAAGGTCATTGAACATATAAGCAAAAAGAAGCAACAATTCACCTACCCGAGGTAAGCCCCGGGAAGCTAATGACCTCGAAACTGATCGATAGATCAATATTCGATCCCGGAAGCAACCTCCAACGAGGAGTCTTTCGTATCATTTCCATGCTTGGGACAACACTCTATGACAAGAAACCCCAGCCTAGAGAGGCCGGGCCTCGATGAGCTCTCAACAATTGACATTCAGTCAAAGGCAAGCAACTGATCTCATAATTCACTCTCTCTAAGGAGGATGTAAATGCAGGAAGCTCCGATCGCAAAAGCTACACAAAGGCCCGAGAAAGAACCCTAGATACATACCAACTCCTCAGTAGAAGTCTATCTCATACAGCCTAAAAGGACCATCTATATATAGATCAATAAGGATCCCCGGGTACCCCAAGAAGACTTACATATGGGGAAACACCATGGGAGACCCCAGAACTCAACGCATGATCTCCGAATAACTTGAAGACTTGTGCAACCCCGATTCTTTCACACCAAACAAGCGTTGTCCCTAAATATGATGACGGGATCGAAAAGAACCCATGTTGATTGGCAAAAAAAAAATCAGGAAAAACACTTACATCCAAGCTAAGTATCAGCGATTAACAACACAAAAAGAAACATTCGAAGATCCTCGAAGGGCATGAAAGCATACAAAAATGGAGCAAATTTTGAAAGTAGAGATCAACAGAATCCATTTTTTATTCATAAAAGTTTGTGTACAAGCACTCCTCGAGAGGTCATTACATAAAGTTACAAGGGCCTACGGATGATTTCTACGCCTAGAGGAGAAAGTGAAGGGATGTACATGCAAGGTGATGACCCAGAGACCGATCCACCTATGAGAGTGCACAACAGGCCCCTATATGCACGCCTCCTTTGGAGTTCATCCCAACCTTCCATACTGATATCCCTAAAGGGACAGAGCAAGTGGCAAGGATGGAAGAAAAATTGCCATAGATCTCTGAAGCCTGGGGACTTTCTATGGCCAAAAAGGCCTCGTAGAGACAGCGAATGAAACAGTCCTTGATCCTTCTTGCACGGCTACTTTGTATCCACTTCTTGGAACCTCCAGCCATGTAAGCTCAATTCCCGAAGCAGAGTGACACGTTGAGCTGGGTATGAAGGTGAGCAGCTGAGTATATTCCGAGCCCCCTTTCGAGCACCGATGCATAATCTGAACAATTGCCTACATATGGGAGGAGCCGACCCCCAATTTATCATCGCATCGACCCAAAAGTAGCGGAAAATATAGGCATATAAATATCCACAGTAGTAGCAGGACGATACATCTGCGTTCGGCAGAAAAAAGCTCCGATAGAAGGTCACGAGAAAGTCCAAGAAAGCTCCTCCAAATGTCTTTAACATCATAAGCCATAGACATGATGTTCAAGGGAGGAAAGAAGGATTTAAGAAAAAAAGGGAAGCAAGCCAAACCAACAAAAACTTAGAGATGGTGAAATCAAAACTAAGGTACCCCCATTTATAAGGGACTATGGAACAATCATCCATACTTCGGAAGATTGGACGATGGGCGTAGTTAATGCACCTACGAAAACATAACTGACGGTAGTACTTACACACTAAGAAGCAAAAATCAGAGAGTGCAATGAATGAGTTCAAAAAGCACAAGCCTGGGGTCGCATAATCAATATAACATCACCAAAAGAAGCTCAAGGAGGCAAGTTCCAAAATCATTTCCCACCTTTTTGATATGGGAAACGTAGAGACTATCAGTATATGGTGAAATTGGAGGACTTAATTTCTCTCTACCTAGACATTCCAAAAGCATGCCTCGAGATTTTAAGGGTAGGAGATTGTGACCATGTCCTTGACCTCGGGGTTCATCGAAGCCAACTCCGACGAAGAAAATATGAAGCCATGATAGAGGAAAAAACCCTCTACGCATATGGCTACGCCTGATGAACGCAGCCTACCCGGCGCCTATGCTGAGCATCACAGCAAGACATCCCATTACCATACTTTGTAGCTAACCCCCACATACTTGTAGCCGAGTCTCCCCTCTATATAAAGGGGGCTTGCTCCACCTTGTAAAAAATTGACGTTGCTCCAATTCACCATAAGTTCAATAATATCTCTCTCTCTGTCCCTCTCTCCCTCCTCTCTTCTAAGCCATTTGTTCGCGTTGGCCCGAGGCCACCTTGCATTCATTATTTTCATACTTGTTCTACACTCATCTAGCTGTGCAAGAGCCTTACTTAATTGTATTTTTGCTTGTTACCCTTTCCTTGATTATCCCCGATAGCTCGATCCCAGCTCGAGCCTTGGCCTTGAGGCCTCCATCAATCCGCTCCCGGCTCGGGCACCATGCCCTTAGGTTTTCTTAATGCTTCATCTTAGCTTACGTATTATCTTCATATTTAGCATTTCAAGCATCAACTAACCTACAAAATAGCTCGAGAATAAATCACGTATTTTTAGAATCCTATTTATAAATTTAATTGGTATTACCATTTTCACGGTAAATAAACACATTCTCCTTTGATTCCATTTTTTAAATTTACTGTTAAATTTATTGTGTGTCTTTATTGTTCATCATTTACTACTCCTTGTTGATCATAAAGAGCACTTATCAAAGCTCTTAGAATTGGTAGTCCTTCATTGGCCATTCACAGTCTAACACTTAGCTCGACCTCGAGGCCCTATTTAGGCCTGCTCAAGGCCCCGATTCATAGCCACTCGGTTTGTACGGCACGCAGCCTTCAAGATCTTATCATATATTCTACTCTAACATTTAACATCTACTGTCTAACAACTAGCATAAAATTAAATTACATATTTTAACAACCAAAAAATCAAATCTAATTGTAATTATCATTTTTAAGGTAAACAGTTTGTCGCCCACCGTGGGGCTAAAAGTAATAGTAATTGTTTTCTTGATGCTTTAATACATAACACAAGTTATCTTTCACACTTTTTTCTTATCCAAGAATGTTTGATTTCAGGTCAAAATGTCTAACTCAGTGAACTCACATGAAAACAATGGTCTTAAGGATCATGGAGCGAATGGTGAAGCTGTTCCATGTATTGGTGTACCACCACGAAACCCTAAGGATGTACCAGAACTAATTCCTATTGACATGGTCTCACGGAATGCCTAAAACATCGTTATAGGCTCCCAGACTAACATGAGTATATGTCAAGAAGGCCAACAAGAGGCTAAAAACCCCAGATTGGGAGGAACAAGAGTTTAGCCTTCACGTGATTTTAGAAATGTTGCAGGTACAACAGTTAGAAAATGCTTTACTATAAAGGCACCAAAAAAGTTGAAGCATTACAACACCGAAAACGACCCCTCGAGCCGAACGGGTACCGAAAAGATCGAGCAACGACGTTGGTAGCTGCCGCAACTATTGCAAAGATGCTTGAGGACCTCATAAAGAGGATTGAGTTGGGAGTAAATATGATAGAAGCTAATGAAAAAAAGGTGGAGACCGTCAACCAAATTCCGGGTGCACCCCTGATTTTAAAGGGTGTAGATTCGAAGAAATTCATATAAAAAATATTCCTGTAATATGCGTCTCCAAAGCCTATCCCAATGAAATTAAAAAGGCATGATATTTCGAAGTACAACAAAGCCTTGGACACTAATGATCACGTCATCGCTTACACTTGTGTGATGAAGGGCAATGACCTTGAAGACAACGAGATTGAATATGTCCTACTAAAAACGTTCGAAGAACCATTTTCAAAAGGGGCCATACTGTGGTATCACAACGTAGCTCCGAATTTGATAGACTCAATGGCAGATGCTTTCGTATAGGCACATGCCAGTGCCATCATGGTGGCCACAAGGAAATCCGACATCTTCAAAATCAAACAAAAAGAGAAAATGAGATGTTATGAGCGTTTGCATCTCGCTTTTAAATGGAGAGAATGGAATTACCACCAGTATCCAATGACTGGGCAGTGCAGGATTTCACCTAAGGTTTGAACAAACAAAGCTCGGTGGCTTCGAACCAGGTGAAGTAGAATTTGGTGGAATATTCCATCTTGACCTGGTTAGATGTCTACAATTGTAACCAATCAATGATAAGGGTCGAGGAGGACCAACTAGGAGCCCCCTGTGCTCAGTATATCCTAGTAGGCTTCCAATAAAGGAACCAAGGCCAAACAAAAAGAGATACCAACCATACTCCAATGATAGAAGAAATTCCCCAAGGCGTAACATACCCCACAATGATTGAAGGACAGTTCCAGGTTAGAATCCTCGGGGACTCATAAGTAGAGCTGGATTCGACAGACAAACAGGACCGATGGGGCACCCGCTTATCTGAATACAGCTTCAATGTTTACATTAGACATCGTATCTTCCATTAGTAAAATAAGAGACATCGAGTGGCCAAGACCTATACTATCAGATCCGTCACAGAGGAACCCTATCTTAGTGTACAAATTTCAAGGCACACATGGTCATTAGAACGAAGATTGCAATAATCTCTGAGAAGAAGTAGCCCAGCTACTCAGCAAAGAGCACCTCTGAAAGTTCCTTAGCGACCAAGACAAAAGTCGATTCTGGGAAGGAGAGGCAAACAGGAAAAATGAAACAAATGAGCCAAAACATCTCATCCACATGATCACTGGAGGAATCGACATCCCGCCAGAAGCAATTGTCAAAAGAACAAAAATATCCATCTCCAAAGAGAAGCGATATTGGATTATATACCGAAGATTCTCTCACATTAAGCGATGAGGACATCAAGGCCCAGTCTCAACCTCATAATGGTGCCTTGGTAATTTCATTTATGTTGAATACAATTCAAATTAAGTGTGTGTTTGTGGATCCAGGTAGCTCGACAAACATTTTCAGGTCGAGGGTGGTAGAGCAGCTCAGACTGCTTGACCAGATCGTGCCCACCTCTCGAGTCCTTAACGGATTCAACATGGTGAGGGGAACAACAAAAGGGGAAATAACCCCCCTAGTCAACGTTGGCGGCATGGCCCAAAATGTTAAATTTCATATAATTGAACGAGACATGAGTTACAACGCCTTGCTTGGAAGACCATGGATACATTTCATGAGAGCAGTACCATCAACCCTTAATCAAATGATGAAGTTTCTGACGAAGGGTAGAATAAAAACCGTGTATGGGGAACAACATGCAGTGAGAGAGCTGTTCACGATGCACAATGTGGCACCAGAACAGACGCCTTCAACCTTGAAGGAGCCAAGGATAAGTAAATAGTGAAGTAGAAATCACGAGACACATTCTTAGCTAAACCCAAATAAAACAATCAAAGGACTATGTCGCATCCCCCGAGCAAACATTTGAAGCATATCGAGGCTCAAAGTGCCATTGCCACTAAGGTATAATGGTCTCCCTTTTTAAATTCATCTTACACTAACATTTGTGCAGGTGTTCAACCGGAATGATCGAAGTGCTGTCCAACTTGAAGACCTTAGGTTTCAAAGCATACATTGCACTCTTTTCCTTTGATAGGATGTTATCCTAATAAGGGTTTTACCATCAAGGTTTTTAACAAGGCAACACCCATATGCTACCTAAGGAGAACTTAACGAGTATTCAAGACTTCTCTTCAATCAACCTCAAACACTGGGGGACATCCCCCCTGAGGACCACCTTCTTGAAGAAGTCAAGATAAGCAAAAAAGGGTCTCAATAGGAAAATGATATATTGGGCCAAACGGTCAAATGAACCATGCTCACATATAATAGTTGAACCACAGAGAGCTCTTATTAAAGCTCTTAAAATTTTTAGTCCTTCATATGCCTTTCACAGTCTAACGCCTAGCGCGACCTCGAGGCCCAGTTTAGGCCAGCTCGAGGCCCTAATTCTCATCCACTTGGTTTGCTCAACACGCCGCCTTCAATCTATTATCATATTTACTAGTCTCACATTTAGCATCTACTTCCTAACAACTAGAATAAAAATAAATCACGTATTTTTCGAAGCACAATATCAAATATAATTGTAATTAACATTTTCAAGGTAAAAATGAAAAGGTAAAACATATATAGGTAACTGTTGTATAGTAAAGTAAGAATGCGGTGAAAAAGAAAATGTTGTGAAATTGCACATACTCATATCGTGAAGATATATTACGACACCAGAAAATTATGCAATCATGATGCCTGGGAGAGGCAGTAAGGGTTCCTGCACGGGATGTTATTGATAAATAAGTGTTAATGGACACTTGATATATAACGAGCCAGTGCGAGAGGTAATTTTAGACAAAAGACATTTCCCAAGAGAGATTATGCATAATATAAATATGAGAATAGACCAAAGAGTAGATAGTAGTTGATTGAAAAAGAGCCTATTTATGGCTATACAAGAGGATACAGACAAATCAGTAGATTATGCAAGATAAATGTAGTGAACCCCAAAATAGTGAATTCAGTCTCGTGATATAACATCATAATCCTTAGGAAAATTTAAATAGGAGTTGGGTAGTTAAAGGTACTTTATAAATTTTATAGAAATAAAGAATGTTCCACTAGAGAGATAATAAAACATTTTAGTTCAGAAGTAACCTATGAGCATAAGGGCATGGACGTAAGTTACTATGGATATATATAGTCTAGTAAGAATAAAAAATATTCTTTTGGGTACGAGGTATAATAAGCTTGCAATTTTATACGAGTCATAGGGTCTCCCTCAAATACTACAAAGAAAGACTAGCTGGGAAAATAAGGAAGACAACTTCAACCTAAGCATAGTAACTTGAAGAAGAAATGGTCTTATAACAACAGTCTCACTACAACATTGTGTACCATAAGAAAGTGGCACCTATTGTGGTTAATGAATGGGAAGTAAAAATCAAAAGTGATATCTGAGATCATATAAGTTACAGGAAATTCCAGTACTCATAGGCAATAAAATAAGCCAAGTATTCATGCAGCAAGTTGTAGAACGACAAAGAAAAGTAATTACGTACATTTAAAGAAAGCTCAGAAGGCACGAAAGGAATTATTCAATTAATGACCCAGAGTTAGTTACATTATAAATGCACTTAAGGTTCGAGAGTGATATCCATTCAACATATATGATGGCATTCATACAGCTATAGGAGACTCCGATATAAGTTAAAAGGAAAAATTAAAACCATGTCACAGACAAATGCTTGAATTATTAGAAGATTATATCATGGATGCTACATAAAGTCCATGAAAGCTAATGTAATAGATAATACCCTAAGCCAAAGATTGGAAGACAACTTAAGCCTACACAAAGGCTGAGGGGGAAGAGGAATCTCAAAAGTTACATGAGTCCGATTGTTAGACCCAGATAATTATAAAAATAATGACTCAAACCATTGCAGAATCACTTTTTATAATAGAAGTACAAGATAAATAGTATAACGGCCATGTTCTATAAAAGATCTACAATAAAGCCAGTTAGAAGAATACCAGGATCATAAGACATCAATATTAAGCTCCCCCCAGATAGTGCATGTACTTGTGGTGCAAGTAATGTAGTAGAGCTTTAAGCTATGGATGTGAGTTCCACCAATGTGGAAGGGAGGTTATGAAAGATATAGAAGATACGATGCGAGAATAATAGGTAAGTATATTAAATGTGATTACAAATGTGACGGTAATAGGTAAGGTACTCGAAATTAAGTCCATCAAAATAGGAGAGTTGATGGTTTTTTTTAAAATTATAGAAAGCTCAATATATCCTATAACAAGATGACATTTAGGCCCTTGATTGGGAAATGACTCAAAAACAAATGGTTTTCATGAATTGCACAGAGATTAGAACACCCCATAAAATGGTTAATGTTGCGATGCTATGAAATATGATTGTAAATGTATATTATTGTCCCTACGCGGATTAGGCAAATGACTTCAAATGTTCCCTGATGAAATGTGAGACCTAGTGACAATTTATTACATAAGAGGGTTCAAGTTACCAATGGTAGATTGTGGATCAATAATAAGGTGAATCAATAATGGATGGATAAAAGTTACAATGTAAGAGATGTGATTAGGCCGTCATGATTAAGATAAACAGTAATTAGGAAGCATTAAAGAATTTAGATTTATACATATAGGATAAGCAACGGTAGAGTAACCTAGAGTTAGGTAGCAGACCTCAGTAATAATAAAGCAAAGTAAGAGTTATGCCATGGTATGACCTACCTAGTTCTAGCAAAATCCATAAGCATATATAACTGATGTTATGAAACAAGATATATCAATAATCATAAGTTCAACAAAGCAACAGGCGCAGAACTTGAGTACACCAATAGATGACCAGCGGTACAGCTTGTCAAAGTTCTGTATATGTTCCCAATGTAAGGCCTAGAGATTAGCTAAACTTGGAGGAAAAAATGAGAGAAGAATCGCATAGGTGCAGATATAAGGGCAAAGTCGTATAGCCTGCATGACAGAAGGTAGCAACAATTACGGGATTTGAAGAATTTGGAAAACAAGACATGGTATGAGAAAGAAGCCTAACGGGGGGGGGGGGGGAGGGGAATATCCTGGCCTTAGGATTTATACATAGAACAATTGCCAAGATGACAAACTGATAATATTAAAGTATTCATAAAAGTTATAGGCTATGAGACCTATTGCAACATCAGTCAACCTTTGAGGATGTATGTTCCATAGGGGAGGAATGACGTTACACCTCATATTTTCGTACATAAAAGTACGTCGTAAGTCAATTAATATGAGGTTAGAAATGAGATCATATTTGAAAGTAAATAAAGTAAGTTAATAATATTACCTTGGAGGTTACAAATATTTAATATCATGAATAAAAAGTACCTAGAGGGTCGGAAATCTTAGAAGTTAAACCAATTGAAGAAAATAAATTTCGTCGAATATCAACAAGTTGGAAATGTTATAACATGTAGTTTTGGGGGTGATACTAGGGATTTTAATAATGAGGTTATGTTATGAGTTATTTTAGTCTAATGATAGTCGTGTGTTATGCTTGAAGTCAAATGAGTTATGGAACAAAAGTTGGAAAAGGTCATCACAAGTGACATTCATAAATGTGTGGAAAATTAGGTAAAATATAACCGAGATTTTCTCTAAATATACATAGAATTATGGGATGATCCAAACATCAATTTTTAAGACCTATGAGTAAAGTTTCTAACGTATTAAAGCGTTCATCGATACAAAATCAGAGTAGATAGATATTTTTAATTTTATGAGACTGTGAGACTGCATAGGTGATAATTAGATGTGCCGCTGAAGCTTTTTGAGCAATACATTTCATGTGTTATATTAGGTATTTTTGTGATATATGTTTACCTCAAAAATGGTAATTACAATTAGATTTGATTTTGTAGTTCTCAAAATATGTTATTTATTTTTATGCCAGTTGTTAAGTGGTAGATGCTAAGTGTGAGACAAGAAAACGAGATGGGAACTTTGAGCAAATCGAATGGCTGAGAATCGGGGCCTTGAGCCAGATTTTACCGGGCCTCAAGGTCGAGCTAGATACTAAGTTGTAAACAACCAATGAAGGACTAATAGTTTTGAGAGGTTGGATGAAGGCTCTTTAAGATCAATAAGTAATAAATGAAGAGACATTAATTAAATACAACAAACATAAATCGCACAATCAGGGGAAAATGTGTTTAAGTTAGAGAGTAGAGAATGTTCTTGTTCTTGTATTGAATGTTGTGTGACAAATCATGTGTTCAAAAAATAACAATCGTCCCCGTTATATAGGAGGGGGAATACCAATATGGTAAGGACGCATTTATTACAAGAATTTGAGGCTATTACAGCCATTTAATGCCAGTGTACGGGCTTGAACTAGCCTAACATACTTGGTCTACTTTAATCACATGCCTTGGGAACTTCCCATTTTTCCATCATAGCCTTTGACTTGCACTACCCCAAGGTCGATCATTAAGAACCCTCGGGGTCGAACTCCGAGCTGGGCCTCGAGGCTTCAAGGAGCGGTCTCACAAAGTGCCAAAATGATCATAAAATTGAACCCTTTCATTTTTACTATATACAGATGGTCCCTGTGTTTCTTAGATTAAAATGATAAGAAGTGATTTTGACGTCAATCACCTCCAGTCTTTCGTGATGACATCATGCTTATGACGTCCCGACGGTTCATCTTTCCAGAAGCATTCAATGTAGCACCAATTAATTTTCCCAAAAGCTATATTATTACCGCCTATCTATTTCCCAAAATGCATTGGTTACGTCTGCAGATACGTTTCTCAAAGGCATTGATTGCCCCATAGGTTACGCTTCTACCTTTTTATAAATGGAATCTTTCTTGACCCCAATACACCATACAGTCATTCTTCGACAACCTTTAAATCTTTTCTTCTCTTCATCCTCTTCTAACTTTATTTTCCATGTTCAAGCCCGTGATCATAAGGTCACGCGGCAGTGGTCTTGCCAGTTATGCCATGGTAATTTTTCTGAGCCTTTCCCCACTAAGTGGGGTTGCACTGGTTTGTTGTTGTTGTTGGCCCAAAAAAAATGAGAGGGGGGCTTTGAACTACCCTCGTATTAGAGTATATGTGGACCATGAACTGCTGCTCATCTCCCTTAACTTTAAGCAGGTGTAGCGCTTCACTCCTTTTGGTTTCCATGTAGTGAGGTGGTTCCATCTTCTAACTTTCCAATCTAGCACCGGTACAGTATCTCAAGAAGTGGATTCCAATAGTAGTTCTAGTTATACCCAAACTCGCCAAATTTTTCACCAAGCCATTGTTTTCCCTACCTATCAAAAGCTTTTGCTCTTTGATAGGCTACAAACTCTTCCTTATCTTTTTCTGCTTCGTAGAGATTCTTGAAGATGCCATTTGGATGATCAATATGGGGTCCTTGAGGTAATGATCTCGCATATATTTCTTCCAAGGATGTACTTCCGAGAATAGATTAGACTTTTAGCTGTTATTTTTGCTTCTTCGTTTCTGTGTAAGGACCCCTCATGGGCTTTTGTAATCATCATTTATTAATTCTAAGGGTTTCTTTAATTTGGCTTTGGTTTGTGCTGGATTTTCGTTTGTTTGTGTTAGTAAAGAATCTGAGCATGTGACCTTACCGATCAGTTCGAAAAACGGGCCCGGGCATAGGAATTTCATTGGTTCTTGATTTGTTAATATGATATTCCCTAAAACCCTTTACAATTCCTCAGACCAAGTTCGGATTAACTTGATACAAACTTAGACCGCCGGAATTGGCGACTTCGAATAGAGTGAGAGTGGGGCCTCAAATTTTAGAACAAAACATAGCCCTTTTAGGCCCCGTTGATAGTCTTCGAGGGATGGAGTTGCTTGACCACCTAAAAATAAAGACAGCCCTCGGGCCTTTCCAAATAGTCTCCGAGTGAGAGTTTTCTTAACTCGAGTGACCTTAAAAACTTGCTTTAAATGATAAAGAAAAACCTAAGGCATCAAAGATAAACACCGGATGAGGATCGCTTGGACTCGGATGGCCCTGGGGCTAAAGAAGCCAAAAGATCATTTAAATTGATCTGAATGTGAACATAGCCTTGAGGCCTTAGTAATAATTCTTGAGGGAGAACTAAATTGGGCTCAGGAAGTCCAAAGGGCCAAGGGATAGGGTGAGTGACCCATGCTTGCAATAGAAAAGGTCCTCGAGATTGGGTACCATCTCAAGGATTAGGTTTTTATGGATAGATCCTTTGACCTTATAGGTATAGCGATGGAGATCCTCGGGATCAGACACCATTGTGGGGCCAAGTTGACGTCCCTTTTGGAGCCCGTTCTATAGTACCAACGGTCCTCTAGATTGGGCACCTTTTCGAGGCTAAATTTGTGTGTACAACGCCTTAGAGCTTATATTCACTTTGACAAAGGTCCTCGAGGTCGGGCACAACCTCGTGGCTTATATTGATATTGCTGACTCTTGAGAGCCTATAGTTCTGGTAGTAGTGATCATCGAGATTGGCATCCTCTCGAGGCTGGATCGATACGGGAATCTCTGACCCCTCAAATTTTGTTATACACCTTCACTTGTATGGAACGACCATGAAGCACCTGGTATGGACCCATTGGTACACTTTTCTGAAAGTGATAATGGCCTAGTAGGACTTAATTGCCTTTAGAGTGGGGGACAACTTTGCCTGCTCTATATATGATTCTGTTTCATCCCTTTTTGGAGATTCCGTTATTTTGAGTCGTTATCCCTTTTCATAAACTTCTTCTTCCCTACATCAGCCTTTCCATAATTTTAGTTCAAATTTTTCACTTGAGGTTTCATTTAATTTTCTTGTTTTTTCATAGCCACGGTGGCTAAGCCCAAATCCGTTTACCTAGAAGAGAAGGGGTTTTGCATGTATATACGTGCCCCTTCACGTTAGGACCACTCAATAGAGTCATGTTTGACTCTTGTTAATGATATTGAGTTACCTTGAAATAGGTTTAGCGGTGGTTCTGGAGGATAGCGCTGATGATGAGGGTCTTTACAGAAGAAGCCGGGCTCCAATTGACCCTTAGCCATCTTAGCAGATTGTACCGACCCTTTCATGGTAGAGGCCTGATAGCTTAGAGATACTGATCCATAAGGCCCTTTGTTGTTGATGATGAAGAAGATGAGACTGAGGGTGGATGAAATGATTCGTCCGAGTAAGTACTGTCAATGTTATCCCTGTGGAGTTCCTGCCATTTCGTGTTAAATGGTATGTTACACGTAAGTGGTACATTTCTATTTTTATTATTTTTTCTCATGCTAGAGATAGATTCTGTAAAAATTATTTCCTTTTCTTTTTTTTGCAGAAACACCGTGGATGCCATATGTGGTCCCCGACCCGATAGATTAACCTTGAATGTAGGCGGCCCACTCAAACCATGATGAGCGTAAGTGGCGAGATATATCCAAGGATATATGGGAGGAAAAAAACCACAGTACGTGCAGTTGGGTATGCTTTATTTCGAGAGTGCTTTCCTATGTGTTTACCAACTCCATCTTACAGGCATTGAAGAATTTCCCATGGTGAAATCAAACTCCCTCGGAGAGGAGGAGGGGTCTTTGGCTTCAAGATAGAAGAATAATAATAAATGAATGGAACCCTCGCAGGGCGAAGGTGCTCATCGCGAGACAAGTCATGCCCCGAGGTGTAGAGAAGATGTCTCGATTAAGCATGTAACTCCCTAGGCTTCTACTGTTGGAAAAATGGTTCCTCCTTTGCCGTCTTCTGCTTTTCTCGTAGAAGGTACTTCGAGGGACAAGGATTCTTTGCCACCATCTTCTCATACCTTCGGAGATACTTCGACGGGTGTTCGAGGCAAGGGGCCACAAAACTTAAGTGAGGTATTGAACAATCCGTTCCTATTGGGAGTGGTTCTGCTGGGTACGATGAGACCATTCCGGTAGGTGTGCATTCGAATTTTGAGGAGGCTCAACGGCTCTGTTCTATGGTGACTTTTGGCCGATTGTATCAGGCCTTTGAAAAAATCAAGTTCGAGCTGCTCCATCGTAAAGCCAGGTTGAGGAAAGCCTTTGATGGGGAGAAATCCCTTAGGCTTCTTTATAAAAAAGGGGTGATGAGTTAGTATACCTACGCTTTATGGCGAATCGGAGCCTGAACTACGAATTCCATCCTGGGAAATAGGTAACCTTTGCTCTAAGGGAATGCATGCTTCTTCTTCTATCCTCAGATATTAATATGTTGATACCTCAGTAGAAGGGAATACAAAGGAGTTAGAACTCTTTTGGGGCGAGGTTGGCCAGGCCAAGCATGAGTGTAACGAGCTAAGGGCTCAGATAGATGCCCATGTTGCGGCCAAGAAGAATGCTCTGCCCAAGGTTGCTGCCCTCGAGGTGCATTTTCGAAATACCTGTGAAAATACATTGGTTGAGACGAGCAAGATTGCAAGGCTCGAGTCTGACCTTTTTGAGATAAAGGCCTAGGTTGTAGCCGCCTGGAATGAAGTTGAAGAGATTCGGGCTAAGGCCAACAAGAAAGTGGCCATCTATTTAAAAGACACTACTGATGCTCGAATTGTGTTGAGCAGGGCTTCTGATCAAGAGAGCAGAAGCATGGAATGCCCAATGCAAATATCGGAGGGAAACCATCAAGGAGATCCACCCTAGAAGCTTTAATCGATCAGAAGAGTTAAGACAGGCAAAGGAAGACAAATCTGACGCCAAGTTTTTCGTGTGTGATTCCAAAGATAATGCGGGGAGGCCGATGAGGCCACAGTCCTCGAGGGGGGAGAATACTAGGCTTTTTCATTTTTGATTATTTATATAGGGCTGTCAGAGAGCGTTTGCAAATATATGCACATATAAAGAAACCTTTCGGTTTTCTCCTTTCATAAATTTCTATTTGCTCGTGTATGTTCCTCTTTGTCTTGAGTTTTGACGTTTGTTAGTGACTAGCTAGACAAGTTTTCCTTCGAGTAAAAACCCTTAGGTTTATAATTCGGTCTTGGGGCCTGTTAAGCTGGCCTGTAGGCTCTTACACATAGGGTCGGTTCGACCTTTAATTTAAGCTGGCAACCGTGGCTCTTTTGCATTTGTCCATATTCATTTTTAATTAACTCTTTCGAGCTTAGCCTCTGAGTCAAATTTTGAATCGAGACCATTGACCCATAAGTTTTTAAGCTGGCTCCTAGGCTTTTATATGTTGGTTCGGTACAACCTCTTAGTATAGGCTGGCGGCAGTGGCTCTTACATATTGGGTTGGTATGACCTCTTACTATAGGCTGGCGACAGTAGCTCCTACGTATTAGGTAGGCACGACCTCTTAATATAGGCTTGTGATAGTGGCTCTTACGCCTTGGGTCGGCACGACCTCTTAAGATAGGCTGGTGACAGGGGCTCTTACGTGTTGGGTTTGTATGACCTCTTAGTATAGGCTTTTATTTTCCCTCACTAAAATTTTTTTTAAAGCTTTTGTGTTCGCCGGACTATTTTATGGCCCGACAAGAGCCTCGTTTGTGAGCTGTAATGTAGCGATAAACGAGCACTTCGAGAGGTATTTCTCGATGGCTGAATTTTATAATATTCTGTTTGGAGCTGAATATGATCGAAGCTCTTTTTCTTATGTTGAGGGTAGCTTGATTAACTAGTTCTTTTCAAACTTTTTGCAATCTAGGGATCATCGGTTGAAGAAGATGATATCATCCCAGGAACTTTCCAAATATCATAGTCCGAGGTCGAAGAAGGCCATCCAGAGATTAATTCAACAAGTTTAACGTGGGATAGGAAGAATAAGTACATCGACTACCTAAAGCATAGGAAGCTCCCCGCGAATCCAAAAGAGTCCAGATTAGTTTGAACCAAAGCAGCTCGATTTTCACTCGATGAAAATGGAACGTTGCACAGAAGAACCTTTGATGGACCACTAGTAGTGTTCTTGAAACCCGAGGATACTAATTGCGTACCACGAGAAATCCACGAGGGTACTTGTGGGAACCATTCAGGTGTGGACTCTATAATTTTCAAGGTTGTTACAGCGCGGTACTATTGGGATACCACGGAAATGAATACCAAGGATTTCATTCGAAATTGTGACAAATGCCAAAAATTTCCACCGATGATCCATAAACCCGGTGAATAACTCCATTCGGTCCTATCCTTGTGGCCTTTCATGAAATGGTGGATGAACATCATTGCCCCCCTACAAACAACGCCAAGTAAATGTAGATTTATTTTGTTTATGACTGACTTCTTCTTAAAATGGACAAAAGCACAAGCATCCAAGAAAATAAGAGAAAAAGAATTCATCGACATCATATGGGACCACATCATATGTTTGTTCGGGATATCCACGAGATAGAATGTGACAATGGAAGGAAGTTCATCGGCAACAAGGTAATAAAATTCTTCATGGACCATAAAATCAAAAGGATTCTACCAATACCTTACAACCCATGTGCAAATGGCCAAGCTGAGTCAAAAAACAAAACTATCATTCGAAACTTAAAGAAAAGGTTAGATGATGCTAACGGAAATGGAAAGAAGTGTTCCCCGGGATGCTATGAGCATATTGAGCAACTTCGAAGTCGAGCATGTGGAAGACACCATTTTCTTTGGTATATGGATCCGAAGCATTGATCCTAGTCGAAGTCGGGGAATTTAGCGTCAGGTTTTAGCATACCACCGATGACTCAAATCACGAAGGTATGAACACTTATCTCGAACTACTTGATGAAAAATAAAAGGCCGTATCGATCCGAATGGTCGCGCGAAAACAAAGGATCGAAAGGTATTATAACAGAAGGACGAACCTTTGATATTTTAGAATTGGGGACTTGGTCCTAAGGAAAGTCACTCAACACTTTAGACTCAAATGAAGGGAAGCTAGGTCCCAATTGGGAAGGACCATACCGTGTCCTCAGAATCATAGTGAAAGGATCGTAAAAACATAGCACAATGGAAGGCAAACGACTACCAGATAATTGGAATGTAATGATGCTCAAGCGATATTATTGCTGAGGTATGACATTCTCACATTTTATATTTGTATTTAAAACTAACTCCTTGCAGATGTCCGATTGGAGATATTAAGGTGTAAGACCCCGAAAACTTTTTCCATGTAATTTGAGATTTCGTCGTGCCAAGGTAGACTAATTATTTTGTTTTGCATGCAAATGAGGATCTAGGATATTAATAGATATCAATTGTATATGTTAATAAGCATACTGTTCATAGTAGAGGTCAATTGCGTTCTAAGAGGTGCCTAAGTCTAAGCCGAGTTGGAAAATTTCAGATTAGACAAAATCTGTAAATAAGTGTCCACATGGCCTCACATTGAACGACCATATCTCCAGTTATATAAGGAATTGGGTGAGGATCCACCTATCCAATTAGAGACCTTTGAGTCAAGCTTCCAAATAAACAAACCATGTATCATTTGGAGATGCATACAGAAAGTTATGATCATTATATTGCGCACATGTCAGTAGCACGACCTTTGCACGGGAGCGCATGGTCCACGCTAATTGGGTTATGTTCTGCCTCACTAGCTCGGGATATGCGCATGCGCGCTAGTGTCAGGAATCTAACTACACCTAGAGACAGTAAATGAGAGGATTTGAGTCATTTTTCAAGCCTAGGGCTTCCTCTACTCCCCCAACTCGACCAAGACATCCAATTGCACTCCTAAGGTGAGTTTTTAAGTATGTTTTCATGGTGATTTCACTTCTCAATCACTGTCTACAAAATGATTTGGATTGTATTTCATAGGATTTATTCAAAATCTCAAGAACACCCCAAAATTGTTTTTCATGATTATATCTACAAGAGGTAATCTTACACCTTAGACTTACATATATGAAGTTATTATGGAAATATGAGTATGGATTAAGTATTGTAACTTGTGGGAAGGAGATCGAAATCCATAGGTGCCTAGCCGAGGTTGTGTTGGTGTTTTAGATATTATTAGATGGGTTTTTGGGGTATGATTCTTGGTATAATAGTATTATGTATACATGGATGTGCAAATTAGGATTGTGGGATGATTGATGAACATAAATGGGTAAAGATTGGGTTGGGGAAAGAAGGATATCTTGTAAAAGAGAGTTCATAATCAAGATGCTCGCCTAGTGTTTGATAAAATGCTCAAATGAGGTGAAAGCATGACTACCTTCCTGTAATTTTGTTATGTCTCAAAATAGATTGAAGTTTCTCAAGTTTTCAGATTATCGTAGTAATTAAAGGAAAGCTGAAGAAAGTTATGTATGGCTAACTTTGATCTATGTGAAATCTCCTTGTTTGGTTTATGAATATTTGGTATGTGATAGCTACATGGAATTTTTGTGAAATTCTTGTGATTGGTTTTTTGGGTGTTTGATTGGTTTGATTAAGTGTTATGTGGTAAGAGGTGAGGAATAAATGATAGAAGGAAATTGTAAATAATGCAAGTGGAATAACTGTGGTAATAATATATTTGGCTTCTTCTGGGTAATTATTGCAATGCCTTGAATTGTTTATGAATTGTTGAATATAATGGAATTTGAATCTGTTGGCTATGGAAACACTCGTATCATTGTTGTGGCTGTCTCTTGAGAAGCATTGTTGTTGCTCTTCTTGTTTGTGAATTGATTGTTGTTTATCTTTGTGATTTGGTACTTTGTTGTGATTGTTGTGAACTGAAACTGTACGGCTTGGTTGGGTTGCGCGCCGTAACACGTTGTTATAAGGTGGTGGGTTGTGGTGATAAGGGTGGCCGAGGTAATAAGGGTGGCTGTGGTAATAAGAGTGGACAAGGTAATAAGGGTGGAAAAGTGATCAAAATCACTATCGAAATATACAATTCAACAAAAATTGTGAAATCGGTTATGTGGAATAGTGAAAGGAGACAACATGAGAGTTTGTAACCTGTGGGGCTCTGATTTCCCCTTTGTTTGGCTAATTGTACCTTCTATGTAAGTTTGGTTGTTGCTTCTGTTGCTGTTTCCTACACGTGTATGGTTGAGAGTACTTGGAACAAAGTTAGATGTTGAAAACTTGTTTGCCTTGATTGTTCCTTTACTTGTGCATTTGATTGTTGTTTCGATCACTGTTATCCACTTGTGTATGGCTTGAGTTCACTTGGGACAAAGTTTGTTCATACATACCAGTACAATTCAAATGTACTGACGTCTCTTTTGCCGGGGACGCCACATTCGTGTTATGATTGTAGGTGGATCCATAACAGGTAGTCTCGTCCACCGACCATAGTTTCTCATCACTTCTATTCAGCTGATTCTGCGAGCCCCTTTCCATTCAGGGCCCTCTGTGGCTCACGCCACTTTCTGTTTGGGATGTTGTTTTAATGTTTGTATAGGGTATAGCCGGAGTCTTGTTGCTGGAATTTCTATATGATTCTTCAATTGTATTTGGAGGCTCCGTAGACAGGTTGTGGGTAGTGTCGGGCATGGTAATTTAAAAGATAAATATTGATGTGTGGCAACGATGTATAAAAATTGGAATACCTTTATTATGGTGAATGAAGTTGCTAATAGAAATTGTTATTGGTATGTTTATAAAAATTTGGTTAATTGAGTTCATATCCTATTAATGGTAATTTCACTTGGTTATTAGGTAATGAGAATGAGGTGTAACACATGGGGTAGAAAAGGCACCCAGGTCCACTTGACTAGGAATACCCGGTCGAGCATCGGTCATGTCCCTCGAATTTGGGGCGTGACAAACTTGGTATCAGAGCCTAAGGTTTTAAAGTGTCCTAGGATGCCTCAGAGCCGTGTTTAGTAGAGCCCTTCTTATCGGTGTGTTGTCGGCCACATCTATAAGTTGGAGGCTATTTGGACATTTAGGCATTTCACCCTTCTTTTACATTCCAGATCGTGCGATATGGCTCAGAATAGGGAGCTAATTTCTTCTCTAAGTATTATTCTCAAGATTGGTAATTTTGATACCATAATCTGCGAATTTGAAGCATGTAAAGAGGGACTTATCCCCACCATTGAGTCTAAGTGGATTACCCAAGGACGTGTTATAAGAATGTATCGAGACATGTACTGATTGGTAGAACTTGTTGTTAAGGAGAGAGCCCTTGTTCAAACTAATGTCACTGCACCACCATACTATGTAGTATATCATCAGTATGTACGGTTAAATCCCCACCTTTTAGAAATCAAGCATCAATGGTGCTCGCGTAAAGGTTGTAAGTTCAAAATATAATTGATGCAATACTCGTTTTATGATGTTACGCGGACTATTCTTGTGAAAATATATGTCGGAGGTACTTCTTCATGTGTTTAGTATGTTTCTTGGCAAATGAGGGAATGTGAAGAATGTGAACTATGTGCTAAAATGCCTAGACTTCAAGTAAAGTTTAAATTAAGATTTTGATGCCAAATTGTGTGAGAAAACTCGTTATGGTTGATCCTCCAAATTGTTATTATATGTACCAAATGTACTCGATTGATTGTGTCTAGTAGTTGGTAGTGTATAAAAATGTTCGGAAGTGAAGTAAGTGACTATATAAATGTGGGATGATTTAACTTTGGATTCTTGCTGCGATTGGTACTTTATATGAATTATTCTTGTGACCCTATATTTGTGAAAGATGCATTCCAATATGATCAAGGTGCTATTGTTGATGACTTAAAAAGGGTGGCAAGGAAAATGAATCATGTGTTAAAATGCGAAGACCTTTAATTGAAATTAGAGCTGCATATTTATGCTAAACTATGTGAAATCCTATGTGTATAGAGACGTTGAAATAAGTCATATGACTCTTAGAAATAGAGTATGGCGAACGTGTCGAAGACTAGAATTGTAATTGTACATGACAATGCTTATGATATGAGAAAATATGGAACATATTATGAAATGAATCTCGACTCTGCTTTCCATAAATGACTTCGATAATAACGTGCCTTAGAGGATTTGTACACAATTTATGCCATAAATGGCCGCTTGAGATAATGTTTTGCCTTATGAGTACATCAAATATGATGCGGGTTGTTAAATACTTCGATGTTGAAATTGTATATTGTCATGATGAAAAGAATTTGTTGTGATTCAAGTTCCATTGTTAATGAAAACTATTCGTGAATTGTTATTGTTATTGCGAAATGATATTCTGGATGACCTGAAGCCATGTGATTGAACCGGGAACTATTGTTGTTGTGTGAAATGTGGGTTTGGGTGATAAGGGTGGCCGAGGTAATAAGGGTGGCTGAGGTAATATGGATGGAATGTGAAAATTATCAGTATCAAAAAGAAAGTTTGTGAAATCATTGATATGATGAATTGATATTGATGTGAAATATGCAGAAATGATGTAAATGCGGGAAAGAAGAGATTGTGTTATGAAATGTGGCCTAGTGCCAATGATGATGTGAAAATTGTGGCTCCAAGTGCCGACGAACTAATATATGTGACAATGGCATGCCTCTTTTATTTGATAATGTGGTGATCATTTAGAGTGTTTGATTTGTACATATTATTTCCTTATTATTGTATGAAACACATATATGTGTAATTTGATATATGACCCATATGGAAGGGCAACGAAATGCAGTCTAGAGGTATGAAAATTATGTGAAAGCTATGTGATCCTTTTATTTGGTAATGTGGTGATTGCTTAAAGCTTTTGTTAAATCCTTATAATTTCCTTGTCCCTGCATAGATATATTCTTAAAAAGAATCTAAATCACAAAACATTGCATGCACCTGCTCTTTGAACGAGACGTATTATTCACAAAGTCTTATGGTCACAGTTCTTTTACTTACAACCTCCTATGGAATTGAGCTCTATAAATTCTTTTGTGAATTGAGTTGTAGCACTATTGATACTTCCAACTTTTTCCTAAATTCTCAACAGAGGACTATTCCCGATGTATTTCTTATAGAAACATTTTATTTAAATGGGCAACATCTGCTCAATTGTGCCTATTCATGCACCATTTTAAAGCTTTCATATGTGGTGTCAAGTTCTATGTAAAGCATCCCAGTATTGTGATCCTTCGCGAGACATTTTGTTTTTACTTATTGGTGTATATTGCGTATATGGTTTGAACATTAACTCTACACTCTTGTGAGTATCATCATGAAAGCTTCTTAATGTCTATTATCATAAGAGCATGCCTTAACACATATCATATGAGTGCATGTCAATCGAAATGATCACCATGTGCATAAAGGTTTTCTGAAAAATTGAGATCCTCACATCCCCATCACAGGAAGGTCGTGTGTCACCATAAATTTGTTATCCAATTAGGTTATCCCGTCGAAAGTACCTCACTTGGTTTGTAGAATTGTGGTCGCCCATGATGTGGTGTTGTATCGCAGTCAGTGAATAAACATAGTAGAAGCATGTCCATCTTGTAACCAATGTTTGTTTTCTTTTACACCTCCGTAACATGTGTTAATTGTGAATAGTAGTTGATGAAATTGAGGGTGCTAGATCCCAATACTTATTTGGTAAGCATGAGAGAGCATGCCCTTCTATATGTCATTATGACACTTCCTTATTCAGGCCAAGACTCATGGAGAATTCATCATGAACATCTTAAAACCTTCTATGATTATTGTCTAGTCTCTCTTGAGTTTGGTTCTCTTTATACCCTCAAACTTCTAGAATCATTCACTATGTCGTTTTCATGTGCGGGGAGTTTTCCTACATTTGGTATCTCACCTACTTGCTTGGATAGCAGTATTATTTGACTTCTCCCCGGAGCATCATTTTAACTATTAGAACCATCTAACCAATTCATGATTTCATCCCATGTCAACTTTTCTAGCTATGGGGTTCCACTCGGGAAAGGTTGAGATTAGATGACTTCGGATTTTTGCACATATCATGAACATGTTCATTTGAGGGACAAGTGGTTGTATTTTTAGTTCCCTTATATATGATCAATTATTAAGATGGTTTAAGCTGTTTGAAGAATGATAATCTCATAAGTGTTCCACTTCTTTCCATCCTCATGGGCTTGTGGCATAGATTCCTTGTGTCAATTAATGTTAGGAGCGCAACTCAACTTCTTCATGTGTTTTGAAACCCATATCACATTCTAGGTGCCAAATATTCTCATTCTTGATAAATGGATTTTTCCCTACACTCAAGGAAACGACTGGGTCACGTACTTGAATATTCCTCCTTAATTGTTCATATTGCCAATGTATAAGTTACCCATATGGCTTATTTGCCTAATAATTGATGTCCTCAGAGTGATTAACTATGTCAGTGTTGTTGGTTGTAACTTTCGTGTTCCTTAGCATATAACCCCAGAAAGTACTCTACTCAGTGCATTAATAGATTTCTGAATAACTCCAGCCTGATCTTGAACTATGTTGTTCCTTATTGTATTAGATCTATTGGGTATTGAAGGCTTAAACATGTCAAAGAAGAAGCATTCTAGTTCGATCACATATATATTCGATAGGTAATATTATTGTCAGTTTATAATAGCATATCCTAGAATGATTGTTGAAGGTAATCAAAGGTTTGGCATGGGCGTTCCTATAGAGATTTAGAGTTTAGGAAGGAGAAAGGGTTGTTCTCAATACTTTTCCCTAAGGATATGGTGCGAGTTGATAATTAGGGTTGCATAAGTGTTGTTCACGGTAAGCCGTGCTATGAGTATGTTGTTTACCATCGTTGTTCTACATGTATTATATGTTTCCATATGGCTATGTCTAAGAAGGTAGGTGGAGATTATTTCTATACCATCCCGGTGTAAATTATTGAAGATGAATGTTAATGGACAGTTAGCTTATGGTGGTATCTAGCTATCATCCTTGTTAGATAAGATTAGGGGGTGGGATTGCTTCTGTGAATATATTATGGCAAAGCTTGTGAATTGAGGAGGCCACCTTGAAGGCCTAAAGTATCGCGGTAGGAAAACATTTTTGCTTGATTGTATAACAAATTATTTTGATTTGAAAGGTACCTTATAGGTGTTGTGATTTAAAAATGTGCAGCCCATGTTTAGGTATCATTATGATAATATAATGCATGTAATTGTGAGATTATTATTGTTGATATAATCATCGGGGTGCTTTGTTTAGGTGAGGGTATGTTTTAGGGATGGTTTTAGTTGTTGTATGACAGGTGGATAGGCATATTTACAAAGGAAACTCTGCCAAAATTTCTGAATAATTTGGGAGCTAGTAAAATCCTAGGGACTTGAAGTTTGTTGGAAAGAAGATATATTGATTTTAGAATTTAGGGCGGACAATAGTCCTCATTCGAGGAAGAATAATCCTAAGGGGGGGGGGGGGAATGTAAGGCCCCGAAAATTTTTTCACGTAATTTGAGATTTCGTCGTGGCAAGGTAGACTAATTACTTTATTTTGGATGCAAATGAGGATTTAGGATATTAATAGATATCAATTGGATATGTTAATAAGCATATAGATTATAGTATAGGTGAATTGGAGTCTAAGGAGGGGCCTAAGTCTACGTTGAGTTGGAAAATTTCAGATTCGAAAAAATCTATAAATAAGTGTGCACATGATCTCACTTTGAGAGACCATATCTCCTGTTATATAAGGAGTTGTGTGTGTATCAACATATCAAAAGCAATCCCTTTGAGTCTAGTTTTCAACGCAACAAACCGTGCAACAATTGGAGATGAATAAAGAAAGTTATGATCATTTTACTGGGCACATTTCAGCAGCGCGACCTTAGCGCGGGAGCGCACGGTCCGCGATAATTGGGTTATGTTCTGCCTCACTAGCGCCGGATATGTGCGAGCGCGCCAGTGTCAGGAGTCTAAATACACCAAAAGACCGTAAATGAGAGGATTGGAGTCATTTTTCAAGCCTAGAGCTTCCTCTACACTCCCAACTCGACCAAGGCATCCAATTGCACTACTAAGGTGAGTTTTTAAGTATGTTTTCACGGTGATTTCACTTCTCAATCCCTAGCTACAACATGATTTAGATTGTATTTCATTTGATATCTTCAAAATCTCAAGAACACCCCAAAGTTATTTTTCAAGATTTGATCTACAAGATTTAATCTTAAACCATAGACTTACATATATAAAGTTATTATCGAAATATGAGTATGGATTAAGTATTGTAACTCATGGGAAGGAGATTGAAAGCCACAGGTCCCTAACCTAGGTTGTGTTGGTGTTTTAGAGATTATTAGATGGGTTTTGGGGTATGATTCTTTGTATAATAGTATTATGTATACATGTATGTGCAAATTAGGATTGTGGGATGAGTGATGAACATAAATAGGTAAAGATTGGGTTGGGGAAAGAAGGAAATCTTGTAAAAGAGAGTTGATAATCAAGATGCTTACCTAGTGTTTGATAAAACGCTCAAATGAGCTGAAACCATGAATACCTTCCTAATTTGTGTTAATTTTGCTATGTCTCAAAGTAGATTGAAATTTCTAGAGTTTTCGAAATATCATAGTAATTAAAGGAAAGCTCAAGAAAGGTATGTATGACTAACTTTGATCTATGTGAAATCGCCTTGTTTGGTGTATGAACATTTGGTATGTGATTGCTACGTGGATTATTTGTTTAATTCTTGTGATTGGTTTGTTGGGTGTTTGATTGGTTTGATTAAGTTTTATGTGTTAAGAGGTGAGAAATAAATGATAGAAGGAAATAGTAAATGATGTAAGTGGAACAACTGCGGTAATAATATATTTGGCTTCTTGTGGGTAATTATTGCAATGGCTTGAATTGCTTATGAACTGTTGAATATAATGGAATTGGAAATATTGGCTATGGAAACACTCGTAATATTGTTGTGGCTGTGTCTTGAGAAGAATTGTGATTTGCTGTTTGGTCGTGATTGTTGTAAACTGAAACTGTACAGTGGAGTCGGGTTGCGCGCCGCAACACTGTGTTATATGGTGGCGGATTGTGGTGATAAGGGTGGCCAAGGTAATAAGAGTGGACGAGGTAGTAAGGGTGAAAAAGTAATCGAATCACTATTGAAATATACACTTGAACAAAAATTGTGAAATCGTTGATATGGAATTGTGAAAGGAGACATCAGGAGAGTTTGTAACCTGTGGGGCACTGATTTCCCCTTTGTTTGGCTAATTGTACCTTCTATGTATGTTTGGTTGTTTCATTTGTTATTGTTTCCTACATTGAACAAAGTTAGATGTTGAAAACTTATTTGCCTTGATTGTTCCTTTGCTTGTGCATTTGATTGTTGTTTCTATCACTGTTATCCACTTGTGTATGGCTTGAGTTTACTTGGGACAAAGTTTGTTGATACATACCAATACAATTCAAATGTACTAACGTCCCTTTTGTCGGGGGAACTATATTCGTGTTATGATTGTAGGTGGATCCATAGCAGGTACTCGCGTTCCACCGACCGTAGCTCCTCATCACTTCCCGTCAGCTGATTTGGCGAGCCCCTTTCCATTCGGGGCCCTATGTGGCTCATGCCACTTTCTGTTTGGGATTTTGTTTTAATGTTTGTATAAGGTATATCTGTAGCCTTGTTGCTGGAATTTCCATATTATTCTTCATATGTATTTACAGGCTCCGTAGACAGGTTGTGGGTAGTGTCAACCATGGTAATTTAAAAGATAAATATTGGTGTGTGGCAACGATGCATAAAAATTGGAATACCTTTATTGTGGTGAATGAAGTTGCTAATGGAAATTATTATTGGTATGTTTATAAAAAATTTGGTTAATGGAGTTCATATCCTATAAATGATTATTTCACTTGGTTATTAGGTAATAAGAATGAGGGGTAACACGTGGGATAGAAAAGGCACCCAGGTCACCTTGACTGGGGATACTCGATCGAGCGCCGGTCATGTACCTCGAATTTGGGGCCTGACATGAGGCATTTACCAGCTCAAAGGCCTTGGGTTTGAAACCATGTGTTGCACTATTTTTCCCTTAGATCGGGTTTTATCCCAAATGGGTTTTACCGGCAAGTTTTATTATGGGGTAACACCTATATGCTACCTGAGAAACATTCAACAAAGTATTCAAGGCTTCTTTTCAATCAACCTGGAACATTAGGGGAGGGGGGGGGGCATCACCCTCGATAGACCATTCATGCCAAGGAGGGCCTCGATAGGGAATGTTGTAAAGGGCAAAAGCAGTCAAAAGAACCGTGTCCACATAGAATAGTCGAGCCTTGTTGTGCCCGCTTTTCCCGTTACATTGGGAATTGAATTCATGACATTTTGGCATGGGACAACTCATTTCTTTTAAGAAAGGGGTTAGTGTTTTTTGACGAGTCGCCACCTAATGATTATAAGGTGTAAGGGCACCTATAAGGTTCATCTACAACTACGTTTGATAACCAGAGATAGGGTAATGGCTTAAAATTATGCTAAAGGAAAGGTGTTAGGCACCCCTCAAGATCCACTAGTGTGGTTCCCGGCCGGATGATTTTTGTGAATTAGTCAAATTAGCAAATAGACAAACAAAGCTCAAATAATAGGGGATTTAAGTCTAAATACAAGCGTTTGAAAACAATTATTTAAAGGATTTTGAAAAGATTTACAATATAAAGCATGTTTTTGAATGTAAAGGATGTGCCCTAGGTTTGTTTGTAATATGCGATCAATGCAATACATGGTATGACACACCTCAAAAGAGGGGCGTCACATGATATTACCACACCGGTCATCATATCCATATCTACCCTTTTCCACCCCGTGAAGGTAATTAAGTGAAGAGAGGTCTTGACTCTAATTGCATGATGTTACCCGTCACTTTCTACAAATCCCGGAGGAATATAAGACTCCTATCCTATAAGCAGGTTCTAGGCAGACCCTCAGATTAAAGGCAAAATACTAAGGTGACATACAAAACAAGTAGGATTGAAGTTAAAGGGGAAAACACATAAAACAAATAGAAGTCTCAGTTATACCACCACAAATAATAGATATAGGCAGCATGACTTACACATAATTAAGGTATGAATATAAAATCCTAAAATAGGGTGTTTAAGTGGTAACTTCAGAACCAAATTTATTACATGACTTAGATAAGATGTCCGAATCAGGTTTGCCAATTGATTTTAATAGTGGATAAATGACAAGGGCAATTCCAGTTCATTTAAGTTATTACCTAAGGATTTCCTAGGCACAAAGCGAAATGCAACAGTTATTAAGAACTATTAAAAGATAGTTTCAAGCTTTTTTGTTTACCCTAAGAGCATGTTGTTCTAGTCAAATGCATATTACCAGTTAGTTTCAGCAGGATAATCAAATGTGAAGTTATTTTTACCTCTTATACAATCAGTAATTTACACTAAGTGTTAGTGAGAATAAGATCCTAAAACATGGCATCTAAAATGCAGAATTCATAGAGATGGATTTCTAAATGCGTATGGCAAGATTGCATAATTTTCTAAGAGCACGATTTCTAAATGCAATGTGCAGGAATGCAGAATTTTCTAAGAGCAGGATTTTGAAGCGCATATGGCAAGAATGTAGTAAAGTGCTAAGAATTTTAAAACATCATGTTGTAAAGGTGCACATGCTGATACAATAATCATGAGACCTGAGAACATGATTTCTAATGCATGCATGACCCTAAGCATGTTCTCTATTGTGCAGTTAGGAACATAAACCTAAAAAATATGTTTTCTACCCTTAACATGCATATTTACCCCTCCCTTTTCACTAGCCACCGCAATACATGTTTAAAAATTATTACAGATCATGTGATTGAATTATAAGAAAAATGCAAAGTAAGAAGTTACAACTGTAGGAAGCTAGATTCTGACTTCCTCTCTGAGTTATGTAATAAACCACCTCAAATGCCAATATTGTTCCAAAGCCTTTCTCATATCTGGGTGTGTCAGAGTTTCCTATGGCCTTCTAGGGATCCCGAGAAGTGCTCACACCAAGATTGCATAACCAAGACTAAGTACAGTGTGGAAGAGCCATCTCTTATGTGTGTAGGTTCAGAGGGAGCTCAAGGGTCCCAAAGCAAGGTTCACACAAAAGGGGCAGAACCTATTGATCTAAGAGTGCATGTGAGAGTTCTTGACATAGATTTAAGAGAGTTGAGTTGGACAATAGTTTTGAAAATGATTGGATTAAAATAAATTTACATAAACAACAGAAAAGTTGCTTAGGAAAAAATAGTTTTGAAAGGGGCAACGGATATTAGCAACAACAACTCATACAAAATAAGTTCAGTGAGTAGTACATCTTCAACAATTACAAATAGGGAAGTTTGGTTGGGACATAGAGGACCCAAAATCAAAAATGTATAATTAGTCACGACTCAAGTACATTAGGAGACATGCTGATGTTTTACGCATCAATACCGCATAAGAGGGGGTGATTTGTTTGATACCCAATTGTAGATCTACAAGAACCTATTCTTCTAGGTGTTCTAACTACTACTGTTTACATAATTGAAAGTACATAAAATAAATAACAGATAGATTTTTACGTGGAAAACACCTGGCTTAAAAGGTGAAAAAACCACGACCTACTACTTAAGTAGGATTTTCATAAACTTCCACTAAAATCACTTAGCGAAAACAACATTTAAAAAATCCTTTGTAAATCTTAGGATTAACTATAATCCGTTGTAGCAAACAGTCTCAACTGTTGCGACAAGTTCATGTTAGCCTATAACTTGAACAATCAAAAGTACCTGGAACAATTGCTTCTATAAAAGCTGAAAGGTACAATGTTAAACCACCTACGACAATTGAGCTAGAATAAGAAAAAACACAATGGAATTGGTTCTTCTATCTCGTTCGAGTAGCTTCAAGAGTACACACTTAAATCTCACATAAATTGCTTGCAAAATTGCCTTTTCTTTTTTGCTCTCAATGTAGCTTAACTTCTATATTTGTGCAATTACCTATAAAAGAGAACAATCACTGTTAATTAATGAGTTAGTAATAAGAGTCTGATTGAGGCTCAATTGTTGATCTTCCATAGAAGTTGAGTTCTGGAAGAACACATTCTCCAACACTAACTTTTATCCATATTGTGTTCTATTCACATAAGGAGACTTTCTTCCCTTATCCAATAAGCAACCTTTTCGATCAGATTAGGAGATATTGCTGCTTGATCAATGGGACTTATCTCTTCACGTGCATCTCACATGGGTAGGTTTATCATCAATGTGCTTCACATGATAGACCTGGTCCATGAATGAGTTCATTTGTCAATCTTTAAAACATCACATGTTTTGGGGCCAACAAATTCCCCTTTTTAATGATGACACTGTGCTTTCTACTAATCAATAGACATGTAGGAACTCTGCTTAACCATCAACACTAGACATAGAAAATTTACTTCTCATGAAGGACCAAGGTAATTAAGTTATAAATATCACTTATTCTGAATAATGTGTAAAGCACAATATCTTCCTCCTTTTGGCATCATCAAAAAGTTGCATACCGAATATGAATCTCAAATTATAAAAAGTAGTCATGGCCAATGTGGCAACTAGAAGTGAAATCAGGGTGCAATCATCAATAACCAACAAACATATTTAAATATCAAGATCAGAATCATCATAGAATAAGAGAAAATAGTTGTTGTCATTGATAGTGATACGTTGCCATACACAGTCCAAAAAAAGAAAGAAAAACTTTCAAAACATGAACAAAAAAATAGAAAAATCCATAATTCGGGTCACTAGGGGTACTAGATTGGTTCAGAATGAAAGTGCTAGAAGACCTAAGGCTTGGAGGAACTAGAGGGTTGCGTTTGAAGAATCTTCAGCATATTCTGAAGAATTCCATCACTCTTCTCCTTTTATTTTGCTAGCAAAGTTCTAAGACCATCTATCTTAGTTTCCAATTCAACCACACAAACCTTGAGCCTAGCGATTTCAGCATCCTTAGTTCCACAGTCCTGAACCAAAGTCCTAACCTTGTTGATGGGTAACTTCAGAGATGAACCAGGTTCAATTGGGATGGAATTGACTGGACAGTCACATGCTAGAAGAGTCTTAATGCTAAAATGTTCCCTTTTTGATGCCATTTCCAATTTTTTCAAAGGCACATTCAGCATGTCCAGAACTGTGGTCTGTATGAAGCTATATGGAGTGGCATGAGCCTTGAAACCATTGATGACCCTGTCAATTTGATAATGAGGGCAGGCCATTGGATTTTCTTTCCTCTCTCAAGGAAATCAATAAGAACCATGTCCATGTTGTTTGCAGTATGTCATCTTTCTTGTCTGGGCAATAGGCACTTGTTGACAAACTCAGGCACAACCTTGTGCTTAGGCCTCATTTCACTTTTTTGCATTTCCCTAGCTTTATTCACCTCCTCTGAATCATAGAAACTCTTGGTGATCTCAAGGGCGGTAGGTAGGGAGTCCAGGCATGGCCACCATTGCCTAGTGTAGTCATCAAACCCTTAATAGGGTATATCCAAAATTTCTCCTAGTTTCGAGCGTCAAATTGCACAGGGACTCCCTTCAGCAAGCTACTGACAACCCCATACTTAACAATAACATTAGCCATGAACTCAATTAGTTCATTTCTGGCTAGTCTCCCATCCATCTGAAGTACCATGTCCTTCCAACTTTGAGCAGCTAAAGAGTCCACCAACCTCATCATCTTTGTTCCACCTGGTCCTTCGGGAATCGACATTTCAAAATTTTTCTCCTACCAAAGATGACAAACTTTTCCCGTTCCTTCTCAAATTCCTTTTCTTCTTCTTCTCCACTCCATTATTCATCATCTAAAGCTTTTGCTTGCTTAGCCTTCACTACAGATCTTGTCCTCTACCTAGTTAGGGTTCATCAGACACAGGTACGGAAGAAGACTTCTTGGAGAAGTCTTGGACTTTTTAGGTTTGGGTGTAGGAACCTCAACTATTGTACCCATTTTTTGATGGACCAGTCTCATCTCCTCTTCTTCTATAACCTTAGAGGATTATGCAACCTTTCCCTTTCCCTTCTCTAGTTTTTTTCTTTCTTTGCTTTAAAGCTTTTTGTAAGTCATCTTCACTTTGTTTTACCCTGCTTCTTGTGGCTCTTCCCTTAGCCACCAAAGGGGAAGTAGGCTTTGGGGATGAAGTTATTCTTTTCTTGGATGGTTTAGAGACATTTGTGGCTTTTTGTGAGGTAGCTTTGCGCTTCTTTGGATCATAACTTGTCCTAGCCTTTTTTAGAAGACCATCCAAGGTTTCCGCAGTTGATGAAATAGGTTCATCTCTTTGTTTGCATAGATGTACCAAACCATCAGCTGCTTCATCAGAAAAACTTCACCCCTGACTTTATGCCACTTTCTTCCAAAACCCCACATATAGCAAGAAATGCTCGCTTCCATTTTCCTCTCTTTTCACCGCATGCACCCTCTCTCTCTTTTTCTTTTTCAAACTTCTTTTTACCTCCACTCCTACTTATATCGTGAAAATCAACATTCCTAATGGGTCCAACCATAACACACCTAGTCTCTAAGTTTTGAACCACAGAAGAACTTACCTCAGAAGGAGATTCTTGAGTATTTTTAGACTTAAATGACCCATGTCTATCTCCTTCAATTGCAGATTGAAACGACTTAGACTCTAAACTGGAATTAGAATTTGGAGTTGGTATTTCTTTCACTTGGCTGCTTTCAATCTTTAATTCAAAACCTTCCTTAGAGCCCCAAATGCTATAGTTTTTCGGGCAAGCATTTTTTGTCTTCGAAACGTACGTTTGGGAGATACACTAGTGGGAGTAGACGATGATGAATTTGAGAGAGATGGTGGAGGAGGAGTTCCAGGATGATCTTGTTGGTTCGACATGATTCTTCATTTTAAGGGAATTCGGGAATTTTGGAGTAGAGGATAATAAGGATTGAAGAAGAATTTTTTTGACAGTTTTTGAATAATGAACAGGACTGGAGATGCGGAGTGTATTTAAAGAGAATTAGGCATTAATTAATTAATGAAAGCTTTTTTGAGGTCAAAGAGAAGTCTAATCAAACTGAAATTCCAAAATTTTAATGATTATTTGGCTTCCCAGATATTAGGCGAAAATAATGCTCTTAAAGTTCGAGATGGACAAAACTGGTTCAATGCTCAACGAATTGAATTTTCTAGGAATTTAAAGGTATAGAACTTCTGCTCATGATTAAATAATTAATCTTTCTAACTGTACAGAGTACAGAAAACATACCTGGCCTTTCATATGAACGCATACAACAAGGTTCTTCAATTAGAACTCTTTTGAAAATGCCTCAAATGCCATAATAGAAAAAACTTTGTAAGATATCAGTGAGTCATATATACACATGTCACAGGAGTATACTAACTAAAGTATGAAAGTGAGTAAGAATAATCTTGATATTTACACAAGGGTAGAATTCCTAGCAAAAACGGTTTTCATTGTGTATTCTGAGCTGGGCCGATTAGGAGATCTTAATCATCCCTAATTCCATCACGTTCCTCTCAAAGTTTACTTTACCTAGCGCTTTCGTAAAGATGTCAGCAATTTGCTTATCAATAGCACATAATTCTATGGAGATAAGACCTTTCTCATAGTGGTCTGTTAAGAAATGGTCCTAACCTTAATGTGCTTAGTCCTTTTATGATGAAAAGGGTTCCTTGTCATATTTATAGCACTAGTGTTATCACAGAATATAGGAATGCAACCAACTTCAATACCAAAGTCTATCAGTTGCTTTTGATCCATAGCAATTGAACACAACAAGAGGCAACAAGAACATACTCAGCTATAGTAGTAGATAAGGCCAGTAGTTTTGCTTTTTGGTAGCACATGATACAAGACATGAACCAAAAAAGTGGGCCATGCCTGAAGTGCTCTTCCTATCTATTAGGAAACTTGCATAATCAGCATCAATATATCCTACTAGATGAAAATTACTACCTTTGGGGTACTAAAGACACATATCAGTGGTGCCTTACAAATATCTCAGTATCATTTTGACAGAAGTCAAGTGGGAATCTTTTTGATTTTCCTGAAAACGAGCATAAAGCCCTACATAAAAATAATATCAGGTCTGCTGGCAATAAGATACAGGAGTGAACAAGTCATACCCCTATTCAACTTTTGATCAACTGATGAACCAGATTCATCATTGTCTAATTTAGTAGCAGTTGCAATGAGTGTGTCTATTTCTTTTGATTCTTCCATTTTAAACTTTTTGATAAGTTCTTTTGCATAGTTTTTCTGATAAATCGCGGTTCAGTTAGGAATTTGTTAAATCAGGAAGCCTAAGAAGAAGTTAAGCTCACCCATCATACTCATTTCAAACTTACTCCCCCTTAATTATGAAAATTCCATACTTAGCTTATCTGTGGTCGCCCCAAAGAATATGTCATCAACTTATATTTGTACCAAAAGGAGATCCTTACCTTTTTCCCTTAAGAATAATGTACTATCAATTTTATCTCTTTTATAACCATGCTCCAGCTGGACTTTGGACAATCGTTTATACCATGCTCTTGGGGCCTGCTTGAATCCATAAAGCACTTGTCCAACTTGTACACATGCTCCGGACATTCCTTGTTCTCAAACCCTAGAAGCTGTTTCACATACACTTCTTCTTTAAGGTAGCCATCCAGAAAGGCACGTTTGACATCCATTTGATGAAGAGTGAATTCCATGTGTGCTGCAAAGACTATGAGGAGGCTGATTACCTCTAGTCTTGCAACTAGAGCAAAAGTCTTATCCTATTCTATGCCTTCCTCTTTGTTGTAACCTTGGACTACCAATCTTGAAATATTTCTTGTAACTGTTCCATCTTTATCAATTTTTTTGAAGATCCAATTTGTACCAATGACTGATATGTCCTTGTGATTGGAACTAGATTTGAAACATGACTTCTCTCAAATTGGTTAAGTTTATCTTGCATTGCAATCACCAAATTTGCACCCTGTAAAGCCTCAACAACATTTTTAGTTTCAATAGAATATAGAAAGGCATCAAAAGCACACAAATGTTTTAGTTGTGATCTAGTTTTGACTCCAGATGTCTCAACAGGGTGATAGCTTTGACACATGTGAGGTTTCACAACCAACAAGTTTCTACTAGATGTTTCTCCCATGTTTTGTTACTGAGGAACAAGGTCATGAACAAGTTCCTTTAAGGGAATTCTTTCAACTCCTCTTTGATTAGTTTCCCTTCTCAGGTTGCCTTGGATGGAAAAACCTCTTCCATTACCTGTTCCTTCTATTGGTGCCACTTTGACATGTGATTAGGCTTCAGTCAAGTCCTTTACCAATTAAATGGCTTCATCTTCATGTTCATGTCTCTCAGAAAGAATGTTAGTTTCATAAAATACTACATATACACTTTCTTCTAAACACAAAGTACTTTAATTGAACACTATGTATTATTTCCTATGTGAAGAATATCCCAATAATGCTCCTCATCACTTCTGGGATCAAACATAGCTAGGGAGTCCTTTCCATTATTGTGCATAAATCACTTACATCCAAATGCCCTAAGATGTGATATATTTGGTTTCCCCTTTTTAGGTAATTCATAGGGAGTCTACTCTGCAAGGGGTCTAGTCATGCATCTACTTGATAATGTAACATACAGTGTTTACAGCCTCTGCCCAGAAGATAAGGGGTAGCTTACTAGAAAGAAGCATGGTCCTAGGCATGTATTCAAGAGTCCTATTCTTTCTTTCAACTACTCCATTTTTTGAGGAGTCCTAGGGGCAGATAAATTATGATCTATACTATTTTCATCACAAAATTCAGCAAACTTAGCATTTTCAAATACAGTTCCATGACCAAACCTAATGGATGCAAGTTGTTTTCCTAATTGTTATTGACTTTTTCTAACAAATGCAGAAACATCTCAAATTCTTCATCTTTAGAAGTTAGAAATAGAACCCAGGTAAATATGGAATATTCATCAACAAGCACCATTCCATGTTTCTTTCCACCTCTTCTCATGGTTCTTATTTGCCCACAGAGATCCATATGGACGGTTCCAATGACTTCGTTGTGCTTACCACTTTCTTGATTTTGAAGGATGATCTCACCTGCTTCCCTCTTTTAGAGGCTTCGCAAATTTTATCTTCCTTGAACTTGATGTCAGGTAACACTATCACCAAGTCCTTGAAGACTAATTTGCTCAGCTAATTCAAACTGGCATGACCAAATATTTTATGCCACAGGAGGGGATCATTATCCAGGACACTTAGACAAGTGTGTGGACAAATCTACTATGTAAATATTATTAACTATCTTTCCCTGCAAAATAATGTTGTTAGTGGTAAGATTAATAACAAAGCATTTTGTAGAGGTGAATGCTACAATGTTACCTTTATCATACTGTTGTGACACACTAATAAGGCTATATTTCAATCCATGTATCAAGTAGAAGAAATATTTCAGGCTATGTTTTTTCCTAAGTTTTCCTAAGATTATTTCTAGGGTAAGATAAGTGTGATCAACTTTCTTCTTTCATGTTCCTAGTTAATGTTTTAAGTTCTCAGACCTAAGTTCTAGGACACTAGTGTCAAGTTCAAGAACCTAGTTCTTCAACATAGTATTTTAACTTTCACTCTTATTAGCCCTAGTCTCTATATTTTTTCACTAGGCTTTTAGGATCATGCATTTCCTAGACAACTCTTCCTTCTCATTGTTAATTATCTCATACTCATTAATAAAGTCCAGCAGGAGCTCAGGCAACCTTTCTTTAGACATGATTTTAATCTTGTCTTTGAGATTAAGAATACTGACCTCTTGTTCATCATCTGATACTCCAACGGCCATATGAAAATTTTCATCTCCAGCTTTATATTTTGAGTCCTCATCTAATGTTTCTCCCAAGGAAGCAAGCATAGCCTTTGTTGATCCTTTGTTCCTTATTTGTTGAACCTGTTCCTTTTTACTGCTCCTTCATTCATACCTTTCCATCTTCCACTCAATTTCCCATTGAGGGTAGTTCTTGATCATGTGTTAGTCTTACCATACTTGTAGCAGCCCTCATTTGTTCGCTTCTCCATAGATTTAGATTGTTGAATGTTGTACCCCTTGAAGAACCATTTTCTCTCATCGGGTAATTTTTGAAATACCTAGTGATCATAGCCATTTCATCATCCTCTATATCTGAACCTTCAGCAATTCTGAGAGCCAGACTTCTTTACTTATTGGGTGCATCCATTTTCATGGTTTGCCTTCTCAGTTCATAGGTAGTAAGGTTTCTAATTAGTTCATCCAGCTTGAGGGTAGCAATGTTCTTTGATTTCTGAATAGCTGTAATTTTTCTTTCCAAGAGACTGGCAGAACCCTTGTCAAAATATTCTTATCTTTGTCTTCTTAAAGAATAATCCTTCCAAAAGATTTAAGTTCATTTATTAGCGTGGTGAATCGTGTACACATCTCTTGAATGGTTTCTCCTTCCTTCATGGTGAATTTCTCATACTGAGAATACATCAATGTTCCTCTAGACATTTTCACTTGATATGTTTCATGAGCCACCTGCAAAGTGTCCCAGATTTCCTTAGCAGTGGTACAACTTTGAATTCTATAGTACTAATCTGAACCTAGTCCATACACAAGCCATTTCTTGTCCTTGGCATTCTTCTTACAGTTTTTGAGGTCTTTATCAGTGCAGTCAGCTATAGTCTTCAGCACATCTGCTCCTTCAACATTTTCCTTTGTTATTGCTAGAGGACAATCAATGACTACGTCCAGAGTACATAGTATTCTCCTATAATTTGATCCCTCATTTTGTTCTTCCACCAAGAATAGTATTGACCATTGAAAAGTGGAGGCCTATCATTATATTGCCCTTCCCAGTTTCCAAATGGTGTACTCATGTTGATCTTTTCTTAAAATGTTAAATTCTTCAAGGATAATCTGCTCTGATACCAATTGATGTTTTATGTGTCAATACCATACAGGGGGGGGGGGGGTTATTTGTGTGGTACCCAATTTTTGATCTAGAAGAACCAGGTTCTTCTAGGTTTTCTGTATATTACTGTTTGAGGAATTAAAAGTATATAAAATAACGAATACAAAGTTTTTTATGTGGAAAAAACATGGCTCAAAAGGTGAAAAACCATGACTTACTACTTCAGTAGGATTTTCCCAAACTTTCACTAAAATCATTAAGACAGAACAATATTAACGAAAACTCTTTGTAAACCTAGGGATTAACTCTAATCCCACTGTAGCACATAGTCTTGACTGTTACGAGAACTTCATGTTAGCCTATAACTTGAACACTCAAAGTACTTAGTATAATTGCTTCTACGAAAGCTGAAAGGTACAACTTTAAACTGCCTACTAAATTTAACTAGAATAAGAAAAATACAATGGAACCGGTTCTTCTATCTCATTCAAGTAGCTTCAGGAGTGCACACTCAAATATCACATAAATTCTTTGCAAAATCACCTTGCTCTTTTGCTCTCAATTTTGTTTAACTTATGCATTTGTGCAGTTACCTACTAAAAGAGAATAATCACTGTTTTTTAATGAGTTTGTAATTAGAGTTTGATTAAGACTCATTTGTTAATCTTCCATCGAAGTTGAGTCTTTGAGCAACACAAACTCCAACACAACCTTTTATCTGGGATGTGTTCACTTCACATAAGGATATTTTCTTCCTTTATCAAATATACAACCTTTTCGATCAAATTGGGAGATATTGCTGCTTGATCAATATGACTTATCTCCTTCATGTGTGTCTCACATGTGTAGGTTGATCATCACTTTGCTTTACATGATGGACCTGGCCCATAACTAAGTTCATTTGTCATTCTTGAAAACTTCACCTATTCTTCGGCCAACACATGCAAGTTGAGGGCCATAAATAGGAACAATTAAAAATGCCGATCACATTTGAATAAAGGAAGGAATAACTTTACGCATGCTGAGTAAAGCAGTAAACAAGGAGTACAATTTAACAGCCTGAGCCATTAAGTTAGTGCAGAAAGATACACAGATTGACTAACACGGGAAAACATAGCGTTGAGTTTCAATATTTAAACTAAGAACATACCAGTTGAAGAAGAAAAGTGTTGATGAAGTAAAGCAATCAAAGTTCCACAGTCTATTCTTGGCTTTCAGCCGTCGAGACAAAGCTGTAACACAAGTAGTAGAGAAAGAAAAGAGCGTTTGAATATGTATGTATGTATGTACGTATGTATTATGAACTAGTTGTTCGTGTGTTTAAAGAAGAGAGGGTAGATTATTTATTGTTTTCAAATAGGAAGGAAAATAAGGTAACATGTACTTACTTATAATAATTATAGAAATAATACAAGTTAGAATCAATTAAAACCCCGCACTCTCTTCAATTAAGGAGTCATAGGTGAAATGGGTATAAGTTGTGTCAAATAAGGAAAAGAATTGCCTGTGAGACTGGTTTTACCATAATACGAATAGTAAAAGCATGTAGCATGTAATAAGGACCAAGTTCAGAATTGTTTCAACACAAGGAAAGTACACGTTAATTGACAGCATATTTATGCACATAAACAAGGTAGACTACAAATCGTCTTAGAAAATTAGCTTAAAGAATCACGGAGGAGATTGAAAATCACTGGGAATTAGTACTAACCAAGGAAAGTATCACAGAAGTAAGGAAAAAATTACAATAAATCAGTATAAACTTACAAGGAAAGTACACAAAATAAAAGTAGTAGGTTTAAGGAGATTACACAAAATCACCATAAATTATGTGAAAACTCAGTAAAACAAATGACTGGACCTATAAATGACACGGTCTTGGTCAAAATAAAAGAAACCTTAAGAACTAATAAAGACAGGAAGCACAAGAGCATTTTGAACAGACAAAAGCCCAGAAGGTTCACAATAGTCCTGTAAACACACTGCAAACAAATTCAAACTTCGAATCGAAAAAGAAATATTAGGGTTTCTTGAGAAAAAATGAATCGAGCCAAAAAGAAAGACTCAGGTAGCGTTTAATCATGCCAAAAGCACATTAATTAGAAAGAAATCAGTTTTTTCAAATGGTTCTTGAAACCCTAATATAAAAAATAAAGAAACTATTTGAAATCGAAGAACTATTTGAGGGAAATATGTGAAAACCTTGAGAAACCCATAGATCCATCACAGATCTAAAAAGTTTGGAAGATTTATAACTAGGTTTTTTTTTCCAGCAAAATAGCAGAGACAAAGAAATTTGTCAGTTAAATCCCATAGATACACCTAGATCAAAGATCGATCAAAAGAGAAGTAACACGTCTCAAGAGCTAGGGTTTCAGAGAACCCAAAAAAGGATGAGAGAATATTAGATCGTTACCGATTTTAGGCGGAAAATCCATGGAACTGACTGGAACGACCATGAATGGCCGAAAAATACTATGGATAGACATTGAGGAAGGACTGTACTACATCTCTTCGAGATCATTCCGTGAATTCATAGAAGCGGGCCACCAGGAGACGTAGGAGACAAGTCCACATCTCAAAAAACCATGGGAGTCCATAGGTTGGGTGAGGATCGAAAGGGATTAGGGTTTGCTTGGGTGGTGGAGACTAGGGTTTGAATGAGGTTGCAGTGAGAATTAGAGAGAAAAGGGGATTCAAGGGCGGCGCGTTGGTAGGAAATGAATTAGGTTAGGGGGTCATTTGGGTTTATTTTATGAAGGGGGAATGTGGACCATTGATATGAATGATCAACTGCCCAAATTGAATTGAGCAGGTGTGTTGGGTTATAAAATTGGGTTTGGGCTTGGTATGATGTGTTTAATTGGGTTGGGAATTAGTATTTTATTTAGGCTATAATTGAAATACAAATGGGCTGTTATTTAAATAGCCACTTTTTCATTTTAGTTTATTAAAAAATAGCAAATAGTTTATGAAAAGTAAATTTAAAGTGCTAATGTGATTTATAATACATAAATAATAATTTAAAAATTTAGGATCCCATTTTATGTGTATAAAACATAATTAAATCTTAACATGATTAATGTTGCAATTATGGATAATTTAGCCTTAAAATACTAAATATAATTAAAAAATTATGTAAAATTTACCTTAGTCATATTTTTGCGTAAATATAAAAAACCAATAGATAAATTACCAAAAATAATAATTTTGCAAATAATTATTAAGGAGTTTATGGATAAAAAGGGAGAAAATAAATCAATTAAAAACCTTCAAAACTCCGGAAAAATAATAAAATCTTTAGATGTGATTATATATGCTTATATATGCTATTTTGAAGACATTAGTATATTAAAAATATATAGGGAATAATTGGGTATCAACAGCTGCCCTCTTTATCGGGATAAATGAAAGAGTTTTTGAGTAAAGAAATGACGGCCTATTTTGACCAAACAAAATAGTTTGAAGAAGTTAGGCTGCACACTGTCTTCTGAGCTGCCTACATATCCCTAGCTTTATAGGAATTAGACCGATGAATATCTTTCAAAAAATATGGATGCAGTATCTACGGCTGGGTGAGTGAGAGGATTACGAGAGTGGTTAGGATTGATATGGCTGTGAGAACTGGAGTGGGATCGCTCTTGCTTGAATAGTCGTGTCTCGCCATCTTACCTGCAAATAAGTTATACAAGCATATATTGTGCGTGAATCTAAACATGATGAAAATTCCCGTTGGACCATGAACGTAGTCTTTGGATGGTCAGGAATGGCATCCTGTGAGGATATTTTGATGGGTTATGAAGTGTATGATAAAGGATGCATAGGACATGAAATGGTGTTCTCGGGCTATGAGGATGGTACCTCTGAACCATGACGCCTTTTTATAATTATATGTGACAAATTGAAAGAGATCCTCAGGCCATGACATGATGTTCTCGGGCTATGAAGATTGTACCTCCGAACGATGACGCATTTGGATGAGTTGGCAATATTTCAGTCCGTGAAAGATGCAGTAGCATGATGCAGAAAAGACAAAGCTTAGTCTTGCAAATTGAAGGGAAGAGCTTAGCCCTTAAGAAAAGCGAAATAAATAGTGCTTGAGATGGCTCTTAGTATTGAAGAAAATTCGAGTCAGAGCTTAGCATCGGAAGGCAGAATGATAGCCTAATGCAAGGATGTGAATGCTGATGGAGGTAGATCTGAACCTTGGAAGGCAGAATGGTAGCCTTATGCAAGTTGGAAGGCAAAATAGTAGCCTTAAGCATATTGGAAGGAAGAATAGTAGCCTTATGCAGCGCAGATGCACATGGAGGTAGGGCTTAACCTTGGAATATAGAATGGTAGCCTTATGCAAGTTGTAAGGTAGGCTGGTAACCTTATGAAAGAATGTCGATGGTGGTTGAGCTTAACCTCGAAAGGCAGAATTGTATCCTTATGCAAATTGAAAGGCATAATAGTAGCCTTATGTGGATTGGAAGGTAGAATAGTAGCCATATGTAATGTAGATGCAGATGGAGGTAGGCCTTAACCTCAGAAGGCAGAATGGTAGCCTTATACATATTGGAAGGCAGAATAGTAGCCTTATGCAAGAATGCAGATGCAGATGCAGATAGTATTTAGTCTCGGAAGGTAAAATGGCAGCCCTATGCAAGAAATAAAATAACCAATGGCAGTGGGGTTTTCTTAGCAGATAGAAGATTGCGTCATTGTGATTACTGTGAGGGTTTTCACATACAGGACATCATTGGTGTATGCTTATTACAAATGCACAAGTGCAATGGTTCTTAGAGTTTTATTTTGGACAACGTTTGTCCTGTGGACGTTTAGTACATTTATTGATTTCAGAATCCTAATGCCTGCATCCAAAGAAAAATCATGCGATTTGTAAGGTGGAAGGTTAGTTCGTATCATCACTGGCTTTGCTTGACTCAGTCAGCTTTGATCCGGTGATACTATCTATATTATTAGGGTAGCGTTGCTTACCAAAGCAGTTTCAATTACAATCATGTAAGATTTTGTAAAAATATGACATAAATTAAAAATACCTTTTAGATGAACCGAAGATTTTGACGTTGGTTGACGTTTCTAAGCATTGCTCGTTCGGCAATTGGCTGAAATTACTTCAAAATTTTGAGAGTCCTCCTCGAAATTCTACCTAGTTTCCAATTGTGGGTGTAATTGAAAATTGTATTGAATTGTGACCGAACCCATAGGGCTGCCTACGCATCCCCTCTTAAATGGGAATCTGGTCAAGCGTAGTTCAATTTATATCATATAAGGAAACCATAATGAATACGCGTAGTAATTCTTGACTACATCTGAATTGATCGGCTTTGGCCCGACTTCTCATGTCCATATTTTCAAGTATGGGGGCTCCTCCTGTCAAAACTTGGTGAACCATGTATGGGCCATGAAAGTTGGGAGAGAACTTCCCTTTTGCTTTATCTTGATGCGGAAAGATTTTCTTTAACACCAGCTGCCCCGTGTGATTTATCTTGGCTTGACTTTTTTATTGAAGGCTCTGGACATTCTGTTCTGATAGAGTTGATCATGGCAAACTGCATTCATTCTTTTTCCGTCTATAAGGTTTAATTGCTCATAATGACCTTTTACTCACTTTGCATTGTTGAGCTCGGCATCTTGTATGATCCATAGGAAGGAATTTCCACCTTAGCAGGAATGACAGCCTCTGTACCATAAGCCAGCATGTAGGGGGTTGCCCCGATTTATATGAGAACTATGGCGCGATACCTTAATAGAAAAAATGATAACTTTTTGTGCCATTCTATGTGATTCTTTATCATTTTCCTCAATATCTTCTTGATATTCTCGATAACGGCTTCTACTACTACATCTATCTGAGGCCTGTAGGATGTGGAATTCTTGTATCTGATGTAGAAAGTTTTGTACATAGCTTTCATTAAGTTGTTGTTGAGGTTAGAGCCGTTATTAGTAATGATTGACTGAGGAATCACGAATCGACAAATAATGCGGCCGTGGACAAAGTCTTCCACAACTTTCTTATTTACTACTATATAAGATGCTTCTTTGATCCATTTGGTAAGATAGTCGATGGCTAATATGATAAACCTATGTCCATTGGAAGCGGCAAGCTCGATTGGTCCAATAACATCCATTCCACAGGCGGCAACCGACCACAGTGAGCTTGTTGTGTTGAGCTCGCTCGGAGTTGCCTTTATCATGTCTGCATGTATTTGAAAACGGTCGCATTTTCGGATATAATAGATGAAGTCTATTTCCATAGACATCCAAATGTAACCAGCCCAGAGTATCTCTTTTGCTAAAAAAAAACTATTCATATTTGGACTGCAAGTCCCAACATGAATATCATCTAGTTGCATGTATGCTTCCTTTGTGTCGACACATCGTAATAATCCTAAATTCGGAGTCCTCCTATACAGGATTCCTCCGTTGTGAAAAAGGTTGTTGGAAAATCTCTGAAGTGTGCTTTTCTTAGTAGTATTTGCATGTTCTGGGTACTCTCCTTTTGCCAAATATTCCTTGAGGTCATGAAACCAAGTCTTTCCATCTGCTTCTTCTTCATCATGGGCATAGTTATCTGGATGATTATGGATTTTCACATGAATGGGATTGATGAAATTCTTGTTTCGATGTTGTATCATAGACGATAGGGTAGCCAACAAACTCATTTTAGACTCTGGGAACATGCTAGAATTCCATCTTCGTGAACCTCTTTCTAAATTCCTATACATGATGTAGATACGAAAGTATATTGGTGTTCTTGGTTGTACATTCTCCTCGTACCGGATGTACAAGCAATTCAGAATCTCCAATCACTAGCAGCTCTTGAACGTTCATATTAATGGCCATTTTGAGCCCTAAGATGCACGCTTCATATTCAGCCATATTGTCGGTGCAGAGGATCATGAGTTTGGCCGACACCAAATAATGCTGACCGGTTTTTGATATTAAGACTGCTCCTATGCCAACTCATTTGAAGTTTGCTTCTCCATCGAAGAACATTCTCAAACCGTAATAGGATTTTGCAATGTCCTCTCCTATGAATGATACCTCTTCATCGGGGAAATATATTTTTAGGGGTTCGTATCCTTCATCCACAGGGTTTTCAGCAAGGTGGTTTGCCAGTGCCTGTCCATTGATCTCATTATGAGTTATGTAAACAATGTCGAACTCACTCAAAGGACAATAGGTGCATTCCAATAGAGAATACTGGGCCTCCTAAGGGCTAAACTTCTTATTGAGATAATAAATTGTATGTTCCTTCCTCCCTTTTTCATCAGTTTGCCCCATAACATGGCCGAAAGCTCCATCTAACACTATAAGGTATAGTAGTAAGGGTCTACCTGGCTCGGGCAGGACTAAGACTAGTGGTATTTACAAGTACTACTTAATTTTCTCAAAGGCCTTTTGGCAGTCATCAGTACATTTGGTAGTGGCATCCTTCTTCAACATCTTATAGATTCGCTCGCAGAACCGGTGGACTGTGCTATGAACCGGCTGATGTAATTAAGTGTTCCTAAGAAACTTATTACATCCTTCTTGTTCGTTGGTGATGGTAGTTCTTAATTAGCTTTGACTTTTGATGGATCCAGTTTTATTCCTCAGCGGCATATAATAAACCCAAGAATTTCTTAGAAGGAACCCCAAATGCGCACTTTGCGAGGGTTTATTTTCAGGTTGTATCTTTACAGTCAATTGAATAACTTCTCAGATCTTTCATGTGGTCAGTGGACTTCTTGCATTTGATAAAAACATTATCCACATATATCTGTATCTCTTTGTGTATCACATCATGTAAAATGGTAGTCATGGCCCTCATGTAGGTGGCCCTTGTGTTCTTCAGGCCAACAGGCATCATCTTTTAATAGTACACTCCTCGCGGTGTAATGAAAGTCATTTTCTCAGCATCTTCTTCATCCATCTATATCTGATGATTACCAGCGAAGGAAATCACAAATCACTGTAGCTCATACTTTGTGCAATTGTTAATCAGTATGTGTATATTTGGCAAAGGAAATTCATCTTTCGAACTGGCCCAGTTAAGATCCCGGTAGTCGACTCAGACTCTAACCTTTCCTTCCTTCTTCGAAACTTGAATAATGTTGGCTAGCCATGTTAGGTATTCCACTACCCTGAGAACCTTAGATTTGATCTTCTTGTTGACTTCTTCCTTGATTTTCAAACTCATGTCATGCTTGAACATTTTGAGCTTTTGCTTTACCGGTGGACACATTGGATCCGTTGGCAATTTGAGATCCATAATAGACGTACTCAGACTAGTCGTGTCATCATATGTCATCATATTCTTTCAAAAATTCTGTATATTCTTTCTTCTCTGATGGCGATAGGTGAATGTTGATTCGTGTTTCCTTGATATTTTACCGCATCTCCCAAGTTGAAAACTTTGGCCTTGTCTGGGATGGACTTAGGTTTCTTCTCAAAGTTCTAAACTTCGTAGACAATCCCGTCAAGTATGTAATCTTTCTTTGAATCAATGTCTATTTATTTCATTGTCTCATTGTATGTCACAGTTGTTGGTTCATCAAGATATGTAATAGTAATGCTTGAGGCTTGCCAGGCATTGTTTGTCCTGATGGTCCAATTCTTGAGATGGGCCTCTTTGCCTACAACATGTATGGAAGTTCCTTCCTCCCCCTCCTCCCCGAGAATAACACAACAATCTATATCTTTGTCCTCTAGAAACAAGATCTTCACCTCTGCAAGTGCTTCTTCTTCATCCAACCCATAAACAATCTCAGTATGCTCCAGATGTGGTATTGGATTCTCTGGTGGATGGTAAGGACCTCGCTATGGTGGCAATTAGTTGTTGAATAAGAACCGCGCTATTGTGGCGACTGGTTGTTGAATTCTTCCCATATGTAATCATATCCCAAACCGATGTTTGTGCCATGTTTCATTAGTTATATAGGATTAGAGATTCCTTTGAGGTTTTTCTGAGCCCTTTCCTAGGTTCATACCTACTCAAATTTAGTATACTCTCGATTTTGCTATCCTACCATTTGTATTTATCGATAACATTGACCCGTTCGATGTGGTAGTTAGTTTCTCCACCTAGTTTCCTTCTTCCTTAGATCGCCATAAAGGTCTGGCGACTGTATCTAGGGTTGCGATTGTCGCCGTAAATGATCACTTCCTGGTGATTCCATTCAAATTGTACTACCTAATGCAACGTTGAAACTACGAACCCAGCAGAATGAATCCATGGCCATCCTAGTAAAAGGTTGTAGGCCGTTGTTACGCTATCACCTGGAGATCGAACTCGAACCAGGTTGGTTTCATCTGTAAGCACAGAAGAATCTCACCAATACTGGACCTTTGAGAACCATCAAAGGCTTTCACATTGATCGCTCCATCATTTACATCCATTTACCCAACTTCTTGAGTGTTACCAATGGACAAATGTTAACACCAGAAGCTCTATCGATCAGGATTCTGGTGATAAATAATCTTAGCATTGCAAGGTGATGTGCAATGCCTTGTTGTGTCCCAACCTTTCAGGTGGTAGCTCATTCTCAAGAAAGGTGATCTTATGTCTTTCAAGTACTTGTCCGACCATGTTAACTATTTCCCCGTCAATGATGTTACTTGGTACTTATGCTTCACTTTGCACCTTTAACAAAGCATTCTTATGTGCCTCAGAATTTTGCAGCAAAGAGAAAATGGATATTTGTGTTAGCATCTTGTTAAACTGGTCGATGACCGAATAATCTTTAGCCTGTATTTCCTATAAAGGTCATCCGAACCTATCTCGATGAGGGGTATCCAGTTAGATTCTTTCTTGCTTGATTCAGCTAGATGTTTAGGGGTTTAGACTATACGAGTTCTTGTCATACCCTTTGATGCGATAGTTTCTTCAATTCTGACCTTGCCCTTCCTTCTCGCCTCAGCTATATAGTCCCAAGATACAACATTTATATGGAATGGTTTCATAGGTGACAGCGCCACTGGGATCGGCGTGACTATCCTTACTCCGAATGGAACATGTGCCCTTGGTGTCAAAACTACAATCTTAAATGGGGTGCATTTGTCGGAGACACAAATTCAACCTCAATTGGTGCCGGTGTCTTTGCAGATAGTGCTGCTTCAAACTCAAGTTGTACAGATATATTCACATCAGTGTCCTCAGACAGTTGGATCTAGACTATGATTGTATTGAGAGTAATTTTTGGTTTCTTTGGGTCATCACCTTCTCTGATCAACCCGATTGATCCCTTGGGATCCAGTCATCTTTTATTTCAATAATGTCGATACCTCCACCCTTATGGTCTTGTAGGGGGTTGCTACAGAAGTTTGGAGCTGGTTCTTTTGCCATAATGATATTGTTTTCAATCAAATACTAGATCTTATTTTTCAAGGAACGACATTCATCGATGGTGTGCCCTTTTATGTCGGAGAGGTATGCACAGGATTTGTTTGGGTTAACCTGCTAGGAAGGATTCTCAAGGGTTGCAGCTGGGATGGGGGTGACATAGCCAACTGCTTTGAGTCTCTCATACAAATGGTCGATCGTTCCAGCGATGGTTGTATATTCCTTTGGAGGTCTGCGATCAAAATTAGTCCGAGATAGGGAAGTTTTTGTGTGTAGGGAGTGATTGATAGTGAGATGGTTGAGTAGTATAGCTTTGGTATACATGAGTGGGTTGGGAGTATCTAGGTAAGGTAGGTTGATTTATAGGAAGTGCAGATGAAAGATAAGTTGGTGGCAGAGCTTCGTATGAAGTTGAGGAAGCATAAGAATTTGTGGTTGGCTGGTATTTGAGTGGTGGTGTTGGGTAAGTTTGGCATTTGGGAGGATATTTGGTCCTTTGTGCAACCATTCCCCTATGTACCTTTTCTTGGACATACCAACTGGACGGTAAAGCCTTATTCGGAGCTTGCAAGGCTTCAAAATTTATGATCATAGCACTTTTATACCTTTTTCAATTCTTTCACCAGTTTGACAATGTCGGAGAACTAGTGGATCTCAATCATCATCAGTCGTTCATAGTACTCTAGGTCCTGAGCTAGGATAAATAACTTGTTCGTTTATTCCTCTTCTAAGGCGGGTCCGACCTTAGCAGCTTTGGACCTCCAGTGTGTAGCATACTCATGAAACGTCTCTGTGCGCTTCTTCTTCAAATTCTTGATATAGAACACGTCTTGTGCATTCTCTATACTAAACATGAATCTATCAATAAAGTTAGATGCCATGCCTACACAGCTTGACCACTTTTTGGGATCTTGGCTAATGTACCAAGGTAATGTATCTCCTTTCAAACTCCTCATGAACAGCTTCATGTACATTCTTTTATCCTTCCCTACTCAAACCAACTTGTCGTAGTATGTCCTCAAATGGACACTTGAATCACCCGTACCATCAAATTTCTCAAACTTAGGAGGTTTGTACCCCGCGTGCAGTTCGACATCAGGCTGTATGTAGGGATCCTCAAAGTTCATCCCTTCGATTCCTTTGCTTCCCTCAAAGCCCTAAATCCGGCTAGTTAATTATCTTGCGTTCCTTGGCCAAGTTCTGGATACGCAGATCCTTTTCATCAAACTCAAGCATACCTGAGATAGTCTTAGTGGAGTGTGGCATGGTGTCCACATAGATAGGAGTGTTATGGTGTCCTGGTGTATGTGTGTGGAAATGGTCGTTAGTAGAGTTTTTAGGTTCTAGGATGTGTAGTAGAGCATTGTTTGGGTTATGACAAGTGATACATTGGTTCTTTGGTGGAGCAACGTGATGGTGATGAATGGGATTATTCAATGTTTTGGGATATTTTGAGGAGGTGTAGGGCTTTGAATGTTGGGAAAATTGACGTCTGGGTGCTGAGGGAAAATGACAGGCTTGCCAAATTCCGAACCTGATCGAGCTCTTCTTGGAATTTTAGCAATCTCTGTTCAAGTTGGGACATTTTCCTTAGGAAACCGAGTATCATGGCCATTAGTGCCCTCAACCCGTTCAGTAGGGTTCTCTTTCCTGATGTTGTTCAAATTTTTCATCTTGCCTTTGTTATTGCTTTTAACAGGAATAAGAGAAGGAGTGGGTGAAGGGGCCCTGGAATAAGATTCTAATGCCAAAGTGGATGAACTAACATTTGAGCAGGGGAATAAATAAGCAAAACTAAAAATAAAAGGTAATCAAGTCAGTGGGAAGTATAAAACGTATTACAGTATTTAAACACATATGCGGGAAATGCCTTATTTTAATGATAAAAAATAGATAAATCCCAAAACGACACAAAAAGCAAGAAATAAAAGTCACTAATGGCTATTGGCCTTATTACATTCATAAAGTAAAAAAGATAAACTCCTATCTGCTTGGTGCCAGAAGGACCTTCCCACATTTGGCATCTTTAGCTTCGTTTAATAGCTTACCCAACTCGCGAAGTCCCAGCAATATGTATGCTCTGGCTAGATGTCTGCCTTCGGTCTCTTCTTCATTTTGACAATCTTCTATCCTTTTAGGAAATTTTCTCTCCAATTCTACTATGCCTCACTCCAAGAATCCTAACCTTTTGTTGGTAGTGACAACCATGTCCATCCATTCCTCAATCAGCTTATCTTTGGACTCTTGTATCTCTCGGGTTTTCCTATCACACTCACGAATCCTCTTGCACAGTTGGTTGTACTTGACTCGTGCCTAGGCAGTTTCAGTTATAATTCTTTCACCTCAGACAAACCCTGGCTGGCCCAGCCCATCATGATTTTCTTCTAACCAACCACAGTTGAAAGGAGTATAACTGGCATAATATATGTCTGGCTTTATGGTGTCTTTCCCCATTACGATCTTGCAATGCCACAATGTTGGGCTTGGCATTTGTAGGGACTATCATCATTTTGGATGTCAGCTCCGAAATGGCTCATCATATGTCAACCCTGGGTGTAACTTGCTTCCTACCCTCTTGCCTCTTAACTCTAAGAAGGACGTAGGGTAGGTTCCTCTTTGGCCAATCCGTATCAGGAAAGGTGAATCTCTGGATCAAATGATGAACACCATGGTCAGATTTGACATTCTCGGGCTGAGCAAACATCCTGGGTATGTAATGCATTCCCTTCAGATGGTGGAAAGAAATGTGATCATCCAGGTCCCTTCGCTGAATTTCTTGTCAAAATTTGCCTTTTTGGAGATATTCCACGAGCCATAGTTGAAGTAGTAGATTGTAGGATTTAAAGTGTTCTACTGTTTGTTGACACTTCTCCAAGGCTCGGTATATGATTGTGATCATCATGGGTACAATGCTGAATGTCTTCCCACCAATCCCTTCCATTAGGTTCTTGGTTACCATAGCCAGCCTAGTGTGGATTCTCCCTTTCTTCATTGGAAACATGATCATACCCATGAAGCAAAACATGATGATGAACACTTATTATGAATATGTCCTAAAGACGTGATGGCAAACTCGTCAAGGTAGGTATGGTATGATTGATGTGCTGTGACCGTACCTTTCATGCACGTAGTCAAAAGGTATGTATAATTCCTTCAGACATGTCAATTCAACATTCTTCTTCAAACCCGTAATTTTAAGAAAACCCTTGCCTTTTGCAGTTCTCAAGCATTAGCAAACCCAGAGTTTCCCACACTAGACCAGCTGTTTCCTCTTGTCTCCTCTAGAAAAACTGTCATTCCGACGTCCCCAATGCGGAACACGGCCCTTTCCCTATCCCAAAATAAGATAGCAGCTTCTATTATTATGTTGTCGGACCTCCAAAAGGGATGGTAGATTGCGCAGATATTTTCTTACAAGGGTTTGGTCATTAGAGTGTAAATCTCTCCACCAACTTAGCATTCTTGCATAGATGTTGGTGACCATGCCAAATCTGGGGACTTCGTGCCTCATATTTCGGCAAGACAAATAAGGTTAGGCCCTTACCTCCACCAGACTCGACTATTTAATATCAATAATTAGCATGCATCATTTTGTTATCAAAATAAATGCATAGAACGTGATGATGTTTGTTTGGGTTTTAGGGAAACTTAGTGAACTTAGGACAAGGCTATCTTAAAGGAACATTATGTGGATAACATAATTGACACGACTAGGTTTGACCAAGATGCATGCATAATTTAAACAGAGTAAGGTTTATATGAGGTTTTAGAGTGGTACCCTTGAGCGTATGACTTAAGGGGTAAGATGCGAAACTATCGACTGCACTGCTGATCGACTAGTTTTACCGCAAATATGCCTTTCTGAATTTAGGGTGTAATGAAATAGGAAGAGCGCAACAAGCATTACTTTAGTATCTGTTTGGAATAAGTAGAGTATGATTTTGAGCATAATTATGAAATAATTAAAAACATGTTGACAGGTATATCCACGTTAAGAAAACAATATATATAGCAGTTTTACAATTTAAAGCAACAATAAAGGAAGCAGTTTTACAATTTAAAGCAACAATAAAGGAAGGAAACAAGAAATATATGTCAGTTTTTCTTTTGAAGAAGAAATTAAATGCTTAAAGAAATTAAACAAGTAATTGTACATAGGGGTTAAAAATTCACAAAAAGGGTATGAAATGGTAAAAGCCTAAATATCCCAGCAGACTCAACATGCTGTCGCGCCCCCTTTTTCCCTTCCATCGGGAGTCCGGTTCATGACATTTTGGCATGGTACAAATCCTTCCTCTTTGGAAACGACTTTGCATTTTTTGAAGAGTCGCCACCTAACAATTTCTATGGCGCATTAGGGCACCTATATGGTTCATCTACAACTATGTTTGATAACCAGAGATATGGTAAGAGCTTGAAATTATCCTAAGGGGAAGGTGTTAGGCACCTCTCAGGATCAACTAGTGTGGTTCCAGGCCAGACAATTTTTATGAATTAGTGGAATTAGTAAATAAACAAACATCGCTCAAATAATAGGGAATTTAAGTTTAAATACACAAGCGTTTGAAAACAATTATTGAATGGAGAAATTTTGGAAAGAGTTACAATCTAAAGCATGCTTTTGAATGTAAAAGGGGTGTCCTAGGTTTATTTGTAATATGGATCACATCAATGCGATACCCGATATGATGCTCCTCAAAAGAGGGGATACACGTGGTATTCTCGCACCCGTCATCATATCCATATATATCCTTTCCTACCCCGTAAAGGTAATTAAGCGAAGATTGGTCTCGACTCTAACAACATGTTGTTACTCGTCCCTTACTACCAGTCTTGACTGAATTTAGGTCTCATATGCTATAAGGAAATTCCAGGCATACCCTCAAGTTTAAAGGCAAAATACTAAGGCGACATACAGAAGAAGTAGGACTGCATTTAATGGTGGAAAACACATAAAAGAAGCAGAAGGCTCAATTATACCTCAACAAATAGTGCACATATACAGCATGAGTTACACACTGTTAAGGTCTGAATTTAAAATCCTAAAGTAGGGTGTTTAAGTGGTAACATTAGAACCACATTTATGACATGACTTGGAAAAGATATCCGAATAAGTTTGCCTACTGATTTTAACAGTTGATAATTAACAAAGGTAGTTCCAATTCATTTAAGTTATTACCTAAGGCGTGCCTAGGAACAAAGAGAGATGCAGTTATACATAATCATTAAAAGGCAGCTCAAAGCTTATTTTTTTTCACTCTAAGAGCATGTTATTCTGGTCAAATGTATAGATTATTAACAGTTATTATAAGCACGATAATTAAGTTCGAAGTTGTTTTTTCTTTTCTATAATCAGCGATTTACACTAAGTGCTAGTGCAATAAAGTTCCTAAAACATGGCATCTAAATTGTAGAAAGAAGGATATCAAAATGTGTGCGGAAAAATTGCAGAATTCCTAAGAGCAGGATTTCTAAATACATAGGACAGGGATTCAGAATTTCCTAAGAGCAAGATTTGTATGTGCATATGGCAAGAATGCAATAAAGTGCTAATCATTAGCAGATTGTAAAACATGATGTTGTAAAGGTGCACATGCTAAAATAATAAATATGAGACCTAACAACATGATTTTTAATTCATGCGTGAACCCTAAGCATGTTTCGATTGCGCAATCAGGAGTATAAATCTAATAACATATTTTCTACCCTTAACATGCATATTTAACCCATCCTTATTCACTAGCCATTCCAATACTTGTTTACAATCTATTACAGACCATGGATTCAATTACATGAGAAATGCAAAGTAAGAAGTTACAATTATAGGAAGCCTAATTCTGACTTCCTCTCTGAGTAATGTAATAAACCACCTCAAATGCCAATATTCTTCCAAAGTCTTTCTTATATCGGAGTGTATCAAAATTCCCTAACGACCTCAAGGGATCTCAGGCAGTGCTCACACCCAGATTGAATAACCAAGAGCAAGAACAGTGTAGAAAGACCAGCTCTTATGTGTCCAGGTTCAGAGGGAGAGTAAGGGTCCTAAAGCAAGACACACACCAAAAGGGGCAGAACCTAATGATCTAAGAATTCATGTGAGAGTGCTTGACATATATTTAAGAGATTTGAGTTGCAAAATAGTTTTGAAAATTATTCGTTCGAAATAAATTTGCAACAACACTAGAAGAGTCTCTTAGGGAAAACCAGTTTCGAAAAGGACAGGGGATAGGAGAGAAACAACAACACATACTGAATAGGTTCAGAGAGTAGTACAACTTCAGCCATTGTAAATAGGGAAATAGGGTTGGGGAAATAGAGGACCCAAAACATAAGCACATAATTAGTCATGAATCAAGTGCAGTAGGACACATGCTAGTTGAGGGACATAAACAGGAACAAGTAAACATGATGATCACATTTGAACAAATGGGGGCAGAATTTTAAGCATGCTTAGTAAAACAACAAACAAGAAGTACAATTTAACATTCTGAGCCATTAACTTAGTGCAGAAAGAGCCGAGGATTGATAATGAAAGGAAAACATAGAGTTGAGTATCAAAATTTAAACTAAGAACATACTAGTTTAATAAGAAAGTGTAGAAAAAGCAAAACAAGTAGAGCTCCACAGTCTAGCCTTGGCTTTCATCTGGCTATACAAAGTAGTAGCACAAGTAGTAGAGAAAGAAAAGAGAGTTTGATTATGTATGTATGTGTTATGAACTAGTTATTTATATGTTTAAAGAAGAGAGGGTAGAATACTTATAGTTTTGAAAACAGGAAGGAAAATATGGTAACAAGTACTGACTTATCATAATTCTAGAAATAATAAAAGCTACAATCAATTAAAAATCCGGACTCCTTTCAAGTAAGGAGTCATAGTTCAAATAGGTATAACTGTTATATATATATATATATATATATATATATATATATATATATATATATATATATATATGGGTATACCCAAGTGTTTTAATATTTTTTCCAAATTTTTAAAGATTTTGAAAACCAATTTATTATATATTTTAACACTACAAAATTCAATAGTTGTTCCCAAAATTATCATTTTCGCGAATAATTTACTTTATTCTCATATTTACATAAAAATATAATTTAAATAGTTTTTGCGTATTTTTACACATTTGTTTGGTATTTTGAAAGCTAAATAGCATATAATTGCAATCATACCATATTTTACAATTGGCAATATTTTTATAATTATTAAATATTTTCCAATATTTTTAGACTAATATTTATACATTATTAATTATTCCAGTGCTTTTAATTTGTTTTAAAATCATTTTTGATATTTATTATAAAATAAAAAGAATATAATGGCTATTTAACTTTTATCCTAATTTCGTTGCAATTATAGCCCATTTGGATTCTAATTATAGCCCCCAATTTACCCAATCCTAACCCCTAAATGAGACCAACCCAATTTTTGTTTTTAACCCGGCCCAGCTCCGATTGAATCTGAGTCGTTGATAAAACGAGATCAACGGTCTAGACTCAATTGCCTTAATTAATTCCTAACTACTACCTCCTTGATCAATCATTTTTCTGAGACGGTCTCTCTCTCTCTATCTCTCTCTCTATATATATGTCTCTATACTGACTCTCCCTCTCCCTTCTCTCTAGATATTTCTGGTTCTCTTTTCTTATCTGATGAACCCCACCACCTCTCCGGCTACCTCCAGCCTCACCTCTTTCGACCACCAGTCATTATGAATCTTCACCTCATTGATTCCTTCTATATTTGAGGCCCAAGGAGCCTCCATCACGGGATATGGTCACTGAAGGCTTGGTCTGGTTTTTCTTTGGCATTTCTCCAATGGGTTTTGGTCCGATAGTGCTGTGGACAACATTATTGCTGAGTTTCATAGCCAGGTTTTTCTTATCTCCCACTGGTTTCTTATGAAACCCTAATCTAGAACCAAAACTTCTCAAATCTCTATTTTTTTTACGATTTAAACTCGTACCTTTATGTTTTGCACTATTTTCTACTTGATCTTTTTGATTATTCCAGTTTTAAATGTTGTTGTTCCCCTTTTTGAAACTAGGGTTTCTGAACCCCTTTTCGAAACCACTATATTTTTTAATTTGATTACTACTTTGTGATTTTTAGTACTATCCCTAAACTTTTTCCTTAAGTCTAATAAAACCCTAGCCTCATACATTTGTGTTCGTATTGTCTGCTTGTTTGTGTGTTCTTTTGGGTTCTTCTCTAAGTTCCTTGTTCTTTACTTTAGTTTTGGTTACTAGTGTTCCATTCACTTACCATTATTTGTTCTCCGTTTGAGCTTCCTCTGACTGGTTACATGACGATTTATAATGATTCTTACAAACCTTCTTTGAGACTGTGATACTTGCCTTAAAATTGGATTATGCGTATTGTCCTTATAGTTTGGGATTAATTTTTAATTTCTTCCTTAGTCTGCGGGATGCATTCCTTAACTAATATTAGGCTCCTAAGTTTTCAATCTCATTCCTGATCTTTTGGACTATTTTCTAGAATTTGAGTAGTATCTTGCCCTATATGTGTGCACGAATGTGTTGAATGATTTGTCTGACCTATTTCCCTAATTAGAGTATCATGTACCTAGTCTTTATTGAATACTATATTTTACTATGTTTCCATATGTGATTATACCCTACCTTCTAATTTCTTTCATTTTAAATGACTAATTTTTACCGTTTGATTTGCATTTCTAAATTAAGTGGAAGTCCATTTACTAATTTGTTTGTGATTGATGCTAGTTCCTTAATTAAAAGACTGTTGCCTTATTGTTAACTCTTACTCTGTACTATAAATACCCCCCTCCATTCTCTTTTGCAAACACACAACAGTCTTGCGACTTACATACATCGCTGAATTCTTTCAAAATCTCTCTTGCACTTTTTCTCTGTTGCTGTTCTTTGCTCCTGCTCACTATTAGTCAGCTGAAAGCCAAGGACAATATATCGTTACGACTTTGTCTTTGCATCCTACTTTTGCTCTTTTTTCTGGTATTTCTTCTATTTTATTTACTATTTCCAAAACAGCATGCTTTTGTGTGTATTGCATTTCTTCTTGTTTCTTTATGCTTTTACTTATAGTTATGTTGTTCTGATTGCAACTAGCATCCCTCTGTCTTAGTTCATTAATGTGACTATCTTTCCCTTAATTCAGTATACCTAGTGCTTCCCATATTTGCTCAATGCATGTTCTCCCTTACCCCTAACTCCAGTACATTATCACCATGTAATCCTGAACCTTTTGGGATGAATTATGTTGTGACTGTTTGAGTTTGGCAATACTTTTTTCTGATGTCTATGTTTGTGCAATTATGTTCCTACATGTCAACTACTTGTCCCCATGATCCCTACCCCCTATTTGTGTTTGCTTCCATGAACTCTATGTGGTACTCTAGTATGAGATTATCTTACTCACCTTCTTGCAAAAGCTATCACACTCTTCTATAAATTTCTTTCAACAACTGATTCCTTATGGATCAGGTTTTAAAACAGTTTTCCTTTCTCAACTCAATTTCTTTAAAAACTGTATCACACCTTTAAAACTCTTATAAAAATAGATTCTGCCCCCTTTTGTGTAAGCATTGCTTCAGGTATCTCTGAATACCCACTGAACTTTGATGCACAAGGATGATAATTTCACACGGCACTCGTTTCATATTTTTGGTAACTGTTTGGGTGCTGGTATTGGCCAGGGACCCAATGGGGCCCTAGGAAGCTTTGCCGCCCAAAGACCATGGCTATGAAACTCAAAAGAAGTGAGTTTGGAAGACTGGGATTGATTAAAGGCTCCCTATAGAATAACCTCTTATGTTTGTTTGCTTATGTAATTCATATCATGGTTTGTAATAACTTGTATACAACTGATTGGGGCTATATTGAAATTTGGCGGGGTTATGCATGTTTAGTTTAAAGTTATGGGTAGAAAACATGTATGCATCTCATATATTAGTAATCCTTCATTATACTATTTACTTTCAGCTTGTTTTCATACTCGTTTCGTAATCACGGCTAGCTAATAACTAATCAATAATTTTTAAAAGTTTTGCTACATTTTCACCTGCATTTAGAGACCATGTTTTAGGACTTTACGTGCATTAGACACCATGTTACTTAGGATTTATATTTTTTGTCTGAGTTGTAATTTGCTGAACGCCTCACCAATGTTTTATCTATTAATAGTTTTTAGGACAACAACGTCCTTTTAAAACCAGGATTAATATGAATGTTCATTGTTAAGACAAGTAGGCAATACATATGATGCCTAGGCAAGCTTTAGGCCTAATACAATCGATTAATCATATTTTACAAGTTTTAGACTACACAACCAATTTTAAACTCTTGAACTTCATTCCCTGTTTGACTCTATGAAGTTTACTCTATTTCTATTAAAACTCTAGTCCTATTTTTGAGATAATCTCGGAATCGTACATGTGCTTATCATGTTTCCTATTGGGTTGTTTTGCTTGTCCTGAATCGTGCTAATCTTTATTCTAAGCATTGTCAGGTTACTGCATCTTTAATGCTGCTACTATATTTTCAAACTATGTTTCAACATGTTTATCTATACTTTTACTAATTACTAAACTACAATATGCTTACTGTCGTCTTTTGTTACATATTTGAAAATTGAACATTCTTCGGGTCACTCCGTTTTAATCAAACCTTCAGCTTTTAACTGAATCTTACCTCTTTCTGTCATTCTGCTTTTTAAAACTTTTTCTTTGGACCATAAATGTGTTAAAAGACGTTCTAACTATATGCTTATTTTTGGAGAGATTTGGTGAGCCTTTCACATGCCATTGTATGTTCCCTTTATGTGTAGTCCTACTTGTTATGTATGGCGCCTAGCATTTTATCCTTTAAACCTAAGGGTTCATCCTAGTCCTTACCCTATAGTAATAGCTAGTCCTAAATACCATCTATAGCTTATAGGAGGGGATGGGTAATAGAACGCAATAAGCATTTGTGACCAATCCACGTGATTAAATAACCTTTACGGGGTGGGAAGGGTAGAATATGAAGATGATGACCGATGCCCTAATATCATGTGCGACCCCTCTTTGAGGATTGATTGCTTGGCATTATATTGAAGTGATCCATATTATCGTCAATCTACGACCCCTTTTCATTTGTTTGATTTCTTTAGAATTGTTTAAACCTTTCAAATTTCTGCTTTCTCTCTCTCTACTTACTTTCAAAAGTTTCAAATTAGTTGCAATGTTTGCAAGTCCTTATTTGAGGCTTGATTGTTTACTTGTAAATTTACAATTTTAACATGGCCCGGACCACACTTGTGGATCTTGAGGGGTGCCTAACACCTTCCCCTCGAGATAATTTCTAGCCCTTACCCAAACTCTTATTTCTTCAACTCAAACACTTCTTAAAGTGTCCTAATGCACTATAATCATTAGGTGGTGACTATCCAATTCCAAAATCCAATTATCGAAAGGGAATAGAGTTGTCCTCCCAAATGCCGTAAACCCGATTTCGACAATTAGAAAAAGGGGGCGTCAACAGTATGGAGACTCTGCTGGGGATTTTCTTTTAGGATTTTACAATTTGACGTTGTTTGTGACTTAATTTATTTATTATTGATTTTACTTAAATGTCTTTATTTCTTCTTCTATGAAACTGACTTGTTTCTTTATTTCTTTTCTTTAATGCTTTCTTTTACCGCTTTCATTTAATATTGTTTTAATCACGAGAAATTATTATAATCATTATCTTATGAACGTGCAAGTGTGGGACAACTTGTTTCAGTATTGTAATTTAATCTTGAACATCATATCACATCGTTCCAAACAAATACTATAGCAACGGTTATAATGAGTGATTGCACCCTTCCGATATTATCACCCCCTAAATTTGGAAATGGCATAATTGCGATAAAATCAGTCGATCAACGGTGCAGTCGAAGATTCCGTGCCTTTCCCTCTTAAGTTGTCCGCTCAAGGGTACCGGTCTAATACCCCATAGAAATTTGACTATGTTTAGCTGCGTATGCATCATGGTCTAACCTAGCCGAGTCAGTTATGTTGTCAACGTAATGACTCATTAAGATAGCCTTGTCCAAAGTCCACTGGGTTTCGTTGAAACCTAAATGGATATCACAATATTCTGTGCATTTATTTGGAGAACGAAATGCTATTTATGCTAATTATTTGATTAAATAGTCGATTTTTGTGGGTGTAAGGGCCTCACCCTTTTGTTTTGCAGAAATAATTGACGAAGTTCCCGACTTCGGTATGGTCAACATACCTTCACTCTTGCTAACCTGGTGGAGGAACCTCCCATCAAGTAACCAAATCAATGAATGGAAAGAGAGGGCTAGTGAGAAGCTGAAATATCTGGAATACAGTCTGTTGGAATTGGAAGGGAAAGTGAGGAAGAGAGTCACCGACTGTCAAAAAATTGATGGAAGCAAAGGAGAACATCCGGCAATTGTATTTTTACTGGAAACTCTACACGAGGTGGATGACTTGATCAACGAGACTATTCGACCCGATGAAGTCTCTTCTAGGACCAAGTAGTTAGGAGTCATTTCTTTTCGCTTTTAATGTAATAAGGCCAATGGCCATTAGTGATTTACTTTCCGTTATTTAGTGTCGCTTTGGGATTCATCTTATTTTTTATCAAAAAAATGAGGCATTTAGCTTTATATGTTCTCCACTTAACTTGTCGCTAGGCCCACCTCGGGTACATCGAGGTACCCAAGTTAGGACACGATTTATATTCTTGCACTATGTGTGTAAATATTGGAACATTTTCTACTCATGATCAACACTAACTTGTTACCTTTTTATTTTTCTTTTATTTTTATTCCCCTTCCTAATGGTTAGTTCATGCACTCTGGCATCATCATCATACTCTACGAGATCCACAGGCCCTCCACCACCTCCTCCTCCAAGTCTTATCATAAACAAGAACAACGCTAAGATGGAAGACTTGAACAACAAAAAAGAGAACTCGGGTGAACGGACGAAGGTTACTCAGGGTATCCAGATCTCCAACGAATGTGTTACCCAACTTGAGCAGAAGTTATTAAAACTTCAAGAAGAACTGGATCAAGTTCGAAACTTGGAAAACTTTCCATTTTCCTATACCTCTCCTGATATCCGCTTACCCAACACCCAAAAGCCCGCACCTCCACAGATAACCCCACAACCACAGAAACAACCCACTCATACTCAACATTGCAACACATGCCTCACTTCCAATAACCCTCCATTGCTCATCCCTGAACCATTAAACACCACAAATGACTCTCTCCACAACACCCCCATATATGTCGAAACCATAACATACTATACTCAACCAATCTCAAACACACCTGAGTCTGATGACAAGGACTCTCTTATTAGGAACCTGGCCGCAGAACTCAAGAAGTTGACTTGCCGAGTCCAGGAAGTTAAAGAAAACAAATGTATTGAGGGGATGAATTATGAGGACCTTTGCATTCAGCCATATGTTGAACTTATTGGGGGGCACAAACCTCCCAATTTTGAAATGTTGGATGGCACGGGAGATCACATAGTCCTTTTGAGGACATACTGCGACAAACTGATTGGAGTCTGGAAGGATGAGAAGATCTGTATAGAGCTCTTTGTGAGATATCTGAAAGGGGATGCTCTATCTTGGTACATCAGCCAAGACCCCAAGAAGTGGACAAGCTAGGTAGGTATGACATCCGATTTCATGGATAGTTTTAGATTCAATACAGAGAATGCAACAGACATATTCTACATCTAGAATTCGAAGAATAAACCTACAGAGACATTCTACTAGTATGCTACTCATTGGAGATTAGAGGCTGATAAGTTCAAGCAGGCCTTAGAATAGGAACAAATGAATAGATTCTTCGTTCGAGCTTAGGATCCACAATATTGTGAGAGGTTGATGCTAATCAATCGCCCGAAATTCTCCGATATCATCAAGATAGGGGAAAGAATTGAGGAGGGCATTAAGAGAGGTATGGTTACTAACTTTGAAGCATTATAGACTACCAACAAGCCTCTATAGTCTGGTGGCACATCTAACAAGAGGGATGTGAGTGCTTTTATGGTCGCACAAAGAACAAAATCCCCGATAAAATACAAAACTTACCAATTACCTCCACTTACATATCAGCCTACCGAAATTACTAAGCACTCACACCCTCCTACCAGAATCCACCACCCATTTATCAATCATCTCCACCTCCCACATATCAGCCCACTTCAACAAGATACTCTCAACCCGCACTTAACTATAAAGCTAATGCGCAACCCTCTCACTACCAGCTACCTCCCACTCGCCAAAACTTCCCTAGACCTAGACCAAAGTTTGACCGCATACCTCCCAGATAGTACACAACCATCACTAAACCAGTCGACCAGCGATATGAAAGACATAAAGCTACTGGTTATGTCACCCATATCGCTGCTGTATCTCCAAAAAATCCTTCCCCATGGGTCAAACCGAACAAAACCTGTGTGTACCATTTCAGCATGAAGGGGCATAACATTGACGAGTGCTGCTCATAGAAGGATAAGATCCAAGCTCTGATCGACAACAAGATCATCGTAGCAGAGGACACTGCTCCTAATGTTTGCAACAACCCTCTACCTGGCCACAAGGGATGAGGCATTCACATGATCAAGATTGAAGATGATTAGCACCCAAAATGGTCAATTAGATTGATTATTGAAGCTGATGAGCCAAAGAAACCAACAGTCACGTTTCACCCGATTATTATCCAAATTCAGACCTCTAGGTACGATGTGGTAAACATGTCTATACCATTTGAGTTCTAAGAACCTTCTCTCGCAAAGGCGCCCGGACAAATTGAGGTTGCGTTTGGAGTTCCAAAATCACCTGTACAATTTGAAGTTAATGTGTTACCTCTAAGGGTGACTATTCCGGTAGCAATGTGACTCATAATACCGTTCCACTCAACTATTAATGGAAGGATAACAAGATCGAGAGTATCCTGAATTAGTGTGGATATGAGCCTGGAAAGGGACATGACAAAAACCTCCAGTGAATCACCAAACCCATCAAGCTGAAAAAACATGGTAAGAATATTTGTTTGGGGTATGAATACACTCGGAAAGAGTTTGATGAATGGTCTCTACCATGGAGCGGTTCCTACTACCCGATGGAGCATCCTATACCTCATCTATAGTAAACATTCTAACCAGCAGATATCATATATGGGTCAGAAGAAGAAGAGGCATTGGCGGCAATGAGGAATCTGTTTCTCGATTATAACAATACGGACTGATGTGTCATTTTTTAGGAGGAGGTAGAGGAGAATGCCTCTATAAAACGAGGAGAATGCCTCAATAATTGGTCAATCAGAACCACCAGTGTCAAAAACTCTTCTAGGTAGCAAGGCTAAACAAAGCACCACGCGTTACATTTTACTTTTTACTAGCTAATTTTCATTTCTTATTTTGCTTTTACTTTGAAAAAAAACTCCGATGTTCAAAACAATTATGAAACTTATTCAAAGAATTTTGAGTTCCCTATATATCTCACTCTTATTATTTTTCACTTTCATTTACTTTATTTACGCAGCATTACTATTACTTATCTTGATGACGAACCGATGATTGTGACTTGCAACGAGACAACGCAACAAAAGGATATAGATTCAGAAGAGGATGGCATACTAGAAGAGGTCGTTAAAGAAGTTAAGGATTTTTAAAAATAGGCCCAAGTCTAACTTGGATGAAAATGGGGTCGTTAACATAGGGGATACCGAGAACGTAAAGGAAACGTGCATCAGTGTTCACCTGTCACCATCAGAAAAGAAAGAGTACACAGATTTTCTATGGGAATATGAAGTCATATTCGCCTGGTCGTATGATGATATCATTGGTCTCAATACATCCATTGTAGCTCACAAACTGACAACAGGTCCAACATGTTCGCCGATAAAGTAGAAGCTCAGGAAATTCAAACCTGACAGGAGTTTGAAGATAAAGGAACAAGTTACCATACAGGTCAAAGCCAATGTTCTCAGGGTACTGGAATATCCGACATGGTTAGCAAATATTGTGCAAGTGTCGAAGAAAGATGGGAATATTAGGGTCTGCGTCGACTAGCAGAATCTTAACCGGGCAAGTCCCAAAGACGACTTTCCCTTACCAAACGTACATATTCTTATTTGTTAGAAACACGTTCTCAATGCAATATACTAAAACGTGTGTTCTTTTGTGTAGGTTTTGATTAATGACAAACGAAGCGAAAATTAATATATGACGAAGTTCAAGAAACAAGAGCACAATTGATATACAACGAGATTCAAGCTCAAGACAAAGTTTTATAAGTTTAATTGAGTCATTCTTATTTGTGATCTTGATCCTACAACTTGACTCGTAACATGGCTTCTCTCATAAAACTATTTTCCAAAATCATGCATATTTAATTTAACGTCAAATGATTAAATCATGCATATTTACAGTAGTCAAAATAATTTTTAGACATGCCTTAAAAATCTGGACTAAGATAATCGATTATGTGCTTATGATAATCGATTTTTTTAAGCCAAGCCTGCATGACAATCGATTGTGAACTAATGACAATCGATTGTGAGTAAGACAGTGAGCATCAGGTTTTTCAAACCTGCATGACAATCGATTGTGAACAAATGACAATCGATTGTGATGAGGCAGTGTCCATCAAAGTTTTTTCAGAACTCAGAATAATCGATTGTGAAGCTAATGACAATCGATTGTGAAGAGACAGTGTCCTTCAGATTTTTCAAAGTCACAAAATAATCGATTGTGAACTTATGACAATCGATTGTGTTGAGGCAGTGACTTCCAGACTTTTTCAGAACTATTAAATAATCGATTCTGAGTATATAACAATCGATTGTCATAAGGCAGTGTCTAAAATGTTTTTCAAAAACTGATAAGTAATCGATTGTTGACTTTGTGCAATCGGTTGTGAAGCTGACCGTTGTCGTAAAGTTTTCAAATACCGTCAAGTAATCGATTATTGATTCTGTATAATTGATTGTTGTGATTAGAATCCGGAAAAGATTTTGTGAACGTTATTGGGTAATTGACTATTGATTTGGTATAATCGATTGTTTTGATTAAAATCCAGAAAAGATTTTTTGAACGTTGCTGAGTAATCGATTGTTGATTCTGGACAATCGATTGTTTGTGGTAAAATCTGGAAATGATTTTTTGAACGTTGCCAGTAATCGATTATGGATTGTAAGTAATCGATTATCAAGCGTAATATCTGGGATTGAAATTTTGATCTGACTGGCAGACAATCGATTGTTGGGGTTTGACAATCGATTGTCAGTGAGTAAAATCAGCAACTCTTAATTGGCAATTAGGCAACGGTAATGCCAAGTTTTTCAACTATAAATACAGCTTCATTTCAGTGTTTTAAACACAACAACATACTACAACTGATCATTACATTGCCATAAGCTTGCATACTTTTGTTTATCATTTTATATTCAATTTCATAAAGCTTTTGAGAGCCATATTCTTGTCCAAAGTTGTTGTGATCTAGAGCTTACTTCTTTTACTCATACCTACTCATAAAGGAGTATTTTGTTTGAGTGTTAAGTGTTTTACACACTTGTACGAGAATTGTGATTCTCTTGTTGTAAGGAACTTGTGTTTCCTTGGTTGAAGTCTTGGAGTGTTGTATCTCCGAGCAAAGGTGTTAAGGCTTGTGTCCTTAAGTTGTAAAGGTTTGTTGAGCACCCGTAAGCTTAACAAGTTAGTGGAATATCTCGAGAGAGTCTCTCGGGGACTGGACTAGCCACGTGTTGTGGTGAACCAGAATATATCGGTGCGTTCTTTCCTTTTTGTTTATTTAACGCACTTATTTATTTCCTGCAAATTTCAATTTCCGCAAGTTTACGCTAAATTTTATCATAACGCTATTCACCCCCCCTCTAGCGTTAAGCGTATTTTTTAACAATTGGTATCAGAGCCCAACTCTCTGAAAACTTAACAGTTTGAGAGAACCATCCATGGCTTCTACTCGTGACTCTTTTGCAGGAATAGGTGAAGGTTATTTTAACATGTTGCCCCCAATATTTGATGGAAATAATTACTTATATTGGAAAGATCGAATGAGAATTTTCATCACAGCCAACTACCTTTATCTATGGCAAATTATCAAGCATGGTGATCAAATGACAACAAAAGTTGGGAAAGCCAAGGTAAGTGAATACAACACTAATGCAATAAATATGTTGTATAGCGCCTTGAATCAGGAAGACTATCATAATATTTCCCACTACAAAACCGCCAAAGAAATGTGGGACAAGCTGGAGGAAATGTATGAAAGCACGCCTCAAAAAGCGGACAGCTCATATGATGAATCAACTGGCCAATGTCTCATGGCAAATGAAGAAGAAGAGGTAAGTACGTCCAACTCTCACTCGCTTGAAGAAGTGCAAAATGCTTATAATAAATTACATAGTGAGTTTGTTGATGCTTCCAAGACTATTAAAGATTTGCAGAAAACTCTGTTGTTACAAGAAAAAGATTTTCAAAAACAGCTTTCTTAGAAAGAAAAGGATGTAGAAAAACTGGTTTTAGAAAATGAAAAGCTGAAAGAGGAAAACAAGTTTTTTGGAAAAAGAAGCGCCGATAAGCCCGAAAGTTCTACTAAAAGTTGTTCTTCTTGCTTGCATCTCAAAAATGAGGTAGATAGACTCAAAGGTACCTTAGATAAGTTTAATTCTTCGCACAAAAACTTGAATGATGTTCTTGTTAACTTGAAATCAACCAAGCATGGAATAGGCTTTAAGAATGAAGAAAAGGTTGACGCTAAGCCCCAACAACCTAAAGCTCAACCTAGGATTAACAATAGAAATGCTTATCCTAGAAACAACAACTCTAGAGCCAATATGCATGCTAGACAAAATGCTGAACTTTTTAGAAGACCTAGGAATGACTTACCACCTAGAAATAGTCACCCTAGAAATGATGCATTTTAGGCCAAATTTTGAACCCCTTAGAAGACCTAACAATGGCCCTCAACCAAGAAACAATCACTCTAGAAATGCTGCCCCTCCTAGAGCTCATAGTAGGAGAAATAATTCTCATGAAATGCGAAATAGTCATAGTGTTCAAAATAGAGTAAGAAATTTTCATCCGTCTAGTTACTATGAACCTAGAAGGATGCATAACCCAAATGTGACTTGTCATTATTGTAGACGTATTGGTCATATTGCTCCTGCATGCTTTACACGTCATAGACATATTACTCAATCGCATCATTATAATATGCCTAACCCCCAAGGAACCAAGATGGCATGGGTACCTAAAGAACATTAATTTGTTTTGTAGGTGTGCTTGAAGGGATCAAGTGTACTATGGTACCTTGATAGTGGATGCTCAAAGCATATGACGGGAGATGAATCCAAATTCCTTCAATTAGAGCACAAAGAAGGAGGAAGTGTTATCTTCGGTGATAACAATAAAGGAAAGATCATCGGCATCGGCTCGGTCGGTAAGGATGAAAATTCCTCTATTAAGCATATATTACTTGTCAAAGGATTAAAGCATAATCTCTTGAGCATAAGCCGATTGTGTGACAAGGGAAATCTTGCTCTATTTTTTCGGATGAATGCCTAGTATTTAGACGTAGTGATTTCAAAATCATACTTCGTGGTTTTAGAGTGGATAATATTTATATGGTTGATCTTGCTAATTCCTCACCCGATTATGTTGATTGTCTAATGAGTAAAGAGGATGATACTTGGTTATGGCATCGTAGAGTAGCACATATCAATATGCATCTTTTGAACAAATTGATTTCTCAAAACTTAGTTGTTGGTCTTCCCAATTTAAAATTTGAAAATGACTCTATTTGTGATTCGTGTCAAAAGGGGAAGCAAACAAAAGCATCTTTCAAATCTAAAAATATTGTTTCAACTTCTAGACCATTTCAATTTCTTCATATGGATTTATTTGGTCCCTCTCATTGAAAGTCTAGGAAGAAATAAATATGCTTTTGTGATTGTTGATGATTACTCGAGATTTACTTGGACTTTATTTCTTGCCAATAAAAGTGATGCTTTTCAAAATTTTAAATATTTTCTTAAGCATGTTCAAAATGAGAGAGAAACAACCGTCACTTCAATTAGAAGTGATCATGGGGGAGAGTTTGATCACAATCTCTTTGCGGACTTTTGTGATGAACTCGGAATCGAGCATACCTTTTCCGCTCCACGTACACCACAACAAAATGGGGTGGTGGAAAGGAAAAATAGGTGTCTCGAAGAGATGGCTAGAACCATGCTCGACGAAGCTAAGATACCCAAACATTTTTGGGCGAACGCCGTGAGTACCGCTTGCTATGTTCTAAATAGAGTAGTAATTCGGCCGATACTCATGAAAATCCCCTATGAACTTTATAAGGGAAGAAAACCAAATATTTCCCATTTTAGAGTTTTTGGTTGCAAATGTTTTGTTCATAACAATGGCAAAGACCAATTGGGTAAATTTGATGCTAAGTCGGATGAAGGTATTTTCATTGGATATTCCTCACGTAGTAAAGCATATAGGGTCTTTAATAAAAGAACCCAAATTGTGGAGGAATCCCCTCATGTTGTATTTTCCGAAAATAATGCTCGCTTGGCGAGAAAGGATTCCGGTTTTGATCTTGCAGGTATCTTAGATAGTTTGAAAGACAAAATACAAGAGGAACCATCCAAGGAAAATAAAGATGAAACTGAGGAACAACCAACGGAAGAAGCGCCACAATTGGAAAAAGAAACAGAAGTGCCAAATGAGTGGAGGACGATCAACGATCACCCTCTTGAACAGGTAATTGACAACGTTGGAGACAAGGTAAGTACCCGAAACTCTCTCAAAAATACCTTAGAACATACTGCTTTTGTTTCTCAAATTGAACCCAAAACCATCTCAGAAGCAATTGGGGATGAATTTTGGACCTTGGCAATGCAAGAGGAGCTTAACCAATTCGAACGCAATGACGTTTGGGATTTAGTGCCAAGACCCGAAGGTCATACCATAATTGGTACGAAATGGGTTTTTCGCAATAAACTAGATGAAAATGGTATAATCACTAGAAACAAAGCTAGGCTTGTAGTAAAAGGCTATAATCAAGAAGAGAGTATTGACTATGAGGAAACATATGCTCCCGTAGCTAGATTAGAAGCTATTCGCTTATTGCTTGCATTTGCCTCTTCTATGAATTTCAGTTTATATCAAATGGATGTGAAAAGTGCATTTCTAAACGGTTTTATTCAAGAAGAAGTTTATGGTGAACGACCCCCCGGTTTTGAAGATTTTAAATCTCCCGATCATGTTTTCAAACTCAAAAAGGCTCTTTATGGTTTAAAACAAGCTCCCCGAGCTTGGTATGAAAGATTGAGTAAGTTTCTTTTGGAAAATGATTTCATTAGGGGGAAAGTTGACACAACTCTCTTTGTTAAGCATAAAAACAATGATATTTTGTTAGTTCAAATATATGTAGATGATATTATATTTGGTGCTACTAACAATGTTTTATGCAAGGAATTTTCCGATTTAATGACAAGCGAATTTGAGATGTCTATGATGGGTGAGTTAACATTCTTTTTGGGATTACTAGTAAAGCAAATGAAAGAAGGTACATTCATTTGTCAAACCAAATATTGCAAAGAATTGCTGAAACGATTTGAGATGAACAATGCAAAAGAAATGGCAACTCCCATGAGCACATCCGATCATCTAGACAAAGATGAGAAAGGTAAAGAAGTCGACACCAAAAACTATCGAGGTATGATTGGATCTCTTCTTTATCTTACTGCTAGTCGTCCGGACATCATGTTTAGCGTGTGCTTATGCGCTCGTTATCAATCGTGTCCGAAGGAGTCTCACCTTACTGCGGTAAAACGGATTTTAAGGTATCTTGTCGGTACTACAAATGTGGGTCTATGGTACCCCAAAGGCTCTTCATGCCAACTTGTTGGCTACTCCGATTCCGATTTTGCTGGATGCAAATTGGACCGCAAGAGCACTAGTGGCACTTGCCATTTGCTCGGTAGCTCTCTCGTTTCTTGGTTTAGCAAGAAACAAGTAAGTGTTGCGTTGTCCACAACCGAGGCTGAATATGTAGCCGCGGGGAGTTGTTGCGCTCAAATCCTATGGATGAAACAACAACTCTTGGACTATGGCCTAAGTCTTGATCATATCCCTCTTAGATGTGATAATATTAGTGCCATATGCTTGACGAAGAACCCCGTTCTTCATTCGCGAACGAAACACATTGAAATTAGACATCATTTTATTAGAGATCACGTTCTCAAAGGCGATGTCGAAATTGAATTTGTTGAAACCAAAAACCAATTGGCAGACATCTTTACAAAGCCTTTAGAGAAAGAGTCCTTCTTCCGAATTCGCAGTGAACTCGGGATTCTTGACTCCACGTTGATCTAAGTCATGCATTGCATTTTTTTGTTACATGATTTCTAACTTGAGCGTCGGAGACGTCTAATCCTTTTTTGCAGGTATCGCCCTAAAAGTAGGGGGAATTATAAAGCATGACGCGCAAGAATCGAGTCTTCTTCAGAAAAATCTGCTTCTGTCATCTAATAATCTATTATCTCGTATCAATAATCGATTGTAATGCTATCATTTGAGCAATTATACTCTCTTTAAATAATCACGCCTTCTTTCCAATAAATAAACAAGGTTTATTTCATCTTTGACATCTTATTATTATTTTTGCTAATGGCAAAAGGGGGAAGATAACGGGTATGCACTCTCAATAATCATAAGCTTAAATTGAGGGGGAATTCTCAAATTGAGGGGGAACAAATTGCATACTTGTTACATGTATATACTTGTCTTGAATCGCCAATATAAATTGCTTGTCTTGCATATCCCGCTTATTGTTTGCCATTATCAAAAAGGGGAAAATTGTTAGAAACACGTTCTCAATGCAATATACTAAAACGTGTGTTCTTTTGTGTAGGTTTTGATGAATGACAAACGAAGCGAAAATTGATATATGACGAAGTTCAAGAAACAAGCGCACAATTGATATACAACGAGATTCAAGCTCAAGACAAAGTTTTATAAGTTTAATTGAGTCATTCTTATTTGTGATCTTGATCCTACAACTTGACTCGTAACATGGCTTCTCTTATAAAACCATTTTCCAAAATCATGCATATTTAATTTAACGTCAAATGATAAATCATGCATATTTACAGTAGTCAAAATAATTTTTAGACATGCCTTAAAAATCTGGACTAAGATAATCGATTATGTACTTATGATAATCAATTGTTTTAAGCCAAGACTGCATGACAATCGATTGTGAACTAATGACAATCGATTGTGAGTAAGACAGTGAGCATCAGGTTTTTCAAACCTGCATGACAATCGATTGTGAACAAATGACAATCGATTGTGATGAGGCAGTGTCCATCAAAGTTTTTCAAAACTCAGAATAATCGATTGTGAAGCTAATGACAATCGATTGTGAAGAGACAGTGTCCTTCAGATTTTTCAAAGTCACAAAATAATCGATTGTGAACTTATGACAATCGATTGTGTTGAGGCAGTGACTTCCAGACTTTTTCAAAACTATTAAATAATCGATTGTGAGTATATAACAATCGATTGTCAAGAGGCAGTGTCTAAAATGTTTTTCAAAAACTGATAAGTAATTGATTGTTAACTTTGTGCAATCGATTGTGAAGCTGGCCGTTGTCGTAAAGTTTTCAAATACCGTCAGGTAATCGAATATTGATTCTGTATAATCGATTGTTGTGATTAAAATCTGGAAAAGATTTTTTGAACGTTATTGGGTAATCGATTATTGATTTGGTATAATCGATTGTTTTGATTAAAATCCGGAAAAGATTTTTTGAACGTTGCTGAGTAATCAATTGTTGATTCTGGACAATCGATTGTTTGTGGTAAAATCTGGAAAGGATTTTTTGAACGTTGCCAGTAATCGATTATGGATTGTAAGTAATCGATTATCAAGCGTAAAATCTGGGATTGAATTTTGATCTGACTGGCAGACAATCGATTGTTGGGGTTTGACAATCGATTGTCAGTGAGTAAAATCAGCAACTCTTAATTGGCAATTAGGCAACGATAATGCCAAGTTTTTCAACAATAAATACAGCTTCATTTCAGTGTTTTAAACACAACAACATACTACAACTGATCATTACATTGCTATAAGCTTGCATACTTTTGTTTATCATTTTATATTCAATTTCATATAGCTTTTGAGAGCCATATTCTTGTCCAAAGTTGTTGTGATCTAGAGCTTACTTCTTTTACTCATACCTACTCATAAAGGAGTATTTTGTTTGAGTGTTAAGTGTTTTACACACTTGAAAGAGAATTGTGATTCTCTTGTTGTAAGGAACTTGTGTTTCCTTGGTTGAAGTCTTGGAGTGTTGTATCTCCGAGCAAAGGTGTTAAGGCTTGTGTCCTTAAGTTGTAAAGGTTTGTTGAGCACCCGTAAGCTTAACAAGTTAGTGGAAAAATTCGAGAGAGTCTCTCGGGGACTGGACTAGCCACGTGTTATGGTGAACCAGAATATATCGGTGCGTTCTTTCCTTTTTGTTTATTTAACGCACTTATTTATTTCCTGCAAATTTCAATTTCCGCAAGTTTATGCTAAATTTTATCATAACGCTATTCACCCCCCTCTAGCGTTAAGCGTATTTTCTAACATTATTGACAATTGTGATTAGAATGAACTGTAGTTGTTTGTTGATTGTTTTGATGGGTATCATCAGATATGGATGGATGAAGAAGGGGCAAAAAAATGGCTTTCATGACATCGTGAGGAATGTATTATTACAAAATGATGTCGTTTGGGTTGAGAAATGAAGGGGCCACCTACATGAGGGCCATGAATACTATTTGCCATGACATGATACATAAATATATTGAGATATATATGGTGATGTTATCATCAAATGCAAGAAAGCCGCCAACCATATGGAAGATTTGTGGAAGTTCTTTAACAGACTGAGAAGGTACAATCTAAAACTGAACCCCGCCAAGTGTGTATTCGGTATTCTTGCCAGGAAAATTACTCGGGTTCATTATAAGTTGACGAGGAATAGAACAGAATCCGTCAAAGGTTACAGCCATTCAAGAGCTGCCACCGTCAAATAACAAGAAGGACATGATGAGTTTTCTAGGGAGACTCAACTTCATCAGTCGGTCATAGCTCAGTCATTCGTCATTTGTGAACCCATCATCAAAATGTTGAAGAAAGACGTTGCTACCAAATGGACTGATGATACTCAGAAAGCCTTTGATAAAACCAAGGAATAGGTGTCAACGCCGCTAGTTTTGGTTCTGCCCGAACCAGGTAGACCTCTATTGCTCTACCTTGTATTATTGGATGGAGCATTCGGTTATGCTCTAGGAAAACACGATGAAATAGGGAGAAAGGAGCAAGCGATCTACTATCTCAGTATGACGTTCACCCCGTATGAGGCCCGATATTCTCTATTAGAGCACAACTATTGTTCTTTGGCTTGGATAGCTGAGAAATTGAGGTACTATTCCGTGCCTACAGTACATATCTCATATCAAGAATGTATCCACTGAAGTATATCTTCTAGAGGCCTATGTCCTCTGGCAAGGTCGCCAAGTAGCAAATCCTATTAAGTGAATTTGACATTGTTTATGTGACTGAGAAGGTAATAAAAGGACAAACCTTGGCGGATAATCTCACCAAGAATCTCGTGGATGGAGAATATGAGCCTCTAGAAATGTATTTTTCCAATGAAGAGGTATCTTTCATAGGAGAGAATATTGCAGAATCCTATGATGGTCGGACAAAGTTTTCGATGGAGCAGCAAATTTCAAAGGAGTTGGCATAGGGGCAGTCTTAGTGTTAGAAACCATCCAACATTATCCTATATCTGCAAAAATCAGATTCCCATTAACCAAACCTATGGTTGAATACGAAGCCTGCATCTTGGGGCTCAATATGGTTATTAACTTGAACATTCAAGAGTTGCTAGTAATCGGGGATTCAAACTTGCTCATATATCAGGTTCGGGAAAAATGGGCAACCAAGAACTCTAAGATACTTCCCTACCTGCATCACATATAGTAGTTGAGGAAGAGATTCACAAAGATAGAGTTTTAGCATGTCCCTAGAGTGCATAATGAACTCGCGGATGCATTAGCTACTCTATCATCTATGATTCAACATCCAGATAAGAATTTCATTGATCCCATCCCGGTAAAAATTTATGATCAGCTAGCTTAATGTGCTCATGTCAAGGAGGAAGCAGATGGAAAACCATGGTTACATGACAGCAGCAGAATGTCTAGAACTTGCAAAGGCTACTTAGAAGTGAACCCTTCTGCGGCTGTCTAACAACTTCTTTAACAGTGGAGGAATCCTTTACAGGAAGATACCTGGTTTGGGGTTACTAAGGTGTGTCGAGGCAAAGGAAACATCCAAGTTCTTAGACAAAGTGCACATATGAATGGTTTTGCCTTAGCAAAAAAGATACTACGGTCAAGATATTTTTTGACGACTATGGAAATGGACTGCATCCAGTATGTTCGCAAATGCTATAGCCGTCAGATACTCGTAGATATGATAAAGGTTCCCCCATATGAGCTTACTGAAACAAGCTCGCCATGGCCGTTCGCCGCTTGGGGAATGGATGTTATCGGACATATTGAGCCTGCCACATCAAATGGGCATGGGTTCATTGTAGTGGCGATTGATTATTTCACCAAGTGGGTTAAAGCAGCATCATATAAGGCAATGACCAAAACAGTTGTGGCATATTTTTTCCGTGACCGTATTGTTTGTCGGCTCGAAATTCCAAAGTCAATCATTACTGAGAATGGTTCCCATCTCATCAATGACTTAATGAAAGCAATGTTTGAATAATTTGTGATCAAACACAAAAACTCTATAGCATATAGGCCTGAGATGAATGAAGCTGTAGAAGCAGCCAACAAGAATATTAAGAAGATACTAAAGAAAATGATAGAAAAGCATAAATAGTGGCATGAGAAGTTATAATTTGCCTTATTGGGATACCGCACCACAGCCCCCACATCAACCGGGGCAACTCACTATATGCAGGTTTATGGTACAGAGGCGTTCACTCCTGTCGAGGTAGAAATTCCCTCCTTTAGGATCACGCGATATGTGGAGTTAGATGATGCATAATGGGTAAAAGTTATCTACGAGCAGCTAGTCCTTATAGATGGTAGAAGAATGAATGTATTTTAACATGTTCAATAGTATCAGACTAAAATGTCCAGAGCTTTCAACAAAAGAGTCAAGCCAAGGAAGTTTACACTAGAGCAACTGGTATTGAAGAAATTTTCTGCACCAAGATGAAGAAAAAGGGAAATTCTCTCCAAATTGGCAAGGCCCATATGTGGTTCATCGGGTTCTAACAGGAGGAGCTCCCATACTTGCAGAAATGGACGCAGAAGTCTTCCTGAAGCTAATCAATTCAGATGCAGTAAAACGATTCTATGAGTAACCATATATGATTTCTTTTATGATGTAATTTGAACTACGCCTAACCTATTCTCATTTAAGAGGGGATACGTAGGTAGCCCTATGGGTTCGGTCACAATTCAATAAAGTTTCCATTTCCCTGATATTGGAAACTGGGGATAAATTTTGAGGAGGATCCACAAAATTGAAAAGTTGAGTGTCAACCATTCATTGCATGCAGTCATTGGAAGCGCCAGCCCAGTAAACTGTGGCAAAATGTTTAGGAGGACCCTCAAAATTCCGGAGCAAGAGAGGTTGCAATGTCTTGAACCGCATCACAGTCGTCGAACCATCTAAAAGAAAACTATTTTCGGTTGTATATTTACATTACATATTTACTAAAACATGCATGATTATTATTGAAATTACTTTATTTAGCAATGTTAATTAAATAAAAACACAACGTCGAGCAGGATGAGCAAAGGGAACAGGAAGACAAACTAACCTTCCCTCCTTTACAAAACTCACATTTTTTCTTTGGATGCAAGCTCTCAAAGTTGTAAAAGCATTAGAAATATTTATGCACTCATACTTTCTCATGAAATACAACTTCTCAAAATCATCACTTGTTCACAATTTCTATCCGTACACAATGTTCCCAGTAGCCACAATATGACCATCATCTATCAGCTAAGAGATTTTACTATCATTTGTCCTTTTTTCTTTTTTGCATTTTTCATAAGGCTACTTTTTTGCCTTCCAAGGCTAAGCTCTACTTCCATCTGCATTCTCTGCATTGCCTAAGGCTACCATCCTGCCTTCCGAGACTGAGCACATCTGTATTTCCTGTATAGCATAAGGATACCATTCTGCCCTTCGAGACTAAACGCTGTCTCCATTTATATTTTGCATTGCATAAGGCTACCATTTTTCCATCTGAGACTCAATGTTTTCCCCATCTGCATTCTTGCATTGCATAAGGCCACCATTCTACCTTCTAAGATTAAACAATATCTCCCACAGCATTTTGGCATTGCATATGGCTACCATTCTACCTTCCAAGGTTAATCTCTACCTCTATCTACATTTGCATGGCTGAAAGATCGCCACCATATCTAAATCTGCATAGCTGAAAGATCGCCACATTATCTACATTGCAAGGATGAAATATTGCCAAATACTGCATCTCATGGGCTAAAAGATCGCCCAACTGTCCAAAGGCATCATTGTTTGGACGCACCATTTTCATAGCCCGAGAACGCCATGTTATGGCCTGAGGACCCCTCCTGCCATATTATCTGCATATCATTATTCAAAGGTATCATATTTTGGAAGCATCACCCTCATAGCTTGAGAGAATCATTTCATAGTCTGCGAATCATCTGGTATGTGCTTCATGGCCCAGAAAGTCATAGTCAGAGAACGTCATCCTAACCGTCCAAAGACAACATTCATGGTCCAATGGGAACTTGCATCACGTTTAAATATATGCACAATATATGTTTGTATTGCTCACTTTCAGGTACAGTGACTTGAAACTACTATCTCAGCATTAGCAATCCTGCTCCAGTTACCGCATCCTATTAGATTTCAATTACCTTCCGCAACCTGAGCATTGCGTCCGCCTTTCAAAATCTCTATCGGCATATTCCGTCAATGGACCCTGAAATATATATGAATTGATTCCTGTAAGACTAGAGATATGTACAAAGCTTAGGAACCAGAGCTCGGTCAAAATGCTTTATAAATCACCTATTTCGGTCAAAAATGGCCATCCTATCTTTGCCCGATAACTATTTCATCCTTCCACGGTAAAAGGGGCAGCTATTGATACCCAAGTTTTTTCTAGGTATTTTTAATACTCAAAATACTTTTAAAATAATATATATGTATAGATGGGCATATCCAAATGTTTTGATAGTTTTTTAGATTTTTAAAGATTTTCAAAACCAACTTATTGTATATTTTAACACTACATAATTCAATGATTTTTTCCCAAAATTATCATTTTGAATAATTTATTTTATTATCATATTTACATCAAAATATAATATAAGTGATTTTTGCATATTTTTACACATTGTTTGGATATTTTTAAAGCTAAATTGCATATAATTGCAATTATAGCCTATTTTACAAATAGTAGCATTTTATTACTATAAAATCATTTCGGTATTTTTACACAAATATTTATGCATTATTAATTATTCTAGTGCTTTTCATTTGTTTTAAAATATTTGTTAACTTTTTTTTATAAAATAAAACGGAAAAATTGGCCATTTAATATTTAACCTCATTTTGTTGCAATTATAACCCATTCGGATTTCAACTTTGCTCCCACTTTAACCAATCCTAACCCCTAAATTGGACCAGCCCAATTTTTATTTTTAACCCGGCCTAGCTCTGATTGAATCTAAGCCGTTGATCAAAATAGATCAACGGTCCAGACGCAATTGCCTTAATTAAATAATAACTACCCCCCCCTCCCGGACCCTCATTTTTTGAGACGCTCTCTTTCTCTCTCTATTCTGACTCTCCCTCTCCCTTCTCTCTAGAACCTTTTGGTTCTCTCTTCTTCTCTAATAAATCCCACCGCCTCTCCGGCCACCACCAACCTCACCGCTTTCGACCACACTCGCCGTGAATCATTACCTCGTTGATTTCCTCTATCTTTGAGGATCCAGAAGCCTCCACTATGCAAGATAGTCACCGAAGGCTTGGTCTGGTTTGTCTCGAATCTTTCTCCGATGGGGTTTGGTTAGATGGTGTTGTGGACACCATTATTGTTGAGTTTCACAGCCAAATTTCTCTTATCTCCCACTGGTTTCTTATGAAAACCTAATCTAGATCCAAGCCTCTCAAATCTCTAAATTAATTAATGATTTAAACTCGTACCTTTATGTTTTGCACTATTTCCTACTCGATCTTTATGATTATTCCAGTTTTAGACGTTTTTGTCCCCTATTTGAAACTAGGGTTTCTGAACCCCTTTACGAAACCACTTTAATTTCTGATTTTGAGTACTAATTCGTAATTTTTAGTACTATTCCTAAACCGTTTTTCTTAAGAATGATGAAACCCTAGCCTTATACGTTTATGTTCGTATTGTCTGCTTGTTTGTGTGTTCTTCTGGGTTTTTCTCTAAGTTCCGTGTATTTTGCTTTAATTTTGGTTACTAGCGTTCCATTCTCTTACATTTATGTGTTCTCCTTTTAAGGTTCCTCTTACTGTTTGAATGACGATTTTATATTGATTTTTACAAGCTTTCTTTTAGACCGTGATACTTGCCTTAAAATTGGATTGTGCATATTTTCCTTATAGTTTGGGATTAATTTCTAATTTCTTCCTTAACCTGTGCGACACTTTCCTTATATAACATTGCGCTGCTAAGTTTTCAATCTCGTTCCTGATCTTTTGGGACTATTTTCCAGAATTGGAGGAGTATCTTGCCCTATATGTGTGCACGAATGTGTTGATTGATTTGTCTGACCTATTTCCCTAATTAGAGTATCATGTACCTAGTCTTTATTGAATACTATATGTTACTCTATTTTCTTATGTGATTATGCCCTACTTTGTGATCTCTTTCCTTTTATATGATTGATTTTTAACGTTTGATTTGCATTCCTTAATTCAAGGAATGTCCATATACTTATTTGATTGTCAGTGATGCCAGTTCCTTAGTTAAAAGACTGAAAGCCAAAAACAATATAGTGTTACTACTTTGTCTTTGCATCCTGCTTTTCCTCTTTTGCTGGTATCTCTTCTATTTAATTTATAATTTCCAAAACAACATGCTTTTCTGTGTATTGCACTTTCTCTGGTTTCTTTATGCTTTCACTTATGATTTTTTTGTTCTAATTGCAACTAGTATCCCACTATCTTAGTTCATTAATGTGACTATCTTTCCCTTAATTCAGCATACCTACTGCTTCCCTTATTTGCTCAATGCATGTTCTCCCTTAGCCCTAAACCCCATTACATTATCGGCATGTAATCCTGAACCTTTTGGGATGAATTATGTTGTGGCTGTTTAATTTCTAAAATACTTTTCTCCGATGTCTAGGCATCTGCAATTGTGTTCTTACATGTGAACTACTTGTCCCCATGACCCATGACCCATGCCCCCTATTTGTGTTTGCTTTCCTGAACTATGTGTGATTCTCTAGTGTGAGATTGTCTTACTCACCTTCTTACAAGAGCTGTCACACGCTTCTGTTATTTTCTTTCAAGAACTGATTCCATATGGATCACTTTTTATAAGTGTTTTATTTTCTAAACTCAATTTATATTAAAGCTCTATCACACCCTCACTACTCTTAGAAAAATAGGTTCAGCCCCCTTTCATGTAAGCATTGCTTTGGGTATCTCTGAATACCCACTGAACTTTGATGCATAAGGCTGGTAATTTCAAACTTCATTTGTTCAACATTTTTGGTAAATTTTTTGGTGCTAGTATTGGCCAGGGACCCAATAGGGCCCTAGGGAGCTTTGCCGCACCCAGACCATGACGGTGAAACTCGAAAGAAGTGAGGTTGGAAGACTTGGCCTTATTGAAGGCTCCCTATAGAATAACTTTTTATTTTTCTTTTCTTATGCAGTTCAGCTATCATGGTTTGTAATAACTTGTGAACTACTCACTGGGGCTATAGTGAAATTGGGCGGGGTTATGCATGCTTAGTTTAAATTTATGGGTAGAAAACATGTTTCTAAGGTGTTTCTCACTTGTTTGTGCAATAGATATCATGTATAGGACATGCATAACATATAGTAGTAATCCTATTTTAGACTCTTTACTTTCAGCTTGTTGTCTTACTCATTTCGTAATCACGATTAGCTAATGAGTAACGAATAACTGTTAAAAATATAGCTGCATTTTCACTAGCATTTAGAGAACATGTTTTAGGACTTTACGTGTATTAGACACCATGTTACTTAGAATTTATATTTTTTTCTGACTGCAATTTGATGAATGCCTTACTAGTGTTTTATCTACTAATACAAGTTTGGTTAACTGCATCCTCTTAAAATCGCGATTAATATGCATGTTCACCTTTATGACAAGTAGGCAATATATATTGCCTAGGCAAGCTTTAGGCCAAACACAATCGATTAATCATGTTTTACAAGTTTCAGACTACTCATCCTCTTTTAAACACTTGAACTCTGTTCCTTGTTTTCCTCTCTGTAATTTCCTCGGTTTCTATTAAAACTCCAATCCCATTTTTAAGATAATCTTAGAATCTTGCATCTGCTTATCATATTTTCTACTAGGTTGTTTTGCTTGTCCAGAATCGTGCTATTCTTTATTCTACGCCCTATCAGGTTACTGCATCTTTAATGTCGCTGCTATATTGTTGAAGTATATTTCAACATGTTTATCTATACTTTTACAAATTCCTAAACTATTGTATAAGTACTACCGTCTTTATTTACACTTCTGAAAATCGAACATTCTTCGGGTCACTCCGTTTGAATAAAACCTTTTGCTTTTCACTGAATCTTACATATTTCCATCATTCTGCTTATTAAACCATTGTCTTTGAGATCTTAAATGTGTTAAAAGATGTGCTAACTACATGATTACTTGTGGAGGGATTTGGTGAGCCTTGCATTTGCCCTTGTATGTTCCCTTTATTTGTAGACTACATATTATGTATGGCGCCTAGCATTTTGTCCTTTAGTCCTAAGGGTTCAGCCTAGTCCTTACCCTGTAGGAATAACTGGTCCAAAATACCATCTAAGACATATGGTAGGGGACGGGTGATTGCACGTAATAAGAATTCGTGACCAATCCAAGAATTTAAATAACCTTTACGGGGTGGAAAGGGTAGAATATGGAGATGATGACCGATGCGCTAATATCACGCGCGACCCCTCTTTGAATAGTGATTGCGGGGTATTGTATTGAAGTGATCCATATTATTCGTCAACCTAGGACCCCAATTCATTTTAGCTTTAATTATAATTGTTTAAACCTTTCAAATTCCTGTTCTTTTTCTACTTACTTTCACAAATTTTAAATTTAATTGCAATGTTGTATTCAAGTCCTTATTTGAGCCTTGATTGTTTACTTGTCAAGTCACAATTGTAACATGGACGCGACCACACTAATGGATCTTGAGGGGTGCCTAACACCTTCCCCTCGAGATAATTTTTACCCCTTACCCAAACTCTGGTTTCTTCAACTCAAATCCTTCTTAAAGTGTCCTAATACACTATAATCTTTAGGTTGCGACTCTCAAATTCCAAAATCCAATTCTCAAAAGGGAATAGAGTTCCTCCCAAATGTCGTAAACCTGATTTCGACTCTTAGAAAAAAGCTGCGTCGATAATAAGTTGTGTCAAATAAGGAAAAGAATTCCCTGTGAGACTGCTTTTACCATAATAGAAATAGGAAAAGCATGTGGCAAGTAATAAGGACCAAGGTCAAAATGGTTTAAACATAAGGAAAGTACGCGCTAATTGGCAGCATATTTGTGCAAATAAACAAGGCAGAGTACAAATTGTTTCTGAAAATTAGTTCAAAGAATTACGGGTGATATTGAAAATCATAGGGAACAAGTGCTAACCAAGGAAAATATCAAAAAAGTAAGGAAGCAATATTGTAAAATCAGAATAGAGTTACTAGGAAAATACACAAATTCAAAGTTGTACGTTTAAGGAGATTATACATAATCATCATAAATTATGTGAACACTTAGTAAAACGAATGATCGGACACATAATGACACGGGTTTGGACAATATCTAAGAAACTTTAAGAACAAATCAAAACAGGAAGCACAAGAGCCTATAGAACACATACAAAGCCCAAAAGGTTCATAATAGTCAGGCAAGTATACTGCAAACAAATTCAAGCTTCGAATCAAACCAAGAAGTAAAAAGGTTTCTTGACAAAAAAATGAATCGAGCCAAAAGGAAAGGCTCAGGTAACCCTTAAATATGCCAAAATCATTGTAATCAGAAAGAAATAATTTTTTGCAAAAGGGTTTTGAAACCCTAGTTTGAGAAATAAAGAAATTGTCTAATATTGGAAAAACATTTGAGGGAAACAAGTGAAGGCGATAAGAAACCCATAGATCCATCACAGATCTAAGAATTTCGAAAGATTTATAACTTGGTTTTTCAGAAAATAGCAGAGACAAAGAAAAAGTCAGTTAAATCATATGGATACACTAGATAAAAGACAGATGTAAAGAGAAGTAACAAGTCTTAAGAGCTAGGGTTTCAGAGAACCCAAAGAAGGATGACAGAACATTAGATCGTTACCGGTTTTAACCGGGAAAAGCCATGGGTCTGACTCGAACGGCGATGGATGACCGTAAAAGACCATGGATAGAAGTTGAGCAAGGACTAAACTAGATATCTTCAAGATCTTTCCACGAAATTACAAAAGCGGACCACCAGGAGATGTAGGAGACAAGTACACGTCTCAAACAACATGGGAGTCCTTGGGTTGGGTGAGGATCGAAGAGGATTACTGTTAGTTTGGGTGGAGGCGGCTAGGGTTTGAGTGAGGTTACAGAGACAATTGGAGAGGAAATGGGATTCCAGGGCGCCAGTAGGTAGGTGTCAAACCCCAATTTGCATGCCCGAAAGTGATGGTGCCTCTCGTGAAGACAAGGATAGCCAACTAACCCCAAATCCTCTCTATATCAATTATTAAACATAATTAAATAGATGGTACAATTTAATGGCATTTATTTTATAATCCAACACTGCTCGACCGGGGTGTCACAAGTCACGAGCATCTAATGAAGACTGAACACCACTACTAGTCCAATAATATATATAAAATAAAATCCAGAGTTCAGAAGATAAAGTCTGGTGCCGCAAACGTTGGTGGTCACGTTGCTGAGTTACAATAGCAATTCCTTCAATCCGCTAATAACATGCTACTGGGAGAACAATACCTCTAACAACACGCGAGGTGCAGGGAGTAAAGTGAGTACTCATACTCAGTGAGTAATAAGAGAAAATAAAAAAATAACTACGCGGAAAGAAATCACGTAAGAGCACTGCATCATGCAATATGAGACAACACAACCTTTTAAGTAAAAACCCAAAAAAAAATTTACAAAATATTTGCCTAAGTTTAAAACCTCTTTTGAAAATATCCTTTTGCCAATAGTTAAGCAAATGAATGCATAATCAGATAGTGCAAGTCCGCACATAAGTCAGCCCCACGGGCACAGAACACCATTAAAAATTAACACCATGGTATCTGGTACCAGTGCAAGAAATAGCATGGATGCTAATGATATGAGAGTGTCGAATGTCATGCCACATAGTAAAACCAGGAACCAATGCAATGCAATGCACATGAACGCTGTGGCGTGCAGCCCGACCCATTTGGATACTCGCGCATTGAGGGGGTTCAGACTCTGGAGGGGCTCTTACAGCCCAAGCGCAATATCAATTTAACATCGTTGTGGCGTGTAGCCTGATCCATGCATAGTCCCAAAATGCACATAAGCCGCTTCGGCAATATTGAAATAACAGTTCTCAGCTTAAAACGTCAGTAAAATATCATTTGAGTTTTCAATACATAAAAATATGGCTGAGTTTGCAAAACAATATTTAAAACCTTAGACCGAGATCAAATATTATGCAGAGTAATGAAAAATAGTGATATTAATCCCTGAAGGATTCAAATAATCAGCACGAAACCCATTACATGGCAATCAGCCCAAATCATGATAATATCAAGTAGTTTCAGTCAAATACACGGTAAAATAAGCAATCGAGACGGACCAATGTCACAAACCCCAATGGTGCTATACCCCACGCCCCTATCCAGCATGCCAGTCACCTCAATACAGCACTATAATGTACAAATCCGGGGTTTCAAACCCTTAGGATATCATTTACAAGTATTACTCACCCCGAACAGGAAAAATCTCTAGACCGCGACGCCTTTGCCTCTGTAACCGACCTCCGCGTGCGTCAAATCTAACCAAAATCAGATTGAATACATCATAATATGCTAAGGAAACAATACCCAGTCGAAAACTATCGAGAAATAGTAAAAATCTCGAAAATAGCAAAATCTGAGCCCCGGTCCCTCTTCTTAAAAAATACAAAACTCACATTACCAGTTTCCTCGTCTCACCACGAGTCCGTACATATCAAATTCACATAAATCGGAGTCCATTTGACCACTCAAATTGCTAGTTTAAGCTCTCTTAAGTTTCAAGCCCTAACCTCCATTTTTACCCTTTAATTTCTTGAATTATTAGTGTTGATCCATGATTTTACACCATAAAATTACTTAGTCCAAGAATCCATTCTTGATGAAAGCCTTCGAAACTATCTTAAAAATCAGTCAAAACCCTCTTAGTCTGAAGTCCAAAATGTTTGTTCTCTTTCTAATTGCGAAATCACTATTCACTTAGTCACAATCCAGATTCCGCTTCTGCGATTCCCGTTTCAGCGTATAAACCACCGCTTCTGCGGTTCTAACTTAAATTCCCCACGACCGTCTGCGCGACTAGATTCTCGCTTTTGGGGATCGCCCAAAACCGCTTCTGGGGCCAAATGTCTGCTCTTGCGGACCTGCTAATGCGAACCACGTTTTGCTTCTGTGGAACTCCTCAACTTCACATGAAATTGCTTCTACGCTCCTTTACCCGCTTCCACAGAACCACTTCTGCGGTCCATTTATGCAGAAGCGTAAATACCAGATGACAACAAACATGAAGCTGCAGCAAAACTCGAAAACTCTCGCTTAATCACCCGATCTCATCTCGAGGTCCTCGGAACCTCAACAAAAAGCACAGACATTATCTATTACCTTTTTCAAACTTGCTCGAATCATCAAAACACCATCGTTAACATAAAAATCCTCAAATTCCATCAAATCAAAGCCTAAGTGCAACCAATACTTCCAAAACTCTACATTAGCTCAAAAAATCATCCTAAAAACCTCCAAAGAACCTGAAACTTTTGACACATATCCAAAAGCACCTAACAGAGCTACTGCAACTCACGAAATTCAATTCCGACCATCGGATCAAAATCTCACATATTAATCGGGTTTCGTGAAAATATTACTTTGCCAATTCAAGACTAATTCTACAGCAGACCTCCAAAATCATTTTGACCACACTCCTAAGTCGCAAATTATCCCCTGAAGGTAACCGAAACACCAAAAATTACATCCGAGCCCTATAACTCATGAGTCAACATCCTGTAGACTTTTCCATCTTCAGCCTTCTTAAAGACACTAAATAAACTATAACACACCACATACCGATAACAAAACATGAGGGAGCATAAAATGGGGGAAATAGAGCAGTAACACATGAGACAACGGGTCAGGTTGTCACATCCACCGCAACTTAAACAAAGGATCGTGCTCGACGTACCCAGAGTTGTACCTGAAGCAACCCAATAGTTGAATGACCTTACCAAGCATATACCCGGGGTGATACCTCATCACGCTATCTCGCATAGGTCTAATAACACAATTTAGCTGAAATTTCACAGTACACCTAACCCATAAACCGTAGGACCGCATTGTAATTTAAGAAATCATACACAAGATCAGGACCTCACATCTATTCTCAAAATAAGCCTGAACCAGCTGTAATAACACATAATTACAATCTCATGTGCAATCATATGATATACTACATAACCAACCACTCGAAACGATAACGTTTATTGACAGCATTAGCCCCAACACACGAATACATGTGGAAAACCTCTTATCAAAAAAGGTATTATTCCAACACTTTTATATACTACCAATGACAAATTTACGCAATAAACTATGACAATTTCTCATATCAACCATTCATGAAGTCACTTCCCTTTTGATTGCTATCACGATAGATTTTCGAGCCGAACCTCGATATTAACCTTCCAACAAGCTGAAACCAAATCCGTTTGTATTCATTAATGACCCTCAACGATCATTTCAGGTCCAACACACCACTCTGGTGATATGATGCCTCAATACCAGCCAAAGCAAGAAGTTGCATAATACACGCACCAATAAGAGACGGTCTGAACATACTCAAATCATGAAAATGACTCAAACGAAAGAGATGTACCTTAAGATCATCAATACCATTACAACACAAGGCTGAGACCCCGTCTCACAACATAGAAATAGAACATCTGAAGCTACCCCGACAGATCGTAACTCCATGTAGCCTAGCTACAATGCGCAATTCTATCCAATCATTGCGACACATGAAGTACTTCAAGTCGCTATGGTCAAATTCAGCCAAGCACAATATATTTTGTGATGTTTGAAACCAAAGAAATACATTACATCCACGGTGAAACAAATAACATTAGTCTTGCAACCCAATAACCCATAACCAATACTCCATCTACCGAGCAACACTCAATTACTCTTCCCCATCGACTTTCTTTATGAATCCTCAGTAGAACCGCACCACATGTGCCCATATCCAACCAATCATGAAGTCTCAAAACACCGAAAAGTAAATCATGGCTCTTCTTAGATCACTAGCAAGCTCAATGATGATCAAATCAACCTATCCCTCATCAACATAATTCACGGCCAACCAAGCTAACTCAATCCAAGTACATAGCCACATTGGCCTGCCTACGAACTCAACATCAAGAAGCCTGAAACTGCTCCTCCCACACCTATAACTCATGTCGTAGTCGTAAGATATGGTGCTCGGCACCAAAGGAATACCGAAATCCACATTCTCTCTTGGCGATATGCCCGGCCACAAGGAACACATCCAAAAAAGTCCATCAATACCGGAACTAAATAACTAGTAGAATCCTCTGCACTGACATCCTCCACGAAGGCCCAATTAACAAAACCAATCCTTCCCAGTCATTTGCTAGTCTTGAATACAACCACTCTACTAGAACATAACCTGATGCAGTCCACACGCAACCCATGGCATTTTCCGACATAACCCATAGCGCAATAGTCTAGAATAACCAACACTGAGACAATAAGTCTACACCCCAATATCATATCCAGAATCTAATATACCAAGCAAAGAAAGATCCACTCGATCTTCAAAATCCCAATATATGCTAACGGTACCAATGCACACGATCCATAACCACCACACAGTCTAAACGTGAGAACTCCCAGTCTCCAACTCCATATAGCACACGAATCATTGTACCAGATACCAAATTCTGCAGTATGAATACTTATTATACCTCGAGCACCCAATCATTCCACGAAAGAAATTCTAAAATTATCATATGCCATCAACAAACTCAAATATCAGTAGTCGATTTAGCAAGAAAGTGTGCGATACTACCGAAGTATCATTAGTTTAATCACGTTACCCTTTCCTAAGAGGTATACTCTCGTCAAATCACTTCCAATTAGCAGTATCATTTTCTTGATCATCTGAGGCTACCCGTTTCCTAAGGGTTATATGAACTTTCTTTCAGAATTGAACCGAAACCTAGCACACGCCAGTCTCGGTCCTCTACATTATACCGCATATACCATACCCTCCAAGGATAACATGAGAACTTTCTTCTCCCTACCGCGCTGCAGAAATCGATGCACTCAACTAGTCATGAACTTTCATTGGTCCCATTTAGAAGAAAAATCATGAAACACTCCATGCTCCACATGTCCAAAAAAAATATACATCTCCAAATCGTGATGAAACCCAACAAGAAATCTCTCCCAATTCCATTTGCACAAGCTAAACTATCAGGACTGAATCCTTCTAACTAGGCCAACCTAAATAAGCTGTCAGAACTTAAGAGATTTGACACAAAATATTCATACAAACTCATTTCCTCAAACATAGACAAAAATTAATCATATCCTTACCAACCCGATTCAGTCCACTAACAAGCTACTTCATTTATCTAGGTTTCATTCTGACTCATTTTCAAGTTGATATTCTCTCTTGCTATAGCACCACAATTCATCAACTCCGGCTCATTACATGATCTAAGCACAAGACCATACAGTCTAGGGCCCACAAGCCACTGAATACTCTCTCAAATATTCCCAGGAACACCACATTCCCAAAATAATCTACTAGGAAAAACTTCTTGTGAATCCAACTCCGTTACCTTTATTTTCTTGATATTGATGTATAGAATCCCATAATTAACATAAAAACACGACATGTCTTGATATTTTCCAATGAAAACACATTCTCTAACCATATACACAACCTTAAAACACCTAATTGTTACATGCAAAATCTTGAACATATTAGAATCATTCTCGAAAGTTGTGACTCTTATACAACTGCAAATTACCTGAGTCTATTAACAAAACCCTACGTGCCTTATTAGCACTATGACACCGTAGTATAAGATCTCATTCCAACACAAACAAACATCTCCCTTTGTCTATACACTGAGTATTCTTGATCATCCACAGCTTAAGACATACTATTATTTCCACACATCTACGAAGCACCATATAACCTTTGTAATAATTTTTCTTCACTTGTGCCATCCTCGACCCAATTTATGCAACCAGAATTGATCCTCCAGCACACCTCGAAAAGGATCCACCATAACACATAACCGTACAATCAAGTAATCAACAACAACCTCTCCAACTTGGCTAGAAGCCATATCTCATGACACACTCAATAACCTATAATTATTTTACTCTAATGACGCCACAATATAATAGTGAGATTAAACTCAAATTGTCTACAAGTTTGTGAAAGCACCGATCATCTATTGCCGTAATCATCTGCAAATCTTGCATTCATCCCCACATCAGCTGAGTCCACTATCTTAAGCAACCCAAATTTTCAAATTTTAACACGTACCCTTCAATTACACATGAGATCTTCTAATATACACATACGGATCATACCACATAAAAAACACTCCACTTGAGATATCCCACCAACTTTGCCTCAATTTAGTATTTCAGCATTCCTTCCACCATTATATATGTTACATAGTTATTTAGTCTTCCTGGGTCTGAACTCATTCCGCCACATGTAATGCACTTCACTCCCCAACTAAGAGACACAAAAATATTCTTCACACACCAATATTCTGCTACAAATCAAATCACAATAGGAATCGAATCAATTAATAGTTCATTTATTATCCAGCAGACTTTTTCGTCGCTACCAGGACATTTAGAAATGTCTCCCAATACTAACATACTCATCACATGAATAATAAATCGCCATTACAGCTAGTAAGGACAATACCAAAAATATCAGTTCAAAACACTTGCTCACACAATCAGCAACTCGGTACTCAAGCCATAGGCAAAGATCCGGCCTCAAGTCCTCCAGACTGGCCCATCATCAAACTTGCGGAGATCACATCTTGCCCCTTGGTTGGGGAATCACAAGCCATCAAGGCACATAGAATACTGAGCGCTCATGCGTGCATACAAATGTGAGCAAGGAATTTAAAGAGTTTTATTCCAAGCTAAACCAAGTATGCACGACAGGAATTCCAAGAATAGGAAGTTTTCCTAATGGTTCTGCAGCCTCTAGAGGATAAATACAGACGACTTTGTACTGATCCGCGAGACTCTACTAAACCAGCTCATGAATCATGAGGCCTAGTAACGTAGGCTCTGATACCAACTTGTCACGTCCCAATTTCCATATCCAATCGTGATGGCGCCTCTCATAAAGACAAGGCAAGCCAACTAACCCTAAATAATTTCTATAACAATTATTAAACCTAAATGAATAGAGGGTACAATTTAATGACATTTAAAACTATTAATTACAATCCAACACTACCCGATCGGGGTGTCACGAGTCTCGAGCATCTACACAAGATTGAACATCACTAGCCAATAATATATATAAAATAAAATTTGTAGTTCAAAAGATAAAGTCTGGTGCCGCGAACGCTGGCGGTCACCTTGCTCAGCTACAATAGTAATACCTTCAATCCGCTAATAACACACTAACAGGTGAACAATACTTTCAAGTGCACGCAAGGTGCAGGGAATAAAGTGAATACTCCAACTCAGTGTGTAATAAGAGCAAATAATAACTGAGCGGCGAGAAATCACGAAATAGTACTCCATCATGCAATATGGGACATCACAACCTTTTGAGAAAATAGTATGAATCCAGGAAAACCCATTAGAAAATATTTGGCTCAGTTAAAAACCTCTTTTGAAAATATCCTTTTCCTAACAAGAAAACAAATGAATGCATAATCAAATAGTGCAAGTATACACATAAATCAGCCCCATGGGCACAACAATCCACTAACAGTTAACAAACGGGTATCTGCTAATAGTGCAAGAAATAGCATGTATACCAATGATATGAAACTGTCGAATGTCATGCCACATAATACAACCAAGAACCAATGTAATGCAATGCACATGACCACTGCGGCGTGTAACTCGATCCATTTGGATACCAGCGCTCACTGCGGGGGTTAAGACTCCGGAGGGGCTCCTACAGCCCAAGCGCAATATCAATATCAAATTGTTACGGTGTGCAGTCCGATCCATGCACAGTACACAAATGCACATAATCCACTTGAGCTATTTTAAAATAACAGTTCTCGGCTCAAAACGTCTATAAAATATCATTTGAGTTTTCAATTCTTAGAAAGCTGAGTTTGCAAAATAATATTTAAAATGTTTGACAGAGATCAAATAATATTCAAAGTAATATAAAAATAGTGATCAATCCCTGAAGGATTCAAATAATCAACATGAAACCCAATGCAAGGAAATCAGCCCAAATCATGATAATATCAAGTAATTTAAGTCTAATACGTGGTAAAAATAGCAATCGGGACGGACCAATGTCACAAACCCCAGCGGTGCTCTACCCCACGCCCCTATCTGGCGTGCAAGTCACCTCAATACAATACTATGATGTGCGAATTCAGGGTTTCAAAACCTCAGGATATCATTTACAAGTATTACTGACCTTGAACCACCGAAATCTCTAGCTAGCGATGCCTTTGCATCTCAAATCGACCTCTACGTGCATCGAATGTAATAAAAATAAGAGCGAATACATCAAAATATGAGGGAACAACCCCCAACAGAAAACAATCGAGAAACAACATAAATCTCGAAACTAGTACAATTTGAGCCCTGGGCCCTCTTCTCGAAAAATTACAAAACTCACATTACCGGATTTCAAGTCTCGCTAGGAGTCTGTACATAATAAATTCACAAGAATCAGAGACTATTTGACCCCTCAAATCGCTAGTTTAAGCTCTCTTAAGTTTCAAGCCCTAACCTCCATTTTTACCCTTTAATTCCTTGAATTTTCAGTGTTAACCCTTGAATTTATACCATAATATCATAATCTAAGTCCAAGAAACCATACTTGATGAAAGCGCGCGAAACACTCTTCAAAATCGCCCAAGAACCCTGTTAGTCTGAAGTCCAAAATGTTTGTTCTCTTTCAAATTGCGAAATCGTTGTTCACTTAATCACATCGCAGATTCCGCTTCTGCGATTCTAATACCTCTTCCGCGGTTCTCGCTTCAACGTCTTAACCACCGCTTCTGTGGTTCTAACATAAATCCCCCACGACCGCTTATTCGAGTAGATTCTCGCTTCTACGGATCACCCAAAACCACTTCTGCGGCTAAATGTCTGCTTCTATAGACCCGCCAATGCGAACCATGTTCCGATTCTGCACTCTTTTCCACGCTTCTGTGGAACCTCTTGTGTGGTCCATTTATATAGAAGCAGAAATACCATATGACAGCAAACATGAACCTGTAGCATAACTCCAAAACTCTCGTTTAATCACCCGATCTCACCACGAGGTCCCCGGGACCTCAACCAAAAGCATATAAATGAAAGCATATAAATGATCTATTTCCTTATTCAAACTTGCTCGAATCATCGAAACACCATCATTAACATCAAAATCCTAAAATTCCATCAAATCAAAGCCCAATTTCCTTTGGAGTGCTTACAATGTTGTTGTGAGACTATTGTTACACGGCCCTTTCCTCGTGAGGTCGTTATGCTTGGGTTGAAGCCTTCATCCTTATTTCCTTAGTTAGTCTTTCGTTATGTACTTAGGGAAGTACCTCTAACTCTTGTAAGGATGTGAGCATATTATATTGTATTCCCAATAAAATTTTTGATGTTTGTGCTCACTTGTAATTATCCTTAGTTACTTACCTCCAAACTCATCTGCTCTTACGACTGCTTCTGAACTGAAGTTTTGACTGTCTTACCAGTGGAACTATATTTTTCTTCGGTAACACTCATACGGTACCATAAACTACCCCGACTCTAGTTTGAATATTTCTTAAGTATTATAATGATATTATTTGAGGCTGAATTCTCCATGTTAGGTTCTACTAGTTTATATTACAAGATCTGATGAATCGTCTGTAATCTCCTATTTAGCCACAGTTGGGATCTTCCTGACCAATTATTAGCTACTCGTTGGCCCATTATCATATCAATATTCCTCATAATATTTCTCGTGTTATTTCCGTTGTCTTAACTTACGTCTCGTACTGGCTCCTTATTTATTAATAACAGCTCAGGGAGGAAACATTACTCCCTCTTCTTAATGTCGTGCTTACACAATATTCTTGAACTATAGCATATATGTAATATTTGGATAAGTGACATCCCATTCCTCTTTCATTTATCATATTCTTCCTTTACCATTCCATAGTCAGTAGAACCACTTAATTCTGACTTAATGCCACATTACTCCACATTCCCCACTTTAGGGTGTACTAAAAGCTAAGTCCTACCTATAGATGTTTTACATCTTCATCTTTGGCATCGTTTCTCATCATGAATGACCCTTACTTGCCTCGCTGCAATTCTTCTATACAATGATGACAAATACCCTAATTTGCAAGGTGAAACTTAGCGTAACTGGCACACACAGTTTCTTAAGCTTAACTTTTCTCACATTAATGGCCCTAGGGAAGCATTTTCCTGAATAATTATTCTCTATATTCATCGTGAATCTTCTTCTGAGGTCAATTCTACTACCGCCACAATGAAATCTGAAATTCTCATGACGCCGACCGTTATCGATTCACTCAGTCCCTAATTAATGTTTAGTTTATGTTGTTCACCTACCCATACTAATTTCTATTACTCTGGGGTCTAACTTTTCCTTTTAGTAATCACGTTAAAGTTGCGAACTTATTTCTCGACATAAGGATATAACCTAATGTCTTATACCCTTTTGTTGTCCTAAGGCCCATCACCTTTTGTCTCTTTCGTCATTTGACTATAGGTTTTGTAATACTCTACCATTTTCATCCATGTATCACACCTTATTCATAATTCTTTCTTATCTCTCTTGTCATTACTCTGCTAATATTTCTGCATACTCTTTTTCTTGTGAAAACTTCAATACGACATTCTTTCGCTTTTAGCTTTCCTTTGCTCCATCCAGTAACTCTTTAAGTTGCTTAGCGTCCTCGCTTTACTATATGGACGAGAGTCACACTAAGGTAATATTTATCCCATTTAGTCTTTCAATGACTATCTTCTAATTCATTTTCATGCTAGTCTTCACATCTAATCGTAACATTCTAGAGTGCACCATCAAGGTGTCTTATAAAAAGATCTACTAGAAAACTTGCAATATCATTCGAAAATATCAACTAACACAAACAATCCATTCACAATTTTTGTTTACTCTAACCTAGCCATGTCCAGATATTCCGTCCTTTCCTTAAACTACACCATTGAACCCCCAAATGGCATAACTGAAATGGGTGTGACAAACTATAAATGCCTCTTTTTCTGTTGAATATAACTCAAAAAGCTTTTGTTCCTCTGCCTCAATTATATATGTTGTTAACCTTCATTACTGGGCGCCTCGTACCCTTCTTCATCTTGGTTTGTTTGCTTGTTGAAATTTGTATTAATCTTTTTAATCTATCATTGTCTTTTACCAAAAAGGTGGATATGCATTCTTCCCTCAAGGCTTCTTATCACGAAGCTTACACCTTTTAATACGCACATGATCTATTGAAGACCTTATATTTACTAATCATAAGCTTGATACGAAGTCGACTTCCTCTAATTAAGCACTTCCACAGCTTTATCACTTATCGATCATCTTTCTGAACGTAGACATCATCTTATTACGAATAAAAGTAGCTGCTCGGGACTTGAATTCTTATATTTGAGCTCTACTACATGATCTAGAGTAAGAAGAAAGAGTGATAGTCATAAATGACATGTAGCCTCCTGCTTATCAGTGTGGTGCATGAGACACCCATAAAACAAGACTCTACTAGACACGGCTTGTAGAACCCATAGGACAGAACTGTTCTGATACCACTTTTGTCACGACCCAAACCGATGGGCCTCGACGGGCACCCAGTACTTTACTCGACCGAGTAACGACATAATGTATCTTTCTTCTTATATGATTATATACACGTGACATCTGGGCCTAATAGGCTCACATAATCATTTATAAACTCAAACATAGGCCAACAGGGCCATACAATCATTCATGTATACGACATATGTCTACAAGCATCTAAGAGTACATAAATGTTACAAAGGTAAGGACAGAGTCCTACCAAACCAAACAATAGACATCTAAGTCATTCTATTTAAATACGCAACTCCAAAGCAATTGGAGCGCCCCAACATCTTCTGCTGAGCTAATAGCCTACTTGATGGCTCTCGACCTGTCTATCAGGACCTGCGGGCATGAAGCGCAGCGTCCCCAGGCAAATGAAATGTCAGCACGAATAATGTACTGAGTATGTGAGGCATGAAATAAGTACATAAGAGACATGGAAGAAAATATGGAGTACATAACTTTGTAAATCATAAATTACCTTTAGCATCAGGCATATGCGTATGAATGGAAACTCCTTTTGAGTACATACCCATATAAGCGTCTATAACGCTGTTTGAATTATATTTCAGCCACTGTGGGCAACATCATCATCATATACCAGCTGATCAAGTGGTGTTGCCTATATAACGCTGTAACCATTTTCCAAATACCATAAACATATATACGCGTATATAACGCCGTCTTAATCATGGGTCAATGTACATGTATAAAAGTATGAAATGTATATGAAATATGATAACAAAATAAACCGGTACGTCATACGACCATTATACTTCTCATCAATATCATAAAATTATTTTACGTATTTTCTGAGACCCATGAACAGACGATGGAATAATAAGATATATGAAAATTCAAGAATATAGGCACTTCTTATACTTCTATTAATAGGGTTATATATGAAATTTGTGCATTCGTATGATTCGTGCATATCTTATGAATCATGCCAAAAGAAAAAAGAATAACCTTAACATACCTGAAGCAATATAACCAATTGAACCATCAATATCAGACAGGGTGTCAAGCTCTTCTTTCTTGTCTAAGAGCTTAGCCAAGCCAAATTCAGCAATTTTTTCTCCAATTAAGAATCCCACAAGATATTGCTTGATTTCACATCGCGATAAAGGATTGGAGGAGTGCAATCATGGTGCATGTAGCAAGGTCCTTGAACAGATCCAATGGCAATTTCCAATCTTGTTGGCGTATCCATGACTTTATTATTCAATGAACTTTTCTTCTTTCCATAAAGCCATCTATCGAGACTGTGATTTACCATGTACTCATAGACGAGTAACTTTGAGTAATTGCTCGAAGTACAACACAATAACTTAACAATATTGGAATGTCATTTTGTGTAGTGTTCTTGAAAATGAGATTTAGTTGAATCTCATCAGAATGGCTAATATCCCTTTGTCACTTTTTTGATAGTTATGTTTGATATGGAATATACTTGTAAAGAAATGAATGTGTAATTGACGCGTTGTTGCACTCTAATAAAATTTTATCAAGAGTCAAATAGATAAAGTGTGGCTTGCTTCCACGTCATTCTTTCCCCATCTTTATCCAATTAGTTCTTTAATCCAATAATTTAGCAATTAAACGCATAATTAAAAATTATCTCAAATTACTTAAAATATTACTCATTTTTAACATCCATTATACACCTCATTGTCATGGTCATCTAGTACCTTGTATGACCCTAGTCCATAAATACCTGGTATTAACACTCGACCCATATATTATCCCAACATGCTAAACCTGGACAAATATTTAATTTCTCTAACTTGCTTCCCCCACTCATCTTTATAAATTGACTCATCACTTATAATCCTTATAATCCCCAAATAATTTTTTCCTTGGACTGATGTCAGTTACCTTACGACAAATTCAGTGTACGTTACTGTAGGCCGTAACATCGTCGTATTATTATTGCGAAGCGTAGTAACACCGTAATGTAATACTGCTAGGCATAAACTTTTCATAACATAATACTGCCGAATGTAATATCGATGTAATATTATGGGGCGTAACATCTTCGATCTCGATCATGTGAACGCCTCCACCTTTATGGTCTGGCATAGGGTTGTTGCAAATGTTGGGAGAGAGTTCTTTTGCCACGGTGATCTTGTTCTCAATCAAGGCTTGGATCTTGTCCTTCAGCGAGTGGCACTCGTCAATGATATGCCCTTTTATGCCGGAATGGTATGCACAGGTTTTGTTTGCGTTAATCCATCGGAAAGGAATTTCAGGAGTTATGGAAGGAATAGGGGTGACATAACCAATAATTTTGAGACTTTCATACAACTGTTCAATTGGTTCGGCGATGGATGTGTATTGCTTAGGAGGTCTGCGATCGAAATTTAGGTCGAGGTCTAGGAAAGTTTTGGCGAGTGGAAAGTGATTGGTAATAAACGGTTTGAGTATTATAATCTTGGTAGACTCGTGCAGGTAATGAGTATCTGGGAAAAATGGGTTGATATGTGGGAGGTAGAGACGATTGGTAAGTGGGTGGTGGAATTTTATAGGCGGGTGACGGGGCTTAGTAATTCGGGATAGGTTGATATGTGAATGGAGGTGATGGGTAGGTTTAGTATTTTATTGGGGATTTTGTTCTTTGTGAGACCATCACGGTACTCACATCCCTCTTCCTTGACGTGCCATCAGATAGTAGAGCCTTTTCGGTAGCTTGTAATGCTTCAAACTCCTCGATCCTTTCTCCTAGCTTGATGATGTCAGAATATTTCTGGCCCTCAATCAGATCAACCTCTCATAATATTATAGGTCTTGAGCTCGGACTAAGAACATGTTCATCTGTTCTTCTTCTATGGCCGGCCTGACCTTAGCAGCCTCTGATCTCCAACAAGTAGCATACTCGCAGAAGGTTTCTATAGATTTCCTTCAAATTCTGGATGTAGAATACATCTGGTGGATTTTCCGTATTGAATCTGAACCTGTCCATGAAATTGGACACCATACCTACCCAGCTTGTCCAGTTCTTGGGGTCATGGCTAATGTACCAAGATAGAGAATCCGCTTTCAGACTTATCAAAAAGAGCTTCATGCAGATCTTTTTATCCTTTTCGACTGCGACCAGTTTTTCACAGTATGTCCTTAAATGGACTCTTGGATCTCCCATGCCATCCAACATTTCAAACTTGGGAGGTTTGTACCTCTCAGGAAGTTTGATAGCTTGTTGAATGCAAAGGTCTTAGTAATTCAGCCTCTTTAATACCTTTATTTCCCTCAACAGCTTAACTTGGCTAGTTAGCTTCTTAAGTTATGCGGCCAAGTTCCTGATAAGAGAATCTTTTTTATTAGACTTAGGTGTTCTTGAAATTGGCTGAGTATAGTGCAACATGGTTTCCACATAAATGGGAGCATTGTGGAGAGGATCATTTGTGGTGTTTAGCGGTTCAGGGAAGAACAATAGTGTTGTTTGAAGTGTGGCATATGTTGCAGTGTTGAGCATGAGTGGGTTTCTTTTGTGTTTTAGGGATGTTTTATGGAGATACAGGATTTCTAGTAGTGGAAAAATTGATATTGGGAGTGGTAAGGAAAAATGACAAGCTCGCCAAGCTCCGAACTTGGTCCAATTCTTCTTCAAACTTCATGAACTTCTTCTCATGTTCGGCGGCACTTTACTTGGAGAGCTGGATACCCTGAGTAACCTCTACTTGTTCACTCGAGTTCTCCTTTCTAATGTGGTTCATGTCTTTCATTTTTGCCTTGTTCTTGTTTATGATAGGACTCAGATGAGGTGAAGATGGAGGACACTTGGATCTAGTAGTGTATGATGATGATGCAAGAGTGCATGGACTAACCTTTTGGGAGGGGAATAAAAATAAAAGAAAAACAAAAAGGTAACAAGTTAGTGTGGATTATGAGAAGAAATCATCGCAATATTTAAACACATTGTGCAAGAATATAAATCGTGTCCTAATTTGGGTGCCTCGTTGTGTCTGAGGTAGCCTAGCGACAAGTTAATTTGGAGAACATATAATGCTAAATGCCTCATTTTATTGATAAAAAAAGATGAATCCCAAGGAATACCAGCTAACCCTCCTATTTCCTCGAGCAAAGGTGTAATTTCAAGGTCCCGGAAGCTGAACACGGATCTGTCACTATCCCAGAATAGAGTTGTAGCCTGTATGATCTTGTTGTCGGGTTGGATCTCTTGAAGAGTCTGATCACTAGAGTGACGGTCTTCCCACCAGCCTAATAACCTTGGGTGAATGTGGGTTACCATGCAGAATCTGGGGACTTCGTGCGCAGACACTCATTATAATAGTTTCTATTGTATTTTGTTTAGCACGAGTGGAATATGATTTTGAATATGCAATTATAATAATGAAACAAATTTTCATGTATTTGCACGTTCATAAGATAATGATTACAATTATTGCTCGTAATTACAATAGTTTTAAAAGAAAACAATAAAAAACGAAAAGACACAAAGAGCCATGTCAGTTTCGTAGTAGGAGAAGAGATATAGTCCGAAAGTAAAGGACATAAAGAAGTAATAAAGTCACAACTAGCATGCAATCGTAAAAGCCTAAACAAATCCCCAACAGAGTCACCATGCTGTCATGCCCAATTTTTCTAAGGCAAAATAAGGCTTGTAAAATATAGGAGGACAATTCGTTCCCTTTTGTGAATTGGGTTTTGAATTTAATAGTCACCACCTAATGATTATGTGCATTCGGACACTAAGAGGGTTTTTTTATTTAGAAACCAGAGGTTTGGGTAAGGGCTAAAAACTATCTCGAGAGGAAGGTGTTAGGCACTCCTAAGCATCCACTGATGTGATTTCTGGCCATGTTACAATTGTGAAACTTTCATACAATGTTGCATATAGGCTAACTTATTTTTTTTAGAAAGATAGGGAAGGCATAATTTTGAGGAAATAATTTAAAACAAGTCTGATAATAAACATAAACAAGTAAAATGAAAAGGAGGGGTCCTAGGTTTGTGAACAATATGGATCACATCAATGCAATATCTAGCAATCACTCCTTAGAAGAGAGGTTGCACGTGATATTATGCACCGTTCATCATATACATATCTATCATTCCCACCTTGTTAATGAATTGAAGCGCGAAATAGTATCGTTACTTATTGTATGTTATTACCCATCCCAATCCTATAAGTCCCGGAGGCATATAAGAGTATTAATCCTAAAAGGGAAGGGAGTTGGGGCCTTTTTGAAAGTTTTCAAAAGGATAAAATTCTAAGGCGACATTCAAAACATGTACAACAAGTATTAGGAAAGCAAGTAAGCTGATATGGCTCAAATAGACCTCCTTAAATCAGAGAGGAGCATACAGTTTAGCATGTCTTTCACATACTGATTTGGTCTAGATTAAATTAAGGCATAGGATAGGTTGATTTACCACGTATTTCTCAGACAGGTAGTCCAAATTATCCCTTTTAAGATGTAGTTGTCAAAGACAGACACGGTTGATTAATTACCTAACTGTTTGCCTATCTGTTAAATGGGACTTATAGGCATGATGTCTATTTATTTCATAAATAAATGAGTAAACTGATTACAGTACAAGAATTGTTAGTTACAAGGGCGTAAGTTATGTGAGTGTTAAAAAAAATTGCTACTGATTTTAGACTTATAAGTGAGTGGACGATTCAGGTTTAGTTGACAACTGCTATAGGCATGCTTTCTCGGTGTTACTGATTTTAATTGTTGTTATTGTCATTCAGAGATCGTATAAGCAGGTCATCTATATGCAATTGGTTATTTATCTCCTATAAACAGGTTTGCCTAGTCATAGACGCATATGCAAAATGCAGGAAGTCTAATAGGCATATTATTTATAGGAAGTGCAGAATTGCATTAACGACTTATAGACATGGTATCTATACACAGTGCAAAAAAACCTATAAACATGGTACCTATATGAGATGAAGAAAGACCTACAGCCATGGTATCCATATGAAATTAAGTAATTTTAGAAGTAGTAATTCCTTATAGATATCACATCTATATGAGATACAGAATTTCAGTAATTATCTATATGAGATGCAGAATTTTGGAAGTAATAATTCCATGTAGACATGATATCTACCCCTTTTGCATGTATTCGGTCTCATCTCTTTTCACTACCAGCCCTAATAGTTATTACAACATTATTACAAACCAAATAAATCGGAAAGTAAAATTGCATCAGTGATTACATCTACATTTAATAGGCCTATTTCAGACTCAAATTCTAACAATATGAGATAAACCAACTCCCAAGACCAGATCTTTCAAAGCCTTTCTCTTATTTGGAATGTGTCAAAGTTCCAAGGAGCTTCAAGAGCTCTAGGAAGTGCTTTCAAACCAAATATCATTGCAGAATCAGATTATAGTGCAGTGTGGAAGAGCCAGCCCTCAAATGTCCATGTTCTGAGGAAACTCAAGGTCCCAAGGCAAGGCACATAGGAGGGGGATAGAACTTAGAGGCTATGAGTAAGTGCAAGTGCAATAGAGGGGAAATGGCAAGCCGGTGGTCATTCCAAGCAATTTGGGGTGCTGGCACACCCCTGACTAGCTTGTCTATTGTAAATTGAGAAGTTAAGACCAATTGAAGGTCAGGTTCAGCCTTGGAAAACAATTATGATGCTGCCAGGCTATACCTTAACTCAACATACATAGAAGAGTGGCGATATGGGGATTCATAACAAGCATGATAAAAGAAAGGAGTAGGTAAAGTGCATACCCAGCAATGAGACATACTGCCACACCGTCCAGCCTACTTCGTCAAAATTCAGTTCATGAGCAGCAATTCTTGTTGCCATGCTCTGAGTCCCCACTTACAAACGGGTAATGGGATAGGGAACTAGTGTTTACAAGAAAGTAAAGCAAGCAGTAGCATATAAGCATTTCAGTGTCAAATTCAGCAAAAAGTAGACATAGGTAAAAAGACTATTAATAAACATATTGCGATGATGCCGGGAATTGAATCAAGACATACCAGTTTTAAAAGATACAAGCAAAAGAAAGCAGAAATCTTCTGAAATCCAAAGTGCAGACAAAAAAGTTCAGAAGAGATTGTGAGAATTGCAAGTGTAAAGTCTAAAGTGTGTTTAGTTATGTGTGTTGTGAAAAGAGGGTCGGGTATTTATAGTGCGAGAGTCATGACAAATATGATAAGAAAATAATTGAAGTCTGATTTTCAATAAATCACATAAAATATCTTTTAATTAAGGGATTCAAATTCACACGGGTATAAACCAATTAACGAAACAAATTAATCAAACTCTTTGTGCAAAGCATGCAATTGAAGGCAAATACATAAAGTTTATTTAAGGACAAGGTTTCTAAAAGTACGCAGTTGCATAATTAAGGAAAGAAAATCAATTAACAACCAAGAAATTAAAAGTCCAAATATTTGGTATGAATGAACCTAGTCAGAAAACGTGAGGAAAAAGGTTTTACTCAAGGCAAATTAGTAACAATTAATTAAACCCTAAAAAAGATTCTGATTCAATTATTAGTTGAAATCCATTAAAACAAACATTCAACACACATGTAAAGCATACATGCATGCTTCGACACGAAAAATTTTGTCATGACCTTATACAATCAGTAGAAAGAATCTAGGTGTAGGAGAGTTTAGTAGAGATGTAGTGTTCTAAAAATAAAACCCTAACCAACATAATTAAATCTCGCCAAAATCCCAAATTCTAAGGTTTCCACCTTGAATCGAACACAGAGATGGAGAGGCAAGTAATAAAAAATAGGCTTAGTGGTTTCTTTCAAAAGCTTATGAGAAAACATGCAAACAAGTAGAAAAACCAAAACAAACAGAGCGAAGAAACTAGTTTTGAAGCATAGTGAGAGAACAACTTATAGTAGAAGAAACATTAGAAGAAATACATGCTTATAGAGGATGAAGATAGCAGAACATAGTGAAAAAGCATGCGAAAATCATAGCGTAGAAAAAAACATAGTTGTGACAACCCGACCCATCGCCTCATGTATTTCCATCCGCTTTTCCCCATTTTATGCTTCTGCATGTTTCATTATATGTGTTCGGTGAGTTTGAAGTGATTCGGATAGAGTTTGGTAAGAAATGAGACAATTAGTCTCTTTAAGGAAGGTTTAGTTTGCAAAAGTCAACCGGATATTGAGTTGTGAGTTGGAGGGCTCAGAAAGGATTTTCTATGATTTGGTTAGTTTTGGGGGATGATATAAGGGTTAGGAGTGCAATCGGAATTATTTTGGAGGCTCGGTGTAGAATTAGGCTTGAATTGACTAAGTTTGCATTTTGGAGATATCCAATTGATAGGTGAGATTTTGATCCGTGGGTAGGAATGGAATTCTGAGAGTTTTAGTAGCTTCGTTAGGTGATATATGATGTGTATTTTAAATTTCAATTGAATCGAAGGTGTTTAGGTCGGGTTTTTTATCGAACGTCTGTTTTGGAAGTTTTGATTGAACTTAGGCTTGAACCCCTTGAGATTTTTTTTTAATATAACTGTCGCTTTTCAGTGAACTCAAAAAAAATATGTACATCATAGATCTCAATGGTAGTAGAATGGACTAACTACTACACTGTTACAAGTAAACACCTCTTCTATCTTAGCTATCTGTACACAAGTATCATATCATTTAGAATCTAAATACAATAGCTAAGGAAAGCAATTAAGCTGTCTCAATCCAGCCTGCCAATGTTTGCAATTCCTGCCTCGAAGGAGTAGAAGCAAGGCAATCTCTCTACATGTCAATTCCTCCACAAAAGCAGCTCCTTCAAAACGAATATGGTTTCTTTCTCTCCAAATGAGAGCAGTAGTGGTAACAAATGGAGCAGCTGTAATTGCATTCTGCCACAACCTGCTTTTGGCTTTGCTAAATATCCAGTGAAGCTCATTTTCCCAGCATCCAATTGTTCTGGAATGCCCCAACCAAACACATATTCTGGACCACAAACTGTTAGTAATGGAACATTAAAAGAACAGGTGCTTGAAGTCTTCAACATTCTGTTTGCAGAATACACAAGCTGCTGGAACTTGTATGCCCATAATCTGCAATCTATCAACTGCAGGAAGTCTATGTTGAGTAGCTAGCGAAACAGTAAACTTATTCCTAGGTAGTACATTAGTGATAAGCAATAAGTTCTTCCATGCAACCTTAGTGAAATTAGGAAGCATAGTGAGATACAGTTTATGGATTTGAAATTTGTTCATCCTGCATACACTTTGCAATCTACCAGTAAGATCACCCTGTAGCTGAGTATTCTCCAGTATAATAGTTCTACTGTCCAGAACCTTTCTGATCACCCAAGAGGCTGATGTTGGTATAATAAATGTGGCAATGTTATCCTTCTTGATGTAATAGGAATGAACCGATCGAACCCATAAGCAATCTTTTATCCTAGCCAAGTCCCATAACAATTTAGTGTTGTTGGATGTGTTTTTATGGTTGGAATAGGTTTTTATGATATATTACAATGGGTTGGAACTTTTGTTCGAGGTCCCAGGGGCCTTGGGTGATTTTGTATAGCTAACGGAGAGTTTCGAGGAATTGAGGAGTTGCAGATTTTGCAACACCACTTGCAGGCCAATTATGATCATCAGTTCGTGAAGGAGTGATATGTTCGCATAGGCCTGGGGTCTTTGGCCTTTGTGTTTGCATGTCAAGGAAGCATTCGTGTAGAAGAAGATTAAGGGCCCTTGGATCTTGTGCAAGGCATTCGCGACCCAGGGGTTAGCGTTCGCGTAAGGGGGGTGATGGTTTATCGCGTTTGCGGTCAGGTTGATGCATTTTTGTAGCTTGGCCTGGCTGAGCATCACTTTTTGAGGATAGGCTCCACGTTCGCATAGAGTAAAATGGCCTAGTGGAATTTTTGGACCTCGCGAACGCGAGAGGCCATCACGTTTGCGAAGAAGGATTTAACAGCTAGGCAGAAGGGTTTTAATAACATTTCATCCATGAACCTAGTATATTTTCCTCCATTGTTAAGCAACTTTGGGAGCTTTTGACGAGGAATTTAGAGGGTTTTGATTAGGAATCTATTGGAGGTAAGTCCTATTGCCAAGAAACGTCATCTAATTTAGGTTTAAACACCTAAATTAGTGGAATTTGAGTAAAAAAGGAAGAACCGGGGCTTGTGTTTTTGAATGAGAAATTGGACTTTGAGGGAGCACTTGGACTCCGATTTTGATGAATTTTGCATGTATAGACTCGTGGTGAGATAATGATTAGTTTGGTGTAAAAATTTATGACTTTCGAGAAGTGGTCCTAGGGCTCGAGTTTTGCAAATTTTATGGGTTTAGATATTTTTCGAGTCTTTTCTATTGGGTTATATTCACTTAGTCTATTGTTCGTTGTGGTTTTGGCCATATTCGACATGCGAGGAGGTCAATTCGATAGGATAGGGCATTTCTAGCTAATTTTCGGCCAACTAGAGGTGAGTAATAGGTGCACTGCTGCTCTGAGGGTTTGAAATCCCAGACTTTCACATCGTAACGCTATATTGAGGCATGGCATGCATCCCACGACGAGTGCGAGGTCTCTTCTTGTTGGGGATTGAGACTTAGTTTATCCCGAGTGCCAACTTTTACTATATTGGAGATTGAGACGCATACTTTATTATTGTGAATTGGGCTTATTGCCATGTTTGGGGCCCTATGTCGACTTGTAGAATCCTTAGGGGATCCTTATGTGTTTTCCTCACTTGTGGGCATAACATAGATTCTCACTCACATTTTCAAATTTTAAAAGATAGTATAACAACTGTGTTTTATACATGAACATTAAATTAATAAGGATATGAGGGCTGAGACCCCAATAGTATTTCACGCCCGACTAGTTGTGAAATTATTTGACTGAGATGGGTCGGGGACCCAGTAGTAAGGATGTTTCCATGATATGGATCAGGCTGCATGCCGCTGCGATTATATATATTGATATCGAGGCCGAGAGCCTATTTTATGGCAATATATGGCTGATATTGTGCTTGGGATATAGGAGCCTCTCCGGAGTCTATACACACCCCCAGTGAGTGCCGTCGACGTTAAATAAGTGGAGCGGGTTGCATGCCGCACCGGGTACTAGTGTGTACACTTATATGTGTTGCATTCTTTCATGCATTATTTCTTGATTGTAATACTTACTGTTTATTGTTTCCAGTGTTTTGGTTATAAATTGCTAGATATATAGTACTTTGTGCATTTTCTGCGTTTTCTTACATTCATATTGTGGCTATGTTTATTACTCACTAGTCAGAGTACTCACTTTACTCCCTACACCTTGTGTGCAAAACTAGGGCAGTCTCGGGATGACTAGATCCAGCTAATCCAGAGTTCTTATTCCGGGAGTATTTGAGGTAGCTGCAGGGCGTTCGCAGCCGATGATTCTCCCCTCTATCCCTGTCCTTTATTTCCGCACTTTTTTTACAGACTCGATAGTAGGATTTTTACTCTATCTTTAGAGGCTCATGTTCATGACATTGGGTCCTAGTTGGGTTGTATTGGTATAATGTTAGATTGTTTCCGCATTTCTATCACTATTTCAAACTTTTGACTTAAATGGCTTTATTTTATCTGTTCAACTAATGGATTATTGTTATAAATGGTCGGGCTTGCCTAGTAGTGTGTTGGGCACCATCACGACCGGGTTGGGGTCGTGACAAGTTGGTATCAGAGCCTAGGTTACTTTATCTCGTGATTCATGATGCGGTTTAGTAAAGTCTCGCGAATTGGTATGGAGACGTATGTACTTATCCTCGGGAGGCTGCAGAACCTTTAGGAAACATCATATTGTTGGAATTCTTATCGTGCAACTTTGAACTAAATTCAGTTATTCTATTCACTCGCAGATGGCGAGAACCCGTGCTACCGGACGTGGTGGAAGACCACATGTACCACTTACTGAGGCCACCGAAGGCCATGGACGCGGTCGAGGTCGTGGTCGAGGAGAGCTGAGCGGGTAGCACCTGTTGACCCACCAGTTGCCTCGGCTCAAGAGCAGGCTCCAACTGTAGAGACTCCAGCAGCACCTGTTCATGCACCATTTATTCATATTGTGATTACGGGTCTTCAGGAGACCCTACTTCAGACTCTACAGTTTCTACTAGCTTGGCTCTGGCCGTCTCAGCCACTACTTGTCGACACCCCCTTTTTCTCGCTCGAGGAAAAGAAATCGGGTTTGCTATATTATGGGTGGAATGAGTCTTTTATCCCGTTTGGGGGGGAATTTGGGTTGTGAAATTTGAAGAGTCTCCACCTAATGATTATAGAGCATTAGGATACTATTGAGAAAACAAGAAGGATTCGAAGAAAAACTAGAGTTTGGGTAAGGACTTGAGATTATCTCGAGGGGAAGGTATTAGCCACCCTTCAAGATCCACTGGTGTGGTTCCCGTCCTTCCTTAGATGTGACTTTATGAAGAACAGAAATAGACAAGCAAAGTTTGCACACAAGAAATGCGAGCAAGTTGACAATTTTGAAAGAAGGATGCCACAAGTAGAAGGGAATTTTGAAGAAAATATTTAAATAAAGGAAAAGTAAAGAGGGTCCTAGGTTTAACTATAATATAGATCATTCGATGCAATATCCCGCACATGTTCTCAAAGAGGGTCCTCCTTATGATATTAGCGCATCATCATCATCACCATATTCTACCCTTCCCACCACGTTAAGGTATTCAAGCGTGTTTAGTCTTGTTTACTTATTGCATGCTAATACCCCTCCCGACCTATCAGTTCCGGGGTATTTGGACTTCTAATTCTAGAAGGAAAGAAAGGGGATGGAGGCATGTATGGAGTTTAAAAGGATGAAATACTAAGGCGTCAATAAAGATAAATAACAAATAGTGGTTTACAGATCAAACACTCAAAGGCTCATACAAGACCCCGTAGATTACACAACAATTAGCTTAGCATGACCAACACGTACTGGTTTGGTCATAAAATTAAAATTAACAGTGGGCTGATTGGTTAACGCATAGAGTTGGATAAAAAGTCTGTGTTAGGCAACCCAGATCAAATTTTCAAAACTAAAAGTATTTAAAAATAAGTGATTCTGGAAAAACTAATTTTAGACAAGGGCCTGTACAGAATAGTTTTGAAATAGGAAAGCTAAGATTGCAAAAGTTTAGAGATGCTCGCAAATTGGCCGAATTATTTAAGTAAAAGGATAGTAGAGTTGTAAAGAGAAAAGCAGTGAAATAAAAATTTAGGCAGAAAACTATTGGGTTGATTTCATAACAAATATGTAACTTGGAATTTAAGTACACAATAGACCTATAGAAATGTTAAAACAGACAGACAGGTTTCAAAAGCAGACATGTTTAGACAAATTTTTTGCTGAAAGAGTTTGAGATTAACTGATAGATTATCACTCATATTAGGAGAGATTAAACTACTATTGGCATGATATCTATTCATATGATTCATTATTGCTTTTAGAACATTAGGGAACCTACTGTTTGCCTAGTGTTATATGCGTTTCCTATAGGAATGATCTCTATCGTTCTTATAATGCAAAGTCCTATAGACATGATTTCTAGATGGCATGCAATATTAAAGTCCTATAGACATGGTTTCTAAATGGAATGCAATATTAAAGTCCTATTGGCATGATCTCTGAATGGTGAGCAATGTTAGAGTCCTATAAACATGATTTCTATATGACTTGCAATATTAAAATCCTATATGCATGGTTGCTAAATGATTTGCAATATTAATGTCCTATAGGCATGATTTCAACGCATTACTTATGCAAATAAATATAAACCCTCCCACACCCTTTCACTAATATTCCCCACATTATTTTACAAAGTTGTTATAGAACCAAAAGAAAGTAAACAAAAATACATTACAGCCTACAGCTAGATTTGGGAACCTTAATTCAATCTTGATACCCAATAACATGTGTTCCACCAGATCCGTATTCCAGATTTCAAGGCCTTCTCTTAGAGTGTTTCAAAGTTCCAAGGGCTTTCAGGAAGCCAGGAAATGCTTACAACCTAAAGATTGAATATAGTATTGAATGTGTTCATTTTACCAGCCCTTAAGCATCCAAGTCCAGAGGGAACTCTAGGGTCCCTAAGTATGGCTTACCATAGGGGGTAGAGGAATACCAAAGCAAATGATGGTCATACCTAGTCATTAATGGGAAAGGCACACCCCTAATCCTTTACTTTATTCTAGAAAATAAAATAGCAGACTTTCAGAAGTCAGACAGGGGTCTGAATGGTAATTAGGACACTTCCAGACCCTAGTCCAGGCTCAACGCATAAAACGGGTTAAGAGAAGGGGACTGGATTGAGTAAAGGTTCAAAAAACCCTAATCCTAAGTCAAGTATAACAATGAGATGCTACCTCAACTTTGCACAGTAATAACACACAAAGGGATTAAAGGGGAGGGTATCACATGAAAACATTCATGAAAAAGCATAACAGAATTTAAAAATGCATGAGCATGGGGCATGACAGATTTTAATACTAGGAAAACATGTAACTGAGAGTTCATGTAGAAGGGAAGTAAACACATAGTTTTAGAGAACAATATTTAAATGGTGAAGACCTACCAGTTGCAAGTGTCAACAGCAGAACAAAAAACAAATAGAGTTCTGTAGTTTAGCCTTGGATTTCAGCTGGCTAGACACAAGCAGCAGCACAAGTAGCAGAAAAGAGAAGAGAGAGTTTAATGTGTGTGTGTTGAACTGAATTGTTCGTGTATTTTGAAGGAGAGAAGTGTGGGTATTTATAGTTTTTGACAACAGGTAGTAAGTAAGGCAGAAGATAATTTCAGTAGCAAGTCACAATCAATTAGGAGAAAGGACTTCCTTTACTTAAGGAGTCGGACTTAGTAATAAAAACAAAGTTCTGTTTATGGAAAGATAACCAAGAACACTTTGTAAAATAAAGGGTAAATACATAGAAAGTTTTGAAAATACACGGCTTTAAGGAAATATGGCAAGAATAGAATCACTAATCACATACTAAATCATGAAAATCAGGGATTCGAACTCAGTATTGAATTCAGTCAGAAAATAGGTACAAGTCAGTCAAAGAGAGAATCAAAATAGATTCATAGGAAATCAACCCCCAAAATTAAGGTTAGTTTGAAAAAGGAAGTCTGACTATAAGGAGATGCACAAAATTAAACATGCGAGGTAAATTAAACTGAGTAGTCATGTAATCAAAGAGCAGAAGAACATGACCATGAAGAGATTAGAAGTTCTTGCAAAGCTTAGCAAGAATCAAGAAGCAGGAGACGAGTTTAGACAGTTAGGGTTTTGAAACTAAACAGCTAGCAGACAATCACACACAAAACTCATAAAAACCCCAAAATCTACGCAAAGATAAACTCAGAAAGAACATAAACATTCACGAAAAGCATAAGGAAAGCAAAGAACATAGTAACGATCTACTTGGAAACCCTAGAAACAACATGGTAAAGAAAATACATAGGAATCATAGTAGAAATAGTTAGGAATTACAGCAAAAATAAAAAAAATCATAGTAGAGCAAATAAAATAGAAAATCGGAGAAACCCTAAGTTTTAAGAAAATGAACAGTTTGAAAACAAAATCGGCAAAAAATGTGGAAAACACTTTGAAATCATAGAAAAAAACATAGATCTGAAGTAGATCTTAAAGAGAAACAAAGAATAAAAACCTCTGAGACTTAGGGTATTAGAGAAAACCCTAGAGAATGATAAAGGTCGTGGAAAGGGCTGGTCCTGAGTAGGAGATGGACTCACAAGCTAGGAATTACAGGAAATGGGCCAGAAATGGCCATAAAAACTCAAATCAGAGTACCTCTGCACCAGTGGTCTTCAAGGTCAGGCCTTGGATCTTTGAATACAGAAAGGATAATGTTGAGTGGGGGTAGATATGGGTTATACAGGGCTTGGGAAGCCATAGTTTCCGGTGAAATAAGGTCGGAAATTGGTCGGAGAAGGCTAGGGTTTCAGAGGGTGGTTGAGAGCATATGGGAGGCAAAAGAAGGTTCAAAGGTGGTTGCTGAAGAGAGAATGAGGGGGATTAGGGTTGGGGTTTGGTTTAATTATGAAGGGTAAATAGGGACCATTGATTAAAACAATCAACGGTCCTGATTTAAAGATGGGGTTCCCGGCGGGTTAGTAAATAGGGTATGGGTCGGATAATTTTGAAATTGGGTTGTGTAATTAGGGTAAGATTGGGGGTTTGATTGGGGGCTGAAATTAGGGCTAAAATCGAAATTCAAAGTGCTACATTTAAATAGCCAATTTTCCCTATTTTTATTTTTATAAAATAGGAACTGATATTCTAAAATCAAATTAAAAGACACTGTGTCAATAAACAATGCATAAGTACTATTCTAAAAATATTAGAAATTTTTTTGTGATTACAAATGCTATTAAATCAAGAAATAGACTAAAATTACAACTTCATGCAATTTTAGATTTAAAATACCAAATGGGCTTGTAAAATTATGTAAAATCGTGTAAATTATATTTTTCTGTAAATGTGAGAACGAAATAAATTATATAAAAAAATGGAAAGTTTTGGGAACAATTTTTTGTTTTTATAGTCCAAAATAGGCATTAAATTGGTTTTAAAAAATTATGAAAAATGCCAAAAAATTTTGAGGTGCTTATGTATGCACAAATATGCTATTTTGAAATTATTTCAGCATAAAAATACATAGGAAATAATTGGGTATCAACGGATGTTCCTCTTTACCCGAAGAGGATGAAAGTGTTGTCGGGTAATGATAGGATGGCCAATTTTGACCGGAGACGGCCGTTTTAAAAGGATATTAATCGCGTTCTGGTTCCTGAATTGCCTACATATCCCTGGTTCTACAAGAATCAGTCCATTTGTAGTTCAGGAAGCTTCGATGGAATATACTGATGGGAATTCGGAAAAAATGGACGCGATGGTTAGCTCTTAGAAAGAACTTGGGATCTGACAAATTGCGAAGAAATGGAGTGGGATTGATCCTGCTGCGATGGTCGTGAGCCAACCGGAGTACCTGCAAATGGGTGATGTGCATATACATTTCGTAATTTAAACGTGATGCTAATTTCCGTTGGACCATGAATGTTGTCTTCGAACGGTTAGGATGATGTCCTGGGCCATGAAAAGCATAAAAGTAAGGGTTCATAGGCCATGAACTAATGTTCTTGGGCTATGCAGATGGTGCCTTCAAAATATGACGCCTTTGAACGAGATGGCGATCATTCATCCCATGAGAAGGTGGCAATCTTTTAGGCGAATGAGAATTAAAAATGCAGGTGGCGATGTTTCATCCAATTAAAAAATAAAGTGGCGATATTTTAGCCATGCAAGGCAGAGACAATGCCTAGTCTCGAAAAGCGGATAATAGCCTTATGTAATATGGAGGTAGAGCTTAACCTCGGAACGCATAGAGTAGCCTTATGCAAAATGCAGATGGAGACAGAGCTTATTCTCGAAAGGTAGATATGAGCCTCATGCAATATGGAGGTAGGGCTTAACCTCAAAAGGCAGAGAGTAGCCTTATGCAAAAACATAGATGGAGACAAAGCTTAGTCTAGGTAGATGATAGCCTTATGCAAAATGGAGCAAGAGCTTAACCTCGGAAGGAAGAGGGTAGCCTTATGAAAGAAATGCAGATGGAGACAGAGCTTAGTCTCGAAAGGCAGATGATACCCTTAGGCATGATGGAAGTAGAGCTTAACCTCGGAAGGCAAAGATTAGCCTTATGCAAAAATGCAGATGAAGACAGAGAATAATCTCGAAAGGAAGATGATAGCCTTATGCAGGATGCAGGTAGAGCTTAACATCGAAAGGCAGAGAGTAGCCTTATGCAAAAATACAGATAGAGACAAAGCTTTGTTGCGAAAGGCAGATGATAGCCTTATTCAGGATGGAGTTAGGGTTTAACCTCGAAAGGCAGAGAATAGCCTTATGCAAAAAATGCAGATAGAGACGGAGCTTAGTCTCGAAAGGCAGATAGTAGCCTTATGCAATGCAGGAATGTAAAAGAACGAATAGTAGTAGGTTTTCTTAGCTGATAGACAGTTTGTAATATTAGGATTGTTGGGGAGTGCAGATAGTGACCTATGAGGGTTTTGATCCCGAAAGGCGAATGTGTTTTGATCCGTTACCTTAGTTCCTGCAACCAAAGAAAAATTGTGAGTTCTGTAAGGGGGAGGTTAGTTCGCATCCTCCAGCTTTTGGCGTCGTGTATAACAGGGGTGGAGTTACTAAACGATGGTGGTGCAAATTATATTAATGCATGACTTAGTAAAGATCATACTAGTACGTATATATAAAAATGATTTATTTTGGATGAATCGGCGACTACAACGTGGTTCAAGACACAGCAACCTCGCTTGTTGCGTAATTTAGGGGGTCCTCCTCAAAATTCTGCCCCAGATAACTGGGTCGGCATAGATGAAGACACTTTTAACTGATTTCGAAATTTTGAGGGTCCTCCTCAAAATTCTTCCCCAGTTCCAATAGCGGGGAAAATGGAATTTTTATTAAAATGTGACCAAACCCATAGGGCTAACCTACGTATCCCCTCTTAAACGGGAATCAGGTCAGGCGTAGTTCAAATTATATCACAACAGAAAAAGCATATGATCAAATGTAGTATCTTTTCACTGCGTCTCAGTTGATAGTCTTCGTCAAGTCTTCTCCGTCCATTTCTACGAGAATAAGGGCTCATCCAGTTAGAACCCAATGAACCATGTACTGTCTTTGCCAATTGGGAGAGAATTTCCCTTTGGCTTCATCTTGGTGCGGAAATATTTTCTTTAGTGCCAACTGTCCTGGCACGAACTTCCTTAGCTTGACTCTCTTGTTGAAGGCTCTGAACATTATGTTATGATATAATTGACCAGGACAGACAACATTCATTCTCTTTCCATCTATGAGGGCAAACTGATCGTAGTGACTCTTAACCCATTCTGCATCATCTAATTCTGCCTCTTGTATGACCCTTAAGGAGGGGATTTCTACCTCGATGGGGATGACCGACTCTGTACCATAAACCAACATGTAAGGAGTGGCCCTGGTAGATGTGCGGACCATGGTACGATAACCCAGTAAATCGAAAGACAACTTCTCATGCCAATGTTTTTGCTTTTCAATCATCTTCCTTAGTATCTTCTTGATATTATTATTTGATGCTTCTACAACTCCATTCATTTGAGGTCATTAAGCTGTAGAGTTCTTGTGTTTAATCTTGAATGCTTTGCACATCTCCTTCATCAGGTCGGTGTTGAGATTAGAAATGTTATCGGTGATAATTGATTCAGAAATCCCGAATTGACAAACCATACAATCTCAGACGAAATATGCTACTACTTTCTTGGTGACTGCCTTGTATGATGTTACTTTAACCTATTTGGTAAAGTAATCAATTTCCACTAGGATGAACATGTGCCCATTTGACGAGACTGGTTCAATTGGTCCAATGACATACATTCCCCAAGCGGCGAACGACCATGGTGAGCTTGTTGCATTAAGCTCGTTTAGAGGCACCTTTATCATATCTGCATGTATTTGACAACGGTGGCATTTCCGGACGTACTGAATGCAGTCTGTTTCCATAGTCATCCAAAAATACCCTGCTCGGAGTATCTTCTAGCCAAGACAAAACCATTCATATGCGGTCTGCAAGTCCATGCGTGCACTTCCTCCAATAGTCTTGTTACTTATTTTCCTTATACATATCTTAATAATCCCAAATCAAGAGTCCTCCTATGTAGGATTCCTCCGCTGCGAAAGAAGTTGTTTGACAATTCTTGAAGTGTCCATTTCTGAGTAGCATTGGCAAGCTTTGGGTAATCTCATGTTGTCTAATATTTCCTGATATCATGGAACAAAGGTTTCCCGTTATCTTCTTCTTCGACTTGAGCACAATAAGTTGGCTGGTCGTGAACCTTGACTTGGATGGGATCAATAAAATTATATCTTGATGCTGGATCATAGACGATAAAGGGGCTAAGACATTGGCAAATCATTCTATATTCTGGGAACATGCTGGAATTCTGTCTTTCTGAATCTTTTCCTCAAATCCTGTACATGATGCAGCTAAGGAAGTATCTTAGAATTCTTCGTATCCCATACTTCTCGAACCTGATGTATGAGTAGGTCCGAGTATTCAATCACTAATAGTTCATGAATTTTCATTCCAATTTCCAGTTTGAGCCCTATGATGCAGGCTTCGTACTCGACCATATTGTTTGTGCACGGGAATTTGAGCTTGGCGGATACTGGGTAATGCTGACCAGTTTCTGATACCAAGACCGCTCCAATACCAACTCCTTTAAAATTTGCGGCACCGTCGAAAAACATCCTCCAACCATCATAGGATTGTGCAATTTCTTATCCTATGAAGGCTATCTCTTCATCAAGAAAATAGGTCTTTAGGGGTTCGTATTCTCCTTCTATAGGATTCTCGGCGAGGTGATCTGCCAAGGCTTGTCTTTTGCCCACCTTATGGGTATCATAAATGATGTCAAATTCACTTAACGATATCTGCCACTTGGCGAGCTTACCTGTAGGCATGGGCTTCTGAATGATATATTTCAATAGGTCCATCCTGCATATGAGATGAGTTGTGTAGGCGCAGAAATAGTGCCTCAATTTCTGAGCTATCCAAATTAGAGCACAACAAGTGCGCTCTAATAAGGAATACCGAGTCTCATACGGGGTAAACGTCTTGCTGAGGTAGGTAGCACCAGTATTCTTCAAACTGTATGGCATCATTTTGTAACAGTACATTCCCCACGACATAATGAATGCCACTTTCTCTGCATCCTCTTCATCCATCCATATTTGATGGTCTCCACTAAAACAATCAACGAATGATTGCAACATATGTTTGGCATAGTTGTCGATCAAGATGTGCATATTTGGCAAATGGAAGTCCTCTTTAGGACTAGCCCGGTTGAGATCCCAGTAGTCAACACAGACTCTAACCTTCACATCCTTATTTGGCAGCACACAATGTTGGCTAACCACTTTGGATACTCCACTACTCTGAGAACCATGGCTTTGACTTGCTTGTTGACTTCTTCTTTGATTTTCAAACTCATGTCTGGTTTGAAATTTTTGAGTTTCTATTTGACTATGGGCATGTCGGATCTGTCGGCAACTTGTGAGCCACAATGGACGTGCTGAGACTGGTCATATCATCATACGACCAGGCAAACATATCCTCGATTTTTTCAAAAACTCTATGTATTCTGCCTTTTTTTATGGTGATAAGTGTACGTTGATGCATAATTCCTTGACATTTTCTGCATCTCCCAAATTAACAACCTTAGTTATGTCAAAGTTAGACTTAGGCCTGTTCTCAAAATTCGCGACCTCTCTAACAACCTCTTATGGTATTTCGTCCTCTTCTGAATCTATGTTTGTTTGTCTAATTGTATCGTTGCAAGTTACGTTCATCGCTCATCATCAAGCTATGTAATAGTAATACTGTGTAAAATAAATTAAATGGTTGAGAAAATAAATGAGAGCGAAATATAAAGATGTTTGAAAATGCTTTTAATTAAAATCATAATTGTCTAAAACATAGGAGCTTTTTCCAAAGTAAAGACAATGCTGATAAGTAAAATCAACTAAAAGTAAAGTACGACGCATATGCGTCGTTTAGCCTTGATACCCCGAAGATCTCCGGGGACTGGTGGTCCTGATTGACCAATTGGTGAGGTTTTCTTTCTTATTTACAACTTGAATGGAAGGGCCTTCCTCCCCTTCATCCTCAAGATAACATATCAACCTATATCATCCTCCAGAAAAAGGTGTTTTATTGCTGCCAGTGTCTCATCTTCCTCTGACCTATATATGACATCAGCTGGCTGAAAGGTCTGCTCTAACTGAGGTAGAGGGTGGTCCAGTGGGTAGTAGGCTCACGCCATGGTGGCAACCAGTTATTGAACTCTTCCCAAGTGTATTCATAACCCACGCCAAAAGTAGTTCCATGCTTCTTCAACTGGATAGGATTGCTGATGCCCTAGAGATTCTTGCCAGCCCCTTTCTGAGCTCGTATCCACTCCAATTCAGAATGCTCTCGATTTTTTTATCCCCCACCAATTGTCTTTGTCTATGGCGTTGACTCGTTCTATGTGATGGCCTGGCAACTATATATAGGTTTGCTTCCGTCGCCATGGATGATTACTTCCTGATGATTCCATTCAAATTTTACATCTCGATGCAAAGTTGACGCCACAACCCTAGTGGCATAGATCTAGGGTCGTCCTAGCAACAAATTGTAGGATGCTGGCACGTCAATGATTTGGAACTCGACATCAAACCAGGTGGGTCCCATCTATAGGCATAAGCTAATTTCTCCAATGGTGGACCTCTGGGATCCATCAAAAGCTTTGACACTGATAGCCCCCTCTTTGATCTCGTGCAATCCCTTGCCCAATGTCCTGAGAGTTACCAACAGAAAAATATTGAGGCTGGATCCCAGTCGACAAAAATCCTGGTGATAAAGGGATCCTCGCATTGTGCAGTAATGTACAATGCTTTGTTGAGATCAAGCCCTTCTGGTGGTAATTCATCTTCGTGGAAGGTGATCTTATGGCTTTCGAGTACCTGCCACACCATGTTTGCCATTTCTCTTCCTGTTATGTTGCTGGGAACATAAGCTTCACTCAATATTTTCATTAAGGAATTTTTATGAGCCACAAAGATTAGTAGAAGAGCCAGAACAGAAATCTGTGCTGGTGTCATGTTCAGTTGCTGGACGACCAAATACTCTTTGGCTTGTACCTTTCTCCAGAGGTCATCGGGTCCAGTTTCAACAGCCCGCCCGGAGGCTTGCTTGCTAGACTCAGCCAAATGCTCTGGGTGTATACCCTGCCTGTCATGGTCATGCCCTCTGCAGCAATTCTTCCCCAGTATGTGTCTTTCCTTTCCTTCTAGCCTCAGCGGTTTAATCCAAAGGTATAGTATTTATTTGGAACGGGGTCACGTTTGTTATGGAGACTGGAATTGGTACCTTGGGAGGTAACACAGTACTTCAAACGGTGTAGGTGCCTTTGGAACCCTGAAGTCGACCTCAATTTGTCTTGGCACCTTTGCAGAAGGTGCTTTAAACTCGAGTGGCATGGACACATTTACTACAACGCCCTCAGAGGGCTGAATCTGGACAATAATGGGATTGAGAGTAATTGTTGGCTTCTTAGCCTTGTCTCCTTCAACTATCAAACCGATTGACCCCTTGGGGTCCCAACAATCTTTAATCTCTATCATGTTGATGCCTCAACCATTATGGTCAGGCAGTGGGTTGTTGCAGACATGAGGAGCGAGCTCCATGGCTATGATGATCTTGTTGTTAATCAAACTCTCAATCTTGTCTTTCAACGAGTGACACTCGTCGATGGTGTGGCCTTTCATCCCGAAATGGCATGTGCAAGTCTTCTTTGGGTTGATCCACTGGGAAGGGTTTTCTGGAGTTACGGCTAGGATAGGGGTAACGTAACCGGCTGCCTCGAGTTTTTCATATGATTGGTCAATTGGCTTGGGTATTGAGGTATGTTGTCAAGGAGGTTTGCGGTCAAAGCTTGGTCTAGGCGGAGGAAAATTTTGGTGGGTAGGCGAAAATGGGTAGTGGGAAGCTTGGGACTTATATGCTTGGTATACGGGTGCTGGTTTGGAATATCTGGGTGTAGTGGGTTGATGTGTAGGTGGTGGAGGTGATTGGTAAGCAGGTGGTGGAATTCGGTAAGTGGGTGATGGTGCTTGGTAATTTAGGGTAGGTTGATTTGTGAGTGGAGCTGAGGGATAGGTTTGGTATTTCGCAGGGGAGTTATTCCTTTTCGCAGCCATTGCAGAATTTACATCCTTTTTCTTCATGAGCCACCAGATTATAAAGCCTTGTTGGTAGCTTGTAATATCTCGAGGTTAGTGACCATACCATTTTTGATTCCTTCTCGATCCTTCGTCACAAATTGATGATATCGGAGAACTTTTGGCCCTCATTAGCATTAGCCTCTCATAATACTGTGGATCCTGAGCACGGACAAAGAACCTGTTCATTAGTTCTTCTTCCAAGGCTAGCCTAACCTTAGAAGTTTCGTACCTTCGATGACTAGCGTACTCACGCAAAGTTTCTCTGGGCTTCTTCTTGAGATTTTGGAAATAGAACATATCTGGTGCGTTCTCAGTGTTGAACCTAAACCGATCCATAAAATCCGACGCCATGTTTACCCAACTGGTCCATTTCTTTGCATCCTAGCTAATATACCAGGATAAAGCATCACCTTCAAGCTACTCATGAACAGCTTCATGCGGATCTTCTCGTCCCTTCCGACTCCTACTAACTTGTCACAATACATTCTTAAGTGGACTGTAGGGTCACCTGTGCCATCGAATAGTTAGGACTTGGGAGGTTTGTACCCCTCTGGGAGCTCAACATCTGGTTGATTAAAGAGATCTTCGTAATTCAGCCCTTCAACACCTTTGTTACCTTTGAAACCTTGGACCCTTCTAGTCAACTTCTTGATCCTAATGGCCAAATTCTGAATGAGAGAACTCTTGTCCTCTGCCTCGACTGTACTGGTGATAGGCTGACTGTAATGCGGCATAGTGTCTGCAAAGATTGGAATGTTATGGTCTTTTGTGGTGTTTTGTAGCTCAAGAATGAGCAGTTGAGTGTTTGAGTGGGTTTCATTGGGGGATGTGGTATGTTTTCTAGTGGTGCAGGGTTCTGGGTGTTAACATCGGGCGCGGCAAGAGTGATTGACAGGATTACCAGGTTTCTAACTTGGTCCAATTCCCCTTGGAATCTCAGCAAAGTTTGCTCCAGATGAGTAGTAGTCTCTTTGGTGATTGCAGCATTCTGATAAGTTTCTTTGCGTTCCTTTCTAGCACTTGTATCTCCTATTTCACCTTTGTTCCTATTTCTTGTAGGACTAGGAGGAGGTGGTGGTTGAGGATCCTTAGATCTTTTGGAGTATGCTGACAGTACCAAAATGCACGAACGAACATTTAGGGGGGAATAAAATAAAAGAAAAAACAAAAAGGTAAAAGGTTAGTGCGGATTCTGATAAATAATATTGCAATATTTAAACACACATTGTGCGGGAATATAAATCTCTTCCTAATTTGGGTGCTTCGTTGTGCCTGAGGTAGGCCTAGCAACAAATAAAATTTGGAGAAATTATAATGCTAAATGCCTTATTTTAGTGATGAAAACAAAACGAGTCTAAAATAACTAAATGATAAAGACGTTACTAATGGCCAGCGGCCTTATTACAGAAAAGCACAAGAGTAAAAAATCCTAACTACTTGGTCCCAGAAGGTCCTTTCCCAGATTTGGCATTCTTACTTCCATTGTATAGTTGCATCAATTCGCTCATTCCTAACAGTAGGTAGGCTCGAGCCAAATGTTCGCCTGCTCTTCCTTCAGAATTCTGACAGTCTTCAATCCTTTTTAAGAATTTCCCTTCCAACTCCACTAGACCTCCCTCCAGATACCCCAAACGGTTGTTGGCGTTGATAGCCATATCCTTCCAATCGTTGATTAGCTTCTTGTGGGCTTCCTATATTTCCCGATGTTCATTCTCACATTCTCTCATCCTCTTATGCAGTTGATTGTACTTGACTTGTGCTTCAGTTTTCTCGTCAATAATCCTGTGATCATGGACGAACCCTGGATGACTCAAACCAATGTGATCATCTTCCAACAAACCTGTGTAGTGCGGCACACACCCGACATGATACATGTCTAGTTCAATAGACTTCTTCCCTAAAACAAGTTTGCAGTGCCACATATGCTGAGTGTGACACCTGTACGCGCTATCATCATTTAGAAATTCGGCCCTAAAATGACTCCTTTTCTCTATCATGGGTATGTCGTTTCCTTCCGGCTTTCCTCATGACTCGGAGTGGGCCATAAGGATTAGTTCCCCTCAGGCCAATAAGCATGAGGAATGGTTCATCTGGAGAACGGACAATGAACTCCCCTGTTGGGAACCACTCGAACATCCATTGAATTTTCTCTTCTTTGAGATTCTCGAACAACTGTAGCAATCCACTGGCGTCCTCTGGCTGAGCAAACATGTTGGGCATGAAGTTCATTCGCTTTGGGTGATGGAAAGAGATATGTTCATCCCAATCTCTGTGTATGATTTCCTGTCTGTAGTCTCCTTTCTGAAGGTGTTCTATGAGCCATAGTTGAAGTATAAAATTACAACCCTCGAAATGTGGAGCCCCTTGTTGACATTTTCCCAAGGCTCGATAGATTTCAACGACGATCATAGGTACTATGCTAATGGACTGCCCATCGATCCCTTCCATTAAAGTCTTGGTGACCATGGCTAGTTTAGTGTGGATCGTAGCCCTCTTCATTGGGAAGATTACCATGCCCAAGAAACAAAATATTAACACAAACAACCTTCTGTGTATGTGTCAAAGAGGTGAGGGCGAATCCGCCCGTGTGGGTGCGATAGGACTTACTGTGGCAGTATCTCTATTACAAGAAGTCGAAGGGTATGTAGGAGTCCATCAAGCAAGAAAGGTCGGGATTTGTCTTGAGTCCCATCATCTTAAGAAATCATGTACTTTTGCGATTTTCCGGTATAAGCAAACCCGGATTCTCCCAATGGATGCCAACTAGGCCCCCTATTTCTTCGAGCAAATAGGTCATTTACAAATCCCAAAAATGGAACACTGATCGATCACCATCCTAAAACAAAGTGGCAGCCTCAATGATTTAGTTATTGGGTTGGATTTCCAGAAGTGAGAGCAAATTCTCTAAGTAGTTGCGGACGAGGGTTTGATCACTGCCATGAAGATCTTCCGATAAGCTTAACAACCTTGGGTGAGTGTTGGATACCATACTGAATCTGGGGACCTCGTGCCTCATTTCTTGCAAAACAAAGTGTTAGGCCCTTAACCCTATCGCACTCAACTACTTAAATCAATAATTAGCAGAAAGCATTTAGTTCTCTAAAATTATTTACATAGCGTGAAGGTGTCCGTTTGGGTTTCTGGAAACCTGATGGACTTTGGCTTAGGCTGTCTTAATGAGTCATTATGCGGACAACATAACTGCCTCGGCTAGGCGGACCATGATGCATGAGCAGTTTAAAGGAATAAGGTTTCTACTTTTGAAGTGCTAGACAAGGTACCCTTGAGCAAACAACTCAAGAGAGAAAGGAGTGGAATCGCCGACTACACCATTGATCGACTTGTTTTACCGCAAATATGCCATTGCCACATTTAGGGGGTTTATAATATTGGAAGGGCACAACCACTCATTATAAGCGTTGCTATAGGATTTGTTTTGGCACGTGTGGAATATGATGTTGAGAGATGCAATTACAATAATGAAACAAATTACATGTATTTTCACGTTCATAAGATAAATGATTACAGTGACAACAATATTGAAATAATAAGGAAGTAAAGAAAGTAGTTAAAGGAAAGAAAAGACATGAAGAGCCAAGTTAGTAGTTGTGACGAAATAATCAAGGACAAAAATAAATGCGATTAATTAAGCAATAATCTCACAAAAGTAAGTAATGGTAAAAGCTTAGAAGAATCCCCAGCTGAGTCGCCATGCTGTCGACGCCCCCCTTTTTCTCCGGCGAGGGAAAGAAATCGGGTTTGCGATATTATGGGTGGAATGACTCTTTTATCCCCTTTTGGGGGAATTTTGGCTATGGATATCGAAGAGTCGCCACCTAATGATTATAGCGCATTAGGACACTTTTAAGAAAAGAACAAGGATTCGAAGGAAAAACAGAGTTTGGGTAAGGGCATGAGATTAGCTTTAGGGGAAGGTGTTAGGAACCCCATAAGATCCACTAGTGTGGTTCCCAGCCTTGCATAGATGTGACTTTAAGAAGAATAGAAATAGAAAAGCAATGTTTGCACATATGAAATGTGAGAAAGTTGACAATTTTTAAAGAAGGATGGCAGAAGTAAAAAGGAATTTTGAAGATAACATTTAATTAAAAGAAGAGTAAAGAGGGTCCTAATTTTAACTATAATATGGATCATTAGACGCAATATCCCGCACATGTTCCCAAAGAGGGGTCGCCTTATGATATTAGCGCATCATGATCATATCCATATTCTACCTTTCCCGCCCCGTTAAGGTATTCAAGCATGTTTAGTGTCTTTTACATATTGCATGCTAATATTCATACCGACCTATCAGTCCCGGGGTATTTGGACTTATAATCCTAGAAGGTAAGAAATGGGATTGAGATATATATGGAGTTTAAAAGGATGAACTACTAAGGCATCAATCAAAATATATAACAAATAGTGGTTTGCAAATCAAACACTCAAAAGCTAATACAACACCCAGTAGATCACACAACAATTAGCTTAGCATGACTTACACATAATGGTTTGGTCTTAAAATTAAAATTAACAGTCGGCAGATTGGTTTAACGCATAGAGTTGGATAAAAAGTTTGCATTAGGCAACCCAGATCCATTGGTCAGAACTTAAAGTATTTGAAAATAAGTGATTCAGAAAACACTAGTTTTTGACAAGCGCCTGTACAGAAGAGTTCTGAAATAGGAAAGTTTAAGACTGCAGAAGTTCAGAGATGGCTTGCAAATTAGCCGAATCATTCAAGTAAAAGGATAGTAGAGTTGTAAAGAGGAGTGTTTTCGAAAACATTGAAGTAAAAATTTAGGCAGAAAACTATGGGGTTGATTTCAGAACAAAGATGTAAGTTGGAAATTAAGAACACTATTGATCTATATATATTTTAAAACAGACGGACTTGGACAGGTTTTAAAAGCATACAGGTTTAGACAAATATTTTGCTGAAAGCACTTGAGATTAAGTGACAGAGTATCACTCATATTAAGCAAGTTTGAACTCCTAAAGGCATGATATCTATTCATATGATTCGTTACTGCTTTTATAACATTAGGGAACCTACTGTTTGCCTAGCGTTATATGTGTTTCCTATAGGCATGATCTCTATCGTGCTTACAATGAAAGTCATATAGACATGATTTCTAAATGGCATGCAATATTAAAGTCCTATAGACATGGTTTCTAAATGGCATGCAATATTAAAGTACTATGGGAATGGTCTCTGAATGGTACGCAATATTAGAGTCCTATAAGCATGCTTTCTAAATGACTTGAAATATTAAAATTCTATATTCATGATTTCTAAATGATTTGCAATATTAAATTCATATAGGCAGAATTTCTACCCATTGACTTATGCAAATAAACATAAAACCCTCCCACACCCTTTCACTAATATTCCCCAAATTATTTTACAAAGTTGTTACAGAACCAAAAAAAAGTAACAAAAATACATTGCAGCCTACATCTTGATCCGAGAAGCCTAATTTAATCTTAATACCGAATAACATGTGTTTCACCAGATCTGGATTCCAAATTCTAAGGCCTTCTCTTAGAGTGTTTCAAAGTTCCAAGGGCTTTCAGAAAGCCCAGACAATGCTTACACCCTAAAGATAAAATATAGCAGTGCAATGTGTGGAATTACCAGCCCTTAGGCATCCAAGTTCAGAGGGAACTCTAGGGTTTCTAAGCATAGCTTACTATAGGGGGTAGGACTTAAAGAACTAAGAATAAGTGTAAAGTGAGGGGATTAGAGGGACACCAAAGAAAAGGATGGTCATACCTAGTCATTAATGGTACTGGCACACCCCTAATTCTTTACTTGATTCAAGCAAATAAAATAGAAGACTTTCAGAAGTTGGACAGGGGTCTGAATTGTGATTAGGACACTAATAAAAGGGGTTAAGGGAAGGGGACTGGATTGAGTAAAGGTTCAAAAGAACCTAATACTAAGTCAAGGATTGCAATGATATGCTATCTCAACTTTTGATAGTACTCACACACAAAAGGATTAAAGGGAAGGGGATCACATGAAAACATTCATGAAAAAGCATAACAGAATTTAAAATGTGCATGAGCATGGGGCATGATAGATTTAAATACCTGGAAAAAATTTAATTGAGAGGCACTGTAGAAGGGAGAAGTAAACATATAGTTTTAGAGAACGATATTTAAATGGTGAAGACCTACCAGTTGCAAGTGTTAAACAGCAGAACAAGCAAGTACATCTTAGTGTGTGTGCTGAAGTGAATTGTTCGTGAGTTTTGAAGAAGAGAAGTGGGGGTATTTAGATTTTTTGAAAACAGTTAGTAAGTAAGGCAGAAAGTAATTTCAGTACCAAATCACAATCAATTAGGAGAAAGGATTTCCTTTAATAATGGAGTCGGACTTTGTATTAAAAACAGAGTTCTATTTATGGAAACAAAAGTCTAGAACACTTTGTAAAATAAAGTGTAAATACATAGAAAGTTTTGAAAATACACTGCTTTAAGCAATTAAGACAAGAATAGACTCACTAATCACATAGTAAATCAAGGAACCAAGGATTCGAACTTAGTATTGAATTCAGTTAGAAAATAGGTCCAAGTCAGTCAAAGAGAGAATAAAAATAGATTCATAGGAAATCAACCCCCGAAATCAGGGTTATTTTTAAATGGTGGAGTCTGACTATAAAGAGATGCACAAACTTAAACATGCGAGGCTAAATCAAACTGAGTAGTCATGTAATCAAAGAGTAGAAGAACATAGCCATGAATGGAATTAGAAGTTCTTGCAAAGCTTAGCAAGAATCATAAGCATGAGACGAGTTTAGACAGTTAGGTTTTGAAATTAAACATGCCGCAGACAATCACACACAAAACTCGAAACCCCCCCCCCCCCCCCAAAAGCTAGGGCTTTCATCATATTTCGAATGTAAAGAATAAATCATAGGTGAAGATGAACTCAGAAGAACATAAATATTGACAAAAAGCATAAGGAAAGCAAAGAACACGGTAAATAAGCTACTCGGAAACCCTAGAAACAACAAGGTAAAGAAAATACATAGGAATTATAGTAGAAATACTTAGAAATTACAAGAAAAGTAAAAGAAATCATAGTAGTGGATATAAAATAGAAAATCGGAGAAACCCTAAGTTTTAAGAAGATTAAAATTTTGAAAACAAAATCGAAGAAAAAATGTGGGAAGCACTTTGAAATCTTAGAACATAACATAAATCTTAAGTAGGTCATAAAGAGAAACAAATAAGAAAAACCTCGGAGAATTAGGGTTTTATCGAAAACCCTAGAGATTGAGAAAGGCCATGGAAAGGGCTGGTCCTAAGTCGGAGGTGGATTCACAGGCTAGGACTTACCGAAAATGCGCCAAAAATGGCCATAAAAACTCAAATCGGAGGACCTCTGCACCAGGGATCTTCAAGGTAAGGCCTTAGATATTTGAATAAAAAGAGGATAAGGGTGAGTGGGGATGTATAAGGGTTACAATGGGTCTCGGAAACCATGGTTTCCAGTGAAACAAGGTCGGAAATTGGTTTGAGAAGGCTAAGGTTCAGAGGGTGGTTGAGAGCATTTGGGAGGCAAAAGGGGGTTCAAAGGCGGCTACTGAAAGAATGAGGGGGATTAGGGTTGGGGTTTTGTTTAATTATGGAAGGGAAAATGGGGACCGTTGATTAAAACAATCAACGGTCCTCATTTAAAGATGGGGTCAATCAACGGTCCTTATTTAAAGATGGGGTTCTAGGCGGGTTAGTTAAAAGTGTATGGGTCGGGTAATTAATTGAGTAGTGTAATTGTGGGTTAGACTGGGGGCTGAAATTAGTGCTAAAATCGAAATTAAAAGGGCTACAATTTAGATAGCAAATTTTTTCCATTTTTATTTTTGTAAAGTAGTAACTGATGTTAAAAAATCAAATTAAAAATACTGAGTTATTAAAAAAAATGCATATGTACTAATTTATAAATATTATAAATGATTTTGTGATTACAAATACTATTAAATCAAGAAATGTGCTAAAATTGCAATTTCATGCAATTTTAGTTTAAAAATACCAAATTGGCTTGTCAAATTGTGTAAAAATCATGTAAATTATATTTTTGTGTAAATGTGAGAATGAAATAAATTATTCACCAAATGACAAGGTTTTAACAATTATTGGTTTTTGTAGTGCAAAATAGGCCCTAAATTGGCTTTTAAAAATTTTGAAAAATGCCAAAAAACTTTGTGGTGCTTATGTATGCAAGAAATATTCTATTTATAAAGTATTTTGAGCATAAAATATATAGGGAAAGTTGGGTATCAACACTACTGTAGCAGCTACTTCTTAGGCCGGGGGAGGCAATCAAACTCCCGCTGCTCGCACGCCTGAGCAGGTAGTGCCAGGTTTGCAGATACCTGATGCACCACCAGTTTAGCCGATGGCCCCAGTTTGGTAGGTTGCCCCACTTCAACTGGTTGCCCATGTTCAGGATGATATGATTCCAGGTATGCCAGACGATTAGCAGCGTCATCTTGAAAGGTTCAATAGCTCTCACCTCCTACTTTCAGTAGTGCTCCAGGTGAGGATGCCTAGGGTTTTCTCGACAAGTGTCGACGTATGCTTCAGACCGTAGGGATCTTGGAGTCGAGCGGGGTATCATTTACTACTTTTCAGTTTTCTGGAGCAGCCTTCTCTTAGTAGGAGGCTTATGAGCAGCGTAGGCCGAGAGGTGCATTGCCTTTGTCATGGCAAGAGTTCTCCATTCTCTTTTAGGAGAAGTGGGTACCGCAGTCTCAGAGAGAGGAGCTATGGAGGCAGTTTGAGTGGCTTTGTCAACTAGATATGACTGTGTTACAGTATGAGGTGAGATTTTTCGGAGTTGGCTCGTTATACTCCATGGATGGTCCCAACTGATCGGGAGAAGATTAGGAGGTTTGTGGACGGACTTATATATCACGTCTGTAATATGATGAGTTGAGAGAGGATTTTGAGTCATCCCTTTGACGATGCAGCAGATATTGCTCGTGATATTGAGACGGCTCACCGTTAGGAGAGAGTAGAGGAAGGCCAAGAGGCCTCGAGAATCGGGTAGCTTCAGTAGTGCTCCATCTAGGGGCCAGGCTCAGCAGAGCAGAGGTCGTTCTTTCAGGCCTCATCAATTGGCTCAACCCGAGTATCATGGGGCGTCTTCAGGCTCTGGTCATCAGGGGTTGCAGCAGTGCCAGTCAAGTTCCCTCCCAGCTCATAGCTCTTCACATACCCCTTTAGCTCAGGGTTCTTCTGCGCAGGGTGCATCAGCTGGTCATTACAGCGTGAGGGGTTCCCATCAGTCCATTTCTCCAGCATCTGGTATTTGCTTCGAGTGTGGCTAGTTTGAGGCAGTGTCCTCCACATCGTGGTAGCCAGTCTCTATAGATGGATTAGCCCTGGTCTTCTGCTCAAGTTTCTTCAGTAGCAGCCCAGTCAGAGAGGGGCGGAGGCCAGGCAGCCAGGGGTCACCATAGGGGCAGAGAGCGATTAGGTGGCGGTGGCCAGGCTAGATTTTATGTTATCCCTGGAAGGACAGATACCTTTGGATCCGATGTTGTTATCACATATATTATTTCAGTTTTCCATAGAGATGCCTCTGTCTTATTTGATCCCGGTTCTACCTATTCTTATGTGTCATCATACTTCGATCATCATTTGGTCATGACCTGATGTGTCTTGCTTTACCTGTGCACGTATCTACCCCGGTGGGTGATACTATGTGGTGAACCATGTGTATCGGTCATGGTCTTGTTACTATTGGTGGTTTAGAGCTCTGAGTTTATTTATTGCTTTTGAGCAAGGTAGATTTTGATGTTATTCTGGCATGGACTAGTTATCTCTGTGCCATGCTATTCTAGACCGACATGCAAAGATAGTCACCTTGGCCATGCCGGATGTTCCGAGGATCAAATGGCGTGGTATGTCTGATTATGCAACTAGCAGTGTTATGTCTTTCTTGAAATCCAAGTGCATGTTTGGGAAGGGTTGTTTATCATATTAGGCCATCGTGCGTGTTGTTGGAGCTGAGTCTCCAAGTATAGATTTTTTTCCTGTTGTGAGGGATTTCCCTATATCGTATGGCACCAGTAGAGCAAAAAAATTTAGAAGATCAGCTTCACGAACTCCTAGAAAAGGGGTTTATTTGGCCTAGTATGTCACCATAGGGTGCACATGTGTTATTAGTGAAGAAGAAAGATGGCACAATGAGGATGTGCATTGACTACATGCAGTACAACAAAGTACAGATTATTTATTCGACTAGCGTTAGGGAGCGAGGGTGTTTTCTAAGATTGATCTACGTTCGGGTTATCACAAGTTGAAGATCAAGGAGTCAGATATTCTTAAGACTGCCTTCAAGACTAGATATGGTTACTATGAGTTTCTGGTTATGTCTTTTTGGGCTAACCAATGCCCCAGTCATGTTCATGCATTTGATGAACACTGTATTTCGATCGTATCAGGATTTTTTTTATTGTATTCATTGATGATATCCTGTTATACTCACGTAGACAAGAGGAGCACACAAAGCATTGGCGCGTGGTACTGCACAGATTGAGGGAGGAGAAGTTGCATGCCAAGTTCTCCAAGTGTGAGTTACGACTTAGTTCCATGGCCTTCTTGAGACACATGGTGTCATGTGATTGTATTCAGGTTGATCCAAAAAAGATTGAGGCAATTCAGAGTTGGCCTAGATTGTCCTCAGCTACAGATATTAGTAGTTTCCTCGGGTTGGTGGGTTATTATTGCCGGTTCGTTCAGGGTTTCTCATTTATTACCTCGTCATTAACCAAGTTGATGCAGAAGGGTGCTCCATTTGTATGGTTGGATGAGTTCGAGGAGAGCTTTCAAAAGCGCAAGAAAGCTTTAACCACAGCTCCAGTATTGGTCTTTCCATCAACTCAGGTTCTTACACAATTTATTCTGATGCTTGAGAGTCGGGATTGGCTGTGTATTGATGAAGGAGGGTAGAGGGATTGATTATTCTTCTTGGAAGTTGTAGCCCCATGAGAAGAACTACCATTTTCATCACATAGAGTTGGATGTTATAGTTCATGACTTGAAGATTTGGAGGCACTATTTATATGGAGTATCCTGTGAGGTTCTCACAGATCATCGCAGTCTTCAGCACTTGTTCAAGTAGAAAGATCTTAATTTGAGGTACCAGAGTGGCTTGAGTTGCTTATGGACTATGATATTCCCATTTTGTATTATCTGGGAAAGGCCAATGTAGTGGTCAATGCTTTGAGCCGAAAGGTAGTCATATGGGGAGTTTGGCGTATATTCGAGTTGGGGAGAGACTCCTTGCAGTTGATGTTCAAGATTTGGCCAATCAGATGCTGTGGTTAGATATTTCGGAGCCTAGCCGAGTGTTGGGGAGCGTGGTTTCTCGGTCTTCCCTGTATGATTGCATCAGAGATTGGTAGTATGATGTTCCGCATTTGCTTGTCTTCAAGGACATAGTTTAGCACAGGGATGCCAGAGATATGACTATATGTAATGATTGTGTGTTGAAGATGCAAGGCCGGATTTGTGTGCCCAATGTAGATGGTCTTAGAGATTTAGTTCTTGAGAAGGCCCCCAGTTTGTGGTATTTCATCCATCCGGGTTCTGCAAAGATGTACTAGGACTTGAGGCAGCATTACTGGTGGAGGAGAATGAAGAAGGACACTGTGGGATTTTTGGCTAGGTGTCTCAATTGTCAGCAGGTATAATATGAGCATTAGAGACCGAGCGATTTGCTTCAGCAGATGATTATTCTTAAGTTGAAATGGGAGAGAGTTACTATAGATTTCGTGAGTGATCTTCCTCGGACTTAGAACAAGTTCGATTTTATTTGGTTCATTGTGGATCGGCTGACAAGTCCGCACATTTCTTTCCAATGTGTACTACATTCTTCAGAGTGACTGGCTGGGATCTTTGTTTGTGAGATTGTCCAATTCATGGTGTTCCAATTTCTATTATATCGGATAGAGATATGCAGTTCACTTCTCAGTTTTGAAGGACTTTTCAGCACGAGTTGGGTACTCAGGTGGAGCTGAGTTCAACATTCATACTTAGACGCACGGACACTCCGACCGCACTATTCAGATTTTGGAGGTTATGTTGCGTGCCTGTGTGATTGATTTTGGAGGTTCTTGGGATGAGTTTCTACCTCTTGTAGAGTTTGCTTGCAACAACAACTATCAGTATAGCATTCGGATGGCGTCGTATGAAGCCTTATATGGGAGATGGTGCAGATCTCTGGTCGGTTAGTTTGAGACCGCTAGACTAGGTAATTGGGGACAGATTTGGTCCGGGATGCCTCAGAAAAGGTGAAGGTGGTTCAACAGAGACTTCATACAACTCAGTCGCATCAGAAGAGTTATGCAGACCGCAAGGTTCGAGATGTATCTTACTTGGTGGGTGAGAAAGTCTTGCTGAAGTTATCACCCATGAAGGGTGTGATGAGTTTTGGAAAGAAAAGAAAGTTGAGTCCGTGGTTCATTGGATCTTTTGAGGTGCATTGGAAGGTTGGGGAGGTGGTCTATTTACTTGCTTTGCCACCTAGTTTGTCGGGCGTTCATCTGGAGTTTCATGTATCTATGCTCCGAAAGTATGATGGTGACCTGTCTTATATCTTGGACTTTAGCACAGTTCAGCTGGATGATGATTTGCTTATGATGTGGAGCCATTGGCTATTCTGGGTCGACAGGTTCGGAAATTGAGGCCAAAGGATATAGCTTCAGTGAAGGTGCAGTGGATAGGTCAGCCCGTGGAGGAGGCCACTAGGGAGACCGAGCAGGAGATGCGGAGCAGATACCCGCACCTATTTGAGACTCCAGGTATGATTCTTGGCACGCTCGAGGATGAGCATTTGTTTTAATTGGAGAGGATGTGAAGACCCGACCCATCGTCTCATGTATTTCCATACCATTTTCCCTGTTTTATAATTTTACATGTTTCATTATATGTGTTTGGTGAGTTTGAAGTGATTCGGATAGAGTCTGGTAAGAAATGAGACAATTAGTCTCTTTAAGGAAGATTTGGTTTGGAAATGTCAACCGGATGTTGAGTTGTGAGTTAGAGGGCTCGGAATGGATTTTCGATGATTCGTCTAGTCTCGGCGGATGATTTATTGCTTAGGAACGCAATAAGAAGTAATTTTGGCAGATCGGTGTAGAATTAGACTTGAATTAACTAAGTTAGCATTTTGGCGATATCCGGTTGATAGGTGAGATTTTGATCCAAGGGTCGGAATGGAATTCCAAGAGCGGAGATCTCTTTGTTAGGCGATATATGATGTGTGTGCAAAATTTTAGTTGAATCGGAGGTGTTTAGGTCGGGTTTTTGAACGAACGTGAGTTTCGGAAGTTTTGGTTTAACTTAGGCTTGAATCCATTAAGAATTGATGATTCTTGTGTTGTTGGCTTTTTTTATGGTTGGAACAGGTTTGTATGATGTTTTAGGATGGGTTGGAACTTTTAATTGAGGTCATGGGGGCCTCGGGGTGATTTCGGATAGCTAACGAAGAGTTTCGAGGAGTTGAGGAGTTGTAGATTTTGCAACAGCAGCTACAGGCCAATTTTCACCTTCGCGTACGCGAAAGAGTGATGCGTTCACCTAGGCCTGGGTTCTTTTGCCTTCACCTTCGCGTGTCAAGGACGCATTCGCGTAGACGTAGTTTGGGGGCCCCTGGATCTTGTGCATCGCGTTCGCGATGCAAGGGTTCGCGTTCGCGTGTAGGGGCTCGATTGTTCATCACGTTCATGTCAAGTTGACGCGTTCCCGTAGCTTATCCTGGTTGAGCATCACGTTTGCGGGATAGGATCTGTGTTCGGATAGAGTAAAATGGCCCAGTGGTATATTAGGCCATCGCGTTTGCGAAGAAGGATTTAACACCTGGGCAGAAGGGTTTTAATAATATTTCATCCGCGAACCAAGTCTATTTTCCCCCACATTAAGCAGCCTTGGGAGCTTTTGACGAGGAATTTAGAGGGTTTTGATTGGGAATTGATTGGAGGTAAGTCCAATGGCTTAGCAACATCATCTAATTGTGATTTCAACACATAAATTCATGGAATTTGAGTAAAAATGGAAGAACTAGGGCTTGTGTTGTTGAATGAGAAATTGGATTTGAATGGAGCATTTGGACTCCGATTTTGATATATTTTACATGTATAGACTCGTGGCGACATTTCGACACCCCCCTTTTTCAAACGAAATCGGGTTTCACGATATTATGGGTTAAACAACTCTCATTCCCGTTTGGGAATTGGGTTATGGTATTTGAAGAGTCGCCACGTAATGATTATAGTGCACTAGGTCACTTTTAAAGATAAGAGGAGTATTTTCAAAGAAAACCAGAGTTCGGGTAAGGTCTTGAGATTATCTCGAGGGGAAGGTATTAGGCATCCCTCAAGATCCATAAATGTGGTTTCCGGTAGTGATAATTGTGACTTTAATAGAAGATGATGCAAGTAGACAAATTAGTTGCACATGTATTCACATAACTTAAAAGCTATAAAAAAGGACATAAGTTTGAAATAAAAGAGGACTAGTTTGAAAAACATTACTAGAAGAAAGCATGTAAATAAAGCAGATGAAAAGAAGGGTCCTAGGTTTACCGATAATATGGACCATTCGATACAATTTCTCAAACATATTCTGAAAGAGGGGTCGCTCTATGATATAATCGCATTATCATTATCTCCATATATACCCTCTCCACCCCGTTAAGATATTTAAACGCGTTGGTATCGTTTACCTATTTCATGCTAATGCCCGTCCCAACATGTCAATCTTGGGGTATTAGGACTTCTAATCCTACGAAGGGGGGAGATAGAGATAGGGTATATATATGGAGTTTTCAAAGGTAAAAATACAAGAGTGACAGTCAAAAAACATGTAGCATATATGAGGTACACAAGTAAACGGTTAAAAGCACAATTAAACCACGTAATATACAGCAAATAGTTTAGCATGACTTCAATTACTGATTTGGTCTTTTACAAGAGATTAAGAGAGCGGATAGATTAATTTAACACATAAGAGTTGGATAGAAAATCTACTTCGAGCCTCCCGGGCCCGTTTTAGGAGTTGACAGGATTTAAAAATCAGTTGGTTTATAAGAAAACGAAACTTCAGACAAAGGTCTGTTTAAAAGGATTTGAAGTTGAAGACAAGATTAGAAAAGGCCTTATGAGTTAGACGTACTAATTTGAGTAAAAGATAGTCGTGAGAAGAAATTTAAAAGATCTTGGAGTGTTTAAACTCAAACAGACAAACAATTGGAAGCATAGATTCAGTCTTTAAAATGGTTTTATAGGTTCAAGGAATTATGAAAAACGGGAAGACTTGGGCCCGTTTCAGAGTAAATAGCTTTATAACAAGTTGAACCAAAACGTTTGAAGCACTAGGCGAGTATGGACTTACAACATACTTGATAACCCTTTAGTTACTGCTTTTATACAACCTAATGCTTTGTCTGGCGTTTATATGGTCCCTATAGGCATGCTTTCTAGGCGATATTAAAAATGTGAAATTATAAACATGATTTCTACATGAAGTTGATGTAATAACAAGAACCTATAGCCGTGACATCTGTATGGTGATGATGCAGTAGTGCAAAATAGACATGATAACGGTATGGTATGGATGTAACAACGTAAAGTCCTAAAACATGGTTCATAACTTATGCAAGAAAAAAAGTAAACATGTAGTCATGATTTCTATGATGCGAGAAAAGTAAATCCTTATAGTCATGCTTTCTATATGATGATGAGAAGCCTATAGACATGGTAAGTGATGCAAACCTATAAGAATGGTTTCTATATGAATGCAAGAAAGCAAATCCCTCCCATGTACCTTTTCAATATACCCCCGAGTTCTTTTATTAAAAATTATTACAAATCTGGGCAGGGAAGTAAAAGAACATTAAAAGGAATAAGAAATTAAAATACATTAGTAACTATAACAGGCCCCAGGAATCTCGAAGCAACTTTAATGACCAACAATCTGCTTTTACCAAATCCGAACTCCCAAGATCCGAGGCCTTTCTCTTTATTAGAGTGTCACAAAGTTCCAAGGGGCTTTCAAAGAAACTCAGGCATTGCTTACACTCTAATTGGAATAGTGCAAGTGTGGAATTACCAGCCCTAAGGCATCCGAGTTCAAAAGAGACTCTGAAGATCCTAAGCATGGCTTACCAGATGGGGGTAGAACCTAAAGAACTAAGAATAAATGTAAAGGTGATAGATTAGAGTAAGACCATCGTATGAAGTGGTGATACCTAGCCTATTGAGTGAGACTGGCAAACCCCAGACTTCTTACAAGGGTTAAAAAAGAATAGCACACTTGTAAGCAAGTCTGAAAAAGGTCTGAATGGTGATTAGGACACCAACAGGCCTTTGTCAAGGCTCAAACACATAATATAGGGGATGGGGGATGGGATTGCTTTGGGTAAAGATTATTGACAGCCTTTCTAGACTAGAACTGGCAATAAATTGCCACCCTTATCTAGACAACTCACATACAAATAAGGATCGTAGGGAGAGGGGAATCATATAAAAGCATTTAACATACAAAATTAGATTGAAGCACAGTAATTAATAATACACAAGCAAAGGAAAGTATTTAACATGTTGGACTTAATAAAACACTAAATGTAAGCAACCAAAGGGAAAGGGAATAGGGATTAACATGCTGTAGTTTGAACTAAAGGTATAAGAAGACAAGGATCAGGGTTCAGGATTATCATGCAGGATCTGAGAACAAACAGACAAGGGGACAAGGGGAAGGGAATTATCATGAAGCTTTAACTGAAGTACACAAAATAGGTGAGGTAGCATGACAGCCTAGGGGAAGGGAGGAGGGAATTTTAAATGCTAGCACTCAAAAGAAATACGAAAACAAACAAATAGACAAGGGGACAAGGGGAAGGGATTGAACATGCAAGGGCTTAAGTCGAAATAACATAACAGACAAAGAAATGGAGAGAACAAACAGATAGTTGAAAGTTAATAATTGAAGTTAAGAGCCTACCAGTGCAAACTTGAGTAACTAAACAAAGATAATCCTTATAATTATCCTTGGCTTTCAGCCGGCTAATCCTTAGCAAGAGAGAGGAAGTAACAGAGAAGAAAGAGAAAAGCAGAGAGTTTTTAGTGAGCAAGAGTAGAGGGAACTCGTTTGTTGTTTTTAGTAAGAAGAAGTGAATTCCTATTTATAGTTTGAAAGAGACGCAACACTTAAGGCAAGAATATATTCAACAGTATCAATCATACACATTTATGGAGAAGGTTCCCTTAATTAAGGAACCGGTTGGAAATAAACAAGCTTTGGTCTTATTTTGGAAAGAAAAATCAAGTATTAATCATAGAATATAGGGTAAATTCATATAGATAATTTGAAAATCACACGGGTAAAACACACAAACCAGGTTATCATCCAGTAAATCAAGAAGTCAAGATACCAGCCATTTGCACGTAGTCAAAAAATAGGGATCAATTAAAGAATCAAAGAGCTACACGAAATCAATTAGGGTTTCAGAGGAGGGGAAGTGTGACAATATAGAAGAGGCATAGATTTGAACATACAAAACTGGAAGCAATTAGAATAACATGTGGCAAAACACATAAGGAAGAAACCATAGGCAGCTAGGGTTTCAAATAGAGACAATGGAGAGGACCCTCTTAGCTAGGGTTTCCACTGCATATCTGAGAGCAACAATATAACAGATGAAGCTGAACAAACAGCAGAACAACACGAAGAAAGCATAGAGTACATGGATTAAAAACCCTAGAAAGTAAACAGTAAAGCAAAACACCCTAAAGTCATGGTAGAAAATGCTTAAAAATCATACCAAAGACATAGAAAAGAACAAACAGTAGCAAATAGAGCAATAAAACCAGAGAAATCATGGAAAGTCATAGAAAACCTTAGGTTTATAATGACGAACAACTTGGAAACACTAATAGGCGAAGAAGGGATGAGAAAACTTTGAAACTTTTAGAAAATCACTAGGAATCAGAGAGTATCATAAAAGTAAACACAGAGAAAAACCTCGAGAAGTTAGGGTTTTCACAGAAAACTCTCGAGATGGTGAGAAAAGCTTGGAACGGACTCGTCGGAGTCGGCAAAGGACTCGGACCCTTAAGACTTGCCGGAGAAATCCTGGACCTAGCTGCAAAACCCATTGGAGGACCTCTAGTCCAACCGCACTTGAAATACAGCTCCGATTTTTAAACCCAAGGACCAGGAGAGGTGAAGAGTGAATGGGTGAAAGAGTTTCAGGTCTTCGACGGCCATGAACGCCGGTGAGACAGCCGGAGATGGCTTAGGGTTTGAGAGGCTTTGATAGCCTTAGGGATTCAGAGGCGGCGGGTTTGGAATAATGACTTTAGGGTTAGGGGTGTTGGGGATTTAATTTTGGTAAGTTAAATGTGTGCCCTTGATCTGTGAGATAAACGGCCATGATTAGAAAAAGAAGTGGATGGCTTGGGAATAGTGGATTTGGGTCGAGTCAATTAGGGATTAAATTGGGGTTTGTTCTGAATTTCAATTTGGGCTAGAATTGCAAAATTAAAAGCTTTATTTTAAATAGCCATTTTTCCAATTTGATTTTATAAAAATAGTAAACAATTTTGTAAAAGTCGAATAAAATTACTGAGTAAATAAAATATATTTATAAAGCAACTAATAATATCAGGAATGATTTTGTACTTGAAATACTTATTCAATCCGGAAATAGGCTAAAATTGTAATTTAATGCAATTTTAGTTTAAGAATACCTAATGGCTTTGTAAAATCCATTACAAATTACATAAATTATATTTTTTGTGAAATGAGAGAACAAAATAAAGTATTTATTAAATAACAAGATTTGAGGTTAAAATATTTGATTTAATAGTACACAATATGTTGTAAATTGGCTTTAAAAATTCTTAAAAAATTATAGAAAAATACCAACCTTTTGTGGATGCTTATATATGCATTCACAAGATATTTTGAAAGTATTTTGGTTAAAAATACATAGGGAACAATTGAGTATCAACAGCTTCCCCTCTTTGCCCGAGGAAGAGGAAAGAATTATCGGGTAAAGATAAGATGGCCAATTTTGACTGGAAATGACAATTGCACGAGAATTTCGACTGCGCTATGGCTTCTGAGCTGCCTACATATCCCTGGTTTTATAGGAATCAGGTCGTATGTAGTTCAGGAACCATTGGTAGAATATGCCAGTGAAAATATTTGGACGAGGCAGACGCAACGGGGCTCGAGTTTTGTCAAGGGTTCAGAGATCGGATGGTTACAAAACCAGGAGCGGGATCGCTCCCGCTGAGACGACCATACCGGCCAGTGTACCTGCAAATGAACGGTGTGTGGACATTTTGCAATATTTAAACGTCATGCAAGTTCCCTTTGGACCATGAATGTTGTCTTCAGACGATTAAGATGGCATCCTCAGACTATAACATCTTGGGCTATGAAGAGCACAAAAGTAAGATTTCGCATGCCATGAAATGGTGTCCTAGGGCTATGCGGATGGTGCCTCTGAACTATGACGCCTTTGAATAAGTTGGTGATATTTCAGCCCATGAAAAGTTGGCAATATTTCAGCCAAATGGATGCAAGGATGGCGATCTTTCAGCCGAGCAGGAGTGCAGGGTGGAGATATTTCAGCCAAAACGAAACGTGGTGGCGATATTTTAGCCAAAAGTGAAAGGTACTTTCCAACAAAAACGGGAAAAGCATAACTCATATCCCGGGCAGCTAAGATCCATAGGATTGGAAGGCCCATTTGAGTTCTACATTCTGAGATAGCTTATCTGTAAACTGTTACTAGTAAACAGATTTCTTACCTGAAATGAAAGACCGGGAGAAGATTGAAAGAGATCTTTTACACCAAAGTTGATTGGATCCTTCTTCCATTCTTGATTTGTCGATAATGCCAACATGGCATTGTTACGCTTATAGCTAATTAAAATGAAGCATAGAGATTGATTGAAGGATAAGCTATATTTAAACTTTCTTTCGCAAAATAAAGGAGGTGGAGCTTAACACCGGAAGGCAAAGAATAGCCTTATGTAAAAAATGCAAATAGAGACCGATCTTAGTCTTGAAAGGTAGAAAATAGCCTTATGAAAGATGTAGGTAGAGCTTAACCTCGGAAGGCAGAGAATAGTCTTATGCAAGATGGAGGTAGACCTTAACCTTGGAAGGCGGAGAATAGCCTTATGCAAAAAATGCAGATGAAGAAAGAGCTTAGTCTCGAAAGGCAGAAAATAGCCTTATGAAAGATGGAGGTAGAGCTTAACCTTGGAAAGCAGAGAATACCCTTATGCAAAAAATATAGATGGAGACAGAGCTTAGTCTCGAAAGGCAGAAAATAGCCTAATGCAAGATGGAGGTATAGCTTAACCTCAGAAGGCAGAGAATAGACTTATGCAAAAATGCAGATGGAGACAAAGCTTATTCTCGAAAGGCAAAATATAGCCTTATGCAATGCAGGATGGAGGCATAGCTTAGCCTCGGAAGGTAGAGAATATACTTATTCAATACAGAAATATAAAGGAGAGGATGGTGCTGATTTTCTTATTAGGCAGATGATTGCGATATCATGACTGCTGGGGAAAATGTCCACATGTAGATCGTAAACTACGGCGAATCAAGGGTTGTTTCGGGTATTTTGTCCCCGGGGAACCGTTGCATTATTGGCTTGTCCTGCATTCAAAGAAAAATCGTGAGTTCTGTAAGTAGAGAGGTTAGTTTGCATCCCTCGACTCGTGGCATCTTGTACCATTCGGGGTAGCGTTTCTGAACTACGGTGATCCAAATGATTTTATGCAAATTTTGGCACACATGATTCAAATATGTGGATAAGTAAAGCAAAAGATAGTTTTCTTTTATGATGAACCACAACTACAACGTGGTTCAAGGCATGGCAAACTCGCTGGCTCCAAAATTTTGAGGGTCCTCCTCAGACTTCTACCCTAGTTTGCTGAGCTGGCATTGTTAATGGTGGTGTTAAATGACTGAAAGCGTATTGATCTTGGAATTTTGAGGGACCTCCTCAAAAATCTTTCCCAGTTTACTGGGTCGCTGCTGATGCAAAAATGGACAAGGTGACTTAGAAATTTTGAGGGTCCTCCTCAAACTTCTGCCCCAGTTCCAAATGTGGGAAAATTGAATTTTATTAATGAAGTGACCAAACCCATAGGGATGCTACATATCCCCTCTTAAACGGGAATCAGGTCAGACGTAGTTCAAACTTACATCATAAAGAAAACCATGCTGATTAAATATAATATCTCTTGATTGCATCTGAGTTGATTGGTTTTGGCCAGATTTCTCCATCCATTTCTGCAAGAATAAGGGCTTCTCCAGCTAGAACCCGGTGAACCATGTACGGACCTTTCCAGTGGGGAGAGAATTTCCCCTTGGCTTCGTCTTGATGTGGAAATATCTTCTTCAACACCAACTGCCCTGGTGCGAACTTCCTTGGTCGAACTCTCTTGTTGAAGGCTCTGGACATTCTGTTCTGATATAACTGGTCGTGGCAAACGACATTCATTCTCTTTTCATCTACAAGGCTTAACTGCTCGTAACGAACCTTTACCCACACTACGTCCTCTAGCTCAGCTTCTTGTATGATTATCAAGGACGGAATTTCTACCTCGGCGGGAATTACCACTTCTGTACCGTAAAACAACATGTAGGATGTTACCCCGATTTATGTGCATACTGTAGTACGGTAACCCAATAAATCGAATGACAACTTCTCATGCCACTACTTATGCCTTTCGATTATTTTCCTTAGTATTTTCTTGATGTTCTTGTTTGCTGCTTCCACGGCTCGATTAATCTGAAGTCTATTAGCCGTAGAATTTCTATGTCTGATCTTGAAAGTTTCACACATCGCATTCATCAAATCGCTGCTTAGATTAGAACCGTTATTAGTGATGATTGACTCTGGAACACCGAACCGACAAACAACACGATCCCGGACAAATTCTGCAACAACTTTCTTGGTCATTGCTTTATATGATGCTGCTTCGACCCATTTAGTAAAGTAGTCAATTGCCAATAGAATGAACCTGTGTCTGTTTGATGCGGCAGGCTCGATTGGTCCAATAATATCCATTCCCCATGCGGCGAACGGCCATGGTGAACGCGTTCGGTGAGCTTGTTCGGAGGTACCTTTATCATGTCCGCATGTATCTGGCAGCGGTGACACTTCCGGACATACTGAATGCAATTTGTTTCCATAGTCATCCAAAAATATCCTGCCCGAAGCATCTTCTTTTCTAGAACAAAACCGTTCATGTGCGGCCCACAAGTCCCTGAGTGCACTTCTTCCACTAACTTGGTTTCTTCTGTCGCATCAATACACCTTAATAGTCCCAAATCGGGAGTCCCGATACTGTATTCATCCGCTGCGAAAGAAATTGCTGGACAACCTTCAAAGCGTGCGCTTCTGAGTAGCATTATCAAGCTCCAGATATTCTCCTGTTGTTAGGTACCTTTTTATGTTGTGGAACCAGGGCTTCCATCAGCTTCTCCCTCAACATGCGTGCACTATGCCGGTTGGTCATGAATCTTGACATGGATAGGATCGATGAAATTTTTATCTGGATGCTGAATTATGGATGATAAAGTGGCAAGCGCATCTGCGAACTCATTCTGTATCCTTGGAACATGCTAGAATTCCGTTTTTCTGAACCTCTTTCTCAACTCCTGCAAGTAAGGGAGCATCTTGGAATTCTTGGTTGCCCATTCTTCCCGAACCTTGTGTATGAGTAGGTATAAATCACCAATCACTAGGAGCTCTTGGATGTTCATATCAATGGCCAGTTTAAGACCCAAAATGCAAGCTTCATATTCGGGCATGTAATTGGTGCATGGGAACCTGAGCTTGGCGATACAGTGTAATGCTTACCAGTTTTTGATGCTAGGACTGCTCTGATACCATATGCTTTGAAATTTGCGGCCCCATCAAAAAACATCCTACAACTGTTATAGGATTCTGCAATGTCCTCTCCTATGAAAGCTACTTCCTCATCGGGAAAATACGTCTTCAATTGTTCATACTCCCCTTCCATAGGATTTTCTACGAGATGATCTTCCAAAGCCTGCCCTTTAACTGCCTTCTGGGTGACATAGACAATGTCGAATTCACTCAACAAGATTTTCCACTTGGCGATCTTGCCAGTAGGCATGGGCTTCTGAAAAATATACTTCAGTGGATCCATTCGCGATATAAGGTAGTTAGTGTAAGCATAGAAATAATGCCTCAACTTATGAGCTATCCAAGTCAAAGATCAACAGGTGCGTTCTAGCAAAGAATATCGAGCCTCGTACGGGGTACATTTCTTACTGAGGTAGTAAATAGCTTGCTCCTTTCTCCCCGTCTCATCGTGTTGTCCCAAGATACGACCAAATGCTCCATCAAAAACTGCGAGATAGAGCAATAAAGGTCTCCCAGGCTCATGTGGAACCAGGACTGAAGGCGTAGACAAGTATTCCTTGATCCTGTCGAAAGCCTTTTGACATTCATCGTTCTATTTGGTGGCGGCATCCTTTTTCAGCATCTTGAAGATATGTTTGCAAATGTTGGTTGACTGAGCTCTGAATCAGCTGATATAGTTGAGTCTCCCTAGGAACTTATTACCGCTTTTTTGCTCTTCGGCGGTGGAAATTTCTCACTGGATTTGACCTTTGATGGATCCATCTCTATTCCTCGGTGACTCACAATGAAAACCAATAACTTTCCCGTATGGACTCCAAACGCACACTTGGAAGGATTCAGTTTCAACTTATACCTCCTTAGATTGTTGAATAACTTTTGGAGGTCCTCCATGTGATCAGCAACCATCTAGGACTTAATGATGACATCGTCCACATATACCTCAATCTCTTTATGTGTCATGTCATGAAAGAGGGTAGTCATGGCCCTCATATAATTAGCTCCCGCATTCTTCAACCCGAACGACATCATTCTATAAAAATACATTCCCCATGGCATGATGAATGCCGTTTTCTCTGCATCTTCTTTATCCATCCATATCTGATGATACCCCACAAAGCAATCGACGAATGACTGCAACTCATGCTTGGCATAGTTGTCGATCGGAATGTGTATGTTTGGCAAGGGGAAATCATCTTTAGGACTGGCCCGGTTGAGATCCCGGTAGTCGACACAGGCTCTGACTTTCCCATACTTTTTCTGTACTAGCACAATGTTAGCTAACCAAGCTGGATACTCTACCACTTCAAGAACTCTAGCTTTGACCTGCTTGGTGACCTATTCTTTGATTTTTAAACTCATATTTGGCTTGAATTTTCTGAGCTTCTGTTTTACCAGCGGACATGACGGATCTGTTGGCAACTTGAGAGCGACGATGGATGTGTTGAGGTCAGTCATATCATGGTAGGACCATGCAATGATATCCTCGTATTATTTTAATAACTCTGTATATTTCTCTTTTTCCGTTTGTGATAAATACACGCTGATGCACGTCTCGTTAACATTCTCTGTATCTCCCAAATTGTCGACTTTTGTTTCATCCAAGTTGGACTTAGGTCTATTTTCAAAATTCTTGGCCTCTCTGACAACTTCTTCTAGTACATCATCTTCCTCTGAGTATGTCCGTTTGTTTCATAGCCTCATTGCAAGTTACAGTTGTTGGTTCATCATCAAGATACGTAATAGTAACGCTGCGTGAAAATAAAGTAAATAGCAGAGAAAGTAATAAATAGCGAGATATTTGATAAATGGAACACAGTTGATGAGGCGCTCTTTTCGATTCACGGCCTGAATGGAAGGGCCTTCCTCCCCTTCCTCTTCAAAGATCACACAACATTCCATGTCCTCCAGAAAAAGGTTCTTCATTGCCGCAAGAGCCTCATCTTCTTCTTACCCGTAGAGAGTGTCGGCTGGCTAAAATATCTGCTCCAACTGAGGTATGGGGCTCTCCAGCGGGTAATATGGGCCGCGCCATGGTGGTGACAAATTTTTGAACTCTTGCAAAGTGTACTCGTACCCCAGTCAGAAGGTAGTGCATTGTTCAACTGGATAGGTTTGGTGATTCCTTGAAGATTGATGCCAAGTCCTTTCCCGGTTCATACCCACTGCAATTTAGAATGATTTCGACCTTGTTGCTCCACCATTTGTTCTTTTCCACTACGTTAACCCGCTCAATATGATGATATGTTTCTCTGCCTATCCTCCTTCTGCCTCTGATCATTGGAATAGTCTGGCGACTGTATATGGGGTTGTTATCGTCGCCATGGATGATTACTTCCTGATGGTTCCATTAGAACTTCACAACCTGGTGTAAGGTTGATGCCACAGCCCCAGCAGTGTGGATCCAGGGTCATCCCAGCAGTAAGTTGTAAGATGCTGTTATGTCGATAAATTGGAGGTTGACATCAAACCAAGTGGGTCCCATTTGCAAACACAGACTAATATCCCCGAGAGTGGACCTCTGAGAACCGTCAAAAGCCTTAACATTAATAGCCCCATCCTATATCTCGTGCAATACTTTGCCCAACTTCTTGAGGGTGATCAGTGGACAGATGTTGAGACTAGAACCTCCGTCGACTAGGATTCTGGTGATGAAATGATCCTCACATTGCACAGTGATGTGAAGTGATTTGCTATGACTAAGCCTTTCAGGTGGCAATTCATCCTCGTAGAAAGTGATTTTATGACTTTCCAGTACCTGCCCTATCATGTTGTCCATTTCTCCTCATGTTATGTTGCTCGGGACATAAGCCTCGCTTAATATCTTCATTAAGGCGTTCTTATGCGCCTTGGAACTATGCAGCAATGCTAAGATGGAAATCTGCAACGGACTATTGTTTAGTTGTTCAAAAACTGAATATTCCTTAGCTAGTAGTTTTCTCCAGAGATCGACAGGTCCAGTTTTAATGGGACGTCCAAAGGCCTGCTTGCTGGACTCAACTAGGTTCTCTAGCGTGTATAATGTGCATGTTCTAGTCATACCTTGCACGGCGATTGCTTCACCTGTGCGCGCTTTTCCTTTCCTCCTTGCCTCGGTTGTGTAGTCCCAGGGTAAGGCATTTTTCTAAAATGGGGATATGTCTGACACGGAGAGAGAAATGGGCACCTTTGGAGGTAACATATCAACTTCGAATTGTGCGGGCGTCTTTGAAGTCCCGAACTCCACTTCAATGGTCCTTGGCACCTTTGCAGGAGGTGCCTCAAACTCAAATGGTATAGATATATTCACCATGTTCTCCTCAGATGGCTGAATTTGCACAACTGTAGGATTAAGAGTGACTACCGGTTTCTTGGGCACATCTCCCACGGATATCAAGCCAATTGACCCTTCGGGGTCCCAGTCGTCTTCGATCTCAATCATGTGGACTCATCCACCTTTATGGTCTGGCAGAGGGTTGTTACAAACATTAGGAGTAGGCTCTTTAGCATCGATTACCTTGTTGTCAATTAAGGTCTGAATTTTGTCTTTTAACAAGCGACACTCGTCGATGGTATGGCCCTTCATCCTCGAGTGGTATGCGCAGGATTTATTTGGGTTGATCCATTGGGAGGGGTTTTATGGGGCTATGGCTAGGATGGCTGTATCATATCTGGTGTCTTTGAGCCTCACATAAAGTTGGTCAATGGGTTCAGCAATAGCGGGGTACGGTCTGGCTGGTTTGCGATCAAAGTTTGGTCTCGATCGTGCGAAGTTTTGGCGGGTAGTCGGTGATGGATAGTGAGTAGGTTGGGAGTTGTAAGCTTGGTATACGGGTACGGGTTGGGAGTATACCGACGAGGTGGGTTGATATGTTTGTGATGGAGATGTTTGCTAGACGGGATGTGGATTTTGGTAGGTAGGTGAAGGTGCTTGGTAATTCAGAGAGGGTTGGTATGTGAGTGGTTTTGGAGGGTAGGGATGGTCCTCGTGTTGCATCCCTCTTTTTGGCAAAATTAATATCTTATTTCTGTAACAAATCGGCGGTAGATATAATAAGTATATATGGGAATTTAGAGTGCAAGGAATGTCGGATGCGAACATACCAGCACTAATGCACCGGATCTCGTCAGAACTCCGAAGTTAAGCGTGCTTGGGTGAGAATAGTACTAGGATGGGTGACCCCCTGGGAAGTCCTCGTGTTGCATCCCTCTTTTTGGCTTAACACCGTTGCACTTGACATGTCACTACGCCTCTGCCTCGAAGGCGGCATCCGTAATACGGTCTAGTTGCGATTTCGCCGTTCCATGCGGCCTAGTGCGATAGGCATGTCGAGCCCTCTTTATGATATTATCGGCGAGCGCGGCTTGTTGTTATTGGTCAATGCTTTTGCCCGCGAAAATACATAAAATCAAAAGAGGAATGTCGCGTAAAACGGATAAATGAGCGTAAATGTACCTCGTTTTAAGGTTTTACACTTTGGGACCAAAATCGAAAGTAGGAAAGGTAAAATGGAATTTAGAATGCAAGGAATGTTGGATGCGATCATACCAGCAATAACGCACCGGATCCCATCAGAACTCCGAAGATAAACGTGCTTGGGCGAGAGTAGTACTAGGATGGGTGACCCGCTGGAAAGTCCTCGTGTTGCATCCCTCTTTTTGGCTTAACACTGTTGCACTTGACATGTCACTACGCCTCTGCCTCGAAGGCGGCATCCGTAATTTGGTGTAGTTGCGATGTCGCCGTTCCATGCGGCCTAGTGCAATAGGTATGCCGAGCCCTCTAATTGTGATTTTATCGGCGAGCGCGGCTGGTTGTTATTGGTCAACGCTTTTGCCCGCGAAAATACATAAAACCAAAAGAGGAAAGTCGCGTAAAAGGGATAAATGAGCGTAAATGTACGTCGTTTTAAGGTTTTACACTTTGGGACCAAAATCAGAAGGAGGAAAGGTAATAAGGGAATTTAGAATGCAAGGAATGTCGGAGGCGATCATACCAGCACTAACGCACCGGATCCCATTAGAACTCCGAAGTGAAGCGTGCTTGGGCGAGAGTAGTACTAGGATGGGTGACCCCCTGGGAAGTCCTCGTGTTGCATCCCTCATTTTGGCAAATTTAATATCTTAATTCTGTAATAAATCCGCGGTAGATATAATAATTTGATATGGGAATTTAGAGTGCAAGGAATGTCGGATGCGATCATAACAGTACTAATGCACCAGATCTCATTAGAGCTCCGAAGTCAAGCGTGCTTGGGCGAGAGTAGTACTAGGATGGGTGACCCCCTGGAAAGTCCTCGTGTTGCATCCCTCTTTTTGGCTTAACACCGTTGCACTTGACATGTCACTACGCCTCTGCCTCGAAGGCGGCATCCGTAATATGGTCTAGTTGCGATGTCGCCGTTCCATGCGGTCTAGTGCGATAGGCATGCCGAGCCCTCTAATTGTGATATTAACGCGAGCGCGGCTTGTTGTTATTGGTCAACGCTTTTGCCCGTGAAAATACATAGGATCAAAAGAGGAATGTCGCGTAAAATGGATAAATGAGCGTAAATGTACGTCGTTTTAAGGTTTTACACTTTGGGAGCAAAATCGGAAGGAGGAAAGGTAATAATGGAAATTAGAATGCAAGGAATGTCAGATTCGATCATACCAGCACTAACGCGCCAGATCCCATCAGAACTCCGAAGTTAAGCGTGCTTGGGCGAGAGTAGTACTAGGATGGGTGACCCCCTGGGAAGTCTTCGTGTTGCATCCCTCTTTTTGGCAAAATTAATACCTTATTTCTGTAATAAATCGGCGGTAGATATAATAATTTATATGGGAATTTAGAGTGCAAGGAATGCCGGATGCGATCATACCAGCACTAACGCAACAGATCTCCTTAGAACTCCGAAGTTAAGCGTGCTTGGGCGAGAGTAGTACTAGGATGGGTGACCCCCTGGGAAGTCCTCGTGATCCATCCCTCTTTTTGGATTAACACCGTTGCACTTGACATGTCACTACGCCTCTACCTCGAAGGCGGCATCCGTAATATGGTCTAATTGAGATGTCGCCGTTCCATGCGGCCTAGTGCGATAGGCATGCCGAACCCTGTAATTGTGATATTATCGTGAGCGCGGCTTATTGTTATTGGTCAACGCTTTTGCCCGTGAAAATACATAATATCAAAAGAGGAATGTCGCGTAATACAGATAAATGAGCATAAATGTACGTCGTTTTTAGGTTTTACACTTTGGGACAAAAATCGGAAGGAGGAGGTATTAATGGAAATTAGAATGCAAGGAATGTCGGAGGCGATCGTACCAGCACTAACGCACCAGATCCCATTAGAACTCCGAAGTGAAGCGTGCTTGGGCGAGAGTAGTACTAGGATGGGTGACCCCCTAGGAAGTCCTCGTGTTGCATCCCTCTTTTTGGCAAATTTAATATCTTATTTCGGTAATAAATCGGCGGTAGATATAATAATTCGATATGGGAATTTAGAGTGCAAGGATGTCGGATGCGATCATTCCAGCACTAATGCACCGGATCTCATTAGAACTCGAATTCAAGCGTCCTTGGGCGAGAGTAGTACTATGAAGGGTGACCCCCTGGGAAGTCCTCGTGATGCATCCCTCCTTTTGGCTTAACACTGTTGCACTTGACATGTCACTACGCCTCTGCCTCGAAGGCAGCATCCGTAATATGGTCTAGTTGCGATGTGGTCGTTCCATGCGGCCTAGTGCGATAGGCATGCCGAGCCCTCTAATTGTGATATTATCGGTGAGCGCGGCTTGTTGTTATTGGTCAACGCTTTTGCCTGCGAAAATACATAAGATCAAAAGAGGAATGTCGCGTAAAACGGATAAATGAGCGTAAATGTATGTCGTTTTAAGGTTTTACACTTTGGGACCAAAATCGGAAGGAGGAAAGGTAATAATGGAAATTAGAATGCAAGGAATGTCGGATGCGATCATAACAGCACTAACGCACCGGATCCCATCAGAACTCCGAAGTTAAGCGTGCTTGGGCGAGAGTAGTACTAGGATGGGTGGCCCCTAGGAAGTCCTCGTGTTGCATCCCTCTTTTTGGCTTAACACCATTGCACTTGACATGTCACTATGCCTCTACCTCGAAGGCGGCATCCGTAATATGGTCTAGTTGAGATGTCGCCGTTCCATGCGGCCTAGTGCGATAGGCATGCCGAGCCCTCTAATTGTGATATTATCGGTGAGCGCGGCTTGTTGTTATTGGTCAACGCTTTTGCCTGCGAAAATACATAAGATCAAAAGAGGAATGTCGCGTAAAACGGATAAATGAGCGTAAATGTATGTCGTTTTAAGGTTTTACACTTTGGGACCAAAATCGGAAGGAGGAAAGGTAATAATGGAAATTAGAATGCAAGGAATGTCGGATGCGATCATAACAGCACTAACGCACCGGATCCCATCAGAACTCCGAAGTTAAGCGTGCTTGGGCGAGAGTAGTACTAGGATGGGTGGCCCCTGGGAAGTCCTCGTGTTGCATCCCTCTTTTTTGCTTAACACCATCGCACTTGACATGTCACTATGCCTCTACCTCGAAGGCGGCATCCGTAATATGGTCTAGTTGAGATGTCGCCGTTCCATGCGGCCTAGTGCGATAGGCATGCCGAGCCCTATAATTGTGATATTATCGTGAGCGCGGCTTGTTGTTATTGGTCAACGCTTTTGCCCGTGAAAATACATAAGATCAAAAGAGGAATGTTGCGTAATACAGATAAATGAGCATAAATGTACGTCGTTTTTAGGTTTTACACTTTTGGACAAAAATCGGAAGGAGGAAAGGTAATAATGGAAATTAGAATGCAAGGAATGTCGGATGCGATCATACCAGCACTAACGCACCGGATCCCATCAGAACTCCGAAGATAAGCGTGCTTGGGCGAGAGTAGTACTAGGATGGGTGACCCCCTGGATAGTCCTCGTGCTGTATCCCTCTTTTTGGCTTAACACCGTTGCACTTGACATGTCACTACGCCTCTACCTCGAAGGCGGCATCCGTAATTTGGTCTAGTTGCGATGTCGCCGTTCCATGCGGCCTAGTGCAATAAGTATGCCGAGCCCTCTAATTGTGATATTATCTGCGAGCGCGGCTTGTTGTTATTGGTCAACGCTTTTGCCCGCGAAAATACATAAAATCAAAAGAGGAATGTCGCGTAAAACGGATAAATGAGCGTAAATGTACGTCGTTTTAAGGTTTTACACTTTGGGACCAAAATCGGAAGGAGGAAAGGTAATTAGGGAATTTAGAATGCAAGGAATGTCGGATGCGATCATACCAGCACTAACGCACCGGATCCCATCAAAACTCCGAAGTGAAGAGTGCTTGGGCGAGAGTAGTACTAGGATGGGTGACCCCCTGGGAAGTCCTCGTGTTGCATCCCTCTTTTTGGCAAAATTAATACCTTACTTCTGTAATAAATCGGCGGTAGATATAATAATTTTATTTGTGAATTTAGAGTGCAAGGAATGTCGGATGCGATCATACCGGCACAAACGCACCGGATCTCATTAGAACTCCGAATTCAAGCGTGCTTGGGAGAGAGTAGTACTATGATGGGTGACCCCCTTGGAAGTCCTCGTGATGCATCCCTCTTTTTGGCTTAACGCTGTTGCACTTGACATGTCACTACGCCTCTGCCTCGAAGGCAGCATCCGTAATATGGTCTAGTTGCGTTGTCGCCATTCCATGCGGCCTAGTGCGATAGGCATGCCGAGCCCTCTAATTGTGATATTATCGGCGAGCGCGGCTTGTTGTTATTTGTCAACGCTTTTGCCTGCAAAAATACATAAGATCAAAAGAGGAATGTCGCGTAAAACGGATAAATGTGCGTAAATGTACGTCGTTTTAAGGTTTTACACTTTGGGACCAAAATCGGAAGGAGGAAAGGTAATACAGGAATTTAGAATGCAAGGTATATCGGATACGGTCATACCAGCACCAACGCACCGGATCCCATCAGAACTTCAAAGTGAAGCGTGCTTGGGCGAGAGTAGTACTAGGATGGGTGACCCCCTGGGAAGTCCTCGTGTTGCATCCCTCTTTTTGGCAAAATTAATATCTTATTTATGTAAAAAATTGGCGGTAGATATAATAAGTTTATATGCGAGTTTAGAGTGCAAAGAATGTCGGATGCGATCATACCAGCAGTAACACACCGGATTCCATCAGAACTCTGAAGTTAAGCGTGCTTGGGCGAGAGTAGTACTAGGATGGGTGACCCCCAAGGAAGTCCTCGTGTTGCATCCCTCTTTTTGTCTTAACACCGTTGCACTTGACTTGTCACTACGCCTCTGCCTCGAAGGTGGCATCCGTAATATGGTCTAGTTGCGATGTCGCCGTTCCATGCGGCCTAGTGTAATAGGTACGCCGAGCCCTCTAATTGTGATATTATCGGCGAGCGCGACTTGTTGTTATTGGTCTACGCTTTTGCCCGCGAAAATACATAAGATCAAAAGAGGAATGTCGCGTAAAACGGATAAATGAGCGTAAATGTACGTCGTTTTAAGGTTTTATACTTTGGGACCAAAATCGGAAGGAGGAAAGGTAGTAATGGAAATTAGAATGCAAGGAATGTCGGGTGCGATCGTACCAGCACTAACGCACTGGATCCCATCAGAACTCTGAAGTTAAGCGTGCTTGGGCGAGAGTAGTACTAGGATGGGTGACCCCCTGGGAAGTCCTCGTGTTGCATCCCTCTTTTTGGCAAAATTAATATCTTACTTCTGTAATAAATTGCCGGTAAATATAATAACTTGATAAGGGAATTTAGATGCAAGGAATGTCGGATGCGATCATACCAGCACTAACGCACCGGATCCCCTTAGAACTCCGAAGTTAAGCGTGCTTGGGCGAGAGTTGTACTAGGATGGGTGACCCCCTAGGAAGTCCTCGTGATCCATCCCTCTTTTTGGCTTAACACCATTGCACTTGACATGTCACTACGCCTCTACCTCGAAGGCGGCATCCGTAATATGGTCTAGTTGCGATGTCACCGTTCCATGCGGCCTAGTGCGATAGGCATGTCGAGCCCTGTAATTGTGATATTATTGCGAGCGCAGCTTGTTGTTATTGGTCAACGCATTTGCCCGAGAAAATACATAAGATCAAAAGAGGAATGTCGCGTAAAACAGATAAATGAGCGTACTTGTACGTCATTTTAAGGTTTTACACTTTGGGACCAAAATCGGAAGGAGGAAAGGTAATAATGAAAATTAGAATGCAAGGAATGTCGGATGCGATCATACCAGCACTAACGCACCGGATCCCATCAGAACTCCGAAGTTAAGCGTGCTTTGGCGAGAGTAGTACTTGGATGGGTGACCCCCTGGAAAGTCCTCATGTTGCATCCCTCTTTTTGGCTTAACACCGTTGCACTCGACATGTCACTACGCCTCTGCCTCGAAGGCGGCATCCGTAATTTGGTCTAGTTGCGATCTCGCCGTTCCATGCGGCCTAGTGCAATAGGTATGCCGAGCCCTCTAATTGTGATATTATCGGCGAGCGCGGCTTGTTGTTATTGGTCAACGCTTTCGCCCGCGAAAATACATAAAATCAAAAGAGGAATGTCGCGGAAACGGATAAAGTAGTGTAAATGTACGCCGTTTTAAGGTTTTACACTTTGGGACCAAAATCGGAAGGAGGAAAGGTAATAAGGGAATGTAGAATGCGAGGAATGTCGAATGCGATCATACCAGCACAAACGCACCGGATCCCATCAGAACTCCGAAGTGAAGCGTGCTTGGGCGAGAGTAGTACTAGGATGGGTGACCCCCTGGGAAGTCCTCGTGTTGCATCCTTTTTTATGGCAAAATTAATATCTTATTTCTGTAATAACTTGGCGGTAGATATAATAATTTTATATTGGAATTTAGAGTGCAAGGAATGTCGGATGCGATCAAACAAGCACAAACGCACCGGATCTCATTAGAACTCCGAAGTCAAGCGTGCTTGGGCGAGAGTAGTACTAGGATGGGTGACCCCCTAGGAAGTCCTCGTGTTGCATTCCTCTTTTTGGCAAAATTAATATCTTACTTCTGTAATAAATTGCGGTCGATATAATAACATGATAAGGGAATTTAGAATGCAAGGAATGTCGGATGCGATCATACCAGCACTAACGCACCGGATCCCATCAGAACTCCGAAGTGAAGCGTGCTTGGGCGAGAGTAGTACTAGGATGGGTGACCCCCTGGGAAGTCGTCGTGTTGCATCCCTCTTTTTGGAAAATTTAATATCTTATTTCTGTAAAAAATCGGCGGTAGATATAATAATTTTATATGGGAATTAAGAGTGCAAGGAATGTCGGATGCGATCATACCAGCACTAACGCACCGGATCTCATTAGAACTCTGAATTCAAGCGTGCTTGGGCGAGAGTAGTACTAGGATGGGTGACCCCCTAGGAAGTCCTCGTGTTGCATCCCTCTTTTTGGCTTAACACTGTTGCCTTTGACATGTCACTATGCCTCTGCCTCGAAGAAGGCATCCGTAATATGGTCTAGTTGCGATGTCGCCGTTCCATGCGGCCTAGTGCGATAGGAATGCCGAGCCCTCTAATTGTGATATTATCGGCGAGCGGGGCTTGCTGTTATTGGTCAACGCTTTTGTCTGCGAAAATACATAAGATCAAAAGAGGAATGTCGCGTAAAACGGATAAATGAGCGTAAATGTACGTCGTTTTAAGGTTTTACACTTTGGGACCAAAATCGGAAGGAGGAAAGGTAATAATGGAAATTAGAATGCAAGGAATGTCGGATGCGATCGTACCAGCACTAACGCACCGGATCCCATCAGAACTCCGAAGTTAAGCGTGCTTGGGCGAGAGTAGTACTCGGATGGGTGACCCCCTGGGAAGTCCTCGTGTTGCATCCCTCCTTTTGGCAAAATTAATATCTTACTTCTGTAATAAATTGCCGGTCGACATAATAACTTGATAAGGGAATTTAGAGTGCAAGGAATGTCGGATGCGATCATACCAGCACTAACGCACCGGATCCCCTTAGAACTCCGAAGTTAAGCGTGCTTGGGCGAGAGTAGTACTAGGATGGGTGACCCCCTAGGAAGTCCTCGTGATCCATCCCTCTTTTTGGCTTAACACCATTGCACTTGACATGTCACTACGCCTCTACCTCGAAGGCGGCATCCGTAATATGGTCTAGTTGCGATGTCGCCGTTCCATGCGGTCTAGTGCGATAGGCATGCCGAGCTGTGTAATTGTGATATTATCGCGAGCGCGGCTTGTTGTTATTGGTCAACGCTTTTGCCCGTGAAAATACATAAGATCAAAAGTGGAATATCGTGTAAAACTGATAAATGAGCGTAATGTACGTCGTTTAAAGGTTTTACACTTTGGGACCAAAATCGGAAGGAGGAAAGGTAATAATGGAAATTAGAATGCAAGGAATGTCGGATGCGATCATACCAGCACTAACGCACCGGATCCCATCAGAACTCCGAAGTTAAGCGTGCTTGGGCAAGAGTAGTACTAGGATGGGTGACCCCTGGAAAGTCCTCATGTTGCATCCCTCTTTTTGTCTTAACACCGTTGCACTCGACATGTCACTACGCCTCTGCCTCGAAGGCGGCATCCGTAATTTGGTCTAGTTGCGATGTCGCCGTTCCATGCGGCCTAGTGCAATTGGTATGCTGAGCCCTCTAATTGTGATATTATCGGCGAGCGCGGCTTGTTGTTATTGGTCATCGCTTTTGCCCGCGAAAATACATAAAATCAAAAGAGGAATGTCGCGTAAACGAATAAATGAGTGTAAATGTACGCCGTTTTAAGGTTTTGCACTTTGGGACCAAAATCGGAAGGAGGAAAGGTAATAAGGGAATTTAGAATGCGAGGAATGTCGAATGCGATCATACCAGCACAAACGCACCGGATCCCATAAGAACTCCGAAGTGAAGCGTGCTTGGGCGAGAGTAGTACTAGGATGGGTGACCCCCTAGGAAGTCCTCGTGTTGCATCCCTCTTTTTTGCAAAATTAATATCTTACTTCTGTAATATATTGCGGTAGATATAATAACTTGATAAGGGAATTTAGAATGCAAGGAATGTCGGATGCGATCATACCAGCACTAACGCACCGGATCCCATCAGAACTCCGAAGTGAAGCGTGCTTGGGCGAGAGTAGTACTAGGATGGGTGACCCCCTGGGAAGTCCTCGTGTTGCATCCCTCTTTTTGGAAAATTTAATATCTTATTTCTGTAATAAATCGGCGGTAGATAAAATAATTTTATATGGGAATTTAGAGTGCAAGGAATGTCGGATGCGATCATACCAGCACTAACGCACCGGATCTCATTAGAACTCCGAATTCAAGCGTGCTTGGGCGAGAGTAGTACTAGGATAGGTGACCTCCTGGGAAGTCCTCGTGTTGCATCCCTCTTTTTGGCTTAACACCGTTGCCTTTGACATGTCACTATGCCTCTGCCTCGAAGAAGGCATCCGTAATACGGTCTAGTTGCGATGTCGCCGTTCCATGCGGCCTAGTACGATAGGAATGCGGAGCCCTCTAATTGTGATATTATCGGCGAGCGCAGCTTGCTGTTATTGGTCAATGCTTTTGTCTGCGAAAATACATAAGATCAAAAGTGGAATGTCGCGTAAAACGGATAAATGAGCGTAAATGTACGTCGTTTTATGGATTTACACTTTGGAACCAAAATCGGAAGGAGGAAAGGTAATAATGGAAATTAGAATGCAAGGAATGTTGGATGCGATCGTACCAGCACTAACGCACCGGATCCCATCAGAACTCCGAAGTTATGCGTGCTTGGGCGAGAGTAGTACTAGGATGGGTGACCCCCTGGGAAGTCCTCATGTTGCATCCCTCTTTTTGGCAAAATTAATATCTTACTTCTGTAATAAATTGCCGGTCAATATAATAACTTGATAAGGGAATTTAGAGTGCAAGGAATGTCGGATGCGATCATACCAGCACTAACGCACCGGATCCCCTTAGAACTCTGAAGTTAAGCGTGCTTGGGCGAGAGTAGTACTAGGATGGGTGACCCCCTAGGAAGTCCTCGTGATCCATCCCTCTTTTTGGCTTAACACCATTGCACTTGACATGTCACTACGCCTCTACCTCGAAGTCGGCATCCGTAATATGGTCTAGTTGCGATGTCGCCGTTCCATGCGGCCTAGTGCGATAGGCATGCCGAGCAGTGTAATTGTGATATTATCGCGAGCGCGACTTGTTGTTATTGGTCAACGCTTTTGCCCGTGAAAATACATAAGTTCAAAAGTGGAATCTCGCGTAAAACAGATAAATGAGCATAAATGTACGTCGTTTTAAGGTTTTACACTTTGGGACCAAAATCGGAAGGAGGAAAGGTAATAATGGAAATTAGAATGCAAGGAATGTCGGATGCGATCATACCAGCACTAACGCACAGGATCCCATCAGAACTCCAAAGTTAAGCGTGCTTGGGCAAGAGTAGTACTAGGATGGGTGACCCCCTGGAAAGTCTTCATGTTGCATCCCTCTTTTTGTCTTAACACCGTTGCACTCGACATGTCACTACGCCTCTGCCTCGAAGGCGGCATCCGTAATTTGGTCTAGTTGCGATGTCGCCGTTCCATGCGGCCTAGTGCAATAGGTATGCCGAGCCCTCTAATTGTGATATTATCGGCGAGCGCGGCTTGTTGTTATTGGTCAACACTTTTGCCCGCGAAAATACATAAAATCAAAAGAGGAATGTCGCGTAAACGGATAAATGAGTGTAAATGTACGCCGTTTTAAGGTTTTACACTTTGGGACCAAAATCGGAAGGAGGAAAGGTAATAAGGGAATTTAGAACGCGAGGAACGTCGAATGCGATCATACCAGCACAAACGCACCGGATCCCATAAGAACTCCGAAGTGAAGCGTGCTTGGGCGAGAGTAGTACTAGGATGGGTGACCCCCTAGGAAGTCCTCGTGTTGCATCCCTCTTTTTTGCAAAATTAATATCTTACTTCTGTAATATATTGCGGTAGATATAATAACTTGATAAGGGAATTTAGAATGCAAGGAATGTCGGATGCGATCATACCAGCACTAACGCACCGGATCCCATCAGAACTCCGAAGTGAAGCGTGCTTGGGCGAGAGTAGTACTAGGATGGGTGACCCCCTGGGAAGTCCTCGTGTTGCATCCCTCTTTTTGGAAAATTTAATATCTTATTTCTGTAATAAATCGGCGGTAGATAAAATAATTTTATATGGGAATTTAGAGTGCAAGGAATGTCGGATGCGATCATACCAGCACTAACGCACCGGATCTCATTAGAACTCCGAATTCAAGCGTGCTTGGGCGAGAGTAGTACTAGGATAGGTGACCTCCTGGGAAGTCCTCGTGTTGCATCCCTCTTTTTGGCTTAACACCGTTGCCTTTGACATGTCACTATGCCTCTGCCTCGAAGAAGGCATCCGTAATACGGTCTAGTTGCGATGTCGCCGTTCCATGCGGCCTAGTACGATAGGAATGCGGAGCCCTCTAATTGTGATATTATCGGCGAGCGCAGCTTGCTGTTATTGGTCAATGCTTTTGTCTGCGAAAATACATAAGATCAAAAGAGGAATGTCGCGTAAAACGGATAAATGAGCGTAAATGTACGTCGTTTTATGGATTTACACTTTGGAACCAAAATCGGAAGGAGGAAAGGTAATAATGGAAATTAGAATGCAAGGAATGTTGGATGCGATCGTACCAGCACTAACGCACCGGATCCCATCAGAACTCCGAAGTTATGCGTGCTTGGGCGAGAGTAGTACTAGGATGGGTGACCCCCTGGGAAGTCCTCATGTTGCATCCCTCTTTTTGGCAAAATTAATATCTTACTTCTGTAATAAATTGCCGGTCAATATAATAACTTGATAAGGGAATTTAGAGTGCAAGGAATGTCGGATGCGATCATACCAGCACTAACGCACCGGATCCCCTTAGAACTCCGAAGTTAAGCGTGCTTGGGCGAGAGTAGTACTAGGATGGGTGACCCCCTAGGAAGTCCTCGTGATCCATCCCTCTTTTTGGCTTAACACCATTGCACTTGACATGTCACTACGCCTCTACCTCGAAGTCGGCATCCGTAATATGGTCTAGTTGCGATGTCGCCGTTCCATGCGGCCTAGTGCGATAGGCATGCCGAGCAGTGTAATTGTGATATTATCGCGAGCGCGACTTGTTGTTATTGGTCAACGCTTTTGCCCGTGAAAATACATAAGTTCAAAAGTGGAATCTCGCGTAAAACAGATAAATGAGCGTAAATGTACGTCGTTTTAAGGTTTTACACTTTGGGACCAAAATCGGAAGGAGGAAAGGTAATAATGGAAATTAGAATGCAAGGAATGTCGGATGCGATCATACCAGCACTAACGCACAGGATCCCATCAGAACTCCAAAGTTAAGCGTGCTTGGGCAAGAGTAGTACTAGGATGGGTGACCCCCTGGAAAGTCCTCATGTTGCATCCCTCTTTTTGTCTTAACACCGTTGCACTCGACATGTCACTACGCCTCTGCCTCGAAGGCGGCATCCGTAATTTGGTCTAGTTGCGATGTCGCTGTTCCATGCGGCCTAGTGCAATAGGTATGCCGAGCCCTCTAATTGTGATATTATCGGCGAGCGCGGCTTGTTGTTATTGGTCAACACTTTTGCCCGCGAAAATACATAAAATCAAAAGAGGAATGTCGCGTAAACGGATAAATGAGTGTAAATGTACGCCGTTTTAAGGTTTTACACTTTGGGACCAAAATCGGAAGGAGGAAAGGTAATAAGGGAATTTAGAACACGAGGAACGTCGAATGCGATCATACCAGCACAAACGCACCGGATCCCATCAGAACTCCGAAGTGAAGCGTGCTTGGGCGAGAGTAGTACTAGGATGGGTGACCCCCTAGGATGTCCTCGTGTTGCAACCCTCTTTTTGGCAAAATTAATTTCTTATTTGTGTAATAACTTGGCGGTAGATATTATAAATTTATATGGGAATTTAGAGTGCAAGGAATGTCGGATGCGATCATACCAGCACAAACGCACCAGATCTCATTAGAACTCCGAAGTCAAGCGTGCTTGGGCGAGAGTAGTACTAGGATGGGTGACCCCCTAGGAAGTCCTCGTGTTGCATCCCTCTTTTTGGCAAAATTATTATCCTACTTCTGTTATAAATTGCGGTCGATATAATAACTTGATAAGGGAATTTAGAGTGCAAGGAATGTCGGATGCGATCATACCAGCACTAATGCACCGGATCTCATTAGAACTCGAAGTTAAGCGTGCTTGGGCTAGAGTAGTACTAGGATGGGTGACCCCCTAGGAAGTCCTCGTGATCCATCCCTCTTTTTGGCTTAACACCATTGCACTTGACATGGCACTACGCCTCTACCTCGAAGGCGGCATCCGTAATATGGTCTAGTTGCGATGTCGCCGTTCCATGCGGCCTAGTGCTATAGGCATGCCGAGCTGTGTAATTGTGATATTATCGCGAGCGCGGCTTGTTGTTATTGGTCAACGCTTTTGCCCGTGAAAATACATAAGATCAAAAGTGGAATATCGCGTAAAACAGATAAATGAGCGTAAATGTACGTCGTTTTAAGGTTTTACACTTTGGGACCAAAATCGGAAGGAGGAAAGGTAATAATGGAAATTAGAATGCAAGGAATGTCGGATGCGATCATACCAGCACTAACGCACCGGATCCCATCAGAACTCCGAAGTGAAGCGTGCTTGGGCGAGAGTAGTACTAGGATGGGTGACCCCCTGGAAAGTCCTCATGTTGCATCCCTCTTTTTGGCTTAACACCGTTGCACTTGACATGTCACTACGCCTCTGCCTCAAAGGCGGCATCCGTAATTTGGTCTAGTTGCGATGTCGCCGTTCCATGCGGCCTAGTGCAATAGGTATGCCGAGCCTTCTAATTGTGATATTATCGGTGAGCGCGGCTTGTTGTTATTGGTCAACGCTTTTGCCCGTGAAAATACATAAAATCAAAAGAGGAATGTCGCGTAAAACGGATAAATGAGCGTAAATGTACGCCGTTTTAAGTTTTTACTCATTGGGACCAAAATCGGAAGGAGGAAAGGTAATAAGGGAATTTATAATGCAACGAATGTCGGATGTGATCATACCAGCACTAACGCACCGGATCCCATCAGAACTCCGAAGTGAAGCGTGCTTGGGCGTGAGTAGTACTAGGATGGGTGACCCCCTGGGATGTCCTCGTGTTGCATCCCTCTTTTTGGCAAAATTAATATCTTATTTCTGTAATAAATCGGCGTTAGATAAAATAATTTTATATGGGAATTTAGAGTGCAAGGAATGTCGGCGATCATACCAGCACTAACGCACCGGATCTCATTAGAACTCCGAATTCAAGCGTGCTTGGGCGAGAGTAGTACTATGATGGGTGACCCCCTTGGAAGTCCTCGTGATGCATCCCTCTTTTTGGCTTAGCACTGTTGCACTTGACATGTCACTACGCCTCTGCCTCGAAGGCAGCATCCGTAATATGGTCTAGTTGCGATGTCGTCTTTCCATGCGGCCTAGTGCGATAGGCATGCCGAGCCCTCTAATTGTGATATTATCGGCGAGCGCGGCTTGTTGTTATTGGTCAACGCTTTTGCCTGCGAAAATACATAAGATCAAAAGAGGAATGTCGTGTAAAACGGATAAATGAGCGTAAATGTACGTCGTTTTAAGGTTTTACACTTTGGGACCAAAATCTGAAGGAGGAAAGGTAATAATGGAAAATAGAATGCAAAGAATGTCGGATGCGATCATACCAGCACTAACGCACTGGATCCCATCAGAACTCCGAAGTTAAGCGTGCTTGGGCGGGAGTAGTACTAGGATGGGTGACCCCCTGGGAAGTCATCGTGTTGTATCCCTCTTTTTGGCTTAACACCGTTCAATTGACATGTCACTACGCCACTGCCTCGAAGGCGGCATCCATAATATTGTCTAGTTGCGATGTCGCCATTCCATGCGGCCTAGTGCAATAGGTATGTTGAGCCCTCTAATTGTGATATTATCGGCGAGGGCGGCTTGTTGTAATTGGTCAACGCTTTTGCCCGCGAAAATACATAAGATTAAAATAGGAATGTCGCGTAAAACGAATAAATGAGGGTAAATGTACGTCGTTTTAAGGTTTTACACTTTGGGACCAAAATCGGAAGGAGGAAAGGTAATAAGGGAATTTAGAATGCAAGGAATATCGGATGCGATCATACCAGCACTAACGCACCGGATCCCATCAGAACTCCGAAGTGAAGCGTGCTTGGGCGAGAGTAGTACTAGGATGGGTGACCCCCTGGAAAGTCCTCATGTTGCATCCCTCTTTTTGGCTTAACACCGTTGCACTTGACATGTCACTACGCCTCTGCCTCAAAGGCGGCATCCGTAATTTGGTCTAGTTGCGATGTCGCCGTTCCATGCGGCCTAGTGCAATAGGTATGCCGAGCCTTCTAATTGTGATATTATCGGCGAGCGCGGCTTGTTGTTATTGGTCAACGCTTTTGCCCGTGAAAATACATAAAATCAAAAGAGGAATGTCGCGTAAAACGGATAAATGAGCGTAAATGTACGACGTTTTAAGTTTTTACACATTGGGACCAAAATCGGAAGGAGGAAAGGTAATAAGGGAATTTATAATGCAACGAATGTCGGATGTGATCATACCAGCACTAACGCACCGGATCCCATCAGAACTCCGAAGTGAAGCGTGCTTGGGCGAGAGTAGTACTAGGATGGGTGACCCCCTGGGAAGTCCTCGTGTTGCATCCTTCTTTTTGGCAAAATTAATATCTTATTTCTGTAATAAATCGGCGTTAGATAAAATAATTTTATATGGGAATTTTAGTGCAAGGAATGTCGGCGATCATACTAGCACTAACGCACCGGATCTCATTAGAACTCCGAATTCAAGCGTGCTTGGGCGAGAGTAGTACTATGATGGGTGACCCCCTTGGAAGTCCTCGTGATGCATCCGTCTTTTTGGCTTAGCACTGTTGCACTTGACATGTCACTACGCCTCTGCCTCGAAGGCAGCATCCGTAATATGGTCTAGTTGCGATGTCGTCTTTCCATGCGGCCTAGTGCGATAGGCATGCCGAGCCCTCTAATTGTGATATTATCGGCGAGCGCGGCTTGTTGTTATTGGTCAACGCATTTGCCTGCGAAAATACATAAGATCAAAAGAGGAATGTCGCGTAAAACGGATAAATGAGCGTAAATGTACGTCGTTTTAAGGTTTTACACTTTGGGACCAAAATCTGAAGGAGGAAAGGTAATAATGGAAAATAGAATGCAAAGAATGTCGGATGCGATCATACCAGCACTAACGCACCGGATCCCATTAGAACTCCGAAGTTAAAAGTGCTAGGGCGAGAGTAGTACTAGGATGGGTCACCCCCTGGGAAGTCCTCGTGTTGCATCCCTCTTTTTGGCAAAATTAATATCTTACTTCTGTAATAAATTGCCGGTCAATATAATAACTTGATAAAGGAATTTAGAGTGCAAGGAATGTCGGATGCGATCATACCAGCACTTACGCACCGGATCCCATCAGAACTCCGAAGTGAAGCGTGCTTGGGCGGGAGTAGTACTAGGATGGGTGACCCCCTAGGAAGTCCTCGTGTTGCATCCCTCTTTTTGGCAAAATTAATATCTTATTTCTGTAATAAATCGGCGGTTGAAATAATAATTTTATATGGGAATTTAGAGTGCAAGGAATGTCGGTGATCATACCAGCACTAACGCACCGGATCTCATTAGAACTCCGAATTCAAGCGTGCTTGGGCGAGAGTAGTACTAGGATGGGTGACCCCCTGGGAAGTCCTCGTGATCCATCCCTCTTTTTGGCTTAACACCGTTGCACTTGACATGTCACTACGCCTCTACCTCGAAGGCGGCATCCGTAATATGGTCTAGTCGCGATGTCGCCGTTCCATGCGGCCTAGTGCAAAAGGCTTGCCCAGCACTCTAATTGTGATATTATCGCGAGCGAGGCTTGTTGTTATTGGTCAATGCTTTTTCCCGTGAAAATACATAAGATCAAAAGAGGAATGTCACGTAAAACAGATAAATGAGCGTAAATGTACGTCGTTTTAAGGTTTTACACTTTGGGACAAAAATCGGAAGGAGGAAAGGTAATAATGGAAATTAGAATGCAAGGAATGTCGGATGCGATCATACCAGCACTAACGCACCGGATCCCATAAAAACTCCGAAGTTAAGCGTGCTTGGGCGGGAGTAGTACTAGGATGGGTGACCCCCTGGGAAGTCCTCGTGTTGCATCCCTCTTTTTGGCTTAACACCGTTGCAATTGACATGTCACTACGCCTCTGCCTCGAAGGCGGCATCCGTAATATGGTCTAGTTGCGATGTCGCCATTCCATGCGGCCTAGTGCAATAGGTATGTTGAGCCCTCTATTTGTGATATTATCGGCGAGGGCGGCTTGTTGTAATTGGTCAACGCTTTTGCCCACAAAAATACATAAGATTAAAAGAGGAATGTCGCGTAAAACGAATAAATGAGCATAAATGTGCGTCGTTTTAAGGTTTTACACTTTGGGACCAAAATCGGAAGGAGGAAAGGTAATAAGGGAATTTAGAATGCAAGGAATTTCGGATGCGATCATACCAGCACTAACACACCGCATCCCATTAGAACTTCGAAGTGAAGCGTGCTTGGGCGAGAGTAGTACTAGGATGGGTAACCCCTTGGGAAGTCCTCGTGTTGCATCCCTCTTTTTGGAAAAATTAATATCTTACTTCTGTAATAAATTGCCGATCGATATAATAACTTGATAAGGGAATTTGGAGTACAAGGAATGTCGGATGCGATCATACCAGCACTAACGCACCGGATCCCCTTAGAACTCCGAATTTAAGCGTGCTTGGGCGAGAGTAGTACTAGTATGGGTGAACCCCTGGGAAGTCCTCGTGTTGCATCCCTCTTTTTGGCTTAACACCGTTGCACTTGACATGTCGCTACGCCTCTGCCTCGAAGGCGGCATCCGTAATATGGTCTAGTTGCGATGTCGCCGTTCCATGCGGCCTGGTGCGATAGGCATGCCGAGCCCTCTAATTGTGATATTATCGGCGAGCGCGGCTTGTTGTTATTGGTCAACGCTTGTGCCTGCGAAAATAGATAAGATCAAAAGATGAATGTCGCATAAAACGGATAAATGAGCGTAAATGTACGTCGTTTTAAGGTTTTACACTTTGGGACCAAAATCGGTAGAAGGAAAGGTAATAATGGAAATTAGAATGCAAAGAATGTCGGATGCGATCATACCAGCACTAACGCACCGGATCCCATCAGAACTCCGAAGTTAAGCGTGCTTGGGAGAGAGTAGTACTAGGATGGGTGACCCCCTAGGAAGTCCTAGTGTTGCATCCCTCTTTTTGGCAAAATTAATATCTTATTTCTGTAATAAATCTGCGATAGATATAATAAGTTTATATGGGAATTTAGAGTGCATGAAATGTCGGATGCAATCATACCAGCACTAACGCACCGGATCCCATCAGAACTCCGAAGTTAAGCGTGCTTGGGCGAGAGTAGTACTAGGATGGGTGACCCCCTGGGAATTCCTCGTGTTGCATCCCTCTTTTTGGCTTAACACCGTTGCACATGACATGTCACTATGCCTCTGCCTAGAAGAAGGCATCCGTAATACGGTCTACTCGCGATGTCGCCGATCCATGCGGCCTAGATCAATAGGTATGCCAAGCCCTCTAATTGTGATATTATCGGCGAGCGCGGCTTGTTGTTATTGGTCAACGCTTTTGCCCGCGAAAATACATAAGATCAAAAGAGGAAAGTCGCGTAAAACGGATAAATGAGCTTAAATGTACGTCGTTTTAAGGTTTTACACTTTGGGACCAAAATCAGAAGGAGGAAAGGTAATAAGGAAATTTTGAATGCAAGGAATGTCGGATGCGATCTTACCAGCACAAACGCACCGGATCCCATCAGATCTCCGAAGAGAAGCGTGCTTGGGCGAGAGTAGTACAAGGATGGGTGACCCCCTGGGAAGTCCTCGTGTTGCATCCCTCTTTTTGGCAAAATTAATATCTTATTTCTGTAATTAATCGGCGGTAGATAAAATAATTTTATTTGGGAATTTAGAGTGCAAGGAATGTCGGATGCGATCATACCAGCACTAACGCACCGGATCTCATTAGAACTCCGAATTCAAGCGTGCTTGGGCGAGAGTAGTACAATGATGGGTGACCCCCTTGGAAGTCCTCGTGATGAATCCCTCTTTTTGGCTAAACACTGTTGCACTTGACATGTCACTACGCTTCTGCCTCGAAGGCGGCATCCGCAATATGGTCTAGTTGCGATGTCGCTGTCCATGCGGCCTAGTGCAATAGGTATGCCGAGCCCTCTAATTGTGATATTATCCGCGAGCGCGACTTGTTGTTATTGGTCAACGCTTTTGCCCGCGAAAATACATAAGATCAAAAGAGGAATGTCGCGTAAAACGGATAAATGAGCGTAAATGTACGTTGTTTTAAGGTTTTACACTTTGGGACAAAAATCGGAAGGAGGAATGGTAATAAGGGAATTTAGAATGCAAGGAATGTCGGATGCGATCATACCAGCACTAACGCACCGGATCCATTAGAACTTCGAAGTTAAGCGTGCTTGGGCGAGAGTAGTACTAGGAGAAGTGACCCCCTGGGAAGTCCTCGTTTTGCATCCCTCTTTTTGGAAAAATTAATATCTTACTTCCGTAATAAATTGCCGGTCGATATAATAACTTGATAAGGGAATTTGGAGTACAAGGAATGTCGGATGCGATCATACCAGCACTAACGCAGCGGATCCCCTTAGAACTCCGAATTTAAGCGTGCTTGGGCGAGAGTAGTACTAGTATCGTTGAACCCCTGGGAAGTCCTCGTGTTGCATCCCTCTTTTTGGCTTAACACCGTTGCACTTGACATGTCACTACGCCTCAGCCTCAAAGGTGGCATCCGTAATATGGTCTAGTTGCGATATCACCGTTCCATGCGCCCTAGTGCGATAGGCATGTCGAGCCCTCAAATTGATAAATTATTGGCGAGCGCGGCTTGTTGTTATTGGTCAACGCTTTTGCCCGCGAAAATACATAAGATCAAAAGAGGCATGTCGCGTAAAACGGATAAATGAGTGTAAATGTACGTCGTTTTAAGGTTTTACACTTTGGGACCAAAATCGGAAGGAGGAATGGTAATAAGGGAATTTAGAATGCAAGGAATGTCGGATGCCATCCTACCAGCACTAACGCACCGGATCCCATCAGAACTCCGAAGTTAAGCGTGCTTGGGCGAGAGTAGTACTAGGATGGGTGACCCCCTGGGAAGTCCTCGTGTTGCATCCCTCTTTTTGGCTAAATTAATATCTTATTTCTGTAATAAATCGGCGGTAGATAAAATAAGTTTATTAGGGACTTTAGAGTGCAAGGAATGTCGGATGCGATCATAAAAGCACTAACGCATCGGATCCCATCAGAACTCCGAAGTTAAGCGCGCTTGGGCGAGAGTAGTACTAGGATGGGTGACCCCCTGGGAAGTCCTTGTGTTGCATCCCTCTTTTTAGCTTAACACCGTTGCACTTGACATGTCACTACGCCTCTGCCTCGAAGGCGGCATCCGTAATACGGTCTAGTTGCGATGTCGCGTTTCCATGCGCCCTAGTGCGATAGGCATGCCGAGCCCTCAAATTGATAAATTATCGGCGAGCGCGGCTTGTTGTTATTGGTCAACCCTTTTGCCCGCGAAAATACATAAGACCAAAAGAGGAATGTCGCGTAAAACAGATAAATGAGCGTAAATGTACGTCGTTTTAAGGTTTTACACTTTGGGACCAAAATCGGAAGGAGGAAACGTAATAATGGAAATTAGAATGCAAGGAATGTCGGATGCCATCATACCAGCACTAAAGCACCGGATACCATCAGAACTCCGAAGATAAGCGTGCTTGGGCGAGAGTAGTACTAGGATGGGTGACCCCTTGGGAAGTCCTCGTGTTGCATCCCTCTTTTTGGCAAAATTAATATCTTACTTCTGTAATAAATCGCCGGTCGATATAATAATTTGATAAGGGAATTAAGAGTGCAAGGAATGTCGGATGCGATCATACAAACACTAACGCACCGGATCCCATCAGAACTTCGAAGTTAAGCGTGCTTGGGCGAGTGTAGTACTAGGATGGGTGACCCCCTGGGAAGTCCTCGTGTTGCATCCCTCTTTTTGGCTTAGCACCGTTGTACTTGACACGTCACTATGCCTCTGCCTCGAAGGCGGCATCCGTAATGCAGTCTAGTTGCGATGTCGCCGTTGCATGCGGCCTAGTGCGATAGGCATGCCGAGCCCTCAAATTGATATACTATCGGCGAGCGCGGCTTGTTGTTATTGGTCAACGCTTTTGCCCGCGAAAATACATAAGATCAAAAGAGGAATGTCGCGTAAAACGGATAAATGAGCGTAAATGTACGTCGTTTAAAGGTTTTACAATTTGGGACCAAAATCGGAAGGACGAAAGGTAATAATTGAAATTAGAATGCAAGGAATGTCGGATGCCATCATACCAGCACTAACGCACCGAATACCATCAGAACTCCGAAGTTAAGCATGCTCCGGCGAGAGTAGTACTAGGATGGGTGACCCCTAGGGAAGTCATCGTGTTGCATCCCTCTTTTTGGCTTAACACCGTTGCACTTGACATGTCACTACGCCTCTGCCTCGAAGGCGGCATCCGTAATAAAGTCAAGTTGCGATGTCGCCGTTCCATGCGGCCTAGTGCGATAGGCATGCCGAGCCCTCTAATTGTGATATTATCGGCGAGCGCGGCTTGTTGTTATTGGTCAACGCTTTTGCCCGCGAAAATACATAAAATCAAAAGAGGAATGTCGGGTAAAACGGATAAATGAGAGTAAATATACGTCGTTTTAAGGTTTTACACTTTGGGACCAAAATCGGAAGGAGGTAAGGTAATAAGGGAATTTAATACGCAAGGAATGTCGGATGCGATCATACCAGCACTAATGCACCGGATCCCATCAAAACTCCAAAGTTAAGCGCGCTTGGGCGAGAGTAGTACTAGGATGGGTGACCCCCTGGGAAGTCCTCGTGTTGCATCCCTCTTTTTGGCAAAATTAATATCTTATTTCTGTAATAAATCGGCGGTAGATATAATATGTTTTAATGGGAAATTAGAGTGCAAGGAATGTCGGATGCGATCATACCTGCACTAACGCACCGGATCCCATCAGAACTCCGAAGTCAAGCGTGCTTGGGCAAGAGTAGTACTAGGATGGGTGACCCCCTGGGAAGTCCTCGTGTTGCATCCCTCTTTTTGGCTTAACACCGTTGCACTTGACATGTCACAACGCCTCTACCTCGAAGGCGGCATCCGAAATATGGTCTAGTTGCGATGTCGCCATTCCATGCGGCCTAGTGCGATAGGCATGGCGAGCCCTCTAATTTTGATATTATTGGCGAGCGCGGCTTGTTGTTATTGGTCAACGCTTTTGCCCGCGAAAATACATATGATCAAAAGAGGAATGTCGCGTAAAACGGATAAATGAGCGTAAAACGGTTAAATGAGCGTAAATGTACGTCATTTTAAGGTTTTACAATTTGGGACAAAAATCGGAAGGAGGAAAGGTAATGCTGGAAATTAGAATGCAAAGAATGTCGGATGCGATCATACCAGCACTAACGCACCGGATCCCATCAGAACTTCGAAGATAAGCGTGCTTGGGCGAGTGTAGTACTAGGATGGTTGACCCCCTGGGAAGTCCTCGTGTTGCATCCGTCTTTTTGGCAAAATTAATATCTTACTACTGTAATAAATCGTCGGTCGATATAATTACTTGATAAGGGAATTTAGAGAGCAAGGAATGTCGGATGCGAACATACCAGCACTAACGCACCGGATCCCACTAGAACTCCGAAGTTAAGCGTGCTTGGGCGAGAGTAGTACAAGGATAGGTGACCCCCTAGGAAGTCCTCGAGTTGCATACCTCTTTTTGGCTTAACATCGTTGCACTTGACATGTCACTACGCCTCTGCCTCGAAGGTGGCATCCGTAATATGGTCTAGTTGCGATGTCGTCGTTCCATGCGGCCTAGTGCGATAGGCATTCCAAGCCCTCTAATTGTGATATTATCGGCGAGCACGGCTTGTTGTTATTGGTCAACGCTTTTGCCCGCGAAAATACATAAGATAAAAAGAGGAATATCGCGTAAAATGGATAAATGAGTGTAAATGTACGTCGTTTGAAGGTTTTACACTTTGGGACAAAAATCGGAAGGAGGAAAGGTAATGATTGAAACTGGAATGCAAGGAATGTCGGCTGCGATCATACCAGCACAAACGCACCGGATCCTCTCAGAACTCTGAAGTTAAGCGTGCTTGGGCGAGAGGAGTACTAGGATGGGTGACCCCCTGGGAAGTCCTCGTGTTGCATCCCTGTTTTTGGCAAAATTAATATCTTATTTCTGTAATAAATTGCCGGTAGATATAATATGTTTTTATGGGAAAATAGAGTGCAAGGAATGTCGGATGCGATCATACCTGCACTAACGCACCAGATCCCATCAGAACTCCGAAGTTAAGCGTGCTTGGGCGAGAGTAGTACTAGGATGGGTGACCCCTTGGGATGTCCTCGTGTTGCATCCCTCTTTTTGGCTAAACACCATTGTACTTGACATGTCACTACGCCTCTGCCTCGAAGGCGGCATCCGTAATAGCGTCTAGTTGCGATATCGCTGTTCCATGCGGCCTAGTGCGATAGGCATGCCAAGCCCTCAAATTGATATATTATCGGTGAGCGCAGCTTGTTCATATTGGTCAACGCTTTTGCCCGCGAAAATACATAAGATCCAAAGAGGAATGTCGGGTAAAATGGATAAATGAGCGTAAATGTACGTCATTTTAAGGTTTTAAACTTTGGGACCAAAAACGGAAGGAGGAAAGGTAATAATGGAAATTAGAATGCAAGGAATGTCGGATGCCATCATACTAGCACTAACGCACCGGATACCATCAGAACTCTGAAGTTAAGCGTGCTTGGGCGAGAGTAGTACTAGGATGGGTGACCCCCTTGGAAGTCCTCGTGTTGCATCCCTCATTTTGGCAAAATTAATATCTTATTTCTGTAATAAATCGGACGGTAGATATAATAAGTTTATATGGGAATTTAGAGTGCAAGGAATGTCGGATGCGATCATACCAGCACTAACGCACCGGATCCCATCAGAACTCCGAAGTTAAGCGTGCTTGGGCGAGAGTAGTACTAGGATGGGTGACCCCCAGGGAATTCCTCGTGTTGCATCCCTCTTTTTGACTTAACACCGTTGTACTTGACATGTCACAACGCCTCTGCCTCGAAGGCAGCATCTGTAATACGGTCTAGTTGCGTTGTCGCCGTTCCATGCGGCCTAGTGCGATTGGCATGCCGAGCCCTCAAATTGACATATTATCAGCGAGCGTGGCTTGTTGTTATTGGTCAACGCTTTTGCCCGCGAAAATACATAAGATCAAAAGAGGAATGTCGCGTAAAATGGATAAATGAGCGTAAATGTACGTCATTTTAAGGTTTTACACTTTGGGACCAAAATCGGAAGGAGGAAAGGTAATAATGGAAATTAGAATGCAAGGAATGTCAGATGCCATCATACCAGCACTAACGCACCGGATACCATCAGAACTACGAAGTTAAGCGTGCTTGGGCGAGAGTAGTACTAGGACAGGTAACCTCCTGGGAAGTCCTCGCGTTGCATCCCTCTTTTTGGCAAAATAAATATCTTACTTCTGTAATAAATTGCCGGTCGATATAATAATTTGATAAGGGAATTTAGAGTGCAAGGAATGTCGGATGCGATCATACAAACACTAACGCACCATATCCCATTAGAACTTCGAAGTTAAGCGTGCTTGGGCGAGTGTAGTACTAGGATGGGTGACCCCCTGGGAAGTCCTCGTGTTGCATCCCTCTTTTTGGCTTAACACCGTTGTACTTGACATGTCACTACGCCTCTGCCTCGAAGGCGGCATCCGTAATACGGTCTAGTTGCGATGTCGCCGTTCCATGCGGCCTAGTGCGATAAGCATGCCGAGCCCTTAAATTGATATATTATCGGCAAGCGCTGCTTGTAGTTATTGGTCAATGCTTTTGCCCGCGAAAATACATAAGATCAAAAAAGGAATGTCGTGTAAAACGGATAAATGAGCGTAAATGTACGACGTTTTAAGGTTTTACACTTTGGGACCAAAATCAGAAGAAAGAAAGGTAATAATGGAAATTAGAATGCAAGGAATGTCGGATGCCATCATACCAGCACTAACGCACCGGATCCCATCAGAACTCCAAGGTTAAGCGTGCTTGGGCGAGAGTAGTACTAGGATGGGTGACCCCCTTGGAAGTCTTCGTGTTGCATCCCTCTTATTGGCAAAATTAATATCTTATTTCTGTAATAAATCGGCGGTAGATATAATAAGTTAATATGGGAATTTAGAGTGCAAAGAATGTCGGATGCGATCATACCAGCACTAACGCACCGGATCCCATCAGAACTCCGAAGTTAAGCGCGCTAGGGCAAGAGTAGTACTAGGACGGGTGACCCCCTGGGATGTCCTCGTGTTGCATCCCTCTTTTTGTCAAAATTAATATCTTACTTCTGTAATAAATCACCGGTCGATATAATAATTTGATAAGGGAATTTAGAGTGCAAGGAATGTCGGATGCAATCATACAAACACTAACGCACCGGATCCCATTAGAACTTCGAAGTTAAGCGTGCTTGGGCGAGTGTAGTACTAGGATGGGTGACCCCCTGGGAAGTCCTCGTGTTGCATCCCTCTTTTTGGCTTAACACCGTTGTACTTGACATGTCACTACGCCTCTGCCTCGAAGGCGGCATCCGTAATATGGTCTAGTTGCAATGTCGCCGTTCCATGCGGCCTAGTGCGATAAGCATGCCGAGCCCTTAAATTGATATATTATCGGCAAGCGCTGCTTGTTGTTATTGGTCAATGCTTTTGCCCGTGAAAATACATAAGATCAAAAGAGGAATGTCGCGTAAAACGGATAAATGAGCGTAAATGTACGACGTTTATAGGTTTTACACTTTGGGACAAAAATCAGAAGAAGGAAAGGTAATAATGGAAATTAGAATGCAAGGAATATCGGATGCTATCATACCAGCACTAACGCACCGGATCCCATCAGAACTCCAAAGTTAAGCGTGCTTTGGCGAGAGTAGTACTAGGATGGGTGACCCCCTTGGAAGTCCTCGTGTTGCATCCCTCTTTTTGGCAAAATTAATATCTTACTTCTTTAATAAATCGCCAGTCGATATAATAATTTGATAAGGGAATTTAGAGTGCAAGGAATGTCGGATGCGATCATACAAACACTAACGCACCGGATCCCATTAGAACTTCGAAGTTAAACGTGCTTAAGCGAGTGTAGCACTAGGATGGGTGACTCCCTGGGAAGTCCTCGTGTTGCATCCCTCTTTTTGGCTTAACACCGTTGTACTTGACATGTCACTACGCCTCTGCCTCGAAGGCGGCATCCGTAATACGGTCTAGTTGCGATGTCGCCGTTCCATGCGGCCTAGTGCGATAAGCATGCCGAGCCCTTAAATTGATATATTATCGGCAAGCGCTGCTTGTTGTTATTGGTCAATGCTTTTGCCCGCGAAAATACATAAGATCAAAAGAGGAATGTCGCGTAAAACGTATAAATGAACGTAAATGTAAGACGTTTTAAGGTTTTACACTTTGGGACCAAAATCAGAAGAAGGAAAGGTAATAATGGAAATTAGAATGCAAGGAATGTCGGATGCTATCATACCAGCACTAACGCACCAGATCCCATCAGAACTCCAAAGTTAAGCGTGCTTGGGCGAGAGTAGTACTAGGATGGGTGACCCCCTGGGAAGTCCTCGTGTTGCATCCCTCTTTTTGGCAAAATTAATATCTTATTTCTATAATAAATCGGCGGTAGATATAATAAGTTTACATGGTAATTTAGAGTGCAAGGAATGTCGGATGCGATCATACCAGCACTAACGCACCGGATTCCATCATAACTCCGAAGTTAAGCGCGCTTGGGCGAGAGTAGTACTAGGACGGGTGACCCCCTGGGAAGTCCTCGTGTTGCATCCCTCTTTTTGACTTAACACCGTTGTACTTGACATGTCACAACGCCTCTGCCTCGAAGGCAGCATCTGTAATACGGTCTAGTTGCGTTGTCGCCGTTCCATGCGGCCTAGTGCGATTGGCATGCCGAGCCCTCAAATTGACATATTATCAGCGAGCGTGGCTTGTTGTTATTGGTCAACGCTTTTGCCCGCGAAAATACATAAGATCAAAAGAGGAATGTCGCGTAAAATGGATAAATGAGCGTAAATGTACGTCATTTTAAGGTTTTACACTTTGGGACCAAAATCGGAAGGAGGAAAGGTAATAATGGAAATTAGAATGCAAGGAATGTCAGATGCCATCATACCAGCACTAACGCACCGGATACCATCAGAACTACGAAGTTAAGCGTGCTTGGGCGAGAGTAGTACTAGGACAGGTAACCTCCTGGGAAGTCCTCGCGTTGCATCCCTCTTTTTGGCTAAATAAATATCTTACTTCTGTAATAAATTGCCGGTCGATATAATAATTTGATAAGGGAATTTAGAGTGCAAGGAATGTCGGATGCGATCATACAAACACTAACGCACCATATCCCATTAGAACTTCGAAGTTAAGCGTGCTTGGGCGAGTGTAGTACTAGGATGGGTGACCCCCTGGGAAGTCCTCGTGTTGCATCCCTCTTTTTGGCTTAACACCGTTGTACTTGACATGTCACTACGCCTCTGCCTCGAAGGCGGCATCCGTAATACGGTCTAGTTGCGATGTCGCCGTTCCATGCGGCCTAGTGCGATAAGCATGCCGAGCCCTTAAATTGATATATTATCGGCAAGCGCTGCTTGTAGTTATTGGTCAATGCTTTTGCCCGCGAAAATACATAAGATCAAAAAAGGAATGTCGTGTAAAACGGATAAATGAGCGTAAATGTACGACGTTTTAAGGTTTTACACTTTGGGACCAAAATCAGAAGAAAGAAAGGTAATAATGGAAATTAGAATGCAAGGAATGTCGGATGCCATCATACCAGCACTAACGCACCGGATCCCATCAGAACTCCAAGGTTAAGCGTGCTTGGGCGAGAGTAGTACTAGGATGGGTGACCCCCTTGGAAGTCTTCGTGTTGCATCCCTCTTATTGGCAAAATTAATATCTTATTTCTGTAATAAATCGGCGGTAGATATAATAAGTTAATATGGGAATTTAGAGTGCAAAGAATGTCGGATGCGATCATACCAGCACTAACGCACCGGATCCCATCAGAACTCCGAAGTTAAGCGCGCTAGGGCAAGAGTAGTACTAGGACGGGTGACCCCCTGGGATGTCCTCGTGTTGCATCCCTCTTTTTGTCAAAATTAATATCTTACTTCTGTAATAAATCACCGGTCGATATAATAATTTGATAAGGGAATTTAGAGTGCAAGGAATGTCGGATGCAATCATACAAACACTAACGCACCGGATCCCATTAGAACTTCGAAGTTAAGCGTGCTTGGGCGAGTGTAGTACTAGGATGGGTGACCCCCTGGGAAGTCCTCGTGTTGCATCCCTCTTTTTGGCTTAACACCGTTGTACTTGACATGTCACTACGCCTCTGCCTCGAAGGCGGCATCCGTAATATGGTCTAGTTGCAATGTCGCCGTTCCATGCGGCCTAGTGCGATAAGCATGCCGAGCCCTTAAATTGATATATTATCGGCAAGCGCTGCTTGTTGTTATTGGTCAATGCTTTTGCCCGTGAAAATACATAAGATCAAAAGAGGAATGTCGCGTAAAACGGATAAATGAGCGTAAATGTACGACGTTTATAGGTTTTACACTTTGGGACAAAAATCAGAAGAAGGAAAGGTAATAATGGAAATTAGAATGCAAGGAATATCGGATGCTATCATACCAGCACTAACGCACCGGATCCCATCAGAACTCCAAAGTTAAGCGTGCTTTGGCGAGAGTAGTACTAGGATGGGTGACCCCCTTGGAAGTCCTCGTGTTGCATCCCTCTTTTTGGCAAAATTAATATCTTACTTCTTTAATAAATCGCCAGTCGATATAATAATTTGATAAGGGAATTTAGAGTGCAAGGAATGTCGGATGCGATCATACAAACACTAACGCACCGGATCCCATTAGAACTTCGAAGTTAAACGTGCTTAAGCGAGTGTAGCACTAGGATGGGTGACTCCCTGGGAAGTCCTCGTGTTGCATCCCTCTTTTTGGCTTAACACCGTTGTACTTGACATGTCACTACGCCTCTGCCTCGAAGGCGGCATCCGTAATACGGTCTAGTTGCGATGTCGCCGTTCCATGCGGCCTAGTGCGATAAGCATGCCGAGCCCTTAAATTGATATATTATCGGCAAGCGCTGCTTGTTGTTATTGGTCAATGCTTTTGCCCGCGAAAATACATAAGATCAAAAGAGGAATGTCGCGTAAAACGTATAAATGAACGTAAATGTAAGACGTTTTAAGGTTTTACACTTTGGGACCAAAATCAGAAGAAGGAAAGGTAATAATGGAAATTAGAATGCAAGGAATGTCGGATGCTATCATACCAGCACTAACGCACCAGATCCCATCAGAACTCCAAAGTTAAGCGTGCTTGGGCGAGAGTAGTACTAGGATGGGTGACCCCCTGGGAAGTCCTCGTGTTGCATCCCTCTTTTTGGCAAAATTAATATCTTATTTCTATAATAAATCGGCGGTAGATATAATAAGTTTACATGGTAATTTAGAGTGCAAGGAATGTCGGATGCGATCATACCAGCACTAACGCACCGGATTCCATCATAACTCCGAAGTTAAGCGCGCTTGGGCGAGAGTAGTACTAGGACGGGTGACCCCCTGGGAAGTCCTCGTGTTGCATCCCTCTTTTTGGCAAAATTAATATCTTACTTCTGTAATAAATCGCCGGTCGATATAATAATTTGATAAGGGAATTTAGAGTGCAAGGAATGTTGGATGCGATCATATAAACACTAACGCACCGGATCCCATTAGAACTTCAAAGTTAAGCGTGCTTGGGCGAGTCTAGTACTAGGATGGGTGACCCCCTGGGAAGTCCTCGTGTTGCATCCCTCTTCTTGGCTTAACACCGTTGTACTTGACATGTCACTACGCCTCTGCCTCGAAGGCGGCATCCGTAATACGGTCTAGTTGCGATGTCGCCGTTCCATGCGGCCTAGTGCGATAAGCATGCCGAGCCCTTAAATTGATATATTATCGGCAAGCGCTGCTTGTTGTTATTGGTCAATACTTTTGCCCGCGAAAATACATAAGATCAAAAGAGGAATGTCGCGTAAAACGGATAAATGAGCATAAATGTACGACGTTTTAAGGTTTTACACTTTGGGACCAAAATCAGAAGAAGGAAAGGTAATAATGGAAATTAGAATGCAAGGAATGTCGGATGCTATCATACCAGCACTAACGCACCGGATCCCATAAGAACTCCAAAGTTAAGCGTGCTTGGGCGAGAGTAGTACTAGGATGGGTGATCCCCTTGGAAGTCCTCGTGTTGCATCCCTCTTTTTGGCTTAGCACCGTTGCAATCCCCGAGAGTGGACCTCTGAGAACCGTCAAAAGCCTTAACATTAATAGCCCCATCCTTTATCTCGTGCAATCCTTTGCCCAACTTCTTGAGGGTGATCAGTGGACAGATGTTGAGACTAGAACCTCCGTCGACTAGGATTCTGGTGATGAAATGATCCTCGCATTGCACAGTGATGTGAAGTGCTTTGTTATGACTAAGCCTTTCAGGTGGTTTTATGACTTTCCAGTACCTGCCCTATCATGTTGGCCATTTCTCCTCATGTTATGTTGCTCGGGACATAAGCCTCGCTTAATATCTTCATTAAGGCGTTCTTATGCGCCTTGGAACTATGCAGCAATGCTAAGATGGAAATCTGCACCGGACTATTGTTTAGTTGTTCAACAACTGAATATTCCTTAGCCAGTATTTTTCTCCAGAGATCGACAGGTCCAGTTTCAATGGGACGTCCAGAGGCCTGTTTGCTGGACTCAGCTAGGTTCTCTAGCGTGTATAATCTGCCTGTTCTAGTCATACCTTGCACGGCGATTGCTTCACCTGTGCGCGCTTTTCCTTTCCTCCTCGCCTCGGCTGTGTAGTCCCAGGGTAAGGCATTTTTTTAAAATGGGGATATGTCTGACACGGAGAGAGGAATGGGCACCTTTGGAGGTAACATATCAACTTCGAATTGTGCGGGCGTCTTTAAAGTCCCGAACTCCACTTCAATTGTCCTTGGCACCTTTGTAGGAGGTGCCTCAAACTCAAATGGTACAGATATATTCACCATGTTCTCCTCAGATGGCTGAATTTGCACAACTATAGGATTAAGAGTGACTGCTGGTTTCTTGGGCTCATCTCCCTCGGATATCAAGCCAATCGACCCTTCGGGGTCCCAGTCGTCTTCGATCACAATCATGTGGACTCATCCACCTTAATGGTCTGGCAGAGGGTTGTTACGAACATTAGGAGTAGGCTCTTTAGCCACGATGACCTTGTTGTCAATTAAGGTCTGAATTTTGTCTTTCAACAAGCGGCACTCGTCGATGGTATGGCCCTTCATCCTCGAGTGGTATGCGCAGGATTTATTTGGGTTGATCCATTGGGAGGGGTTTTATGGGGTTATGGCTAGGATGGCTGTAACATATCTGGCATCTTTGAGCCTCTCATAAAGTTGGTCAATGGGTTCAGCAATAGCGGGGTACGGTCTGGGTGGTTTGCGATCAAAGTTTGGTCTCGATCGTGGGAAGTTTTTGCGGGTAGTCGGTGATGGATAGTGAGTAGGTTGGGAGTTGTAAGCTTGGTATACGGGTACGGGTTGGGAGTATACCGACGAGGTGGGTTGATATGTTTGTGATGGAGATGTTTGCTAGACGGGATGTGGATTTTGGTAGGTTGGTGAAGGTGCTTGGTAATTTAGGGTTGGTATGTGAGTGGATTTGGAGGGTAAGGATGGTATTTCATGGGAGAGTGGTTTCTTTGCACAGTCATTACGGAGTTTACATCCTACTTCTTCGACGAACCACCATATTGTAAGGCTTTGTTGGTGGCCTGCAGTGCCTCAAGGTTAGTAACCATACAATTTTTGATTCCCTCTTTAATTCTTTGATGATATCATCGAACTTCTACCCCTCTATCAGCAAATCTCTCGTAGTACTGCGGGTATTGAGCACGAACGAAAAATCTGTTCATTTGTTCTTCTCCAAAACTGGCCTGACTTTGGCAGCTTCCGGCCTCCAACGAGTAGCATACTCGCGAAAGGTTTCAGTAGGCTTCATCTTCAAATTCTTGATATAGAACACGTCTGGCGTGTTCTCAGTGTTGAACCTGAAACATTCCATGAAATAGGATGCCATGTTTACCCAACTAGTCCACTTCTTCGCATCATGGCTGATATACCAAGATAGCGGATCACCTTTCAAACTCCTCATGAGCAGTTTCATGCGGATCTTCTCATCTCTACCAACGCCCACTAGCTTGTCACAATACATCCTGAGGTGAACCCTGTGATCACCCGTACCATCAAACATCTCGAACTTAGGAGGTTTGTACCCCTCCGGGAGTTCGACATAGGGTTGAACACACAAATCTTCATAATTCAGACCTTCCACGCCTTGAACCCAACTAGTGAGTTTCTTAAGTTAAGCAGCCAAGTTTTGAATGAGTGAGTCTCATTATGACATATCTGATATGGGTTGTGTATAGTATGGCATAATATCCACAAATATATGGGTATCCTGGTGGTTTGGAGCATTTTGAGGCTCAGGGATGAGCGGTGGAGCATTGTTGCATTTTTGGGTTGGAATCTTCTCTGTAGATGCAGGGACCAGGTTGTTGACATCTGCAGCACCAAGGGAGATGGACAAGCTTGCCAAACTCCGGACCTGGTCCAATTCCTCTCGAAACCTTAGCAAAGTTTTCTCTAAGTGTGCAGCAGTTTCTTTGGTGATTGGGGTACCCTGAGAAGTTCCTTCAATTTCCTTCCTTGTTTCATTATCTCCCATCTTTCCTTTGTTCCAGTTTCTGGGAGGACTCGGAGGAGGAGCAGGAGAAGGAGGACCCTTTGATCTTGTTGAGTATGCTGATGGTGCCAGAATGCACAAACTAACCTTTGGGGAGGGGAATAAAAATAAAAGAAAAACAAAAAGGTAAAAAGTTAGTGCGGTTTCTGAGAAAGAAAGCATTGCGGTATTTAAACATATTGTTGCAGGAGCATAAGTCGTTTCCTATTAGGGTGTCTCATTGTGCCTGAGGTAGGCCCAGTGACAGCTACGATTAGGAGAATTTTATAACACCAAGTGCCTCATTTTATTGACATAAAATAGAACGAGTCAAAACAGACTGAAACGAAGAAAAATTGTCACTAATGGCCAGGGGCCTTATTACATCAAGAAAGCAGTAAAATCCTAACTACTTGGTCCCAGAAGGACCTTTCCCAGATTCGGTATCTTTTCCTCCCTCGTACAGTTTCATCAGCTCGGGCAGTCCCAGGAACAAGTAAGCTCGAGCCAAGTGCCCACCTTCGTTACCTTCAGCTTCCTGACAGTCGTTGATCCTCTTCAAAAACTTTCCTTCCAGCTCAACTAAACCCTGCTCCAAGTACACAAAACGGTTGCTTGTACGGAAAGCCATGTCCTTCCATTCATTGATTAGCCCCTCTTGAGCCTCTAGCATTTCCCGATGTTCGCTTTCACACTCTCGCATCTACTTGCGGAGCTGATTATACTTGACCTTTGTTGCAGCTTCCTCATCAATTAACTTGTGACCATGTACGAAACTCATTTTTCCCAAGCCAATGTGATCATCCTCTAACCACCCCGGATAAAGTGACGCATGCCCCGCCTGATACCTGTCTGGCTCCATAGACTCCTTTTCCAAATTGATTTTGGAGGGCCACATATGCTGAGCCTGACACCTGTATGGGCTATCTTTATCCTCGAAATCAGCCCTGTAGTGACTCATCTTTTACACCCTTCGAATAATTTTCTTCCTTCCTGCTTGCCTCATGACTCGGAGTGGGACATTAGGGTGAGTTCCTCTTAAGCCAATGAGTACAAGGAATGGCGCTTCCCTAGACCGAATAATAAACTCTCCAGTTGGAAACCACTCGTACATCCATTGTGCCTGCACTTCCCTCAGATTCCCTAATAGTTCCACTCATCCACTAGTGTCTTCCAGGTGAGCGAACATGTCCGGCATCAAGTGCATCCACTTTGCATGATGGAAAGAAATACGGTCATCCCAATATCGTCGCACGATTTCCACTCTGTAGTATTCCTTCTAAAGATGCCCAATGAGCCAGAGTTGTAGTAGGAAATTGCATCTTTAAAAGTGTGGTGCCCCTTGTTGACATTTTTCTAAGGCTCGGTACAGTTCGGCAAGGATCATGGGTGCTATGATGAATGTCTGTTCGTCGATACCTTCCATTACGGTTTTGGTTACCATGGCTAGTCTTGTATGGATTCTAGCCTTCTTCATAGAAAAAACTATCATTCCCACAAACAAAACATGAACACAAAAGCCCTCCTATGTATGTTCCCCAAAGAGGTGAGGGCGAACTCGTCCATGTGATTGCGGTATGATTTGCTATGTCCAAACCTTTCATACATGAAGTCGAAGGATATGTAGGAGTCCTTCAGACTGGTCAGATTAGGATTCTTCTTGAGCCCCATCATTTTCAAGAACCCCCTACCTTTGCGGTTTTCCGGCATAAGCAACGTCGAGCTATCCCATGGAATTCCGTCTAGACCTCCAATTTCTTCCAACAGCGGCGTCATTTCAATACCCCAAAAGCGGAAGACAGACCGTTCACTATCCCAAAAGATAGTAGCAGCTTCCACAATTTTGTTATCTGGCCTAACTTCCAGAAGTGAAGGAAGGTTTCCAAAGTTCTTGCGAACAAAAACCCGATCAGTGCCATGCAAATCATCACACCAGCTTAGCAACTTAGGATGAATGTTTGATACCATACCAAACCTGGGGATCTCGTGCCTTATTTCCTGCAAAATAAAGAGTTAGACCCTTAACCCCACCTGACTCGACTATTTAAATAAATCATTAGCAAGAGGCATTTAGTTCTCAAGATCAATGCATATAACATGAATGTCCGCTTGGGTTTTGAGGAAACCCGATGGACTTTGGCTTAGGCAATCCTAATGAGTCATTATGCGGACAACACTACTGAATCGGTTAAGTATGACCATGATGCATGAACAATTAAATAGAGTAAGGTTTCCACTTTTGAAGTACTAGGCAAGGTACCCTTGAGCAGACAACTCAAGAGGCAAAAGCACAGAACCATCGACTACACCGTTGATCGACTGGTTTTACTGCAAATATGCCTTTGCCAAATTTAGGGGATTCTATAATATGGAAGAGAGCAACCACTCATTATAAGCGTTGCTATAGGATTTGATTGGCACGAGTGGAAAATGATGTTGAAGGATGCAATTACAATAAGGAAATAAGTACATGTATTTTCACGTTCATACAATAATGAATGCTCGAAATTAAAGACAGAATTAAAATGAAGTAAATACAATAAAGCAGTAAAACAGTGAAAGAAAAAGAAAGACACGAAGAAACAAGTTAGTAATTGTGAAAAGAAATAATTGAAGCAAGAAATAAAGAAGGCAATAAATTCACAAAACACGTAGTGGTAAAAGCCTAAAATAAATTCCCCAACTGAGTCGCCATGCTGTCGACACCCCCATTTTTCAAAAGCGAAATCGGGTTGCACGACATTATAGGCGAAACAACTCTTATTCCCATTTGGGAATTGGGTTATGGGATTTGAATAGTCGCCACCTAATGATTATAGTGCACTAAGACACTTTTAAATATGACATTAGTATTTGAAAGAAAACCAGAGTTCGGGTAATGGCTTGAGATTATCTCGAGGGGAAGGTGTTAGGCACCCCTTAAGATTCCAAATGTGATTCCCGGCCGTGCTAATTATGACTTTAACAGAAGATGATGCAAGTATACAAATAAGGTGCACATGTATTCACATAACTTAAAAGCTAAAAAGAGGACATAAGTTTCAAATAAGAGAGGACTAGTTGGAAAAGCATTACTAGAAGAAAGCATTTAAATAAAGCAAATGAAAAGAAGGATCCTAGGTTTAACTATAATATGGATCATTCGATGCAATATCTCGCACATATTCCCAAACTGGGGTCGCTCTATGATATAATTGCATCGTCATCATCTCTATTTTCTACCCTTTCCACTATGTTAAGGTATTTAAACGCGTTGGTATTGTTTACTTATTGCATGATAATACCCCGTAACATACAGCAAATAGTTTAGCATGACTTCAATTACTGATTTGGTCTTTTATAAGAGGTTAGGAGAGCGGATAGATTAATTTAACACATATGAGTTGGATAGAAAATCTACTTCGAGCACCCCGGGCCCGTTTTAGGAGTTGACAGGATTTAAAAATCAGTTGGTTTATAAGAAATTGAAACTTCAGACAAAGGTCTTTTTAAAAATATTTGAAGTTGTAGACAAGTTTAGAAAAGGCCTTATGAGTTAGCCGTACTAATTTGAGTAAAAGATAGTCGTGAGAAAAGAAATTTAAAAGATCTCGAAGCTTTTAAACTCAAACAGACAAACAATTGGAAGCATAGATTCAGTCTTTAAAAATGGTTTTATAGGTTCAAGGAATTACGAAAAAGGGGAAGACTTGGGCCCGTTTCAGAGTAAATAGCATTAGGACAAGTTGAACCAAAACGTTTGAAGCACTAGGCGAGTCTAAACTTATAACATACTTGATTGCCCTTTAGTTACTGCTTTTATAGGGCCTAATGCTTTGCCTGGCGTTTATATGGTCCCTATAGGCATGCTTTCTAGGCGATATTAAAAATGTGAAATTATAAACATGATTTCTACATGAAGTTGATATAATAACAAGAACATATAGACATGACATCTATATGGTGTTGATGCAGTAGTGCAAAATAGGCATGATAACGGTATGGTATGGATGTAACAACGTAAGGTCCTAATACATGGCTCATAACTTATGCAAGAAAAAAAGTAAACATGTAGTCATGATTTCTAAGATGCGAGAAAAGTAAATCCTTATAGTCATGCTTTCTATATGATGATGAGAAGCCTATAGACATGGTAAGTGATGCAAACCTATAAGAATGTTTTCTATATGAATGCAAGAAAGAAAATCCCTCCCATGTCCCTTTTCAATATAACCCCGAGTTCTTTTATTAAAAATTATTACAAATCTGGGCAGGGAAGTAAAAGAACATTAAAAGGAATAAGAAATTAAAAAACATCAGTAACTATAACAGGCCCGAGGAATCTCGAAGCAACTTTAATGACCAACAATATGCTTTTACCAAATCCGAGCTCCCAAGATCCGAGGCCTTTCTCTTTTTAAGAGTGTTACAAAGTTCCAAGGGGCTTTCAAAGAAACTCAGGCATTGCTTACACTCTAATTGGAATAGTGCAAGTGTGGAATTACCAGCCCTAAGGCATCCGAGTTCAGAAGAGACTCTGAGGTCCCTAAGCATGGCTTACCAGATGGGGCTAGAACTTAAAGAACTAAGAATAAATGTAAAGGTGATAGATTAGAGGAAGACCATCGTATGAAGTGGTGATACCTAGTCTATTGAGTGAGACTTGCAAACCCTAGACTTCTTACAAGGATTAAAAAAGAATAGCACACTTGTAAACAAGTCTGAAAAAGGTCTGAATGGTGATTAGGACACCAACAGGCCTTTGTCAAGGCTCAAACACATAATATAGGGTATGGGGGATGGAATTTCTGTGAGTAAAGATTGTTGACATCATTAGTTCTAGACTAGAAATGGCAATAAAGTGCCACCCTTATCCAGACAACTCACATACAAATAAGGATCGTAGGGAGAGGGGAATCATATAAAAGCATTTAACATACAAAATTAGATTGAAGCACAGTAATTAATAATACACAAGCAAAGGAAAGTATTTAACATGTTGGACTTAATAAAACACTAAATGTAAGCAACCAAAGGGAAAGGGAATAGGGATTAACATGCTGTAGTTTGAACTAAAGGTATAAGCAGACAAGGATCAGGGTTCAGTATTATCATGCAGGATCTGAGAACAAACAGACAAGGGGACAAGGGGAAGGGAATTATCATGAAGCTTTAACTGAAGTACACAAAATAGGTGAGGTAGCATGACAGCCTAGGGGAAGGGAGGAGGGAATTTAATATGCTAGCACTCAAATGAAATACGAAAACAAACAAACAAACAAGGGGACAAGGGGAAGGGATTGAACATGCAAGGGCTTAAGTCGAAATAACATAACAGACAAAGAAATGGAGAGAACAAACAGATAGTTGAAAGTTAATAATTGAAGTTAAGAGCCTACCAGTGCAAACTTGAGTAACAAAACAAAGAGAATCCATATAATTATCCTTGGCTTTCAGCCAGCTAATCCTTAGCAAGAGAGAGGAAGTAACAGAGAAGAAAGAGAAAAGCAGAGAGTGTTTAGTGAGCAAGAGTAAAGGGAACTCGTTTGTTGTTTTTAGTAAGAAGAAGTGAAGGCCTATTTATAGTTTGAAAGAGATGCAACACTTAAGGCAAGAAAATATTCAACAGTATCAATCACACATTTATGGAGAAGGTTCCCTTTAATTAAGGAACCAGTTGGAAATAAACAAGCTTTGGTCTTATTTTGGAAAGAAAAATCAAGTATTAATCATAGAATATAGGGTAAAGTCAAATAGATAATTTGAAAATCACACGGGTAAACACACAAAGCAGTTAATCATCCAGTAAATCAAGGAGTCAAGATACCAGCCATTTGCATGTAGTCAAAAAATAGGGATCAATAAAAGAATCAAACAGCTATACGAAATCAATTAGGGTTTCAGAGGAGGGGAAGTGTGACAATATAGAAGAGGCATAGATTTGAACATACAAAACTGGAAGCAATTAGAATAACATGTGGCAAAACACATAAGGAAGAAACCATAGGCGGCTAGGGTTTCAAATAGAGACAATGGGGAGGACCCTCTTAGCTAGGGTTTCCACTGCATATCGGAGAGCAACAATATAACAGATGAAGATGAACAAACAGCAGAACAAGACGAAGAAAGCATACAGTACATGGATTGAAAACCCTAGAAAGTAAACAGTAAAGCAAAACACCCTAAAGTCATGGTAGAAAATGCCTAAAATTCATACCAAAGACATAGAAAAGAACACACAGTAGCAAATAGAGCAATAAAACCAGAGAAATCATGGAAAGTCATAGAAAACCTTAGGTTTAAAACGACGAACAACTTGGAAACACTAATAGGCAAAGAAGGGATGAGAAAACTTTGAAACTTTTAGAAAATCACTGGGAATCAGAGAGTATCATAAAAGTAAACACAGAGAAAAACCTTGAGAAGTTAGGGTTTTCACAGAAAAGTCTCGAGATGGCGAGAAAAGCTTGGAACGGACTCGGAGCCTTATGACTTGCCAGAGAAAGCCTAGACTTAGATACAAAACCTATTGGAGGACCTCTGGTCCAACTGCTTTTGAAATACAGCTCCGATCTTCGAACCCAAGGACTATGAGAGGTGAACAGTGAATATGTGAAAGAGTTTCAGGTCATGAACGGCCATGAACGCCGGTTAAACAGCCGGAGATGGCTTAGGGTTTGAGAGGGCTTTTGAGAGCCATAGGGATTCAGAGGCGGCAGGTTTGGAATAATGAGTTTTAGGGATAGGGGTGTTAGGGATTTAATTTTGGTAAGTTAGATGTGGGTCGTTGATCTATGAGATCAACGACCAGGATTAGAAGGAGAAGTGGATGGGTTGGGTTTACTGGACTTGGGTCGGGTCAATTAGGGGTTAAAGTGGGGTTGGTTCTGAGTTTCAATTTGGGCTAGAATTGCAAAATTAAAGGGCTTTATTTTAAATAGCCATATTCCCAATTTAGTTTTATAAAAATAGTAAATAATTTTGTAAAAATCTAATAAAATTACTGAGATAATAAAATATATTTAGGAATCAAAGAAAATTATCGGGAATTAGTTTTTACTTGAAATACTTATTAAATCAAGAAATAGGCTAAAATTGCAATTTAATGCAATTTTAGTTTAAAAATACCTAATGGCTTTGTAAAATCCAGTAAAAATTACATAAATTATATTTGTTATGTAAATTAGAGAATAAAATAAATTATTTATTAAATAACAATATTTGAGGTTAAATATTGGAATTTATAGTACACAATATGTTGTAAATTGATTTTAAACATACTTGAAAAACTATAGAAAAATACCAACCTTTTGTGGTTATATATGCATTAAAAAGCAATTTGGAAAGTATTTTGGGTACAAAAATACATAGGGAAAAATTGGGTATCAACACGAGATAAGTATTAATTTAGTGTAAAATTTTCTGACTTTGGAGAAGTGGGCTCGGGAATCGAGTTTTGCAAATTTCGTGGTTTCTGATATTTTTCGAGTCTTTTAGATTGGGTTATATTCACTTAGCCTATTTTCGTTTTGGTTTTGGCAGGATTTGACGCACGAGGAAGTCGATTCAAGAGGCAAGGGCATTGCTAGATAGTTTTCGGCCGTTAAAGGTGAGTAATAGGTGTAAATGCTACTCTGAAGGTTTCAAACCCCAGACTTTCACATTGTAACGCTACATTGAGGTGTGATACGCATTCCACGATGAGTCTGGGGTCACTTGTTGTTGGAGATTGAGACTCAGTTTATCCCGAGTGTTAATTTCTACTATATTGGCGATTGAGATGCATACTTTATTATTGTGAATTGGACTTATTGCCATGTTTGGGGTCCTGTGCCAACCTGTAGAATCCTTAGGGGATCCTTATGTGTTTTCCTCACTTCTGTGCATTACATAGATTCTCATTCATGTTTTCAAATGTTAAAAGGTAATATAACAACTGTGTTTTCTACATGAACATTAAATGAATAAGGATATGAGGGCAGAGACTCCTATGGTATGTCATGCCCGACTGGCTGTGAACTTATTTGACTGAGATGGGTCGGGGACCCAGTAGTGAGGATGTCTCCTTGATATGGATTGGGCTGCACGCCGCAGCGATTATATATATTGATATCTAGGCCGAGAGCCTGTTTTATGCCAATATATGGCTGATATTGCACTTGGGCTGTAGGAGCCCCTCCGGAGTCTTTACACACCCCACTAAGCGTCGTCGATGTTAAATAAGTGGAGTGGGCTGCACGCCGCAGCGGGTTCTAGTGTGTACAATTATATGTGTTGCATTCTTTTATGCATTATTTCTTGACTGTAATACTTGTTGTTTACTGTTTCCACTGTTTTGGATATAAACTGCTAGATATAGAGTACTTTGTGCATTGTCTGCATTTTTTTTACCTTCTGATTGTTGTTATGTTTATTACTCACTGGGTTGGAGTACTAACTTTACTCCCTGCACTTTGTATTCAGATCCAGGACAGTCTCAGGCTGAGTAGATCCAGCTGATCCAGAGTTCTTATTCTGGGAGTATTTGAGGTAGTTGCAGGGCGTTCGCAGCCGATGATTCTCCCCTCTATCCCTATCCTTTATTTCCGCATTTTATGAGATTTACACAGCCTCTATAGTAGGATTTTTACTCTGTCTTTAGAGGCTCATGTTTGTGACACTCGGTCCTAGTTGGGCTGTATTGGTATTTTGTTAGCATTTTTCCGCATTTTTATCAGTATTTCAGACTTTTGACTTAAATGGCTTTATTTTTATCTGTTCAACTAATGGGTTATTGTTATAAATAGTCGGGCTTACCTACTAGTGTATTGGGCGTCATCACGACCAGGTTGGGGTCATGACAATAGTAGAAGAATATGCAAGGAAGGAGTATAGAACATTCAATCATGGAGTATGAAACTCAACAGAAGAACACATAAGAACATAGTAGAACAAGTCTAAGAACATAATAGAAAGCGAGAGAGAACATGATATAGGAACATAGTAAGAAAAACAATACAAATAATAAAGAAGAAAAATCATAAAAACACCTGAACAATTTCCAGAAACCCTAATTCGGAAAAGAATGGTTTTGAAAGATATTTTCAAAGGAAAATTTACGAAAATCATTTCAAAATTCACGCATAGCATAGATACATAATAGATCTAAAAAGCATTGGGAAAAACCTCGAATAGTTAAGGTTTCAGAAGAACCCTAGCCTTAGAACGGCTTTAAAAAGATTCGATCTAAGTTGGATAAAGTCGAAATCAGACTCAGTAGACTAGGATATGCCGGAGCAAGGCCGAAGATGGTCGGTAACCTCGAGTCGGTGAAGATCTGAGTGAAGACCCTCGTAGTCTGGCCTCTACCCTTCAAGCATCAGGCTCATAAAAGCAACAGGATATGAGTATAAGGTTTCCATGATTCTGGTGGGTTTCGAGGTGAGGGTAACGACAAGTTTCTATGGTTAGAGGAAAGGTTGAGAGAGTTTAAGAGACGAGAGGATTCAGAGGCGGCGGGTTATCGGAAATGATTTTAGGGTTGGGTGTTTGGTGAATTAAAAAGAAAAGAATAAAATGTGACCAGTTATCATTTAGATCAACGGCCTAGATTAAACGGAGGGATCGGCCGGGTCATTTAGGCAGGTTAGGGATCGGGCGGGTCATTTGGGGTTTAATCCGGGCTGATCTTAGGCTAAAATTGAAATAAAATAGGGCTAGTATTTAAATAGCCATTTTTTCTTAGTATTTAAAAATGTTAATAAATTATTTCTAGAAATAAATTAAACTTATTAAACTAATTAATGATATATAAATATTAAAATAAAAATGTTGGAAACAATTTCGTAATTATTAAATTTTATTAAATCTTAAAATAGACTATAATTCCAATTATATGCAATTTAGCTTTAAAAAATAACAAATAAATTTGTAAAAAATATTAAAAAATCTCCTTAATTATTTTTTTGTGTAAACATGAGAATACAATTGGTTATTCACAAAAATAATAATCTTGGGAATAATTATTGGAATTTTGTACTGCTAAAATAGACAATCAATTAATTTTAAAAATCTTAAAAATTAGGAAAAATACTAAAACTCTTGGGCATGCTTGTATATGCATACACATGCTATCTTGAAAGTATTTTTGAGTATAAAAAATCAATAGAAAAAATTGAGTATCAACAACTAACATGTTTGAAAGAATCCTATATCCCTTTTGATTATTTATACAAGAGGTACGATCACAGCAAATCCTACCATACCTATCTTGACAAGTTTGCAATCACATTATTAGGGTGTTGATACCAAAATTTTCTCTATATAATTTTACACCCAAAATACTTTCAAAATAGTATATGTATGCATATATAAGCATGCCAAGAAATTTTGCTATTTTTCCTTAATTTTTAAGATTTTAAAATCAATTTACTACCTATTTTCTAACAGTATAAAGGCTAAAATTATTTTCAAATTATTAATATTTGTGAATAATGTGATTCACTCTCATATTTACAATAAGATATAATTTATGTCAACTTTTCACATTTTTTACAAATTTATTTGGAATTTTTAAAGCTAGTTGCATGAAATTGCTATTATGGTGTACTTTTGCAATTAATTATGATTTATAGTTATAAAATTATTTCTAATATTTTTAGATTAATATTTATATGGTATTAATTAGTTTGATTCTTTCAATTTGACTTTTTAAATTATTTTATCTATTTCATAAAATAAATTGGGAGAAATTGTCTATTTAACAGTTAGCTAGAATTTTTAGAAATTATAGCCTAAATTGAACCCCCGTGTGAGCCCATTTTTTAACCCAATTAGACGACCCAGTTCATAAAATAACCCGGCCCATACCCATCAATTTACCCGACCCAACCTTGATTCAATTCAAGCCGTTGATCAAATGAGATCAACGGCCCAGATTTAATTTCCTAAATTAAAACCTAATGACCCTACCCCCTCACCCTTATTTGCAAGAGACCGGTCTCTCTCTTTTGAACCATTCGTCTCTAAGTTCACTCTAGAACCTTCTGGTTCTCTCTCTAATCTCTGATGGTCATCATCTCGACCACCATTCACCATGGAGCCTCACCTCATTATTTCTCTCCAAGACTCGAAGTCCAGAAGCTTCCGCCATGGAAAATAGCCACTGAAGCTTCGCATAAGTCTGTTCCGGCCTTTCTCTGGTGGTTTTTAGTCTGATGATGCCATGAACCCTATTATTGATGAGTTTCACGGCCAGGTTTTTCCTTTCTCTAATTCATTAGCAAATCCTAATTTTTCTACTCAAATATCTTTAATATTTGTTCTTTTAAAATGATTTTTAGTTTAAGTTTTGTTTCCTACTCTATTTCTACTTGGTTTTTCCTACTGCTTTCTTCTCTACACTGTTGTTCTCACACTACTGCTCTCATTCTCTGCACACTTTGCTCTCTTTTTGTGCATTGTTGCTCATTGCTCTTGTGTTCTATTTGTCTGAAACTGGTATGTCATCTATTTAATATACAATTTCCAAAACATCATGCTTTTGTTAGTTCTGCTCTTCATCTTGTTCCTTTTGCGTTTTTACCTATGGGTCTGCTGCTCTTATTGTTAGTAGCATGTGTTTATTAGTCTGTCTAGTTTAACTCAGCATGCTCCCCTTACCCCATTCCTCGTCTCAATGAATGTTTACTTTTCCTTATGTATTACTACCATGTATCCAGGTTTTCTTGGCTACTTGATTAGCCTAAAACCTTTTCCTGAGATTGATTGTCTTAGAGTTTGGTGCAGTAAGAACTGATCTCTTGTTTTGCAACCATGTCTGATTACTTTACTCCAATGTGTTGCATGTGTGAGTAGTTTACTTTCCTTTTTTGTTCCCTTGCCCTTTGCCCTTGTTTGTGTGATCCTCTGTTTTTCTAAAAATCAGTCAGTCCAAACAATTTCAAAAGAACTCTTTCAACTGTTCTCTCAAACTCTCTCAACTGTTTTAAACTCTCTCAGTCCTACCACAATCTCACTACTCTTAGAACATTAGGTTCTGCCCCCTTATTGTAAGTATTGCCTTGGGAGCCCGTGAGCTCCCATTGCACTTTGATGCACAAGGCTGGCACTTTCACTCTTGCACTCGTCAATTAATGATATTTTGGGTTCTTGGTATTAGCCATAGGGTTCAAACGAACCCTTAGGGAACTTCTCCGCACCCAAAACTTGGTACTGGCTGTGAAATTCGAAAGAAGTGAGGCTGGAGATGTTTCGCCTGGCTGAAGGCTCCCTATAGTATAACTTCTTATTTTCTTTTTATCACTGTTTTATTTAATTATATGGGTTGTAATAATTTGTAAAGAATGATGTGGTTTATAGTTAATTGGGAGGGTTATGCATGTTTATGTTAAGGGAATGGGTAGACAACATGTCCATATGTCTTTATTTCTTGCTTGTGCAATAGATACCATGCTTTAGGACATGCATCCCTGCATATAGAAATCATATTCCTAGGATTTTCAATCTCATTTGTTACTTTGCATGTTTTCCTAATCACAATTAATCAATAATCAACAAGTCATTACCATCACATTTAGATACCATGTTTATAAGACTTTTGTGCATTAGATATCCTGCCCTTTAGGATTTTTATTTGCAGCTGTTTAAACACTTCGCTAAATTGGTAAAATTTGTTAACGACTCTTCTTTTAAAACTCTAACCAAATGTGCATGATCACCATATTTAATAATGCCTAGGCAAGCCTTAGGCCGGATAAAAACTGTCTAATCACCCTTTAAGTCATGTTCAAATATACTCGCCTCTGTATGAACTCGTTTGTCTCTGAAGCCCTCTAATTTTATAAAACAATGTCTGCCCTATTTTTAAACTATCTATGCAAAAGTTTTTTTCTGTATTTCTTGTCTATAATTAGACTACTATTTCAGCTATCTGAATACTGTGATTTTCAAAAGCTCAAAAGCTAGTATGTTTACTGTCTCTCTTTACACTTCTGTAGTCTCAAAATATTTTCATATTTGTCCTTTCACTCTGCCTGTCCGAAAAAATGTTTTACCCTATGTCCCACAAATATTTTTTAAGTAATTTCTGCAGATTAATAAAACTGCTACTGCCTTCTTAAAGTTCTGAACACTTTTCTTATGACCTCTTTTCTGCAAAAACTCTCCAGCTTCTATCTTTTAACTTACACTCCAGCTTTCTAAAACTTTCTCTCTTCCTTAAGACCTTAAATGTGTCTGAGACGTGCTAATTACGTGTTTATTCTTATGAGGGGTATTTGAGCCTTTTATATGTTTATATGATCTCCTTATGTGCAAGTCCTATTTGTTCTTGTATACGTCTAGCAGTTTAACCTTTAAACTTAAGGGTTCAGCCTAGTTCCTACCTTATAGGAATAGTGATCCTAAATGCCCTCTAGGATCTATAGAATGGGACGGGTAATGGCACGCAGTAAGTATTCCTGACCAATCCACACGCTTAAATAATCTCTACGGGGTGGGAAGGGTAAAATATGGTGGTAAGTATTCATAGAGCGGCCCCTCTTTGGGAATATGTGCGGGATATTGTATCGAATGATCCATATTATAGTTAAACCAAGGACCTCCTTACCGTTATTTTTGTCTAAGTACTTTCTCTAAAAAAATTTCCTTTTTACTGATAATATTCTTTTTTAAAAATTGCCCATTAGTTTTTGTATTCTTTATATGCACATTTGCTTGTTTATCTCTATGCTTTTTAATGTCACATCTAAGCAAGGTCGGGAACCCCACTAGTGGATCTTTAGGGGTTCCTAACGCCTTCCCCTCGAGATAATTTCAAGCCCTTACCCGAACTCTTGTTTTCATTCAAAATCTTCTTCTTCTTAAAAGTGTCCTAATGCACTATAATCATTACGTGAAGACTCTTAAAACTCCTTAACCCAATTCCCACAAAGGGAATAAGACTTGTTTTGTCCATAATTCGTAAAACCAATTTCGCTTCATTTAGGGGAGGGGAAAAAGGGGTGTCGACAGCATGGCGACTCTGCTGGGGAGTTTCTTTAAGACTTTTACCATTACTTTCTTTTGTGACTCTAATTGTTTCTATTAATCTTATTTACTTCTGTTTTGATTATTCTATCACAATTACTAACTTGACTCTTCATTTTTTCTTCTTTCCTTTAACTGCTTTCTTTACCGCTTTATTATTTGAATACTATTTTAATTTCGAGCAACCATTGTAATTATCTATCTTATAAACGTGAAAATAAATATAACTTGTTTAATTATGGTAATTGCATTTCTAAACATCATATTCCACTCTTGCCAAAACAAATCCTATTGCAAAACTTACAATGAGTGGTTGCGCCCTTGCAATATTATAAACCCTCTAAATGTTACAAAGTCATATTTGCAGTAAAACACGTCGATGAACGGTGTAGTCGACGGTTCCGCGCCATTCCCTCTTGAGTTGTCCGCTCAAAGGTACCTTGTCTAGCACTTCAAAAAAATAAAAACCTTACTCTATTGAACTGTGCATGCATCATGGTCAACCCTAGCGGAGTCAGTTATGTTGTCCGTATAATGACTCATTAAGATAGCCAAAATGCCACGCCCCAAATTCGAGAGACATGACCGGCGCTCGACCGGATATCCCCAGTCAAGCAGACCTGGGTGCCTTTTCTATCCCATGTGTTACCCCTTATTCTCATTACCTAATAAACAAGTGAAATAGCCACTAATAGGATATGAACTCCATTAACAAAATTTTTATAAGCATACCAATAACAATTTCCATTAGCAACTTCATTCACCATAATAAAGGTATTCCAATTTTTATACATCGTTGCCCCATATCAATATTTATCTTTTAAATTACAATGCCCGACATTACCCACAACCTGTCTATGGAGCCTCTAAAATACAATTGAAGAATAATATGAAAATGCCAGTAACAAGGCTCCGGCTATACCTTATACAAACATTAAAAAAGAATCCAAAACAGAAAGTGGCATGAGCCACATAGGGCCCGGAATGGAAAGGGGCTCGCCGAATCAGCTAATGGTAAGTGATGAGGAGCTATGGTTGGTGGACTGGAGTACCTGCTATGTATCCACCTACAATCATAACACGAATGTAGCGCCCCCGGCAAAAGGGACGTCAGTACATTTGAATTGAACTAGTATGTATGAACAAACTTTGTCCCAAGTAAACTCAAGCCATACACAAATGGGTAACAGTGATAGAAACAACAATCAAATGCACAAGCAAAGGAATCATCAAGGCAAACAAGTTTTCAACATCTAACTTTGTTCCAAGTAAACTCAACCATACACAAGTAGGAAACAGCAACAGAAGCAACAACCAAACACACATAGAAGGTAAAATTAGCCAAACAAAGGGGCATTCAGTGCCCCACATGTTACAAACTCTCCCACTGTCTCCTTTCACAATTCCACATCAACAATTTCACAATTTTTGTTCAAGTGTATATTTCAATAGTGATTTCGATCACTTTTCCACCCTTATCACCTCGTCCACCCTTATTCCCTTGCCCACCCTTATCACCACAACCCACCACCTTATAACATCGTGTTGCGGCGATCAACCCAACCCCGCCGTACAGTTTTAGTTCACAATAATCACAACTAATCAACAAATCACACAGATAAACAACAATCAATTTTCGAACAAGAAGAGCAACAACAATACTTCTCAAGACACAGCCACAACAATGTTACAAGTGTTTCCATAGCCAATAGTTCCAATTTCATTATATTCAACATTTCATAAGCAACTCAAGCCATTGCAATAATTACCCAGAAGAAGCCAAATATGTTATTACCAAAATTGTTCCAATTGAATCATTTATGATTTCCTTCTATGATTTGTTTTTCAACACTTACCACATAACACTTAATCAACAAACCAATCATAATAATTTCAGAACAATCCACATAGATATCACATACCAAATATTCGTACACAAAACAAGGCGATTTCACAAAGATCAAAGTTAGCCATACATACATCGATTGAGCATTCCTTAAGTTACTACAAGACTCCAAAAACTCTAGCAATTCCAATCTACAATGATACATAACAAAATTAAACACATATTAGAAAGATATTCATGAAACTAGCTCATTTGAGCATTTTGTCAAACACTAGCTGAGCATCATAATTTTTAACTCTCTTTTACAAGATTTCCTTTATTTTCCCAACCCAATCTTTACTTATTTATGCTCATCAATCATCCCACAATCTTAATTTGCAGATGCATGTATACATAATACTATTACACCAAGAATTTTACGTCAATGACACATCTCACAATATCTACAATACCAACACAACATAGGTAGACACTTATGGCTCCCAATCACCATCCATGAGTTCTAATGTATATATCATACATAAATAACCACCATAGAGTAATTAGAGATGATAGACATACCTCTTGTAGTAAGAATTTGAAGAATCCCCACTTTGGTGTTCTTGATAAATTCAAGGATTTGAACTAAATCTAAGGATTTTCAAGATTAATCCTTGTTAATAAAAGTATTAAGGAGTAGTAATCAACTCAAAATTCTCAAAAAACTTACCTTGGATCATAAGGATGAAGTTTGGGACGAAATCCCCTTGAGAGAGCAAGACCTTACCCCAAAAATGACTTGGGAACACTCTAGGCCGGTCTTGGGGTATTTAGAAACCCTCCAGGTGCGCGTTAACGCGCGATCTTCGTGCAGTCTTCGTGCGCTTTTGCTGACCATTCTACCTCAGACGCGCAAAACGCGCGTTTTTGCGCGGTCTTTGAGCTTTTTTGCGCGTTCCGACACCTGACCAATAAAATGGTCATAACGTCCGTATGCACCTCCAAATGATTAATGGTTTATTGCGTTGGAAACTAGACTCAAAGAGAGGTAATTTGATAGGTAGATACTCACACAACTATTTATATAGCTGGACATATGATCATTCAAAGTGAGGTCTTGTGCGCACTCAATTACAACTTTCATCTAATATGAAATTTTCCAACTTGGCTTAGACTTAGGCCTCTCCTTAGAACCCAAACCGCTTCTAATATTACTTATACACTTATTAACATATCCAATTGATCCATTATATTCTAGATCCTTATTCACACAAAATAAAATAATTAGTCTACCTTGGCATGACGAAATCTCAAATTACTTGGAAATATTTTCCGGGGCCTTACACTAAACCAAAGTCCATCAGGTTTCTTGAAACCCAAATCGAAACCTTCAAGCTATGTGCATTTGTTTGGAGAACTGGGTGTTTTTTGCTAATTATTGATATAAATAGTCGAGTCTGGTGGGGTTAAGGGCATAACACTTTATTTTGCAAAAATGTGGCACGAAGTCCCCAGATTCGGTATGGCACCAACATCCACCCAAGGTTGCTAAGCTGGTGGGATGATCTTGATAGAATTGATCAAGACCTCATCTGTAATCACTTAGGGAATTTGCCTTCGATTTTGGAAATCCAACCAAACAACAAAATCATTGAGGCTGCCACTTTGTTTTTGGATGGTGACCGATCAGTGTTCCATTTTGAGGATTTGGAAATGACCCCTTTGCTAGAAGAAATAGGGCGCTAGCTTGCATCACTTGGGAAATGCCGGGTTTACTCATGACGGAGAATCGCAGAAGTAGAGGTTTCCTTTAAATGATGGGACTCAAGAAAAATCACAACCTTTCTTGCTTGATGGACTCTTACATACTATTCAACTTTCTATACGAGAGATACGACCACAGTTATCGCACCTACATGGATGAATTCGCCCTCACCTCTTTGGGGCACATACATAGAAGGGTGTTTGTGTTTATGTTTTGCTTCCTGGGCATGGTAATTTTCCCTATCAAGAAGGCTAGGATCCACACAAGATTAGCCATGGTTACCAAGACTTTAATGGAAGGGATCCTCGGACAATCATTCAGCATAGTACGTATGATCCTCGCAAAAATCTATCGAGCCTTGAGAAAGTGCCAACAAGGGGCTCCACATTACGAGGGTTATAACTTACTACTTCAACTATGGCTCCTAGAACACCTTCAGAAAGGCGACTACAGACAGGAAATCATACGTAGAGATTCGGATGACAATATCGCTTTTCATCATCCAAAGCGAATGAACTTCATGCCCAATATGTTCGCTCAACCAGAGGACTCGAGTGGATGAGTAGAGTTATTCGATAATCTGAAACAAGTGCAAATTCTGTGGATGTTCGAGTGGTTCCCAACAGGGGAGTTCATTGTCCGTTCTCGAGATGCACCATTCCTCATACTCATTGGCCTGAGGGGAACTCATACTTATGTCCCCCTCCAAGTGATGAGGCAAGACGAAAGGAAACAAATCATACCCAGGATAGAAAAAATGGGGCACTTCAAGGCCGACTTTCAAAATGACAATAGCCTGCATAGGTGTCATGCTCAGACTATGTGGCACTGCAAGCTCCTTCTAGGGAAGGATTCTATTGAACAAGACAAGTATCATGACGGGTGTGTATCGCACTACACAGGTTGGTTGGAAGATGATCACATTGGTCTGGGTCGCCCAGGGTTCATCCAGGGTCAAAGAATTATTGACGAGAAAGCTTAAGCGCAAGTCAAGTACAATAAACTGCGCAAGAGAATGAGAGACTGTGAGAACATACATCAGGAAATACAGGATGCAAACGAGAAGCTGATCAACGAGTGGAAGAATATGGCTGTCAACGCCAACAACCATTTAGGGTATCTGGAGCAAGGTTTTGTAGAATTGGAAGGAAGGTTCTTGCAAAGGATCGAAGACTGTCAGAATGTTGAGGGAAGAGCAAACGGATATTTGGCTCGAGCGTACCTACTGTTAGGGATGCGCGAGTTGATGCAGCTGTACGAGGGAGGCAAGAATACTAAATCTGGGGAAGGTCCTTCTGGGACCAAGTGGTTAGGAGTCTTTTCTTTTGCTTTAATGATGTAATATGGCCAATAGCCAGTAGTGATATTCTATTTAGTGTCATTTTGGGAGTCATCTTATTTTTATCAATAAAATAAGGTTTTAGCATTATAAGTTCTCCAAATTTTATTTGTCACTATGCTTACCTCGGGTTCAACGAGGCACCCAAATTAGGAAGCGATTTGTATTCCCGCACAATGTGTTTAAATATTCCAATATTATTTATCAGAATCCACACTAACTTTTTATCTTTTTTGTTTTTCTTTTATTTTTATTCCCCTCCCCAAAGGTTAGTTCGTGCATTCTGGCACCAATTAGTATACTCCACAAGATCAAAGGGTCCTCCGCCTTCTCCTCCTCCGAGACTCCCAGAAACAGGAACAAGAACAAAATGCAAGATACCAATGCTAGAAAGGAAGTCGGAGAGGCTTCAATCACCAAAGAAACTGCTGCATCTTGAGTAAACTTTGCTGAGGTTTCGAGAAGAGTTGGAAGAGGTCTGAAACTTGGCAAGTCTGTCGATCACTCTTGCTGCTGCTGATGCGAACAAATCTCACCCCCGCCACCAGCCCAGCGTGCTCAGACCCAAGTCCGCAACACATGCAACAATGCTTCACTACTTATCCTGGAGCCCCAAAACACCATAGATAACCAGAACACTCATGTCTTTGTGGATGTTGTTCCACATTACGGTCAGCCAATCACCAATGTAGCCTAGTCAGACAATAAAATCTCCCTCATTCAAACCAGGTTCAGGGTTTCGAAGGTAACATGGGTGTTGAATGGTTGAATTACAAAGATATCTGTGTTCAACCAGTTGTTGAGCTCCCGGAGGGGTACAAACCTCCCAGTTCGAATTGTTCTATGGTACCGAGGATCCCAGGGTTCACTTGAGAATGTATTGTGACAAGCTAGTAGGAGCCGGTAGGGACGAGAAGATTCGTATGAAGCTATTCATGAGGAGCTTGAAGGGTGATGCCTTATCCTGGTACATTAGCCATGATGCGAAGAAATAGACTAGTTGGGTAAACATGGTTTCTGATTTCGTGGATCGATTTAGGTTCAATATTAAGAATGCACCAGATGTGTTCTATATTCAGAATATCAAGAAGAGCCCCACAGAGACCTTTCACGAGTATGCTACTCGTTAGAGGTCGGAAGCTGCTAAGGTCAGGCCGGCTTCGGAGGAAGAACAAATGAACAAATGCTTTGTCCGTGCTCCAGAGCCACAGTATTATGAAAGATTGATGCTAATTAAGGGTCAAAATTTCTACTGTATCATCAAATTGGGATAAAGGATCGAAGAAGGCATCAAGAACGATATGGTCACTAACCTCGAGGCATTTCAAGCCGCCAAAAAGGCTCTACAATATGGTAGCTCGAAAAAGAATAAGGATGTAAACTCGGTAATGGCTGTGCAAAGAAAAAACTCTCCCATGAAGTGTCAAACCTATCCCTCAGCTCCACTCACGTATCAGCCTACCCTAAAACCAAGCACCATCACCCACTTACCAAATTCCACTATCTGCTTACCAATCACCTCCACCACCCACATATCAACCCACTTCTCCCATATATTCCCAACCTGCACCCGTATATCAAGAATTTAACTCCCAGCCTTCTCACTACCCATCACCGCCTACTCGCCGAAATTTCCCTCGACCTAGACCAAACTTCGACCGCAAACCTCCTAGAAAATACACCGCCATAGCCGAGCCGATTGACCAATTGTATGAGAAACTCAAAGCAGTAGGTTAAATTACACCTATCCCAGTCGTAACTCCAGAAAACCCTTCCCAGTGGATCAACCCAAACAAGACTTGCGCATACCCTTCCGGGATGAAGGGCCATACCATTGACGAGTGTCGCTCGTTAAAAGACAAGATTCATAATCTAATTGACAATAAGATTATTATAGCAAAGGATCCCACTCCAAATGTCTGCAACAACCCTATGCCTGACCACGATGGTGGGGGCATCCACATGATTGAGATCGAAGATGATTGGGACCCCAAGGGCTAAATCAGTCTTATAGCTGGAGGAGATGAGCCTAAGAAGCCAACGGTTACTCTCGATCCCTTGTCGTCCAGATTTAGCCCTCTGAGTGAGACGTGGTAAATGTATCCATTCCACTCGAATTTGAAGTACCTTCTGCAAAGATGCCAAAACCAATTGAGGTTGAGTTCGGAGTTCCAAAACCACCTGAACCATTTGAAGTTGTTGTGTTGCCTCCTAGGATACCTATTTCAGTCTCTATGATATACATGACCCCGCTACAAACAAATGTTATACCGTGAGATAACACCAATGAGGCTAGAAGAAAAGGAAAGACACATACTGGAGAGGCAATTGTCGCACAAGGCATGACCAGGACAGGCATGGTATACACCCCGGAACATTTGGCTGAGTCTAGCAAGAAGGCCTCTGGGAGGGCTGTTGAAACTGGAATCGATGACCTCTGGAGAAAGGTACAGGCCAAAGAGTACTCGGTCATTGAGCAGTTGAACAAGACATCGGCGCAGATTTCTATTCTGGCCCTTCTACAAAGCTCTGAGGCACATAAAAATGCCTTGATGAAGATACTAAGTGAAGCCTATATTCCCAGCAAAATAACATAAGGCGAAATGGCAAACATGGTGAGACAAACACTGGAAAGCCATAAGATCACCTTCCACGAAGATGAACTACCATCGGAAGGGATTGGTCACAGCAAAGCGTTGCATATCACTGCGCAATGCGAGGATCACTTTATCACCAGGATCCTAGTCGACGAGAGATCCAGACTCAACATTTGTCCCTTGGTCACTCTCGGGTCATTGGGCAAGGGATTGAACGAGATCAAGGACAGGGCTATCAGTGTCAAGTCTTTTGACGGATTTCAGAGGTGCCCCATTGGGGAAATTATCTTATGCATGCAGATGGGAGACACCTGGTGTGACGTCGAGTTCCAAGTCATTGACGTACCAGCATCGTTCAACTTGTTGCTAGGATGACCCTCGATCTAGGCCGCTGGGGTTGTGGCATCAACATTGCATCAACCTGTGAAATTTGTATGGAATCATCAAGAAGTAATCATTCATGGCAACGGTAGCAACCCCATATACAGTTGCCACGCTATCCCAATGATCGGAGGAAGAAGGAGAATAGGTGGAAAAACATACCATCACATCGAGCTGGTCAATGCCATAGACAAGGATAAGTTGTGGGATAGAAAAATCGAGAGCATTTTGAATTGGAGCGGATACGAACACATAAAGGGGCTTGGAAAGAATCTTCAGGGTATCACCAAGCCCATCCAGTTGAAGAAGTATGGAACCACTTTTTTCTTGGGTTATGAATACACTAGGGAGAAGTTCCAGCACTGGTCGCCACCATTGCGTGGTCCCTACTACCCACTGGAGCACCCTCTACCCCAGTTAGAGCAGACCTTTCAGCCCGTTGGTGTCATATCAAAGGAAGATAAAATGCTAGCAGCCATGAAGAACCTGTTTCTAGAGGGTGATATGGATTGCTATGTTACCTTCGAGGAGAAAGGGAAGGAAGGCCCTTCCATTAAAGCTGTGAACCGGGGAGAACACCTCACCAATTAGTCAATCAGGACCACCAGTGCCCGTAGAGCCTCGGGGTAGCAAGGCTAAACGACACACATGCATCGCACTTTACTTTTAGTTGACTTTACTTTTCAGCATTGTCCTTACTTTTGAAAATAGCTCCAATGTTTCAGACAATTATGAATTTAATCAAAAGCATTTTCCAAGTTTATCTTTTTATTTCGTTGTCCTTTATTTTCTCTACCATTTGCTTTATTTTACACAGCATTACTATTACATATCGTGCTGATGAACCAACAACTGTAACTTGTAACGAGACAATACGACAAACAGATATAGATTCATAAGAGTATGAAATACCATAAAAGGTTATTAGAGAGGTCAATAATTTTGAGAACAGAACTAAGTCCAAATTAGACGAAACTGAGATCATTAATATCGAGACCAAGAAAATGTCAAGGAAACAGTCACCATTAGAAAAGGAAGAATACAGACAGTTTCTGAAAGAGTATGAGGACATATTCGCCTGGTCGTATGATGATATGACCGGCCTCAACACATCCATTGTGGCTCACAAGTTGCCGACAGATCCGACATGCCTACCGGTCAAGCAGAAACTCAGAAAATTCAAGCCAGACATGAGTTTGAAAATCAAAGAAGAAGTCACCAAGCAAGTCAAAGCCAGGGTTCTCAGAGTGGTAGAGTATCCAATATGGTTAGCCAATGTTGTACCGGTACCAAATAAGGACGGTAAGGTTAGAGTCTGTGTCGACTACCGAGATCTTAATCGGGGCCACTCCTTACATGCTGGTTTATGGTACGGAGGTAGTCATTCCCGCTGAGGTAGAAATTCAAGCTTTAAGGATCATACAAGAAGCAGAATTAGATGATGCAGAATGGGTCAATAGTCGCTATGATCAATTAGCCCTCATCGACGGAAAGAGAATAAATGTTGTCTGTCACGGTCAAATATATCAAAACAGAATGTCTAGAGCCTTCAGCAAGAGAGTCAAGCCAAGGAAGTTTACACCAGGGCAGTTGGTGTTGAAGAAAATATTTCCACATCAAGATAAAGCTAAAGGGAAATTCTCTCCCAACTGGAAGGTTCCATACATGGTTCACCGGGTTCTAACTGTAGGAGCCCTTATTCTTGCAAAAATGGATGGAGAAATCTGGTCGAAGCCTATCAACACAGACATAGTGAAGAGATACTACATTTGATCACATGCTTTCTTTAATAATGTAATTTAAAAAATGCCCAACATGATTCCCATTTAAGAGGCGATATGTAGGCAGCCCTATGGGTTCGGTCAAATTTTTAATAGAAATTCATTTTCCCCACTATTGGAACTGAGGAAGAATTTTGAGGAGGACCCTCAAAATTCCGAAGTAAGTTTTTCAGTCTCTTTATCAACACCGACCGAGTAAACTGGAACAGAATATTGAGGAGGACCCTAAAAATTCTGGAGTCGTTCCACATTTAGTCATCCAGCACATCCGTCAGCAGCGTCAACCCGATAAACTAGGGCAAAATTTTGAGGACCCTCAAAGTTCCAGAGCAAGCAAGGTCGCCGCGTCTTGAACCCCATTGCAGTTTGTTGGTTCATCCAAAATAAAAGCACTTTTTTTATATATACGTACTTGCATTACATTTACTAAGTCATGTATAAATATCACTTACACCACCGTCGTTTAGCAACTCTACCCCCATGATACACGATGCAAAAAGCTAGAAGACACGAACTAACCTTTCCCCTCCAGAACTCACGATTTTTCTTTGGATGCAGGAATTCAGGTTACGGATCAAAGAACATTCATTTTCGAAACACTCATATGGTCACTATCTGCACTCCCGAGCAGTCTTAATCTCGCAAAGTTGTCTACCAGCTAAGAAAACCTATTACTCTTCGCTCTTTTACATTCCTGCATTGCATAAGGCTCTTATCTGCCTTTCGAGACTAAGGTCTGTCTCCATTTGTATTTTGCATAAGGCTATTTTCCGCCTTTCGTTGCTAATCTCTACCTCCATATTGCATAAGGCTCTTATTTGCCTTTGAAGACTAAGCTTTGTCTCCATCTGCATTTTGCATAAGGTTATTTTCTGCCTTCCGAGGCTAAGGTCTGCCCCCATATTATGTAAGGCTCTTTTCTGCCTTTCGAGACTAAGCTATGTCTTAATCTGCATTTTGCATAAGACTACTTTCTGCCGTCCGAGGCTAAGATTTGCCTCCATAATGCATAAGGCTCTTATCTCCCTTTAGAGACTAAGCTATGTCTCCATCTGCATTTTACATAAAGCTATTTTCTGCCTTCCGAGGCTAAGCTCTGCCTCCATATTGCATAAGGCTCTTATCTGCCTTTTGAGACTAAGTTCTGTCTCCATCTTCATTTTTCATAAGGCTATTTTCTGCCTTCCGAGGCTAAGCTCTGCTTCTATATTCCATAAGGCTCTTATCTGCCTTTCGAGACTAAGCTCTGTGTCACGGAATGAGTAATTTGCGCAGCTAACCCGTGCGGCACTTAGACAACTTGCCAAAGGTTGCTAAGTAAGCCTAGAGCTTCTCGAACTAGAGAAGAAAGCAATGATGCCAAATAAGGAACTTGTATTGCACTAAAGAGAGAATTACAAGGCTTGAGTTGCTTGTTTCTTCTTGTTGTTGTGTGTTGTGTGTTCTGTGTTGTGTCTACAAATGCCAAATGCCATCCCATATTTATAGGGGAGACTTGCCAAGCTCTAGAAAGTCTAGAGAGTTCTATAGCTTTCTAGCTATGTACAAGTGCTAGAATCCTATGGAGAATTCTAGAGAGTCTAGAGAATTCCACTACCTTCTAGCTAGGTACATGTGCTAGAATTCTATAGTATTTCCGCTCAAATGTGCTAGAGTTCTCTAGAATGTTCCGGAATCTAGAGTTGCCTAGAACTTTCCGGAAATGGGCCAAGCTAGGACTCTTGCCTTTATATTGGCTCACTAGCCCAAGATTGTGGACGACTGGGCTATCAAATTGGGCGGTCCGCAACATCCTCCCCCACCTAAGCTCGCGGCCTTCTCGTCTCGCCCTCGTGCTTGAAATTCTGGATGTGCTCAGTGAATTGCCACAAATATTCTTCTCGTTCCCATGTGGACTAGCTCTAGGGGAGGCCTTTCCACTTTACCAAGTACTCGTTATGTGCTGGCACGCCCCTTCTCGAAACAGCGCGATCCGCAGTGATGTAGTCCACATCTTTGTCGAATGCAGTGACAACGACTGTTGGTGCACGCTTCGATTCCCCGCGATTTGGGTCTCCCATGTCTTCGTGATATGGCTTGAGAAGACTCACATGGAAGACCGGATGGATCTTGAGTCTTGGGGGAAGCTGGAGTTGATACGAGACGTTGCCCACACGTCGAACAACTTGGAAGGGTCCCTCGTAGCGTCTCACTAACCCCTTGTGGACTTTCCGTAGTGTCTTGAATTGTTGGGGTAGGAGCTTGATCATGACTTGATCACCTTCCTTGTACTCGACATGTCGTCTCCTTGTATCCGCCCACTTCTTCATTTTCTTGCGGCTTTGTCGAGGTAGGCTCGTGTGATGTCTGCTTCCTCGTGCCATTCGTGGGCGAGCTTATGTGCCGCGGGGATTTTCCCTTCATAAGTCGAGGCTATGGCATTGGGAGTCTTGGGCTGGAATCCCATGATGATCTCGAATGGGCTCTTGCCCATAGCCTCACTTCGCTGCAAATTATAAGAAAATTGGGTGATGTCGAGTAACTTTGCCCAATCCCGCTGATGAGCGCTCACATAATGTCTCAAATACATCTTGAGGATGCCATTAATGCGCTCGGTCTGCCCATCCGTTTGTGGGTGGAAGCTTGTCGAGAACTTGAGATCGATCCCCAACATCTTGAAGAGTTCTGTCCAAAAACGTCCAGTGAACCGAGGATCTTGGTCGCTCACAATGCTCCTTGGAACTCCCCAAAGCTTTACAATGTGTTTGACAAATAAGCGGGCTACCTTATTCGCTTTGCAATCGGTGGGTGCAGCGATAAATGTGGCATACTTGTTGTATCGGTCGACAACGACCATGATGCTTCCGCAACCTTCAGACTTGGGCAGTGATGTGATAAAGTCCATGGAGATACTCTCCCATGGTCTTGTTGCTAGTGGTAGCGGCTCCAATAGCCCTTCTGGAAGTTGATGATCTACCTTGTCTTGTTGGCACACAAGACAAGTTCGCACATATGCTTCAATGTCATCCCCCACGTGCAGCCAAAAGTACGAGGCTTGGACTACTGCGATGGTGCGCTCGATTCCTGGGTGACCAGCCCACTTGGAGTCGTGGCACTCCTTGATAACTTCTCTTCGTATGTTTCCCCACCTTGGCACAAATAGTCGATCTCCCTTGGTGGGCAGGATGCCTTCCTCTTGCCCAATGCGCCTTGTCTTTCCCTCGAGCACCTTCTCCAACAAATCATTTGCTAGCGGATCCTGTTGGAGGCCTTCTTTGATGCGTGAGACAAGGTCGGACTTCGGTTGGCTCATGCTAAGTGTTTCCAACTCTGCATTGTGGCTTAGAGCATCCGCAACGACGTTGGCTTTCCCTGGCTTGTACTCGAGTCGATAATCAAATTCTGATAGGAAATCTTACCACCGTGCTTGCTTCGGACTCAACTTATTTTGTGTTTTAAAGTAGCTTATAGCTACGTTATCCGTCATGATCGTGAAGTGTGAGCCAAGCAAGTAATGTTGCCACACTCTTAGGCAATGGATGATGGCTGTCATCTCCTTTTCTTGTACCGTGTAGTGGCATTCCGTATCATTTAGCTTTTGACTCTCGAATGCTATAGGGTGGCCGTCTTGCATGAGGACTCCTCCTATGGCGAAATCCGAGATATTTGTTTAGACTTCGAAGGGTTTCGTGTGGTCCGGAAGTGCAAGGACGGGTTCCTCCAAAATTGCCTTCTTTAGTTCTTCAAATGCGTGTCGGCACTTTTCGGACCAATGCCACGCTCTATTCTTCTTAAGCATATCCATCAAGGCCGTTGCCTTAGCCGAATAGCCCTTGATGAAGCGGCGGTAGTAATTCACCATTCCAAGGAATGAGCGAAGCTCAGGCACTTTGGAGGGAGGTTCCCATTCAAGGATGGCCTTTACTTTTATGTCCTCCATCATAATCTTTCCACCCGCAATCTTGTGACCAAGGAACTCCACTTCCTGTTGGGCAAACGAGCATTTCTCTAGCTTGAGGAAGAGCTCGTTGTCTCGGAGTAATTGGAGGACTTGTTGCAAATGTTGAGCATGATCCTCGAGTGTGGTGCTATAAACCATTATGTCGTCCAAGTACACGACTATGAAGCGGTCGAGAAATGGTTGGAGTACCTTTTTCATAAGCGTGCAAAATATGGCGGGTGTATTAGTAAGTCCGAAATGCATCACAAGGAACTCGAAAGACCCATATCTTGTAGTGCACACCATCTTCGGTTCATCTCCTTCGGCGATGCGCACTTGGTAGTACCCGGAGCGTAAGTCGAGTTTGGTGAAGTACCGCGCTTTGCCAAGCTGGTCGAACAAGTCCGCAATCAATGGAATCGGATACTTGTTCTTGATGGTGATCTTGTTGAGCGCTCTATAGTTGATGCACATCCGCAGCAATCCATCCTTCTTTTTTTGAAAGAGGACTGGTGCACCGAATGGGGCCTTTGAGGGACGGATGTATCCCGCATCAAGCAAATCTTTGAGTTGTCTCCGCAACTCCTCAAGTTCGGGTGGCGCCATGCGGTAGGGCGCCAAGGCTGGTGGTTTCGCGCCTTGTTCCAACTCGATTGCATGATCTACCTCTCGCCGAGGTGGGAGCTTCTTTCGGAAGTTCTAGCGGCATCACATCCTTGCACTTATTAAGTATGTCTTGAAGTTGTTGAGGGACTCTGCTTGGCGACATTCCGCTGTTGCCTTCCTCGTTCAGTTCCCGAATAGAGACCAAGAAGCTTGGGTCCTTCTTGAAGGCCTTCTTGAATTGCATGGCGGAGAGGGTATTCTCCTCGGGCTTGCGTCTCTCCACGGGTACCATGCATGACTTGCTCCCGTCAAGTATGCTTAGGGAGTTTGTGGCGGGCAGCGGGAAGGCATGGGCTTGGTCGAAGAATTCCATGCCAAGGACCATCTTAAAGTCATCCATGGGCACAATCGAGAAATCAAGCTTTCCACTCCACGTTCCGAGTGTTATGTGCACGCCTTGTGCAGTTCCCGCAATTGGCTTGGCGGGTGAGTTTACCGCCTTCATTATGCCTCCTTCCTTGGTGGCCTTAATGCCTAATCGCTTGGCCTCGTCTATGGTCACGAAGTTGTCTGTCGCTCCTGTGTCTAGCATTGCGCGAACGGACTGGCCATTTATCTTGCCGCTTACGTACATGAGCCCGTTTTTGACAGGTGTGGGCTGATGGCAATAAAGTGCGCCGAGTCATTGGAGAGAACCCATGCTGAGTTGGGGTTCCTCCGAGGACAATGTGGGATTGCTCTTTAGTTGGGCAGCAAGAGCGTTGAGCGACTTCTTTTCCGGACAGTCGCGTACCCAATGAGGGCCATTGCATATAAAGCATGGGCTTCGCGGCTTCGGTGCCTCCTTCTTGCCCTCCGATCTACCTTGCCCACTCCTATTGCTAGGCGGCTTTTTCTGCCCCCAATCTTTGCGGTTGTTGCCCTTGTCCTTGCGACTCTCTCCCCCATATTTGTCTTGATTGACTTTTTTGTCTTTAGATTGGGTAGAGTATTCAGTGAGCGATTCTGCAACGCCAATGGCGTCGTCAAGCGTTTGAACGCCACGCCTATCAAGCTCGGTCTTGGCAAAATCCTTAAGGCCATCTTTGAAGTAGAAGAGCGAATCCTTGTCGGACATGTCTCTTATTTCCAACATGAGGGTAGTAAACTCATTGATGTAGTCCCGCATACTACCCGATTATTTGAGGCGACGTAAGGGCGCTCGCGCTTCCTTTTCCACATTGTTTGGAGCGAATTGCTTTCAGAGTTTTTTCTTGAAGTCGGCCCATGTGTCGACGGTGCAGATTCCCTTGCCCATCTCGCCATGCTTTCGACGCCACCATAGTTGTGCAGCACCTCTAAGATAAGTGGGTGCAGTGCCCACTTTCGATGCCTCATCTCGTACACTAACGGCATCGAAGTATTGATCAAGTCCGAATAGGAAGATGTCTACGATGGTTGCATTTCGTGTGCCATCATAGGTGTCGGGCTTTGGCACGTCATACGGTGCGCATCACTCGAGTTGGCGGAAGCTGGACTTAGGGAAAGTGTGCGCTTGTGCCATGCCCAATCCGAGCGGACTTCCACCACTTCTGCACGGACAGCACGCAGTTCATCCTGGACAAAACTACGAAGTTTAGCAACTCGTCATGAAAGGAACAAAACTCCCCTCGGAGAAGGTTCGCTTGTTCTTGGATGAGTGCCTTTGTTGCCACCGTGAACTTAACATATTCCCCCTCGAGACCATCGACTCGTTCCTCTAATCCCTCGAGGCTTTCTTGAGTGGCGGAGAATATATTTTCGAGAGTGTTCACACGAGGCTCCAACGCATCCACAGATGGGGCCTTGGACTTGCTACGAGTCTTGCCTTGGCCTCGTTCTCCGTCACGGCCGCGGCTTGGTTTCGGGGGAACATACACACCAACAACACCCTCTTGTGCTATGTTCGAAGTGTTGGCCATTGCTTGTGAGCTAACTTGCGTGGGTGCAAACCTTAGCTCTGATACCACCTGTCACGGGATGAGTAATTTGCGCAGCTAACCCGTGCGGCACTTAGACAACTTGCCAATGGTTGCTAAGTAAGCCTAGAGCTTCTCGAACTAGAGAAGAAAGCAATGATGCCAAATAAGGAACTTGCATTGCACTTAAGAGAGAATTACAAGGCTTGAGTTGCTTGTTTCTTCTTGTTGTTGTGTGTTGTGTGTTTTATGTTGTGTCTACAAATGCCAAATACCATCCCATATTTATAGGAGAGGCTTGCAAAGATCTAGAAAGTCTAGAGAGTTCTATAGCTTTCTAGCTATGTACAAGTGCTAGAATTCTATGGAGAATTCTAGAGAGTCTAGAGAATTCTACTATCTTCTAGCTAGGTACATGTGCTAGAATTCTATGGAGAATTCTAGAGTATTTCCAAGCTCAAATGTGCTAGAGTTCTCTAGAATGTTCCGGAATCTAGAGTTGCCTAGAACTTTCCGGAATTGGGCCAAGCTAGGACTCTTGGCTTTATATTGGCTCACTAGCCCAAGATTGTGGACGACTGGGTTATCAAATTGGGCGGTCCGCAACATCTGTCTCCATTTGTATTTTTGCATAAGGTTATTTTCTGCCTTCCGATGCCAAGCTCTATCTCCACATTGCATAAGGCTATCATATGCCTTTCGAGACTAAGCTCCGTCTCCATCGACGTTCTGCATAAGGCTACTTTCTGCCTTCCGAGGTTAAGCTCTACCTCCACATTGCGTAACGCTATCATTTGCCTTTCGAGATTAAGCATTGTCTCTGCCCTGCATGGCTGAAATATTGCCATCTATTTTAATTTCTCGCTCGGGCTGAAAGATCGCCACCCGATGCATTTATTTGGCTGAAAGATTGCCACTTTCTCATGGGCTGAAAGATCTCCAACTTGTTCAAAAGTATCATAGTTCGAAGGCACCATCTTCATAGCCCTACAACATCATTCCATGGCCTACGAACCTTTACTTTTATGCTTTTCTTGGCCCAAGACATCTTAGTCTGAGGACATCATCCTAACCGTCCAAAGACAAACATTCATGATCCAATGGGAACTTGCATCACATTTAAATTACGCAATACGTATGTGCATCACCCATCTACAGGTGTTTCAATTAGCTCACTTCCATCTCAGCAGGAGCGATCCCGCTCCAGTTCTCGCAGTTCGTCTAACCTACAAATCCCTTTCAAATCTAACCATCGCGTCCGTTATTTCGAATTTCCGTCGGCAATATTCCGCCAATAGTTCCTGAACTACATAAGGCTTGATTCGTGTAAAAACCAGGGATATGTAGGCGTCTCAGAAACTAGGGCGCGGTCAAAATCCTTCTACAATCACCAATTCTGGTCAAAATTTTTCATCTTATCTTTACCCAACAACTCTTTCATCCTCCTCGGGTAAAGAGGGGAAGCTGTTGATACCCAATTTTTTCCTTTATATTTTTGCACCTAATATACTTTCAAAATAGTATATGTATGCATATATAAGCATACCTGAAAATTTTGGTATTTTTCCTTAATTTCTAAGATTTTTAAAATCAATTTACTACCTATTTTTTTATAGTATAAAGACCAAAATTATTTTCAAATTATTATTTTTAGTTAACAATGTACTTCACTCTCATATTTACAAAATAAATAATTTATGTAATTTTTGTACATTATTATAATTTTATTTGGAATTTTTAAAGCTAGTTGTGTGAAATTGCAATTATGGCCTACTTTTGCAATTAATTATGACTTATAGTTATAAAATCATTTTTAATATTTTTAGATTAATATTTATATGTTATTAATTAGTTCTATGCTTTCACTTTGACTTTTTAAACTATTTTAGGTATTTTATAAAAAAAATTGGGAGAAATTGGCTATTTATAAGTTAGCCAGATTTTGTTTAAATTATAGCCTAAATTGAAACCCCCATGTCAAATCAATTTTTGAACCCAATTAGAAGACCCATTTCATAAAATAACCCGGCCCATACCCATCAATTTATCTGACTCAGCCTTGATTCAATCCGAACTGTTGATCAAATGAGATCAACGGCCGAGATTTAATTTCCTAAATTAAAACCTAATGACCCTATCCCCTCACCCTCATTTGCAATAGACTGGTCTCTCTCCTTTGAACCATTCGTCTCTAAGTTCTCTCAATAACCTTCTGGTTCTCTCTCTAATCTCCGATGGTCTTCATCACCGTTCCGGCCACCTCCACCCGCACTCCTCTCGACCACCATTCACCATGGAGCCTCACCTCATTATTTCTCTCTAGTACTCGAAGTTCAGAAGCTTCCACCATGGAAGATAGCCACTGAGCTCATTATTTCTAAGCTCCGGTGCATTTTAGTCTGATGATGCCTTATACCCCGTTATTGATGATTTTCACGTCCAGGTTCTTCCTTTCTCTAATTCATTCGCAAGCTCTAATTTTTCTACTCAAATATCTTTAATCACTGTTCTTTCAAAATGATTTTAGTTGAAATTTTGTTTCCTACTCTATTTCTCACTCAGTATCTCTGATTCTCAAGTTTTCTGACAATTTTTCTCTTTTTCAAAATTAGGGTTTTTGACCCTTTTTCAAAGTCGTTTGTCTGCTACATATCTTGAGTGTTATGTTTTTGTTCGTGCTTTTTTGTGTTACGAGTTTGTTTGGTCTCCTTGTTAACCTAAGTTCCATGCCTTAATTTCCTGCAAGGGTTACGACCCTTTGTTACTCTCATGCTTTCTTGCGTAGGGTTCTCTGATTTTCATGTCTATTATGCTTTATTGGCCTAAATGTTCATCATTCGTGTAACATTCTACTGATTTTGTACATCTCTGCGAATCTTTGATTTGTATGTGACTTTCCTTAGGCGTTTTACACTAATTTCTTTTGAATACCTCCTTACTTAGATAGGTTTTCCTTACTTGGAAACAATTCCCTCTTATTTTTTGGTCTTGTCCGTGATTCTTTGACTAATTTTCAGAATTAATTTGTATTCCCTTACCATATTTGTGCATGAGCAGTCGTTTGAATCTTCGGCATATATTTTCCTTCATTTATTATGTATCTAACTCCTATTGCATATTATATGCTCTAATACTCTTACTACTTTTCCTTTTTAAACCCACTACTTGTTACCGTTTGTCTTTGATTTCTTAGTTAAAGGGGAGTCCATATATTGATTGGATTTTGATTGATGCCAGTTCCTTAATTATTATTTGCTGCCTTGTTTGTTTACTCATTTTAGTACTATAAGTACCCTCTCCCATTCTCTTTGAAAAACACCAACACACATTGCATATCTCTCACAAGTTCAAACTCTCTGAACTCTCTCTCATTTTCTCTACTGTTTCTATACTCTCTCATACTTCTATTTGAACACTCAATCGGCTGAAAGCCAAGATTGAGTAATCTTGGCTGTTTATTTCTACACTAGTAGGGTTCCACTGCATTATTTACTTGGGTTTGCCTGCTGCTTTCTTCTCTGCGCTGTTGTTCTCACACTGCTGCTCTCATTCCCTGCACACTTTGCTCTCTTCTTGTGCATTATTGCTCATTGCTCTTGTGTTCCTGCAACCGGTATGTCATCTTTTTAGTATACATTTTACAAAACAACATGCTTCTGTTAGTTTTGCACTTCATCTTGTTCCTTGTATGTTTTTACCTATGGTCATGCTGCTCTTATTGTCACTAGAATGTGTTTATTAGTCTGACTAGTTTAACTTAGCATGCTCCCCTTATCCCATTCCTCGTCCCAATGAATGTTTACTTTTCCTTGTGTATTACTACCATGTATCCAGGTCTGCTTGGCTACTTGATTAGCCGAAAACCTTTTCCTGAGGTTGATTGTATTAGAGTTTGGTACAGTAAGAACTGAACTCTTGTTTTGCAACCATGTCTGATTACTTTAATCCAATGTGTTGTCTGTGTGAGTAGTTTACTTTGCTTATTTGTTCCCTTCCCATTTGCCCTTGTTTGTGTGATGCTCTATTTTTCTAAAAACTAGTCAGTCCAAATGATTTCAATAGAACTCTTTCAATTGTTTTCTCAAACTGACTCAACTGTTTTCAACTCTCTCAGTCCTACCACAATCTCACTACTCTTAGAACATTAGGTTCTACCCCTTTAGTGTAAGCATTGCCTTGAAAGCCCTTGAGCACCCACTCAACTTTGATGCACAAGGCCGGCACTTCCACTCTTGCACTCGTCAAATAATGATATATTGGGTGTTTGTATTGGTCATAGGGTTCAAACGAACCCTTAGGGAACTTTGTCGCACCCAAACCTTGTTATTGGTTGTGAAATTCGAAAGAATTGAGGTTGGAGATGTTTGGCCTTGCTGAAGGCTCCCTATAGAATAACTTTTTTTTATCACTTCTGTATTTAATTATTTGGACTGTAATAATTTGTAATGAATGATGGGGTTTATAGTGAATTTGGAGGGTTATACATGCTTAAGTTAAGGGAATGGGTAGACAACATGTCCATAGGTCTTTATTTCTTGCTTGTGCAATAGATACCATGCTTTAGGACATGCGCCCTGCATATAGAAACCATGTTCCTAGGATTTTCACTCTCAGTTGTTACTTTGCATGTTTTTTTAACCACAATCAATCAATAATCAACAAGTCATTACCATCACATTTAGATACCATATTTATAGGACTTTTGTTCATTAGATATCCTACACTTTAGGAATTTATTTGCAACTGTTTAAACAATTTGCTAAATTGGTAAAATTTGTTAACGACTCTTCTTTTAAAACTGGAAGCAAATGTGCATGCTCACCATCTTTAATAACTCCTAGGCAAGCCTTACGCCGGATAAAAACCGACTAATTACCCTTTTAGTCATGTTTAAGTTAACCCGCCTCTGTTTTAACTCATTTGTCTCTGAAACCGTCAACTTTTATACAAACTTCTACCCTATTTTTAAACTATCTATTCAAATGGTTTTTACTGTATTTTTTTTCTAGAATTAGACTACTATTTTAACTATCTGAAACTGTAATTTTCAAAAGCTCAAAAGCTAGTATGTCTACTGTCTCTCTTTACACTTCTGCAATCTCAAAATATTTTCATATTTGTCCTTTCACTCTGCCTATCAGAAAAATTGTTTTACCATATGTCCCACAAATGGTTTTCTAAGTAATTTCTGCATATTACTATAACTACTGCTGCCTTCTTAATGTTCTGAACGCTTTTCTTACGACCTCTTTTCTGCAAAAACTCAGCTTCTGTTTTTTAACTTATACTCCAGCTTTCTAATACTCTCTCTCTTCCTTAAGACCTTAAATGTGTTTGAGACGTGCTAATTACGTGTTTATTCTTATGGGGTAATTGATCCTTTTATATGTTTATATGATCCTCTTATGTGCAAGTCCTATTTGTTCTTGTATGTCATCTAGCATTTTAACCTTTAATCTTAAGGGTTCAGCCTAGTTCCTACCTTATAGGAATAGTGATCATAAATGCCCTCTAGGATCTATAGAATGGGATGGGTAATAGCACGCAGTAAGTATTCGTGACCAATCCATACGCTTAAATAACCTCTACCAGGTGGGAAGGGTAGAATATAGAGATGATGACAATGCGATAATATCATAAAGCGACCCCTCTTTGAGAATATGTGCGGGATATTATATCGAATAATCGATATTATATTTAAATCTAGGACCCCCTTACCTTTACTTTTGTCTAGGTACTTTCTCTAAAAAATTTCCCTTTTACTGATGCTATTCCTTTTTCAAAATTGCCCATTAGTTTTTGTATTCATTATATGCACATTTGCTTGTTTATTTCTATGCTTTTTAAATTCACATCTAAGTAAGGACGGGAACCACATTAGTGGATATTAAGGGGTGCCTAACACCTTTCCCTCGAGATAATTTCAAGCCCTTACCCAAACTTTGGTTTCCATTCAAAATCTTCTTCTTCTTAAAAGTGTCCTAATGCACTATAATCATTAGGTGACGACTCTTCAAACTCCTTAACCCAATTCTCACAAAGGGAATAAGAGTTGTTTTGTCCATAATGTCATAAACCCGATTTCACTTCTTTTAGGGGAGGGGGGAAAGGGGGCGTCGACATAGGGCATATACACGGAAGGGTTTTTGTATTCATGTTTTATTTCCTGAGATTGATCATTTTTCCAATGAAGAAAGCAAGAATCCACACCACGCTAGCTATAGTAAGTAGGACGTTAATGGAGGGAATTGGTGGACAACCATTCAATATTGTGCCCATGATCATTGCGGAAATATACCAAGCCTTGGAGAAGTGTTAACAAGGATTCAAACACTTCGAAGGCTACAATTTTGTACTTCAGCTCTGGCTCATGGAGCATCTCCAAAGGGGTGAATACCGACAAGAGATTCAGCGAATGGACTGGGATGATCATGTAGCCTTCCATCATCCGAGACAAATGAATTACATGCCCAATATGTTCTCTCAGCCAAAAGATTCCAAAGGAAATGTAAAGCTATTTGATTATCTAACTGAGGGTCGGGTAAAATGGATGTTCGAGTGGTTCTCTACCAAGGAATTCATCGCCCGATCCAGGGATGCACCATTTATGATATTAATCGGTCAGAGAGGAACATACCCTTACATCCCTCTTCGGGTTATGAGCCAAGCGGTAGGAAGAAGGTTGTAACCAGGGTCGAAAAAATGAGCCATTTCCAGGCCGACTTCCAGGATTATGATAGTCATTACAAGTGCCAAGCTCAGCATATATGTGGCACTGCAAGATCATCATGGGAAGAAATGCGATCGAGGCACACATATACCACGTTGGTTGCGCTCCCTACTATTCAGGCTAGTTGGAAGATGATCATAATGGTCTAGTCCAGCCTAGGTTTGTTCGAGGTCACAAAATCATATATGAGAAGGCCAAGGCACATGTCAAATACGACCAGTTGCGCAAAAGGATCCGTGAATGCGGGAGTGATCAATGCGAGATACAATAGGCCTACCAGAAATTGATTGAGGAGTGGAAAGACATGGATGTCAGTGCCAATGAACGACTAGGATATCTGGAGCAAGGCATAGTGGAATTGGAAAGGAATCTTCTCAAGAGGGTCGAAGATTTCCAAAATGTTGAAGGAAACGAAGGCGAACGTCTTGCCAGAGCCTACTTATTGTTGGGACTTTGCAAGTTGGGAAAGTTGTTCGATGGAGCCAAGGATGCCGAATCTGGGGAAGGTCCTTCTGAGACCAAATAGATAGGAGTTTTTCTTTTTCGCCTTATAAAAATGTAACAAGGCCAATGGCCATTAGTGACATTTATTTTCTATTTGTTTAATGTCGATTTGGTATTTGTCTTATTTTCTATCAATAAAATGAGGCACTTAGCATTCTAAGTTCTCCAAATTTATTTGTCGCTAGGCCTACCTCGGCATAAAGAGGTCCCAAATTAGGACACATTTTACATTTTGCACTATGTATTTAAATATCACAATGCTTTTTATAATCCTCACTGACTTGGTTACCTTTTTGCTTTTACTTTTTTTTATTATTCTTTTCCCCAAAGGTTAGCTCATGCACTCTGGCACCATCATCTTATACCACGAGATCCAGGGGCCCTCCACCCACTCCTCCTCTTAGTCCTGTCAAAAATAAGAACAAAGGGAAGATGAAAGATTTGAACAATGTCATAAAGGAGAACTCAACTGAATGGGTAGAGATCACTCATGATCATGGTGGTCGGGTTCTTAAGAAAATGCATCTCAACTCGAACAAAAGCTGCCGAAATTCCAAGAAGAGCTTGATCAGGTTCGGAATCGGGCAATCTGCCATTTTCCCTTACCACTCAAGATATCAATTTCCCGAATACTCAGAACCCCATACCTCCAAAAAAAATCCCGAAGCAACAAAACCATCCCTCTTCTCATTATCAATGTAACACCTGACATACCTCAAACAACACCCTGTTGCTCATCCTAGAACTCCAAAACTCCACAAATGACAACTTTCACACCCACCATAATACCCCCATTTACGTGGAGACTATGTGACAGTCTACCCAACCCATCTCAAGCACACATGAGTCGGATGATAAGGATTTGCTTATCAGGAATTTGTAAACATGTGATTTTTGACCCTCCTCGAAATTTCATTCATTTTAGCATGTAAATATTTAGTTTCGACATAATATTGCTGTTTCAGCTAATTTTAACTCTTTCACTTTATTTCTCCACAAAAATAAAAATTACATAAAAATATTTTAGTTTACGTATCTTTCGTAAATTTAAATAGAAAATATACAAAAAAATAGTACCTTATCTTTATTTTCATATAATTTTGAAAATACAAAAAATTAGTTTTGTGTTATATAGTTTAGTCCAATTAATTAAAATTAGTTTTATATTTTTATATTATAATTGTATATAATTTTAGAAGGAGGAATTAGTTTTAGGTTGGTTTATCCCGTCTTTACAAATATTGTAGCCCATTTTTTTAGTCTTGGCTTAATTCCCTAGCCCGTATCTAACACCTAAAATTAAACTACACCTTAAAATCCATTGAATCGGCTGTTCCCTATCTTTCGCACTCCAAAAATTCCTAAAACTTGAACACCATTACAAGAAATCTCCGGAATTCCTTACTGCCTGCAAATCCATTTCACTGTAATCTCCCACAAGCCGACCCCACAAGAAGACAATCGGCCACCCCCTTTAATCCCCCATCTCCCTCGTTAGAAAACAAAAAAGTAAACTAGTCGCAAACACACATAAAGGAACGATAGTTTTCATTGAAAACGAAAGAGAAGACAAGCCGCAAAAGAAAAAATTAATCCAGCTTCGTTGAGCTCGAAGGCGGCATTCTAAAATTCCGGTCGTCGGCGAATGTTCTGTTAAGGAATTGTCCGGTTGTCGTAGTTTGAACTCAGATCCATCAATACAAAGGCCGTTTTTCTTTTTCTTTGGTTGTTAGTTGATATTGCATTTTGATTGGCCTTCTAAAAGCTTTAAACCACTCGTTATTTTAGATCTTCCGAAGCCTACGTTGTTTGTTTGGTTTGTCTTACTATATTTTGAAAAGAAGAAAGATGATTATGGTTAATGCATAAATTTAGTTATTGTTTGGTATATATTAAAGTTATAAAAAAAATCTTTTGCGATGAGTATGAATAGCTAGTTTTAATTCCTTTGGCAAGCTCACAGCTATTGTAGCAGATTAACAGTGTTAAGAAATAAGTTTGATTTCAGTGATGAATTGAGAATTGCATAAATTAGCCATCGGTATTTGAAGGGATTATTTAGAATATACTAGGTAGTAGGATTGTAGAGGAGATGGGAATATTTACATTATCTTAGCTTAAATTTTTAAAAACGCAAGTGGAGCTTTTCATTATTTAGTGAAAGATAAAAAGTGGGGAAAGTTGATGAATAATAGCTTTGTTTAGTTTAAGCTTATAGCAGCATTTCATTTGTTCTTTCATTCTTTTCCTTGTAATTATCATGCATTTTAGTGTTCTTGTTACAGTACACTGTAGCCGATCCAAATTTATTTGAAATTGAAGGGGTGTCATGCCAAACAAAATCTTTAAGCTATGGCCCTTATATAATTAATTAATTTTTGTAGAAAATTTAAGGTGCGCCATTTTTTCTTTAATAACCAATGGCCCTCATGAAATTAATACTAAGTCGAGGTGTGTCATCAATTGAATTTTTCATGACTCTCGCAAATGTGAAAGTGCGTAGTTGCTTTAGACGCGCAACTCAAATTAATTTTTATAAACTCGGGTGTGCATTTAAGTGACTCGAATCCAAATCTCAACAATGTTAAAATATGTCTACGACCACGAGTGCATTTATATGACGTGGTTCAAGACATATTTTAATAACAATGCAATATCTCTAAAGCATTAATAAAAGTGGTTAAAGGTTTTAAATGGCACCATAGGTTTAAACATATATTAAATTCATATAATATGCCAAGTTAATAGTTTAACCGACCGTGCTAGAACCAAGAAATCTGGGGGTACCTAACACCTTCCCTCGGGTTAATAGTATTTCTTATTCAGAATTTCTGGTTCGCAGACTTCACAAGGAAAGTCGAATTATCCTCGATTTGGGATTTTAAAATAAATCGGTGACTTGGGACACCAGAATACAAACCATCCCAAGTGGCGACTCTGAACAAAATTGATTAAATAATCTCATTTCGAATAATGTCACTTAAATTGAAATTATTCCCTTGTACCACATTTGGGTGTGTAAAAAGAAGGTGTGACAACTCTAGCGACTCTGCTGGAGATCGAACCCAGAACTTCGGTTCAGGATTATAGAATTCGAGATTAGAATAGCTGTTATATTTGGCTTTATCGATTATTTGATTTTATTACATGTTTGAGCTTAATGTGCTAAATATTTTTACCGCTTTGATATTATCTGAATTGTAGATATTGCTACGGAACCCTTCTCTTCGCATCTTTGGGGATGTGCTCGCTGGTCGAGATTCCTTATTCTATTAGTATCATACATTGTACTAAGCCGGATGGCCTTTAGGTTCCCGGTACTAGGGGTGTTCATTGGGCGGATTGGGCGGCTTTTTACTTTAACGGTTTGGCTTATCGGTTATCGGTTTTTAAATGTATTCATCCGTTAGCCACCCGATAAGATATCGGGCGGATTGGTATCGGGTTAGCTCTTATCGGGCGGTTAATGGGCGGTTTATCGGTTTAATACCTAAGGGCTCAAATGTATTCTGTCCGCACACTATACTGAAATATCAAGCTCATAGCTTTGACAATTTGTTGATCAGTATATTGATGAACTTCTTAAGGGGTCACCAACTAGGACGCAGCACACCAAATAACTTTTATTTGCTATCTGTATAGACTATAGAGTACAGAAGTGACGGTGGGGGGTTTTGTTTTTCTAATTTATTTGTATTATAGTTTTATACACTTATACTTATTCATTTTAAGGTTTTTTATTTTTATATTTCATATATATAATTATGTAAGTAAAAATAAATTATATATATTTATATTCTTAATGGCTTAACGGATTACCCGTTAAGAAAATTGAATAATCCGCCCCCAAACCGCTAAGCCGTTAATAAAAAAATTCAATCCATTCTCCGTCCGTTAAGCCGTTAAGTCGTTACCATTAAGCCATTAAGCTTCGGTTCGGTTCGGTTTTCGGTTTCGGATCGATTTTGAACACCCCTACCCGGTACGTAGCACCCTCCTCGACTCGAGTTGTCCACTCGGTTAGACAGTCTAGAATATATACCCAGGTTTGAACCTAGAATAACTCAGCCTCATGTCAGATCCCTAGTAGGAACGGTTGTTTGCATCATGTGCATTTTTACTTTGGAGACTCAACACAAGGATTGGGTCTGTCTAGGACAGGTGTACTCGAAATGAAAATACCATCCTGATGCATCCTACGTGCTATTTGTGCATTTATTTGATTCGGCTTGCATGTTGACCGGCTTCTAGAATAGGGAAAGAAAAATAAAAAAATAAAAAATAAAATCAAAAAAAAAGTGAGCGGTAGGTATTTAGAAAATTTGGAAACTCTGCCAAAATTCTGAAAAAAAAAAGTCATTTCAAAATGAGTCAAAAAATTTCAAGTGTCATGTTTCCCGTGTTCCGTCAAAATTGACCGAACTACACGGGTCTGATTCTCACCAGGTGTGAGATACGTAGGCAAACCTCATCAGTTCCGACCCCAATTTTTTAAAAAAAATCAAATAAATATTTTCCTTTAGTTCCTTCTTTAAAAGTCATTTCTTAGAAATTTCGAAAAAAGAATTTTTTAAAACTCAAAAAAAAGTAGTGTCCTTTTTTCTGAAGTCTTTCATATGCAAAAAAAATAAAATCAAAAAAATCAAAATCCAAAATACAGGTTTCCTTCACTTTAAAGTATTTTTCCAAAAATAAAAATTCAAAAAAAAAATCAGAAAATGAAAATCCAAAAAGAAATACTTTTTAGATGTCTTTCTTTCATATGTGTCAATAGAAAAAAATTTAAAAATTGAAGTCCAAATATATTTTCATTATTCTTTAAAAGTACTTTTGTAATTAAATAAAAATACTCAAAAATCCAAAATATTTTCTTAAAAGTCCCTATTTAAAATCAAGAGGCAACTTTCCAAAATCAAAAAATATTTTCTTTCTTCCTTAGAAAAGTAAAACAAATAAAAAATCAAACAATATATTTTCCTTTTAATTTTGGTATTCCAAAAATTCAAATCAAAAGCAAATAAATTTTTAGAAGTCTTTTTTTAAACAGAAAAATCAAAGTCAAAAATAAAAAAAATAGTATTTTCTTTATTCTTTTAAAGCATTTATTTCAAAAAATTCCAACCAAAAAAGAAAAAAAGAGTTAGTATATTTACTCCTTTCTCCATCTTCCCAAAATAGACAAAATATGATTCTTGCGAGGTCATGATATGTAGGCAATCCCCATCGTATCCGATCATAGCCATAAATAAATTGAGTGAAAATTAAACTTAAAAAGAAGAAAAATTGAGTGAAAAAGAAAGAAATAGTGAAAAAGAGCGCGACAAGAAATAAAGGCTGACAAACAAAAAGAGACAAAGATAGTGCAAAAATTAAAAGAGCGGCAATAATGAGATGAAAGAAAAGGTCAAGAGTGATTAAAAAGAGGCAGAAATCAAGAAAACAGGTACAGAATGAAAGGGCTAGTTAAGGCCGGGATGAAACATGCATCAATTACAACATACGGTAGAAGCGTTAAACTGTTAGGTGCATTACACCCCAACGTGCGATTTTCTATATGTTAAATGTTTCAAAACTAACAGGGTTGCTGGATATGCAAAAAGCCAGGTTTTGGTGGTTGGTTTTGTTGGTAGTCTAGCATCCCCTCCTTCACAAGATCCAAAGGCATATATGGCCTCCGCAATCAATCTACCAATTGTCAATCCTGAGGGTAGCCCGACATCGTCTATTCTGCAGCTAGAATTAGCAGTTGCTGAAGAGAATAAGATATTGCATCTCCGTATAATGGAAATGTGGGACGCCTGGTTTAATGGTATGGAATCGCCAAGTGTAATCCCTAGGTTCCCTGAGTTGACCCTCAGGTCCAGTGAGGTTGCCAATGCCCCTGTGCTCAACTCGCTCATCCCATGCGGGCACCCTTCAATGTTGTCCAATGTTCCTGGCATGCTTTCTGTGGTTCACCCCCATACACCGCCTCTAATGTTTACATTTCAGGGTCCACAGCTTCAGTCGCAAATAGCATATATGACCACATACTCTTTCACTCAACCTCCGCAACATGATCTCTCAGTGGGACAAGAAAAGGTTGTTAAAAATTCCGAGCAAGAGGAAATGGCTCGAAAGATGAAGAGCTTGGAACAAAGCCTAAAAACATACAAGGTCTGAGTGGTCAAAAGAGTGTCTCATACTCTGACCTCTGTTCGATTCCCCGTGTCCACTTGCCAGCTGGTTTTAAGATGCCAAATATTTAGAAGTAAAAGGGGTATGGTGACTCGGTCGCTCATTTGAAACGATACTCTATCCAGTTAAGAGGTGATAGTGGAAAAGAGGAGCTGCTAATGGCCTATTTTGGGAAAAGTCTCACCAGAATCGCTTCTGAGTAGTATACAGATCAAGAAATTACTCACTGGCATGTGTGGGACGATATCGCTCGAGATTTTATCCGCCAGTTCCAGTACAATGTGGACATCTCTCCCGGCAGAAACACTTTGTCTAATTTGAAAAAGGAAACCGCGGAAAGCTTCCGCGAGTATGCTGTCAAATGGTGTGAGCAAGCTGCGAGGGTAAAGCCTCTAATGGACGAAGTTTAAAAGTTCATGGTCTTTCTGCAGGCCAAAGACACTGCCTACTTCAAAAAATATGATGTATGTTGTGGGTAGGCCGTTCGCTGTAACTATCAAAATTGGGGAAATGGTTGAAAATGGTTTAAAAACGGGCCGAATCTTGAGTCATGCTGCCTTTAAGGCCACATCACAGGCTGCCCAAAATTATTTGCAGGGTTTGATGAACAGAAATGGGTTTGAAGAGGGGTCAACATTGCAGGTCATTCAGCTAATCATATGTGCCTCCTAACGTCCCACCACACTATTATCCCCTTCAAGATGATGCTTATCCTGTGGCACCGCCTCCTTATGGGATGATGAGCCCGCAATCTTACACACAGCCACAATATTATACACAAAACCGAGCTCCACCTCCCATAAATGCACATCCTCACCAAGCTCCATATACTCCCCAACCATATGTTCCCAGTACAATCCTCGCCCAAGAGAGCCTTTCAGAAAGAATCAGTTCACCCTTATTGGTAAATCATATTCAAGCTTTTTCCAAAAGCTAATCAAGCTAGATCTAGTGCAGCCAGTGGCCCCGGACCGAACGAATACCTGGCACCAAGCTGATGCTATATGCGAATACCACTCTGGAGCGGTGGGATATATTACAGAGGACAGTTGGACCCCAAAAAGGGCAGTTGAAGATTTAATCGAAGCTAAAAGAATTGTTTTTCAGGATGAAGAAGCTCCTGATGTGATGAACAATCTGTTGTTTGCCCACATCATTAGGCCAATAGTCCGAATGATCTGTGAAGCTAAGCAATTTGATCTGGCACTCAAGGCTATTGCAGCCATTATCGAGAAGGAAGAAAATCCAATAAAGCGATTGTCAAGCTTGAATTTTCCCCATCATAGGGAGTCTCGGTAGCTAGTCTTTCTATCCTTTCTGTGTCTGGATTATCTCAGGGTGTGGTCCGGATGTTTTTACTTTGTTGCTTACTTTTCGATGTAAACCCTTCTATCTTCAAAATTGAAAAAAAAAGAAAAAAATCCAATGAACTTAATATTTCATTTTCCAAGAATGTCTCTTTTCTTAATCTTGTCAATTTTCTCATTTGTCTTTTTAGTTCTATTAAATGCAGATTTCAATAACATGACATGCTTGCGGACTTCATGCCCAAATCCTAAAATACTGTCAAACCTCGAAATAATGAATCACAAATTGGGTCGCGATGAAGATTAGCTGAAGGAAATAAAATAAAGAGTTGGAAGAACTGAAGGAAAATTGGTTCCCAGGGTGGAAAGGGCCATATATTGCAACAAGAGTACTGCCAAAAGAGTGCATTGTACTTGGGGCACATCGAAGGAACTGTCCCTGAAATAACTGTCAATGAAAATGCAGCCAAAAGGTATAATGTTGGATCCTCCATATAATTCTAATATTCTCCGCTTGGGATGACGAAGGCTTTTATTCTCGCTACCCAAACACTATCAACCATTTGCAAAGTCATTTGAGCCGGTTACTCTTCTTTGATTACCCTCTTTGGAACCTGAAAGTTTTATTGGAAAATGAAATGAAGCAAAAAAAAAGAGAAAGAAATTGAAATGAAAAAGAAAATGAAAAAAAGAGAGGAAAAGGGAAAAAAAGAAAAAGAAAGAGAAAACAAAACAAACAAACAAAAAAAGAGAAAACAAAACAAAACGGAAAAACAAAAATAACATAAAAAATAAAAGAAAACCATAAACAAAATTTCCCTGAACTACTTTCAACTTGATTTTGAAAGCATATGTAGGCAGCCTCTCTTTGGGGTTCAGCCGCACCAAAATAAAAATCCAAGACCGCCAAAAAGTAAAACTAGGGCAGAAACTATAATGGATGGCGATGATCCTGCCTGAATGGTTCCAAAATTATAATTCAATCAATATTATTTTAACCTTAACCTTTTCAAGTCCTTCCGATCAATTGGTGAGAATGCTCAAGGATCAGAGAATACAACTACTTGGATCTAACACAACAAAATGAGAGAGTCTTATCGGTGAAAACCCATACGGACACCATGAGGCGAGGGTAAGCAGAGAAATGACATGAGAAAGTCTTGTTAGTGAAAGCTTGTAAAGAGCACTATAAGGCAAGAAGAGAAACGAGAGAGGTCAACTTGTGAAAATCCGCAAATGGTGCCCTTGATCGAAAAGATGATACTCACAGCCATCGGCACCGACAAAGTCCTGGCAAGGTTTCTCAATTTTGAGGAAAAAATTTTGTAATAGAGACGGATGGTTTACACAGATCAAGCATCCAGTCCAAAAGGCATGTCATATTCATTGAAGTCCGCATGTACTCCAGATAAGTCCTTTTTTCCTTTCCCCAAAAGGGACACTTCTTGTTTTAAGCTCATTCTCCATTCCATTGTTTACTTTCTTTGAATCCCTTTCGGTCTAACGCTGTTCCTAAACTAAGGCAAAGAAAGGATGGCAAGACTGACTTACAGGTTTCTCATTTGATGCGAGCTAATGTGCAAAAAGTCACCCAGCCTCGTCGGGGCATCAAATCAATCTCGACGGGCCATGGCGGCTAATGTTTTAAAGTTGAAAAACTCCTGAAAAGATAGGAAATCAAAGTCACACTCCCACAAAGACAAAATGAAGTTGAAAAAGGTTAAGTCCCATGTGGCTAACCATCTTGGAAAAGATTTGAAAAGCCTAGGGATACCAAATACTCTGAAGCTAACGTTGGAAGAAAGAAGCTAGAAATGAAAGGCCTACGAAGGCAAAATAAAGTTGGAAAAGGTTAGGTCTCACGAGACTAGCCGTTGCGATGAAGTTTGAGGAGCAAAAAGTTCCCCAATGTCAAAAAAGGGGGGGGGGGGGGGGGGACAAGTCAGAAGGGAAAGTCCCATTAAGGAAAAATAAAGTCAAAAAGAGTGATTCCCACCGACCAACCGTCATGGCAACCTCTGGAAAAGCTAGAGGTTTCTACAGGGCCAGAAATGAAATCTATCCTCAGGGAACAAGCAGTTGCAGTTGAGATCTTCATCCAGGAAGTCGAGCAGAGATCGAGTGATTGAAACAATCAAGGCCACAAATCCAACTACCGTTTCAAACTAATAATTGTTTTTTGTTTGAAAATATGAAATAGGTGTAATCCAAAGCAACCTTACATGAAATAGCTGCAACCAAAGAGAAGATGCGCAAGGGCTAGAAATAACTTTGCAGCAATTATCAATCCAAAAGAGAAGTTTTACTCATTTTTCGTAAATTAAAAAAACGAATGAAAAAAATGAAAAATGATGAAAAAAGAAGAAAAAATTCAAATACACGGTAGCACAGGGTCCCCAATCTCTAGCTACGTCTTTCCCAACATAGGGTCCCATTCCCCAGTCGCTGCCAGCATAGCCTGGTAGTCTTTTCCGTTATAGGGTTCCACTCCCTAATTAATTCGGGCATAATCCGTGGACCTCCCCGGCATAACCCAATGACCTTTTTTCTTTTCTCCCGGCATAACTCGAGGAAATTTTTCCTTTTCTCCTGGCTTAACCTGTGGACCTCCCCGGCATAACCCGAGGACCTTTTTTCTTTTCTCCCGGCATGACCCGTGGACCTCCCCGGCATAAACCTAGGATATTTTTCCTTTTCTCCCGGCATAACCCCATGAACCACCCTGGCATAACCCAAGGACCTTTTTCCTCTTCTCCCGGCATAACCCACAGATTTCCCTAGCATAACCCAAGGATCTTTTTTCTTTTATCCCGGCATAACCCGTGGATCTCCCTGGCATAACCCGTGGATCTCCCTGGCAGAACCCAAGGACCTTTTTCTTTCATCCTGACATAACTTGTGGACATGATTGGCATAACCCAAGGACCATTTTCCTTTATCCCGGTATAACACGCGATCTCCCTAGCATTATCCATGGACCTTTTTCTTTTATCCCGGCATAATATGCGGGACCTTTTTTTTATCCCGACATAACCCCTGATCTCCCAGGCATAACTCAAGGACTTTTTTTTTATATCGGCATAACCCGTGGACCCCAAGGACACATAATTCTGACTTTCATTGCTTTCAATAAAGAAGTAGTTTAGAATTTCTTTACAATAACTCAAGAAAGTTTTCTACTGAAAACTGGGGCAGAGAAATTTCGTTTGTTTGCTTGTTTTGGTATCTGAGCAGGTTTTATCTCGAAGCACAGGGTTCGAGACGACTAATTAATGAGTCTCAATCAAGAATAAAGAAAAAAAAAAGAAAAAGAAGTGAACTCAAGGTGCAGAAGCGGAGAAAAGATGTGGACTGCTCAAGACATGATTGAAGTCACAAGCTTCGCATGTCCCGTCTTGATCTGGAAAGTTGAAGAACATTGAACCTGGGGCTAACAGGCATCAAGATTAATATCAGAGTCCGTATGAAAAACTAACGAAGACTCAAGATCAAACTTCAGAAGACTCATAGATAGGAATCTTGTAACTCGTAGCTGATTGTCTTAGTTAGTCTTTTTCAATTTTGATTTTGATGTAATAACGGGACCCCGGACCGGAACCTCGATGGCACCTCGCTCGACTCTCAACCTCGGTACTTCATCACCTCATTCACTTCTGAACTACACGTGGCCTGATTCCTTTATAGCCAAGGATATGTCAGCTGCTCAGATACCAGGGCTCGGTCACATTCTACTTTCTTTAAGCTTTCGGTTTCCCCAAATAAAGGTCTGGTCAAAAACCTGTCTAGCCATTCTTATGTCTGAAAACTCTTTGCACTTCCAGTCTAATATGGCAACTATTGACATGTGATTTTTTACCCTCCCCGAAATTTCATCCATTTTAGCATGTAAATATTTAATTTAGGTCTAATATCGCTATTTCAACTAATTTTGACTCTTTTATTTTGTTTCTCCACAAAAAATAAAAATTACAAAAAAATATTTTAGTTTACGTATCTTTCATAAATTTAAATAGTAAAAATACAACAATAGTACCTTATCATTATTTTTATATACTTTTGAAAACACAAAAATATAGTTTTATGTTATATAGTTTAATACAATTAATTAAAATTTATTTTGTATTTTTATATTATAATTGTACATAATTTTAGAATGAGGAATTAATTTTAAGTTGGTTTATCCCGTCTTTATAAATCTTATAGTCTTTTTTTTTAGTCACTGGCCCAATTCCCTAGCTTTGTTCATTTTAAGCTTATAGCAGCATTTCATTTGTTCTTTCATTCTTTTCCTTGGAATTATCATACATTTTTGTCTTCTTGTTAAAGTACACTGTAGCCTATCCAAATTTGTTTGGAATTGAGGCGTACCACGCCAAACAAAATCCTTATGCTATGGACCTCATATAATTAGTTAATTTTTGTAGAAAATTTGAGGTGTGACATTTTCCCTTTAATAACCCATGGCCCTCATATAATTAATACTAACTCTTTAAAAGTCGAGGTGTGCCATCAATTGAATTTTCCATGGCCCTTGCAAATGTGAAAGTGCATAGTTGCATTACAATTCAAATTAATTTCCTTCATCTCGGGTGTGCATTTATGTGACCCAAATTCATATCTCAACAATGTTCAAATATGTCGAAGACCGCTGGTGCATTTATGTGACATGGTTCAAGACGTGTTTTAATAACATTCTAATATCTCTAAGAAATAAATAAAAGCAGTTAAAGGTTTAAAATGGCACCATAGGTTTGAACATGTATTAAAATCAGACAGCAGACTGAGTTTAATTGTTTAAGCAACCATGCTAGAATCACAGAATCTGGGGGTGCATAACACCTTTCCTCGAGTTAACAGAATTCCTTATTCAGATTTTTTGGTTCTCAAACTTCACAAGGAAAGTTGAATTTTCCTCAACATGAGATGTTAAAATAAATCGGTGACATCGGACACCCGAAAACAAACCATCCCAAGTGGCGACTCTGAACAAAATTGAATAAATAATCTCATTTCGAATAATATCACTTAAATAGAAAAAACTCCCTTGTACCACCTTCGGGTGTGTAAAAAGGAAGTGTGACAGAATTTGGCTGAAGAGCTTAAGAAATTGACTAGCCAAATTTCAAGGCGTTAAAGGAAATAAGGGAATTGAAGGGCTGAACTACGAGGATCTTTTCATACAGCCAGATGTAGAACTGCCCGAGGGGTACACACCTCCGAAATTTGAAATGTTTGATGTTATGGGGGATCCAAGAGTACATTTGAGAACGTACTGTGACAAGCTGGTTGGGGTAAGAAAAGACGAGAGAATCCGCATAAAGCTTTTCATGAGGAGCTTGAAAGAAGATGCTTTGTCTTGGTACATTAGCCAAGATTCTAAGAAGTGGTTGAACTAGGTAGGCATGACATCCGACTTTATAGACATGTTCAGTTTCAACACAAAGAATGTGCCATACGTGTTTTATATTCAGAATATAAAGAAGAAGCCTACAGAAACGTTCCGCAAGTATGCTACTCACTGAAGGTCCGAAGCTGCTAAGGATAGACCTGCCTTAGAGGAGGAACAAATGAATAAATTCTTCGTTTGGGCTCAAGACTTGTAATATTATGAAAGGCTAATGATGATTGATAGCCACTAATTTTCTGACATTATCCAGCTGGCAGAAAGGATCGAAGAGGGCATCAAAAGCGGTATGGTTACAAACTTCAAGCCCTTGTAAGCTACAAATAAAGCCTTACAGTCAGGTGGTGTGTCCAAGAAAAGGGACGTAGGAGCCGTAATGGTGGCACAAAGAACCAAATCTCCCATCAAAACAAAACCTACCCAATGCCTCCACTCACATATCAGCCTACTCCAAACTGCTAAGCACCCTCACCCTCTTACCAAACTCCACCACCCACTTATATATCACCTCCATCTCCCACATATCAGCCTACTTCACTCAGAAGATCCCAACCTGCACATGTTTACTAAGCCTACAATGCTCAACCATCCCATTATCAATACCTTCTTGCACACCAAATCACCCCTACACCTCGACCAAATTTTGACCAATGGCCTCCAAAACAAAATACAGCCATTGCAGAACCTATTGACCAGTTGTACGAAAGACTCAAAGCTACTGGTTATGTCACCCCCACCCATGCTTCAACACTTGAGAACCCTTCTTAGTGGGTTAACCCGAACAAATCCCGTGCACACCATTCCGGCATGAAGGGACACACCATCGACGAATGTCGTTCTATGAAGGACAAGATCCAAACTTTAATTGATAACAAGATTATTATGGAAAAGTAACCTGCTCCAAATGTCTGCAATAATCCGCTGCCAGACCATAAGGGTGGAGGCATTCACATGATTGAAATAGAGAAAGATTGGGATCATGAGGGATCGATTGGTTTGATTCCAGAAGGTGATAAACCAAAGAAGCCAATAGTTACTCTTAATCCGATCATGGTCTACATTCAGCCCTCTAGGGACACCGAGGTAAATATGTCCATGCAACCAGAGTTTGAAACAACATCATCTGCAAAGACACCAACACCAATTGAGGTCGAATTCGTGTCTCCAGCAAATGCACCCACACCGTTTGAATTTGCAATTTTTCCACCCAAGGCCCATGATCCGTTTGTATTAAAGATAGCCATGCTAATCCCAGTGGAAATGTCGACCGTGACGCCTTTCAATACGAAGGCTATCCCATGGGACTATACAGTCGAGGTAAGGAGGAAAGTCAAGGTTAGGTTCGAAGAGACTATTGCGGAAGATGGTATGACGATAAATGGTAGGGTTTATACCCCGAAACAGCTAGCACAGTCAACCCATCATCAAGATAGGGCTAGATGATCTTTGGAAAAATATGCAGGCCAAGGAATACTCGGTCATCGACCAGTTGAACAAAACACCGGCACAAATCTCCATACTGGCTTGCTGCAAAAATTTGAGGCACACAAGAATGCTTTGTTGAGGGTGCTAAGTAAAGCATACGTGCCAAGCAACACCACTGGCGGGGAAATGGCTAACATGGTAGGACAGATATTGGAAAGTCATAAATAACTTTTCATAAGGACGAGCTACCACCACAATATTGGGATATAACAAGGCACTGCACATCACTATGAAATGCGAGGACTATTTCACCACTAGGATCCTGATCGACCGGGGTTCTAGTCTCAACATTTTGTCCCGTTGTAAAATTTAAGAAGTTGGGTTAAGGACTACATAAAATAAACAACGGAGCTATTAATGTGAAAGCTTTCGATGGCTCCCTAAGGTCCACCATTGGGGAGATTAGTCTGTGTTCGAAAATGGGGCCAACTTGGTTCGATGTTGATTTCCAACTGATAGACGTGCTAGCATTTTACAATCTGCTGTTGGGACGTCCATAGATTCATGCTACTGGGGTCATATCATCAACACTATGTCAAGCGGTAAAGTTTGAATGGAATCAACAGGAAGTGATCATTCACGGCGACGGTACCAACCCTATGTACAGTCGCCAGACTATTCTGTCAATTGAAGGAAGAAGGAACTGGGTGAAGACACTTACCATCACATTGAACGCATAAACGCTATTTAAAAACATAAATGGTAGGATAAAAAGATCGAGAGTATACTAAATTAGAGTGGGTACAAATCTGGCAAGGGGCTCAGCAAGAACCTCCAAGGAATCACTAAGCCCATAAAACTCAAAAAACATGGCACCATTTTCGGTCTGGGATATGAGTACACCTGGGAAGTATTCAATAACTGGTCGCCACTATGGCACGATCCTTACTATCCAGTGGAGCAGCCGATACCACATCTGGAGCTGACTTTCCAACCAACCGATATTATTTATGGGTCAGAGAAGGAAGAAGAGCTAGCAGCAGTGGAAAACTTGTTCTTAGAAGACAATGATATGGATTGCTATGTTATTCTCGAGGAGGAGGGGGAGGAAGGCCCTTCCATACATGCTGTAAGCAGAGGAGCACACCTCAATAACTGGACCATCAAGACAACCAGAGCCCGACAGGCGTTAGGGTAGCAAGGCTAAAACAATCATCATGCACTATTTTATTTAATAAATGATTTTCTTTTTGCATTTTAATTCCCACAATAAGATCTCTAATGTTCCAAAACAGTTATGCTATTTATCAAAGCATTTTAACATATGATTCACGCTCGTTATTATTTTCTTTCATTGCTTTACATATACATCATTACTATTACTTATCTTGATAAACCAATGACTCTGACATGCAACAAGACAATGCAATAAATAGACATAGATTCAGAGGAAGATGACATACCAAAAGAGATTGTTAAAGAAGTTAAGAATATAAAACATACCTAAGTCCAACCTGGACGAGACAGAAGTTATCAACCTGGGAGATGCAGAAAATGTCAAAGAAACACGAATCAACATTCATTTATCACCATTAGAAAATAAGGAATACACAAAATTTCTAAAAGAATATGAGGACATATTCGCCAGGTCGTATGATGACATGACTGGTCTGATCATATCTATTGTGGCTCACAAACTTCCAACCGATCCAATATGTTCGCCGATAAATCAAAAGCTCAGAAAGTTCAAGCCTGATACGAGTTTGATAAACAAGGAAGAAGTCACCGAGCAGGTGAAAGCTAAGGTTCTCAGGGTAGTGGAATACCCGACATGGTTAGCAAATATTGTGCCTATACCAAAGAAGTACGGGAAGGTCCGAGTCTGTGTTGACTATCGGGATCTCAACCAAGCCAGTTCGACAGACGACTTCCCTTTGCCAAACATACACATCATGATCGACAATTGCACCAAGCACGAGTTGCAATCATTTGTGGATTATTTTTATGGTTATCATCAGATCTGGATGGATGAAGAAGATGCTAAGAAAATAGCTTTCATTATGCCGTGTGGAGTGTACTGTTATAAGATGATGCCGTTTGGGCTAAAGAATGCTGGTGCCACCTACATGAGGGCCATGACTACTATTTTCCATAATATGATACACAAGGAAATTGAGGTATATGTAGATGATGTCATCATCAAGTCCAAGAAATCCACCAATCACATGGAAGATTTGAGGAAGTTCTTCAATAGATTGCGAAGGTACAACTTGAAACTAAATCCCAAGAAGTGCGCATTCGGGGTTCCTGCTGGAAAGTTGCTTAGGTTTATCGTGAGTCGCCGAGGAATAGAACTCGATCCATCAAAATTCAAAGCTATTTAAGAATTTCCACCGCCAAGGAGCAAAAAGGATATGATGAGTTTCTTGGGAAAGCTTAATTACATCAACCGGTTCATAGCACAATCCATAGTTATCTGTGAGCTAATCTTTAAGATGTTGAAGAAGGACGCTGCTACCAAATGGACTGATGACTGCCAAAAAGCTTTCGATAGAATCAAGGCATACCTATGAACGCCATCATTGTTAGTCTCGCCTGAGCTAGGTAGACACATATTACTCTACCTTGTAGCATTGGATGGAGCATTCGATTGCGCTCTGGGGAAGCATGATGAAACAGGAAGGAAGGAGCGGGCCATTTATTACCTCATTAAGAAGTTCACCCTGTACGAGGCCCGGTGTTCTCTGTGATATATCACCTGTTGTTCTTTGACTTGGGTAGCTCAGAGCTAAGGCACTACTTTTGTGCCTATACTACACACTCATATCAAAGATGGATCCTTTGAAGTTTATCTTCCAGAAGCCTATGCCCGCTGGCAAGCTAGCCAAGAGGAATATCTTGTTAAGTGAATTCAACATTGTCTACGTAACTCAAAAGGCAATCAAGGGACAGGTACAAGAAGATCACCTAGCTGAAAATCCCGTTAATGGAGAATACAACCCCTTGAAAATGTATTTTTCTGACGACGAGGTATCATTCATAGGAGAAGACATTGCAGAACCCTATGACAATTTGAGAAAGTTCTTTGATGGAGTAGCAAACTTCAAAGGAGTTGGCATAGAAGCAGTCCTAATATCAGAAACCAGTTAGAACTAATGGTGTTTGCCAAATGGAGGTTCCCATGTACCAACAACATGGCCGAGAATGAAGCCTGCATCCTAAGGCTTAAGATGGCCATCAACATGAACATTCAAGAATTGCTAGTGATCGGAGATTCAGACATGCTTATACATCAGATACGAGAATAATGGTCAACTAAGAACTCCAAAGTACTCATGTATCTGCATCATGTACAGGAATTGAGGAAAAGGTTCACAAAGACGGAATTCCATCATGTTCCCAAAATCCAGAATGAGTTCGCCGATGCGTTGGCATCCCTATCATCCATGATACATCATCCAGACAAGAACTTCATTGATCTCATTCCAGTAAAGATCTATGATCAGCCAGCTTATTAGGCCCATGTCGAAGAAGAAAAAGCAGATGAAATGCTTGGGTTTCATGATATCAAGGAATATTTGGCAAAAGGTGAATACCCAGAACTTGCAAATCTTACTCAGAAATGCACACTTCGGAGGTTGTCCAACAATTTCTTTCATAGCAGAGGAATCCTTTATAAGAGGACTCCTGATTTTGGGTTACTAAGGTATGTCGACGCAAAATAAGCATCTAGGCTACTAGAGGAAATTCACGATGGGTCCTTCGGTCCACATATGAACGATTTTGTCATAGCAAAAAAGATAATCTAAGCTGGTTACTTTTTGATAACTATGGAAATGGACTGCATCTAGTATGTCTAGAAATTCTATCGCTGTCAGATAGATGTAGACATGATAAAGCCACCTCCAAATGAGCTTAATGCAACAAGCTCACCATGGTCGCTCGCCGCTTGGGGAATAGATGTTTTTGGACCAATCGAGACCGCCACTTCCAATGGACACAGGTTTATCCTAGTAACAATCCATTATTTTACCAAATGGGTTGAAGCAGCATCTTTTAGAGCAGTAACTAAGAAAGTCATGGCAGACTTTGTCTGTGACCGCATTTTTTTGTCGATTCGGGATCCCAAATCGATCACTACTGATAATGGCTCCAGCCTCAATAGTGACTTGATGGAAGCTATGTATGAAACCTTTAAGATCAGACACAATAATTCCACAGCCTACAAGCCTCAGATGAATGGAGCCGTAGAAGCTGCTAAGAATAATATCAAGAAGATATTGAGGAAAATGATAGAGAAGCATAAACAGTGGCATTAGAAGTTATCATTTTCTCCATTATGTATCGCACATAGTCCGCACATCAACTGAGGCAATCCCATATATGATGGTTTACGGTACAGAGGCAGTAATTCCTACTGAGGTGGAAATTCCCTCCTTAAGAATCATACAGGAGGCTGAGCTCGATGATGTAGAGTGGGTGAAAAGTCGTTATGAGCAACTAGCTCTTATAGATGGAAAAATAATGAATGCAGTTTGCCATGGTCAGCTTTATCAGAATAGAATGTCGAGAGCCTTCAACAACGAGTTAAGCCGAGATAGTTCACACCGGTGTAGCTGGTGTTAAAGAAAATTTTCTTACATCAAGACGAAGCCAAAAGGAATTTCTCTTCCAACTGGCAACGTCCATACATGGTTCAGCGGGTTCTGACAGGAGGGGCCCTCATACTTGTAGAAATGGGTGGAGAAGTTTGGCCAAAGCCAGTTAATTTAGATGTAGTCAAGCATTACTACGTGTAATTTTCATGACTCCCGTTTAAGAAGAGATAAGTAGGCAGCCCTATGGGTATGGTCATTATTCAATAAAAAATATATTTCCCCCATAATTGGATCTGAAATTTTAGTCAACCGTCGCAAGCAACAGCCAGAATTATCAACCCACTAATTGGGGCAGATTTTTGAGAAGGACTCTCAAAATTCCATAGCACGAGGGGTTGCAATGTCTTGAACCATGCCACAGTCGTCCGTTCATCTAAAAGTTGTTTCTTAATTATATACTTATGTCATATTTTTAAAAAATCATGCATGTTTATTATTTAAATTGCCTTGTGTAGCAACGTTACCCCAATGATACATACAGTATCACCAGATCAATGCCAAGCAGGTCAAGCAGAGCCAACGGGGATACGAATGAACCTTCCCCTTTTACAAAGCTCACGATTTTCTTTGGACGTAGGTGCTTGGATTACGAAAGCATCAGACACGCTATATACTCACAAGACAAACATCGTTCAGAAATAAAATTCTCAAAACTGTCGCACTTACTCACATTTTCCATCCACATCTATGATGTTCTGTGTGTCACGATGTTCCCAAAATTCAACATATCGAAATCTATAATCAGCTAAGAAAGCTCTGTTATCACTTGCCATTTTATTTCTTGCATAGGGCTACCATTCTACCTTCCGATGCTAAACACTGTCTCCATCTGTATTTTCTGCATTGCATAAGGCTATCATTCTGCCTTCCAAGACTAAACGTTGTCTCCATTTGCAATTTCTGCATTGCATAAGGCTACCATTCTGCCTTCCGAGACTAAAGGGTTGTCTCCACCTATATTTCTACATTGCATAAGGCTACCATTCTGCCTTTTGATTTCTTTTAGATCTACTTCGGATCTATGTTTGCTTTAGACTTCTAAGTGCTTTTCTCGAAGTTTCTTTTGAAACTCTGCTTTTAAAACCCCTTATCTTTTCCGATTAGGGTTCTTGTTTGGTTATTCAAAACTTTTTCTTATTTTTGACATGTTTTTGCAATGTTTGTTCATATCGTTATTCTACTTAAGTTTGTGTGTTAAAAGACCTAATTTCTTTTGACTGTTTATTAGATGAATGCTTGCCTGCTTGTTTTGTCAGATTTGTTTGTTTATCCATCTTTTAAAACGCTTGTATTGCTGGAAATCCTATGGATTTGGATCTAAGATTGTTAGTTTAAGTATATGACTCGATTTGAAGTTCTTTATCTCTTATTCCATTGTGTGACTCTTCTTAGTTTAGGTTTCCTATCATCTCTAAAAATCGATTATGCTCGAAACCCTAATTTTTAAAAGGGGTTTTCTTCACCTGCTACTGTGAGATCTTCACATTCTTTAATATTCTATATTTATTTACTGCTGATTCAGCTAAAGTAAGGGAGAGGAAGGCGCAACATCTTGACCAATTTAGGCGCATCAAGGACGAGGATGGTAGAGTTATGATGGGGGGAGTCTCAAGTCAAGCAGAGGTGGCAGGCATACTTTCAAGACCTAATTAATGAGGAGGGGGATCCAAACATAGAGCTAGGGGAGCTGGGCATTCGGAGAAACATAGAGACAATGGGTACTACAGGCGCATTAGGGTGGAAGAGGTCATGGGGTATTTGCGTAGGATGAGTAGGAGTTGAGCGACCGGTCCTGACGAGATTTCGGTGGAGTTCTGGAAATGCATGGGTAGGTCAGGAGTGGAGTAGCTCTCCAGGTTGTTCAATGCGATCTTCAGGACCAAAAGGATGGCGGAAGAGTGGAGGTGGAGTACTGTGGTGCCCTCGTATAAGAACAAAGGGGATATCCAGTGTTGCAACAACTATAGGGGTATCAAATTAATAAGTCACACCATGAAGGTCTGGGAGCGGGTGATCGAGGCGAGGGTGAGAGAGATGACATCTATATCGGTGAACCAGTTTGGTTTCATGTCGGGTCGTTCCACTACAGAAGCTATCCACCTTGTCAGTAGATTGGTAGAACAGTTAAGGGATAAGAAAAAGGACCTGCACATGGTGTTTATCGACTTGGAGAAGGCGTATGACAAGGTCCCAAGGGAGGTGCTATGGAGGTGCCTGGAGGTGAAGAGCGTGCCGGAAGCCTACATCAGAGTAATCAAGGACATGTACGATGGAGCTAAGACTAGGGTTAGGACGGTGGGTGGTAACTTAGACCATTTCTCGGTTGTTATGGGGCTCCATCAAGGATCGGAGCTTAGCCTTCTCTTATTTGCCTTGGTGATGGATGCTCTAACTTGACATATTCAAGGGGAAGTGCCTTGGTGTATGCTATTTGCTGATGACATAGTATTGATAGACGAGACGATGGTCGGTGTTAGTGAGAGTCTAGAGGTATGGAGATAGACTCTCGAGTCTAAGGGTTTCAAAATAAGCAGATCTAAGACTGGATACCTAGGGTGCAAGTTTAGTGCCAAGCCGAGCGAAGTAGGCAGGGATGTGAAGATTGGACTTCAGGTCATTGCCAAGAGGAACAGTTTCAGATACCTTGGGTCGGTAATTTAGGGGGACGGGGAGATTCCCGGGGATGTCACTTATCGTATAGGAGCGGGGTGGTCGAAGTGGAGGCTTGCATTAGGAGTCATGTGTGACAAGAAAGTGCCACAGAAACTCAAGGAGAAATTTTGTAGAGCTATAGTTAGACCTGCCATGTTGTGTGGGGCAGAGTGCTGGCCGGTGAAGAACTCTCATGTTCAGAGAATGAAGGTTTCAGAGATGAGGATATTCAGGTGGATATGCGGGCTCACAAGTTTAGATAAGATTAAGAATGAAGTTATTCGAGAGAAGGTGGGGGTGGCCTCGGTGGATGAGAAGATGCGAGAAGCGAGGTTCAGGTAGTTCGGGCATGTGCGAAGGAGAAGTCCTGATGCCCCGATGAGGAGTTGTGAGCGTCCGGTGGTGGTCGCGTGAGGCGAGGAAGATGGAGGCCTAAGAGGTATTGGGGAGTGGTAATTAGGCACGACATGGCTAGAATGCGGATTTTCGAGGACATGGCCCTTGATAGGAAAATCTGGAGGTCTAGTATCAGGGTTGTAGGATAGGGCTTCTAGAATTTTTAGTACTCATTTCCCGGGGTTGGGTGAGGCTTGGCAGGGCTGTCTATAGATGATTGGTGTATTAGATTGTGTCCCCCTTATGGTAATTATTTATGGTAGTTACTGATTGATATTATTGCATGCCATTTTATTTATGGTTCTTAGGTTTAGATAACTATTTACGCGATCTCTAATGGAGTTACTAATGCACTTTTGTTTTTGTTTTTGTTTTCCCTTTCCTTCCCTAATCCAAGGGCCGATTGGAAATATACTCTCTTCCCTTTCGGGTAGGGGTAAGGTCTGTCTACATATTACCCTCCCCAGACCCCACCTTGTGGGACTATACTGGGTACTTGTTGTTGTTTTTGTTATTGTTTACTACTGATTCAATGTGACTTGACCTACTGGACTATCATGCTTCTAATATTGCTATCTACTGAATTCTGTGCTACTATTGTATGCCATTTCCTTTTGCCATCGTTTGTGCACTCTATTTTTATGTCGAGTTTCCTTCTTTATTTGCTCTTCAAACTTGTGACTGATTTCAAACTTTTCCTTTGTGATGTTCTGATTTCACTCGCTTGTTAAGGTTAATTGATTTCTTTTCCTATTTTTGCCTTACTGAATTCTTTCTAAAATTAGAGTATTTTTGTACCTAGACTCGATTGCTTACCTAATATTTTTCTACTTCTTTTATGGCAAATGTCAGCCTGCTTACAAATGATTTCTTTCCTTCTATTGAACATATCACTGTCTGTTAGCAAGTGATCCCTTAATTAAAGGAAACCACTTGTATAATTGATTCTGAATCATGATTGTTTCCATGTTTGCAGCGTATTATCTCTGTCTTACTCATTTTCAAAAATTATAAATACCCTATACTTCTCTTCTTCCAAACACACGAACACAAGGCATAAACACTTGAGTACAATCACTCACTCCACTAAATCTCTCGCCCTCTCTCTCTCTCTCTCTCTCTCTCTCTCTCTATTTTGTTACTACTATATTTCTGCCTTACCTAGCAGGCTGAAAGACAAGGCTAGGCTGTGGAAAACTTGCTTACTTTTCTGCATTTGTATTTCTTATTGATATGTTCTAATTAAGTTTTCTGCACCAACAACAATATGCTTATTTATTGCTTCTTGCATTCTTATCTGCCTATTGTTTATATTTAACCCAGTACCATTATCTAGCATGTTGTAATTTCCCTTTTCCTGTGCTAAATTAATTTATCATGACTTATGAATCTTAAATTCCTATCCTAATGTTCTCAATACTTGTGGTTGGTTTGGAACATGATAGAATTGGAAATTGTTGTGCATGATCTAAACTTGATTTCCCTGGGATCATAACCTCCATGTCTTTCTTATATGTTGAGCGTTCTGATTGGCTTGTGGGCATATCAGCACTTCCCATTGTTGTGCATGAGCTAACCTATGCCTAAGTATATAGGCTCCTTGCAGTGGATTCCCAATCCCCTGAACTATGTTATATGAATTTATCAACTCCTTGAAATGTTAATAGTTATCTCCTCATCATCTTATACCTCTCCTTTATTCCCTCAGTTCTTAAAAATTCTGTTTTTGCACTATGACTATCTTCTTAGACTTAAGTTCAGCCCTCCTTATATGAGCCTTTCCTAGGGAGCAATTAATTCCCTCTGAACTTGGACACATAAGGGATGCCATTTCTACACTACATGCATCTCTATTCTGGTTATGTAACTTGGGTGTGAGCACTATCCGGGGGTCCTATTGAGACCCTTAGGGAACTCTGACACACTCAAGTATGAGAAAGGCTTTGGATCATTGGCTTTTTGAAGTGGTTTATCCATAACTCATAGAGGAAGTCAAAAATCAGGCTTGCTCTGGTTGTAACTTTTTTTTGTACTTTTCTGATGTAATTCGGTATTCCTGCTTTGTAATAATTTGTAATGAACATTTGAGGTTGTCTAGTGAAAAAAGGGTTGGTTAATTATGCATGCTCAAGGGTAGAAAATATGCTTATAGGACTGCTTTTTTTACATGTTCAATTCGCATTTAGAAAACATGCCTATATGATTGCTTTTAATTCTGCATATTCATATCACATTTAAAAACCATGTCTATAGGACTTACTTTAAATCCTGCTTGTTTAACTTCACATCTAGATAAGCTTCCTATAGCATTTATCTAAAATTATGCACGTTTGTCACTATTTAGATATCATATTTTAAGGCCCAATTGGTTATAACCCAGCAACATGTTAAAATTCGTATAATATATAGAAATCATGCTTATTGGAATTCCCAAATGAAGATCTGCATGTTTCCATTGTCTACTAGATATTATGTCTATAGGGTTTGACATTATTCATTTAGATACTATGCCTATATGGGACTAAAATCAGTAATCCTAAATATCATGTTCATCGGAGTAAAAATCAGTGGTAGTGGATATTATTATCTGCAACAACTGAAACTAGTCTAATTTTAAAATTCATTCATTCTGAACCTTTTTTTATAATCTAATTTCCTTATTCTAACGAGGTTTAGCAAGCATGCCTATAGAATTTCAAACAACTCGTTTTGAGTTATCACTCTTTCACCACCTTTTGAATTAAGTAGATATCATGCCTATAGGATCCCATCTAAACACTTAAGCAAACCTTAGAGTAATAACTGTAAAATTGAATTCGCTTTTGATAATTGCTACAACCAGCAAGAAGGCCTGATACAGACTTCTTATCTAAGTTATGTAATAAACAAATCTACTTCAATAATCAAACTCTCCTCGTCTTTCGTATTTTTAATCAGACCTAAAAAATATGTGCAAGTCATGCTAGTTATCTGCTTTTGTTCAAGGAGGTATATATGAGCCTTTATCTATTCATATGCTTCCCCAACATGCAAATTATTTTTTGTATGTCGCCTTATATTTTTATCGTTTGAAACCAATTAGCCTAATATCCATTCCTTTCAGGAATAGTAGTCCTAAGTTCCTCCGGGACTGATAGGAATGGGACGTGTAATAGCATGCAATAGTAATCGAGAGCACGCTTTAATACCTTAATGGGGTGGAAAGGGTAAGTATAGATATGATGACCAGTGCGCTAATGCCACGTGTAACCCCTCGTTTGAGGAGTGATTACCGGGTATTTCGTTGACGTGATCCATATTAAATCTAAACCTATGACCCCTTTCCCTTTATTTGCAAACTCCTTTTAAAACTCGTCTTTTAATTATTCTTTCTTTTTATGTGTTTAAATTTAAATCCCCTAATATTTGAGCCTGTACTTGTCTATTTTCTAAATTTACAATAAATTGTCTAGCCGGGAACCACACTAGTGGATCCGAGGGTGCCTAACACCTTCCCCTTGGGATATCTTCAAGCTCTTACCCTATCTCTGGTTATTCAAATGGTACTTAGAAATTGAACCACATTGGTGTCCTAATGCACCTTAAATCATTAGGTAGTGACTCTTCAAATGCAAAACCCATTTCCCAAAAGTAAACGAGTTGTCCTATACCCAAATGTTATAAACCCAATTTTGCTAGAAAAGGGGGCGCGACAGTTGGCTGATGGAATGTTTCAATCTCTTCGAACGCTGGCATCACGAGGATTATACCATCACTAAGGTCTTCGGGAATCCAAATCATTTCATATCATTTCATTCTAAGAAATGCAGGGACTATCTATATACAGTCAAAATCAAGAAGCCCGGTTTCAAAGTCTTAAATTAGGCTATGAGTCCGAGTCTAGGTGACTCGAAGTGGAGGTCGGACCCAATTGGAGGACACACACCTCGAGGAAGCAGGTCGAAGACCTGGCGCAACCTACATCGAGGATAGTACAATCTCGAGGGCACTTAAGAAAGAGCGGAAATTTCTCAAGGACACATGGGTCAGGGCACAAATTAAAGGTAAGATTTGTACGAAATGGTATAGGTCCATACTAGGTTATTGTGCACCTGTACTAATAGAATTCTTTACTACAATTAGGAATATACTATATTGGGGTTTTCTCCTCCTATATAAAGGAGATCTCAATTATTTTATAAGGATATCTTACATTTTTCACTGTAATAGAATATTCTACTTTGCTTTTTCTTCTTTAACTACAAGTGTTCTTCAGCTTTATTGTTCATACTCCATTGCTTTTAGCTGACCTCGAGCCCACCAAGAAAGTCGAGCTCGAGGTCCTCATTATTACAATAACAATAGTTTGATTCATCAATTCTTCTTACTTGAACTTAATATTACTTGTATATTTACTAGTATTAGAGTAAATTACATATTTTTAACACCACAAATCACACTTAATTGTTACGCCCATTGTTAGAGGTAAACAATTTGACTAAGATCGATCAAAGTTGTGACTAATATATTCTCAATCAACTTAATTTCTTGAGGTTGTTTGGCTCGAAAATGAGTCTTATAGTGAACACATGTTTTGCTGTGAACACAAGTTTTGCTGGAAAATGCTTGGACTGTGAATTATTAAAGACGAAATTGCAAACTACTAATGTTTTGCTGTTTGAACTTTCTGAAATGTTTTTACCGTATTTGTTTTTCAAAATGGACACTGTTTATTGAAAAATAAGTTAAATATACTATTTTGCAAACCAAAAACAATGTAAATTTCTTTTGTATTAAATATAAAACATCAGAATACTCTTTGCATGTTAAAAACAAGATTTGAATAACATAATAGGAGGGTGGTGCAGTTAAGAGCAAAAAACTGGGTAAAGAATAACGGAGAGGTTGGGTCACAGGTGGAGCAGCAAGTTAATTTTGTCGATGGTCATCGAACCTTTGAGTTTGTCACTTAAAATTTATTTTTCTTTTTTTTATTCCATAAAAAATTTAACTTTATATTCATTGCATAAAGATTACTTTTTTTTTCTTTTATTACACAAAAATTATTTTACTTTGCTCTAGTTATCACAAAAATCACATTTTTACTTAAAAGGTCTATTATGCCCTTGGTATTATATAAACTTTTATATTTATGTAAGACATTCTATATTATATACTATATAATATATTTTTACCTATGTATTTTAGGTTTTTATAATATATTCATATATTCTTTTTTTTTTCTTAACGCTAGTTTTCAAGATATATTAATAGCATTATTAGATTTATCAGTAACTTTAATATATATTAGTAGAGAAATAAATCGGCAAGTACATTTTCATGAAAACATTCGTACGTAAACAAACAAATAAAATGATGAAAAATTCATATGTTAACGCGAAGGAAAATACCTAGATAACTCTACATGTGAATTTAGCTGGGATATTTTCATGGGATTTACTTGGTAATTATTTATTTGGGAAATTACACTACTAGAAGTTCGAAAAAAACCGATCAAAGTTAGTCGGTAATGGCTAATAACTGTCCAAAATGCGACCATTAACATGTGGTTGGTATTTTGATGGTCGGAAGGGAATACCGATCAAAGTTGGTCAGAAATTACCAACCAACTTTGGTCAGTCAATTAAATGTTAAAAAAATGCTAAAAAAGTTGTTTATAATGTTACTAATATATCTTGAAAATTAACGTTAAGAAAAAATAAATATTCGAATATACAACAGCAACAACAACAACAACCTAATAGTGTGTACATAGACTTTACGTCTATCCTGGGGTAGAGAGACAGTTTCCATTAGATCTCTGGCATCTTTCCCTCCAAAAACTTCCCACATTGCTCTCCACGTGACCCAAACTCACAACATCTTTATTGGAAGTGGAGGGTGCTTACCACCACAGCAACCCACCTTGTCTAAAATGTATATCATAAAAATAAAATAAGAAATAATATTAAGTTATTTTATTTATAGATAAAACACATATGTAAAACTATATTATATAGTATATAAAATAGAAGGTATTACATAAATATAAATGTTTATATAATATCAAGGACTTTTCAGGTAAAAATATGACTGTTTTTTTGGTAATTAAACTTTGTATTAATCATCAAAGTGGTCGTCATACAAGTCCATAGTGCAGCTTTATACTCAGCTGCCTATCAAAAGTTAAACAAAAACTGACTAATCTATACTATCCAAAAGTTCAACATTACAGTAGGTAATGTTGAAGATGTACTCTAACTCTAGGAGGTACCCTAACATTACAAGTGTAAGCAATGCATCTAAGCAGTTTGTCACTAGTACAGAAGGTGTTTCCAAATATTCTCGCATTCCTTTCCAACCATAAGACATAGAACATTTCTGTCATTGTCATTTTGAATATATGAGCTCGAGGAGATTTCCCTTTAACCTGATCAATGAACCATTGGACAAACTGTGACCAGTTCTGTCCAGCAGGTTGTGTAGCTCCAATCCACTACAATGTGTGATACCTCAGCTGAGTAGTAAAGGTGCAGTCCAAGAATAAGTGATCTCTGGTTTCCTCAGTTTGTTGACACATAACACAAGTGTCATCCACAGTCAAGTTCCATTTGATCAACCTATCTTTAGTAGGAAGCCTGTTTTGTAGAAGCAGCCACAGGTTGAAAAGTGCTTTAGGTCGAGCAGGATTCTGCATGGTTAAGTTCTTCCAAGGGACTCTAGGTGCTTCTCCAATCCGTTGAAGATAAAGCATTCTTATAGAACAATCAGACTTATGTAACAGTTGATATTGCTGCAATAGAACAGTGCCTTCAATGATCTTCCGAACCATCCAACTAGCCTTTTTAGGCACATTTATGGTCTCCAACTGTTGTTGTTTGATATAAACTGTGTGAATTCATTTCACCCATAATACATCCTTTTTGTGTGCCAAATCCCAGCTTAGTTTTGCAAAAGCAACCTTGTTCCACAATAAGAGATTGGTCAAGTTTAAGCCTCCAGCAGACTTTGGCAGACAGATTTTTTCCCAAGCTACATATGCTTTCCTTGTTACATTAACTGAGCCAGACCATATGTAGGATCTACATAGTGCTTCTAGCAGTTTTATAACTTTGGAGGGGATGAGAAAGAGTTGAGCCCAATACGCTTGAATACCAAAAATTACTGATTGCACCAACTGGATTCTACCAGCATATGACAGTTGTCTGGCAGTCCAGGATGTAATCCTGGCAGAAATCTTGTCGACCAGTGGTTGCCATTGGAAAACAGTCAGCTTCTTGGTAGATAGTGGTACACCCAAGTATTAAAAGGTAGTTCTCCACGTACATATCCAAGAAGATCAATAATTTGCTGTTGCTCCTCAGGTTTTACCCCCCCCCCCCCAAAATAAACAGCACTCTTATGCAAATTGGCTTTCATACCAGAGGCTGCAGTGAAATGAGAGAAATATGTAAACCAGGTACTTACAGACTGAGCTTCTCCTTTGACAAACAGCAAGAGGTCGTCAGCAAAGCTTAAATGAGTTATTCCTAGTTTTTTACAACCAGGATGAAATGTGAAGTCTTTAGCTTGCTTCAGCTCAGTGATCGACTTAGGTATTCCATCACAATAGCAAACAAAAATGGAGATATGGGATCCCCTTATCTCAAACCTTTGGCTGCTTGAAAAGGTTATGTTGTTTCTCCATTTACAACCACTGTGTAGCTGACAGTTTGGACACACTCCATGATCCATCTTGTAAACCTGGTCGGAAAATCTAGAGCCTCCATTACCTGCTGCAAAAAGCACCATTTCAACTGAATCATAAGCCTTCTGTAGATCAATTTTGATCATACATCTGAGAGATATATGTGATCTAGAGTAATGCTTTATTAATTCATGTGCTAGAATGACATTATCTGCAATCCTCCTTCCTGGAATGAATCCTTCTTGTGCACTACAGATGATACTGCTCATGACCTTCTGTAGTCTGTTGGCCAGCAGCTTGGAAATGATTTTGTACAGAACTGAACAGCAAGCTATTGGTCGAAACTCTTTGACTGTTTGAGGATTGGACACCTTGGGAATTAAAGTGAGGGAGGCACAATTTGTTGGTCTATGCATTTTGTTAGTTTCAAAGAAATTCTTGACTGCTTGAAGTACCTGCTTTCCAGTGATATGCCAAGTTTGTTTGAAGAACAGGGCATTATAACCATCTACTCCTGGAGCTTTGTCATTACCAATTGCTTTTAAGCTGTCTAGGATCTCAGTGTCACTGATGTCAGCAGCTAGTTCCATCTTCTGGTGATGTGTTAGGCTAGGTCCATTGCTCATGTACAATCTGTTAACAGCTGGAAGGGAAGTGGCTGAAGTCCCCATGAGTGATTTATAAAAATCCTTAATCTCTTTCTTTAGGTCATCTGGATCAGTTACCTTCAAACCCCCTTCTGTGATCAGTTCAGTAATTCTCTTGTACTGGTTTCTCTCCTTCATTACAGCTGAGAAATATTTGTTATTTGAGTCTCCAAGTTGGATCCCTCTGGCTCTAGATTTCTGCTGTAATACTGATTCTTCAATCAATGACCATTTTTCTAATTGCAGCACCAGTTCCTTTTCTCTAAGTTGTAAGGCATCTGTATAGGACAAAGTCATCTGGTGTTGGACATCTTCCAGTTCCTTTCTACTAGTCTCAATCTTCTGTGTAATATTCTTAAAATCTTTAGTATTTAGAGACTTTAAGGCTGGTTTGAGGGACTTGAGATTGTTCCACACCCTTTGTAGGGTACACTGAGCATTGCCATTCCAGTTATCCTTGATCAGAAGTTGGAAATCCTTATGCTGAGTCCATGCATTGTAGAACCTGAAGGGAGTCTTCCTGAGTTTGTTATCTTCTGCCAGGGTTAGCAACATGGGATTATAGTCAGAAATGTGTGGCACTCCATATACAGTGTGTACATAGCTCCACTTAATCATCCACTCATAGTTACCAAACACTCTATCTAATCTGCTGCATACTCTATCATTGCCACTTTGCTTATTGGTCCAGGTAAAATAATCCCCTTTCCATGGGAGTTCAGCCAGACCAGCCTGCCGGATACACTTGGTAAAATCTGCAATCTCAACTTGTTTAACTTGGTGACAGGATTGTGTATCATTACTAGACATAATGGCATTGAAATATCCTGCTATTAGCCAGGGGTCAGTAGTAACAGCAGCAAGGTTTTGAATTGTCTTCCACAATGTCCTCCTTTGATCAATGTCATTGAAGCCATCCACTGTGAGAGAGCAGATAAGTCCACCAGTGAGGGTCCTAACAGTACAGTGGATGTATTGAGCCTCCTCCTGTAAACCAGTGATCAAAAATTTTGTAGCATCCCATAAAATCCAAATTCTACCATTCATTGCACCCCTGTAGTTAGTTAGTACATTCCAGTTAGGCAACAAGAAACTAGATATTCTCTCTGCATTCTTCTGTTTGACCTTTGTCTCTACCAGACCAACAAGGTCAAATTTATTGATTCTAAAGTATTCTTTGGCTTCCTTTTGTTTGTACCTTTTATTTACACCCCTAATATTCCAAAATAACCACTTCATTGGGTATAACTGGTTCCCCCTTCATCCAGGGGATGATCTGCCCAACTCACTGACCCAACTTCAAATCTATTAGACATCACAATAGGAGATAATGGTGGAAAGTTTGTGATGTTAAAGACTGAAGAAACCTGTGTATCAATACCTTTCTGTTTATTCAAACCTTCCCCTAAAACAGCATGGGTACATGGTTCCTTTTGAGGGCTTGGCTGCTGTATTTGAGATCCCTGGTTACTCTGGTCCATGGGGGCTGGAGCTTTAACTCTCCATTCCTGTGTCACCTTAGTCTTCTGTATGGGATTGGGTTGAGTAGATTTGGCCAGACAATTGTGCCCCACCATAAGGCATTTCTCACAATATGATGGTTTCCAATCATAGGTCACATCTTGCATAAAACTCTTCCCATTTGGATCCAGTAGCTCAATCTCACTAGGCAATTCCTTTGATACATTCACCTCAATGAGCATACGAGTATATGAGATTCTAGTTTGCTTAGTCGTACACTCATCAGCAAAGATGGGCTTACACAACACACTTGCAATCCTACTCAAAGACCTGCTGCCCCAACATGACATAGGCAGATTAGGGAACTTGATCCACAGAGGAATTTCCGTAGGGAAGGCAGCTTTAAAATCAAAATCAGCAGATCATTGCTTCAAGATCATAGGTCTGTTCGCAATAGAGTATGGTCCTGCACATAGGACTTCCTTGGCATCATCCAGGGATTGAAATTTGACAATATAATAGCCCTCGTCATAGGTAAAAGAGATCTGGTTCAAGCACATGAGACCAGTGTAGATTAATAAACCTTTTCATAGCATTGTAACCTGGACCATTCCCTAGAACAAAGACAATTAGAGCACACTTCCATTTTTGTTCTTCTTCTTCCACTTCATCTTTAATCAGTTGACCCACTGGTTTACCATTAATCACCGTTGGTGGAAGTACTCCAGAGACATACCGTTAGCAGCAAGTCGATTCTTCTGGAATAGACTAGCCCACCCTTTCGGTGCTTCAATTTTTGACCCCTCCTCTATATTGGCCTTTGTGACGACTGGTTGTGGAGGTTGCTGCATCTGCTCGATACCCCTATTTCCTTGCATCATCGGTGCTATCGACGGTACAATCTTAGGATCTGGACTGTTATCTTCATTACCAGCAAGCGTTGCAAGCAAAGGAACTCCAGATGTCTCTGATTCTGCAGCTGCATGAGGCAATGGAACAGTGTCAACACTGTTTTGCAATGGAACAGTGTCGGTTAGGTTATCAGCGCGTACTGGTTGTGTAACGATGGGGATAGCATGGTCTATGAGAGCCAGTGGTACTTTCCGAGGTCGGCCTCTCCCTCTCGCCATGGAAACACCCTCGGCGTATGTTAACTAACGTGCGCCGAGAGGAGAGAAGAAGACGGAGATAAAAGTTTTAGCTTTTTTTTCTTTTTTGTATTAACTAAAGCAAATAAAAATAATTTTTATGTAACAAAAGAAAGAAAAATAACTTTTGTGTAACGAACATAAAGTTAAATAATTTTTACGTAACAGAAAAAAATAACGTTTTAATAACAAACATAAAAGTTCAATGACCACGAGTAAAATTAACTAACGTCATATATATGCTTATACTAGCTTTTCAATTATGATCGTCAAAAGCATAACAATTTTAGAAGAATTATGACTAAGGTAGAATTGGCAATATAGATGAGCCAGTGATTAGAACTCATTATCTGGATTTGATCGTAGTAAATTTCAACTTTCAAAATATCTTTAATATTTTCAAATGAACAAATCCAATTGTATATTTATAGTCTCTGAGACTATAAATACTTTATGCCAAATGATTATGCCCGAAAGGCAATTACAAGGTGAAGGACCACGTCATATTTGTCATATCCTTCGATCCTCAACTCATGTATCCTAAATTCTTCCTTAATATCCTGTTTTATCTTAATTTACTTGACAATATATAATGTCGAAAAGAAATTGTACATTACCATGTTTTAGAATTGTTGAATCTTTACCTTCTGATTTTACCCTCAATGAATACTTTTGCAGGTATTGACATGCTAGAGTAGTGGTGAAAGTTCATATCTTTTTTTGTTTTTTTTGTTTTATTAAATGCAGCAACAATATAAAATTAGAGAATTGAAGTCATGTTGTTCTATAACCATATTCGGTTTTTGTATCTTTCATGAATATGAACGAAGTACAGCTAATATGTTGATTAACATTCATCCAGAAAATGTGAAAATTTACCTCAATTAGTAATTGGGGCGTAATTCTTTAATTTGCTCCATCAAATAGGATAGCAGCAAAATCTGGTCATGCTTGGCTCATACAAATAATTAGTCTCGTTAGAATAATTTATTATTTTGAGCGACTAATTATTTCTTCTAATTAAATAACAAAGTTTGTTGCATTAGTTGGACTTATAATGAATCATTGTGCTTAATCATCATATATTTTATAGTGTAATAAAAAAGAATTCCTAATTAGTTATTGGCAAGTTGTTTTAGTCTAGTGATATATATTAGGCATTATCTCACATCCCACATATAGACAATCAGAAACAAATCAGAAGATGATTCGCAGTTTGACATCCACGCCATCTCATGCTGATGTTTTATCTAGAAGACTTTCGACATTATATAACTGTTAGGATTTATGCCCGTCATTAGAGGGGTGAATAGTGCGGCACGAGAATATTGATAAATATTGCGGAATTAAAATTGCAGGAGTAAAGTAAATGCAGTAATTAAAAGATTAAGGAAAGGACACACCGAATTTATACTGGTTCACCACAACGTATGGTTAGTCCAGTCCCCGAGAGACTCTCTCGAGTTTCCACTAACCCCGTTAAGCTTACGGGTGCCTAACAAACCGTTACACTTGCTCGTAGATGTACACTCTACAAGACTTCAACTTGCTCGAGGATACCTCACCTCAAGACTTCACCTTGCTCGTGGATACCGCACCACAAGACTTCACACACTAAGATTGAGGGTACTTAGCAAACCCGACAATCAATGAGAAGATATGGTCTTCTCAAACACCTTTCTCTTTTACAACAAGAACTCTCTAAAAAGAGTAGATAAAGAGATACAATATTAGCTCTATGAACAACTTAAAGTTGTCTCTCAAATAGCTAAACAAAAGCTCTAAATATGATGCACAAATAATATCAATATGCATATGAATAATGAGAGGTGTTATGTATCTCAAATCAGCTCAAAAGACCTCTATTTATAGGTGGTAGAAGTAGTATGTCCGTTGCTTAATTAACAATCAATTATGCTGATTTTATGCAAGATAATCGATTATTGGATTTTGATAATCGATTATTGGCTTTAACGTTCAAAAATCAGAAGCTGATTTTATGCTAGATAATCGATTATTGGATTTTGATAATCGATTATTGGCTTTAACGTTCAAAAATCAGAAGCTGATTTTATGCTAGATAATCGATTATTGGATTTTGATAATCGATTATCAGCCTGTCGTTCAAAAACATTGGCAACGGTCAGAGAATAATCGATTATGCTCTTTTAGATAATCGATTATTCTGCCTTGCGGAATTTCCGGTTTAATCTGGAAATTCAGCATAATCGATTATCAGCATATGGATAATCGAATATCTGGCTATGCTGTCCAGAATTGAAAACTTACTTCAAAACCATTTTGGTTAAAAATGAAAACGTTAAAATCATTTTGTTTGAAGTATTTGAAATATGTTTATGATAAATATGATTTCATAAAATGATTTTATGCATATTTATGATGACCTATGTTGAGCCAAAAGACGAGATAACTTAAACGTTGCTCTTACATTGGTTCTACCTAACGACCTACGCCTTTGGTCTTCGGTCTTGAACTTTTGAGCTCGTCTTTGGCTTGTCTATGCAATCCATTCATCAATATGCTTCTCGGCATTCATTCTTGATTGTTTGTCATATAATAACGTTGTTTGACACTTGACTTCATTGTTTGTCATTCATCAAAACCTATACCTGAAAATCATGCTAATACAACCAAAGCGCACATATCATGGATAGAATGATTTTCTACAATTTCTCCCTTTTTGATAATGACAAACAACAGGAGATATGCATATCGGATTCCCCCTAAATTCATGCTATATCTCAACATACAATTCATGCAAGCAATTCCCCTTAATGATAATTCCCCCTCAAATAAGCCATACTATAACGTAGATACATTCCCCCTTATTTAATGCATATCGCCTAAACTCTTCCCCCTTTTGGCATTAGCAAAAAGAGAGTATGCAAAGGCTACTTTCCCCTTTCGACACTTCCCCCTTTGGGTATATCAATTGTTAGTGTCAAGAATAAAATAGGAAATACAATGAGGAATATACGTTGACGATATTTAAACAATCATGCCAACATGAAATAATACCAAATGATAGTAAAAACATAACAACCATAATAACGGTTATTTTTCGCAAATCATATTGCTTAAGAACATATCAACAGTTAATTTTTAACAAACCAATAGTTGTATTAAAAACACGAATCATTTATTTTTCAAGAATATATCAACTGTTATTCAAACCAAAAATAATATTCATCAAAACATGAATCAATTATTATTTTTAACAAAAATAATTGATACCAATTCTTATTCAAGATAAAGTTATCAAAACATGAATCAACAAAAATAATTATATCAATTGTTAACAAAGATATATTAATTGTTAACACATATCAACTATTACGCTTTTATCAAAAATATGATAACTAACCGACATTCCCCCTCGATGCAATAAGGTTTCGTGCTTGGTGCATCTACTACGATATTGTAGTCTTCAAGCACACCTGCAAACGTACCTAAAAATAGGTTTTAGGTACCCAACCACTTTTGGGTCCTTGAGGGTTAGGCAAATAATAATCATGGCTAAAATATAAATCCCTATATTTTGCAAAACATACGGGTGCTATGTGTCCTACCCGGTTGCAATAATGACATATAACATTCGTGTTGTACATATGTCTTGGTTGAGCCAAATACGTTCTAGGTGATCTAAAGTCGTTATTCCTAGAAGCGTTGAAATTCCTAGAGTCGTTTCTAGGTGGTCTAAAATTATTTATTCTAGACTCATTAACAAAATTCCTAGAGTCGTTTCTAGGTGGTCTAAAATGATTCATTCTAGACTCATTAATAAAATTCCTAGAGTTGTTTCTAGGTGGTCTAAAATGATTAATTTTAGATTCATTAATGAAATTCCTAGAGTCGTTTCTAGGTGGCCATAAATGATTAATTTCAGACTCATTAGTGAAGTTCCTAGAATTATTTCTAGGTGGTCCAACCTCATTTCTGTCATCCTTTCTAATATTCTTCTTAATTTCTTCACTTGTTTTAGGATCATCTACACTACGTTTTTCTAGTGTGTTCCTAAGTTCTATGTTCTCTATTTTCAAAGAACTACAAGAAGAACAATTGGAACTTTGATCAATTGAAGAGGCTTCATTCATCTCCTTAATTTTATTTTTAAGAACAATATTATCAGTTTTCAAAAAATTATTTTCTGCTTCTAAAACTTTGATTTTATCCTTGGCCTCTTTGGCGATTTTTGAAGTCTTTTTCAATTCACCAAGTAATTCTTTAAAAGCTTCTTGTAATTCTTCAAAAGAGCAAGAATTAGAAGTGCTTACCTCTTCTTCTTCGTCGGCCATGAAGCATAGGGCAGTCGTTTCATCACACGAGCGGTCTGAGTCCCATGTCACATGCTTTTGGACTTGAGGCGTACCTTCATAAATGGCTTCAAGTTTATCCCACATTTCTTTGGCGGTTGTGCAATAGGAAATCTTCCGATAGTCATCCGGATTCACCGCACAATATAACATATTGATGGCCTTGGCGTTGTATTCATTCTTCTCCTTCGGAGCCATGGCTTCCCCAACTTTCTTTGTCGGTGTTTCACCGTTCTTGATGATTTGCCATATGCGAAAGTTGTTTGATTGGATGAAGATTCTCATCCACTCTTTCCAATATGTGCAATTTGTTCCATCAAATAGTGGAGGCTCAATGGTGGAGTGTCCTTCGCTCATCATTCCTGCGTTCAATATTCTCAACAAAAAAATATATCGTTCTCTCAACCGGTTAAGGCTTTCAGAGAGTTAGGCTCTGATACCAATTGTTAGGATTTAAGCCCGTCACTAGAGGGAGGGGTGAATAGTGCGGCACGAGAATATTGATAAATATTGCGGAATTAAAATTGCAGGAGTAAAGTAAATGCACTAATTAAAAGATTAAGGAAAGGACACACCGAATTTATACTGTTTCACCACAACGTGTGGTTAGTCCAGTCCCCGAGAGACTCTCTCGAGTTTCCACTAACTCCGTTAAGCTTACGGGTGCCTAACAAACCGTTACACTTGCTCGTAGATGTACACTCTACAAGACTTCAACTTGCTCGAGGATACCTCACCTCAAGACTTCAACTTGCTCGTGGATACCGCACCACAAGACTTCACACACTATGATTGAGGGTACTTAGCAAACCCGACAATCAATGAGAAGATATGGTCTTCTCAAACACCTTTCTCTTTCACAACAAGAACTCTCTAATAAGAGTAGATAGAGAGATACAATATTAGCTCTATGAAAAACTTAAAGTTGTCTCTCAAATGGCTCAAAAAAAGCTCTAAATATGATGCACAAATAATATCAATATGTATATGAATAATGAGACGTGTTGTTTATCTCAAACCAGCTCAAAAAACCTCTATTTATAGGTGGTAGAAGTAGTATGTCCGTTGCTTAATTGACAATCAATTATGCTGATTTTATGCAAGATAATCGATTATTGGATTTTGATAATTGATTATTGGGTTTAACGTTCAAAAATAAGAAGCTGATTTTATGCTAGATAATCGATTATTGGATTTTGATAATCGCTTATTGGCTTTAACGTTCAAAAATCAGAAGCAGATTTTATGCTAGATAATCGATTATTGGATTTTGATAATCGATTATCTGCCTGTCGCGCAAAAACATTGGCAACGGTCAGAGAATAATCGATTATGCTCTTTTAGATAATCGATTATTCTGCCTTGCGGAATTTCCAGTTTAATCTGGAAATTCAGCATAATCGATTATCAGCATATGGATAATCGATTATCTGGCTATGCTGTCCAGAATTGAAAACTTACTTCAAAAACCATTTTGGTTAAAAATGAAAACGTTAAAATCATTTTGTTTGAAGTATTTGAAATATGTTTATTATAAATATGATTTGATAAAATGATTTTATGCATATTTATGATGACCTATGTTGAGCCAATAGACGAGATAACTTAAACGTTGCTCTTACATTGGTTCTACCTAACGACCTACGCCTTGGGTCTTCGGTCTTGAACTTTTGAGCTCGTCTTTGGCTTGTCTATGCAATCCATTCATCAATATGCTTCTCGGCATTCAATCTTGATTGTTTGTCATATAATAACGTTGTTTGACACTTGACTTCATTGTTTGTCATTCATCAAAACCTATACCTGAAAATCATGCTAATACAACCAAAGCGCACATATCATGGATAAAATGATTTTCTACAATAACCACAACGAAGACTCAGTAAAATTTCTCAAATGAAATTCAAGGAGAATAATATATACACTGACCTTACTTCTATCTCTATGGGAAAAAGAAGTTGTTTCCAATAGACCCTCGATTTAAGATGACAGAAAAAGCGAGAAAAGACAATATATTAGTACCGTCATGTCACGGCCCGAATTTTTCATCCTCGGAAGTCGTGCTGGCGCCTACTCGTAGAAGCTAGGCAAGCGGCGATCTACAGAATCCCTAACTCTTTCTTTTAGCCCTTTTTAACAATTTAGATTTGCAGATAATCAACATTGAATATTAACAATAAATAGAACAAGCGGACGACTTGAACAGATAAAAATAACCAAAGCCAGTACTAAAATGCCAATATACGCCTCTACTCGGAATCTAGGGTCACCACATCACGGACTGTCTATAAATGCTACATACAAGTGTCTGAAAAAGAAAATACAGTCTGTCTAGGAAACAAGTAAAAACAGAACACATAAATAGATAGAAGAGAACGTCGGGTTTGCGGACACCTGCAGGACTACCTCGGGATCTCTAGCTGGACTAAAGGCATCCACCCGAATGCTATGGTCCAAGAGCTGCTCCGGGATCTGCACATAGTGCAGAGTGCAGTATCATCACAATCCGACCTCATGTGCTGGTAAGGGCCTAGCCTAACCCTGGCGAAGCAGTGACGAGGCTACGACCATACTCCAGATAAACATTTGCAATTATATAATATGCAGCGAAAAATAAAACAAAAATAAACAAATAAAGATGGAAGGGGGTACATGCTGTGGGAAAAATATCAAGTCCCGTAGTAAATTAAGAGAAATACAAAAAGACCAATTTAAGATCTATATCAATCAATAATAATACTGTTGCGGCGCGCTACACAATCCTATCATTTATCACTGTTGCGACTTACAAACCGGTCCAATAGTAGCATTGTTGCGACGTGCAATCTGATTTATTTATGTCATTATTACGACGTGCAACCTGATCCATTCATATTATTGTTGCAATATGCAACCCGATTCATTATATCGTTGTTGCGGCATGCAACCCGATCCAAATATACAATCAACAACAACCATAACGAGATCACGGCAAGGGATCAATAAAGAACTACACTATCCCGATAAGGGAATCGACATTATAAGTAAATTTCTGACTAGGGAGAAATAACTATAACCAATCTTGTTCCAACATCTAGCTACCTCAGCTAACACCAATACACAATCATAAGAATTTTCCACAAGAACAATCTTAATTCTTGCTCAATACCGAGAATCATCAATTTAAACATCTGTAGTATTATTTAAGTATACAATGTTGGAAACACGTTTCAAATGCAATATACTAAACGTGTGTTCTTTTGTAGGTTTTGATGAATGTCAAACAAAGCAAAAAGCGATATATAGCAGTACTCAAGGACAAGCACAAAATGGATGCATTACAAGAAGCTCAAGACAAAGTTTAGAAATGTTATAATTGAGTCAATATTAATTGTGATCTTGATTCCTCAACTTGGCTCATAACATGGCTTCTCCACTAAAATTATTTTTCCAAAATCATGCATATTTAAATTAAGTGTCAAATGATTTTAAACTATGCATATTTACATTTGTTAAAATGTTTTCCAAGCATGCCTCAAAAATCTGGGCTAAGATAATCGATTATGTACTTATGATAATCGAGTATCTCTAAGCCAAGACTGCATGACAATCGATTGTGAATTAATGATAATCGATTGTGAGTAAGTCAGTTAACATCAGGTTTTTGCAAACTGCATAACAATCGATTGTGTACTTATGATAATCGATTGTTAACTGAGGCAAAGTTTTCAAAACTCATAAAAATCGATTATGAACTAATGGTAATCGATTAGAATGAGAAAAATGTCTCCCAGTGATTTTAAATAAAATGATAATCGATTGTGGCTTTTGATAATCGATTATATATGAGACAGAGAGTTTTGAAATTAATTAATAATCGATTATTCCATTTGATAATCGATTGTTGAAGCTGACCGTTGTCATATATTTTCAATTACCTTCAGGTAATCGATTGTTGATATTTAACAATCGATGTTTTGCTTAAAATCTGGAAAAGATTTTCTGAACGTTGTTAAAATAATCGATTGTTGATTTCCGGACAATCGATGTTTTATGCCAAAAATTGGAAAGGATTTCTTAACGTTATAAATAATCGATTATTGATTTGAAGTAATCGATTGTTGACGTAAAATCTGGGATTGAATTTTTAATCTGATAGGCAAACAATCGATTGTTTAGTCTTGACAATCGATTGTCACTGAGTAATTTCAGCAATCCTTAATTGGCAATTAGACAACGGTAAGACTGAGTTTTTCACCTATAAATACAGCTTCAACTCAGTGTTTTCACAACAACAACATATACACTTTGAGTATTTTCATTGCTAAAAGCTTTCTTACATTGATCATCATTTTCCATTCATCCATAAAGCTTTTTGAAGAGCCATTCTATTGAGCTAAGTTGTTGTGATCTTGAGCGTACTATTTCTACTCATATCTACTCATTAAGGAGTGCTTTGTAAAGTGAGTGTGTTTTGTGTTTGTAAGAGAATTGCGATTCTCGTTTGTTGAGGAACTTGTGATTCCTCGGTTGAAGTCTTTGGGATTGTTATCCCCGAGCAGTTGAAGTCTTTGGGATTGTTATCCCCGAGCAGTTGAAGTCTTTGGGATTGTTATCCCCGAGCAGTTGAAGTCTTTGGGATTGTTATCCCCGAGCAGTTGAAGTCTTTGGGATTGTTATCCCCGAGCAATTGAAGTCTTTGGGATTGGTATCCCCGAGCAATTGAAGTCTTTGGGATTGTGATCCCCGAGCAACTAGGTGAGGCTTGTGTCCTCAGCTGTAACGGTTTGTTAAGCACCCTTAAGCTTGACAAGTTTAGTGGAAATCTCGAGAGAGTCTCTCGGGGACTGGACTAACCACGTTTGTGGCCAACCAGGATACATCATTGTGTAAGTTTATTCTACTGCACTTGTTTTAATTTCTGCAAAGTTTTTAAATTCCGCACTAAAACGCTTAATATTTTTAAAACGCTATTCACCCCCCCCCCTCTAGCGTAAAGCGTATTGTCCAACAATTGGTATCAGAGCCATACTCTCTGAAAGACTTAACCGTTTGAGAGAATCTTTCCATGGCTTCTACTCTAGACTCTTTTGCAGGTATTGATGAAGGACAGTGCCCCACAAGACCTCCTTTGTTTAACGGGACTAATTATTCATATTGGAAAGAAAGGATGCAGATATTCGTCAGATCAAACAGTCCTTACTTGTGGAAGGTGTACACCAAAGGAAATGAGGTTCCTGTCAAAAAGGTGGAAGGAGAATGGGTGCCAAAATCAGAAGAGGAATTCAACGCCGAGGATAATCGAATGGTCCAAAATAATTTTAAAGCTATTAATTTATTACTTTGTGCTGTTAATGCTAATGATTACAGGAAAATCTCCTGCTGCAAAACAGCGAAAGAAATGTGGGACAAGCTTGAGGTCACTTACGAAGGGACTGACCAGGTAAGAGAAGCTAAAATTGACTTTTTAACTCATGCTTACGAATTGTTCCATATGAAGGAAGGCGAAAAGGTAGACGAGATGTTTGAGCGGTTCTCATCAATAGTGAATGATCTCCACGCGCTCAAGAAGACGTTCACAGATAAAGAACTAGTTCGAAAAATCCTTAGGAGTCTAACACCGGCATGGCGATCAAAGGCCGATGCGATTCAAGAGTCAATTGGAATCACGAACGTCACCATAGACGCTCTTAGAGGTAATCTTAAGACTTATGAATCCACTATTCTTAACCCTGTTATTGATGAACAAAGAAGGCAAAAGATTGCTCTAAAGGCGAGCACAAGTCAATCACCAATTGAAGAGGATGGAGATAGCGAATTCGGACTCATCATCAAAAAATTCCAAAAATTCATGCGAAAAGAATATGACCGCAAAGGGAAAAAGCAAGGTGAGCAAGTTAAATGTTATGAATGTGGTGAAACAGGGCATATCAAAACAAACTGCCCAAATCTTAAAAAGGAGAAGAAACCCTTCAAGAAGCAACGAGCATACATATCTTGGGGAGGAGATTCCGGAGACGAATCCAGTGAAGAAGAAAATGAAGAAGCGGCAAATCTCTGCCTCATGGCACAGGAAGAAAATCAAAGTGAGGTAAGTCAAATCTCTTCTCAAAATTTTTACACTCTTGATGACATGAGAAATGCCTTTGATGAATTGTATGCTGAATTTCTCAAAGTTACAAAAACCGTCACTAGTTTAAGAGAAAGTGCTTCTCTAAAAGAACAAGATTTTCAAAAACAGTTTTCATTAAAAGAAAAAGAATTGGAAAAATTGGTTTTGGAAAATGAGAAGCTACTAGAACAAAACAAGTTTTATGGGAAAAGAAGTTCTGACAAGCCCGAGAGTTCTACAAAAAATTGTGCTTCTTGTGTAGACCTTAAGAATGAAGTAGGTAGATTAAAAGGCACACTAGATAAATTCAACTCCTCTCATAAAAACTTGAATGTGGTGCTTGATAACTTGAAATCAACCAAGCATGGAATAGGCTTCATAAATGAAGAAGAGGTTGATGCAAAAACCCAACCACCTAGAGCTCAATCTAGGATTAATAACAAAAATGCCTTTCCTAAAACAAACATGCATGCTAGACAAAATATTAGGAGACCTAGACATGACCTTCCGCCTAGCAATCGTCACCATAGACATGATGCATATTTTAGGCACAACAGTGATCATGCTAGAAGATCCCGAAATGTTCAACCTAGAAATGATTATGGTGCTCAAATTAGGAGAAATGAAAATAGAGTAAACAATGTGCATTATTCTAGCTACTATGAGCCTAGACGCATGCATAATCCAAATGTGACATGTCATTATTGTAGAAGAATTGGTCATATTGCTCCCGCATGCTTTACTAGACATAGACATGCTACTCAAACATATCATTATAGTATGCATAACCCTCAAGGACCCAAAATGGCATGGGTACCAAAAGAGCATTGATTTGTTTTGCAGGTGTGCTTGAAGGAATCAAGTGTAGTGGATACTCCAAACACTTGACGGGAGACGAATTCAAAATTCCTTAAATTAAAGCACAAAGAAGGAGGAAGAGACGGAAAAGTCGATTTAGGCATTTTTTTCAAAATCGGAAGTATTTTCGAAAAATTTAAAAGACAAAATACAAGGAAGACAAAGGCAAAATTGTGGAAGAAGCTTCTTAAATTGAAGAATGAGCCAAAAGACCAAAATGAACGGAGGATGTTCAAAATCAGGTAATTGGCAAAGTCGAAGGGAAGGTAAGTACCCTAAACCCTCTTAAGAACATCCTAGGACAAAATTCTTAAGAGTTCACGTTTTTCACCCGACTACACAAGTTTCAAAGTTATTATTTCATTTATAGATTACTGACTTGAGCGTCGGAGATGTTTAATTCTATTTTGCAGGTATCCCCCAAAAGGTAAGAGGAAAGTATAAATTGTCTTGATACAAGAAAAATCGATCATAATCGATTATTTATGCTTACAATCGATTATCAGTATCAATAATCGATTATTTGTTGATTCAATTTTTTTTGTCATGAAATCTTGTTGAATGTTTACATTGCTTGATAGAATTAAGTCTCATCATTTTAGCATCCCCCTTCCAAACAATCGATTATTTGTTCTGCCAATCGATTATTTGCCAAAATCCAAACTCTCTGTGAGTGAAATAATCGATTACTATATATTGACAATCGATTATCTGTTTTAAACTTATGTTACCGTTTTGGCTCTACAATCGATTCCTGTCAGGTCATAAATATGAAAAACAATCGATTACCAAGTTTGACAATCGACTATCTTTTTCAAATTTTTTTTTACCGTTCTGGCGTGTAATCGATGTGTCAGATCATTTTCATTAATGACAATCGATTATTCTATTCAAACAATCGATTATTGAACGGTCAGTGAATTTATTTTTACCGTTTCAGACTTCAAAGCTCTTCAAATCTCTTCAAATCTTTTCAAATAAGTGTAAGATTCATTCCTTCTCTATATATAGGCTGCACATATGCTCTTGTATACTCACTCAAGCCTCCCAAGCATCAAATTATCTTGTTATCTTTGAAAAATCCTAGCACATCCTTTTCAAAAATGTCAAGCTGCAACTCCAAACGTGCTCGTTCCAAACAAGGTGCTTCTTCTTCTCGCCATCCATATCAAGATGGATCGGTTCTATTCTTTGAATCCGATGAAGAGCTCACCCGTTTCTTAACCAAATTTGAGAAACGCCTTATTCTCCCTCCTCGCTTTTCAACAAACGCTCTTGTTGCACCATTCATTCCAGCCGCGAATATGCTAAGAGAGTGCCAACTTTTCAATTTCCTACTCCTTACTCACCCCTACTACAACATTACTTTGGTTGAAGCTTTTTACTCCAACCTTCACAAAGATGATGAGGGTGAACTCGTTACCAATGTTAACGGCATTTCCATTCTAATTTCTGAAGATAACCTCCACCTCATTGCCGGCATTCCGCATGATGGTGAAGACATCTACCAGTACATAAATGATGCCGGGGACATGATTGATGAAGCTAATCTCTTCCGCCAAGCCGGAGTCGCCTATGATGAGTCTTCTTCCCGTCGTCCCACCATAAAGGGTATGGACCCGAATTATCGTTTCATTCTCTATTTCATCACTCGTGTTCTCAAACCCCGTAAACTCAATCACACCACCATTTCCCAAGAGGATGCCAAATTTCTTCATGCCATTATCACCGGTGTTAAAATCAATTGGTGCAAGCTTATTCAATCTCATATGTTCAATGCCACCAGAGATGACATACCTCTCCCCTATGCCCTCTTAATAATGAAATTTCTTGAAGCTTCCGGGGTCAATATTGCTAATGGTCCTCTCAAAAAGAGCACCAAAATCTGGGAAATTTCGGAGTCTTCCTTTCATCATGATGGTGATCATGCTCCCGCTCCTCCTCAAAATCGACAAGCCCGTCGTGCTCATCCTCCTCAGGAGCCTACCCTCCGGACTATCTCTGACCAAATTACTCAATTAACCCGTGAGGTCCATGGTTACTTTGATCACGTGCATTATGCCTATGCTCAGGTGGTGCCATATCAAGCGCCTCCCAATGATGATGAAGGGGATGGGGGTGATGAATGATGAAATTGTTGTTTTTGATGATGTGAAATTGTTGTTTTTGATTTGTTGGTTGGTTAGTTGTTGTTCGTTTTATTGTGTTTGGCTCCACCCATGTAATGTTATTTTCCAATAAATAAACTTTTGTTTATTTCATATGTTTTTTTGCATATTCTTCCCTTGTATATATTTTTGCTAATGGCAAAAGGGGGAAGAAACGGGATATCAAGAAGTATGCTATATCACTCTCAACTTCATTCATGCTTAAAGTGAGGGGGAACATGAATTGAGGGGGAACATCAAATTGCATACTTTACACGTGTCTTGGATTATCAAAATAATTATTGCATATATCCCGCTTATGTTTGCCATTATCAAAAAGGGGGAAATTGTTGGAAACACGTTTCAAATGCAATATACTAAACGTGTGTTCTTTTGTAGGTTTTGATGAATGTCAAACAAAGCAAAAAGCGATATATAGCAGTACTCAAGGACAAGCACAAAATGGATGCATTACAAGAAGCTCAAGACAAAGTTTAGAAATGTTATAATGGAGTCAATATTAATTGTGATCTTGATTCCTCAACTTGGCTCATAACATGGCTTCTCCACTAAAATTATTTTTCCAAAATCATGCATATTTAAATTAAGTGTCAAATGATTTTAAACTATGCATATTTACATTTGTTAAAATGTTTTCCAAGCATGCCTCAAAAATCTGGGCTAAGATAATCGATTATGTACTTATGATAATCGAGTATCTCTAAGCCAAGACTGCATGACAATCGATTGTGAATTAATGATAATCGATTGTGAGTAAGTCAGTTAACATCAGGTTTTTGCAAACTGCATAACAATCGATTGTGTACTTATGATAATCGATTGTTAACTGAGGCAAAGTTTTCAAAACTCATAAAAATCGATTATGAACTAATGGTAATCGATTAGAATGAGAAAAATGTCTCCCAGTGATTTTAAATAAAATGATAATCGATTGTGGCTTTTGATAATCGATTATATATGAGACAGAGAGTTTTGAAATTAATTAATAATCGATTATTCCATTTGATAATCGATTGTTGAAGCTGACCGTTGTCATATATTTTCAATTACCTTCAGGTAATCGATTGTTGATATTTAACAATCGATGTTTTGCTTAAAATCTGGAAAAGATTTTCTGAACGTTGTTAAAATAATCGATTGTTGATTTCCGGACAATCGATGTTTTATGCCAAAAATTGGAAAGGATTTCTTAACGTTATAAATAATCGATTATTGATTTGAAGTAATCGATTGTTGACGTAAAATCTGGGATTGAATTTTTAATCTGATAGGCAAACAATCGATTGTTTAGTCTTGACAATCGATTGTCACTGAGTAATTTCAGCAATCCTTAATTGGCAATTAGACAACGGTAAGACTGAGTTTTTCACCTATAAATACAGCTTCAACTCAGTGTTTTCACAACAACAACATATACACTTTGAGTATTTTCATTGCTAAAAGCTTTCTTACATTGATCATCATTTTCCATTCATCCATAAAGCTTTTTGAAGAGCCATTCTATTGAGCTAAGTTGTTGTGATCTTGAGCGTACTATTTCTACTCATATCTACTCATTAAGGAGTGCTTTGTAAAGTGAGTGTGTTTTGTGTTTGTAAGAGAATTGCGATTCTCGTTTGTTGAGGAACTTGTGATTCCTCGGTTGAAGTCTTTGGGATTGTTATCCCCGAGCAGTTGAAGTCTTTGGGATTGTTATCCCCGAGCAGTTGAAGTCTTTGGGATTGTTATCCCCGAGCAGTTGAAGTCTTTGGGATTGTTATCCCCGAGCAGTTGAAGTCTTTGGGATTGTTATCCCCGAGCAATTGAAGTCTTTGGGATTGGTATCCCCGAGCAATTGAAGTCTTTGGGATTGTGATCCCCGAGCAACTAGGTGAGGCTTGTGTCCTCAGCTGTAACGGTTTGTTAAGCACCCTTAAGCTTGACAAGTTTAGTGGAAATCTCGAGAGAGTCTCTCGGGGACTGGACTAACCACGTTTGTGGCCAACCAGGATACATCATTGTGTAAGTTTATTCTACTGCACTTGTTTTAATTTCTGCAAAGTTTTTAAATTCCGCACTAAAACGCTTAATATTTTTAAAACGCTATTCACCCCCCCCCCTCTAGCGTAAAGCGTATTGTCCAACATACAATAAATTGCCAGTTAAGTCTTAGGGTCATGCTCGACACCAACATATAGATACTCTTCACCATGCCTATACGTCGTACTCAACAAGAAGAAAATAGAAAATAGGACACAACTCTTAATCCCTCAAGCTAAGTTTAGACCGAACACTTACTTCGGACTTTCAGGCCAAATCAAACCTCAAACACCGCTTTTCATTTTGAATTTGGCTCTAAATCAATTGTATCTAGACATATTCGACTTAATAACATCAATAAATACTAAACAATCCAATTCCAATTATATCTAGACAAAAATTGAGCTCAAGCCCGCTTGGTCAAAATACGAGGTTCAGACCAAAACCCGCTCACTGATTCACCCACGAACCCGAAAATATAATTTGTTTTGAAATCCGATCCCAAAATAAGGTCAAATTCTCAAATAATCAAAAAGCTATAACTCTACCAAATCCCCAATTTTCTACCCTTAATTTCATATTTTTTTCCTAGAAATCTAAGGGTTGTTGATATAAATGGAAGAAAACGAGCTTAGGATTATATACCTATGAAGCTATGGTGAAGTTCCTCTTCAGAAATCGCCCAAGAGATGTGGAGAAGAAGAAGTTTATGAAAAATAGTGAACTCCCGTAATACATTCTGTTTTTGAACTTAAAATCACTAGGTAATTTTGGTCTATGCGTTCGCGATAGGCTCATTGCGTTCGCGATGAATTGATACTGAGTGACCTTTGCATTAACAAAAATGGGCTCGCGTTCGTAGAGCACTAACTCATTGAGCCGTCGCGTTCGCGTCCAGGTGGTCGCGTTCACACAGAGTATAATACCCCTCCCCCTGCCAGGCTCATCGCGTTCGCAATATCAGGCCCGAGTTTGCGAAGGGAAGACACCCAAAGCTTCGCATTAGCAACCTGGGTCTCGTGTTTGCGTAGAAGAAAATTTCCTTCAGCCGGAATAACTTATCGCGTTCACGAGGGTTTTCCCGCGAACGCGAAGATGAAAATGCCAGAATACCAGAAACTAATAAACTTGCAACTTTTTATGAGTTCAAAACCTTCCGAAATACCTCTGAAACTCACCCGGGCTCTCGGGGCTCCAAACCAAATGTACGTACTAACTCAAAAATACCATATGAACTTATTTGTGCGATCAAATCTCCAAACTAATTTCTTAAATAACGAATTAAACCTCAAAATTAATAAATTTTCTCAAAACTTCTTTAAAGATCAAAATTTGCATTTAAGGTCTGAATCACGTCAAATGGATTTCGTTTCTTATCAAACTTTACTGACAACAAATATGTTAGAAAATACGCTTAACGCTAGATGGGGGGTGAATAGCGTTATAATATAAAATAGCGTAAACTTGCGGAATTTAAAAATTGCAGGAATTAAATAAGTGCGATAAGTAAATAAATAGGAACGAACGCACCGATGTATCCTGGTTCACCACAACTCGTGGCTAGTCCAGTCCCCGAGAGACTCTCTCGAGATTTCCACTATCTTCGTCAAGCTTACGGGTGCTTAACAAACCGTTACAGTTGCTCAAGGATACCACACCTTAAGACTTCACTTGCTTGAGGATACCTCACCCCAAGACATCAACCACTAAGACTTTAGGTACTTAGCAAACTCGACAAATGAGAAGATATGTTCTTCTCAAACAACTCTCTTTTACAATAAATACTCTCTCAATAGAGTGGATAAAGAGAAACAAAATAAGCTCTATGAACAACACAAAGTTGTCTATCAAATGGCTCAACAAAAGCTCTAAAATGATGCTTGAAAATAATCAATATGTACATCAATATATGCAGGAGTTGTTTGTCTAAAATCAGCTCAAAAGACCTCTTTTTATAGGTGAAAAAGTGGTGCTGACCGTTGCTTAATTGATAAATAAAATCCCTGATTCTGTGCTCAGACAATCGATTGTTTGGAGTAGACAATCGATTGTTTGACCAACGTTCAAAAAACAGATTCCTGATTTTAGGCTAAACAATCGATTGTATGGACTAAATAATCGATTGTTTTCAACGTTCAAAAATCAATTTAGGATTCTGTGGGTACAGTCAAAATATAATCGATTGTATGAAAATGACAATCGATTGTTTATGAATATAATCGATTGTATGACAAAAACAATCGATTGTTTAGATGTTTAAAAACCTCGGTTGCACACTGTCTTAATACAATCGATTGTTAAAACTGTATAATCGACTGTTGGCTATTTTGAAAAACACAATCGATTGTAAGGAGCATATAATCGATTGTTTAGGTCCAGATTTAAAAGACATGTTTAAAAACCATTTTGACTAAAATACAAATCATTTTGGTTTAACACAACGATGCATGTTTATGATAAATATAATTTAATAAAATATTTTATGCATGATTAAGATGACCTAATGTTGAGCCAAAGGATAAGATAACTTAAACGTTGTCCTTACATTGGTTCTACCAAACGACCTACGTCTTAGGTCTTCGGTCTTGAACTCTTTGGCTCGTTTATGCAATTTCGTCATCAGTATGCTTCTCGCCATTTGATTGATTGTCATATTATATCGTTGTTTGACACTTGACTTTATTGTTTGTCATTCATCAAAACCTATACCTGAAAATCATGCTCATACAACCAAAGCGCACATATCATAGATATACATGATTTTCAACAATTTCCCCCTTTTTGATAATGACAAACAACGAAAGATATGCATATTGAATTCCCCCTAAATAGATGCAACCAATTCAATTTAATATAATTCCCCTTAATTGAATATTCCCCCTCAATTAAGGCATGCATATCGCCCATATTCTTCCCCCTTTTGGCATTAGCAAAAAGAGTATACCAAAGGTTATTTAAACCATTGACGATACCAATCGTTATAGACAAGATCATATAAAAAGTTAGTAAATGGCATACTAATGATAACGATCATTTTTCTCAACTGTGCCAATTGTTATTTAAACTAAAAATATTCATCAAAACATGAGTCAATCATTTATTATAAAACCAATTGATACTAATTGTTATTCAAAAATAAAACTTGTTAAATCATGTATCAACCAAAACTGATATAGATTATTTGCACATATCAACTCATTGCGATTTTATTCAAAATACGATAACTAACCGACGTTCCCCCTTAATGCATTAAGGTTTCGTGCTTGGTGCATCCACTACAATATTGTAGTCTTCAAGCACACCTGCAAAAAGAACCTAAAAATAGGTTTTTGGTACCCAACTTCTTTTGGGTCCTTGGGGGTTAGGATAACAGTAGTCATAATCAACACATAAATCTCTATGTTTAGCAAAACAAACGGGTGCAATGTGTCCTACCCGATTACAATAGTGACATATAACATTAGGATTGTGCATATGTCTAGGTTGAGCCAAATGCGTTCTAGGTGATCTAAAGTTGTTCCCCCTAGAACCGTTGAATTTCCTATGGTCATGTCTAGGCGGTCTAAAGTTATTCATTCTAGACTCATTTACAAAAGTCCTAGAGTTGTTTCTAGGTTGTCTATATAATAATTAATCTTAGACTCATTTGTGAGGTTCCTAGAATTCTTTCTAGATGGACCAACCTCATTACTTATATCCTTTTTATTCTCTTCAATTTTAGGACTATCAACACTACGTTTTTCTAGTGCGTTCCTAAGTTCTATATTCTCTAATTTTAAAGAACTACAAGAGGAACAATTAGAACATAATCAATAGAAGAAGCTTCATTCAATTCCTTGATTTTATTTTTGAAATCAACAATGTCATTTTCCAAAAAATTATTTTCTTTTTCTAAAACATCAATTTTATTTTTAAGAACACCATTTTCATTAGTCAATTTTTCAAAATCTATTTCTTTCAAAGAAGAGAATTTTTCAAAATCTTTTTCTTGTAAAGAAAGTGTTTTCTGAAAATCTGTTTCTTGCAAAGAAAGTGTTTTCTGCAAAGAAAGTGTTTTCTTCAAATCTTTTATCATTTTGGAAGCATTAACAAATTCACCATACAATTCATCATAGGCATTTTGTAATTCTTCAAACGAGTGAGAGTTAGATGTACTTACCTCTTCTTCGTTTGCCACGAGACACAATGCGGCGGTTCCATCGCCTGAGCTGTCCGAATTCCGTGATACGCGCCTATGGTGTTTCTCCTTTTTCTTGTCCTTCTTCATAGACTTACAAAACTTTTCAATTATATCATTGGAAATATTATCATCATCCCTTTCCGAATCACTTATCTCTTCTCTTTTCGAGGATGAGGCTCTTAGTCCATCAATTGTGATATCCGTGAATTCCATCGACTCTTGGATTGCATTGGCTTTGGAACGCCATTCGGGAGTGAGACTCCGTAGGACTTTTCGAACAAGATCTTTGTTCGTGTAAACTTTCCCGAGAGCATGGAGATCGTTGACGATTCTTAAAAATCGTTCAAACATAACACCAATGGGTTCCTTCTCCATTTTAAAGATTTCATATTTATGTGTTAGAAAATCAATTTTGGCTTCTCGGACTTGAGGCGCACCTTCATAAATGATCTCGAGCTTATCCCACATCTCCTTGGCGGTTGTGCAGCAAGAAATTTTTCGATACACATCTGGATTCACCACACAATATAATACATGGATGGCCCTTGCATTATTTTCAACTTTCTTGATGTCCTCGACATCATATTCATCTTCCTTCTTTGGAACCGTGGTTTCTCCAACTTTCTTTGTTGGCATTGGTTCACCATTTTTGATGATTTGCCACAAACGAAAACTGTTTGCATTGAGGAAGATACTCATCCGTTCTTTCCAATATGTATAGTTTGTTCCGTCAAATAGTGGAGCACAAGTGGTGGACTGTCCTTCATCCATCGTTCCTGCGTTCAATATACTCAACAGAAAAATATATATTTCTCTCAACCGGTTAAGGCTTTCAGAGAGTTAGGCTCTGATACCAATTGTTAGAAAATACGCTTAACGCTAGAGGGGGGTGGATAGCGTTATAATATAAAACAGCGTAAACTTGCGGAATTTAAAAATTGCATGAATTAAATAAGTGCGATAAGTAAATAAATAGGAACGAACGTACCGATGTATCCTGGTTCACCACAACCCGTGGCTAGTCCAGTCCTCGAGAGACTCTCTCGAGATTTCCACTATCTTCGTCAAGCTTACGGTTGCTTTCAAACCGTTACAGTTGCTCAAAGATACCACACCTTAAGACTTCACTTGCTTGAGGATACCTCACCCCAAGACTTCAACCACTAAGACTTTAGGTAATTAGCAAACTCGACAAATGAGAAGATATGTTCTTCTCAAACAACTCTCTTTTACAACAAATACTCTCTCAATAGAGTGGATAAAGAGAAACAAAATAAGCTCTATGAACAACACAAAGTTGTCTATCAAATGGCTCAACAAAAGCTCTAAAATGATGCTTGAAAATAATCAATATGTATATCAATATATGCAGGAGTTGTTTGTTTAAAATCAGCTCAAAAGACCTCTTTTTATAGGTGAAAAAGTGATGCTGACCGTTGCTTAATTGATAAATAAAATCTTTGATTCAGTGCTCAGACAATCGATTGTTTGGAGTAGACAATCGATTGTTTGACCAACGTTCAAAAAACAGATTCCTGATTTTAGGCTAAACAATCGATTGTATGGACTAAATAATCGATTGTTTTCAACGTTCAAAAATCAATTTAGGATTCTGTGGGAACGGTCAAAATATAATCGATTGTATGAAAATGACAATCGATTGTTTATGAATATAATCGATTGTATGACAAAAATAATCGATTGTTTAGATGTTTAAAAACTTCGGTTGCACACTGTCTTAATACAATCGATTGTTAAAAATGTATAATCGATTATTGGCTATTTTGAAAAACACAATCGATTGTAAGGAGCATATAATCGATTGTTTAGGTCCAGATTTAAAAGACATGTTTAAAAACCATTTTGACTAAAATACAAATCATTTTGGTTTAACACAAAGATGCATGTTTATGATAAATATAATTTAATAAAATATTTTATGCATGTTTAAGATGACCTAATGTTGAGCCAAAGAATAAGATAACTTAAACGTTGTCCTTACATTGGTTCTACCAAACGACCTACGTCTTGGGTCTTCGGTCTTGAACTCTTTGGCTCGTTCATGCAATTCCGTCATCAGTATGCTTCTCGCCATTTGATTGATTGTCATATTATATCGTTGTTTGACACTTGACTTCATTGTTTGTCATTCATCAAAACCTATACCTGAAAATTATGCTCATACAACCAAAGCGCACATATCATAGATATACATGATTTCCAACAATATATAGATCATTTGAACTTGTACCGGGCTCCGAGACCATAATACGAGCCCGATACCACAGATTTCACATAACATTTCACTTTCAAAAACCTTTATATTTTTTTTGAGAAAATAATTTCTTTTAAAAATTCATTTCTCGGGCTCCAGACCTCGGAATTCGATTCCTGGCATTGCCCAAGTCTCATATTTGGGTGTAGGTCTGTTTACCCAAAATGTTGACCGAATTCAACTTAAATGCATTTTAAATCAAAATTTTAACATTTTCATGAACTTTCACATGATAGATTTCGGCTACGCGTTCGGACTGCGCACGTAAATCGAAGTAATGCTAAAAGAGATTTTTAGGACCTCAAAACGCAGAATAAAAAGTCATCACATTCTCCACCTCTAAAATAATTGTTCGTCCTCGAACGAACATAAGAAGGAAGTACCTGATAGTTTATGATAGTATTTTGTGTTAATTGATTTGGTGATTCATTATAAATTTATATTTTAGTTATGCCAAATCTTTTTGAGAAATATTTATTTTACACGTTAGAGATTTAAAACTAAAATGTCAATAAAATTTTGTAAGATTATTATCATTTATTCAAATTGTAAAGAGTTTTGATGAATCAATTCCTCTAGAATTTCCTTCGTAGTAATGAAAAGCGGCCTCACCAAATTTGACAACTGAATGTAAGGTTAAAATTCTGATAATTCCTTCTAGTTGAACTTATTACATTTTGTTTTGAAAGTGATCGTATTATGCATATTATTATAATAATTATTACAGTAATTGATTAACGGCTTATTACCTTAGATGGACAACCTACTGTTGCATAGGAGACTTCGTCATTTATTAAGTGAATTATTAGTCATCAAGCTAGCTAGCTATATCTTAGCTTCAGTATTCTCTAAAGCAACCACTTATTTATTCTTCATTTAATTATAGAATATAGAAGATAAGGCCCCAATTTGACAAAATCGTTTTACGATTCCCAATATTTGGTTGATTGCAGCAAAAATATGATATTCACATGTTGTAAAACAATTGATAACATTCGTACAACCTAAGAACACAGAGGCGGCTCAATAATTTTAGAGGCCTAAAGCCAAGACGTAATAAAAGGCCTTAAACTTGTTTAATAATTTTAGATATTTTTATTAAAGTTTATTCTTTTTATTTTTCGAGATGCAATTTTATCTTTGCGATGTAACCAACAATTTCATCTTAACTATGTAACCAACCTCTAATCTTTATTGAAAGTTTACTAACATTTGATATGATTTTATTAATTTTAATTTTTAGTTTTTTTTCTTTTTAAATGACCGCTAATGTAACTGACTATATAGCATTGCCTCCCAAAGTAATAATCGTGTAAATATTTGTATTATAATGATGATAAATATTTTACGATCTAATTAGCTTGCAGCATGTCTATAGAGATCTTGAAAGAGAATATCTTACAAAGTTAGAATTGTAAATAAATTTATTCAAGTTGGAGTAAAAAGAACTAGAAAGTAACTACAACTTTAATTGTGTTTCACTTTCGTTTGAATTTTCTCAACCAACTCTGGAAAAAAGCTACATAAAATAAATATTATAAAATTATGTTATTAATGATTGGTGACAAAGTAGCAAAAATATTTTAAAATATTTCTTATTACTATTTAATAATAAATACAATAAATATTCAAATTATATATAAAAAAAAAGTAATTTTTGGGGCCTCTAATTTTGTGAGGCCTAAAGCGGTTGTTTCAGTGGCTCGGGGATTAAACCGTCACTTATACACTTGATATTTTGACGAGCTTAATTAATTAGTCAAACTGGGAAACGATTAAGCGTAAGCAAATTTAGAATTATGAGAAGGATATATTAAATTAAAGTAATGTGAGGCCAGCTGTGCATGACGAGAATACCGCAACAGCAAAAGCATTAATGGGACATAGCAATTAGATATATGGAGATCAACAGGTCAACATTAAAAATGGATCTGGATTCAGGCAGAATCGTATTCGTTTGCCACTAATTAGTTTTAGCTAATCTTTATCTTGCATAAAGTCTTTGACTTTTTGACCAATTGCTTAGCCCCGTTAACTAGTTTGATGTATGTACACCCCTAATTATAATTATCACAATTTAAATAGGTTTTTAAATTTGACTCCAGAAAAGTTCAAACTTCATTAATAAAAAACCAATCAAGTGCACCGGGAAAAGGAAGTTTTTTCAATCACTAAAAATTGGAACTGAACCTATTATATCTTTTTTTTTCCAAAATAATTATACTGGAATATTTTCAAATAATTACACCATGCCCAAGGGTGAATTTATATGGCCTCAAGCGATGTCATGTGATATCGCTTCGTCGAAATTTATTACTATTTATATATATAAACATAATAAGTAAAATAGAAATATAAGATAAAATCAATAAAAGTAACACCATTTGCAACATAATAGTTTAGTCGTCTAGTGATTGATAGCTTCAAGTTTGATGTAAGAGGTTTTGGGTTCAAACTCCCTTAGCAATACAAAATATTTTTTTGCTCTTATGGGCCTCTTACTAAAAATAGTGACATCACTTATAAAAAATTCTACGTACGCCACTGACCATGCCCATTGGCGGATCTACATGAAATAATATGGGTGCTTACGCATGCTTCAATTAGTAGATTTACATAGGTAATGATCAAAATTTTTAGATAAGTATCGAATGAGCACCTATCACTAAATTTATATTTCCTCTTTGTTATAAAACTTTTATTGGCGAGCACTTATAACATTAAAATCCTAGGTCTGCCATGCCTCAAATATGAGTTTTGCGTATTGTTAGGAGTGCAGCTTAGGGTTAGGGGGGCTAGGGCAGCCATACACGTAATTCATTTTTCTTTTGAAATGCAACTTGAAATTGATTACTTGAGTTGATGAGTCGATCCAAAAAAAAAAAAACTAAAAAACAAAAATGTGGAAAATAGCTTGATCTGTTGCCAAGAGTTATGGTCTTGATAATGTGCCTTGCAATTTTCCAGATTAAAGATCTAGGGGGATCAATATGTGATGTTTTACCTCTGCTTGTTTACGTGAAAAGTTATCCTTACATTAAGAAAAACTAATTTAATTATTTCTAAAAAAATATTAGCTTAATTTTTTATAATGGCTATAATTGTGTAATGTTAAGTTCGATCACTTGATAGAAAAAAGAAACTCAAAACTCAAATTTTGAATCTTTACATTTAGGTGTGGCCCTGTGTGAGACAGGATTCCAGTGCCCCTGACATTGCCAATTAAGTACTTCTCCCACTGTTTTTATTTCTCGAAATAGAAGTTTTAGGGAACTTTCCCCAAAGCACTTGGAGATCCGCCGGAGACCAAATCATTCACACTATTCGGTCGTGCATATCCACATAATTAATGTCCTTTCTATTCCTATTGCCTATGGGGTTTCTACTCCTTTAATATATTCCTCTTGTTTTGTGATAGGCTGCTAGCCCTACCTCATTGTTCATAGATTTGGGATGGGGAGTAAAAGGAATTAGTAGATGTAAAGCGGTACTCTTGGTTTTAGACAGAACTTAAAATTATAAATTTAATTTTAATATTTCTAAAAAATATAATACATAAATACATAATAGGCTATTTTTTCACTTCAAAATATATTTGAACAATTCGAAGTGTGACGACCCAAAGGGATCATCATCGTAATTCTCCCTTTCTCCGTGCTTTTGAGGCCTTGAAAACCTCTTATTTGGTTGCCTCGATTTGTGTGCACGATCCGGACGCAAAGCCAAAAATTTTTTATGTTGAAATATATGAATTTTTTGTTAAAAACTATAAATTTTGATAACAATATTGATATAGTTGACTTTGGTTAGTATTTTTGGTCAACAGACCCGAACCCATGTCCGGGAGGGTCCGTAGGAAAATATGTGACCCGGGCGTATTCCCGAAACCGAAATCCGAGGTCCCAGGCCCGAGTAAGGAATTTTTCCGTGAAATTGTGCTTCTGGAAATGTTTGAGGAAAATGAAAATGAAATGTGATCAAAAGGTAATGGTATCGGGCTCGTATTTTGGTTCCGACGCCCGGTACAGGTCTTAAATGAGCGTTAAGAGCTTTTTGTGAAATTTGGTCGAAACTGAACATCGTTTGACATGTTTCGGCCTAGATATCTAATGTTTAAGGTTGATGAATTTTGAAATGAAATTATGAGTTTTGGAGGTTGATTATTTGATTTTGATGTTATTTTGGCGATTTGATCGCCCCAGCAAGTTCGTAGGATGATATTGAGTTAGTGTGTGTGTTTGGTTGGGAGCCTCGAGAGCTCGGGAGTGATTTCGGGGGTGGTTCAGAGTGTTTTGGACTTAGAAATGCATTAGAAAATTCTGCAATTTTTACTCAGGTCTTTTCCTCTATGCGATCGCATAGGCTTGTCTGCGATCGCATAGTGTCCCTTATCATCCCTCCCACTTTGTTCAATGCGATCACATTCCTTAGTACGCGACAACATACCTTGGCCAGCCTCTTCAACGCGATCGCATCTACTTCTACGCGATCGCACAACATTAAGCCTCACCTGAAACTCTAGCTTCCCTATCTTATATGCGTTCGCATGACCTAGTCTGCGATCGCATAAGCTAACTTCCCACTCCTCTATGCAATCACATCAATTGCCCCGCGATCGCATAGACCAATTTCGCCTAGTGATTTTAAAAGACTAAAAACAGAACAACGACGAGATTTTCACACACTTTGCTCACGAACCCTTCTTCTTTACCCTCCATTGAAGAGTCTCAAGCTTCCTTTCCTGAGGCCTCACCATTCTGGTAGGTTCAGTGGTACCTCATCTTGAGGTAGGGATGCATATGACAGAGGCTACCCTCAAAGGCCCTTTCAGTCGGCACTTCAGGTTTCTCATTTTACTCTAGGTGGTGGTGGTTCTCAGTAGTATTATTCGTATCAGCAATCCTTCAGCGCACCACCAGCCCCCATCAGTGCACCGCCACTTCAGAGCTTCAGGGGAGGACATACAGGTCGAGAGAGCCAGCAGTCTCAGCAGCCGAGGGCATGTTATGGTTGTGGTGACCCGAGTCACATTGCCAGGTTTTTCCCACGAGCCTCGAGTAGTTCTCAGCAGCAGGGTCCTCGCCCAACGATTCAGGCAGCAGGTGATCCACTGGCCGCCTACCTAGCTAGGGGCGGGGGTAGGGATCATAGAGGTGTTGGGAGATACCGTAGAGGTGGAGCTCGGACCGCGAGAGGCAGGGGTCAGCCAGTAGGCGATCGCCCCAGAGACACAATTCAGGGAGGTGGGGTCAGCCCTGTTGTTATGTGTTGTCGGCTAGGCTAGAGGCCAAGTCATCAGATGCCGTGATTACAGGTACTATTCTGGTCTGTGATAGGGGTGCTTCCGTGTTATTTGATCCGGGATCTACGTATTCTAATGTGTCATCCTATTTTGCACCCTATTTGGTCATGCCTAGTGAGGCTTTGGGTATTCATGTATATGTGTCCACATCGGTTGGTGATTCTATTGTCGTCGACCGAGTGCATCGCTCATGTATGGTGGTATTTGAGGGTCTTGAGACTCGTGTCGACTTATTGCTATTGGATATGATGGACTTCGACATTATATTGGGGATGGATTGGTTGTCCCCGTATCATGATATTTTGGATTGTCACGCCAAGACCGTGATATTGACCTTACCAGATTTGCCCCGACTTGAGTGGAGAGGGACCCTAGGTCATGTCACTTATAGTATTATTTCGTATGTCAAGGCTTGATGTATGGTCGAGAAGGGGTGTCAAGCATATCTGGCATATGTTCGCGACTCCAGCTCAGAGGTTCCATCTATTGACTCTGTTCCTATTGTTCGGGAGTTCCCTGAAGTTTTCCCTTCAGACCTGCCGGGTATGCAGTTGAACAAGGTGACGATAAAGAACAAACATCCGCTGCCGAGGATCGACGATTTATTTGACCAGCTTCAAGGTTCCAAGGTGCTCTCGAAGATAGATTTGAGGTCTGGTTATCATCAACTGAGGATTAGGTCGCCTGATGTCCCTAAGACAGCATTTCGCACTCGGTACGAGCACTATGAATTTTTTTTCATGTCATTTGGATTGACCAATGCTCCGGCAGCATTCATGGAGTTGATGAACCGAGTGTTCAGGCCCTATTTGGATTTGTTTTTGATCGTATTCATTGACGTCATTTTGATATACTCCCGCAGTCAGGAGGAGCATGAGCAGCACCTCAGAGTGGTTCTTCAGACTCTAAGGGATAGTCAATTGTACGCCAAGTTCTCGAAGTGCGAGTTTTGGCTGAGTTTAGTAGCATTCCTGGGTCATGTTGTATTAGCAGAGGACATTCAGGTGGACCCGAAGAAGATAAAGGCAGTCAAGAACTGGCCTCGACCAGCTTCAGCTACAGAGATCCGGAGCTTCTTAGGTTTAGCTGATTACTACAGATTTTTTGTGGAGGGATTTTCATCCATTGCAGCCCCGATAACTAGATTGACCTAGAAGGGTGCCCAGTTCAGGTTGTCAGATGAGTGTGAGGCGAGCTTCCAGAAGCTCAAGACAGCTTTGACTACGGCACCGGTATTGGTTTTGCCCACGGGATCAGGGCCTTATACTGTTTGTTGTGACGCCTCCCATGTCGGGATTGGCGCAGTGTTGATGCAGAATGTCAAGGTCATAGCATATGCTTCGAGGTAGCTGATGATCCACGAGAAGAATTATCCAGTTCATGACCTAGAGTTGTCAGCCATTATTCATGCCTTCGAAGATTTGGGGGCATTATTTATATGGTGTGAGGTGTGAGGTGTACACGGATCACAAGAGCCTTCAGTACTTGCTCAAGCAGAAGCAGTTGAATTTGAGACAGCAGAGGTTGTTAGAGTTACTGAAAGACTATGATGTTTCTATCTTACACCACCCGGGGAAGGCCAATGTGGTGGCCGATGCATTGAGTAGGAAGTCTTCCTGTATGGGTAGTCTTTCCTATATTCCGGTCAGCCAGAGGTCGCTTGCCTTGGATGTTCAGGCCTTGGCCAATCAATTTGTGAGATTGGATATTTCTGAGCCTAGCAGGGTGTTAGCTTGCACAGTTGCTCGTTCTTCGTTGATAGAGTGTATTCGGGAGCGGCAGTTTGATGATCCCTATTTGTGTGTTCTGAGGGAAACAGTACAACGGGGAGGTGCCAGAGAAATGACCTTGGGAGATGATGGTGTATTGAGATTGCAGGGGGGAGTTTGTGTGCCCAATGTTGATGGTATTCGGGAGTCAATCTTAGCAGATGCCCACAGTTCTCGGTATTCTATTAAACCGGGCACCGCGAAAATATACCAGGATTTGAGACAACATTATTGGTGACGCAGAATGAAGAAAGACATTGTTGCATATGTGGCTCATTGTCTGAATTGCCAGCAGGTTAAGTACGAGTATCAGAGACCCGGTGGGTTATTTCAGGGGATTGAGCTTCCCGAGTGGAAGTGGGAAAGAATCACGATGGATTTTGTTACTGGCCTTCCGATGACTCGGAAGAAGTTTGATGCTATATGGGTTATTGTTTATAGGCTGACCAAGTCAGCGCATTTTATTCCAGTTGCTACCACATATTCGTCTGAGAGGTACGACGAGATTTATATAAGAGAGATCGTTCGCCTTCATGGGGTGCCCATATCTATTATTTCGGACCGGGGTCCGCAGTTTACCTCTCATTTCTGGAGAGCAGTAAAGCATGAGTTGGGCACCCAGGTTTAGTTGAGTACAACATTTCACCCCAGACGGACGGTTAATCTGAGAGGACTATTCAGATTCTTGAGGATATGCTCCGAGTCTGCGTTACTGATTTTGGAGGCTTATGGGACCAGTTCTTGCCTTTAGAAGAGTTTTCCTACAACAAAAACTTTCAGTACATTATTCAGATGGCCCTGTATGAGGCTTTGTACGGTAGGCGGTGTCGGTCCCCAGTAGGATTGTTCGAGCGGGGGGAGGCACGGCTATTGGCTACAGATCTAGTACAGGAGGCCTTGGATAAGGTTAAGATCATTCAGGAAAGACTTCGGTGAGCTGAGTCCAGGCAGAAGAGTTATGCAGATCACAAGGTCAGGAATGTTGCTTTATGGTCGGTGAGCAAGTAATGCTCTGGGTATCGCCTATGAAGGGCGTGATGAGGTTTGGGAAAAAGGGTAAGCTTAGCCCTATATTTATTGGCCCATTTGAGATTCTCAATCGCGTGGGGAAGGTAGCTTATTGACTCGCCTTCCCACCTAGCTTGTCAGCCGTGCATCCTGTTTTTCATGTATCCATGCTTCAGAGGTATCATGGCGATCCCGCCCACGTGTTAGATTTCAGCACTGTCCAAATGGACAAGGATGTGTCATATGAGGAGGAGCCAGTGGCTATTTTAGACAGGCAAGTTCAATAGTTAAGGTCGAGGAGTTTTCCTTCAGTGCGTGTTCAGTGGAGAGGTCAGCCTCCTGAGGCATCGACCTAGGAGTCCAAGTCTGATATGTGGAGGTGTTATCCCGATCTACTCCCCGACTCAAGTACTTCTTTCTTTTGTCCGTTTGAGAACGAACGGTTGTTTTAGAGGTGGAGGATGTGATGACCCAGATGGGTCATCATCGTAATTCTCCCTTTCTCCGTGCTTCCGAGGCCTTGAAAACATCTTTTTTTTTGCCTCGATTTGCATGCACAGTCCGGGCGCGAAGCCAGAATTTTTTTTATGTGGAAATATGAATTTTGTGTTAAAAACTATGAATTTTGATAACAATTTTGATATAGTTGACTTTGCTCAAACTTTTGTATAAACAGACCCGGACCCGTGATATAACGGTCCTGGAGGGTCCGTAGGAAAATATGGGACTCGGGCGTATTTCCAAAATCAAAATCCAAGGTCCTAGGCGCGAGTATTGAATTTTTCCGTGAAATTATTTTCTGAAAATGTTTAAGGAAAATGAAAATTAAATATGATCAAAAGGTAATGGTATAAGACTCGTATTTTGGTTCCGACGCTTGGTACAAGTCTTAAATGTGCGCTATGCACTTTCTGTGAAATTATGTCGAAATCGGACGTTGTTTGACGTGTTTCGGACTAGATATCTAAAGCTGAAGGTGGATGGACTTTGAAATGGAATTATGAGTTTTGGAGGTTGATTCTTTGATATTAATGTTATTTTGGCGATTTGATCGACTGAGTTTGTAGGATGATATTGAGTTAGTTTGTGTGTTTGGTTGGGAGCCTCGAGGGCTCGGGAGTGATTGCGGGGGTGGTTCGGAGTGTTTTGGACTTAGAAATGCATTAGAAAATTCTGCAGTTTTTACTCAGGTCTTTTCCTCTATGCAATCGCATAGGCTTGTCTGCGATCGCATAGAGTCTCTTATCACCCCTCCTACTTTTTTCAGTGTGATCGCATTCCTTAGTAAGAGATCACATAGCTTGGCCAGCCTCTTCAATGCGATCGCATCTCCTTTTACGCGATCGCACAACATTAATCCTCACCTGAAACCCTTGCTTCCCTTTCTTCTATGCGTTCGCATGACCTTGTCTGCGATCGCATAAGTTAATTTTCCACTCCTCCATGGGATCGCATCAATTTCCCCGCAATCGTATAGACCAATTTCGCCCAGTGATTTTAAAATCCTAAAAATAGAACAGTGACAGGATTTTCACAGACTTTGCTCACGAACTCTTCTTCTTCACCCTCCATTAAAGAGTCTCAAGATTTCTTTCCTCCATAGCTCTTTGGGTAAGTAATCTTATCATCATTTCCTCATTATTTCTTCATCTAAGCACTGAAATCCTAGCCTAAAAACATGAAATCAAGGTAGAAATTTGGGATTTTGGGTAGAGTTAGGTTTTTGAAAATTTTCGGAGATTCAACCTCAATTCGAGGTTGAATCTTAAAACAAATTATATATATGAACTCGTGGGGTTATGGGTGATAGGAATTTGGTCCGAACCTTGAGTTTGGACCATATGGGCCCAGTGTCGGATTTTGGCATTTTTGGAAGAATGATAGGAAATTCATTTTAGGCTATGGAATTGTCTTTTTAAGTCATTATTGATAATATTGAACTACTTATGGCCAGACACTGTCTCTTCACAATTAAATTCTAGAGGAAAAGCGGTGCTAGAAGCTTGATTGCTATTTTCGGACCAAGGATGGTTGTTCTATCTTTGGCTTGAGGGAATAGGATTAGGACAATATTTTTTATGTGCTATGTGGAGTCGGTGTATAGGTATGGTGACGGTTACCTATGCGCCCGAGTCTAGAATGAACGTGAGTCGTAGTTACATTTAAATTCGAAAGATGTGAAATAATTGAGTTAATTACTTGCTAAATAAATTATGAACTGATAGTTGAGAAGCAAATGAATTAAAGAAGGAAGTGTGGTATTTTTCCCATGTCGGGACTTATTGTTGATTCGTTTTCCCTTGCTAGGACTTATTGTTGATTTGTTCTCCCTTTCCGGGATGTTTAATCTTATTGTGTATTCCCTTCCCCAATTAGTTGTGGCCGTTGATTGGGTGAGGAAGAGAGATTATGCACGAAGGGTCTTTCCTTGCCATGTTATGATAATTCTGCACGAAGGGTCTTTCTGTGCCATATTTTGATGATTATGCACGAAGGGTCTTTCCGTGCCATATTTTTATTATTGGAGCACAGAGAGTTTTTTCGCGCCTTGGTGTGAGAGTTATGTGAGGAAAAATACGAAGGGTGATGCTGTGCATTTATATTTGACAGTTTGGTGAAAATTAAGAGTAAAAGCACGAAGGTTGGTGGCGTGCAGTTATTGATTACTTGCTCTCTTTCATTTATGTTAACTATTCAGTTTCCATCTCTCTGTTCGTGGTCTCATATCAAAATTGTTACACCCCACAGCATGTCCCCTCCCTATCTTCTGTTTAAATTTTTATACATCTTTTCGTTGTCGTATATATATCTGTACAGGTTAATTGTGGTAGGTCCAGTCTAGCCTCATCACTACCTCGCCAGGGTTAGGCCAGGAACTTACCAAGACATGGGATCGGTTGTGCTGATGCTACACTTCTGTGCCCTTTTTGTGCCAAGATTTGGGGGCAGCTTACGGACCGCAACAGCAGTAGATTGGGAGCGTGCCTTCAGTCCAGAGACTCCTAGGTAGTTCGCTGGCGTGCGCGGACCCTGAGTCTCATTTATTTTATTTCTGTTTGTTTTCATTGTATCAAAATAGACTCCCTATATATTTTCTTTCAAACTCTTATTTGTAGTATTTTATAGTAGTCTGTGAGTATTGTGACACTAAATCTTGGGTAGAGGATGATGTTAACTTTTTTTTCCGCATCTCTTTCATTTAATATTAAATTAAGACTTCCGCTTGAACTTTTTATTTTTATTACTATCTTGTTGAAAAGGTATGTTTAAGTTGGCTTGCCTAGCTCTGACTGTAGGCGCCATCACGACTCCCGATGGTGGAAAATTCGGATCGTAACACGAAGCATATGAAAAATATTTTTGGTTTTCTATTTTGTAGTAAAGATAAGATCACTAGATTTTGGAGATTTTAAAAAATATTTCTTTAATCTTAAATGTTCCTTAAAGCATAATAATCAGTTTGATATTGATGGTTTAAATTTATTTTCTGAACTAAAAGTATTAAGAAAAGTAGTACAATTAGAAGATAACAGTTTAATTGATACATTTAATAAAATAAAAATATTAATTTTTTTCCCAAATGCGTAAATATCTTATGAAATAATGTTCATAGCTCATGTTACCGATGCTTCAACTAAAATAAGTTTTCAAAATTAAAATTAATAAAATCTTATCTAACAACGATAATGTTACAAGAACGGTTAAATGGATTAACTATATTGTTAATGGAAAAATACTCATTAAAAACTATTGATCATAAGAAAATTATTAATACATTGTATCTAAGAAAAGCTAAAAAAGTAAACTGTAAATAAATAATAAAAATTAACATTAAAGCCCGTCATAAAATTTAATTTTAAGCTACAAAATTTATCAGACGGCCCTGATATGAATATTTTGTGTCAGAGCTGCATTTATCATTGATGACAGTTGGGAGTTTCTACGATATGTAATACTCTACCTTTAATTTAATGACGAAATTTAGTCTTTCCAAGAAAAAAATTTCATCTCTCGTTATCACCCTGTCTCTCCTTCTTCCACTGCGCCTAATAAATAAGATATAGGAGTAGATAGTTTTCAAATTTGTAATTTTCCCGTCTCACTCTCTCCTCTAAAGTCTTAGAATTAATACTTATTGTCACGATCCAAAAATTTTTAAAAGTTGTGATGGCATCGAATATTACTGTCAGGCAAGTCAATCAAATTATTTAAAAAAATATCTCGTTTTTAACACTTTTAAAACCTAGAATTTTTCCTCCATATTTATAAAATTTTGAAAAATATAGTTTCAAATCACGTTTAAGAGTGAAACAACTAATACAATATTTCAAACCCTCCCAGAACCCAGAGTCACAAGTGCATGAGCATCTACTAATAGAGAAATAAAATATTATATTCCGTCCGGAACACAATGGACAAAAGTAAATACAGAACATTGAAAGGGACTACCCTAGCTACGGCCGTCTTGAATAATGCAACTCATCTAGTCCCAAAACCATCCGTGCTGCTATGCCAGTAGATCACTGGAGCCACATGATAAACCTGTGCAATAAAATGCACAGCAAGCGTAGTACTAGTACATAAACAACGTGTACCCAATGAGTGTCCCGCCTAATCCCGAAGGGCTAGAGAGGAGATGGTCAACCTTGACACTCACTAGCAGTCCAATGATTATTTATCCTTAATAAATATATTAAACATTAGATTTATTTTACAAACATGATTCTAATCCGGATAGAGGAAACAAGTAAGCACATAAATCTTGCATGGAAAATTTCCTTAGGTTCCTTGTTATTATTAACAGTATAATCTCGAGCTTTAGTATGGCATAACATGACTCAAATGAGTCCAGACAGCAATACAAGCATGCGCAAATCATACCGAGGCGATGGCCCGCTCCAACAAAAATAAATGTCCACTTGCCGAGGGTCGAAAACGCGCCTATAGATGAATCTATTAATATGTCGAGGCGTACGGACCGTTCACAAATAAACATACGCAGACAGGCAATCAGTCAAACAGTCAACATGGAGCAAATCCAAGAAAGGTCAATTCTCTTTATAATTTGAGAAAACAAAGCTTAAGTCTTTCCTTTTGAAATCCATTTATAAATTTCATATAATTCAAGCAATGCAAGTAATTAATGGGTTCACAATTAATCCAAATATAACATGCTTTTGGGTCCTAGACTACTCGAACAATAGCATAATAGTAGCAACGCACGGACTCTCGTCACCTCGTGCGTACGTAACCCCCACAAATAGGAGCACACAATATATTCACCTATGGGGTAATTCTCCCTCACAATATTAGAAAGGAGACTCACCTTGCTCTGAAGCATTCCTTCAATAACAAGAATAGGCTCCAACCTTAATTCGAAACCAAACGAGCACCAACTAGTTAAATAAAGCAAGAACTAGTCAATACGTGCTCACAAAAATGAATTCTAACTAATTAAATGATTTCCTAACCTTTCCCCCAAGTTCTCTAAATCCGACCCCAGGCCCACGTACCCGGATTCCAAGATTTGTCGAAGGATAATATTCTCCATAACCTAAGGATTACTAATATGTAAATTTTATTTCGTTACACCGCAAATTAGGTGGTTAAATCATAATTTTATCCAAATCCTAGGTCTAGCTCTAACCCTTAATTTTATGTGATTTTTAGTGTTAAGTCTATGTAATGTTTATGTATATAAGCTAAGAGTGAGTGAGGATTACTTACCTCGTGATGTTATGTGGAAACCCTCTATTTGGAAGCTCAAGAATCGCCCAAGTATGGAGAAAATGGGAGATAAATGCACTTGAAACCGTATTAAATGAGCTCACTTCCCCCCCGTGATTTCCGCTTCTGTGGTCCCGCATCTGCGAACAATTGGCCGTATCTGCGATTTTGTGCAAGGGAGAGGTTGACCGCTTCTGTGGTCTGGGGAATGCATAAGTGGGTTCTGTTTCTGCATTTCTTTGGCCGCTTTTGCGGTTTCCCCTACGCCAGCCTGGCCGTTTCTGCGATAAAAGGACCGCTTTTGCGGTCCAAGAGCCGTAGAAGCGATTTTGACAGAAGCAGCAGATGTTGATCCTCTTAATATTCTAACTTCGCTCGAACCTCGATCATTTGACGCTCGGGGCTCCATAGCCCCGCCCGAACATATCGACAAGTCTGAAATCACAAAGGGGACCTAGTCGCAGCCTCGAAACTCCCAAAACAACACTAAATCAAGGATTCGGACCCCAAAACCATTTTGATCAAACTCAATGAACTTCAAGTTCTTAGCTTCCTATCAACGGGTCAAAACGCCCTTCGAGTACTCGGATTGACTCCACATTTTACGGGTAGGTCTTATTTGATATTTCGGACTTGTACCAAGTTTTGGAACCAGAATTCGAACCTGATACCTAGGTTTTTAATAACTATTTAGATTCCTTAAAACTTCGATTCAACAATTTTACATAAAAATTTCGTACTCGGGTTGGGGACCTCGAAATTTGATTCTGAGTGTACGCCCAGGTCCCATATTTTTTCACGGACCTTCCGGGACCGTCAAATCACGAATACGGGTCTATTTCTCAAGAAAGTTGACTGAAGTTAAATTTTGCCTATTAAGGACACCTTAAGGAAATAATTGGTTTTATTTTCACTCAAAACTCTCCTAACTTCTAAACTAATCGCCCCTGCAAATCGTAATTTAGCTAAAGAAATCTCGGGAAGTTTTATTTAAGGGAATGGGTTTTTAAATAGTAAAACGACCAGTCGGGTCATTACATTCTCTCCCACTTAAGCATACGTTTGTCCTCGAACATACTGAGAACTATACTGAAGTAGCCTGAAAACACTATTTAGCACCTCACGCACCTTCCCGTGCTACCACAACTTAGTTGAGAACATTAGCTCGATATATTCGGAAGATATTTCATATTTATTCAAGCAAATAAGCCTTAGAGCTCAATTCCAGCATCAGAAATTTTATGCCAGGCCTGATTTCAACATAAGGTCACCAAATCATTCACCACAAGCTGTACCCAGCATGACTGCATAACCTTGCTGAATTCACACTTGCATCACTTTACTCATGGGACCACAATAACATTTTCTGATCCATTTAGCCAAAATTCGATGAATCAGATGCTCACATTGTACCTCATGACCTACATAGGTCTTGCTATAACTTTTATTACACTAATATGGCGGAAGAGATGCGGCGAAACTCGAAACCGACTGCGGAATCAACAAATCATTTAGTCCATACCCCTGAAAAGAGTCATTGCCTCTTCCTAAACCCTCTAATGGTCTTAGCTCAATAGTCTTCATAAAATTGCACAGATCCTAAATCCCATAATCTTTTCTCACGCAGTACGAACTGCTCGGCAATAAGACACTTCAAATGCGATCAAAAGTATAATGTGATGCCACAACGCGCCAAAAGGCCACCAATGCGAACACAACACAAACCGGAAATCGAACTCTGGAAGGAATTATCTAACCCCGCACTACTGCGTACTTTCCCTAGAATATAGGAAACAAAACACACAAGATAGCATATAGGAAACCAGACTCGATGTTACAGTGCTGCGGCGCACAACACGATCTGAATAATAATAGAACTCAATAAAAAAGATGCATATAGATCTAGATAGCTCATTACAACAAAATGCCGAATATCGCTCATACACACGCTAAGGTGTATAATACCATCCCTAAGGACACATAGAGCGTTATAGGCTACAAATTTCAAGCACAACTGAGGTGCAATACATGATCTAAATCTCGAGAGCCATCCTGCTTATATGAAATTACCTTCGAGCACAACCTCAACACATAAGAAGTTACCAAGCTCTCTCACAAGTTATACGGCGCAACGTATCACTAAATGAAATAGCTGAGCACGCGACTATGACACCGTGACTACTCTTTTATCAAGATCGCATTACTGAAATGAACACAACTGGCCTGACGTAAGTCCCACTTCCACATTTAAATCCATCTACAGACCTCAAGTTGATCCTGATGGGGACCAACTAGGCCAATGACCTTTCAAAGGTCCATTCTAACTTCCCTCTTCTCATAACACACAAGAACATCAATCACAATTGGATCAACCTCATTGGTTCATAATCAAATAACCAGAGTACCCTTTAGGCATGAATTCTCAAATTAATGATATTACCAAAGTCCTCATACTTGGTTCAAATTTCTACTCAATCAAGTGACTGCATTTCACACTTATACAATCTTTCTGTGGGACACGGTCCCACAACCTTCCGAAATAATTAATGGGTCTGCACATCCAACTACAGGATGCACCAACGCTGAAAAGCTATCAAGAATCCTTAACCAGGACGCAAAGCCTTTCTCACAAAGCACCGATCTTAGGTGATACTGACGACAATACCAACTTACTTCAAACACTGAAACTCCCTTCCTGCTCATCTGAGCTCGTGACATCATAGTCATTACCGAACTGTAATCTTGTTCTTCACTTCAAATTCCATACCACTTACTGCGCCCAACGGGCTGATAGATGATAAACACGACTTCCACCACAACTCTATTGCCACTTGATAGAGTAACACTTCATCATAAAAAATTTTTCATTTAACTCACTTCATGAGAACTATAGCAACATACGGGCGAATTCTCATAACCATGGAATATGCCAATCTCTAAGTAGTGGTCCAAGCCACCATAACCCATCCAGGCTCCACCTACTCATAACAGGCACAGAAGAATGCTTCTGAATAACATCAATCACTACGGCCGACAAGCATCACATGCACCTCCAATATCACATGCATGACTCGATCATGCAGGATGAACTGATTACCACTACCAATATGCCAAGTTAGCCATGGCTAATAAATATACTTCCTTCAAATTTACCCTTGGTTGCCTTAGGAATAATACATTCCCATTAGATATGTAACATGCTCCATCTACCCTCTTTCTGAGTGACCAAAACCCACGAGACCATGCTCAATTGATGCTTGGAACCAAAGAAAATCTTTACACCTGTGGTGAAACAAATAACGCACACCACGCAACCCTGATAGAACATAACATGTGCAAAACCAATGGTAGAAACCTCTGCACTGATATCCATCACGAAGGTCCCTATTTAAGAAAAGCAATCCTTCCACGCCGTCCGCTTGGCCTTTGAAATATAAACCGCCCGATAAGAACATAATCCAATGCACATCGACACCTAACCCGGGGCATTCCCGACATAGCCACTGGAGCAATGGTTCTGAATCACCCAACGATAAACAATAGGTCTGAATTCCAATATTATATCAAAAAATCTAACATACCAGCAAATAAAGATCCACTCGCAAATCCAAATCTCGATAGCCGCTAAAAAGTGCCGATACACACTATGAACAACAATATCTGTGTTGCCCAAATCCCATGAACAGTTTCATGACTCTCAAGTGCTACACCGCCAATCAAAATATCATAGAACTTTCTAGCATCTTCTCATAAGCTGGAATAAAAGCTTGACCCTTAACTGTACCTATAGACTCAGAATTACTGAGCACCACACTTAACCTCCTGAATTCACTAGGACCATTATTGAAAGCCACACACACTGTCTTAGTCCCGATTATAACTCACATCCATAGATCTTATAACTTACAAATACTCTCTCGGCGAAGCACTCAGCGAAATTACTTCCCCTGAATCATGCATCTATACGAGACATAAATCCTGAATCTTTTTTCCAAGTCCGAACATGAGCCAATAAGGCCAACCATCGCATGCCTCCAACAATCCCTTTGCTTGAATTACCACCAATGGTATATTCTCATAGCTGGAATAATCCACCAATATGCGTCTGACCAGAAATCACGCAATAGTAAACCATACAGCCCAATCATAAGCGGTGGGACTCTCTCACTTAGCTTGAAGCCATCACTTCACAATTCCTGAGTTCGCCCGACTTTTTTCCTCTTATTGGCATATCCTCGCGCCATAAATTATCGAAATTTCTCGGAATCTCCCCGTAAATCACCATCTTCCATATTCTGAATCAACATCCACATTCGCACGACTGATCTCTGTGTTGAACAACCAATACAATTCTTGCAAAAACACCTCCAACCACGCGACCGCTAAACCGCTCACAGGGAATAACCTACTTGATGAAGCAACTTCTGACATCCTTTAATGTTGCTGCACAGGGCATAGTCACCATGACTCTAATAACCTATCGTGAGTCCAAGCTCACTCCCTAACTGCACCGGTCCATTTAACTCTTGTGGACATCAATAAAAGATGTGGCGATATCCTCCCAATTCAGAGTTATGTTGCATCCTCCTTCACGTCAAGCAGCTTCTTTCTGCTATATCAAATCTTCTGCCACATAATGGCCCCTACTTCAAGTTCGCCCCGTAGGCCCCAATCCTTAATCTCTGAAATTCTCCGATGATTCCAAACTCTCATTAAGGCACGTAGTCATCCTACTACCAAACCCATATACAACCCCACCTCTCCCACATTGGCGGGGCTCATCTCTTAATTGACCCCTCGGCCTTGCTCCTCATACTTGGCCCTCTGGAGGTCTTAAACATTGCTTGACACTTTTCACATGTCCTTCCTCATACCGTGTTGCTCGGTTGCTGCTTTAAACGGAATCAATTTTCGCGGCACTTGAATTCACCATCGTTGCTAACTTTAGAACCACTCCAAAGGTCATCTTTATCAATATATCAACATTAAAAATTTTGATTCGATCTTAAACTACCGCACCATGTGATATATGACAGTTGTATCTCCAATACTATTTCACAATATCCTGCTATAAAGGCCAATTGTAGTAGATTATAACGTCAACGAACTTGGTACTTTCCATAAGGACCACGACACCCCATCATAGAAGAAAGGTTCCACCACACTTGCAAATACCAGTCCTCATTACTTCCACCAGCCCAAATCTGACCATCCTTAGTCCGACTACCTTTCCCTTGTCGGGAATAAAATATTGGATCCCTTAATTAAACGCTGAGTAAACTTCCCTTTAATTCATCCACTGCCCCGACGCGGGGCAAACATCCTACCATCAAAACAACGCTACGAAATAATAGCTCATAAGCATCATGGAAACCTGTGCCTAGCCTCAAGGCTCTTAGAAGTCCTGTTACTGAGCTGAGTAATCGAATATCCTTCCATGAGGCGACTAATAGTCCAATCAGTTATACCGAGAAAAACCATCCTACACCACATTCGTAGTGCCACTTCAATTCTTTAAATTCCCGATATCTAGCAAGCGCTTGCATCGCGTAAGATTGAGTAGGAAAGAATCAATGGCATAAGCCTCAAAGGAATCAAACCACACGATAAAGAAATCAAGAAGGCAAGTACTCCTACAGTCCTGTAGCCTCCTGGGGATAAGTACAGATGTCTCCGTACCGATCCGCAAGACTCTATTACACTTGCTCATGACTCTTGAGACCGATGGGAACCTAGTGCTCTGATACCATGCTGTCACGACCTAAAATCCTTTAAGAGTCGTGATGGCACCGGACACCACTGCCAGGCAAGCCAACCAAATTACATAAACAATGTCTCATTTTTAACACTTTTAAAATCTAGGATTTTTCTTCCATATTTAGAAAATTTTGAAAAATATAGTTTCAAATCACGTTTAAGAGCCAAACAGTTAATACTATATTTCAAACCCTCCCAGAACCTGGAGTCACAAGTGCATGAGCATCTAGTGATAAGAGAAATAAAATACAACATTTCGTCTGGACACAATGGACGAAGTAAATACAGAACACTGAAAGGGACTACCTTAGCTGCGGCCTTCTCGAATAATGCAGCTCATCTATTCCCAAAACCATTTGTGCTGCTATGCCAGTAGACCACTGGAGCCACATAATAAACCTGTGAAACAAAATACACAGAAAGCGTAGTATGAGTATATAAACAACGTGTACCCAATGAGTGTCCCACCTAATCCCGAAAGGGTAAAGTGAGATGGTCAACCTTGACACTCACTATCAGTCCAATGATTAATTATCCTTAATAAATATATTAAACATTAGATTTATTTTACAAACATGATTCTAATCCGGATAGAGGAAACAAGTAAGCACATAAATCTTGCATGGAAAATTTCCTTCGGTTCCTTGTTATTATTAACAGTATAATCTCGAGCTTTAGTGTGGTATAACACGACTCAAATGAGTCCAGACATCAGTACAAGCATGCACAAATCATACCGAGGCAATGGCCCGCTCAAACAAAAATAAATGTGCACTTGCCGAGGGTCGACAGCGCGCCTATAGATGCATCTATTAATCTTTCGAGGTGTACGGCTCGTTCCAAAATAAGCATACGCAGAAAGACAATCAGTCAAACAATCAACATGGAGCAAATGCAAGAAAGGTCAATTCTCTATCATAATTTGAGAAAACAAAGCTTAAGTCTTTCCTTTTGAAATCCATTTATAAATTTAATATGATTCAAGCAATTCAAGTCATCAATGGGTTAACAATTAATCCAAATATTACATGCTTTTGGGTCCTAGACTACCCGAACAATAGCATAATAGTAGCAATACACGGACTCTCGTCACCTAGTGCGTACACAAATAGGAGCACACAATATATTTGACTCACCTATGGGGTAATTCCCCCTCATAAGATTAGAAAGGAGACTCACCTCGCTCTGAAGTGTTCCTTCAATAATAGGAATAGACTCCAACCTTAATTCGAAGCCGAACGAGCACCAACTAGTTAAATAACGCAAGAACTAGTCAATAAGTGCTCACAAAGTTGAATTCCAACTAATTAAATGATTTCCTAACCTTTCCCGCAAGTTTTCTAAATTCCGACCCCAGGCCCACAAGCCCGGATTCTGAGATTTGTCGAAGGAATATATTCTCCATAACCTAAGGATTAGTAATATGTAATTTTTAGTTCGTTTCATAGCTAATTAGGTGGTTAAATTATAATTTCATCCAAACCCTAGGTCTAGATCTAACCCTTGATTTTATTTAATTTTTAGTGTTAAGTCTATGTAATATTTATGTATTTAAGCTAAGAGTGAGTGGGGATTACTTACCTCATTATATTATGTGGAAACCCTCTCTTTGGAAGCTCAAGAATCACCCAAGTATGGAGGAAATGAGAGATAAATGAACTTGAACCCATATTAAATAAGCTCACTGCCCCTCTGTGATTTCCCGCATCTGTGAATAGTTGGCCGCATCTGCGGTTTTGGGCAAGGGATAGGTCGACCTTTTAATGGTCTGGGGGCCGCATAAGCGGGTTCCGTTTCTGTGGTTCCTTGGCCGCTTTTGTGGTTTTCCCTGGGCCGACCTGGCCACTTATATGATAAAAGGACAGCTTCTGAGGTCCAAGAGCCGCAGAAACAGTTTTGACAGAAGCAGCAGAAGTTGATCCTCTTAAAATTCTAACTTCGCTTGAACCTCGATCATTTGACGCTCGGGACTCCCGAGCCACGTCCGAACATACCAACAAGTCTGAAATCACGAGGCGGATCTAGTTGCAATCTCGAAACTACCAAAACAAAACTAAATCAAGGAGTCGGAACCCAAAACCATTTTGATCAAACTTAATGAACTTCAAGTTCTTAACTTCCTATCAACGGGTCAAAAATCCCTTAGACTACTCGGATTGACACCAAATTTTACGGGTAGGTCTTATGTGATATTTTGGACTTGTACTAAGTTTCAAACAACGAATTCGAACCTGATACCTAGGTTTTTAATGAATATTTAGATTCCTTAATTACTTAAAACTTCGATTCAATAATTTTACATAAAAATTCCGTACTTGGGCAGGGGACCTCGGAATTAGATTCCGAGCATACGCCCAGGTCCCGTATTTTTCCACGGACCTTTCGAAACCGTTAAATTATGAATCCGGTTTCATTCCAAGAAAGTATACTGAAGTCAAATTTAGCCTTTTAAGAACACCTTAAGGAAATAATTAGTTTTATTTTCACTAAAAACTCTCTTAACTTTCGAACTAATCGCCCCTGCAAATCGTAATTTAGCTAATGAAGTCGTGAAAAATATTATTTAAGGAAACTGGATTCTAAATAGTAAAATGACCAGTCCGGTCGTTACATTTATAAGGCAAAACGACCAAATAGCAACTTAAATTTGTATCTATTATTTCGGTAAATAATTTTTTTATTTGAAAACCTCCACTCAATTAACTGAATGCTAATAAACATATCCGATTGAACGTGTTCTTTATTCACGGTGACATGAATGACACATCACATGCTAACGCTTTATTCATTAACACATGTAAGTTGTGGGATCCACTTTTCAAAAAAATTCATTTTACCAATTTTTTTTATTTATTTTCTTTCTTTTTGTCTTATCAAATTTTATCGTCTTCGTAGTAGTAGTAGCAGCAAAGCTCATGCAACTCCACCACTATTCTACCACTTTGTCATACTTAACTTGTTTATTTTCTTCATCTCAAAACTCTCGTCAAAAGAATCCTAAATCAGTAAAATCAATCATCGCCTCAACAAGTCACCATTGAAAGGCCCAAATTTTTTATTTGTCATGAACAATCCCTCTAACAACAAAAAATTAAAGATGATATTCATTTTAATTTTTCTCAGTGAGGCTTTTAATGAAGGAAAATGGTTGTCTATTTTGATTCCTCATAAAGTGTGTTTTTGATATTTTTTGAGCAATTTAAATGGGAAGGAGTTTTTGAGTGATCTGTATATATATTAGTTATTATAGGGGTCAATTTGTACATATTAGAAGTTAGAGGCGGTCATTAGTTTTTTAGCATAGTGTCAACTAATTAGTTGATAACTAGTTATAAATATATGTACAAGGGTTCATTTTCAGCGAATAAAGAACCGACATTTTCTTCTCTCAAAAACGATCTTCAATGAAATATAACATGGTATTAGAGGAGAGAAGATCAATCCTCAGTGTTCTCGTTCAAACTCATTAGGTAATTTTGAGTTTAACGCTGAGATTTCAATTTCTCCTCTTATTGTTTGTTATCTTGATTGCTGCATCGAGTTGATCGTCAATGGCGACGGAGAAGATCGACCACCTGCATCCATTGTTGCTTCAACCTTCGGACACACCGGGCTTGGTGTTGATTCCAATTCAGCTCACATGCTCTGAAAATTATGGGCTATGGAGCAGATCGATAAAACTGGCTCTAAATGCTAAGCAAAAATTAGGGTTCATCACAGGGACTGCAAAAAGGCATCGTTTGAGGATGCTCTCCATGTGAAATAGGAGATGTGCAATGCAATAGTGCATATGAACTCGGTTTCAAAGGATCTCGCTTGTAGAATCATATATGCCTCTGATGCGCACACTGTATGGGAAGACCTCAAGGAGCGATTTTATAAAGTGAATCGACTAAGGCTTTTTAAGACATACAGAGCAATTTCAAGGTTGTCATAAGGAATCGGCTCCGTTGTTGTTTATTTTACTAAGCTAAAAGTGCTCGATGTATTGGTACCTTCACAAAATTGTGGTTGTGCAAGGGCAAAGGAACATACAGTTCAAATGCATCAACAACGATTAGTGCAGTTCCTAAATGGGCTAAATGACGTATATCATCAAGAACGCAGGCAGATTCTGATGAAGACTAATAAGCCAACTCTTAATCAAGCATATGCACTGATTTCTCAGGATGAGAGTCAACAAGCTATGGAAAATCTATCAGTAACAGAAAAACTAGATCTTTGTCTATGCAAGCAGGAAAAGGACAAAGCTATCGTGGAAGAAAGCAGTTCTTACAGTGCGAGCATTACAAGATGAAAGGACACACTTAAAAAAATTTGTTCAAAATCATTGGGTATCCAGTTGATTTCATGGTAAAGAGAGGATATCAACCAAGAGGAGGACCTATGAAAGTCAATAATGTAGAGGGACCACCACAAGGTGGGAATTTGCAAAGCAAGGGTGGTGATTACTTCTTCACTGACGCCCAATACCAGCAGATCTTGAGCATGCCTAACAAGGAAGGACCCAGTGATACCACAGTGTAGACATAAGCTAACATGGCGGGTAAAATTTGCTCATTTTCTTCAGGTATGCATCCAGATAAGTGGATTGTTGATCCAGGAGATACACACCACATATCTTCTACCCTGCTCTTACATAACATTCAAAGAATTGACAAACATAAAAGAGAATCAGTAAGGCCATCTAATGGAACTAGTGTAGATATAAATCATATTGGTAATTCACAATTATCACCAGACATTATTCTGAAAATGTTCTCCATGTACTAGATTTCACGTTTAACTTGATGTTAGTGTCAAATTTGACAAGGGATATATTATGTACTGCAATTTTCTTGCCTGAATTGTTTGGGTTTCAAGACTTCCACAATGTCAAGAAGAGGAGGATTAGCAAGGAAAGTGAACGGTTGTACTTGCTGGAAAGGGAAAGTAGTTAAAATGTTTATAGTAACTATTAGAAATGAAGGGAGAACATGGGATTCAAGCTGGATATAGAACATAAGGTTAGGTCCTGCTTCAACATTAGTATTGCAGCACATTCTATTTCTGAAGAATAAACTAGATAGAGGCTTACATAATAAATGTTTTATATGCCCTATGGCTATGCAATATAGACTTGCTTTTCCTGAGAGTGAATAGAGAAGCACTAAAGGTTTTGAGATAGTGCATATGGATATTTGGGGACATATAGAGTACCAACTCAGGATATGAAACATTACTTTTCTAGTATTGCAGATGACTACTCAATGACATATTTCTAATGCAATTGAAGAGTGAGACCACTGTATTCTTGAAGCATAAGTGGTTTATGTGAATGGTTAAGAATCAATTTGATACCTCTGTTAACGTAATTAGAACAGATAATGAAACTGAGTTCTTTAACAGTAAATGGAACACCATTACAAGATCAGGGAGTGATTTATTAGAGTAGTTATGCCTACACTCCATAATAAAATAGAGTTGTGGAGAGAAAGCACACTGCAAGGGATTCAAATTTCAAGAAAATTTACCAAATAGATTTTGGGGTGAATGTGTGCAAACTATTGTTTACATCATAAATAGGTTGCCTTCTAAAGTGTTGAGTGGCAGCAGTCCATATGAGTTGTTACACAAAGGAAAACCATCACTTGCTCATTTAAAATTTTTGGTTGCTTGAGATATGCTACAAACTTAGCGAAGGAGGACAAGTTTGCACCTCCACAAAAGTAGTCTTGTTAGGATACTCTTCCACACAAAAGGAATATAGGCTACTGGATTTAGAAAATAACTATTTTTTATTAGCAGAGATGTCACATTCAGAGAATCCATATTTCCTTTCAGAGAATCACAACTGCAGATTAATCCCCACATAGTGAAGCAGAACTAAGAAGATTTTTTGTGTTTACAGCAGGGTAACATACATGTTGCAGATGCATAGAATCCTGAAATGAATGATCAAGCAGTTGAAATGCATGAATTAATTACCTCTTTAGCTCAAACAACAAATCCTGCAAATGAGAATTCAGCAGACCAACTTGAAGATGATGAAGGAGAACAACAGGAAGGAGAACTTGTATCCGCAACACCTGAAAGCCTAGCTGAGGAATCAACAAGTTCTGCTGAAGAAAACCTGATTGTTCCTATCCTAGAATGAATGTCAACATCTGTTGGACCTTCCACTGTATACAATAGGCAATCTTTTAGAGTCAAACAACCACCTATATGTATGCAAGATTATGTTACAATGACGCCAAAGTCCTCACAATATGCTTATTCTCTCTCTCTCTCACCACTTATACTATGACAAGGTCACTCGGAAGCATAAAGATTATTTGCATGCATTCTCAGTGATGAAGGAACCTAATTCATCAAACAAGCAGTAATTACTCAAGAAGGAGTAATATTGGACAAGGACTAAAACAAAGATAAAAAGAGCAACCGGCATACCACATAATTTGGTTTGTGGCCGCAGAGCATGAAGAGACCTTTGATAGATTGTGTGGCCCCAAAAGATGAGGTTCAGAGAGATGTGATTTTGGTCCATGAAGAAGTGCGGATCGTACCATTATTATGTTGTTACAAAATCAAAAGTGTGGCCGTACTCAGAAATATGCGATCAGTAGAATCTGAAGAACTGCCGCCGCACCCAAAATTATGCAGCCGCAGAAGTCCATCCTATCAAGACAACATCAAAGTGAGGATCGCACAAGGAATTGTGCGGCCACAGAACCTCCGCAAGGTCAATTTTGTCCAACAATTTCAGCTGTGTATAAATAGTCTTTTTTGTTAAAATTAGGGTACATCTGAAAATAGATAGTCATTTTTCCTTTACTGTTTTGGATAATTTTGTAATAGTTTATCATTTTAACATTGGAGTTTCTTCCCTTTATCATCTATTATGAGTTTAATCTTATTTTCTTTCATTTTCTCTATGAGTAGCTAATTTCTTAGCTCGGGTTGTAACCCATCCGTACTATTGATACTTAATGGGTGTTTGATTTAGGGTTTGTTTGTGATTGGATTAGTGATATTTAGCCTAGTTCTTGATTGCATTTATGAATTAATGGTTGCAAATATTGATTCATGCCTAATTCACTTGGACTCTACTTGATAAAGAGAGACTAAGTCTAGAAAAACTTGGCTAACATAGAATTGAGGTGACTCAAGAAATTGATAACCCCAATTAAAGGGCTGAATCTAGGTATTGTAAGATTCAACTTGAGCATTTATCACCTTTTTGGTGAATTACCCATTTGAACTTGAGAAAGCCAAATTGGGAAAATCCACTCTAACTACCGAGAGGTATCGAGTGAGTAATTGCATGTGATTTCTATATTACATCCAATTGAACTAGCCCTAGAGCTTACAATCTGTTTCGTAACCACTTAGGTGGAAGTCACGACCCTATATCTTTTATAAACTTGAAAAATAACAACACCAAAAATATTGTTCTCTATATTTTCATTTGCAAATATTAGAAATAATCATTAGAAGTATAAAGAAACAACTAAACATATGGAAGTGCATTTTTGGCACATCATACACTTAGTCTAGATATATACCTAATCCAATATAAGCTCTCTGTGGAATCGGCCTCGACTCACGCCGGGTAATTATAATTGCTTCGAACGCTTCACAATCCCAATCAGTGGTGTGAATTTGGGTGATATCAATTTTTAGCGCCATTGTCGGGAATCGAACCCTGGTCACCTCCGTGACAGGCATGAATACTCACCAACCCGGGTATACTTTTATTGATTTGATATGACATTGGCTTGTAATAACTTTAATACTCTTTTTCTTTTTTCTTTTTTCTCTCTTTCATTATGTATATATTCCTCCCTCCCTTTTGATATATATATTCTATTCCCCTCAGTTTGTATATGTATTTGTCTTACTTTCAGTAGTTTATTTTGAAACTTTTTTAGTTTTTTTTCTTAGTAGTATAAATTCTTATTTACTTTGATAGCTTCTTTTTGATTTGGTAGCTTCTTTTTTATGTTTAAGTGAGCAATAAGATTTTGGCTTTCTTTATGTCACGGTTCTTTCTAAAAGTGGATTTTGTATGAACCAGATGGCTCTTCCCAACGATGGATGGTGTGACAACCTTCTTAAAGGATTGAGTCCATTTTTTATGTTTAGGTAAAAACTTTAGTATTAATGAATAAAAAGATTCAATCATGCTTCACTTGGTACCAACATATTTAACTATGGCCTTATGGTTAAAACAAGTTCTTATCAAGAAATAGCTTAATTAGTGGCCTTTAGACTCTTGTGTTAATTTGAGCAATCATCGAGTGGTTTAGTTGAACCATTAGCGATGTACAATCTTGAATAGGGTTCTTGTGGGACCTCAACTCTATCTTCTTTAACAATCCAATTGTGTGAGAAGTGAGATTTTTGTTGCAAGTATAAGTACCCATGCGAATGGTATATAACTTCCCCGAATGTATTTGTAGGTGAAATTCTATGTTTTGCTTGGCTGGAGAAGTGATTGGAGGCTCTTCTTGACCCGTTTGAAATTTTTTATGTCCCATTGTCACGACCCTAGTTCACCAATTGTGAACATGTCATGCTGGCACCCAGTCTGCACGACTAGGCAAGCCTTCACACTGCGGAATTTAATAATATTCACGAAAATTATAATCAAAGACTGAATAACATGAAGAAATGTATACAGTTGCCGCCTGACACATACACTTTAACACTTACAAATAAGAAAATATCGCTGACACATACACTTTAACACTTACAAATAAGAAAATATCCCAAAGACCCGGAAACCCACGGGCAACACAAGCTAAAAGAGTATCATAATACGCTCTACATCAGAGTATCTAAAACAAACATAGATAGAAGGAGAAAGCTATCTACTACAGCTGGAATGGAATAGAGACTTCGGATGTGCGGACGTAGCGGATATACCTCAAGTCTCCGTAAGATCCCTAAAGCTACTGATAGTGCGCCTCCGTAAGTGGATCTGCACATTAAAGACTTGCGCAGAAGAGGCGTGAGTACACCACAGCGGTACTCAGTAAGTGCCAAGCCTAACCTCGATCGAGTAGTGACAAGGAAGGTCAGGGCTCTACTGAGAATAACACAATAATTTAAGGATACTATATATGAACATGTAAGCTAATAGAGACAACATCAATTTAAGACAGAAAAATTACAAGTCAATTAAAATTTAGTGAAGCAAGGAATTAACACAATAAAATACAACTCAGTATCAAAAGTTCCATGAGGATCTCCTAGGATACTGTCTTGTAGTCATTTTCTCAACTATCTCAGTGTATCTCCCGGGATACCATCCCGTAGTCCATTATATCTGTTTATCCAAAGGATCTCTCGGGATACTGTCCCATAATCAAACTTTCAATGAGTAGGGGGATCTACCAAGAATCGAACCTGTAGTTTCAAAAACATGGGGGACTACTGGAATCCTAGATCGGTAGTCCCAATTTAAATGCAGAAACACAACCAAGGATGTACAGGAAATTCAAATACGAGCACCAACAGTTAGATAAAACTAGCCTAGCATTCTTCAAGTAGAACAATTTAGAAAAATAGGCAATTAAGCAGTTAACTCTGACTAATCATGCTCTTCTAACTAACACATATTAAATTTGCATTTATATCATCAAGTAAGCGAGAAACACGGCCTAAATAATTCAAGTAAAGTGAGTTTTCAATAATTAGCACAAGTACATGCTCATCACCTCGTGCACAAGGCATTTAAATAAACAATTACGAAGTCCTAAGGGGAGAGGTCCCCCGCATAAGGTAAGAAAAGCTACTTACCTCGAACCAGGATAAACCAACTACGAAACAATGTCCTTGCCACGAGTATCCGACTTCGAATGGCCCAAATCTATTCAATCCAATTACGTAACATAAATAACATCTCCAACAACTGATTTCATTATTAAGATTAAAGCTAAGGCGCGAAAATAGGTAAAATTACAAAAATGCTCCTCAGGTCAACGACTCAAATCAAATAACACACATTTTCAGAACTCTCGTACTCTCAGGAGTCTAAACATATAAAAATCTCCCAAATCAGAGGTCAAATGCCCACTCAATGTCAAACAATTAAGTCTATGAATTTTCACCTATTTTTCCAAATTTTAGACGTTGAATTCGAATTTTAATGGCGGATTTAACCAGATATTGATGAAATATAACTAGAAAGGGTCAAAACAACGTTACCGAATAATCTTCTCTTCAAAACCCACTCAAAATCGTCTTCTCCCGAGCTCTCAATTGATTTTCCAACTTTTGAAATAAACCCTCAAATTTTTCCTGTTTCTATACAGTGATTCCCACTTTTGCGGCACAGAAACCGCTTCTGCGGTCCTGCCTTTACAAAAAACCAACAGGTTCTATGGTTTCACTTAAATCCCAGGCTTTCGCTTTTGTGGTCCTTCACTCGCAAAGGCAGTTCCGCATATACGGAAATCCTATCCTTTTCTGCAGTTATGCCCCAAGCCCACGATCCGCTTCCATGTCTCTCCAGCCGCTTCTGCGGTTACCCAGTTGCAGAAGCGAAAATGACAGGAACTGCTGCAAATTTCCTTCTAACTTCAAAATTTACCCGTTAAGCATCCGAAACAAAGCCGAGGCCCCTAGGACCTCAACAAAAAACACAAATACCACCTAATACTTTACTCAAACTTGCACCAATCCTTAAAACATCTAAATCAACGCCGCATTAAATTAAAGATTCAAGCCTAAGAAGTTCAAGTTCATCCAAAATACGCTTTCGATCCAAAAACTAACCAACTCTCGTTCGATTGAGCGGAAATTTTGCACACACGTCCAAAATGTCATGACGGTGCTACAGCAACTTCCGGAATCCCGTTCTGACCCTCAGATCAAAATTTCACTATCGGACTAGAAACCTCCAAATTCTAACTTTCGGCTTTTCTAGCCAAAATGAGCCACGGACATCCAAAACTTATTCTGAACACGCTCCCAACCCCGAAATAACCTAACAGAGCTAATGGAACCATCTGATTTCCATTTTGAGGTTGTATTAACGTTGTTCCAATTACAGACCACTTTCCAACACTTATGCTCTCAATTAGGGACTAAGTGTCCCAAAACACTCCGAATCCTAATACCGGATGTCTCGGAAAACCAAAATAGCAGAAATGAGCTTAGGGAAAGTAGTTAATAGGGGAACGGGGCATAAATTCCTAAAACGACTAGCCGGGTCATAACATCCCCCTACACTTAAACATTCATTTGTCCTCGAACGAGCATAGAGAACATACCTGAAGTAGTGAAAATATGAGGATATCCGCTGCGCATATCCTGTTCGGTTTCCCAAGTCGCTTCTGGCTGACCCTGCCACTGAACCTTTACTGAAGCTATATCCTTTGACCTGAGCTTTCACACCTGCCTGTCCAAGATTGCTACTGGCTCCTAAACATAGGACAAATCCTTGTCCAACTAGACTGAAGTGAACTCCAACACATGAGACGGATCACCATGATACCTCCTAAGCATCGAGATATGAAATACTAGATGAACTCCGGCCAAACTTAGAGGTAAATCAAGCTCATAAGCAACCTTCTCAACTCGCTTCAAGATCTCAAAAGGGGCAATGAACCTCGGACTCAACTTCCCTTTCTTCCCAAACCTCATGATGCCTTTCATAGGCGTGGCGCGAAGCAAAACCCACTCACCAACCATAAAAGAAACATCACAAACCTTCTGGTCAGCGTAACTCTTTTGTCTGGACTTAGCCGTATGGAGTCTATCTTGAATCACCTTAACCTTCTCTACAGCATCCTGTACCAAATCAAATACCCTGGCCTCACTCGGCTCAAACCAATCCACCAGGGATCTGCATCTCCTACCATATAAGGCCTTATATGGCGCCATTTGAATGTTAGACTGATAACTTTTGTTGTAAGAAAACGCAGCCAATGGAAAGAACCGATCCCAAGACCCTCTAAACTCAATCACGCACGCACGAAGCATATTTTCAAGAATTTGAATGGTTGCGCTTGGACTGTCCATGCGTCTGAGGGTGAAAAGTTGTACTCATAGTCACCTGGGTACCTAAATCCTACTGACGGATCTCTAAAACCGTGATGTAAACTGAGTACCCCTGTACGAGATGATAGAAACTGGACTACCGTGCAATCGGACAATCTCTCTAATGTAAATCCCCTCTATCCGCTCCGCTGAGTAGGTACTACACACCGGTATGAAATGAGGCACTTGGTTAGCCGAACCACAACAATCCAAATAGAATTGAATTTCTTCGCAATCAGAGGGAGACCAACTACATATCCATAGTGATCTCCCATTTCCACTCCGGAATTCCCATCTGCTGGTGTCAAATTTGGTTGTTGCATCTGCTGAGGCTGCACATCACAATGCAAACAGGAGTGAACATTTGCTGTGTGAGCAGCAACATTTGTTTCACAATAATATCAGTAAGAATCCTACAATGTTTTGTCAAGGAAATGATACCAATTTGGAGGTCCAGGATCCTGCCAAAGCTGTTACAAATCATACTGTTTTCCCAGTTCAAATAGGGGAGAACTCCACAGTGCCAAAACTGCTTGATACTTCAAACATTACTGCAGGATGTAATGGTTTAAAAGAACATCAGCTTTCAGTATATCTAACCATGGCAGGGTCCAACAAGACTGTGTGATCATTCCTTCAGATACAGCTGCTAATGCTGTATCTAATGCTGCCTTAACTCAAGCAAATCCTGCTTTAGAGTCTACTGGTCATCGACAAAACAAAAGGGAAGATGGACAATGGTCATCGATGACCAACAAAGCAGTAACACCAAAATCCAAAAATAAAATTCATATCGCAGAAAACAATCCAGCTTTACTTTCAATTTCAAACTCTTTTAACTTACTTGCCAATGCCAATGATCGTGAAGGAAAATGCTTGGGAGAAATTTTGCAGCTTTGTGACAGTCAATATAGCTCACAGAATACTGAGGCAAAGAATACATCTCATGTTACTGGTACAAATATGCAAATACAGTCCAAACTTCAAAGTTCACCAACCACATCCACTCCTCATATAAAAAACATTGTCAAAGATTATGGGGAACCTTCAACTTCAAGTAACAAAAAAGGTATTCAACCAAAGTGGAGGGACTTGGTCATTAAATCGAAACTGTGGAAAGACCAACTGGATTATGACGATGAGGAGAGCTGGGGGGAAGGACTCGCTGGTTTTTCATCGGAAGAAGACGACCAAGAGTATGATCAGGATAGTACTGGAGAGGATAGTGATGATTCAGTCAAGCAAAAATCTCAAGGGAAAACTGCAACTAAGAACTGTCGTGCAATTTTGCAACAAACAGCAGCTCCAAACAGTAGTTTAAACTATAATGCCCCAGTTTTTGTTCCAAGAAATAATGCAAAAGCAGTTATTTCAATTGTAGCAACTTCAAAGTTCAACCAGAATGAAACAACACATAATCGCCAACTAAGCTCAACCGAAGCATCAGCTGGCGATCGAATCGCAACTGTGCTGCCACCAACTAGCCAGAATCACGCTACAACAACATAAACACTCTCTAATTTAGAGGACAGGAAATTTTTGGATGCCATGACGCAAACACTGCTTTCAAACCAGAAGCAACAAAGGAATGTTAATTTTCCTTCTGCTGATAGTATACAGAAGCATGTTCACAGGTGGGGCAGCATATCACAACTGCTTCAGTAATCTCGGCTGAGGAAAGACAAATTTTGGATGCGATGGTAAATACAGATACTAATCCTATTACTGGTAGTTATGTCATGAGCAGGAACAAATCACAAAAACAAAAAAATGCAGTTATGGCTAATGCACAAATAACAACTCAAGGCGATTTTCAAGAATTGCCAACTCCTATTTTGACAGGAAGACATATATATGAAGAAGAGGTAGAAGAGGATATGTTAAAGCAATGCCGAGTAGACGCTTCAACAAAAGGAGATTTGTTACCATTGCATAGTGCAAGAAATAAGAAGTCTCGTCAAAGGAAAAGAAGTTGGGACGGCAGGGTGTTCGAAGACGTCAACATAAGGAGGCGCCCAATGAGAAATGCAAAACAAAAACAGGTCGCTCAAACAATACTTTCAAAATCCAATCGCCTGAAGAATAAAGCATGAATTTTGAAGACCTTTTGAAAAATTATGTGGAAGAAGACAACATTTTACAAATCGAAACTTTCACAACAAAAGAGAAAAGAGGGCACCTATATGGCTTTACCATCACATTAGTATTATTCTATGTAATATCATCACAGAGCATGTTATAAACTCTGTGATGATCATTCAATTCTTAGTTCTTGCGAGTTCTTTCTTTTTACATGCTTGCTAGTCCAGGAGGCTTTTATTTGCCTCAATAGGATAGCTAAGGTAAGGTCTATGCGGGCTGTGTTATATGGGTAACATTACCGGTGTAATCCGCCTTATTTTATTTCTCCTATTTGTTGTAATTTTCCTTTTCCTATTATTTATGAAACCTAACCCTAGGCGATTGCCTAGTGGACCCAAAACAAAACAAGGATGTACAGAAAATTCAAATACGAGCACCAACAATTAGATAAAACTATCCTAGCATGCTTCAAGTACTACAATTTAGACAAATAGGCAGTTAAGCAGTTACTTCTTACTAATCATGCTCTTCTAACTAACACATGTTAAACTTGTATTTATATCAGTCAAGTAAGCGAGAAGCACAGTCTAAATAATTCTAGTAAAGTGAGTTTTCTACAATTAGCAGAAGTACACGCTCGTCACCTCATGCACAAGGTATTTAAAGCAAGAATTATGAAGTCGTAAGGGGAGAGGTCCCTCACACAAGGTTAGACAAGCCACTTACCTCAAACCAACGCAAACCAACTATGAAACAATGCCCTTGCTACAAGTATCCGACTCCAAATGGCCCAAATTTATTCAATCCAATTACATAACATAAACAACATCGCACACAATTGATTTCATTATTAAGACTAAAGCTAAGGCGCGAATATAGGTAAAATGACCAAAACACCCCTCAGGCCAATGAATCAGAATAGAATAATTTTCACATTTTCATAACCCTCGTACTCTCACGAGTCTAACCATATAAAAATCTCCCAAATCAGAGGCCACATTCCCACTCAAAATCAAACAATTAAGTCTAAGAAGTTTCACCCATTTTTCCCAATTTTCGAACTTGAATTAGAATTTTAATGGCGAATTTAACTATTTATTGATGAAATTGAACTAGAAAGGGTCAAAGCAATGTTAACCAATGATCTTCTCTACAAAGCCCAGTCAAAATCGCCTTCTACCGAGCTCTTAATTGATTTTCCAACTTTTGGAATAAACTCTCAGATATTTCCTATTTCTGAATAGTGATTCCCGCTTTTGCGGCACAGGGACCGCTTCTGTGGTCCCGCCTTTGCGGAAAACCAACTGCTTCTGCAGTTTCACTTAAATCCTAGGCTTCCACTTTTGCGGTACTCCACTCGTAGAGGCAGTTCTGCTTGTGTGGAAATCCTATCCGCTTCTACTGTGGGCGCTAATACTTTTACCCAATAATGGTATCTGGGTCAATTTTCCACAGGGAGCTTCAATTGGAGTTGAGTGTTTGTATGGTCTAGGACTGCGCTTTAGCTCCTAATTGATCTTCTAATATTTTGGCTTTCTTTTGATTATCAACTACAATTTATCAACTACAAATTTAAAGCTAAGCTATGCTAAGATATTAATTCTTGGTTGTATGCAATATAGAGAAAGGCACTAGGGTCGTGGCAATTATCTAGGTGGTCAACTAACAGGTAGATATTCCTAATGCAAGAATGATGAATATGGGACTTATGCTATAGTCGTTGCACTTTTGCACCCACTATCACACCTCTCGGTAGAGAGAGTGATTTTGCCTAATTGATTCTCTCGAGACCAATTTGGTAGGCCAATTTTCCCAAGAAACTTAGGGTTCAATATGGGTAATTATTCTCTCAAGGTTTAACCCGTTAATTGGGACTACCATTCTTATGGGTCCATCCCAATTCCTTGTTTGAATTAATCTTGCAGTCATAGACTCTCTTTCTCAAGAAGAGTCAAGACCCACAAAGCTAGACTTAGTGTTTGCAACCACCAAATCTAATGAAAACATAAGATTAACCTAAATAACAAACACCCAACATCATTCATGCATTAAACAATCACACCCATTAATTACCCACACTAGGGTTGAGCCACAACCATAGCTAATGGGTTTAGCTAGACATAGTAGAAACATAAATTGAATAAATAGAAGATAAAATCAACATATTAATTAACTACAAAATTCTACTCAAATCCACATTAATACAAGATGAAATTGCCCAAAATACTCCAAAACATCGAAGTCACAAGCTCAACTGTTGTCTGATATCTAATACTTGACATAAAAAAGTAAAAAGTTCTATTTATAGTACACAGGGAAAACTGGAAAATTGACATTGGCGTGAACCGCGTAGGGGTGAGCGCGGACTACTCAAGTTAGCTTTGAAATTACACTATCTCTAAACTTCCTTGCATGGTTGTATGGCAAAACAGTGCGGATCGCGCATGATACAATAGACTTGGCACAGTCTCTGAACTCTATTGTGCGGCCGCGCGACACATCAGTGCGGACCGCGCAGGTAAACTTGTTCCCCACTTCTCTTGTCTTATGACACTTGTCATATTTCACTCATTTTTTAGTTGATCCTTGACATTTGTCTTTTGTCGCTCAAATCTGCAATCAAGCGCAACTTGTAAGTATTTTGGGACTAATTTATGGCAATTTACGTACAAAGCTTAGGAAAGAATTGGTATAAAATATGTAAAAATCATAGTTATCACTGCCCCAAGCCCATGATCCGCTTCTGCATCTCTCCAGCCCTTTCTGCGGCTCCGCTTCTGCAGTTACCCAGCTGCACAAGCAAAAATGACAGGAGACCTACTGCAAATTTCCTTCTAACTTTAAAATTTACCCATTGAGCATCCGAAACACATCCGAGGCCCCCGAGACTGCAACGAAAAACACTAACACCAGCTAATACCTTATTTAAACCATGTCATAAGCTTTGTTGTATGGAAGTTTCATACAATTACCACCCGCCAGTTTGTTCACAATACATTGGTTGGTTGTGTTGATGCCCCAATAGAACGTTTTTTATATCATCACGTCATTCATATCCTTGTTAGGGAACTCTTTCACCATCGTTCTAAGCCTCTCCCTTATCTAATGTAAAGGTTCCGTCGGCTATTGCTTTAAAGCTAGAATCTCATCTCGAAGAGTCTCCATATGACTAGGAGAAAAGAATATGACAATGAATTTATCGGCCAACTCATTCCACGTAGTTATGTAAAGATTTGGGAGTCTTTCCAACCAATCCAATGCTTTCCCTCAAAGTGAGAAGGGGAAAAGGCTTAATCTCAGTGCATCTTCCGAAACATTCATCTGCTTGCTCCCCCAACAAGTATCGATAAACCCTTTCAAATGCTTCTATGCATTTGGATCCGAGGCGCTTGTGAAGTACCTTCATTGTTCGAGCAAAGTGAGCATGACATTGGTGATTTGGAAGTTCCCCGCCCAGATTCGGGGAGGAACTATTGCACTTGCGTACCCTTGATTGGGTAGAACTCTTGGTGCCACTCATGGTGGAGGTGGAGGAGGGACTGGTATGTTTTCATTGGCATTAACATTTGCATTATCATTTCTACCCCATCTTTATGCTTGGGGTAAAACCTCCTCTTGTTCTAGGTCTTCCACTTCCTCCACTCACGTTTCCAAGAGCATCTTGTGTGTTATAAGCCATTGGTATCTGAGTGAATTGACACAAATAAATTAAGTATATAGAAGGAAAAAGAAGCAAAACACAAAATTAGCCAACAAATAGCCAGACACTGAAAAGCTCCCCAGCAACGGCACCGAAAAGTGGTCTAGGGATGCGCTTTAGCTTATAATTGATCTTCTAATATTTTTGGTTTTCTTTTGATTATCAACTAAAATTTATCAACTACAAATTTAAAGCTAAGTTATGCTAAGATATTAATTCTAGGTTGTATGCAATATAGAGAAAGGTGCTAAGGTCGTGGCAATTACCTAGGTGGTCAACTAACGGGTAGAGATTCCTAATGCAAGAATAATGAATATAGGACTTATGCTATAACCGTTGTACTTTTGCACCCACTCTAACACCTCTCGGTAGAGAGCGTGATTTTGCCCAATTGACTCTCTCGAGACCAATTGGGTAAGCCAATTTCCCCAAGCAACTTAGGGATCAAGTTGGGTAATTACTCACTCGAGGTTTAACCCGTTTATTAGAACTACCATTCTCATGGTTCCTTCCCAATTCCTTGTTAGAATTAATCTTGGGGTAATAGACTCTCTTTCTTAAGAAGCGTCAAGACCTACTAAGCTAGACTTAGTGTTTACAGCCACCAAATCTTAATGAAAACATAAGATTAACCCAAATAACAAACGCCCAACATCATTCATGCATTAAACAATCACACCTATTAATTGTCCATACTACGGTTGAGCCACAACCCTAGATAATGGGTTTAGCTAGACATAGTAGAAACAGAAGTTGAAGAAGTAGAAGATAAAATAGATATATTAATTAACTATAATATTAATCTACTCAAATCCACGTTAATACAAGATGAAATTGCCCAAAATAGGCTAAAACTTCGAAGTCACGAGCTCAGCTGTTGTCTAATATCTAATACTTGACCTAAAAAGGTAAAACATTCTATTCATACTACAAAGGAAAAACTAAACTAAAATACCCCTGCGGATCAGGCGCGGACCGCGCATAAATGTCGTGCGGCCGCGTAGAGGTATTGGTCTTCACTTCTCACATCTGAAGTTGGGGACCTGGATCGCACAAATATGTAGTGTGGTGGCACTGGATGAAGGGCACGGACTGTATAGAAATGGGGTGCGGCCGCGTGGACAACTTGGCAAAAATCCATACACTCTGAACTTCATCCACGCGGACCACACTGATTTGGTGTGCGGCCGCGTGGGCTTTTGCCTTGATTTCCTGAGTCTCAGAACTCACATTGCCGCGGACTCCGTAGGAGTGAGCGTGGACTGGGCATGTTAGCTTTGAAATTACACAGTCTCTGAACTTCCTTGCACGGCAGCGTAGCAAAGCAGTGCGGACCGCGCAGGATACCATGGACTTGGCACAGTCTCTGAACTCTTCTGCGAAGGCCGCGTGGCACATCAGTGCGGACTGTACAGGTCAACTTGTTCCCCACTTCACTTATCTTATGACACTTGGCTGATTTCACTCCTTTTTTAGCCGATCTTTGACATTTATCTTCTTGTTGCTAAAACCTGCAGTCAAGCGCAACTTGTAAGCATTTTGGACTAATTTATGGATATTTACGCACAAAGCTTAGGCAAGAATGGGTATAAAACATGTAAAAATCATAGTAATCATAACCCCAAGCCCAAGATCCGCTTCTGCATCTCTCCAGTCGCTTTTGCGGCTCCGTTTCTACGGTTACCCAGCCGTAGAAGCGAAAATGACAAGAGGCCTGCTGCAAATTTCCTTCTAGCTTCAAAATTTATCCGTTGAGCGTCCGAAACACATTCGAGGCCCCCGGGACCTCAACCAAAAACACCAACACAAGCTAATACCTTATTCAAACTTGCACCAATCCATAAAATATCTTAAACAATGACGGAAACCCGATTAAATCAAAGATTTAAGCCTATGAACTTCAAGTTCATCCAAAATATGCTTTCTATTCAAACCTAACCAACACTTGTCGGATTGACCTGAAATTTGCATGCACATCCCAAATGACATGATTGTGCTACAACTACTTCCGAAAATCCATTCCGACCCTTAGATCAAAAATTCACTATCGGATTGGAAACCTCCAAATTCTAACTTTCGGAAATTCTAGCCTGAATGAGCTACGGACATCCAATATACATTCCAAATAAGTTCCCAACCCCAAAATCACCTAATGGAGCTAGTGAAACCATCAGATTTCCATTCTGAGGTTGTCTTCACACTGTTCTGATTACGGACCACTTTCAACACTTAAGCTCTTATTTAGGGACTAAGTATTTCAAAACACTCTGAATCCTAACACCGAATGACCCTGCAAACCAAAATAGTCGAAATGAACTTAGGGAAAGCAGTTAATGGGGAAACGGGGCATAAATTCCAAAAATAACCGGCCGGGTCGTCACACCCACCAATGTTGCTAACCCTAGTCAACCCATTTGAGCCTAAGACATTTCTCATTTAATAGCCATGTTATAAGCCCTTACCTAATTTGTAATGACCATCTCTTGGATCCCTAGCTTTCCTTATCACTCTTGAGAAATTATTGGCTAAAAATTAAATTTGGGGGAGAGACGAGGAGGTTAGAAGTGGTAAAAAGGCGGATAAATAAAATGAGAGGCAAAGAAAAAGAAAGAATGAGCAAAAGAAAAATACAAAAAAGAAAGTGAATAAAGTGAAGAGTTGAAGGGATTAAATAAAAAGAAATAATGCAAAGCATGGAGAAAATAAAGAAGGAGAAAATGACCATCATGTCCGAGAAAGAGTGATGTTAAGTCTCTCTAGTTCCTTCGAGGAAAAAAATATGAGCCAAAAGAGAAAAATGGAGTGCTTAAGGAAAGGTGATCTCGTTCCTATTCCAACATTCCTTACCCTAATCCAATAAGCTTTCATTACATTCCATAAAAGCCCTACGTGATTTCAAGCTAAGTGGACTTACATTACTGGTTATTTACATGAGGGACAAGCATATGATACCTAGATCCGTACTTGTGACATTCTTTTGAGAGAGAAGAGAGAACTTTTCACAAACCCTTGAATTAAATGCTACATTATTAAGTGAGATATGCTAATAGAGATCATAGAAGGATGAGTTTGAGATCCATAATGACCTACATGAAAGAATGCGCTTCCTTGATGAATAAAGTCAACTCTTGATGCTCTAGTGTCATGTTTGAACTATTGTACTTCAAAAGTCAAATCATTGCATTGTTATTAATTCATCAGTAGTGTGGGTAATTATTGGTTCCAATTGATGTGTGTTTGATTTACCTTAGGCTAGATGAAATAGATTTTTTCTTGTCGAAGTGGGAATTACCTTATTTGCTGGAGGACAAGCAAAAACTTGATTTTGGGGGAGTTGATAAGTAGGTATTTTGACTACTTATTTTTGCCCTTATTACTTTCAATTTAACTCAAAAATGCTTAAAAGGTATTCCCGATAACTGATAAAATGTTCTTACATACAGGATTATTGGAATGTGAGCGAAAGAGATAAAAATCAACTCAAGATGAAATAATTTTGGACAAGGACTAAAACAAAGAAAAAAAGGACAAAGTCCAAACTGCATAATTTTGTGTGCGGCGGCAGAGCATGAAGAGACCTCTGATTGATTTTCTTTGCAAAGTGCGGATTGTACGATTATTGTGCGGCCGCAGAAGATGAAGTTCAGAGAGATGTGGTTTTGGTTCATGAAGAAGTGTAGAATGCACCATTATTGTGCGACTGCACTGAGAAATTTGTACCGCAGAACTCTCGCATGTCAAATCATGAGCTCAAGAGTACAACCGCACTCATAAATGTGCAGTCCACAAAATATGAAGAAGTGCGTCCGCAACCCAGAATTGCAAGGCCACAGAAATCCATCTTGTCAAGCTAACATCAAATTACGTACGACACAAGGAATTGTGCAGCTGCAGAACCTTCGCACGGGTAATTTTGTTTGATAATTTCAACTGTGTATGAATAGTCTTTGTTAACAAAACTGGGGCAAGTTTTGAACATCTGAAAATAGATAGTCGTTTTTCCTTTACTGCTTTGGATATCTTTGTAATAGTTTATCATTTTAACATTGAATTTTCTTCCGTTTATCATCTATTATGAGTTTAATCTTATTTTATTCTTTATCTTCTTCAATTTTCTCTATGAGTAGCTAATTTCTTAGTTAGGGTCTTGACCCAACCCTACTATGGGTACATAATGGGTGTTTGATTTAGGGCCTGTTTGTGATCGGATTAGTGATATTTAGCCTAGTTTTTGCTTGAATTTAAGAATTAATGGTTTCAAACATTGATACACGTCTAATTGACTTACTCTGTACTTGAGAAAGAGAGACAAAGTCTAGGAAAACTTGGCTAACATAGAATTAGGGTGAACTCAAGAAATTAATAGTCCCAATTAAAGGGTTGAATCTAGAGATAGTAAGACCCGACTTGATCATTTATTACTTGTTTGATGAATTAAAAATTTGGACTTGAGAAAGCCAAATTGCAAAAAATCACTCTAACTGTCGAGAGGTGTCGAGTGGGTATTTGCGTGTGATTGTTATATTACATCCCAACCAATCAAACTTTCCCTAGATCCTACAATCCTTTAGGTCACTACCTAGGTGGAAGTGATGACCCTAGATCATCTAAAAACTTGAAAAACAATAATACCAAAAATATTGTTCTCTAGCTTTTCATTTGCAAACATTAGCATAATCATTATAAGTGGAAAGAAACAACCAATCATGTGGAAGTGCATTTTGGGCACATCATGCACGTAGTCTAGAAATATACCTAATCTAATATAAGCTCGTTGTAGAATTGACCCCGACTCACATTGGGTAATTATAATTACTTCGACCATTTCATAATCCCAATCAGTGATGTGAATTTGGGCGACATCAATCTTTGGCGCCATTGTCAGGGATCGAAACTGGATCACCCCGTCACTGGCGGGAATACTCACCAACCGGGTCTATTTTGATTGATTTGATATGACATTGGCTTGTGATAACTTTAATACTCTTTTTGTTTTATCTTTATTCTCTTTTTCATTATGTATATATTCCTTCCTCTCTTTTGATGTATATATTATATTTCCCTCAGTTTGTATATTTATGTGTCTTACTTTCAATAGTTTATTTCACAGCTTCTTTAGTTTGTTTTTCTTAGTAGTATAACTTCTTATTTGCTTTAATAGCTTCTTTTTGAATTGGTAGCTTCTTTTTTATTTTTAAATGAGAAATAAGCCTTTGATTTTCTTAGTGCCACGGTTCATTCCAAAGGTGAATTTAGTGTGAACCGGATAGCTCTTCCCAACGATAGATGTCGTGACAACCTTCTTAAGGTAATGAGTCAGTTTTTTATGTTTAGGCAAAAACAGTAGTATTAGTGAATAAAAAAGGTCAAGTATGTTTCGCTTGGTAACAACACATTTAACTACGGCCTGAAAGTTAAAAATAAGTTATTAGCAAGAAATAGCTTTAATTAGTGACCTTTAGTCTCTTGTATTAGACCTTTAGTCTCTTGTGTTAGTCTGACAAGTACAGTCAACAGGTTGACTAAATTTGCGTCCAAATAGCGTCCACTTATGGTCGCTAAAGTATTTCAAATATTTTTTTATTCTTTTCGTAAGTTTGGCGACCAACTTTGGTCGCTTTTTTGACAGACCAAATTTGATCGCCATTGTTTGGTCGCTTTTTGACCGAATTCTAGTAGTGAATTATCGAGTGATTTAGTTGAACCATTAGTGATTTTCAATCTTGAATAGGGTTGTTATAGTCCCCCCTGCTTTATCCTCTTTAACTCCATCGCTTTGGGATTATTCAATAAATAAAACTTGCAATTTAAAAAAAAAGATGGAGGCTTTAGTTGGAATTCAATTGATTTGAGATAAAATCTAGGAAAATGGACTGAATCACATTGCAAAATTTGACGACAAAAAATTTTATATGTAAACACACTATGGGAAAGGGATGGTAAGATTATCTACTAGTTCAGAAGAAGAGATGAATGGTGGTACTAGAAAAAAAGAAAAGGAGAACATGTGGTTTTGGTGGAATATTGATCGATTACTGCATCAACAAAGATACTTCACATTGCCTGGTATGGATGATATTGTCCAATCTCTTTCAACAATTATGATAGCCATTTACCCTACATAAATATCAATTTAACATTTCAACCAAGCCACCTTGTTTTCTCTTGTTATGTTCTTCTTGCTCTATGTAATGCATGTAGTCCTCCTCATGTTCTAGAGATATTGCAGGGGATAAATGGGCCCTGGACTAGTAAGGCAGTTCTTTTTTGCTTTAAACTAACAAACAAAATAGCTAAAAGGACTAAACTTGCCTTAAACATGGATGTAGGAAGCAACTTGCTGACTTTAATTTCCTTTCAGTGGCAATTTATGTATCACTGGCTTTGTCTTCTGTCTCCCCCATGTGCTTTACTATTGTAACTCTTCAAGTTATGTAAGAATTATATGTGTTGTGATTATTTGAGTTATGTGCAAATTCTTTTTGGCAAATGAAAGTTTTGTAATAGCTCTTGTGATACGTGAATAATAAACGGTAGTATAGATAGGTAATGATTAATTGAAATGTGTATAATGTGTTGAAGTGGTTAAACTGTATGGGACTCATTGAAGTGATCAAACTATGTGCAAAAATATGCAAGTGATTGAATGTCTGCAAATGTTGAGAAAATGAACTGTATACCAGTTGTAGGGGTAATAGGAGTTGTGTAGTGGTGCTTGGGAATTTGTTTCGGGGGCCCTCTGACAGGTAGACAAGTCTAAATACAAAGGAAACTCTGGCGAAATTTTCGTAAATTTAGGGAGTTAGCTAAAAGTTGAGAGTGGCAATATGTTTCAGGTTATAAAGAGCAAAAGAATGCAATAAGACTGTTAATAAGTGAACATTAATCCTCATTCGATGATGAATGGTCTTGAGTGGGGAACCATGTGAGGCCCCGTGAAAATTTTCACTCAAACCCGAGTCTCTCAGTCCCTAGTTAGGGTCAGGTGTTCAAAACTCATAAAAATTCATTGCGGCAAGCTTGCAGGCTGCGGTTCGTACTCTTTGTACTGATCTATGCTTCTAAAAATCAAGAAATCAAAGTTTTCCAGAAAAGTGCTATTACACGGTCCATAATGCGGTGGCAAATCAAGTATGCAGACCGCATTTCTACCGCAAAGTGAGTCAGTATGTTGGATAAATTGAGGTTAAACATGCGGTCCATTATGCGATCGCATAACCAATATTCAGACCGCATAGTTGTCGCATAATTTCTTTGAAGATTTTGTGAAGATAAGTTCTGCGATGCATTATGCAACAGCAGAACAGGTGTGCGGGCTGCATTTCCGTCGCATACCCAAACAGAGATGTTCAGAGTTTTGGAGTACTTTTGCGGTCCATTCTGTGGACCTCATTTCTTCTTTGCGGTCGCAAAGTGCGATCGCATACCTGACTCAGGCTCTTATTTTTATAAATTTTAAACCCGACCACTTTTTCAATAAAACACCCCAACCCATCATTTGAACGTATTTTTTAAACAAAACTAGAGAGATGGAAGGGAGAATTCTAGAGAGAGAAGTCCTACCTTCATCAATTCGATATTTCAAAGTCACCTAGGCAGGGAAATTTGAAGAAATCATCTTCGTTCTTGCAGCAAATTCCCCAACCCTTTTTCATTGGTTTTCAGATTTAAACAAAAATGGGGATTCTCATGCATTAATTCCTAAAAATATGAGTTGAACCTTTGTTGATACTTAAATTTTTCATATGTATTTTTATACGGAAAATATATATATATATATATATATATATATATATATATATATATATATATATATATATATATATATATATATATATATATATATATATATATATATATATATATATATATATATATATATACATATATATATATATATACATATATATATATATATACATATATATATATATGTATATATATATATATATATATGTATATATATATATATATATATATGTATATATATAAAAGCATACCCAAGTGTTTTGGTATTTTTCTCAAATTTTTAAAGATTTTCAAAATCAATTTATTATCTATTTTAGCAGTGCAAGATCCAATGATTATTCCCAAAATTATTATTTTTGGTGAATAACATATTTTATTTTCACATTTACATACAAATATAATTAAGGTAATTTTTAAAATATTTGTAACATTTATCTGGTATTTTGAAGCTAAATTGTGTATAATTGTAATTATAGCCTATTTTACAATTAACAATATTTTTATAATTATAAAATCAGTTCCAGTATTTTTAGATTAATACTTATACATTATTATTTAATTCGGTGCTTTTAATTTATTTTAAAAGTTATTTTAACTATTTTATACAAAATAAAAGGGAGGAATTGACTATTTAACACCTAGCCTATTATTATTGCAAGTCTAGCCCCAATTTAACCCCACCCCATCAGATTACTTTAACCCAATTGACCCAAAACCCAATTAAATTAACCAAGCCCATTCCCCAATATAACCCAGCTCAATCCCCAATATAACCCGGTCTAATCTAAGCCGTTGATCAAATAAGATCAACGGTCCAGATTTAATTCCCTTAATTAAATTTAAACACCCCACCCCAAAAAACCCCTCATTTCCGTGTGACAGTCTCTCTCTCTCTCTCTATATCGTATCTCCCTCTCCCTTCTCTCTAGAACCTTCTAGTTCTTTCTTCTCCGATAATCTCCACTGTTTCACCGGCCACCTCTAATCTCACCCTATTCGACCATCAACCGCCATAAAACCCTAGCTCACTGATTACCTCTATTTTGATACCCCAGAAACCTCCACCATGCGAATCGCTCCCTAAAAGCTCTGCATGGTTTGTTTCCGTCCATCTATGGCTACCTCCCTTTAACCTCAAGGCCCTGATAGGCCTCTTATCGTTCTGTTCAACACCTATAGGACCTTCAAGATTTATGGACCATGGTGATTTAAACCTGGAGTTCCTGGTTCTACTGCTTCTGAGTTCTCCGGTGTGATTTCAGGCGAAATTATGCCCCATATGTCACGATCTATAAAGTTTCGACAGGTTCTCTCCACTTCTATTAGGGTTTTTCCTTTTTTTTTGGAAACCCTAATACTCTCTTGAATCTCTCAAAAGCAGTGTTATTTCATGATATTTTCATGTTTTCCTCTATTTTCTTCTTATTCTCAAGTTTATTCTAAAAGATCCTTTACTTTGAACCCCTTTCTACTTTCTTTGAAATTAAGGTTTCTTGAATTTCTTTTTATGCATGCTTCGATTGGTTTTCTTTATGATTAAAACCTTGTCTTTGTTTATTCTGACATATTTTTATACTCTTACTATTTTTTTTAGTATTACTCTGCTAAAACATGTTTCTTCATTTGATCATGTGTGCTAGCATGTTTCATTGCTTTGATTATCTGTGTTAGCCTAATTTCCTTTTCCTTGCCTCAATGTAATAGCATGTTTCCTCGTCTGATTGTGTGTATTAGAAAAATTTTCCTTGCTTTGGTTCTGCCTGCTGGCCTATTTGCTTGATTCTTGTTAATGTTTCATGATCACCATGCTTCGAATATGTCCTGCTGAATCTTAACTTATTATCACTATCTCTAAGTGGTTGTGTTTGTTCATCTCTTGTTCCTTCCTGGCTAATTTTGTTCGCTAATTTTGTTCATTCACCTCTATTTATATGTTAAGAATACAGAATCATGACTTACATGATTGATTCTGATTTTCCTTGATTGATTAGTAATTCAAAACTTTCTTTCAAAACCCTAGCATTCTATTCGCCTGTTTTAAAGTAACTGATCTTTGTTACCTTATTTACTATATTACTTTATATTACCTATCCTTTCCTTAGTTTGAATTTTCCTGAATTTGGTCTTACTCGACTAATATATGCAAAACTGAACCTTGACTCCTTTCTTATTTAAACATATGCTGATTTTTCCTACTTTCCTTATGTGGTTCTTAATCTTTTTGTTTGATTTTAATTCCCCTAATTAATGGGAGTACTTCCTTGATTCTTTGATTAATTGATTCTGAGTTCTTCAATTAACATATTTCCATGATTTTTATCTTATTTTACCACCTACTTTTAACAATAAATACCCTAAGTATTTACACAAAACACACAACAATCTTCTGACTTACACACACCACTAAATACTTTCAAAATCTGCTTTCTCTCTTGCTCTCTTGCTCTAATGCTGTTCTCTGCTCCTGCTTATTATTAGTCGGATGAAAGCCAAGACTAATATAGTGTTACTACTTTATTTTTGCATCCTTCTCTTTCTCTTTTACTCGTATGCCCTAATGAATTTTCAAGTCTCACACCAATGTGTGTATTTTTGTTTCAGTTCATTATCTTTGTGATTCTATTCTACTTATGCGTCTCTTGCTCAATGTATGATTGATTCTTTGCTTTAATACTTCACCATGTCTTCTGATTTACATGCTAAGTCTGACTTTGTCTGCTCCTAACTTTACTTGCTGTGCTAATGTGTTGTTTTTACACAATAGCATATCTAAACTTTACTGCCTCCCAGTTCCCCTGAATCCCACTACTAGAAATAACGCCTATGGCAACGAAACTTTATGCATCATTAACAGAATTGTTGCCATACACCATGTATCGCAATGGTCTTAACTGTTGCCAAAAGTGCTGGAGTATTTCGAAACACTTTACTAATCTAACTGTTTCCATTGTTTAGGAACCGTTGCCATATATAGCACTATAGCAACGATTGTCACAAACGTTGTAATAGTTGTATCGATTGGCACGATATTAGGGAAAATTTACCTATGGGGACAGTTATGGTTTGCTTCCTAATTTTCCCTCTTCTGTTTCATCAAACCCGCCAATTTATTTTTTTTATTAGTATTTTTTACTCTTATTTCTTGTTAAAAAAAATGTAAAATCACATAACCATTTCAGACTAAATCTATAGCCTCTTTCTCCACTTTCGTCACCCCCAATTTCATCTACAACTTTTACCCCCAATCTCTCTCTCACATCCAAATTTCCAACATAAAATAGTGCAATTAGTGTTATTAGCCATTCTTTTTCTCTCAATCTGCTTCAGTACTCAGCCCCAAAGTTCAAGAGAATAAAAGCAAAAAATAAGCGAAGAAAATTAAAGAAATGGCAATCAAAGAGTTATAGCCTCCCCAACACACCCAATTACTGTGTGTGGGTATGTAAGTATATATATATATACTGAACCAAGGTATCAGTTTTTGTTAGTTATATGCTGGTTTCAGTTAGTTTTTTTAAATCAAGATTCAAATTTTTTTGCAAAGGTCTGGCAATATTAACGTTGCAAAAGTTGGGGTGCTGCTTACGTATAAACTTGGTACTGGCCTGGTGGTTGCACGAAGGTCTGATGGTTCACGGTTTGCACCATTTGCTATAATATCAGCCGGTTTGGGATGGGGTGCGCAGGTATACTCTAAATTAATGCAGTCAGTTTAGCTAATATATAATACTAAATTTTCGAAATTCTGATGAATTGAGTGATTGACCATGTTGTCTTTAATCAGATTCTTTTTTTTTTCTGCTAAAGGTTGGATCAGAATTGTAAGTATTTTATGTCAAAGTGATACAAAAAGATCCATGGGCATGTAGTTGCCATTTTTCTTTACCCTAATTGACAAACACTTTTTGGTTTTTAAGGAATTAAGAATTTGATCCATTTATATTTTCTAGAATGAATGGCTTATTCTCCTATTAACTGAATAGTAGAGCACATATTAATTGGGTGTTTTTTGCTACTTTTTTTGTTAAATTTGTCTGCATCATAATCCTTTGCTAGGTCTATTTGGATACAGCGTCTCTATCCCGGGTGGGGTAAGGTCTGCATACACACTACCCTCCCCAAATCCCACTAAGTGAGATTATACTGGGCTGTTGTTATTATTATTGTTGTTGTTGTTATTGTTGTTATATTCAATTTTTTTGCAGTACCCATGATTTGTTTTCTTTGTGTTGCTTTTCCCATCTTTGTCCTTTTTTGCAAAATTTTCGGCTGGATTACTTTAAAATAAGATTATTGCCATCTTTCTCCATTCAATTGACCCATTTGCCACAGTCATGGGACCTGAACATCCAGGCCGCTTAAGATTGTATGGTCGTGGGGTTACAAAGACTATCTTGAAACAAAAATCTGAAAAATTCTGGAGCCTCTTCAAAGACTAGTGATGAGATAATGGAGAAAAAAAAATGAAGGAAATAGAATAGAGAATGCAACAAAAAAAAACTTCGAGGAACAACAGGAAACTTGGCGGAAACAAATTACACTTAATGTCGTTAAACAACTTCAGCATATTAACCCGGATTTACGAATTGATCCTAATATGCTAGCATTCGGTGGTCGTTCACTTGGAGAAGCTTCCTCTGCACAACAAGCTGCAATTCAACTAATCAATTATCCATCTACTGGCATTACTAATCAACTTAATTATTGCAAAATATTGCATCTCTTCTTCTCCTTCTTTTTCTTCTTCTTCATCACTATACCTGCATATTGTAAGTGGACAATTTCCCATGCCGCTCCATTTAGCACGCTATTACAGTAGCATGATTCCTGACTTTCCTGTTATAGTAGCATGATTTCTGGGTATATGTTTCTATATGAAGTAAAGGTTACATAAACTAGAGACAAGGCAATTTTAGGCACATTTCGGCACACTTCCTTTCCAAGGATGTGTATCTCCCAAGTTTCATTCCTTGCTAAATAAAATTTTAGAAAGAATAAGGTATATAATACTCTAATTTCCAGTAATGAAATGCTGCTCTCTCCATTCACAAATTACTTTAACATTAGTTTTTTCCTAATAATATTAATTGACAGGAACATACGAAGGCCTGTGATTACTTTAGCTTTATTGGACATCATGCAATATGTTCTTTTCATTATTCATTTGAGTGCTAAAATTATTTCTTAATTTCTTTTTGCTCATGTACTATTTGAAACATGAAGGATATCACTGTGCTTATGTAAACTAATTGGTAGATGGTCTGGGCAGTGTGAGCAGTTAACAGGCCAAATTTGTTATTTTTTGTTCTTTCCTTTTGGCTCTCGTTAATGTTCCATTTCATGCTCATAAATTACAAGTTCAGTAAATTTTCAAATATTCTTTTATCTGTTCTGTTTATGTCTGCTCTGTTCAATGTACATGCTTAGTTGCATTCTTGAGTAATATACAGGTTTTATTGCCCAGTTAGCTCTACCTTTCTTGATTTTCATGTAAGAATTGATCTGACTCTATAGTCTGTCTGGAATCAGGATAACAAGAATTTTCCTTTGGACATGGAAGGGTTCTTGGTATTAACTGGACATGTCAATATAGGATAGAAGTACTGGGCTTGGGTGTGACCACGGGGAAGACAATATATTTTGCAATAGAGATAGGACTTGGAAGAGGGCACTCAGTGTGGGGGTAGACATATCTTCCTACATAGTCTATTCTGTGATGAGAGGAATAGTATTTGATTTTGTTGTTTACCTTCTACTGCTAATGCTGTTTAGAAAACCTCAACGATGGCAGTCCCTCTATGGATGAAAACATGCATCCAACGCTTAAATCATAATTAAGGGAAAGTAGCTTCGCTTAACACAACCACATGTATTAGTTAATACTTTACTTACCGTGAAAGCAAGAAGAAAACAAAAAGAAACCCTCTATGTATCAGTATTTTGTTGTAAACTTCAAAGTAATCTTCTATTATCCTGATGATGAGTGTCAACAACATAGGCAATATTTTTTTGGAGCATTGCACATTCAATGTTCTTTTTTGTGACGTCGCATAATGTAGCCTTCTGTTATTCAAGACCCTCTTGTGCTGGATAAATTGCTTAAATGCTTTCTGATGTTGTACTGTGTGGTTGTTAATATATTGTGGTAATGGTAATAGTCAACACATTTACTCTTGAGGGGAATAAGTGGAATCATTGTTGTGCTTGTCTATATTAACCTGGCCTCCATCCCAGGGCCAAGATCATTGATTGCTTGAATCTTACCTTGTTCGAATGTGATAGATAATGTAGTTTAGTTAGATGTATTTCGTTGTAGCTAGAGAGGCCTCTCTGCCTCAGACCTCAGTGGTGCCTATATCATCTTTGCTTCAGTACTTAGTTTACAAAATTTTGATTCCATGGTTATATAATTACTAAGCTAGATTTTTTCCATACTAACAAGGAGACAAATGGCATTGCCTTGTGTCTGGCATTCTTAAATCCTTTAAAAGTATTGACCTTTCATTTGTATTTGCATTGCTAACTTGCATTTAAAGAGATAATGATTTTATATATCCTTTTTTGTAGGTGGAGAACATGAAGAAAGGGAAGATCAACGCAATGAAGATCCTCCTTAAAAATTTGAATTATTGTTGAAACTCTAAATGCTCTAGGAATCTTTTGTTATCAAATATTTTGAAACTGTTTTAACATTTGGATTGTAAAACATATGTACTTGGTTCTTGACTTTTGAATTTTTAAACGTATGTACATGGGCTTCAATATTTTGCTTTTACCGTTATATTGCAACTTGGATTGTAAATGTTTATGATTAGTTTTATTTTGTGATTTACATAAATTATTGTGTATTATAATTTAATGTAAATATTTATTTACTATTAGGGAATATATTGTTAGTTCATAAAACCGTTACAATAGCTTACCTCAACCGATGTTATAGGTAACAAAAATCGTCTCAATTAACCATGTAAACGGCTGCAATATGACAGGTAACCGTTGCAGTAGGTACTATAAACCGTTGCCATAGGTACTATAAACCATTGCAATAGATAATACACACCGTTGCATTAGAATCTATTAGATTGTTGTTACCCTAACTTAACCATTACAATAGCAAAAATAATCGTTACACAAAACATATATTGCAACGCCTCTAAACCATTCTAATTGATTCAAAATACTTGTTGCAGTAGAATGATAAATAACAGTTGCAATAGACATATGTATGGCAACGGTAACGGTTTTCCAAACTGTTGCAGTAGAGCTACTGCAACGCGACCTAGTTAGACAGACGCAAAATCGTTGCAATAGCGCTATGGCAACGGTTTTATTATGTATAGCAACGGTTTTCTGTGCGTTGCCATAGCTTTATTTTCCAGTAGTGTCCCCTGATTCTGTGTAGTCCTGTTCATTAAACCTGTATCCCTTTTAGCATTGTGTGATCTATGTGCTCCTTTTTTCCTAAGACTCTTGTATGCAATCATCTACTATTAAACTGTTGTTCTGCTGTTTTCTTTTAAAACAAACCCCCCTTATTTTCAAGGCTCTTCCTGCACTTCACACAACTATTATATATTAGGTTGTACCCCTTTCGTATAAGCATTGCTTTAGCTACCTCTAAGTACCCGCTGAACTTTGATGCACAAGGTTGGTAATTCCACGCTGCATTTGTCCAACAATTGTGATATGTGTTTGGGTGCTAGTATTGGCCAGGGACCCAATGTGGGCCATAGGGAGCTTTGCCGCACCCAGACTATGCAAAGGCTGTGAAACTCGAAAGGAGTGAGGTTGGAAGATTGCGCCTGATTAAAGGCTCCCTATAGAATAACTTCTTATTTTTACTCTTTATTAATGTAATTCAGCTATCATGTTTTGTAATAACTTGCAAACGACTGATTGGGGTTATAGTGAAATTGGGTGGGGTTATGCATGCTCAATTTAATTAATGGGTAGAAAACATACTTATTGGATTTTATTTACTTATTTGTGCAATAGACATCCTATATAGGACATGCATCTCATACATTAGAGATCCTATTTTAGGCTCTTTACTTTCATCCAGTTCTTATACATATTTCATAACCATGATGCGTTAATAACAAGCTAATAATTGTAATAAGCAAATCACTGTTATAGGACTATTGTTGCATTCTCTTTAGAATCTAGAGACCATATTTTAGGAACTTCTATGTGCATTAGACATCCTGTTAATTAGGGTTTTATACTTGTCTGAGTTGAAATCATACACGCTTCCTTAGTATGTTTAATCTAACAATACAAGTACAGTTAACTGCATGTGTGTCTCTTTAAAACTGGACATTAATATGCATGTTCACCTTTAAGAAAAATAGTTAATACATACGACGCCTAGGCAGGCTTTAGGCCTAATAAAATTAATTAATTATGTTTTTACCAGTTTTAGACTAATCAGCCTCCTTTAACCTTCTCAACTCTGCTTCTTGTTTAACTCTCGAAGTTCACTCTGTTTTACTAAAACTCCCCCCCTATTTTGAAATTATCTCAAAATCGTGCATTTGTTCTATTATGTTTTCTACTAGGTTATCTGTCCTGCCAGAATTGTGCTATTTTTAATTATTTATCCTATGTCTCGTCGGGTTATTGCATCTTTAACGCCTCTACTATATTTTCAAAGTGTATTTGACAAATTTTATCTGTACTTTACTAATTCCTAAACTATTGTATACGTACTGCTATCTTTAGTTGTATTTCTGAAAATCGAACATTCTTCGATCCACCCAATTTTAATTAAGCCTTCTGCTTTCACTAAAACTTACTTTTTTTCAACATTCCTGATTTTTAAACTCTTATATTTGAGGCTTCAAATGTGCTTGAGGCATGTTAATTAAGTGTTCGCTTGTGGAGGGATCTGTGAATCTTTATTTGTCTTTGTGTGTCCGTTTTATGTGCAGTCCTATTTGTTATGTATGTCGCTTAGCATTTTATCCTTTAAACCAAAAGGTTCATCCTAGTCCTCACCTTTTTTGAATAGTAGTCTTAAATACCCTCTGGGACTTATAGGACGGGACGGGTAATAGCACGCAATAAGCATTCGTGACCTATTCACGCTCTAATAACCTTTACGAGGTGGGAAAGGTAGAATATTGAGATGATGACCGATATGCTAATATCACGCTCGGCCCCTCTTTGGAGGAGTGATTACTAGGTATAGCATTGAATGGTCCATATTAATCGCAAACCTAGGACCACTTTACCTATATTTGTCTTCATCTGCTTTCTTTGGAATTGTTTAAATCATTCAAATTTCTGCTCTCTCTCTAGTTACCTTCAAAGGTTTTTAACGTATTTGCAATGTTATTTGAACCCCATAATTGCTTGATTATATGAAGTCACAATTGTAACATGGCCGGGAACCACACCAGTGGATCTCGGGGGTACCTAACACCTTCCCCTCGAGATAATTTCTAGCTCTTACCCGAAATCTGGTTTTCCAACTCAAACCCTTCTTTAGTGTTTGAATGCACTTTAATCATTAGGTGATGACTTTAAAACCCAATTCTAGAAAGGGAACGAGTTGTCCTCCCAAATGTCGTTAACCCAATTTTGCTCTTAGAAAAAGGTGGCGTCGACAACATGGCGACGTTGCTGGGGATTTTCTTGTAGGCTTTTACCATTTCATGTTGTTTGTGACTTTATTATTTCTTTATTGCTTTTACTTAATGTCTTTATCTCTTCTTCCATGAAACTTACTTGTTTCTCTGTTTCTTTTCTTTAATTCCTTCTTTTACTGATTTCCTTCAATATTGTTATAATTACGAGCAATTATTGTAATCATTATCTTATGAACATACAAATACGTGATAATATGTTTCGTTCTTGTAATTGAATCTTCAACATCATATTACACTCGTCCAAACAAAATACCATAGCAATGCTTATAATAAGTGGTTAGGATCTTTCAATACTATAACCTCCTAAATTTGGCAAAGGCATATTTGCGGTAAAACAAGTTGATCGGCAGTGCAGTCGATGGTTCTATGCCTTTCCCTCTTGAGTTGTCCGCTCAAGGGTACCGGTCTAATACCCCATAGAAACCTTACTCTATTTAAATGTGCATGCATCATAGTCAAACCTAGCTGAGTCAATTATGTTGTCTGCATAATGACTCTTTAAGATAGCCTTGTCCAAAAGTCCACTGGGTTCCTTGGAATCCAAACGGACACTACTATGTTTGTGCATTTAATTGGAGAACTAAATGTTGCTTATGCTAATTATTGGTATTAAATAGTCGAGTCCGGTGGGGGTGAGGTATTAACCCTTTTGTTTTGCAGAAAATGAATAACAAAGTTCCCGACTCCGGTATAGTAAACATAACCTCACTCCTGCTGACCTGGTGTAGGAACCTCCCATCAAGTAACCAAATCAATGAATGGAAAGAGAGAGTCACCAGGGCTCGTGAAAAGCTGGAATATCTGGAATACAGTCTGCTAGAATTTGAAGGGAAAGTGAGGAAGAGAGTCACCGACTATTAAAACGCTGAGGGAAGTGAAGGAGAATTCATGCCAAAGGTATTTTTGCTAGAAAATTTGCGAGCTGGAGGATCTGCTCAACGAGAACATTCAGCCTGAAGAAGGTCCTTCTAGGACCACGTAGTTAGGAGTCTTTTCTTTTCGCTTTTAATGTAATAAGGCCAATGGTCATTAGTGACATTTGTACTTCCCGTTATTTTAGTGACGCTTTAAGATTCGTCTTATATTTATCAATAAAATGAGGCATTTAGCATTATAAGTTCCCGAAATTAACTTATTGCTAGGCCTACCTTGGGCACAATGAGGCACCCAAATTAGGACACGATTTATATTCTTGCACAATAGGTTTAAATATTGCAACATTTCCTTTTCATAACCCGCACTAACTTGTTATCATTTGTTTTTATTTTATTTTTATTTACCTCCCCAAAGGTTAGTTCGTGCAATTTGACATCATCATCATACTCTTTAAGATCCAAGGGCCCTCCACCTCCTCCTTCTCCGAGTCCTACCCAAAACAAGATCAAGGGAAGAATGGGAGATTCAAGCATCAGAAAAGAAAATGCAATTGAGCGGGTAGAGATTCCTCAGGGTACTCCAATTTCCAAGGAGACTACTTCCCAGCTCGAACAAAAGTCACTAAAGTTTCAGGAAGAATTGGACAAAGTTTGGAACTTGGTGAACTTGTTATTTTCCCTCAGTACCCCGTACATCAACTTTCCCAATACTCAGAATCCCTCACCTCCATGACCACAGAAATAACACACTCATACTGAATATTGTAGACATGCCACATTTCCAACAACACTCCATTGCTCATCCCTGAACCACTAAACTCCACAAATGATCATCTCCATAACACTCCTACCTATGTGGACACCTGACCACACTATACTCAACCAATCTCAAGCACACCTGAGTTTGATGATAAAGAATCTCTTATCAAAAACCTGGCAGTAGAACTCAAGAAGCTGACTAGTCGAATCCAAGGTGTCGAAGGAAGCAAAGGCATTGATGGGCTGAATTATAAGGACATTTTCATTCAGTCAGATGTCGAAATTCTTGAGGGGTAAAAACCTCCCAAGTTCAAAATGTTTGATGTAACAGAGGATCCCAATCCATTTAAGGACGTATTGCGACAAGATGGTCGGAGTCGGAAGGGATGAAAAGATCCGTATGAAACTCTTTATGCGAAGTCTGAAAGGGTATGCTTTATCTTGGTACATTAGCCAAAACCCAATAAGTGAACAAGCTGGGTAAGTATGGTGTCCATTTCATGGACAGATTCAAATTCAACATAGAGAGTGCACCGGATGTATTCTACATCCAGAATTTGAAGAAGAAACCTACAGAGATATTCCGCGAGTATGCTAATTATCGGAGATAGGAGGATGCTAAGGTCAGGCCGCCCTTAGAAAAGGAATAAATGAACAGATTTTTCGTCCGAGCTATGTACCTACAGTATTAGGAAAGGTTGATACTGATTGAGGGCAAAAAATTCACCGATATCATCAAGCTAGGGGAAAGGATTGAAGAAGGCATTAAAACCAGTATGGTCACCAACCTTGAAGCATTACATGCTACCAACATGGCTCTACAATCTGATGGCACGTCCAAGAAAAAGGATGTGAATGCCATGATGGTTGCACAGAAGATAAAATCCCTGATAAAATACCAAACTTACCCATTACCTCCACTTACACATCAGCCTACCCCAAATTACCAGGCACCCTCACCCTCCTACAAATGCCACACCCACTTACCAATCACCTCACCTCTCACATATCAGCTCACTTCACCCATATACTCTCAACCCATGCTGTATACCAAGCTTATAATGCTCAACCCTCTTACTACCAATCACCTCCCACTCGCCAAAACTTCCCTAGACCTAGATCAAATTTCGACCGAAGACCTTCCAGAAAATACACAGCCATCACCGAGCCGATTCGCCAACTATATGAAAGGCTCAAAGCTGCTGGTTACATCACCCCTATTCCTACCATAACTCCAGAAAATCCTTCCCAGTGCATCAACTCGAACAAAACCTGTGCATACCATTCAGGCATGAAGGGGCACACTATTGATGAATGCTGCTCTCTAACGGATAAAATCAAAGCCCTGATCGACAACAAGATTATTGTGGCTAAGGATCCCACTCCAAATGTTCGCAACAATCCTCTGCCTGACCACAAGGTTGAAGGCGTTCATATGATCGAGACAAAGGATTATTGGGACCCCAAAGGGTTGATCAGATTGATTGTTGAGGGTGATGAGCAAAAGAAACCAACAGTCACACATAACCCGATTGTTGTCCAAGTCCATCCCTCTGGGGGCGATAAAGTAAAGATGTCTATACCACTTAAGTTTAAAGCACCTTCTTTTGCAAAGGCGCCCGGACCGATTGAGGTCGAGTTTGGAGTTCTAAGAGCACCTGCACCATTCGAAGTTGTTGTGTTACCTCCAAGGGTGCCTATTCTGGTAGCAATGTCATACATAACATCGTTCCACTCAAATGCCATACCATGGGATTACACAGCCGAAGCAAGAAGGAAAGGAAAACCAAATATGGAGAAACAGTTGTTGCATAGTGTATGAGCAGAACCAGTAGGGTTTACACTCCAGAACATCCAGCTAAGTACAGTAAGCAAGCCTATGGTTGACCAACTGTCATCAAAACAGGACCTGATGACCTCTGGAGGAAGATACAGGCAAATGAGTATTTGGTCATAGATCAACTGAACAAGATCCAGCATAGATCTCCATCTTAGCCCTGTTACAAAGCTGAAGTTCATAAAAAGGCCTTGTTGAAGATACTGAGTGAGGCCTATATGCCTAGTAACTAACAGAAAGAGAAAAGGCGAACATGGTAGGGCAAGTATTGGAGAGCCACAAATCACTTTCCACGAGGACGAATTTCCACCAAAAGAGCTGAGCCACAAAAAGGCATTGCACCTCACTGTGCAATGCGAGGATTATTTCGTTACTAGAGTCCCGATCGAAGTAGGACCCAGCCTCAGTATCTCCCCGTTGATAACTCTTAGAACATTGGGGAACAGCATGCATGAAATCAAAGATGGGGCAATCAAATGTCAAAGCTTTCGATGGGTCCCAAAGGTCCACTATTGGGGAAATCAGTTTATGCCTTCATATGGGACCAACTTGGTTCGACGTTGACTTTCAAGTAATAGACATCCCAGCATCCTACAACTTTCTATTGGGATGACCATGGATTCATCCCACTGGAGATGTAGCGTCAAGCGTACACCAAAAAGTTCAATTTGAGTGGAATCACCAAGAGGTGATTATTCATGGCGACGGTAGTAATCCCTTATATAGTCGCCAAACCATCCCGATGATTGGAGAAAAAAGGAGAATAAACGGAGAAAAGTGTGCATTTGGAGTTGCTTCACGTAAATTTTTGGGTTTTCTTCTTACTAACCGTGGCATTGAAGTAAATCCTTCTCAGATTAAAGCAATAGAAGAAATACGTGATATCCTTACCAATAAGAAGGAAGTGGAAAGATTAACGGGAATGATTGCTGTCCTGGGAAGATTTATTTCTAAATCTTCAGAAAAATGTTTTAAGTTCGTTTCTGCTCTCAAAAAGCAAGAACATTTTGAATGGAACGAGGATTGTCAACAAGCCCTTAGGAATTTGAAAGATTATTTATCAAATCCTCCACTATTGGCAAAACCAAAAGAAGGTGAAACATTGCTCATTTACCTAGCAGTATCAGAAGTCGTGGTAAGTGTTGTTTTGGTACGAGAAGACCAAGGTAAGCAATCCCCTATTTATTATGTAAGCAAATATTTATTAGATGCTGATACACGATATCCATAACTAGAAAAACTAGCACTAGCTTTAATCATGGCATCTAGGAAATTAAGACCTTATTTTCAAAGTCAACCAATTGTCGTAGTTACTTCTTTTCCATTACAAAACATTTTGCATAAACATGAATTATCAGGAAGATTAGCAAAATGGAATTAAGTGAATATTAAATTATTTATCAACCTAGGACTGCTATTAAATCCCAAGTTCTTGCTGATTTCATAGCGGATTTTAGTCGACGGATGCATCTAGAAGCAGAAAAGGAATTACAAGCCTTTAATGGAGCAAACTCGGGGACTTGGATTTTGTGTATTGATGGTTCATCTAATATAAAGGGAGCAGGTTTAAAAATTGTTCTTAAACCACCTACGGGTGAAACTATTAGACATGATACAAAAAATCACCCTGTAACTAACAATGAAACAGAGTAGGAAATTGTGATTGCAGGTTTAGAGTTGGAACTAGAACTTGGCATCACAAAAATCATAATTAAAAGTGATTCACAACTCGTGGTAAATCAAATGTTGGGGACTTATGTAGCCAGGGAAACACGAATGCAAGAGTATCTCGAAAAGGTACGGGAACCGAGAAGACAGTTCCAAACTTGGAAGGTAATGAATATCCCTAGAGAGGAAAATGCGGAGGCAGATGCTTTAGCTAATCTTGCATCTGCGGCGGACATAGAAAATAATGCAAATGCTTCAATCATACATTTATTCCGTTCCGTTCTTGAACCTGAAAAAATGAGGTAAATTTTAAACACTTAACTTGGGATTGGAGAAATGAAATAGTTGTTTTTTTGGCAGAATGGAACTGTCCCTGGTGATAAAATAAAGGCTCATGCACTTTCAAAGAAAGTTGCTCGTTATTGCCTATATCAAGGGAACCTTTACCAAAAAATGTTTGGTGGACCATTAGCAAGGTGTCTCGGACCTTCCTAGAAATACATGAGGGACATTGTGGAAATCATGCAGGAGGCAGGCCACTCATAAAGACATTGATTCGAGCAGGATGCTATTGGCCTAAGATGGAGGAGGAAGCAAATGATTTCATGTCTAAATGTGACAGATATCAAAGATAGGTAACAATATGCATAGACCAGCCAAATTATTACACCCTATTATATCTCCGTGGACCTTCATGAAATGGGTAATGGACATCGTAGGTCCATTAAAACAAGCAAAAGGTCAAGTAAAGTTTCTACTTGTGCTTACTGATTATTTCACTAAATGGGTAGAAACATGGGCATTCAAACAGGTACGTGAGAAAGAAGTAAAAGATTTTATTTGGAGAAACATAATATGTTGCTTTGGGGTACCAAAGGAAATTGTATGTGATAATGGTCCACAATTCATTGGAGCACAAATCACGAAGTTCTTCCTAAGTTGGCAGATTAAAAAGATAACATCGACACCATGCCATCCGGTAGGCAATGGACAAGCTGAATCCACAAACAAAGTCGTAATTAATAATTTAAAGAAAATATTACACGACTCAAAAGGTAATTGTCCATAGTGTTACCTATGGCATTATGGGTGTATCGAACAACGGCGAAAACAGGTACAGGAGAAACGTCATTTTCAGTGGTTTATGGAGTGGAGGCTTTAATACCAGTTGAAATAGGAGACCAATAACACGATATGTTCAAGCAACGGAAGACTCAAACAATGAAGAGTGATGAGTGTACCTTGATTTTCTCCAAGGAAGAAGAGAAGCGGCATTAATAAGGATGGTAGCTCAAACGCAAGTAATTGAACGATATTATAACAGGAAAGCACGTCTCAGGTTTTTTAAAATTGGGGACTTTCTGCTCAAAAAGGTGTTCCAATCTACGAAAGCTGCTAACTCCGGAAAGCTAAGTCCAACGTGGGAAGGTCCCTATCGAATCCGTGACATTGCAGGAAAAGGAGCATACGAGTTGGAGACAATAGATGGAAAAGTCTTACCTTCACATTCGAATACTGTCTATCTAAAGAGATATTACTTCTAAGGGAGTGGTCGAAGTCAGGTTTCCTCATGTTAGATTATTTCCTTTGAATTGTTAAAATTTTACTAATGATTTTAGATGCTAGGAAAAAATCTTAACTCGTGCCAATTGACGAGTCACGACCTGCACGGCAAAATGGAATATTCTTAAATTCTGAGCCTAGGGTTATATTAGTCTGATGGAAATACACACAGGTTAGACAGTCTTCTTCCATAATCTCCCCTTCGAGTCCCGTATATTTTTATGTTTCAGGAAAATGACTAAATTGAGAGAAACATTCAAGTGCTCGAGGCTTCATTCTTCACCGCTCAAACACTTGGGGACTACATATTATGCACGGATGCGTACAAAAAGACAAATACGAATGTCAAAAAAAAGTTGGTCAAAATTTTGGCAAGATTCAACTACAAAAAGACAAGTGTTGAGAGGAAGTTACGAAGTCTTCAGCACTCAGCATAGAACATTGATTATAATGTTACAAACGAAGTCACTTCTTAAACCCTTCTTAAATATGTAAAGATAGGGTTATTACTATGTATTGAAACGGGTTATGAAGAAAAACCTTGTATGTTTTATATCATGTAAAAATTTGTTACAAGAAAAACAGTTACGAGAATTTCATAGATGTATTTTAATGCATATAATAGCGATAAAACTTGTCAAAGTTCATAAATGAAAACTTGTCAAAGTTATTTCACACAAAACATGTGTATTCCTATTGCTTTCATCATATTATAATGTTGGAAATAACGCTTTACGCTAGAGGGGGGGGGGGGTGAATAGCGTTTTAAAATTATTAAGCGTTTTAGTGCGGAATTTAAAAACTTTGCAGAAATTAAGACAAGTGCAGTAAAATAAACTTACACAAAGATGTATCCTGGTTGGCCACAAACGTGGTTAGTCCAGTCCCCGAGAGACTCTCTCGAGATTTCCACTAAACTTGTCAAGCTTACGGGTGCTTAACAAACCGTTACAGCTGAGGACACAAGCCTCACCTAGGTGCTCGGGGATCACAATCCCAAAGACTTCAATTGCTCGGGGATACCAATCCCAAAGACTTCAATTGCTCGGGGATAACAATCCCAAAGACTTCAATTGCTCGGGGATAACAATCCCAAAGACTTCAATTGCTCGGGGATAACAATCCCAAAGACTTCAACCGAGGAAACACAAGTTCCTCAACAAACGAGAATCGCAATTCTCTTACAAACACAAAGACACACTCACTTTACAAAGTACTCCTCAATGAGTAGATATGAGTAGAAATAGTACGCTCAAGATCACAACAACTTAGCTCAATAGAATGGCTCTTCAAAAAGCTTTATAGATGAATGAAAATGATGATCAATGTAAGAAAGCTTTTAGCAATGAAAATACTTAAATTGTATGTGTTGTTGTTGTGAAAACACTGAGTTAAACCTGTATTTATAGGTGAAAAACTCAGTCTTACCGTTGTCTAATTGCCAATTAAGGATTGCTGAAATTACTCAGTGACAATCGATTGTCAGGACTAAACAATCGATTGTTTGCCTATCAGATCAAAAAATCAATCCCAGATTTTACGTTAACAATCGATTACTTCAAATCAATAATCGATTAATTATAACGTTAAAAAATCCTTTCCAATTTTTGGCATAAAACATCGATTATCAGGAAATCAATAATCGATTATTTTAACAACGTTCAGAAAATCTTTTCCAGATTTTACGCTAAAACATCGATTGTTAAATATCACAATCGATTACCTGAAGGTAATTTGAAAAAAAGTATGACAACGGTCAGCTTCAACAATCGATTATCAAATAGAACAATCGATTATTAATTAATTTCAAAACTTACTGTCTCATATATAATCGATTATCAAAAGCCACAATCGATTATTAATTAATTTCAAAACTTACTGTCTCATATATAATCGATTATCAAAAGCCACAATCGATTATTAATTAATTTCAAAACTTACTGTCTCATATATAATCGATTATCAAAAGCCACAATCGATTATCATTTTACTTAAAATCACTGGGAGACATTTTTCTCATTCCAATCGATTACCATTAGTTCATAATCGATTTTTATGAGTTTTGAAAAGCCTCAGTTAACAATCGATTATCGAAAGTACACAATCGATTGTTATGCAGTTTGCAAAAACCTGATGTTAACTGGCTTACTCACAATCGATTATCATTAATTCATAATCGATTGTCATGCAGTCTTGGCTTAGAGATACTCGATTATCATAAGTACATAATCGATTATCTTAGCCCAGATTTTTGAGGCATGTTTGGAAAACATTTTAACAAATGTAAATATGCATAGTTTAAAATCATTTGACACTTACTTTAAATATGCATGATTTTGGAAAAAATAATTTTAGTAGAGAAGCCATGTTATGAGCCAAGATTGAGGAATCAAGATCACAATTAATATTGACTCAATTATAACATTTCCAAGCATTGTCTTGAGCTTCTTGTAATGCATCCATTATGTGCTTGTCCTTGAGCACTGCTATATCGCTTATTGCTTTGTTTGACATTCATCAAAACCTACAAAAGAACACACGTTTAGTATATTGCATTTGAAACGTGTTTCCAACAATTTCCCCCTTTTTGATAATGGCAAACATAGGCGGGATATATGCAATAATTATTTTGATAAACCAAGACAAGTGTCATGTTCCCCCTCAATTCATGTTCCCCCTCACTTTAAGCATGAATGAAGTTGAGAGCATATAGCATAATATAGCATACTTCTTGATATCCCGTTTCTTCCCCCTTTTGCCATTAGCAAAAAAAAATGTACACAAGGGAAGAATAACAAATATGAAATAAACACAAGTTTATTTATTGGAAAAAAAATAACGGAAGTAATCGATTATTGATACAGTAATCGATTGTTTGACGGCGATTTTCCTGTAGAATACTTGAGTATCTTGCGTCATGCTTTTTATGATCCCCTTTTCTTTAGGGTGATACCTGCAACAAAATGTTAGACGCCTCCGACGCTCAAGTTAGAAATTATGTAAGAAATAAAATGCAATGCATGACTTAGATCAACGTGGAGTCAAGGATCCCGAGTTCACTACGAATTCGGAAGAAGGACTCTTTATCTAAGGGCTTTGTAAAGATGTCTGCCAATTGGCTTTTTGTTTCAACAAATTCAATTTCGACATCGCCTTTTAGAACGTGATCTCTAATAAAATGATGTCTAATTTCAATGTGTTTTGTTCGCGAGTGAAGAATGGGGTTCTTCGTCAAGCATATGGCACTAGTGTTGTCACATCTAAGAGGAATGTGATCAAGACGTAGGCCATAGTCCAAGAGTTGTTGTTTCATCCATAGGATTTGAGCGCAACAACTCCCCGCGGCTACATATTCAGCCTCGGTTGTGGACAACGCAACACTAACTTGCTTCTTACTAAACCAAGAAACTAAAGCGCTACCGAGCAAGTGGCAAGTGCCGCTAGTGCTCTTGCGGTCCAATTTGCATCCAGCAAAATCGGAGTCGGAATAGCCAATAAGTTGGCATGAAGAACCTTTGGGGTACCATAGACCCACATTGGTAGTACCGACAAGATACCTTAGAATCCGCTTTACCGCAGTAAGGTGAGACTCTTTTGGACATGATTGATAACGGGCACAGACGCACACGCTAAACATGATGTCCGGACGACTAGCAGTAAGATAAAGAAGAGAGCCAATCATACCTCGGTACTTTTTTATGTCGACTTCCTTACCTTTTTCATCTTTGTCGAGATGATCGGATGTGCTTATGGGAGTTGCTATTTCCTTTGCATTGTTCATGTCAAAACGTTTAAGCAGATCTTTGCAATACTTGCTTTGACAAATGAATGTACCTTCCTTCATTTGTTTTACTTGTAATCCCAAAAAGAATTGTAACTCACCCATCATGGACATCTCAAATTCGCTAGTCATTAAGTTTGAAAATTCCTTGCATAGAGCATTGTTAGTAGCACCAAAAATGATATCATCTACATATATTTGAACTAGCAAGATATCATTGTTTTCATGCTTGACAAATAAAGTTGTGTCAACTTTTCCATGAATAAAATTATTTTCTAAAAGAAATTTACTCAACCTTTCATACCAAGCTCGAGGAGCTTGTTTTAAACCATAAAGGGCCTTTTTGAGTTTGAAAACATGATTGGGAAAATTAAAGTCTTCAAAACCGGGGGGTTGTTTTACAAAAACTTCTTCTTGGATAAAACCATTTAAAAAGACACTTTTCACATCCATTTGATATACAAAGAAATTCATAGAAGATGCAAAAGCAAGCAACAGACGGATGGCCTCTAATCTAGCTACCGGAGCATATGTCTCATCATAATCAATCCCTTCTTCTTGATTATAGCCTTGAGCCACAAGCCTAGCTTTGTTTCTAGTGATTATGCCATTTTCATCTAATTTATTTCGAAAAACCCATTTCGTACCAATTATGGTATGACCTTCGGGTCTTGGCACCAAATCCCAAACGTTGTTACGTTTGAATTGGTTAAGCTCCTCTTGCATTGCCAAGGTCCAAAATTCATCCCCAATTGCTTCAGAGATGGTTTTGGGTTCAATTTGAGAAACAAAAGCAGTAAGATCTAAGGTATTTCTAAGAGAGCTCCGGGTACTTACCTTCCCTCCAACGTCGCCTATTACCTGATCGAGAGGATGATCTTTGACTGTCCTCCATTCTATTTGCTCTTTTGGTTCATTTTCTGGTTGAGGAGCTTTTTCAATTTGTGGTTCCACCGTTTTGTCAGTTTCTTTCCTTGGTGGTTCTTCTTGAATTTTGTCCTTTAGGCTTTCCAGAATACCTGAAAGATCAAGACCACAATCCTTTCTCGCCAAGCGAGTATTATCTTCGGAAAAAACAATATGAGGAGATTCCTCTACAACTTGGGTTCTTTTATTAAAAACCCTATAAGCTTTACTACGAGAAGAATAGCCAATGAAGATACCTTCATCCGACTTTGCATCAAATTTTCCTAATTGGTCCTTTCCATTGTTATGCACAAAACATTTACAACCAAAAACGCGTAGATGTGAAATGTTAGGTTTTCTACCTTTGTAGAGTTCATATGGGGTTTTTAAGAGTATCGGCCGAATTGCTACTCTATTCAAAACATAGCATGCGGTACTCACGGCGTCTGCCCAAAAGTGTTTGGGAATCTTAGCTTCGTCGAGCATGGTTCTAGCCATCTCTTCGAGGCTCCTATTTTTCCTTTCCACCACCCCGTTTTGTTGTGGTGTACGTGGAGCGGAAAAGGTATGCTCGATTCCGAGTTCATCACAAAAGTCCGCAAAGAGATTGTGATCAAACTCTCCCCCATGATCACTTCTAATGGAAGTGACAGTTGATTCCTTTTCATTTTGAACTCTTTTAAGAAAAAGCTTGAAGCTAATAAATGCATCACTTTTATGCGCAAGAAATAGTGTCCATGTAAATCTAGAGAAGTCATCAACAATTACAAAAGCATATCTATTTCTTCCTAGACTTTCGATACGGGATGGTCCGAATAAATCCATATGCAATAGTTGTAAAGGTCTAGATGTTGAAACAACATTTTTGGTTTTAAAAGATGCTCTTGTTTGCTTCCCCTTTTGACATGAATCACAAATAGTATCACTTTCAAATTTTAAGAAGGGAAGACCAATCACTAGATTTTGAGAAATCAATTTATTTAAAAGATGCATGTTCATATGAGCTACTCTACGATGCCACAACCACACATTTTCATCTTTGCTCAACAAACAATCAACATACTCGGATGAGGAGTTTTCAAGATCAACCATGTAAATATTGTCAATTCTAAAACCACGTAGAATAATCTTGAAGTCACTGCGTCTAAACACTAAGCACTCATCCGAATCAAACAAAGCAAGATTTCCCTTGTCACATAATTGACTTATGCTCAAGAGATTATGCTTTAAACCTTTGACAAGTAATATATGCTTTATAGAGGATTTTTCATTCTTACCGACCGATCCGATGCCAATAATTTGTCCTTTATTGTTGTCACCGAATACAACGCTTCCTCCTTCTTTGTGCTCTAGTTGAAGGAATTTGGATTCGTCTCCTGTCATGTGTCTGGAGCATCCACTGTCAAGGTACCATAGTACACTTGATCCCTTCAAGCACACCTACAAGGCAAATTAATATTCTTTAGGTACCCATACCATTTTGGGTCCTTGGGGGTTAGGCAAGTAATGATAATAATATGAAGAATCTCTATGCTTTGTAAAACACATAGGTGCAATATGACCTATACGATTGCAGTAATGACATACTACGTTTGGGTTGTGTTGATGCCTAGGTTGAGCCAACAAGGTTCTAGGCGAATGAAAATGATTAACACAAGACATATTGTTCCCATTTCTAGTATAATATCTAGATGGTCTAAGGTTATTAGTGCTAGACTTGTTGAAGGACCTAGTGTCATGTCTAGGTGGTCTAAGCTCGTTCCTAGAGTAATTTCTTGGTTGCCGAAAATTACTATTTGTAGGCTTGTTTGCAAGAATCCTAGATTCGGATCTAGGTTGTCTAAAGATATTAGTTCTACCCTTATCTTCATACATTCTAGCATAATGTCTAGGTGGTCTAAAAGAATTTGTTCTAGGCTTGTTTACAATCTTAGAGTTATTTCTAGGTGGAGTAGTGGAGTTTTTGTTTTTATGCCGTTGATTTCTCTTAGGCGATTCTTTTTCACTAACTTTAAGAATTTTTTTACTACGAGTTTCTAAAGTTTTCCTAAGTTCTGTGTTTTCTAGTTTTAAGGACTCACAAGTAGTACAGGTAAGGCAATTTTCAACACAAGAGGCTTCATGCATGGTCTTGATGACTTGTCTAAGTTCTATACTATCATTTAACAAAAATTGATTTTCATTTGCAAGATTCTCGTTATCACGAGACAGATTTTCAACACCTTTTTGAGCTAAAGAAAGACGTTCTTCAAAGTCCTTGTCTTTTAAAAGGAGTTGTTTTTGAAAATCCTCTTCTTGTAGAGAAAGAGTTCTTTGTAAATCTTTAATAGTCTTAGAAGCATTTACCAGCTCATCATGCAGTTTGTTATAAGCAATTTGTATATCGTTAGATGTACTTACCTCGTCTTTTTCGTCTGCCATGAGGCACCGACCAGTTGATTCATCGTTTGTGCTGACCGCTTTTTGAGGCGTGTTTTCGTGCAATTCCTCAAGTTTGTCCCACATTTCCTTAGCAGTTTTATAGTGGGAGATTTTTCGCCAAAGTTCCTGATTCAAGGCGTTATGTAATATATTCATAGCTTTAGTGTTGTATTTACTTACCTTATCTTTCCCGACTTTTGTCGTCAGTTGATCACTGTGTTTAATAGCTTGCCATAGATACAAATCGTTTGCCATTGTAAAAATTTGCATCCGATATTTCCAGACTGAGTAGTCGTTTTCGTCTAATATTGGAGGCGACATGCTGCATTCTCCTTCACCTATTCCTGCAAAGAAATTTAGAGTAGAAGCCATCGATGGTTCTCTCAAACGGTTAAGTTTTTCAGAGAGTATGGCTCTGATACCAATTGTTGGAAATAACGCTTTACGCTAGAGGGGGGGGTGAATAGCGTTTTAAAATTATTAAGCGTTTTAGTGCGGAATTTAAAAACTTTGCAGAAATTAAGACAAGTGCAGTAAAATAAACTTACACAAAGATGTATCCTGGTTGGCCACAAACGTGGTTAGTCCAGTCCCCGAGAGACTCTCTCGAGATTTCCACTAAACTTGTCAAGCTTACGGGTGCTTAACAAACCGTTACAGCTGAGGACACAAGCCTCACCTAGGTGCTCGGGGATCACAATCCCAAAGACTTCAATTGCTCGGGGATACCAATCCCAAAGACTTCAATTGCTCGGGGATAACAATCCCAAAGACTTCAATTGCTCGGGGATAACAATCCCAAAGACTTCAATTGCTCGGGGATAACAATCCCAAAGACTTCAATTGCTCGGGGATAACAATCCCAAAGACTTCAACCGAGGAAACACAAGTTCCTCAACAAACGAGAATCGCAATTCTCTTACAAACACAAAGACACACTCACTTTACAAAGTACTCCTCAATGAGTAGATATGAGTAGAAATAGTACGCTCAAGATCACAACAACTTAGCTCAATAGAATGGCTCTTCAAAAAGCTTTATAGATGAATGAAAATGATGATCAATGTAAGAAAGCTTTTAGCAATGAAAATACTTAAATTGTATGTGTTGTTGTTGTGAAAACACTGAGTTAAACCTGTATTTATAGGTGAAAAACTCAGTCTTACCGTTGTCTAATTGCCAATTAAGGATTGCTGAAATTACTCAGTGACAATCGATTGTCAGGACTAAACAATCGATTGTTTGCCTATCAGATCAAAAAATCAATCCCAGATTTTACGTTAACAATCGATTACTTCAAATCAATAATCGATTAATTATAACGTTAAAAAATCCTTTCCAATTTTTGGCATAAAACATCGATTATCAGGAAATCAATAATCGATTATTTTAACAACGTTCAGAAAATCTTTTCCAGATTTTACGCTAAAACATCGATTGTTAAATATCACAATCGATTACCTGAAGGTAATTTGAAAAAAAGTATGACAACGGTCAGCTTCAACAATCGATTATTAATTAATTTCAAAACTTACTGTCTCATATATAATCGATTATCAAAAGCCACAATCGATTATTAATTAATTTCAAAACTTACTGTCTCATATATAATCGATTATCAAAAGCCACAATCGATTATTAATTAATTTCAAAACTTACTGTCTCATATATAATCGATTATCAAAAGCCACAATCGATTATCATTTTACTTAAAATCACTGGGAGACATTTTTCTCATTCCAATCGATTACCATTAGTTCATAATCGATTTTTATGAGTTTTGAAAACTTTGCCTCAGTTAACAATCGATTATCGAAAGTACACAATCGATTGTTATGCAGTTTGCAAAAACCTGATGTTAACTGGCTTACTCACAATCGATTATCATTAATTCATAATCGATTGTCATGCAGTCTTGGCTTAGAGATACTCGATTATCATAAGTACATAATCGATTATCTTAGCCCAGATTTTTGAGGCATGTTTGGAAAACATTTTAACAAATGTAAATATGCATAGTTTAAAATCATTTGACACTTACTTTAAATATGCATGATTTTGGAAAAAATAATTTTAGTAGAGAAGCCATGTTATGAGCCAAGATTGAGGAATCAAGATCACAATTAATATTGACTCAATTATAACATTTCCAAGCATTGTCTTGAGCTTCTTGTAATGCATCCATTATGTGCTTGTCCTTGAGCACTGCTATATATCGCTTATTGCTTTGTTTGACATTCATCAAAACCTACAAAAGAACACACGTTTAGTATATTGCATTTGAAACGTGTTTCCAACATATAACACCATTATGAAGTTGAGACGTCTTTTTCATTAAGTATCTACAAAATAAAAGGGCACTCTTTTATAAACCTTATGTCGATATGCCATGAGAAGAATCGTAAAGAATTTTCAAAATATAAAAATGCTAAGCTATTCTATAAGTACTAAATAAGTAAATAGGCAAGAGTAGAATCTAATGAAGTACCCATAAAACATCTTAGCATAAAAGACTAAGGAAAAACTTAGTCATCGAAATGTTTGTTTTGCAAATGCCCCATTATGGTAACTGGGGACTTCACCAAAATATCCCATCAAAATTTCCAAGGGACAATATTAATAGTCACTAATAAAGGGAAAAAAACTCAATACATTTAACTGGTCACTGAAGGAGTTGGACCTTCAGAAGTTGTAACATCACTTTCAGAGGCAATAACAGGTGCGGTAACAACTTCTGAAGAAGCAGCAATAAGAGCGGTTTCAACTGAGCTTCAAGTGATAACATCAACGAGGGAAGCAGTAGTCACGGGCGCATCAATTCCCTTAGACTATGTCATAGAAGTTTCTCCCTCGAAAGCCAAAATTACAACTTCAATTACTTCAGTAACTGCATCAGAGTTCAATAACTCATCCGTTCCAGGAGCTTCGAGTGTTGGAGAAGGGGTATCAATACTTCCAAGTGCAGGAGACGGAGTATCAGCAAGTTGTTGACTTTTCTCGATAGTATCCATGACTTTGGCCAATTCAGATTGCAAGTCAAAATTTTCTTGTGTAACCTCCATCAAAACATCACGGCGAGAATTTAGAAAATCCCAACTCACCTCTATATTGAAATTTTCTTCAACAGCATTATACTCCTTCTCCAAAGCCTTATATTCCTTTCCCACATAGCAATATCATTTTTTGCTATTTGATGCTCAGTTAGGTGAGAATCCAAGGAAGCTTCAAGAGGGGCATGGGAACTTTCCAAGGCACGAATTTTGTCCGAAAAAGTTCTCAAGTCATTTTGAGCATGAGTCAGGTTTTAAGCTAACTCCCTTGCACATTCTTCTTTCTTCTACAAAAGTGCCATAAGCTCGTTAACCTCATCATTGGCTTTAGATAGAAAGCATTTGAAAAGCTCTTTGTCCTTTATGAGTTGGCCCCAAGAAGCATTGGCAATCCTGAACTCCGAAGATAAGCCACGATTTTACTGCTCCAAGTGAGCCTTAGTCTCTTGCAACTCCTCTATAGTCCCTTGGGCACTCTCAAATTGTTCTTTCCAGTTTACTGCTTCAAGTAAGGCAACCTCAGCTACTTTTCTAGCTTCAGAAATAGCCTTCGAAGATTCTCGCTCCTTTTTCTCTAATACAGAGACTCTTCCCATCATCTCAGTCCCAATAGGATTAGTCTACGGTTATAAAACATATAAGTGAGAATTAATAAGGAAAGAGAAGGAAAGCATTCAAGGTCAAGAAAATTAACTTTAAAGTTGAATGTACTATGTCATTCATCAAAGTATAACAACTGTGGCTCTGCATCTTGTTCTTATCAATCTCTCAAATAAGAGCCTCGAGCCAAGTATCTGCTCCCCCAGATTTTCTTAAGAGGCTTTGATTGGCAGGGACTTCGAGTGTGACACTCCTCATAGTCATGCCACTATTGCTGGAGCTTACTTCTATCGGAGGGGCAGATGAAGATGAAACAGCATAAGGGGGAGTAGTAGAAAAGGTAAACACCAAAGGAGTCGTAGGAATTGAAGCAGGAACGGAAGGAGTGAATGTAGAAATTAACCTAGAAACGGAAGTAGAAGCAGTCAAAACTGGTGAAGGAACAGAAGCAATCAATGATGGCAAGGAAAAACTTACGGTTGGCAAAGGAATGGAGGAAGTAGGAACGAATGAAGAAAGATGAGCTTCATCAAAAACAGGTTCGAGCTCGCCACTCCAAAAGCCACTATCAAAGGGATGCTGAGTTGATTCATTCGTACCTCTTGTCACGGTATCCTCGTTTGAAAGGAATCAAAACAGGCTCGGTGGTTGAAGTTTGAGCAGGAGTATCTTCAATTTCGTCATCATTAATGACTCGTCTCCTAACTCTTGGCCTGGCTACTAACAAGGTACCTTCCACTTCTTCATTCTCAGAACCTTCTCCTGTAGCCTTCGTTTTTTGAAGCAAGTCTCGAGCCTTGTCCAAGTCAAGTGCAGCATTACCAAACATGCGAATGGCCATGGCTACATCAGGTGCCATTCCTTTGGAACCAAATCCTGCTCAAAATAATGATACACAATCAACATTAACAAAAAGATACTTAATGTGTAAAAATAGAAAAATGTGTAAAAAGAGGATACCGTGTTTTTAACTTTCCATCCATGTATAGCAGAAATTGATTTCCAAGTTCTTTACTCCTCAGGAGCAATCTTCAAAATTGAATCTATCCAACCACGAAAGTTGGGAACATGTTCCACATCTCCCATGGTTGCTACAAAAAACCAAAAAGAGACGAAGTCAGAAAAAGAATCGAAATTCTCAAAAAAATTAATTACGGTCAAATATAAATAAAAAAAACTTACGCGCAAAATTCCACTTCTCAGGGAAGGGAATATTTGTTTCACCAAGAAAGTCCACCGTACGTACAACAACATAACGAGCATACCATCCACGATCTTTATCATCTTCAGGGCTTACCAAAACCTTCTTGATTTTTGTGGTTAAGGTAAAAACGGCATGGCGTATTAAATTAGGATGGTATAAATGGATGAGGTGAGAAAAGGTGAAGTTGACATTGGCTTTGGTAGATAGATATCTCAAACAAGCCAATACTCTCCAAACTAGAGGATCAACTTGGGCCAAACAAATATTAAAGAAGCGGCAAAAATTGAGAGTGACCGGGTCAATCGGAGTATTAAAACCCAAAGTAAAAGGATAAGTATAAACAAAAGAATACCTAATCCTAAAAGAAGAGATTCTTTGATTTGGGGCAGGAACTGACATTCGGGGACTATTTTTCCAGTTACATCTCTTCGAATGGTAGGGATTGTAAGTTTGGTCACTAATGCAGGAAAAGTATCGGCTTTTTCTAAAGCCAGCAACTTCCTTTTCAAGAGATTGTCTATCACTCATAAAAGACAAATCACTGGGTACGATTTCATCAACTAAAGGTTCTTGGGAAGAATAAAAAATTTCTTTACCTTTAGAAGAAGGAGATTTTGGAATAGAAATCCTAGAAGAAGAGCCAAAAGAGCCGCCTCGAGTAGATTCTAACCTTGTTCGAAGTATGCCACCTCTGCCTCTTCTATGTCTAACACAGGCATTGGGAAATCTGTCTAAAATTGGAACTCTTTTAGGGTTAGGGTTTGGAGAAGCCATTGTTGAGCAAGTTTGAATCGAAATAGAGCAAAAGTAAGGAAGAGAGTGTTTGCTAAAGATTTGTGAAGAAGAAGACAAAGAAAGAAAAGGTTAAGTATGTATATAACAGCAACCTTTAAACTTAGGAGTGTAATGATGAAAAACCTATAATAGGCAACTATCACTTCGTGAACAGTGGGAGTGAGGAAGCCTTGAATATGAGTGAAAAATAGCAGAGTCAATCAGAAAGTGACACATGGACAGAACATTAAATGGAAAAGACAACTGAGACGTCAATATTGTAATACGCATTGATTATCGCAATAATTCTCTTTTTTATGAAGATACACTTCCCAATTATTTAATTGATAAATAAATGGAAAGTGGGGGGACTATATGTATTGGGAAAAAAATTAAATTTATATTGAAGATGACGTGGCATGACATGTGGACTGGTCAACTGGTCAAAGCGTGATAATTGAGAAAAAGGCACGAGAGATGATAGATACAGGAAGAGAAAGTGACATATGCACGAGAAGCAGTTTAGACACGAGTCTCGTACCAATTTATGACATTTAAGGCCAACGGATCAAAATGCATTGAAGACATGGATCTGAAGACAAAAAAGCGTCCAAATTCAATATGAAATACCTGATACGTTGGACAAATGATATTTAATAAGAATTATTGTGTAACGGCTTATTTAATGTCATTTATTACTTATAATTATCTCATTAAAGCTGAGGATTCATTCCTTTACCTAGAATCAATTATAAAAGGAAGAAGTCTCATCATTTGTAAGGACACGAAATATCATCTGCATCATATTGAAATACAAACTTGTTTACTGCTTTATTTTTATTCTCAAAAAGCGTATTATTCTTTTTGGTCCCTTGATTATCACTAACCCGATTTTTCATCCTAAAATCTAACTTTGACCAAAATATTATATTTTGGTTAAACATGGTCAACCAATTTGCTAGTGGAAATTTATGACAATGCCATATGAGGAAGCTTATGAGATTCTTGATGAAATGGCGGATACTTCATCGGCATGGCAAAGTAGAGAAAATGTTCCTCAAGGCAATCCAAATGTGATTCACTTGCACAAAGAATTATATAACCATGGGAAAGCAATTGGCGAGTTGACCACCACAATAAATCCGCTAGTCGAAGCTCAACATCACTAAATGCATGGTCCCAAGCAAGTAAATGCAATGAAAAGAATTAGTATAATGGTAAACAAGAGAAAGCAAAAGGGACCTCAAGTGCAATACCGGATTGAAAATTATGAGCAAAATGATAATGGATTTGACCAAGATGGACAATACATTGACAAGAGGGGGAAGTAAAATATGTGAACAACTTTTAAGGGAAAAGAAACCACTATCAAGGCCCGAATAAACAACAACAACGACTTGGAATAGATCTTTGTTGAAATCTTACTGATAGCACGTGAAGACCGACGAAGGCTATCATGATACTGACGTGGCCTGCCTATATCGAAGACATTTTTTGGCGATTCTGTTGACACCTTAATTAAACATTAATGTGAGCCTAAAGTAGAAAAATAATTAAGTTATCCTTTGAATAATTGATGATCGACGTAAATTGGACATGAAGTCACAAAATCACATCTTTCTAGGTTTGCACACGGCTTTGTCAAAAGAGGACCATCAACTTGCAATTTTATATAAGCTAATATTACACTTTCTCTATCATACTGGTAGCAAGAGGCCCGGGCCCAAGCCCGGGCCCATACTCAACATATTTTTATTAGAATTAATAATTTGTTAATTAAATAAGTTTAATTTTTATCACATCTTTTACTGTAGAAATAATTAATATAGTGACACATCAATCAAGTCTTGTTGATAAGTCTTCGTAATTATTAAATTTTATTAGTCACATAATTGAATAATTTGTTAAAGAAAAAATTATTTATGAGGAAGCAAGTTTGGTTGGAGAATTAGCAAATACCAAAGGGACATTAGTGATTCAACATTCTACAAACTAATTATGATTTAAAGTGTTCAAAATAATCACAACTCGGCCAAGATCATAAATTAAAAATATTTGTCATTTTATGAATTTTTGAGCATATAATTTCTTTAGTTATAGATTTTTTTTTTGTATTTTATCATTTGGTCACTCATAATTTCACGCGGCACATGTTATATAGTTAAATGTGGGACTTAAGCTTCGTTTTAGACGAAATTCAAAAAGAAACTTAAATTTATCAAAGTGAACCTTAAGAATCAATTTAGTTCCATACTTTATGCTTAAAAAAATTAATTCTAAAGTTACCAACCAAGAAATTTTAAAGAGATTCGATTTTAGCTGATAACGCCATCTTCATTTTCATTGTTATAATATGGCATTGCCAATAATTTATACTTTTAGTATTTGTAATGCATCATAGATATTTCAATGGCAATGTATATAATCGTTTACAAAAAGATTCAATTTAATTCAATGAGCTGAGAAAAAAATAATTAATGAGAATCGTACTTGGTTCAATATGAATAATAAATCACCTCTTAAAATCAGCAAAAATTAGGATAGTTTTAAATTTTAACTCCTTCTCCTTTTTCTGTTCTTCATCCCCCAATGTGATTGAAAAATTTAAAACAAAACTATAAAGGTTATTATTTTTTTTCTTTCATAAATGCTAATTAATTATTTCTTGAAAATGTATTTTAAGCACTCTAGGTTAAAAACAATAAGAAAGGTTATAAAAAATAATTTGTCCATGCAAATGAAGAAAGTTCAACCAAAACCAGAATTAACATAAGCTTTTGAAGACAACTCTTATTCATTAAAATATCTTAAGTGATTTTCAAATATTTTATACCAATTATATTTCAATTAAACCCATAAAATAGTAGGTTTTAATTTTTTTTAAAGTAAAAACAAATATGCATCAATAAATTAGTAAAAGATGAGATACATACTTAAAAAACACATAAAATGGTAATCCCAAGTAGTAACTAAAACTAGAACTTTGTCCTGTTACGTTTGAGCATGGAATACCTACTGTTGAATTTACAACAACGATGTAGTGAATTCATTCACCGGGGAGGAAGGTCTTCAACAAGCAGTTGTAATTAAATTTTCATATGGAAAGCCTGAGCTTCAGGAGCTGAGACAGATTTTGCCGAAACAATTCGAGGTCAAAGGTAATTGCAACATTGGACAGCTAGAATATCGGCATATTCTGGTAAGATTCGATCTATTTGAAGATTTTGCTCATGTGGTATCAAGAAAAAATGGTTATGTTAAGTCAAAAGGAGACGAGTTCTTCTTTAGGACATTTTCATGGACAATGGGATTTAACCCCCGTGAAGAAACGTCAAAAGTTGTGGCTTGGATTTCATTTCCTGAACTGCCAGAAAATTTCTTCGCAGAAAAGTCCTTAATGTCCATCGCATCTGCCGTGGGAAAGCCTCTTGAGTATATAAGGCTACTAATGATCGAACGCGACCAAGTACAACACGAGTCAAAGTTTTGATTAATTTACTGGACAAACATCCAAAGAAAATCAAGATCAAGATAGTAGATATGAAATATGGAAAAATAGTTGAATACGAGCAGCAGATCGTGTTTGATAATTTACCTAAATACTGCACGTATTGTAATCATCAAGGTCATGATGTAAAGTCGTGTCGTTGAAGTACAGAGGAACTTAATGATGAAGCAGTTCATGTTAACAAATCTGAAGGTCGGGGCAGTTTGGCTAAATTAAGAGGGGATGCCAGGGAGTACTTGAACGCTAATCTTGCAGGACAACGAATTGAAGGGGTTATACCTAATGTGATTGATGATGCACGACAAAAACTTGTTCCTGCTTCAAATGTTCCAGCTGCAGTAGCTCTTTCAAGGCCAAATGGTGATATTGCACAGCTTTGTAAAAGGCCATCTACTGTTCCTTTGAATGTTCCTTTGAATTCTTTAAGTGAAAAGGTAGTGTCAAATTTGGAACCTACTGATGCATCTACTGTGGCAGCACCTGGCAATGCAAAAAGTAATGAACAAAGTTTGATTGAACAACAGCTGATGTTACAGAATAATAACAATAAAAAAACTATACTGTGTGGTCAAGGAAATGGTACAAATTTGGAGGCTTCGGATACTTTCAAATCTACTACAGATCCTACTGTTTTATCAGTTCAACCAGGGGAGAAGTCGACAGTAACAAATTTAATTGATTCTTCAAAAATTCCTGAACAGCAAGGATGTAATGAATTGAATAAAGCATCAGGTTTGGTTGCTTCTAAGCTTACCAATACAACTGAAATATGCAAAGGATAGCTTTACAAGTACATTGTGCAGCAACTAGTAGCAGGGGAGGTAATTGTACCAGCTAGTGTAGATCCAATCCTTAAGACAAATATAACATTGGATGGCTTTAAATGGACTGGGAAAAATGAAGAGGTGGATGATCAATGTGATGTTATTGAATTGGAGTTTGCAGCATCTGTTACAAAGGGTAACATGAGTACCAACTGGACAGTAGATAATGAAGCAGCTGCTGCAGTTTCTATTTCAAAGCTGGATTCTACACTTCCTTCGCAATGTCCTGCTGATCGAACTGTATCTGGGAGTGATAATCATGATGCTATGAGTCAACTTCTTCAAATAACAGCAAGTCCTACAGCTGATGATGTTGCGCATAACTCATTTCGACAAGATACCTCTAACCAGCCTGATATGGTTCAACAAGGCAGTGTGACCATTTCGATAGGTACAATTGCTGCGGATGTCTCTAATGTTGCCTTAGTTCAAGGTGAGTTTGATTTAGAGCCTACTGAGGCTACACAACAAACAAGGGAAGCTGTACAACATACTGCAAACGATAATTGGTCATTGATGTCCAACAAAAACCAACTCCAATAATAATTAAAAAATGCAGATCGCAGAAAAGAGTCCGGGTTTACCTACAAATTCAAACTCATTTGTTGCACTTGCCAATGTGAATGATGATGATGGAAAGTCGACTGGAGAGAATTTGCAGATGGTTGAGAGTTATTATAAAAAATTCTCATCGACTATAGCGGCAATGAATAAAGCTCATGCTAATGATCCAAATATGCAAATGCAAGTCAATGACCAAAATTCTCCAAACATTCCTTTCTCCAGTACACATGTGGAGAAAATTATCAAAGGTTAGGGGGAACTATCAATCTCCACTGGAAATAACAATTCAAGCTAAGATGAGGGACATGGTCATTAAATCGAAGTTGTGGAAAGACCAACGAGATTTTGATGATGAGGAGGGCTGGGGTGAAGGACTTGCTGGTTTTTCATCTGCAGAAGGCGACCAAGAGTTTGATCACGATAGTGCAGGAGAGGACATTGTGCTCCAGTCAAGCCAAAATTTCAAGGGAAATCCGCTACAATGAATTGTCGTGCAATTCTGCCACATGCAGCAAGTCCAAATAGCAAACCATAATGTTCCAATTTTTGTTCCAAGAAATACTGCGAAAGTAGGTATTTCAAATGCAGTAACAACAAAGTTCGACCAAAAGGAAACATCACATAATTTCCAACTAAACCAATGCTTAGGCGAAACATCAGCTGCTGATCGAAATGCAACAGTGCTGGCTACAACTGGCCAGAATCAGATTGTACCAACATAACCATTCATTACTTTGGAGGAGAGAAAACTTTCGGATGCAATGAGGCAACCTTTGCATACAAGACAGCAGCAACAAAGGAATGCAACTACACCAACAAACTCTCATTTTGCTCATAGCAACACAGTACCATTTTCACAGGCGGGGCAGCACCTGATCGTATCAACTGCTCCAATCATCTCTTTAGAGAAAAGACAACTCCTGGATGCGATGGTAGGAAGACATATATATGAAGAAGGGGAGGAAGAGGATATCTTAAAACAATGTCGGGCAGACGCTTCAAGAAAATGTGATTTGTCACCAATGCATAGTAAAAGAAGTAAGAAGTCTCGTGAAAGGGATAGAAGTTGGGACAACATGGTGTTTGAAGACGCAAACATAAGGAGGTCCCCAATGAGAAATGCAAAACAAAAATAGGTCACTCAAACAATACTTACAAAGTCCAATCACTCAAAGAACAAAGCATGAATTTGAAGACATTTTGAGAAAATTTGTGGACGATGACTATAATCTACAAATTGAAGTTTTCACAAAATTGGAGAAAAGAGAGCACCTCGATGGCTTCTTCATCTTTATATTTTACCATAACATTAGTATTATTCTATGTAATATCATCACAGAGCATGATATAAACTCTGCGATGATCATGGATTTCTTAGTTCTTGCTAGTTCTTTCTTTTTACATGCTTGTTAGTTAATCAGACTTTTTATTTGCCTCAGTAGGATTAGTAAGGTAAGGTTTTTGCCGGTTGAGTTATATGGGTAACAATACCAGTGCTAGTCCCCCTGATTGTTTTTTTTCTATTTGTTGTAATTTTCATTTCCCTATTATTAATGAAATCTAGCCTTAGGCGTCTGCCTAGTGGATTTCCAAAAAAAAAAAGTAGTAACTAAAAACTTAAATAAGTATATTTCCAATATAGAAAAGTAATTTGTTTTATCCTTTAAAATCTTAACTATTAATGTTCATTAAATTATTTACTTCAAACTCATGTTACGCGTATTATGAACTCATTTATGATTTTAATAATATATTCTAATTTATTTGTATTAACAAAGAACCATGTTTTTATTTTTTAGAATCACCAGTAAACTTTCTTTAGTTTAGAGTCTTTACACAAATTGACCTAATATTAGTCTTATAAGTATATTAATAAAAATTATTCAAGTACATTAACAAATAAAAGATTTAGAACTACCCGAAAATAAATCTTACATTTCTTTATTAGTATATATGAGCTCTAGAGAGAGAAAAATATGGTTAGGAACATATGATGTCACGACCCGAATTTTTCCCACCATTGGGAGTCGTGATAGCGCCGACTGTCGAAGCTAGGCAAGCCAACCCTTTTTTATCCTTTTCACAAAAATTAATCTAAAACAAATTAAATACTGAAATAATTAGTTAAAACACGCGGAAGACTTTTAGCAACAATAGCGATAACAAAAAATGCGGAAAAATAGCAACATGTCTCTCCCCAATATCTGGTGTCACTACTCACGGACGGCTAAATGAGTGCTAAACCAACAGTCTGAAATAAATACATAACATGTCTGTTTGGTACAACTAAACAAACTGGAAAAGATAGAGGAGACTTAGGGCCCGTGAACGCCAGTGAACTACCTCATAGCCTCAGGACTGCAGGATCGCCTCCTAACTACTGATGCGGTCCGTGGGGTGTGTCCTGACCTGTGCACAAAAGGGCACAGAAGTGTTGTATCAGCACAACCGACCCCATGTGCTGATAAGTACCCGGCCTAGCCTAGGCGAGGTAGTGACGAGGCTCAACCGGACCAACCACAAATAACATGTGCAGATATATGTGCAATAACAGAAATAGAACAATAATTTAAGCAGATAAAAGGGGAAGGGACATGCTGGGGGGAGTAGCAGTTCAACTATAACTTCAACAAACCATAAATGGAACTGAATATATAATAATTAAATAAAGATGACCAGTGAAATCAACAACTGCACGGCATCACCCATCGTGCTTTTGCTCTAATTCCTCACAAAGAATTTCCAAATATAATGCACGGCATCACCCTTCGTGCTTTTACTCTCATTTCTTACCAAGAATGTCAGATATAATGCACGGCATCACCCTTCGTGCTTTTACTCTCATACATCACCAAGATATTCAAATATAATTCATGGCATCACCCTTCATACTTTTACTCTCAATATACAGTGCACGGCATTACCCTTCGTGCTTTTACTCTCAAATACATAATGCACGGCATCACCCTTCGTACTTTTACTCTCTCATCCTCACCCAATCGATGTCACAACAAAAATGGGAAAGGAATATATAACAATACAAAATATCCCGACAAGGGAGAATAACTCAACAATAGATCCCAGCAAGGGTGAATAACTAAACAATAAATTCCAGCAAGGGAGAATAACTTAACAATAAATTTCGGCAAGGGAAAAGGACCAAAATTTCCTTTCGGTCCATTTGCTTCTCAACTATCACTTCATAGTTCAATTAACAAGTAATTAGCACAATGGTTCACTTCTTTCACAAATTTAATAGCAAATACGACTCACGGTCATGCTAGACTCGGGCGCATAGGTAACTGTCACTATACCTATACACCGACTCCACATAGCACATATCAAATATCAAACTAATCCTATTCCCTCAAGCCAAAGTTTGATCAAACACTTACCTCAAAAGCTTCCAACTCAACTCATGCCTCTAGAATAACTTTACCCCTCGAATTCGCCTAAAAATCGATCGAATCTAACCACAATTTACTCAAATGTATCAACAAATGCTAGGTAAATCAATTTGAATGAATACAAATGAAATTCCCAAGTTTTACCAAAAATTGCAAAAATACCCCCCCCCCCCTTCCCAGACCCACATGGTCAAAACTCGAGGTTCGAACCAAAACCGGGTTACCCATTCCCCCAAAAGTTAATATATGCAATTTGTTTTGAAATCGGACCCCAAATTGAGGTCCAAATCTCCAATTTTATAAAAACCTAGTTCTACCCCAAATCCCCATTTTTTACCCATTGAAAGCTTTGATTTTAAGTTGAAATTATGATAGATGTTAAAGTTTGAAGAAATTGAGTAAACGTTGACTTACAAGTGATTTGGGAGAGAAAGAGTCGAGAGAATATCGCCAATGGAGGTTTGGGTTTCGAAATTTTGAAAAATGAAGTTTGAAATCGGCTAAGTATAAGTTGCACAGTTGCAGCTGTCACAATTGCGAGATTAACTTCGCAATTGCGAAGAATGCAGAAAACAATGGGGGTCGCAATTGCGAGAAAATTATCGCAATTGCAAAGAGGGAAAAAATGGAACAGGCCTCGCATTTGCGAGAATGTCTTCGTATTTGCGAAGACTGGCTGCAAAGGAGGAGAATCACATTTGTGCGAAGAATTTTACATTTGCGAAGTCTGGCCAAACAAGGGAGGATCGCAATTGCGAAATTTTTCCTCGCATTTGCGAAGAAGCAGCCAAATGGGGTAGCTCGCATTTGCGAAGATTGCTTTGCAAATACAGAGGCTACAGATACCAGCAGTTAAAATGCTTCAAAATGAGCCTAACACATATCCAAAACTCACCCGAGTCCTCGGGGCTCCAACCCAAACTTGCACCCAACCTCAAAAATATCCTACAGACTTACTCGTGCGATTAAATTTCCAAAATAACATCAATCAAATAATCAACCTCTAAACTCTTGATTTTCATTCCAAAATTCAAACCTTTCAAATTTTCAATTTTTAGTCGGAAACATGTCAAACGACCTCCGTTTTCAACCAAACTTTACAGATAGCGGTTAACGCTCATTTAAGACTTGTACCAGGCATAAAAACCAAAATACGAGCTCGATACTATCACTTTTGATCACAACACGGGTCCGGGTCCGTTTTCCCAAAACATTGACCAAAGTCAACTATAGCAATATTATTATCAAAATTCATAAGTTTTAATACAGGATTTAAAAGTTTCCACATAAAAATTTTCCGGTTTTGCGCCTGAACTGCGCACCCAAATTGAGGCAACCAATTAAGAGGTTTTCAAGGCCTAAAAAGTGCAAAGAAAGGGAGAATTTACGGTGATAACCCTTTGGGTCGTCACATCCTCTACCTCTAAAACAATCTTTCATCCTCGAACGGACAAAAGAAAGGAGTACCAAATTCAGGGAATAGATGGGGATAACGGCTCCGCATATCAGACTCGGACTCCCAAGTCGATGCCTCAGGAGGCTGACCTCTCCACTGAACACGCACTAAAGGTAAACTCTGCGACCTCAACTGTCGAACCTACTGGTCTAAAATAGCCACCGGCTCCTCCTCATATGACAGATCCTTGTCCAATTGGACAGTAATGAAATCTAACACGTGGATGGGATCAGCGTGATACTTCCGAAGCATTGATACATCAAAAAACAGGTGCACAGCTAACAAGTTAGGCGGCAATGCAAGTCTATAAGCCACATTTCCCACACGGTCAAGAATCTCAAATGGGCCAATATACCTAGGCCTAAGCTTTCCCTTCTTCCCTAACCTCATCACGCCCTTCATAGGCGATACAGGGAGCAATACCCGCTCAACAACCATGAAAGCAACATCCTTGACCTTACGATCTGCAAAAAACTTTTCTGCCTAGACTGAGCTGACCGAAGTCTATGCTGAATGATCTTGACCTTATCCAAGGCCTCTTGTACCAAATCTGTACCCAATAACCGAGCCTCTCCCAGCTCAAGCCATCCAACTGGGGACCGACACTGCCTACCATGCAACTCCTCATATAGAGCCATCTAAATACTGGACTGGTAGCTTCTGTTGTAGGCAAACTCTGCTAATGGCAAGAACAGGTCCCACGAGCCTCCTAAATAAATAACGTAGGCTCGAAGCATATCCTCAAGAATCTGAATAGTCCTCTCGGACTTTTCGTCCGTCTGGGGGTGGAATGTTGTACTCAACTGGACCTGTGTGCCCAACTCGTGCTGCACCGCTCTCCAGAAATGCGAGGTAAACTGCGAACCCCGATCCGAAATAATAGATATGGGCAGCCCATGAAGGCGAAAGATCTCCCTGATATAAATATCTACATACCTCCAGGATGAATAAGTGGTGGTAACTGGGTTGAAATGCCCTGACTTAGTCAGCCTATCAATAATAACCAATTTAGCATCAAACTTCTTCCGAGTCATCGGAAGGCCAGTAACAAAATCCATGATGATTCTCTCCCACTTCCACTCGGGAAGCTCAATCCTCTGAAATAACCCATCGGGCCTCTGATGCTCGTACATAACCTGCTGACAATTTAGACAACGAGCCACATATGCAACAATGTCTTTCTTTATTCTACGCCACCAATAATGCTGCCTCAAATCCTGATACATCTTTGCGGTGCCCGGGTGAATAGAATACTGAGAAATGTGGGCCTCCACTAAGATCGACTCTCGAATACCATCAACATTGGGCACACAGACTCGCCCCTGCAACCTCAATAAGCCATCATCTCCCAAAGTCATCTCCCTGGCACCTTCCCGCTGCACCGTGTCTCTCAGGACACACAAATGGGGATCATCAAACTGCCACTCCCGGATATGCTCCATCAATGACGAGCGAGAAATCGTGCAAGCTAACACCCTGCTGGGCTCAGAAATATCCAATATCACAAATCTATTGGCCAAGGCCTGAACATCTAAGGCAAGTGGTCTCCGGCTGACTGGAATATATGCAAGACTACCCATGTTGGCGGACTTTCTACTCAATGCATCGGCCACCACATTAGCCTTCCCCGGGTGGTATAAAATAGAAACATCATAATCTTTGAACAACTCCAACCACCTCTGGTGTCTCAAATTCAACTCTTTCTGCTTGAACAAGTACTAAAGGCTTTTGTGCTCTGTGTACACCTCACACGTCACACCATACAAATAATGCCTCCGGATCTTCAAGGCATGAACAATGGCTACCAACTCTAGGTCATGAACTGGATAATTCTTCTCGTGGATCTTCAACTGCCTCAAAGCATATGCTATGACCTTGCCGTTCTGCATAAACATTGCGCCAACTCCGATGGGGGAAGCATCACAACATACAGTATAAGGCCCAGATCCCGTGGGCAAAACCAATATCGGTGCCGTATTCAGAGCTGTCTTGAGCTTCTCGAAGCTTGCCTCGCACTCATCTGACCACCTGACCTGGGCACCCTTCTAAGTCAATCTAGTCATCGGGGCTGCGATGGATGAAAACCCCTCCACAAAACGTCTGTAGTAACCACCTAACCCCAAGAAGCTCCTAATCTCTGTCGTTGAAGCTGGTCGAGGCCAATTCTTCACTGCCTCTATCTTTTTCGTGTCCAACTGAATACCCTCTACTGATACGACATGACCCAGGAATGCTACTGAACTCAACAAAAGTTCGCACTTTGAAAACTTGGCGTACAGCTGGCTATCCTTCAGAGTCTGAAGAACCACTCTGAGGTGCTGCTCATGCTCCTCCTGACTGCGGGGGTATACCAAGATATAATCAATGAATACAATCACAAATGAATCCAAGTATGGCCTGAACACTCGGTTCATCAACTCCATGAATGATGCCGAAACATTGGTCAACCCAAACGACATGACCAAAAACTCATAATGCCCATACCGAGTATGAAATGCTTCATAGGGACGTCAGACGCCCTAATCCTTAGATGATGATAACCAGACCTCAAATCTATCTTCGTGAACACCCTGGCACCCTGGAGCTAGTCAAACAAATTGTCAATCCTCGGCAGTGGATACTTGTTCTTTATCGTCACCTTGTTCAACTGTCGGTAATCAATGCATATCCTCATCGACCCGTCCTTTTTCTTCACAAACAATACTGGGGCACCCTAAGGTGATACACCGGGTCTAATGAAACTCTTATCAAGCAAGTGCTGAAGTTGTTCCTTCAACTCTTTTAACTCTGGCGAGGCCATGCGATATGGCGGAATAGAAATAGGCTGAGTACCAGCAGCCAGATCGATACAGAAATCAATATCCCTTTTGGGCGGCATACCCAGCAGGTCTGAAGGAAAAACCTCGGGGAACTCCAGAACAATAGGAACAAAGTCGATAGATGGAACCTCTGTGCTGGAGTCGCGAACATACGCCAGATATGTTAAACACCCCTTCTCAACCATACGTCGAGCCTTGACATACGAAATAACACTACGTGTGGCATGACCTGGGGTCCCTCTCCACTCAAGTCGGGGCAAATCGGGCAAGGCCAAAGTCACAGTCTTGCCGTGACAATCCAAGATAGCATGATACGGGGACAACCAGTCCATCCCTAATATACCATCAAAGTCCACCGTGTATAAAAGCAATAAGTCGATACGGGTCTCAAGACCCTCAAATACCACCACACAAGAACGATGCACTCGGTCAACCACTATATAAATCACCAACCGGTGTGGACACATACATAGGAATACCCAGAGCCTCATTAGGCATGATCAAATAGGGTGCAAAATAGGATGACGCATAAGAATAAGTAGATCCTAGATCAAATAATACTGAAGCACCCCTATCACAGACCAGTATAGTACCTGTAATCACAACATCAGATGACTCAGCCTCTGGCCTGGCTAGCAATGCATAACAACGGGGCTAGCCCCCACCTCCCTGAATTGTATATGTGGGACGATCTGCTGCGGGCTGACCCCAACCTCTGGCTGTCCCGGCTCCACCTCCACAGTCTCTCCCTCCACCTCTATGATCCCTACCACCGCCTCTAGCTGGCTGGGCAACCTGTGGATCACCTGCTGCCTGAATCGTAGGGTGAGGACCCTGCTGTAGAGAACTACTTGAGGCTCGAGACAAAAATCTGACAACATGACCTATGTCACCACAACCATAAGCTGGCCCTATCGACCGGTATGTCCTCCCTAGCTCTGAAGTGGCGGTGAACTAGTGGGGGTTGGTGGTGCACTCAAGGACTGCTGATCCGAATAATACTGCTAATGACTACCACCGCCTTGTGTACCATGAGAAACCTGAAGTGCCGTTTGGAAAGGTCTCGGATATGGCCTCTGTCATGGAAATCCCTTCCTCCAGATGAAGTACCACTAAATCTGCCAGAATGTTGAGGCCTCTTATCTGAAACCTGAGTACCTCCTCGAGCCAGTGCCATCTCTACTCTGCGGGCCGCATTGGCCGCCTCCTGAAAAGTAATGTCACTGCAAACTCCCATAGCCATCTTAAGGCGAATCGGCTGAATCAATACATCAATAAACCTCCGGACCCTCTCTCGATCTGTAGGGAGTATCACTACTGCATGGCGTTCCAAGTAAACAAATCTGGTCTCATACTGTGTAACTTTCATGGAGCACTGCTGATGGCGCTCAAACTGTCGCGAAATGCCTCCTGCTGAGTGACAGGGAGAAACTTCTCCAAAAATAACTCTACGAACTGAACCCATGTCAAAGCTGGTGACCCTGCTGGTCTAGATATGTAATAATCCCTCCACCAAGTCTTGACGGACCCCACAAGTCTGGAAGTGCAAAAATAGACCCCATTGGTCTCTTCTATCCCCATAGTCCTGAGAATCTCATGACAACTGTATAGAAAATCCTGGGGATCCTCCGATAAAGAACCAATGAAAGTAGTAGTGAAAAGCTAGAAGAACAGATCAAGTCTCCACAAAGCATCCGAACACATAGCCGTCCTATCTTCGGCCTGAGCTGTGATGACTGTTTGAGCTGCCACCGTGGGCTGAACTAACGGAACCCGAGTCTGGGGAGCCACCTGCTCCGGAGTACATGTAGCAGGAGTCTGAACCCCTCCTCCATCCTGAGAAGTGGCTGGTGCTACTGGCAGTAATCCTGCTCTAGCAACACTGTCCATAAAGCCTGCTATGCGGACAAGAGCATCCTAAAGATCCGATGTAAACAACACTCCTCCTGGGACCTGACTTGGGCCCACTGGAGTTGGTGGAGCTGGAACCTCCTCATCAAAGTCAATATGAGACTCTACCTCTGGAACTGCATCCTCGGGCTGAGCTCTGACCCTGCCACGACCTCTGGCACAGCCTTGGCTCCTGCCCCTCGCTGCTGCTGGGGGCTCGGGCTGCTGCGCGGAAGAAGAACACGCACGTGTTCTCACCATCTGCGAAAGAATAGAGTAGAACGACAATCAATATTTGAGAAACAGAATCGCACGACAAGAATGAACAAAGTAAAATTTTTCCTAGCTCGGTAGCCTCTGGGGGATAAATACACACGTCTTCGTACCGATCCCTCGGACTCTACCGAGCTTGTCCGTGAGTTGTAAGACCCAAGTAACATAGTGCTCTGATACCAATTTGTCATGACCCTGATTTTTCCCACCATCGGAGTTGTAATGGGGCCTACTGTCAAAGCAAGGTAAGCCAAACCCTTTTTAATCCTTTTCACAATAATCTAAAACAAATTAAATACTGAAATAATTATTTAAAACACGCGGAAGACTTTTAGCAACAATAACGATATTTTTAACAAAAATGCGGAAAAATAGCAACATGCCTCTACCCAATATCTGGTGTCACTACTCACGGACGGCAAAAAGTGTGCTAAAACAACAGTATGAAAGAAATACATTATATGTCTGTTTGGTGCAACTAAACAAAGTGCAAAAGATAGAGGAGACTCAGGCCTCGCGAACGCCATCGAACTACCTCAGAGTCTCTGGACTGAAGGGTCTCCCCCTAACTAGTGCTGCGGTCCGTAGGCTGTGTCCTGTCCTGTGCACAAAAAGGCACAGAAGTGTAATATCAGCACAACCGAACCCATGGCCTAATCTCGGAGAGGTAGTGACAAGGCAAAAGCAGACCTACCACAAACAACCTGTGCAGATATATGTGCAAAAACAGGAAGAGAACAAGAATTTAAAGCAGATAAAAGGGGAAGGGACATATTGGGGAGTAGCAATTCAACTATAACTTCAAAAAACCATAAATGGAACTGAATAGATAATAATTAAATAAATAAGACCAGTGAACTCAACAACTGCACGACATCACCCTTCGTGCTTTTACTCTCATTCCTTACCAAGAATTTCCAAATATAATGCACGGCATCACCCTTCATGCTTTTACTCTCATTTCTCATCAAGAATATCAAATATAATGCACGGAATCACCCTTCGTGCTTTTACTCTCATACCTCACCAAGAATATCAAATATAATGCACGGCATCACCCTTCGTGTCTTTACTCTCAATATACAGTGCATGGCATCACCCTTCGTGCTTTTACTCTCAAATACATAATGCACGACATCACTCTTCGTGCTTTTACTCTCTCATCCTCACCCAATCGACGGTCACAACCAAAATGGGAAATGAATATATAACAATACAAAATATCCCGGCAAGGGAGAATAACTCACCAGTAGATCCCGGTAAGGGACAATAACATAACAATAAATCCCGGCAAGGGAGAATAACTTAACAATAAATCCCGGCCAGGAAAAAGTTCCAAAATTTCCTTTCGGTTCATTTGCTTCTCAACTATCACTTCATAGTTCATTTAATAAGTAATTAGCACAATGGTTCACTTCTTTCGCAAATTTAATAGCAAATATGACTCACGGTCATGCTAGACTCGGGCGCATAGGTAACCGTCACTATACCTATACACTGACTCTACATAGCATATAGCAAATATCAACCCAATCATATTCCCTCAAGCCAAAGTTAGATCAAACACTTACCTAGAAAGCTTCCAACTCAACTCACGCCTCTAGAATAGCTTTACCCCTCCAATTCGCCTCAAAACTTGTTGAATCTAACCACAATTTACTCAAATGTATCAACAAATGCTAGGTAAATCAATTTGAATGAATACGAATGAAATTCCCAAGTTTTACCCAAAAATTCCCAAACCCCCCCCCCCCCCCCGACCCACGTGGTTAACACTCGAGGTTTGAACCAAAACCGGGTTACCTATTCCCCCACGAGTTAATATATGCAATTTGTTTTGAAATCGGACTCCAAATTGAGGTCCAAATCCCAATTTTATGAAAACCTAGGTTCTACCCCAAATCCCCATTTTTACCCATTGAAAGCTTTGATTTTAAGTTGAAATCATGATAAAAGATGTTAAAGTTTGAAGAAATTGAGTAAAAGTTGACTTACAAGTGACTTAGGAGAGAAAGAGTCGAGAGAAAATCGCCAATGGAGGTTTAGGTTTTGAAAACATGAAAAATGAAGTTTGAAATCGGCTAAGTATAAGTTGCACAGTTGCAGATGTCGCAATTGCGAGATTGACTTCGCAATTGTGAAGAATGCAGAAAACAATCGGGGTTGCAATTGCGTGAAAATTATGGCAATTGCAAAAAGGCCAAAAATGGAAAAGGCCTCGCATTTGCGAGATTGTCTTTGCATTTGCGAAGACTGGCTGCAAAAGAGTAGGATCGCATTTGCGAGAAGAATTTCGCATTTGCGAAGTCTGTCAAAACAAGGGAGGATCGCAATTGCGAGATTTTTCCTCACATTTGCGAAGAAGCAGGCAAAATGGGTAGCTCGCATTTGCGAAGATTGCTTCGCAAATGCGAAGACTACAGTTACCAGCTGTTAATATGCTTCAAAATGAGCCTAACACCTATCCGAAACTCAGTCGAGCCCTCAGGGCTCCAACCCAAGCATGCACCCAACCTCAAAAACATCCTATGGACTTACTCGTGTGATCAAATCGCCAAAATAACATCAAAATCAAAGAATCAACCTATAAACCTCATGATTTTCATTTCAAAGTTCAAAACTTTCAAATTTTCTATTTTTAGTCCGAAAACGTCAAACGACGTCTTTTTTCAACCAAACTTTACAGATAGCGCTTAACGCTCATTTAAGACTTGCACCGTGCATCGGAACTAAAATACGAGTCCGATTCCATCAGTTTTGATAAATTTTTGTTTTCATTTTTCCTTAAGAAATTTAAAATAACAATTTCACAGAAAAGCTCTGTACTCGGGCCTGTGACCTCGGATTTCGATGCCGTGAGTATGTCGGTTTCTAAATTTCCTTACGGACCCTCCGGAACCGTCATATTACGGGCCTGGGTCTGTTTACCTAAAACATTGACCAAAGTCGACTATAGCAATATTATTATCAAAATTCATAGTTTTTAACACAGAATTCAAATATTTTCACATAAAAAAAAATTTGATTTCGCGCCCGGACTGCGCACTCAAATCGAGGCAACCAATTAAGCGATTTTCAAGTCCTCAAAAGCGCAAAGAAAGGGAGAATTACGGTGATGACCCTTTGGGTCGTCACATATGACGTGAGGCATGTCTAAATGTATAACAAGACCTAATAAATTGTCCATTTGGAGAAAAAAATTTGCATACTTTGCCTAAATTTACTGAAATGAATAAAGTCAAAGAAGGTAAAAAAAAATAACATAAGGGCAAAAAAAGATCCATAAGAGGTTACATATAGCAATTTCAAAGGCCTATGCGGGAGAGGTCTTAGAAAAGAGTAGTTTATGCAAAATACCCATTGAGCTTAAACTAATACCCTCTTTTATCCATTTAAAAATTATTTATAATATAAACCTATCCAAGTGAAACTAATTATCCCTACTTACCCACCATTCATCTCAACTTTTTTTACACATTCGACTTAGTGTAGCTTGATTTCGCTTGACTTTGTTTGACTTGGTTTGAATTTGCTTGACTTGAATTTACTTGATTATTTTAGCTTGGCTTGGTTTGAATTGAATTGGCTTGAATTAGCTTGGTTTATAGCAGCTTGAATTGACTTCGTTTGACTGGGTATTAGAAAAATAGGGAAGGACAAAGTAATGGAGAGGAACGAATAAATATTTTTCGCCCCATAAATATTTGCTAAACTTCACGAAAATGAGTGATTGACAAAAATGAGATATGCAGGGAAAAGACAACTACATTAACCATGTGTAGCAGTTTTACAATAATAAAAACATAAAAAATAAGGTAGGACAACTTTTAAAAAGTAAATCATAAAATAAAAAGTTTAATTGACTTTAAATAATAAGGTCATGACCCAAAAATAACTAATTGAAAAGTTCACACTTTATTGGAAATTTTGTGAGGACTACAAAAATCCTTTGATTGTCCCTTATTATGTTTAGCAATATACTTAATTCGTCTTTTTTTTTTTCTCATTTCTCATCGAAATAATAAATAATAACAGTATAATAGTACAATTATTTAGAGGAAGAAAAGGAACAACCACTTGTACTATTTCTTTTTCCTTTTTTATCAACTGCTAATGAATTCTAACTTCAAGATAAGGGGAAAGCAGGCCAGAATTTGTCGTTTATCGATACTCGTTTTGCTGGCTAATAGCGGGAGAAATGCCAGATTTATAATTGATGGTTTAGTTTCAAAAGTAATCGAAATTTAGTTATTTTTATATAAAATAAATTTAAATAAAAATATTGGTCAAAATTTTAAAAAGTATACTAGCATAATATAATGGAGGTCTAGTATATTATTATAGAACTTCAATTTAATATACTGAAGTTCCAGTGAAATATATCGGTCCAACATAATATACTGGAGTTTGGAGCAATGATGCTCCAGTTTTTAGTATATTATACTGGAGACAGCAAAGTATACCGATCCAGCATAATATGCTGAAAGTTCATATATAGGTGTACCGAACTCCAATAGACGCTATTATTTTTAAATCATTAATACGAAAATTGATTAGACCGTATTATTTTTACGGTAATAGTAGTCGGAGCAGCCCCAGGATCCGGGCAGCCCCCAAAAAAATACACGGTCAAATTAACTGTTTTCACCTCTTTGGTAAAACCTGACACAGAATCGGGTACAATAAGTAACCACATCTCGCGACCTTCCCAATCCCTGCTTGTCAAGTTCACCATGCACTCCCACTTAAAAAGTTTATTTAATTACGTATAAACTTCGACTTCCTCTTCTGAAAAAAAATAAAAATAAAAATAAATTAACTTATCTAGTTTACTCTTTCACTCTATTCGCCTTAGGCTCAGTTTGTCCATAAAAAGTTTTTCTTTTTATATTTTTTTTTGAAAATAATATTTATTCACGAAAATGAATTTTTCAAAATTTCAAAACTTTCAAAAAAAAATTCCCCACTCAAAAAATTATAATATTTTTTCAAGTGGATGTATGTCCAAACATAATTTTAAATTCCAAATATTATTTTTCAACTTAACTCCAAATTCAATTTTTTTCAAAAATTTATTATTTTTATGTCCAAACACCTACTTAGTTAATATGATATATTTTTCTTTTTAGTCCGCTCAAAATAATCATTTTTCATCTAAAAATAATGTAACATAAAACTTTTTCTTTTTCCTTAATGAGTGAGTAATAAATGTCTATGATTTTTTTGATACCACAAGCTTCAAAATAATTTTAGTTTATTAAATTTCATGCCTAGTCGAATACTATCATAAAATAGAATTAATCGTGTAGTTGTTTAAATATAAAAATATTTTAATCACATTGAGGAAAATAAATAATAAAGAATTTAAAAAAAAAGGCTCCAACAAAAATAATGACTGAGCACTCCGTCTTTCATATCATTCTCTTTTCTTTTTAGTTTTTCTAAAAAATAATTTTATTTTTTATTAGAATAATTTAAAAGACCTCCAATCATGGTATGTTCCCTAAGAATAATCTCCCTTGTGATTTATTTGATTACCCTTAATTCCTTATTTTAATTTTTTCAGTAACAATTCTTTTTATTCATTTTTATTAGTATGAATGAAATATAATTTTTTAACTAATCAGCTCTCCCAATTTTTCCAATTTGACCTTTGATTCTTCACACAAAGCATCACCATTCACCAATTCACTATCATCATTGTCCAGCAAAAGAAAAAAGACATCACAAGTTGATTCTCATCACTTTGTTTAAATAATATATATTAAAAGAATTTCTTTCTTTCTAATATTTGATGTCCAAATATATAATCTCACATAAAAGAGGTAGGGGTCATATGGTAGGATATATAAGAATAGTGCTGAATAAGTTGTATTAGCAATATATGAATTAGTAATGCAAGCGTTAGTTATGCAGATATTATTTTTTATCCACTGTTGAGTGTGATTTATTAAAAAGTATAATACATTCTATAATTTCTAAGAAAAATATTTATTTACAAAAATACAATCCATATTGTGTAGCTTTAGGAGACTTTAAGGATAATTTTGTTTTTAACCATACTAATGCATGCATTAATAGTCTTGGTATTACTAATATTACGATTTTTTATATATTATTTATATATAGTATAATACCAAATATTACATATAAGTAATATAAGTATTAGTTATACAAAAATTAAAAAAATATTACGAAATAAAGTATTAGTAATGCACAGGAGAGTATTTAGTTTACAACTCGTTGTAACCCCCCATTGGTTACATTAGCAAATGATCTTTTGTTTGTTCCAACCTCTCACCACCTTCAAGCTTATTTTATTTCAACCTTATATTATTTCTTTAATCCTTCCCTTGTTCCTTCTCTCCAATTTCTTACGTTTGAAGCGCACCAACAAAAATGGTGAATGGGGACCTCTCTCCATGTCTCTCTCTCTCTCTGTTCAATAGCCTTGGTTTCTTCTTCTAGTCATGGACTAGTTCTTCCAGTTCCTTTCATTTCTTCCAATTAACTTTTGCTTTTCTCTTCAGTTACAAGTGTTTTTTAAACTATGGAGGAGCGGAACGTGAGTCCAGCGGTGATATACGATACCGTATGGGTGTGCGTGATACCGTACGTACAGGACTCGCATGACAGGGACGCGGTGTCGTTGGTATGCAGGAGGTGGCACGAGATCGACGCCATCACTCGGCAGCACATAACTATGGCTTTGTGTTATGCAGCGAAGCCGGAGCAGCTTTCTAGAAGGTTCCCTCAACTGGAGTCACTCAAGCTAAAGGGGAAGCCACGCGCTTCTATGTTTAATTTGATTCCTGAGGATTGGGGAGGATATGCTACGCCTTGGGTTCACGAGATTAGTAGGTCCTTTACTCGGTTAAAGGCGCTTCACTTCCGCCGTATGATTGTTAGCGATTCGGATCTCGAACTCCTCGCGCGTACGCGTGGTAAACTACTTCAGTCTCTCAAACTGGATAAGTGTTCTGGATTTTCTACGGATGGTCTTCTCACTGTTTGTCGTTCCTGCAGGTATTCCACCTCTTCTTCCGTTGACTTAATTTTATTTGTTGGTAATTACTCTGTTAAGATTATGTTTTGTTCTCTGAAATTATAAATTTATTGTTTTTCGAAATAGAAATTAGTTTGTTTTGTTTTTCAGTTCTGTTCTTTTTTTTTTTTTGTGTGTAAAGTTATTCTCCAGTTTTAACGCCTAAAGTTATTGTCGCCTTTTATTTTCGAGCTATTGAAGTCTTCAAATGTTGGTGAGGATTGAATTGCTTGCTAGCCAGTTTGTATGGTGGTGGAACTGAATTTTTAAGATTAGGAAAAGGTAAAACTATAAAATAAAAAAAATAAAAAATAAAAAAAATAATAATAAAAAAAAAACATAGGACTTTCATTGTATTCTGTAGGATTTTGTGTTGATAAATAGAGGAACGGAATCATGCAACAACTTACTTAGGTTATAGGGATCACTATAAATAAAGAAAAAGGAAAAGGATATAGCTATCAATATGTACAAATCCAATTCAAACTTGATTGCATATGCAGATTGATTAGGACAGTTGGTGTATTGCACACAATGGTTAAGCATGACAGTCATGAATCTGGTTTCAATGTGATGTGGTTCGGAATGCTAGAAGCTTTTGATTTACTGGTGCTGTTGGGCCCACTTCTTTTCCTTTTTCCAGTTTAAGAGAGTATCTTTTGCATATGTTTGCCTACAAGTATACTATTCAAGTTCATTGCTCTATGGTTTAACCAAAACTTTTAGGTGATGGGCTCCATGGTTCTCGGGATCTAGTTTCTAAAATTGTAAATAGTATATTGCTATGGTTTCCATGTCAGTGTTACAAGAATTAAATTATCTTGTGATTCTGAGTGGGTTAGAGTTTGAAAGAGGTATTTCCTTGGATTATTCATGGTGACTACTAAAATAGGAGTGTGACTGGAATATATGTTGATGAAATTTCTAGGGTTCTCTCTAGAAGTCATATGGACCCATTGGATCATGTAGGTTTCCTCAACAATCAGTTTTATTGGTAGTTCTTGGTAACGATGACTTGAATCTGTTTTCCTAAAGCTGTCTGATTGTGCTAACTCACTGCCCTCTGATATGGAGGAAAAAATGTCTTTTAAGTTTTAGTGATTCCGTTGATGATACATTTAATAAAGATTGGGCCGGTGATATGCTTGTGAACGGAGTAGAGTCTATGCAAAATTTTATGGTACCTGCATCTGGTCAAGTCTTACGCATTGACCTGGCATGTGCATGTCACCCGTTGTGGTGGGACGTGTTGTAAGTTCCTAAGTTTGTTAATCTCTAAGGTTGTAGCATACAGCATGAGTTAAAGGTAAGCTCATGACTAAAAGCTTGAACTAGTTTTTTGCTCGACGATATTCCATCTTCCGATAGATGCAGAGGGCCATGTAGTGTGACTGAAGCTATAGGTCTAATTGGATAAGTGGTCCAAATTGGCCTATTGGCGAGTTGCCAGCATCTTTGGACTAATGTGTTATGAGTGATGCACCTGCTATATTTTGAAGTGTTATTGACATTCCCTTTAAGTAAGCTTTATTTACCTAATAGAGGAGATATTGAATAATTGCATATTTGAGGACTGCATTAAACAAGAGAGAATTGTGAACGGAATTCAACATCTCTCTCTGTTTCCTTATACTACACTCCTTTAGAGGTTTTAATCTTTTGCTAGACCTGTCATGCCGCTCAAAGAATTTCTTAGGAGTTTTGTGCATTCAATTTTGTTGCCTTTTTGTCTATGTGGTTCTCATGTAGCCCTTTTATCCTGCAGGACTTTAAAAACGTTTTTTCTGGAAGAGAGTACTATAGTTGAGAATGATGGAGAATGGATACATGAACTAGCCTTGAACAATACAGTTCTTGAAAATCTGAACTTTTACCAGACTTATCTTGGCAGAGTGAACGCCGAAGACCTTGAACTGATAGCAAAAAACTGTCCCTCTCTTGTCTCGGTAAAAATTAGTGAATGTGATATTTCAAATCTTATTGGTTTCTTCAAAGCTGCAGTTGCATTGGAGGAATTTGGTGGGGGGTCATTTAGTGAGCCAACAGAACCTGCTGCTGAGAATGGCTATAACGAGCAATTGGGAAGTTATTCTGCTGTATCATTTCCTCAAAGATTATGCCACTTGGGTCCAACGTACTTAGGAATAAATGAAATGCACATTCTCTTTCCTATTGCTTCTCGTTTGAAGAAATTGGATCTTCTTTATGCATTTCTTGACACGGAAGCCCATTGTTTCTTACTGCAAAAGTGTCCCAACTTGGAAATACTAGAGGTTGAATCTCAGCTCTTCTCACTTTTCTTTTCTTCTACCCAAATTGGCCATATATCTTTGTACATAGCTGTTATTGATACTGGCACTATTGTTCTGCTTTTGCTGTTATAGTAATCGTAAAATCAGGAAGTGTATTTGATGAAGATGAACATTATGTTTTGCTTTTCCTTTTTGGATCAATTTTTGTCTAAACTATGTCACAGCTATTCTGCTTGGTTGGCTGTAGATATTTGAAAGCATATTCTATAATTGATTGACTTTCATGAGTCTAGTATATATTTCTATGTATGTACAATTCTGTTTAATCTGTATGTATAAGTATATTCACTTTTTTTAATTCTTTTTTATTCTTAGTAAAATAACTGCTTGTAATTTTTATGGTTCTACATCAGAAATATGACCTGCATTTCTTCTGAAAAACGATAAAGAAAATCGAGATGGGAGGAAGAAGTTATGGCTGGACTTAAAAAAAAATGTTATGGCTGGAGGAAATAAGTCTATGTGGAGTAATCTTTAAGACAATTATTTATCAGTGTTTTTGTCATTGTGAACAGGCAAGGAATGTTGTTGGGGATAGAGGAATGGAAGTGCTTGCCCAGTTTTGCAAGAGATTAAAGAGACTCAGGATTGAGCGAGGAGCAGATGAACAGGAAATGGAGGACGAAGAAGGTGCAGTTACACAGAGAGGATTGATTGCTTTGGCCCAAGGGTGCATTGAACTAGAATACATGGCTGTTTATGTATCTGATATTACTAATGAAGCATTGGAAAATATTGGCACAAATCTGAAAAATCTGTGTGATTTTCGGTTGGTTCTACTCGATCGTGAAGTAACAATAACACAACTGCCACTTGATAATGGTGTCCGCTCTTTACTAAGAGGTTGCCAAAGGCTTAGAAGGTTTGCTCTCTATCTCAGGTCTGGGGGTCTCACAGATGTGGGTCTGAAATATATCGGTCAATACAGCCAAAATGTGAGATGGATGCTTCTGGGATATGTTGGGGAATCTGATGAAGGACTTATGGAGTTCTCGAGGGGATGTCCTAGCCTGCAAAAGCTAGAAATGAGAGGCTGTCGTTTTACTGAACGTGCATTGGCTTATGCTGCTTTGCAGCTGAAACTTCTAAGGTACTTGTGGATCCAAGGATTCAGTCCATCTTCGAGTGGTTGGGATCTCTTGACGATGTCACGCCCATTCTGGAATATTGAGTTGATACCTGCAAGACGCGTGATTACCAGTGCAGGAATTGCTGACCATCCAGCTCATATACTCGCCTATTATTCCCTTGCAGGCCGAAGAACAGATTTTCCAGATACTGTCTGGCCTTTGGACCCATAGTTACTTCTTGCAGAATAAACTTGTAAATATAACCTTAGCTTTTCTTGTGGGATGATGGGTTCCGGTGGGCTTTAGAGGTTTATATGCTCCTTTTTAGGTGTCCTCTCCATACATAGGTCTCTTCCTTCTTTCTTCCTTTTTTTAAGAAGAGTTTTACAATATTGATTTTGTTGTCTGTCTTTTAGACATGGGGACTGTAATAAGTTTTCTTTTTTTGGCTATTCAGAAGAATCTGCCACTTGGTGTTCTACCTTTCTAGTCTCGACTGTGTCTTGCTCTTCGAGTGACTACAGTTTTTACAGAAATCAATGACCATGCCCTTTGCGTTGTTAGAAATGATCCGCTCAATTATTTCCGTTGTGGCTTGTCAACTGGTTGGTTAACTCATCAAATGTTACCACCCTTTTGACATTGTTGTAATTAATTGGTATTGGATTATCGCAAGAACACTCGGGGAAGAAGAAGAAAAACAGTTTATGAGGTTTCTGGGAACCATCAACTATGGCACTTGCTACTTTTATCCTTTTATTTTCATTTTTTATATGTTCAAGGCCATAAACTTGAGTTGTAAATGTTACTATTATGCATTACGATGACCTCCCTCTCTCTTTCTCTCTCGGTTTTATTTAAGGAGATTTGTAGTTACCACAAGTTAATTCTACTGAAGATGGGAGGTATCAGAGAATACAAATTTCAGTTTGTTGTAGTTGCACCAGAAAATCTATCAGTTCTTCGCCTGCTCCTTTTATCGCTAGTAATTGAATTGGAACCAAATATCAAGTCGTGATATTATTAGAATGATTCTTAGAAGCTGACTATTTAAGAAGGGATAAATGACTCAGTTATCTACAAAATAAAACTATTTACCCTTATCTATGCATTTATTTTTCTACTAATCGAATTAATTATATTTCTTACCCATAGTAATTTTGTGAGGAATTTTTTCTTTTTTCTCCAATTCTTTTTTATTTCTATGCTTCTTTTCTTTTCTTCCTTTTTTTCTTTCTTTTCTCCTTTTCTTTTTTCTCGCTTTCTTCTTATTTTTTTTTTCTTTTTCTCTTTTTCTATTCATTTGTTTTTGCACAAATCGTATTATTCTTATTATTATTTTCACCATAACTTATTTCACACTCATTTTGACTCCTTTATTTTTTTTCTTTTTTTTTGGGTTCTTTTTCTAATTCCATTTAGCTCCTTTTTATTCTTTTTCTATTTCGTTATTTCTTGATACTTTTCTCATTTCATTTAACTCATTTTTTATTTTTTTCCTCTTCATAATCTAATTTCATTTACTGTTTTTACTATATTTTTTTTATACAATAAGAAAAAATAACTGATACAATAAATATTTGTTTGCTTTTTTTTTTTATAAAACTATTATAATATACTTTTTGTCTTTTTCTCACTTTTAACTCAATTGTTAAACAGAAATAATATCAGTTGTCACTTGATCTAATTCACTGAATATCACACCGACTATTGCTAAGCACCATAAATTACATAATCAGATTTTAAGAATCAGCACGTCATTGCCATACAAACTTTGATCTCCTTCCCTGCAAATATCATTACACACTCTACCATTAGCAGTAACACAAATCCGTTATGGAGCAAGAAAACATAATCTACAGCCACCAAATCACCACATATACTAGTTAGAATAGATATGATAATAAACTATTGGAAAATGCAATAAAAGTATAAGTAGCAAAAAAGACTTCTAGTACCATATATATGAAACCAATATGGTATATATAACGACCCGACCGGTTGTTTTGAGATTTTGCACTTTGCTCACCAGTTCTCGGGCATGACTTTCCCCGTGTGATGTATTACGACTCACGTAAATCATTGGTTTTGGTTTTCAGGGTAATTGGAATAAATTTGGAAGACCAGTTCTCAGTTTGAAGCTTGAAATTTGAAAGGTTTGACAAAGATTTGATTCTTGGTATATGATCTCGGATCCGAATAAAATTTTGAGGTCTGTGGAAGGTTCACGCTTAAGTTGGCGAAATTAAGAATTTAGCGTTTTCCGGTTGATATGTGAGATTTTTATATGGGCTTCGGAATATAATTACAAAAGTTTCAGTAGTTGTGTTGTGTCATTTAGGATGTGTGCGCAAAATTTCAGGTCATCCGGATGTGGTTTGGTTGGATTTTTTATCAAAAGAAGAATTGTGAAGATTTTGGAGTCTTAGGCTTGAATCCGATATGTTTTGGTGTTTTGAAGATCTATATATGTTTGAATAAGGTTATGGGTTATGTTTGTGCTTTTGGTTGAGGTCCCGGGGGCCTCGGGGTGATTTCGGATGGTTGACGGAGAGTTTGAAATTTTTGAAGAAGCTACAGATTTTCTGCTTCTGGTATTTCTGCACCTATGGATTGGGGACCACATGTATGATGCCGCATATGTAGAGAATTGGTCGTGAAGCGAAAACTGGTGAGGTTGGCAGGAACCGCAAAATCAATTTTGGGACCGCATCTGCGAAGGCACAGGTGCGGCTATTTCATAGCAAAGGAAGATTGGGCAGTTTAAGTGAAGAACCGCAGAAGCGGCTCTTGGACTGCAAAAGCGGTACCTCACATGCCGTAGATTGACCGCAGATGCAAAAATGGCTGGGTGAGAATTCATATATTTCACCCTTCGCGATTTTGAGAGTGTTTTCACAATATTTCATCTGGGATAAAGCTTGGGGGAGCTAATTGAAGAGGGAATTCAAGAGGATTTTATGGAGGTAAGACTTTTGGGCCCTAAACTTATTTCTATGATTAATTTTAACATTGCAAGCTTGAAATCCATGAAAACCCAGTAGCAAAAAATGGCTAATTAGGGCTTGAGATTAAGAGACCTTTGAGTGGGAATTTGAGGAGCCATTTGAGGTCCGATTTTGATGTTATTGATATGTATGACTGTGAGAGGATGAGGATTCTATTGATGTTAATTTTATCGGATTCCAAGATGTTGGCCCGAGGGCCGAGTTTGAGAAATTTTGTGATTTTAATGTTAAATTGGATATTTTGAGTAGACTTCACTCCCTTAGCACATTTTAATGATTATATATTGATTGTGGCTAGATTTGGAGCATCTAGGGGTTGATTTGTGCGGGCGAGGAATCACAAGCTAGAGTTTAGACCGGAACGAGGTGAGTAATGATTGTAAATGATATTCCGAGGGTTTGAAACCCTAGATTGCACATTGTAGTGCTATATTAAGGTGAGGCACACGCTTGATAATGAGCACGCACTATTGGGGACTATAACTTGGTCCATCCCGATTGATGATTTTACCGTGTATTTGATCGAAATCTAATTCTTATCATCATTATTTGGGCCGAATGCCATATTTGGGCTTCGTGCCAGCAATTTGAACCCTTCGAGGATTTTTGTTGATATTTCCTCATATTTTTGACTTTATACTTGATCTTAGTCATGTTATTTTCCACTTTTTTCAAAACTCAGCCATGTATACTTTGCTTTAACACTTGAAATGATATTTCAAATAATATCTTAGGCTGAGCATCATGTTTTACTATTGCCCGAGTGGCTTATGTGATTTTTGACTGAGTAAGGCTGAGGGACTATGTTGTGAGGATATCTTTTTGGGTCGGGTTGCACGCAGTAGCGGTAATACATTAATGTTTATTATAATGTCGAGGACTTGAGATATTTATGCCATGATGTGGCTTGTTGATATGAGGCCGAGAGCCTAGAGATTGTTGGAAACACGTTCTCAAGGCATTATACTAAACGTGTGTTCATATTTGTAGATTTTGGTGAATGACAAACTATGCGCAAATTGACATATGACGAGGTCCAAGCACAAGCGCAAAATTGATATATAACGAGATTCAAGCACAAGACAAAGATCGAGATTAAGTTTTATATGAGCCGGTATTTAATTGTGATCTTGATCCCACAACTTAAACTCAAGACTTGGCTTCTCTCGTAAAAATATTTATAACAAATCATGCGTATTTAATTTAGAGCAAAATGATTTTAAATAATGCATATTTACTTTAGTCAAAATGATTTTTAAACATGCCTCTGAAAACTGGACTAAGATAATCGATTATGTACTTATGATAATCGATTATGTTTAAGTCAGCTGCTTGACAATCGATTGTGAACTTATGACAATCGATTGTGTTAAGGCAGTGAGCATCAGATTTTTCAAATCTGCATGACAATCGATTGTGAACCTTATGACACTCGATTGTGATGAGGCAGTGTCCATCAAAGTTTTTCAAAGCTCAATATAATCGATTGTGAAGCTAATGACAATCGATTGTGAAGAGACAGTGTCCATCAGATTTTTCAAAGTCACAAAATAATCGATTGTGAACTTATGACAATCGATTGTGTTGAGGCAGTGTCTTCCAGACTTTTTCAAAGTTATTAAATAATCGATTGTGAACCTATAACAATCGATTGTCAAGAGGCAGTGTCTAAATTGATTTTTCAAGACTGATATATAATCAATTGTTAACTTAGTATAATCGATTGTATAACTGACCGTTGCCAAAATGTTTTTAAATACCGTCAGGTAATCGATTATTGATTTCTTATAATCGATTGTTTTAATTAAAATCTGGAAAGGATTTTTTGAACGTTGCTGAGTAATCGATTATTGATTTGCTATAATCGATTGTTTTAAGTAAAATCCGGAAATGATTTTTTGAACGTTGCCAAGTAATCGATTGTAGATTTCTGACAATCGATTGTTTTACGTAAAATCTGGAAATGATTTTTTGAACGTTGCCAGTAATCGATTATTGATCTTGGATAATCGATTGTTATGCGTAAAATCTGGGATTGATTTTTGGAACGATTGGCAAACAATCGATTGTGGTAATGTGACAATCGATTGTCACTGAGTAAAATAAGCAATTCTTAATTGGCAATTAGGCAACGGTAATACAAAGTTTTTCAGCTATAAATACAGCTTCAATTCAGTCTTTTAAGTACAACAACACACAACAACTGATCATGCAATTGCTAAAGCTTGCATACTTTATTGTTTATCATTTTATATTTATTACATAAGCTTTTGAGAGCCAAATTCTTGTCGAAAGTTCTTGCGATCTTGAGCGTATTCTTTTTACTCATATCTACTCTTAAAGGAGTGTCTTGTTTGAGTGCTAAGTGTTTTTGTACACTTGAAGGGAAGTGTTAGTCCCTTGTGTTGTAAGAAGGAACTTGTGTTTCCTTGGTTGAAGTCTTGGAGTGTTGTATCTCCGAGCAAAGGTTGTTGAGGCTTGTGTCCTCAAGTTGTAACGGTTTGTTGAGCACCCGTAAGCTTAACAAGTTAGTGGAAATCTCGAGAGAGTCTCTCGGGGACTGGACTAGCCACGGGTTGTGGTGAACCAGGATATATCGGTGCGTTTGTTCTAATTTATTTACTTATCGCACTTATTTATTTCCTGCAATTTTTAAATTCTGCAAGCTTACGCTATTTTTATTATAACGCTATTCACCCCCCCTCTAGCGTTAAGCGTATTATCTAACAATTGGTATCAGAGCCCAACTCTCTGAAGACTTAACCGTTTGAGAGAAACATCCATGGCTTCTACTCGTGATTCTTTTGCAGGAATAGGTGAAGGACAATGCTCCACCCGACCACCGTTATTCGATGGTACAAAATTATACATACTGGAAGGAGAGGATGAGAATATTTGTACAATCAAATAGTTTTCATCTTTGGAAGGTCATAATGAATGGAGAACAAATTCCAACCAAGAAGGTTGAAAATGAATGGGTCCCAAAGTCCGAAGATGAATACGGTGCGGATGATATCCGAAAGGTGCAAAATAATGCTAAAGCTATTAATTATTATATTGTGCTGTAAATGCTGATGATTACAGGAAGATATCTTGTTGCACAACGGCGAAGCAAATGTGGGACAAGCTGGAAATTACGTACGAAGGTACGGACCAGGTAAGGGAAGCCAAAATTGATTTCCTAACCCATGCATATGAATTGTTTCACATGAAGGAAGGCGAAAAGGTCGATGAGATGTTTGAACGATTTTCAAAAATCATAAATGATTTACATGCTCTTAAGAAGACCTTCACGGATAAGGAACTTGTCCGAAAAATTCTCCGAAGTCTCACTCCGGAATGGCGATCCAAGGCCGACACGATTCAAGAATCCATTGGCACTTCAAATGTCACCATCGACGCATTAAGAGGTAAATTTAAAACATAGAATCTACTATACTTAACCCTCTTGTTGATGATCAAAGGAAGCAAAGAATCGCTCTCAAGGCAAGCACAAGCCAACCTCAAAATGATAAGGACGGAGACAATGAGTTCGGACTCGTTATCAAGAGATTTCAAAAGTTCATGCGAAAAGAGTATGAACGAAAGGGCAAAAAGCAAGGAGATCAAATAAAGTGCTATGAGTGCGGAGAAACCGGGCACATTAAATCAAATTGCCCAAATGCTAAAAAGGAGAAGAAACCCTTCAAGAAGCAACGAGCATACATATCTTGGGAAGGCGACTCCGGTGACGAGTCAAGTGAGGAAGAAGAAGACGAAGCCGCAAATCTTTGTCTTATGGCACAAGAAGACAAAAAAGAAGAGGTATGTCAAATTTCTTCCAAATATTTCTTTTCCCTTGAAGAAATGCAAAATGCTTTTGATGAGTTGTATAGCGAATTTATTAGAGCTTCAAAAACTGTTAAGAGTATAAAAGAAAATGCTTCTTTAAAATAAAAAGATTTTCAAAAACAACTCTCTTTTAAAGAAAAGGAATTGGAAAAACTGATTTTAGAAAATGAGAAGTTGAAAGAGGAAAACAAATTTTTTGGCAAGAGAAGCGCCGACAAGCCCGAAAGTTCTAGATATTGTACTTCTTGCATGCATCTCAAAAATGAAGTAGAAAGGCTTAAGGGCACCTTAGATAAGTTTAACTCTTCTCATAAAAATTTGAATGAAGTGCTTGTTCATTTGAAGTCGACCAAGCATGGCATAGGTTTTAGAAACGAGCCTAAATAGAAAGTTGAAGCCAACCCCCAACCACCTAAGGCTTAACCTAGGATAAATAAAACAAATGTTCATCCTAGATACAACAAACCTAGAAATGGTTTTCATCAATCGCAACCTAGAAATAATCATGCTAGAAATAATGCACATTCTAGGCCAAACACTAGAAGGAATTGTGAACCTTTTAGAACACCTAGAAATGACTTCCAACCTAGAAACAACTATTCTAGAAATAATGCATATCCTAGAACAAATGGTAGGAGAAATGATTTTCATGATTTGCGCAATAGTTATATTGTCAAAAATAGGGTAAATGATTTTCGTCCGTCCAATTACTATCAACCTAGAAGGATGCATAATCCTAACGTGACTTGTCATTATTGTAGACGAATTGGACATATTGCTCCTGCTTGTTTTACACGGCATAGACATAACACTCAATCACATCACTATGATTTGCCTAACCCCCAAGGACCCAAAATGGCATGGGTACCTAAAACTCATTAATCTGTTTTGTAGGTATGTTTGAGGGATCAAGTGTACTATGGTACCTTGATAGTGGATGCTCCAAGCACATCACTGGAGACGAATCCAAATTCCTTCAACTAGAACACAAGGAAGGGGGAAGTGTTATTTTTGGTGATAACAACAAAGGAAAGATTATCGGCATCGGATCGGTCGGTGAGGATGAAATTTCTTCCATTAAGCATATATTACTTGTGAAAGGTTTAAAACATAATCTCTTGAGCATAAGTCAATTATGTGACAAGGGAAATCTTGTTTTATTTGATTCGGATGAATGCTTAGTTTTTAGACGTAGCGATTTTAAAATTATCCTTCGTGGTTTTAGAATGGATAACATTTATATGGTTGATCTTGCAAATTCTTCACCCGAATATGTGAATTGTTTAATGAGCAAAGAGGATGATTCTTGGTTATGGCATCGTAGAATAGCTCACATCAACATGCATCTTTTGAACAAATTGGTTTCACAAAATTTAGTCGTTGGTCTTCCAAATTTGAAATTTGAAAATGACTCTATTTGTGATTCTTGTCAAAAAGGGAAGCAAACAAAAGCATCTTTTAAATCAAAAAATATCGTTTCAACTACTAGACCATTGCAATTGCTTCACATGGATTTGTTTGGACCATCTCGCATTGAAAGTCTTGGTAGAAATCGTTATGCTTTTGTTATTGTTGATGATTATTCCAGATTTACTTGGACTTTATTTCTTGCCCATAAAAGTGATGCTTTTCAGAATTTTAAATATTTTCTTAAACGTGTTCAAAACGAAAAGGAAAAAACCGTCACTTCAATTAGAAGTGATCATGGGGGAGAGTTTGATCACAATCTCTTTGCGTTCTTTTGTGACGAACTCGGTATCGAGCATACCTTTTCCGCTCCACGAACACCACAACAAAATGGGGTGGTGGAAAGGAAAAATAGGTGTCTCGAAGAGATGGCTAGAACCATGCTCGAAGAGGCTAAGATTCCCAAATATTTTTTGGCGGATGCCGTGAGTACCGCATGCTACATTTTAAATAGAGTAGTCATAAGGCCAATACTCATGAAAACCCCTTATGAACTCTACAAGGGGAGGAAACCAAATATCTCCCATTTTAGAGTATTCGGTTGTAAATGTTTTATTCATAACAATGGAAAAGATCAGTTGGGAAAATTTGATGCCAAATCCGATGAAGGAATTTTTATTGGGTATTCTTCGCGTAGCAAAGCATATAGTGTATTTAATAATAGAACCCAAACTGTGGAGGAATCCCCTCATATTGTGTTTTCCGAAAATAATGCTCGCTTGGCGAGAAAGGATTCTTGTTCTGATCTTGCAGGTATTTTAAATAGTTTAAAAGACAAAGTACAAGAGGAAACTCCTAAGGAAATTCAAGATGAAATTTTGGAACAATCAACGGAGGAAACGCCACAATTGGAGAAAGAAACGAAAATGCCAAACGAGTGGAGGACAATCAAAGATCACCCTCTCGAACAGGTAATTGGCGACGTCGGAGAAAAGGTAAGTACCCGAAACTCCCTTAACAACACCTTAGGACATACTGCTTTTGTTTCTCAAATTGAACCAACAAACATCTCCGAAGCAATTGGGGATGAATTTTGGACCTTGGCAATGCAAGAGGAGCTTAACCAATTCAAACGGAATGACGTTTGGGATTTGGTGCCAAGACCCGAAAATCATACCATAATTGGTACGAAATGGGTTTTTCGAAACAAACTAGATGAAAATGGTGTAATCACTAGAAACAAAGCTAGGCTTGTAGCAAAAGGCTATAATCAAGAAGAGGGTATTGACTATGAAGAAACATATGCTCCCGTAGCTAGATTAGAAGCTATTCGTTTATTGCTTGCTTTTGCCTCTTCTATGAATTTCAATTTATATCAAATGGAAGTGAAAAGTGCTTTTCTAAATGGTGTTATTCAAGAAGAAGTTTATGTTGAACCACCCCCCGGTTTTGAAGATTTTAAATCTCCCGATCATGTTTTCAAACTCAAAAAGTCTCTTTATGGTTTAAAACAAGCTCCCCGAGCTTGGTATGAAAGATTGAATAAATTTCTATTGGAAAATGATTTCAGTAGGGGGAAAGTTGACACCATTCTTTTTGTTAAGCATAAAAACAATGATATTTTATTAGTTCAAATCTATATGGATGATATTATATTTGGTGCTACTAACAATGTTTTGTGCAAGGAATTTTTCGATTTAATGACAAGCGAATTTGAGATGTCTATGATGGGTGGGTTAACATTCTTTTTAGGATTATAAGTAAAGCAAATGAAAGAAGGTACATTCATTTGCCAAGCGAAATATTGCAAAGAATTGCTGAAACGATTTGAAATAACCAATGCAAAAGCAATGGCAACCCCCATGAGCACATCCGATCATCTAGACAAAGATGAAAAAGGTAAGGAAGTCGACATCAAAAAGTATCGAGGTATGATTGGCTCTCTCCTTTATCTTTCTGCTAGTCGTCTGGACATCATGTTTAGCGTGTGCTTATGCGCTCGTTATCAATCGTGTCCGAAGGAGTCTCACCTAACTGTGGTGAAACGGATATTGAAGTATCTTGTTGGTACTGTAAATGTGGGTCTATGGTACCCCAAAGGTTCTTCATGCCAACTTGTTGGCTATTCCGATTCCGATTTTGCTGGATGTAAATTGGACCGCAAGAGCACTAGTGGCACTTGCCATTTGCTCGGTAGCTCTCTCGTTTCTTGGTTTAGCAAGAAACAAGTAAGTGTTGTGTTGTCCACAACCAAGGCTGAATATGTAGCCGCGGGGAGTAGTTGCGCTCAAATCCTTTGGATGAAACAACAACTCTTGGACTATGGCCTAAGTCTTGATCATATCCCTCTTAGATGTGATAATACTAGTGCCATATGCTTGACGAAAAACCCCGTTCTTCATTCGCGAACAAAACACATTGAAATTAGACATCATTTTATAAGAGATCACGTTCTCAAGGGCGATGTCGAAATTGAATTTGTTGAAACCAAAGATCAATTGGCCGACATCTTTACAAAGCCCTTAGAGAAAGAGCCCTTCTTCCGAATTCGTAGTGAACTCGGGATCCTTGACTCCACGTTGATCTAAGTCATGCATTGCATTTTCCCTTTCACATGTTTTCTAACTTGAGCGTCGGAGACGTCTAACGTATTTTTGCAGGTATCGTCCTTAAGGCAGGGGGAATTATAAAGCTTGACGCACAGAACAATCGATTTCTCTTTTATACAATCGATTATCCAGTATCAATAATCGATTGTCTTGACATTATTTGCGTTATTATGTCTGAAATTGCAGATTTAATTAATAAACAAGTTTTTTTTCTTATTCTAAATTTTTTTTGCTAATGGCAAAAGGGGGAAGATAACGGGTATGCACTCTCAATACTTATCGGCATAAATTGAGGGGGAACTAATTGCATATCTATATACTTGTTGCATATCTTTCCTTGTCTTGAATCGTCATTATGAATTGCCTAATATGCATATCCCGCTTAAAGTTTGCCATTATCAAAAAGGGGGAAATTGTTGGAAACACGTTCTCAAGGTATTATACTAAACGTGTGTTCATATTTGTAGGTTTTGATGAATGACAAACTATGCGCAAATTGACATATGACGAGGTCCAAGCACAAGCGCAAAATTGATATATAACGAGATTCAAGCACAAGACAAAGATCGAGATTAAGTTTTATATGAGTCGGTATTTAATTGTAATCTTGATCCAACAACTTAAACTCAAGACTTGGCTTCTCTTGTAAAAATATTTTTAACAAATCATGCATATTTAATTTAGAGCAAAATGATTTTAAATAATGCATATTTACTTTAGTCAAAATGATTTTAAACATGCCTCTGAAAAATGGACTAAGATAATCGATTATGTACTTATGATAATCGATTATGTTTAAGTCAGCTGCTTGACAATCGATTGTGAACTTATGACAATCGATTGTGTTAAGGCAGTGAGCATCAGATTTTTCAAATCTGCATGACAATCGATTGTGAACCTTATGACAATCGATTGTGATGAGGCAGTGTCCATCAAAGTTTTTCAAAGCTCAATACAATCGATTGTGAAGCTAATGACAATCGATTGTGAAGAGACAGTGTCCATCAGATTTTTCAAAGTCACAAAATAATCGATTGTGAACTTATGACAATCGATTGTGTTGAGGTAGTGTCTTCCAGACTTTTTCAAAGTTATTAAATAATCGATTGTGAACCTATAACAATCGATTTTCAAGAGGCAGCGTCTAAATTGATTTTTTCAAGACTGATATATAATCGATTGTTAACTTAGTATAATCGATTGTATAACTGACCGTTGCCAAAATATTTTCAAATACCGTCAGGTAATCGATTATTGATTTCTTATAATCGATTGTTTTAATTAAAATCTGGAAAGAATTTTTTGAACATTGCTGAGTAATCGATTATTGATTTGCTATAATCGATTGTTTAAGTAAAATCCGGAAATGATTTTTTGAACGTTGCCAAGTAATCGATTGTAGATTTCTGACAATCGATTGTTTTACGTAAAATCTGGAAATGATTTTTTGAACGTTGCCAGTAATCGATTAGTGATCTTGGATAATCGATTGTTATGCGTAAAATCTGGGATTGATTTTTGGAACGATTGGCAAACAATCGATTGTGGTAATGTGACAATCGATTGTCACTGAGTAAAATCAGCAATTCTTAATTGGCAATTAGGCAATGATAATACAAAGTTTTTCAGCTATAAATACAGCTTCAATTCAGTCTTTTAAGTACAACAACACACAACAACTGATCATACAATTGCTAAAGCTTGCATACTTTATTGTTTATCATTTTATATTTATTACATAAGCTTTTGAGAGACAAATTCTTGTCGAAAGTTCTTGCGATCTTGAGCGTATTCTTTTTACTCATATCTACTCTTAAAGGAGTGTCTTGTTTGAGTGCTAAGTGTTTTTGTACACTTGAAGGGAAGTGTTAGTCCCTTGTGTTGTAAGAAGGAACTTGTGTTTCCTTGGTTGAAGTCTTGGAGTGTTGTATCTCCGAGCAAAGGTTGTTGAGGCTTGTGTCCTCAAGTTGTAACGGTTTGTTGAGCACCCGTAAGCTTAACAAGTTAGTGGAAATCTCGAGAGAGTCTCTCGGGACTGGACTAGCCACGGGTTGTGGTGAACCAGGATATATCGGTGCGTTTGTTCTAATTTATTTACTTATCGCACTTATTTATTTCCTGCAATTTTTAAATTCCGCAAGTTTACGCTATTTTTATTATAAGGCTATTCACCCCCCCCCTCTAGCGTTAAGCGTATTATCTAACAGAGATGATGCCACGAGATGGCTTGATATTGCGCTTGGGCCGTAAGGGGCCCTTCCAGGAGTCAGCACATCCCCAGTGAGCGCACATACCCATTGTGATTTGAGATATAGCCCGAGGAGCTGGTATTGTTCTATGTGATTGCCTGAGGGGATGTATTGTTAATGTGATTGCCTGAGGGGCTGGTATTGTTTTGAGATATTGCCCGAGGGGCGGATTTGTTGACATTGTGCCCGATGGGCGAACCTTATGTGCTTTTCTTTCTTATTTACCTGTCATTTGCCTATTTCATTGTGTATTTGTGCCCGAGGGATGGATTTTCTGTGCTTATCTACACTAGCTGCTTTACATTCAGTTGCGTAGCTGTTGAAAAAGTCATCTTTATAGAAGTTTAAACTAAGCTATGATGCTTTAAGAGATTTCATAGCTTCTTTTCTTTATTAAATGGTTTGGTACTACTTCTATACAATTTTGATATGTTTTACGTGATTTCTCACCGCTCAATCTCCATTTATTTTTATTACTCACTGAGTTAGATTAGTCACTTTACTCTCTGTGCCTTGTGTAGAGATTCAGATATTTCTGCATCTGGTAGTGGGTATTAGCTGAGCTGAGGCAGAGTCATTGGAGTTTTAGGGAGGTAATTTCCCGATGTCCGCAACACAGCTTTACTCCCTCTTGATGTCATTATACTATTTTGGTGTATTTCCAGAATCCCGTTGTATTTTTGACTTTAGTAGATGCTCGTGACTTGTGACACCCCAATATCGGCTTGTATTTATTTTCGCACTTATTTTATTGTTCTAAGTCTATACTTGTCAGGGATTTATCCTTATAAATGACTTAAATTGACTTATTTAAACTGTTAAAACTAAACTTGGAAATTGTGTCACCTGGCCTTATCTTAACAAGAGGCGCCATCACGATCGGGTCCGGTTTGGTGTTTGTGACAAGTTGGTATCAAAGCCTAGGTTACATAGGTCTCACGAGTCATGAGCATTTTTAGTAAAGTTTTGCGGATCGGTATGGAGATGTTTGTATATATCCTCGAGAGGCTGCAGAACCTTTTGGAAAACTTCACATTCTTGAATTCTTATTGTGCATCCTTGATTCAACTTGAAATATAACTCTTTCAATTCCTTCCATGCGTTCGTATGCGCGCATGAGTGCTCAGTATCATATGTGCATCGATGGCTTGTGATTCCCCGATCAAAGTGCAAGATACGATCTCTGTGTGTTGATGTTGGGCCAATTTGGAAGACTTGAGGTCGGATTTTTACCTATAGCTTGAGCCTTGAGCTCTTGATTGCGTAAGTGCGTGTTTCTGGATCTATATGTACTGTTCTGTCCCCATTAAGGGAAGTGATGACTAGATAGTTACGTGATGAGTATGATGTGACTGCGAGATGTATTGTTTGGAAGTGACAAGAAAGGTCTGTTGGAGAATGGAAGAACTATTTAAGTGCTCGATTTCCATCTTGATTTGAGGTATAGCCACGAGTTATGGGCGTGTGAAGAATCTTTTCATGTTTCCTAGTTTGGAGTGAAGTAAATATCATATTGCGGTTTGAGTTCAGACTCAGGGAGATGAAGTGACTGCGTAATGTTCATGATGGTGGAAGGTATACATAATTAGTTGGAGGCAAAGCAGATGGGTTATCTCCTGCGGAGTACTCTGAGGTTGTGTGATCCTTATGTTGTTTATTAGAAGATCTCATTTATGGGTGAAAAATATGTGTTAAAATTTAAATTTGGGCCGCTCAAGAGAGTGATCTTGACTATTGCAAGGATGAATGTAAGATTTGCAAAATATTTAAAGTATCAGATGGTCTGTGTTTCACGAGCTTATGAAGGGTTGAGTTTAATCTCACTATGGTATTATGGCAGCAATAAAGTATATGCATTATGAGTTATTGTGTGTGTTTTTGTCTACGACTTCGATCCAAGTGGGGGAGTCTGCTATTGGTTAGGCAATTGCACGACTATATGCTATGTCGGTTCCAATTTGAGACGTGCTGGTGAGTAAGTAATGTCTTACGAAGATTGAGACCGAGGATGGCTTGAGTAAAGTAAAATTTTGACAAAGGTTATATTATGCTTCATAGGCACATGAGAATTACGGAATATTTGGGTTGTTGTTGTGAAGGATGCTCGGTGCATAGAGGAGGAAGTTTCTTGGTTGTATTGGGATGAGGTTACATTCTGCGGCGTCGGAGTGCTCAATTCATTTGATCAGGTTGATTACAGTTTGAGTAGAGGGGATGACTCTTGAGAATGGTTCTAATGGGTTCAAGATTCTACATGTAATAGTTGGAGATTTTCGAATTTATGTAATTGGCTAGAAGGTGGAGTTTACATTTGGAGGGTGTCATGATTTGTGGTATTCCTATATCAATTAAAGACTTCTATATATCAGTATCAGGAAGGTGATGGTAACAGATTTAGATTCGCCGGAAGTTTCTTCAGAATAATGCACATGCAGTACTTTGAGGTGTTTAAGAGAGTGTCTGGTAGCTTATGAGCCTTGGTCGGTGAGGTCTTATGCTTGGGTCTCGTGCGGTGAGCCTGGGTTGAGGAATTGTAGTGTTATAGCAAGGAGTAGTATCAAGTTGAAGGTAAATCAGAAGGAAACTTGGATAGATAGGATAGCTTGATAGTAGGCGAATCGACATGGTAAGGATATGGTCAGTTCTTTGGATGCTTGCGAGGTAATGAGCTTTTACAGGTGTTTCTCGGCAATTTTCTTAGGTGTTAGTGGCCTGCGTAACTTAGTTGAGTTAGAAAGATTTAGTCATGTCAGGTTTGGTTTTGTGCAAAAAGGAGTCGGAGAGTTCTTGATGATTTCCATCGCGGTTTGGAGGTGTATATTTTCTACTAGCATGAGGAGCATGGGATGTATTGTGATTTTCTTCCACACGGGTTCAATGGAAAGTTTTGGTCGGTTGAGTACATAGTTGCTAGTGGCTCGGGGGGATATGAAGTCCTCATGTTATCCTAGGATGGTATGGTAATATGCAGTATGTTGTGGAAGATTGAGATTGAGTGTGTAAGGCTACGATTCAGTTCTGAAAGGAAGGTCATAAAACTCTTAGGCAGCGGGCAGCTTCAGATACTTAGAGAAATGATCTTCAAATGATTAGGGAAATGATCTTCAGATGGTTAAGGAAATGGTATTGCTAATTGGGGTGATTTTATAAGGGTATATGTTTCAGAAAATGGCTATGTGACTAAGTTGATGGTACTTCGGTAGTATTAAGGCACTTTCTTGTTCGATCGACTGCGGATATTTGAGTTTGCTTGGTGGCAAAGAGGAATTTTGGATTATCTCTCATGGAATGATTGGGTATTAGAGGTGTGGTATGTATTTGGGAAGCGACAACGGGATCGAATATGGTGATTCATGTGCCATATGGATTTAGAGATGGGAAGTTCTCATATTCAGGCTATGTTGTGGTTGTGGGTCATTTATATCGGCATGATATAGTTATTGTCAGGGTTTGGAGACCCGAATGGATCCTTTGTTGCTTGGTATGTTAGATTTTAGATGTAATATTAAATATAGACTGGTTGTCTCGGTGTTGCGTCATTCTGAGCTATTGTGTTAAGGCGGAGACGTTGGCTATGCCGGGAATGCCACGGATTAAGTGGAGAGGTTCGACAAATTTTATGGTATTAGTAGGGTGGTTTTATGCTTTGAAGACACAGTGGATGGCTGGAAAGCACTTTTTTCCTATTTGGGGCTTTCGTGATGGATGTCAGTGTAGAGGCTTATACAATTGATTCAGTTTTCGGTGGTAACGCACTTTTTGGATGTGTTTATTATGGTCGGGCATGTCACCAAGAAAGGTTGTTGATTTCGGTATTGATTTGATGTCGGGCACCGTATTGTGTGGTAGCAGCAGAGTTAAAAGAGTTAAAGGAGCAGCTTCAGGGTTTCCTTGATAAGGAGTTCGTTGGCAGGCCAATATGCACGCGTGTTCTAACTTGAGTCAGCTTGGTTGGCTCCAAATTGTATTATTGAGGGATGTGTTGATCCGATTGTTATTGAGCTTATTAATAATGTGGGAGATCTATGAGTTACTTTTCCGTGTTGCGAGGTATTAGGATTTGTTTGTTATAGGCACATATGGTGCGGTGTTATTGTGTTCTCTCAGTGAAATTCGAGCGGGAGGAGTATTGGATATTGCTTGGAGGATGTCACATCGGTTATGTCCTTTCAGGTTGTGTGGTGTTATGTATTTTTTTTACCGTGGTTATGATGATATACCTTGGTTTAAGAAATCAATTGCCCGTGGTCGTCAATTTCGAGCAGAATGACTTGAGGTTTTTCATATGGAGTAGTGTTTGGATAGGATCACACATTGCAACAAATTTATATAGAGGTATGACCTTGCGGGTTGGATTCGTGTGTGCTGTTCCTATGATGTGAGATGGGTTCTCAGCCTTGCGTTGTGGTGGTGCTGGTGAGCTTGTGATACAACTCTTTCATTTGAGTCATTTTCATAATTTGAGTATGTTTGGATTGTTGCTTATTGGTGCGTGGATTTCACAAGTTGTGACCTTAGTCTGTATTGATGTGTCATGTCACCAGCGTAATGTGTTGGATTAGATGAGATCGTTGGGATCATTAATGAATACGAACAGATTCGATTTCAACATGTGGGAATGATAATATTGAGGTTCGGCTCAGAAATTCGCTATGGTATTTTTCAAAGGAGAAGTGGCTTCATGAATGGTTGATCTGGGAAATGGTTATGGTTTACTGCGTGTTTTAGTTATCATTAGAAGTATATGAAAGTTTTGGGATGAGACTTTAGTTGATAAGAGGTTTTCAACCGGTTTTCAGTTTTGTGTGCAGCTGCTGTGAATAGAAGTTATTGCTACAAGCGTTTGAGTTATGTGGTATGTCATGTAATTGCACATGAGGTTGCAGATATGGGTATTACAACTGGTTTAGGTTTATTAAGAGTATATATGTGAGATTCTCATCTTGTGGATGATTTCAGAAGTAGGAATATGGTTCTAAAGTTTATGGGCTAGGTTGGATTGTGAAACTTCAGATACATTGTATTATCGGACCTATATGGGACAGGGTGACGTGGGATCACCCCCGAGATTAAGCATGGTATGGTTATTTAGAAATTTGTTGTCTTCTGGAAAAACTCTGGACACGTTCGAGGAAGAACATATGTTTAAGTGGAGGATAATATAACGACCCGAACAATTGTTTTCAGCTTTTGCACTTTGCTCGCCAGTTCTCGGGTATGACTTGCCCGTGTGATGTATTATGACTCATATAAATCGCTGGTTTTGGTTTTCATGGTAATTGGAATGAATTTGGAAGACCATTTCTCAGTTTGAAGCATGAAATTTGAAAGGTTTGACCAAGATTTTACTTGTTGGTACATAATCGCGAATCGGAATTTTTATGTTTTGGTTTTCTCCGTTAGGTGATTTGGGACTTAAGAGTGTGATCGGAATGCACTTTGAAGGTTCGTGGAAGGTTTAGGCTTAAGTTGGAGAAATTGAGATTTTAGCATTTTCTTGTTTATAGGTGAGATTCTGATATAGGTGTCGGAATGGAATTTCGAAAATTTCAGCAGTTTTGTTATATCATTTGGGATGTGTGTGCCAAATTTAAGGTCATTCGAACGTGATTTTCTTGGATTTTTTTTTATTAAACGTGGAATTGAGAAGGTTTTGAATTCTTCGGCTTTAATCCGATGTGTTTTGGTTGATTCGATGTTGTTTGAGCTTTTCTAAAGATTGATATAAGTTTGAATAAGTTATGGGTTATGTTTGTGCTTTTGGTTGAGGTCCCGGGGGCCTCGAGGTAATTTTAAATAGTTGACGGAGAGTTTGGAATTTCTGAAGAAGCTACAGATTTTCTACTTCTGGTATTTCTACACCTGCGGATTGGGGACCACCGGTGTGAAGCTGCCTATGCGGAGAATTGGCCGCAAAAGCGAAAGCTGGTGAGGTTAGTATGAGCCGCAGAAGCGGTTGTGGGACCTCATCTGCGAAGGCGCAGGATTTCATCACAGATGCGGATTGGGAAGTTTAAGTGAAGAATTTTAAAAGCGGCTCTTGAACCGCAAAAGAGGTACAGCAGATGCAATGGATTGATCGCAGATGCGAAAATAATTGAGTCAAAATTCATATATTTCACCCTTTGTGATTTTGAGAGGGTTTTCACCATATTTCATTCAGGAGAAAGCTTGGGGGAGCTAATTCAAGAGAATTTCATGGAGGTAAGATTTTTGGATCCTAAACTTGTTTCTATGATGAATTTTAACATTGTAAGCTTGAAATCCACGGAAGATCAGTAGCAAAAAAGGGTAACTAGGGCTTGAGATTAAGAGACCTTTGAGTGGGAATTTGAGGGGTCATTTAAGGTCCCATTTTGATGTTCTTGATATGTACGAACTCGTGAGAGGATGAGGATTTCGTTGATGTTAATTTTATTGGATTCCAACACATGGTCCCGGGGGCCGGGTTCGAGCAATTGATGTTAAATTTGATATTTTCGAGTGGGCTTCGCTCCATTAGCATATTTTAATGATTATGTACTGATTGTGGCTGATTTGGAACATCCGAAGGTTGATTCGTGCGAGCGAAGCATCACGGGCTAGAGTTTGGACCGGATCGAGGTGAGTAATGCTTGTAAATGATGTTCTGAGGGTTTGTAACCCGGATTGTGCATTATAGTGTTATATAGAGGTGAGGCACACGCTTGATGACGAGCGTGAGGTCGTGCACTATTGAGAACTGTGACTTGGTCCGTCCCAATTGATAATTTTACCGCGTATTTCACTGAAATGTAATTGTTATCATCATTATTGGACTGAATGTCATATTTAGGCTTCGTGCCAACTATTTGAATCCTTCGAGGATTTTTGTTGATATTTTCTCGTTGTTTTGACTTTATACTTGAACTTAATCATTTTACTTTCCCTATTTTAAAACTCAGTCATGTTTACTCTACTTTAACACTCGAAACGATATTTCAAATAATATTTTTGGCCTATCATCATGTCTTACTATTGCTCGAGTAGCTTATGTAGTTTTTGACTGAGTACGGCCAAGGGCCTATGGTTTGAGGAAATCATTTTTGGTGTGGCTGCACGCCGCAGCGGTGATACTTTGATTTTTATTATGAGGCCCAGGGCTTGGGATATGTACGCCACGATGTGGCTTATTGATATGAGGCCGAGAGCCTAGAGATAATGCCACGAGATGAGTTGATATTGCGCTTGTCCCATAAGGGGCCCCTCCAGGAGTCTGGACATCCCCAATAAGCGCGGGTACCCATTGTGATGTGAGATATAGCCCGAGGGGTTGGTATTGTTCTATGTGTTGGCTCGAGGGGCTGGTATTATTAATGTGACTGCCCGAGGGGCTGATATTGTTCTGAGATATTGCCCGAGGGGCAGATTTGTTAACATTGTACCCGAGGGGAGAACCTTATGTGTTCTTATTTTCCTGTTTAATTGTGGTATACAATTGTATGCAAAGAATTCTAAAAAAAATTAATTCAATTATTAAACAGAAATAATATAAGGGGCGGACCTAGCGTATTACCAACGAGTTCAATTAAACCCATAACTTTTGATGCGGAGTAAAAATTTACATGTAAAATTTTTTAAAATTTCAAAAATAATAGATATGAACCCAAATTTTAAAAATATAATGGGTTCAATACTAAGAAACTTTAAAAGTTGAATCCATAGGGCTTAATTCCTGGATCCTCCTTTGAATAATATTAGTTGTCAACAAAAAATTTCAAAAAATTTGAAAATGGAACTAATTATAAGAGTATACTATTACATTATATAGTACACTATAATAGTATATCATTATAATGAACTGTATACCAAAATCGTATATAGTATATCATGTTGGTATACATTATAAATTCTTCTTCTCCAGTTTAACGCAATAAATTATACACTGAATTAAATACTATATATCAACATAGTATATAGCATATTTTTTAAGTATATATAGGATTGGTTCATTCCTTTAAAATATAGTAGTATACTGTTGTAATTAATTATATACTCTTGAATTAATTATTGTATACTAATACAACATACAATATAATATTTTGGTATACACTACAAATATATCAACTCAATTCAACCCAAATTTTAATAATCTACTCTACACTCTACACTCTTCGCCAAATTGACTCTTTAAACATAACTTTAATATTTTAATTATAATATTTTAATTGCGAAAAAATTACAAAAGAATAGAGTCATATTTTAGATGTTAAATTATTTTTATATACAGAAGAAAACGAAAATTCATAAAAACATATTTTCTATTAATTAGGGTTTAATAAAACACTATTTAATTTAGTATTTTTTTAATTACACTTCTTTTAATATAATTATTTATTTTTTATATTTTTATGAGTATAAAAGTAATGAGCGAATATATTTATTTTTATTTTTGATTTTGAAAAAAAAAACAAAAGGAAAAAAAGGAAAAAGATAAACTAAATCAAAGGACAAAAACATAAGGAAAAGAAGAGTTGGGGGAAAATAGAGTTTCTTAAAATATAATTCTTGGCATACGGTGAAGTAAAATTCAGTGTTAGCTAGTTTACTTTCTAAATATGTTATTTAATGTGTGAGCATAAAAGTTGGTGCAGATCTTTTCAAAATAATAATATTAATAACAACAACAACAACAACAACAACAACAACAATAATAATAATAATAATAATAATAATAATAATAATAAATAATAATAATAATAATAATAATAATAATAATAATAATAATATCTTTTTGTGCTCTCCAGGTTCATCATCCGATAAAATTAAAATAATACAGAGAAGATTAGCATGGTCCCTGGGCAAGGAAGACACATACAAATCGAGAAATGGTCCAAATTTTTCCTAGTGAATAGCTCTAGACCAAGTTTTTTCAGCCTAGCCGGGGAACAAGAAAAGGTGACCCTATATCCCCTTATATTTTCATTCTTTGTCTTAAAATGTTATCACGTTACATAAATCACCAAGTCGATATTAGAAATTGGTACCCTATTAGCCTAGAAACAAATGGCCCCAATTTCTCTCATCTCTTTTTTGTTGACGATCTCACCTTAATGGTTAAAGCTAATCTCAAATTTATTATTCCATTAAGGAAGGTCTTCACCTCTTTTGTAATCTTTCTGGTCAAATCATCAATATTACCAAGTCAAAAATCATTTTCTCTACTAACTGCCCTACAAATCTTGCCAGTAACATATCCAAACATCCTTAATATTATAAAAAGTGACTCATTTGTTATATTTCTGGGCTTTTCTATACTTAACAAAAATCCTAGACCCAGAAACTATCAATTTATTATTGATAAAATAAGAAATAAGCTAATAGCTTGGAAAATAGAATTTCTAAATATAGCAAGAAGAACAAATCTTGCTCACTCCAGTGTAAAATCTATTCTTAACCATTATATGCAATTCACCCTATTCCCCATGAGTATACTCAAGAAAATTGACAAGGTCCAAAGTGACATCTTATGGGGCACTACTGACCAAAAAAGGAATATACACTTCATCAATTGATCAACAGTTTGTCAGCCTAAAAATATGGGTGGTCTAGGACTCCAAAAAGAAAAAGATAAAATTATTTGTACTCTTGCTAATCTTGCATGGAGAACCATTATTAATCCTACCACCCCTCGGGCTTAATTCATTATCAATACTTGTGAAAACACTAGGGCTAAGAGAAATAGATCGTTCATTTGGAAAGGTATCTTAAAAGGATGGGAAGTTTGCTCCAAAAATATTATATGTAAATACCACTCTTCTAACATGAGTATTTGAGAGACTAATTGGATCCCTAACCTAGGTAATCTTAGAAATAATGTAGAGGGCCCCCTATCAAAACATGATCTAACTCCTAAAACTTAGGCATATATTCGATGGCAAACAATGGTACCTGGATAATATATCTGTTAACCTTCATAAGGTTATTAAGAATGCTATTTATAAATTAAAAATTAGTGTTAAGAATCCTAGAAAAGACATCCCTATCTTGTCTCTCAATACCAAAGGTATTTTCACTACTAAAATTTGCTATAGTTTAATTAATGCGAGGGATCAGAATAACATAGACTTTGAGTGGGTATGGGGATACCTTGTCCCAATAAAATAAAGTTTTTCCTTTGGCAATTCCTTCACAAAAAAATACTTTATAGAGCATATCTTGTAAAAATTGGCATAAATATAGACCCTCACTGCCCTATATGTAGAAATACTACAGATGAATCTCTCACCCATATCTTTCTTAATTGTAATACAAGCAAGCATATTTGGAAGCCTTGGGTTGGAAATATGTATACAAGGAGAATGGTGAACATTGGTTAATACAACTTAAAAACTATACTTATCCCTTTAAAGATAATTTCTTAACTTTGGACCTTTTCTTACCTTTTGTTGTTTAAGATATTTGGACTAATCATAATAATAATAATCACAACAATACCAATTACCCTATAAATACTTAGCTCATTATTAATAAGGCAATTGAATATAGGCTCTTAACAAAAATAAATATGTTACATGCCCCAAAGCTACACATTAATGTTAAATGGCACAAGCCATCAATGGTATGATTCAAATTGAACATTGATGCCAACTTCCATTCAAATTTCAAAAAATGTGGCCTAGGTTAAGTAATCAGAGATGCAAAAGAAGATTGGATTGTATATTTTACAAAAGCTACTTATGCAATAGGTTATCTCCAAGTAGAAATCAAGGTCCTATTAGAAGGGTTACGAACAACCAATGAGTGGGGTTTATCTACACATCAAGTGGAAACTGATACCACGAAGGTAATACAATCAATACAACAAGGTAGTAATATTTATACTAATATCATCCAAAAATGCAAGTTGTTAATGTACCAACAGAGGCAGATAACCCTCCAGCACGAGTTCAGGCAAGGGAATATGATAGTTCACCAACTAGCATGTAGGGATGTACTAATACAAGGAAGAAGAAAAAACTTTTATTGTTCCCCTTAAAGATGTTAAATGCCTGCTAGATTATGATGTACTAAAACAATGTGTTTTTGAAAAACTTTTATCTTATGAGGCTTGTACTAAATTAGCTAGCCTAGGTAATCAAAGTGTCCTATGTGACACCAACTACAAATCCCATATAATGCATGTTACGTAACTTTTAAAATATATATATATATATATATATATATATATATTATTTAATAAATATTATATTAATTTTAATTATTATTGTTCGATAAAATAGTAAAATATATCAGAAAAATGTGATGCACTTGAAAGATACAACAAAGGTGCATATGAATCTGAGAACATGAACTCTCATGCTAAATAATGGCAAAGATAAGAATAGTAAAGCGGGTAAAATAAATATACCGCATAAGTATAAAATGTAAAAGAAATAAACATGGATAGATATAAATAAATATTAAATTTTTTATGGGTATTTAGCATATTTTCTCATTTAAGGGGCTCTAGTATTCACAATTATTTTCCAAAATATATCAAGAAGCCCAAACATCAAAGGTAGTTTATCAAAAAAGATCTAGACCAATTCAATTCTAAACTTCCATCTCTTCTGTCTATCGATAAAGTTGCACGGGTCGCCCTATTGTGTCGCCCTCATTTAACCTATACTCATATTTTTAAAATTCTTTAACATATACCCTAGTTTTGATAACTTCAGTCTCATCTTCTTCCTCCTAACCTATGCGCCCCTTTCTTCTTCCTCTTCATATTTTCTTTCTCAAACACATAGCACTCGTATTACATGGAACATAAGCATTCTCAAGATGATATCTCTCAGTACAGCAAATACAAAACAAACCTATAAATAAAAATATAATTATCATAACAATATCACCATAAATTAGAAAACTATGCCTTGGGAAATAATGATATGAATAAAAGCATATTTCCAAGGTCTTTATTTTTGAAATTATATACCTAAACATAATACAAGCATGTAATTATGATATGCTTGATTTACCAGTTCATAATAAAAAGAATGTATATGCAAGATAAAAGTTATAAGGTGGGGTGACTGATCATTGATTGTCACTTTTTCGTACAACGTGCTTAATAGTCCCTTGATAGATTAGGATCTATTCGTCATGGGATCATGAAGGCATCAAATCAGCTCCTAGAATGTTGAAGTTTAGCAAGTACGCTTCAGCTCCTAGAATGCTGAAGTTCAGCAAATACAAAACAAGCTTCAACTCCTAGAATGCTGAAGTTCAGCAATTACAAAATAAACTTCAGCTCCTAGCATGCTGAAATTCAGCAATTACAAAATAAAAATTTCAGCCAAAATATGTTATAGTTTTACTGAACTTGTGATGACTCAAAAGGTCATCACTTGATTTAAGAGTAAATTTTGTGTTTTGAGGCCTTAAAAACCTTTTTTTCCTCACATCGATTTTCCTGCGTGTTCCGAATGTATATTCCGAACGCTTTTGATGTGGAAATGTGATAAAATATTTATTCGGCCTTTAAAATTCAATTTAAGTTGACTTCGATCAATATTTTGGGTAAACAGACTCGGACATAAAGGAAGATATGGGACTTGGGTGTATGCCCGGAATCAAATTTCGAGGTCCCAAGCCCGAGAAATAAATTTTTGAAAAAGATTATTTTACTGAAAATATAAGAGTTTTTGGAAATTTGATTATATTTGAAATTTATGCTATCGGCCCCTTATTTTGGTTCCAATACCCGGTAGAGGTTCAATATGATGTTTGAGTTGTGTCTGGAAAATTTGGTAAGAAACGAAGGTCGTTTGATTTGATTCGGGCCCGTATTTTTGAAATTTGAAACTTTTAATGTTTTGAGACTTTTTTAGATTTCTATGCTGAATCCGTTGTTTAATATGTTATTTTGGCGATTTCATCCCATATATAAGTCTGTAGGATACTTTTGAGGTGAGGTACATGTTTGGTTAGGATCCTTGAGGGCCGGGGTAAGTGTTGGATATGCGTCGGAGTGTTTTTGGACATAGAAAATCTGGTGTTTTTGTTGTTTGCTGGTGTCCAAATTTTTGTGCTACGCGATCGCATAGTGTAGTCTTAGGGGGGCCATTTTGTGTGATGTGCGAACATATCATTAATTGTGCAATCGCGAAACTTCGTCTGGATTGGGGGAGGGGAGGGCCAGTACTCTATACGATCGCACCCCCCAACGCGAATGTACTGCCTAGTTTCCCGTACCCTGTGCCAACGCATGCTTTTGAGTGCGAGCGCATATGTCAGTTGCTCAGTATTCTATTAAAAACGGGCATACCTTCTTCTTCACCTTATTTTTGAGGTTTACAGCCCTAATATCTATTTTCTTCAACTATTATCTTCCCCAAGTCATAGGTAATCAATTCTAAACTTTGTTCTTCCAGTTCCTTACCGTTTTCATCATTTATAAATCAAAAATCAAGGGTTTTCATGGTACAAATTAGGAATTTGGGTAGAGTTAGGGTTTTTTTGAATAATTAGAATTTCGATCTTGTTATGGGGTCGGATTTCAAAACTAATTGCATATTCGGGCTCGTAGGTGAATAAGTGATCGTATTTTGGTCCGAACATTGAGTTTCGATCAAGCGAGCCCGGAATCGATTTTTGACTTTTTGGGAAAAATGATAGAAAACATATAATTAAGCATTGGGTGCGAATTTTCTTTAGCATTTATTAATGTTGTTAAATTAATTTGGACTAGAGACAAGTAATTTGGAGGCGAATTCTAAAGGAAAAGCGGTGTTTGAGGGTTGAGATGGTCGTGAAAGTTTGAGGTAAGTGTTTCTTCTAACCTTACCTTGAGGGATTAGGAGTTTTGTCCTATTTTCTATGTGTTATTTGTTGTGTACAACGTACAGGCATGATGATGAGTATCTATATGTTGGTGTCTACCATGCCCGTTAGTCTTATACTATGATTAATATAACTCCATTTGTATTGTTCATGCCTTTGTGATGATTTTTATTGTGGAGCAAAGCTTGTGGAAGTAATAGTGGTATTTGAATATTGAAGAGCCCTGGCTCAAGTAGTATAATGAATTGTGTAAGAATAATTAGAAATTGAACCTTATAGAGCAATTGGCTCAAGTTGTGAAACAAATATGAATAAGAGAAGAGGATTATTATATTGTCTCTTCTTTTAATGCTATCTTCCTAGTCGGGATGTTGATGATTTTGATATTATTTCCTTGCCGAGATTTGATTATTGAAGTATTGTTCCCTTGCCGGATTTTATTTATTTCCTTGCCCTTATTGCTTGTGATTGTTGTTTGGGTGAGGAAGAATGTTAAAGCACGAAGGGTGATGCCGTGCATTATTTTTGTGAGAGAGTGTTAAATTACAAGGGGTGATGCCCTGTATGATTTTATGAGGAAGAATAGAAAAGCACGAAGGGTGATTTCGTGCAGCATGATATACAATTCCGTGCCGAATATATCGATTTTTATGGTGAAGACGAGAGTAAAAGCACTAAGGGTGATGTCGTGCACTTGTCTTTGATTTTTTTTATTCTTGCTGATAATTGAGTTATGGTGCTCTTTACATTTATTTATTAGTTTTCTATTGTTACATGATTTTATTGTGATATTATTTATTCCCTTGCCCAAAATTGTCTTGTGATTGTTGCTTTGGTGATGAAGAGTGTAAAGCACGAAGGGTGATGTCGTGCACTTTTTGGTGAGAGAGTGTTAAAACACGAAGGGTGATGCCGTGCATGTTATTGGGTGAGAGAGTGTTAAAGCACGAAAGGTGATGCCGCACACTTGTCTTTGATTTCCTGATTTTATTGATAACTATGGTTTCTCTACATTTAACTGTTGGTTTTCTGTTGATGTTTGTTGTACCCCGCAACATAATTTCCCCTTCCTATCTTCAATTGAACTTTGATGATTCTTATATTTGTCACGATACCAGTTCACCTTCCGTGAACCATCATGACGGAACCTAGTCTCTACAAATAGGTAAGCCTAAAAATGTGAAATATAAACAAAAATTACGGAAGAATTAATTAAAACCCGAAATAGTAAAATGAAACAGTGTTTAAAATGCCGCTCGACATACATAATAATAACTCTCAAAATTAATAACATTCCTCAAAACACGAAATCTCATTGTCACAAGCCTTTGAATGTCTACAAACATCTAACTCCAGAATATCTAACAAAGAAACGAAAGTACGTAAGAGCTAATACGAAAAGGGATAGTATAAAGGGACTCTTCGATCTGCGGAGATGGCAGATATACCTCGGAGTCTCTACAAATACCTCATCTCAAGCGTGGTAAGTCAGAGTGGAAGTACCTAGATCTGCACATGAAAAATATGCACAGAAAGGGCATGAGTACACCACAACGATACTTAGTAAGTGCCAAGCCTAACCTCGATCATGTAGTGACGAGGAAGGTCAGGCCCTACTGAGGTTAAATAAAATATAAGGTTTAACAGTATTAAACAAAAATAATATAATTAAGTACAACAGTAAAAATAACAAGGATATAAAGGACAACAACAACTACCACAGAGGCCAAATAAACACATAAAGAAATACAGCACGGCACAAAGATAACAACTGGGGTACTCTTAGGATACTGTGCAGTCCCAAATATAAATATCATGTGGATCATCCTGGATACTGTCCCTTAGTCCAACTCATAACGCAAGGGGATCCGCTGAAATACGGATCTGTAGTCCCAGATGTAAATACTCAGTATAGAGGGTAATCTACCGGGTGCAGTCTCATAGTTCCAATGTAAGTATGCAGGGGAAATCTCCTGGAATACCGTTCTGTATTCCCAAAGTAAACATATGGGGGAATCTCCCGGGATACTGTCCCGTAGTCCTAATGTAAACACACAACAACAAGAAGAAGAGTACACAGTTCAATTCAAGTTCCATACCAAGGTAAAACAGGTATTTCTAACCTAGTATGTTGCACATAATCCAAATGAGGCAGTTTGAGCAAGCAAGACAATTAAGTCAATTAAATAAGTTTTTCTAAGCTAACAACATGCTTAAATTACAAGTAGTATAAACAAGAAAAGAAACATACTAGTAATTACTTAATGAAAACCGGATATTCAACAATTAGCACAAGTAGGCACTCATTACCTCACGTACAAGTCATTTATCAATAATATCAAATCCTAGGGGGAAGGTCCTCCCACAAGGTTAGGCAAGTCCCTTACCTCGAACCGGCTCAAAGTCAACTCGAAATCACGTTCTTTCCACGAGTACTCGACTCTAAATGGCCCAAATCTATTCAATTCAAATTTCGTAATGTAAATAACACTTCAAGCAACTGATTCTACTAAGAAATCTAATCTAATACGCAAAATTAGGTAAAATGACAAAATCCTCAGGCCCACGTCTTGGAGTCGGGTAGAATTTATATTTTCAAAATCCTCACACTCTCACGAATTCAGTAATACCCAAGCTACCAAAATCGGACCTCAAATGGCCCCTCAATTCATCACACAAAGCCCTCCAATTTATCAAGCCCTAACTCTCCATTTACCACTGATTTTCCTTAAATTTTCATACATAGAATGATAAAACTCACTATAGTAACGAGTTTAGGTTCCAAGAATCTTACCTTCTCGAAGCTCCCTTGAATTCCCTCTAATGAACTTCCCCAAAAGCTCGCCAAGGAAACTATTTATATATTCTGCCCAACAAATATGCTTCTACGGTCATGGGACCGCACCTGCGGTCCCATTTTTGTGGAGCAAAAGTCGTATATGCGGCAATTCACTAACGTCCAGCTTCCGCACCTGCGGTTTCCCATAGTACCGCATCTGCGGTGAAGCTCCCGCTTTTGTGCCTCCTGATGGCTCACTCCATTTCGCTTCTACGATTGTACCACCCCTTCTGCAGCTACGCACCTGCAGGACCCAACCACATGTGCGGTTATGATAGAAGATCAGAAGCTGAAGTTGCTCAAACAAACTCCCAATTCTCGACAACCTTTCGAAATTGTTCTGAGGCCTCTCGGACCTCAACAAAAAGCACAAGTAAGTCTAATACCACCGCCCAAACCTATACGAGTCCTTAAAATACCTAAAACAACATTGAAACATTGAATCAACCTCGTAGTTAAGCCAAAGAACCCCAAAACACACAATTTATGCTTTTGACAAAAAATTCTATCAAATTTTGTCAGAATGACCTGAAATTTTGTACACACGTCACATTCAATAGACGGAGCTACTCCAACTTTCGAAATTCCATTCCGACCCTCTGTCAAAATCTCACTATTGAAACGGAAACTTCCAAAAACTCAAATTTTGGCATTCAAGTATAAATTAGCTACGGATCTCCAAAACACAATCTGAACTCGCCCCTAAGCTCGAAATCACCCAACGAAATTCCATTCTGAGGATATCTTCACACTATTCTGACTATAGTTCAATTTCTAGAACTTAAGCTCTCATTTAGGGACTTAGTGTCCCAAAACTCTCTGAAACGCAAAGTCAAGCATCCCGGCAAATCAAAATAGCAGAAAAAACATGGGGAAGGTAGTTAATAAGGGATCATGGCATAAAATTATAAAATGATCGGCCAGGTCGTTACATTCTCTCACACTTAAACATTCGTTCATCCTCGAACAAGCATTGAGACATACCTAAAGTAGTAAAAAGATGAGGTTAACGACTGCACATATTCTGCTCATTCTCCCAAGTTGCCTCCTCGACCGGCTGACCCCGCCACTGAACCGTCACTGATGCAATGTTCTTTGACCTCAGCTTTCTAACATGCCTGTCCAATTTTTCCACTGGCTCCTCCATAAAAGATAGATCCTTATCCAATTGGGATGAACTAAAATTCAACACGTGCGATGGATCACCGTGATACCTCCGGAGCATCGAAACATAAAATACCGGATGAACTCCTGCCTAGTTGAGAGGTAAGGCAAGCTCATAAGTAACCTCCCCAACACGCCTCAATATCTCAAAAGGGCCACTAAACCTCGGACTCAACTTCCCCTTCTTCCCAAATCTCATAACTCCCTTCATAGGCAAAACCCAAAGCAGAACCCGCTCTCCAACCATATAGGAAACATCACGAACCTTCTAGTCCGCATATCTCTTCTGTCAGGACAAGGCTGTACAGAGTCTATCCTAAATCACCTTAACCTTCTCCAAAGCATCCTTAACCAAGTCTTTGCCCAATAATCTAGCCTCAGCCGGATCAAATTAACCCACTAGGGATCTACGTGGCCTACCATATAAAGCCTCATACGGTGCCATCTGAATGCTGGACTGATAGCTGTTACTGTAAGCAAACTCCGCCAGTGAAAAGAACTAATCCCAAGACCCTCCAAACTCAATCACACACGCACGGATCATTAACTTAAGAATCTGAATAGTGCGCTCAGACTGTCCCTCCATCTGAGGACGAAATGATATACTCAACTCTACCTGAGTACCTAACTCATGCTGAACGGCCCTCCAGAACCATGATGTGAACTGAGTACCCCCGTCGAAAATGATGGAAACTTGGATACCATGCAGATGAAGAATCTCCCGGATATAAATCTCTGCCAACCGCTCCAAAGAACAAGTAGTACACACAAGAATGAAGAGCACAAACTTGGTCAATCGATCCATAATCACCCAAATAACATCGATCTTTCTCAAAGTTCGTGGTAACCAACCTACAAAGTCCATGGTGATCCGCTCACACTTCCACTCCAGAATCTCTATCTACTGAAGCAACCTACCCGGTCTCTGGTGCTCATATTTAATCTGCTGACAGTTGAGGCACCGTGCTACAAATCCAACTATATTTTTCTTTGTCCACCTCCACCAAATACTATTGTCTCAAATCATGATATATCTTTGCGGCACCCGGATGAATGGAATACCGCGAGCTATGGGCCTCCTCTAAAATTAACTCCCGAAGCCCATCAACATTAGGTACACAAATATGACCCTGTATCCCCAATAACCTGTCATCACCAATAGTCACATCTGTAGCATCACCATGATGAACCTTGTTCTTGAGGACAAGCAAATGAGGGTCATCATACTGACGTTCCCAAATACAATCAAGTAAGGAAGGCCGAGAAACCACACAAGCTAGAATCTGACAGGGCTCCAAAAGATCCAATCTCACAAATTGGCCAGTTAAGGCCTGAACATCAATCGCCATGGGCCTCTCCGCTACTAGTAAATAAGCCAAACTCCCCAAAATCTCTGCTCAGCGACTCAAGGAATCGGTCACCACATTGGCCTTGCCCCGGATGATACAAAATAGTGATATCATAGTCCTTCAGCAACTTTAACGACCTCATATGGTGAAAATTTAGATCCTTTTGCTTGAACATGTGTTGCAAGCTCCGATGATTAGTATAAATCTCACAAGTCACACTGTGCAAATAATGATGCCAGATCTTCAAGGTGTGAAAAATGGCAGCTAGCTCGAGATCATGGGAAAGATAATTATTCTCATGTACCTTCAACTATCTGGACGTGCAGGCAGTCACCCTACCATCCTGCATCAAAACTACTCCAAGGTCAATCATCGAGGCATCACGATAGACAGTATAAGACCCCGAACTTGTAGGTAATATCAAAACTGGGGCTATAGTAAAAGCTGCATTGAGCTTCTGAAAGTTCGCCTTACACTCTTCTGTCCACTGGAATGGAGCACCCTTCTGGGTCATCTTGGTCATAGGGACTACAATCGGTGAAAACCCCTCCACAAAATGATGGTAGTAACTTGCCAAGACAAGAAAGTTGCAGATATCTATAGCTGAGGATGGTCTGGGCCAACTCTACACTGCCTCTACTTCCTTTTGATCCACCTGAATGCCCTCACTCGATACCACATGGCCTATGAATGCCACGAAATCCAACCAAAATTCACATTTCGAGAACTTAGTATATAACTTCTTTTCCCTTAGAGTTTAGAGCACTATGCTCAGATGAAGCTCTAGATCTTCTCGACTCCGGGAATACACCAGCATATCATCAATAAAGACAATGATGAACGAGTCAATATATGGCCAGAACACATTGTGCATCAAATGCATAAAGGCTATTGGGACATTGGTCAGTCCAAATGACATAACAAGGAACTCGTAATGACCATACTGAGTCCTGAAAGTAGCCTTCGAGATATTTGGCTCCCAAATCTTCTACTAATGGTAACCTGAGCATAAGTCAATCTTAGAAAACACCCGTGCACCCTGAAGTTGGTCAAATAGATCATCAATATGACGAAAATGATAACGGTTCTTCACTATGACTTTGTTCAACTGGCGATAATCAATGCACATACGCATAGAACCATCTTTCTTCTTAACAAACAAGATAGGAGCACCCCAAGATGATACATCGTTCCTAATAAAATCCTTATCAAGTGATTCATGTAACTGATCTTTCAATTCCTTTAGCATAAAAAGAGCCATACGATAGAGAGGAATAGAAATAGGCTGAGTGCCTGGCCTGGCAACATATCAATGCCAAAATCAGTATCTCTATCGGGCAACATGCCCGGAAGGTTGGCTGGAAACACATTAGGAAAATCTCGTACTACTAGGACTGAAGAAACTGAAGGGGAATCAATACTGACATCTCTCACATAAGCTAGATACACGACACACACCTTCTCAACCATTCATTGATCCTTAAGGAAAGAAATAACTCTACTAGGAGTGTGATCTAAATCACCCCTTCACTCAACACGCGGCATACCCGCATAACCAGCGTCATAATTTTGGCGTGACAATCAAGAATAGCATAATGGGGTGACAACTCGTCCATGCCCAAGATAATATCAAAATCAACCATGCTGAGCAACAATAAATTGGATCTATTCTCAAAACTACTAAGAGCAACCAAAAACGACCGATAAACGCAGTCCACAATAAGAGAATCTCCCACAGTAGTAGAAACATCAATGGGGGAACTCAAAAAATCCCGAGATACACCCAAATGTGGAGAAAAATAAGAAGACACATAAGAATAACTGGATCTTGGATCATATAGAACCGATGCATCCATGTGACAAACCAGTATAATACCTGTGATGATAGAATCGGAGGCAACAGCCTCGCAAGAAGGGCATAGTATCGGGCATGGCCTCCCTCTTTAGGGCGACCTCTACCTCCCTGACCTCCACCTCTAGCTGATTGAGCAGGTGGGCTAGCAACAAGAGCTAATACTATAGTCTGACAACTCTGCGGGGCACGTTGTGGCTGAGAAGTTTTTGGAGGTGCACCCATTCTGGGGAAATCCCTCACCATATGGTGTGTATCAACAAACTCAAAGCAAGCTCTGGGAGGACGTGGTGGATGTGATTGGTTCAGACCAGGTCTGCTGGATTGACCACAGAAAGCAGCTTGCACAGGAGGCATACTAGATTTTGGTAGTGCATAATAAGGCTCCAGAGGCCTAGGAGGAGCTGGAATACCACTGGCTGCTGGAAGAGCTAAATGAATGGGGCGGCTCATATAACCCTTACATTAGGACCCGCAGGTGGGTCACGGTATCATAATAATGTCTCGACTCTCAAGACATCATGTCCTCCCTCTTCTCTCTCTCTCCCTAGCATGCATATCCTCAATCCTCCTAGATATGCTCACCACCTGTTGATAAGAAATATCAATCACGAACTCACGAGCCTTGCTAGATCTGATTGTGGGAATAAGCCCCTCAATAAACCGGCAAACCCTCTCGAAAACAATAGAAACCTAGGCTGGGGCATGTCTAGCCAAGATGGTGTAACGGACAACATACTCCGAGATAGTCATAGTACCCTGGTGAAAATGCTCAAACTCTGTACCCCATGCGTCCCTGAGGCTCTAAGGAACAAACTCTCTCATGAACATATATGAAAACTGGGTCTAAGTCAGTGAAGCAGCCTCATTCGGACTGTCTAACTCATAGGTGCGCCACCACTCATGGAGGCTCCTCGTAGCTGGAAAACGGTGAAAGAAACCACACTCGATCCTAATATACCCATAGTGCGGAGGATATAGTGACACTCCTTCAAGAATCCCATCATCTTATGCTAACCCACTAAATACAGGAGGATCATACTTCTTGAACCTCTCAAGTTTTTGCTGCTTATCCTCGAAATCGCTACCCTGTCCTCGGGCTGACATGGGACTACATGCTACAGAAGAATAATATCTAGGAACTAATCAAAATGCACTCGCTACTCAGGAGTGCGGGCGGCAGGATTTTGTGCTCCTCCCCCGGCTTGAGATGTGGCTGCAGCAAAGGGAAGCAACCCTGCCTGAGGCAAAGTGGTGTACATGCTCATGAACTACTCAAATGTCTCCTGAAGAGCTGAAGTAGTAGTAGCAGTAGGCGTATCAGGTGCCTAAACTCTGATTGATGGTGGTACCTCAACGCAGCTCGCGGGGGTGCTCTGGCTGCACCATGTGCACGTCCTCGGCCTCTACCCTGGCCTCCGCCTCTAACGGATGCAGTAGGGGGGTGCGGGTGCCTAATCATCTTGGGTAGCATATGTCCTCACCATATGTGAGAGAATAGAAGACAGAAGTTTAGAATTGTGATATCAAAATCCCGTATGATAGGGAAATCAAATAAAGTGGAATTTTTCTAACAGTTACATAGCCTTTCATAGATAAGTACATATGTCTCCGTTTTAATCAACGAGACTCTAATAAACCAGATTGTGATTCATAACTCCTATGAACCTAGAGTTCTGATACCAATTTTCCACGACCTCGGTTCGCCCTTCATGAACCATCGTGACGACACCTAGTCTCTACAACTAGGTAAGCATAACAATGGAGAATATAAACAATAATTGTGAAAGAAAAAACTAAAAACCAAAATAATGAAATAAAATAATGTTTAAAGTGTCGCTCGACATGCACAATAACAACTCTTGCAACTAATAATATCTCCTAAAATCCAAAATCTCATGATCACAAGCCTTTGAATATCTAAAAACATCTAACTCAAGAATATCTAACAAAGGAACGAAAGTACAGAAGGGCTAATACAAAAAGGGAGAGTAGACAGGGACTCCTCTGTCTGCGGACTCGGCATATATAGCTCGGAGTCTCTACAAGCGCCTCGTCTCAAACGTGATAAGTCTGAAGTACCTAGATTTGCATATGAAAAATATGTGTAGAAAAGGCATGAATACAAACCAATGGTACTCAGTAAGTGCCAAGCCTAACCTCGGTCGGGTATTGACGAAGAAGATCAGGGCCTACTGAGGTTAAATAACGGGTATTAACGAAGAAGCTCAGGGTCCTACTGATGTTAAATAAAATATAATGTTTAATAGTATAGAACAAAAACAGTATAAATAAGTACAACACTAAAAGTAACATGAGATATAAAGGACAACAACAACTACCACAGAGGTTAAGTAAATACAGAAAGAAATATAGCTCGACAAAAAGATAACAACCGGGGATCTCCCAGGATACCGTCCCATAGACTAACTCATAATGCGAGAGGATCTCCCGGAATACCAAACAGTAGTCCCAAATATAAATACTCAGTACAGGGAGAATTTACCAGGTGTAGTCTCGTAGTTCCAATATAAATGTGCAGGGGGGATCTCCTAGAAAACCATTCTATAGTCCAAAAGCAAACGTACAGAGATCTCCCGGGATACCGTCCGTAGTCCTAAAGTAAACACACAGCAACAACAAGAAGAGTACAAAGTTTAATTCAAGTTTCATACCAAGGTAAAATAGGTATTTCTAACCTACCATGCTGTATATAATCCAAATAAGGTTGTTTGAGCAAGTAAGGCAATTAAGTCAATTATACATGTTTTCCTAAGCTAACAACATGCTTAAATTTCAAGTAGTATATACAAGAAAAGAAACATAATAGTAATTACTTAATGAAAATCGGATTATCAACAATTAGAACAAGTACACACTCGTGACCTCACGTACAAGGCATTTCAATTATCAATAATAACAAATCCTAAGGGAAATGTCCCCTACACAAGATTAGGCAAGTCTCTTACCTCGAGCCGGCTCAAAGTCAACCCGAAACTATGTTCTTGCCACGAGTACTCAATTCCAAATGGCCCAAATCAATTCAATTCAATTGCATAATATAAATAACAATTCAAGTAACTGATTCTATAATGAAATTCTAAGCTAATACTCAAAATTAAGTAAAATAACCAAAACACCCCTCAGGCCACTTCGAAATCGGGTAAATGTTATATTTTCAAAATCCCCACACTCTCACAAATTCAATCATAAAAATTACCAAAATTGGACCTCAAATAGCCCCTCAATTCATTACTCAAAGCCCTCCAATTTACCACTGATTTTCCTTAAATTTTCATGCTTAGATGATAAAAATCACTATAGTAACGAGTTTAGGTTCCAAGAATCTTACCTTCTAAAAGCTAAATTCCTGGATGAAAATGGTGAAAGAATAGCTCAAATTCGCGAAGGCAACTACTTATATGGTCTGCCCAACAAATCCGCTTCCGTGGTCATTGGACCACACATGCGGTCCCGCTTTTCTAGAACAAAAGTTGCATATGTGACAATTCACTAAAGTCCAGCTTCCGCAACTGCTGTTTCGCATACGCAGATGTGGTACCACTTTTGCGGTGAAGATCCCGCTTCTGCGGCTCCTACTGGCTCTCCCCTTTTCACTTCTGCAATGATACCACTGCTCCTGTGGCTATGCACCTATGGGACCCACCCGAGGGTGCTGTTATGTCAGATGATCAGCAGCTGAAGCTTCTCAAACAAACACCCAATTCTTTCGACAACCTTCCGAAACCATCCTGAGGCCCCCAGGACCTCAACTAAAATCACAAATAAGTTTAATACCACTGCCCAAACTTATTCCAATCTTAAAATACCTAAAACAACATTGAAACATCAAATCAACATCGGATTCAAGTTTTAGAACTACAAAACTCACAATTTTTTCTTTCCATCAAAAAGTCTATCAAACCACGTCCGAATAACCTGAAACTTTTCACACACGTCATATTCAATACTATGAAGATACTACAACATTCGAAATTCCATTCCGACCCTTAGATCCAAAATCTCACTATCGAACCGGAAACTTCTAAAAACTCAAATTTCGGCACTTCAAGTCTGAATTTACTACGTGCCTCAAAACACAATCTGAACACGTACCTAAGCTCGTAATCACCCAACGGAACTAATGGGACTAAAGAAATTTTATTTCAAGGCTATATTCACACTGTTCTAACTACGGTCCAATTTCTAGAACTTAAACTCTCATTTAGGAACTAAGTATCCCAAAACACTCTGAACCTCAAAGACAAGCAACACGGCAAATCAAAATAGTAAAAACAAATACAGGGAAGGAAGTTAATAGAGGATCGAGGCGTAACTTATTAAAACAACTGGCCGGGTTGTTACAATATTTATTTGTTGTTTATCTGTTATTATTCAATGTCCCCCATGGATATTTCCCTCGCCCAACTTTAGTTGTAAATATCATGCTTTTATTTCTACCATATATGATTTAACTACACATGTTTATTTGGTAGTCTGTTCCTAGCCTCGTCACTACTTCTCCGAGGTTAGGCTAGGCACTTACCAACACATGGGATTAGTTGTGATAATACAACACTCTACACTGAATGCAGATCCCAGTGTAGTAGCTTTTGGATCGCAGTGAGATTGTTGTATTTAGTCCAACAGGCAACCCGAGGTAGTCTTGCATCCATGCGCAGGCCTTGGCATCTCCTTCCATCCTTTGTACCCTATTTCTTCTATGTATTTCACATTTAGTGTTGAAATAAATCTTTCAGACCTTTATTTGTAGTATTCGTTAACAGTCTTGAGTAGTTTATGTATGAATTAGTACTGGCATCTTTATTAATATATTACATTTCAGTCTTCCACCTTTCAATTTTTGTTGTTTATATAATGTTGGCTCTTAATTATCAAAGGATTAAAAATGGGGAAAAAGTAAATGATTCAAAAGGTTGGCTTTCTTAGCTTTCACTAGTAGGAGCCATCACGATTCCCGAGGATGGAAAATTCGAATCGTGACAGAACTGAAGTTTGCATTTTCACTATGAAGCTGAAGTTTGCATTATTACCTTGCAAGCAAGGCCAAACTTCAGGTAAAAATATCTGAAGTTTTACTTTGATAAGGCTACACTTCGGACAAATAATTCTAAATTTCAAACTTCAGACAAAATTTTTGCTACTTCAGGCTCATATGTATGAAGTTACCCGAAAAATGGGTAAGCTTGCAAATTTTTATGCAAAGGGGGTATAAGTTAAAAGGTGACCCAAAAACTATAACACCTTTCTATGCAAAGGAGGTTTAAGTTAAAAGGTGACCCAAAAACTGGGTATAGATGCAAATCCCCCTCTTTTATCCAATTGTTATTTTTAATCTAATAAACTTTAATTGTGTGATCTTATAAATTTTCCACTATAAGTTTTATATAATCCCAACTTCAAATCGTCTTTCCCTTATATTTCTAACATCAAATATTTTTAATATTTTTAATTATTGCTTTCACCTTATGTAATATTTAGTATTTCATGTTTTCGTGTAACTTTCATTTAACTTTCCTATTTATTCAATATTATCATGCATTATCACCATTTAATATAATATCGATAGATACATAAATTTTTCTTTAATCTTGAAATAAATATTTATTTTATTTTTAATTAATACTCAAAATTATTATATTATTTAAAAGTATTATAAATTTATTTGATTTTATTTTTTCAATGCTTCTATATTGGACAGAATTTTTAAATACCATCTTATGCTTTCAAACTTAACCTAACAATACTTAATTTAGATATTAATCATAAAAAACCCTATTTGCTGCAACAAAATTTTCACTATCATTTTAAGAAATATTTTTTTAGGTAACTAACATTATATTAATCACCAATAAACTTTATAGTTCATAGTCTACTTTATAATTCAGCAGCTATTTCTTTCAAACCCCATACAAACTCAACCTACAAACTATATATAATGGAACATAAAATGCTGCACTAAATTACTAATTCCATTTGTATCTTTCACATAACATATATAGGCTATTTCTCGAGCTATTCTATCTACTCATCTGCTTCTCTATTCAAGTATCCTCATATTCCCTTCAATCCATAAACTATGTGCGATCTCAGCATACACCATCCGATACAGTTGTGCTCCATAAGATCTTCCTTTAGCACATTGTATCATATATTGTTCATGTTTCTCCCAATTTTCTCGAACCACATCCCACCTCTGCATCCATAGTAAGATCTTCTGCCATATTTCCTTGGAAAAGCAACATTCCACAAATAAGTGATCTCTAGTTTCATCATGATGCTGTCATAGAGGAATTTTGAATCCACAGTAACCCCCCATTTGAGCAGCCTATCAGCTGTTAAGATTCTCCCATGCAATTGTAGCCACATTGTAAAAATAGCTTTTGTTCTAGCCTTGTTTTGGAACATCAGACACTTCCAAGTGACTCTAGGCCTATCTTGTAGTAGGTGGAGGTAAAACTGACTAACATACTCTTTTTGACATGCTGCTTAATTTTCACTTGTTGTAGAGTTGTTCTGGCACTTAAGATCTGCATAACCATCTAGCTTGCCTATTGTGGAATTGCCATATTTTCTAACTTCTTATCTTTGATATAGAAAGCATGAATCTACCTGATCTGTAACCTGTCTTGCTTACTTGCTATGTACCAATATATTTTGCTAGAGCTTCCTTGTTCCACAATTGCAGGTTAATCAAACCTAAACTTCACTTGATTTAGGTGTACATATCCTATTGCATGCAACCAAACAATTTTTTGTACTAGTAATAACCCCTGACAAGTAATAGATCATGCAGAAGGCTTCTATCATCTTTAATACTTTTGTTGGTAAGTGAAATAACTGTGGCCAGTAGGATTGGATACCAAATACAACAGTTTGAACAAGGTGCGCTCTTCTATGATATGAAAGATTCTTTTTAGTCCATGAAGAAATCCTTGCAACTATCTTTTTTACCAGAGGGTACCATTGCATCAAAGAGAGTTTATTTGTAGCAAGAGAATATCAAGATACATAAAAGGTAGCTCTCTAGCTGTGCAACCAAAATTCTGAATAATCTCCAATCCAATACTCTGCTGAACTCCCCTTAAATACATTGAGCTTTTCTTCAAATTAGCTTGTAACCCATACACTTGAGAGAAATGTTTGAAGCATTCATGAATATGAGAGATAAAATCTAAGTCACCTTTAGTTAACAGTAGAAGATCATCTATATAGCTGAGATGTGTAATCCCAAACTTTGCACATCCGGGATGAAACTTGAAACCTTTAGCCTCCTTCAGTTTGTTGAGAATTCTGTTGGGATACTCCATTACTATTACAAACAGAAATGGGGAGACAGGGTCCCTGTCTTAAGCATTTAGCGGAATCAAAAGGTGGGGTAAGTTCTCCATTGACCATGATAGTACAGTTACCTGTAGATACATACTCCAAAAAGCTCCATTCAACAAAATCATACACCTTTCGGAGGTCAATTTTTATCATGCACCTAGCAAAATTTTTCTCCTTGGTGTAAGCTTTCACTATTTCATGTGCCAGTATGATATTATCTGCAATTCTCCTACCAGGTATGAGACCATCTTATGACACATATATAACTGATGCAATAACTTGTTGAATTCTACATGCTAAGACTTTAGATATTAGCTTTTAAAGTATGGTGTAGCAAGCAATTGGTCTGTAATCCTTTATTGTACTAGGATTACCCAGTTTAGGAACCAATGTGAGAGTAATACAATTCACAACTTTATAAAGTTTCCTAGTACTGAATAACTCTTTAACATCTTGACCAACTTAATCTTTAATAATCACCTATGCCTTCTTAATGAAATAGGCATTGTAACCATCAATTTCTGGTGCTTTATCACTATCAATAACACATAAACCAGCATAAATCTCTCTATCAGTAACCTCAACACATAAGGTAATCTTTTGGTGTTGTGAAAGTACTGCACCATTTTTCATAATCATTCTATTTATAGCAGGGAGAGAGTCAGGTGTTGATCCCATTAGAGACTTGTAGAATTTCACGACTTCTTGCTTTATACTATCAAGATAAGTAAGCTTATCACCTATGATTGCAACAAGTTCATTTAGCCATTTCTTCTAGCTTCTTTGTTTCATGATTTCTACAAATGACTTAGTATTTGAATCTCACAGTTTAATCCATTTGGTTATTGATCTTTCTCTCAACACACTTTCTTCAATAAGAGACAATTTTTCTAGGTTCTGCAATATACTTTTCTCCTCTTCAATAAGTGAATCATTGCAAGCTGCAATGATTTTCTATTGCACATCCTCTAAGATAAATCTAGCATGTTCAATCTTCATGCTAATAATTGTAAATTGCTCATTATTTAGATTCCTGAACAGAGGTCTTAGTGCCTTCAGTTTTAACCAAATGTTCTTCATTTTGTAATCAGTATGTGACTGAATCAAAACTCTTTCCCCGATTGTAGCAAAATTGTCATGATCTGCCCATATAATGAAGAATCTAAAAGGTATTTCGCCAGGTTTAGATGGTGAGTGAAATGTATAAGCATTTGGCTATGGTAAAAAATAAATGGAAGCCATATTCCATGATCACATAACCCTACTACATCATCCGCTCATAATTACCAAATGCTCTATCAATCGTAATGCTGATCTTGTCTGCACCATTATGCTTATTAGACCATGTATTGTATTCTCGTATCCATGTTAGTTCATTTAAAGTTAGAGATGTAACACACTCAACAATGCCTTGAATTTCTACGTAATTAACTGGATTTCCCATCAACCTATCTTTAGGCTATAGTACTGCATTGATGTAACGATCCGGCCGGTTGTTTTGAGATTTTGCACCTTGATTACCATTTTTCGGTCATGACTTAACCCGTGTGATGTGTTAGGACTTATGTAAATTGTTGTTTTCGTTTTCAGAGTAATCAAAATAAATTTGGAAGGACAGTTCTCAGTTTAAAACTTAAATTTTGAGAGGTTCAACCAAGATTTGACTTATTTGCATATGATCTTGGATTGGAGTTTATATGATTTGGGTAGCTCAGTCAGATGATTTGGGACTTATGAGCGTGATCGGAATGCATTATTAAAGTCCGTGGAAGGTTTAGGCTTGAATTGGCAAAATTATATTTTGGCAATTTTCGGTTGATCGGTGAGATATTGATATAAGGGTCGGAATGGTATTTTGAGTGTTGCAGTAGATTTGTTGTGTCATTTGGGATGTGTGTACAAAATTTTAGGTCATTCAGATGTGGTTTGGTTGGATTTTTGATCGGATGTGTATTTCAGAAGATTTTAGAAATGTGGCTTGAATCCGATATGATTTGGTAGAATGGATATTATTTGAGGTGATTTGACGATTGGAACAAGTTCGAATAAGGTCCTTGGTCATGTTTGTGGTTCTGATTGAGGTCCTGGGGGCCTCGGGATGAATTCGGGTAGTTAACAGAAGAAATAAATTGTAATTGCATCTTCAGATTTTGCTGCTTCTGGTATTTTCGCACTTGCGGTTTTGGGACCGCAGGTGCAGCGTCACATATGCATTGTTTTGGCCGTCGAATTGGAAGAGGGGAGTTGGTCTAGGATCGCATAAGCGGTAGGTTAGCCGCATCCGTGGAGTCGCAGATACGAAGGTTGTTTCGCAGATGTGGAGCCTGATCCTTAAGTGAGTTTCGCAAAAGCAGCCTGCAAATGCGGTATGGCAGAAGCAGTGGAGGGCTCGCATATGCGAAAATCCCAGGGCAGAATGTATATATATTCTTTCTTCGCGATTTTTGAAGGGTTTAACCATTTTAACTTCGCATCGAGAGCTTTTGGGCGATTTTGAAGGGAGATTTTAAGAGAACGTTGATAAGGTAAGGATTTTGGACCTAAAACACACTTCTATGGTAATATTTCATGGATTAGGACTGAAATCTAAGGAACTAAAAGACTAAAAATGGAGGTTTAGGGATTGAGATTATGAGGTCTTAAACTGAGGATTTGAGGGGTCAATTGAACTCTGATTCTTGTATTTTTATGTGTATGAACTTGGGAGGAGATGAGTAATCTAATGATGCGAAAATTTTGAGTTTCGAGAAGTGGACACGGGGCTCGGGTTTTGCTAATTTCAGGATTTTTGGTACTTTTCGATTGTTTTCACTTGGGCCTTGTTCCCTTAGCATATTGTGACGTATTAATTTTGATTTTGGATAGATTCGATGCTTGTGGAGGCTGGTTTGAGGGGAAACGGCATCGCGAACTAGAGTTTTAACCAGTTCAAGGTGAGTAATGATAGGAAATTATGTTCTAAGGGTTCGATACCCCGGATTGCACATTATAGTGCTATATTAAGGCGAGACACACGCTGGATAATGAGCGTGGGTTCATGCACTATTGGGGATTGTGACTTGGCCCGTCCCGATTGATGATTTTACCGCAGATTTGACTAAAACTTATTTGCTATCATCATAATTTGGACTGATTACCATATTTGGGCTTCATGCCAGCTATTTGAACCCTTCAGGATTGTTGTTGACATTTCCTTACTATTTTGATTTTATGCTTGAACTCGGTCATTTATTTTCCACTGTTTTAAAAACTCAACCAAGTTTATTTTGCTTTAACACTTGGAATGATATTTCCAATAATATTTTTGGGCTGAGCATCATGTTTTACTGTTGCTTTTGGGGCTTATGTGATTCTTGACTGAGTAAGGTCGGGGCCTGTATCGTGAGGATACTTTTGGATCGTCCTGCACGCCGCAACAATGAGATACTGATTTGATATGAGTCTGAGGGCCTAGATTTGATTCCATGAGATGGCTTGATATTACGCTTGGGCCATAAGGGGCCCCTACTAGAGTCTATACACCTCTAGTGAGCGCGAGTACCCATTGTGATGGGAGATATAGCCTGAGAGGATAATATTGTACTATGTGAAAACTCGAGGGGATGGTATTATTCCATGTGATTGCCCGATAGGCTCGTACCGTTCTATATGATTGCCCTAGGGGCTGGTATTGTTCTTAGATATTGCCCGAGGGGGGAACCTTTATGTGTATATCTTTCATATTTACTTCGCATTTTACCTATTAACTATGGTATTTGAGCGCGACGGGTTAATTTTTGTGCTTATATGCACTAACTGTTTTTCATTCATTTGTGTAAATATTGAAAAAGCCATTTTCAAAGTAGTTTAAACTGAGCTAAGATGCTTTAAGAGATTTTAAATCTTCACTATTTTCTCACTAGTTATGAAACTGCTTCTATACAGCATCCTAGTATGCTTTACATGATTTCCGGCTGCTCTGTTCTTATTTACCTTTATGACCCATGAATCGGAGTACTCACTTTACTCCCTGCACATTGTGTGCAGTTTCAAGTATTTATTCACCCGGTAGCGGGTTTTGGCTGATCGGAGGCAGAATCATCAAAGCTTAGCAAGGTAGCTGTCGGTGTTTGCAGCATCACTTTTCTCTCTCTTTGTTCATTAGTCATGTTTTGTATATTTCAGATCTTTCATATGTATGTATACTCTAGTAGATGCCTGTGACTTGTGACACCCCGATTAGGGTTGTATCGAGTTGTACTTCCGCTAACTATTATCATTAGATCATGAATAGACTACTTATGTATTGTTTAACTTTTTTAAAATTCTAAATTGGATTTAGTTGGATGGCCTTGTCTTCACGAGAGGCTTCATCACGATCGGTCGGGGTTTAGGTCGTGACAAGTTGGTATCAGAGCCTAGGCGGGTCGGGGTTTAGGTCGTGACAAGTTGGCTTCATAACCTAGGTTACATAGGTTTCATGAGTCATGAGCAGGTTTAGTAGAGTCTCGCGGATCGGTATGGAGAAGTCTGTATTTATCCTCTAGAGGCTGCAGAACCTTTAGGAAAAACATTATATTGTTGGAATCCTTATCGTGCACTCTTGATTCATCTTGAAAAGTAACTCTTTGAATTCCTTCCATGTGTTAATGTGTGTGCATGAGCATTCAGTATCAGATGTGCCTTGATGGCTTGTGATTCCCTGATCGAGGGGCGAGGTATGATCTTTGTGAATTTGATGTTGGGCCAGCCTGGAGGACTTGAAGCCGGATATTTCTTGAGCACCGTGATGTTGATTGTGTGAGCAAGCATTTCGAACTTATATATTCGATCGTGTCCCTATTAGTGGTAGTGATGGTTGGATAACTATGTGATGAGTATGTTAGTACTGCGAGAGGTATCCATATGATTTGGAGGCCACGAGAAAGGTCTATTGGAGGATAGAAGAACTATTAGGTGCTTGATTTTCATCTTTATTTGAGGTATAGCCCTAATTCATGGGTGTGTGAAGAATCTTTACATATTTCCTAGCTGGGAGTGAAGTAAATTTCATGTTACGGTATGAGTGCAAACTCATGATGACTAAGTGACTAGGTACAACATATGATAGTGGAAGGTATACAGGAATGTTAGCTGGAGGCTAAGCAGGTGGGTTATCTCCTATGGAGTGTTTTGAGGTTGTGTGATTCTTATGTTGTTTGTGACACCTCCTCTTTACCAACTCGAAGGTAGTACTAGGGAGTTTTTCCAATTTAAGTGACATTATTCGAAATGAGATTATTTGATCATTTTTATTGAAAGTCATCACTTGGGATGGTTTGTTTTCTGGCGTCCCAAGTCACCGATTTTATTTTAAGTCCCAAATCGAGGAAAATTTGACTTTCCTTTTGAAGTCAGCGAACCAGAAATTCTGAATAAGGAATTATGTTAACTTGAGGGAAGGTGTTAGGCACCCCCGAAATTCCGTGGTTTTAACATGGTCACTTAAACTATTATAATTGGCGTATCAACGGATTTTGACACATATTTTAGCTTATGGTACATTCTTAACTGTTTAAACCACTTTTAATTATTTTTTAAGGAACATTTCAACGTTATCTAAAACACGTCTTTGGACCACGCCACATGTAATGCATCCGCGGTCTGTGGCACTTTTTGTTTAATGTCGTTGAGATTTGGATTTGGGTCACATGAAGTGCACACCCGAGTTCAGGAAGGTAATTAAAATTACTCGCCTAAAGCAACTACGAACTTTCATATTTGCGAGGGTCATGAAAAGCTCAGCTAATGGCACATCTCAATTTTTAAAAATTTAAGTGACAGCCAAAGTTTTGAGATTTTATTGGCATGGCACGCCTCGAATTATTCAATAGGATTGCGGGTTTAAAATTAATTTGGGCCATTTAAGGAATTGGCCTATTTTAAAAGAAACAAGACCAAATTATATTCTACCTATTTTCATTTTCTTTGTTTTTTCTTCTTTCTTTTCTTTAATTAATTAAAATCCTAAATTAATCTATTCTTGTAGAAATTACATTATTTATTTATTTTTAAAAACTAATTAACTTAAAACTAAGTCAAAACATTAATTTCTAAAGACTCAAAGTTAAATATGTAAGAAAGATAATTTTTAGGATTTGTTTCTACGATTTAAAAATATTAAAAATGTGTGAAATACAACTAAATAAAGAAAAATTCCAAAAAATCAATAAAATTATTTTTGGTCTATTTTTAGGATTTATCTTCATGTAGGGCAAAAACTATTGGAAACACGTTCTCAATGCAATATATTAAAACGTGTGTTCTTTTGTATAGGTTTTGATAAATGACAAACGAAGCGAAAATTGATATATGACGAAGTTCAAGAAACAGGCGCACAATTGATATACAACGAGATTCAAGCTCAAGACAAAGTTTTATAGTTTAATTGAGTCATTCTTAATTGTGATCTTGATCCTACAACTTGACTCGTAACATGGCTTCTCTCATAAAACTATTTTCCAATATCATGCATATTAAATTTAATGTCAAATGATTTTAAATCATGCATATTTACAGTAGTCAAAATAATTTTTAGACATGCCTTAAAAATCTGGACTAAGATAATCGATTATGTACTTATGATAATCGATTGTTTTAAGCCAAGACTGCATGACAATCGATTGTGCACTAATGACAATCGATTGTGAGTAAGACAGTGAGCATCAGGTTTTTCAAACCTGCATGACAATCGATTGTGAACAAATGACAATCAATTGTGACTGAGGCAGTGTCCATCAAAGTTTTTCAAAACTCAGAATAATCGATTATGAACGAATGGTAATCGATTATGTTGAGACAGTGTCTTCTAGTGATTTTCAAATTTATTAAATAATCGATTGTTACATTGGACAATCGATTGTCAAAAAGACAGTGTCTAAAATGTTTTTCAAAAACTGATAAGTAATCGATTGTTGACTTTGTGCAATCGATTGTGAAGCTGACCGTTGTCGTAAAGTTTTCAAATACCGTCAGGTAATCGATTATTGATTCTGCATAATCGATTGTTTTGATTAAAATCCGGAAAAGATTTTTTGAACGTTGCTGAGTAATCGATTGTTGATTCTGGACAATCGATTGTTTGTGGTAAAATTTGGAAAGGATTTTTTGAACGTTGCCAGTAATCGATTATGGATTGAAAGTAATCGATTGTCAAGCATAAAATCTGGGATTGAATTTTGATCTGACTGGCAGACAATCGATTGTTGGGGTTTGACAATCGATTGTCAGTGAGTAAAATCAGCAACTCTTAATTGGCAATTAGGCAACGGTAATGCCAAGTTTTTCAACTATAAATACAGCTTCATTTCAGTGTTTTAAACACAAGAACATACTACAACTGATCATTACATTGCTATAAGCTTGCATACTCTTGTTTATCATTTTATATTCAATTTCATAAAGCTTTTGAGAGCCATATTCTTGTCCAAAGTTATTGTGATCTAGAGCTTACTTCTTTTACTCATACCTACTCATAAAGGAGTATTTTCTTTGAGTGTTTAGTGTTTTATACACTTGTAAGAGAATTGTAATTCTCTTGTTGTAAGGAACTTGTGTTTCCTTGGTTGAAGTCTTGGAGTATTGTATCTCCGAGCAAAGGTGTTAAGGCTTGTGTCCTTAAGTTGTAAAGGTTTGTTGAGCACCCGTAAGCTTAACAAGTTAGTGGAAAATCTCGAGAGAGTCTCTCGGGGACTGGACTAGCCACGTGTTGTGGTGAACCAGAATATATCGGTGCGTTCTTTCCTTTTTGTTTATTTAACGCACTTATTTATTTCCTGCAATTTTTAATTTCCGCAAGTTTACGCTAAATTTTATTATAACGCTATTCACCCCCCCCCCCTCTAGCGTTAAGCGTATTTTCTAACAATTGGTATCAGAGCCCAACTCTCTGAAAACTTAACAGTTTGAGAGAACCATCCATGGCTTCTACTCGTGATTCTTTTGCAGGAATTGATGAAGGACAGTGCTCCACACGACCACCTCTATTCAACGGTACAAATTACACGTACTGGAAGGAGAGGATGAAGATCTTCGTTCAGTCCAACAGCTTTCACCTTTGGAAGGTGATAATGAAGGGAAACCAAATTCCAACAATGAAGGTGGAAAACGAATGGGTTCCCAAGTCCGAGGATGAGTATGACGCGGATGACATCCAAAAGGTTCAAAATAATGCTAAAGCAATTAATTTATTATATTGTGCTGTTAATGCTGACGATTACAGAAAAATATCGTGTTGCACAACGGCAAAGGAGATGTGGGACAAGCTAGAAGTTACGTACGAAGGTACGGACCAGGTAAGGGAAGCAAAAATTGATTTCCTAACCCATTCTTATGAATTATTTCACATGAAGGAAGGTGAAAAGGTGGACGAAATGTTTGAGCAATTTTCAATAATCGTAAATGACCTACATGCTCTCAAGAAAACATTCACGGATTGAGAGCTCGTGCGAAAAATTCTTAGAAGTCTCACACCGGCATGGAGATCAAAGGCCGATGCAATTCAAGAATCCATTGGCGTTTCAAACGTCACCATCGACGCACTAAAAGGTAACCTTAAGACCTATGAATCTACTATTCTTAACCCTTTTGTTGATGATCAAAGGAGGCAAAGAATAGCTCTAAAGGCGAGCACAAGCCAATCGCAAATTGATGAGGAAGGAGACAACGAGTTTGGATTCGTTATCAAAAGATTTCAAAAGTTCATGCGCAAGGAGTATGAACGCAAGGGCAAAAAGAAAAGCGAACAAATCAAGTGCTATGAATGTGGTGAAACCGGGCACATCAAATCAAATTGCCCAAACATCAAAAAGGAGAAGAAACCTTTTAAAAAGCAACGTGCATACATTTCTTGGGGAGGCGACTCCGGAGATGGGTCAAGCGAAGGAGAAGAAGACGAAGCAGCAAATCTTTGCGTTATGGCACAAGAAGACAACAAAGATGAGGTATGTCAAATCTCGTCTAAAAACTTCTTTACTCTTGAAGAAATGCGAACTGCTTTTGATGAATTATATACTGAATTTATTAAGGCTTCAAAAACTGTTAAGGGCATAAAAGAAAATGCTTCATTAAAAGAAAAGGATTTTCAAAAACAGCTTTCTTTGAAAGAAAAGGATTTAGAAAAACTGGTTTTAGAAAATGAAAAGCTGAAAGAGGAAAACAAGTTTTTTAGAAAAAGAAGCGCCGATAAGCCCGAAAGTTCTACTAAAAATTGTTCTTCTTGCTTGAATCTCAAAAATGAGGTAGATAGACTCAAAGGTACCTTAGATAAGTTTAATTCTTCCCACAAGAATTTGAATGAGGTCCTTGTAAATTTGAAATCAACCAAGCATGGCATAGGATTTAAGAATGAGGTTAAAGAAAAGGTTGAAGCCAAACCCCAACCACCTAAGGCTCGACCTAGGACTAATAAAACAAATGCTTATCCTAGAAATAGCAATCCTAGAACCAATATGCATGCTAGACAAAATGTTGAACATTTTAGGAGACCTAGAAATGACTTACCACCTAGAAATAGTTACCCTAAAAATGATGCATATTTTAGGCCAAATGTTGAACCTTTGAGAAGACCTAGAAATGGCCTTCAACCAAGAAACAATCACTCTAGAAATGCTGCCCATCCTAGAGCTCATAGTAGGAGAAATAATTCTCATGAAATGCGAAATAGTCATAGTGTTCAAAATAGAGTAAGAAATTTTCATCCGTCTAGTTACTATGAACCTAGAAGGATGCATAACCCAAATGTGACTTGTCATTATTGTAGACGTATTGGTCATATTGCTCCTGCATGCTTTACACGTCATAGACATATTACTCAATCGCATCATTATAATATGCCTAACCCCCAAGGACCCAAGATGGCATGGGTACCTAAAGAACATTAATTTGTTTTGTAGGTGTGCTTGAAGGGATCAAGTGTACTATGGTACCTTGATAGTGGATGCTCCAAGGATATGACGGGAGATGAATCCAAATTCCTTCAATTAGAGCACAAAGAAGGAGGAAGTGTTATCTTCGGTGATAACAATAAAGGAAAGATCATCAGCATCGGCTCGGTCGGTAAGGATGAAAATTCCTCTATTAAGCATATATTACTTGTTAAAGGATTAAAGCATAATCTCTTGAGCATAAGCCAATTGTGTGACAAGGGAAATCTTGCTTTATTCGATTCGGATGAATGCTTAGTGTTCAGACGTAGTGATTTCAAAATTATCCTCCGTGGTTTTAGAGTGGATAATATTTATATGGTTTATCTTGCTAATTCCTCACCCGATTATGTTGATTGTCTAATGAGTAAAGAGGATGATACTTGGCTATGGCATCGTAGAGTAGCACATATCAATATGCATCTTTTGAACAAATTGATTTCTCAAAACTTAGTTGTTGGTCTTCCCAATTTAAAATTTGAAAATGACTCTATTTGTGACTCGTGTCAAAAGGGGAAGCAAACAAAAGCATCTTTCAAATCTAAAAACATTGTTTCAACTTCTAGACCATTGCAATTGCTTCATATGGATTTATTTGGTCCCTCTCGCATTGAAAGTCTAGGAAGAAATAAGTATGCTTTTGTGATTGTTGATGATTACTCGAGATTTACTTGGACTTTATTTCTTGCCAATAAAAGTGATGCTTTTCAAAATTTTAAATATTTTCTTAAGCGTGTTCAAAATGAGAAAGAAACAACCGTCACTTTAATTAGAAGTGATCATGGGGGAGAGTTTGATCACAATCTCTTTGCGGACTTTTGTGACGAACTCGGAATCGAGCATACCTTTTCCGCTCCACGTACACCACAACAAAATGGGGTGGTGGAAAGGAAAAATAGGTGTCTCGGAGAGATGGCTAGAACCATGCTCGACGAAGCTAAGATACCCAAACATTTTTGGGCGGACGCCGTGAGTACCGCTTGCTATGTTCTAAATAGAGTAGTAATTCGGCCGATACTCATGAAAACCCCCTATGAACTTTATAAGGGTAGAAAACCAAATATTTCCCATTTTAGAGTTTTTGGTTGCAAATGTTTTGTTCATAACAATGGCAAAGACCAATTGGGTAAATTTGATGCTAAGTCGGATGAAGGTATTTTCATTGGATATTCCTCACATAGTAAAGCATATTGGGTCTTTAATAAAAGAACCCAAATTGCGGAGGAATCCCCTCATGTTGTATTTTTCGAAAATAATGCTTGCTTGGTGAGAAAGGATTCCGGTTTTGATCTTGCAGGTATCTTAGATAGCTTGAAAGACAAAATACAAGAGGAACCACCTAAGGAAAATACAGATGAAACTGAGGAACAACCAACGGAAAAAGCGCCACAATTGGAAAAAGAAACAAAAGTGCCAAATGAGTGGAGGACGATCAAAGATCTCCCTCTTGAACAGGTAATTGGAGACGTCGGAGGAAAGGTAAGTACCCGAAACTCTCTTAAGAACACTTTAGGACACACTTCTTAAGAGCTCACGTTCTCACTTGGCAACACTAGTTTAAGTTATTACTTCTTAACAAATTACTGACTTGAGCGTCGGAGACGTTTAATTCTATTTTGCAGGTATCGCCCTAAAAGATAAGGGGAATTATGAAGTTTTGGCACAGAACAATCGATTGTTCCAAGCAAATAATCGATTATTTTACTGTGCTACAAATCGATTAGCAGTATCACTAATTGATTGTTTATGGTTCATGTTTATTATGCAGTTTCGTTAAATAATTGATTCCTTAAACTGCAAAATCGATTTCCGTCTCAATCATTCAGCAAGGCTTTTCCAAAACAATCGATTGTTTTAAAATATAATCGATTACTTTCAAAATCAGAAAATTTCTGTGCTCACTGTAACATAACAATCGATTACCATATTTTGACAATCGATTATTTCATGTCAGAAATTTAAACTCTTGTTACCGTTTGGCTCCTCAATCGATTTGTGTCAGTTCCAAGTCAGGTCATAACTCTTCAACAATCAATTACTGCATCTCAACAATCGATTGTCTAACGGTCAGGAAATTTATTTTACTGTTTCTGACTGATTTGGCTTTAAATTCTCAGCAGATTTCTTCCATTAATGATAAGCCACTCTCCCCTCTATAAATAGGCTTCATATATGTTCATATCCATTCACTCAAGCATCAATTTTAGCTTTCAAAATATCAAATTCTCTCTAATCCTTTGCAAAATCCAGCAGCTTTCATTAAAAATGTCGGGCCGTCACTCAAAACGTTCCCGTTCTGCTAGGCACGGCGCATCCGCCTCTGCTGCCCCTCCTCGTCCGAACTATCCCTATCAAGATGGTTCCGTTCTATATTTTAATTCCGACATCGAGCTTCCTCGATTCTTAACCAAATTTGAAAAGCGCGATATTTTTCCACCCCGCTTTTCAACCCACAAGTATCTTGAATCATTTGGGCCTGCTGCAAATATGCTCAAAAATTCTCAACTTCTTGACTTTTTACTCCTTACCCATCCTTACATCAATACTACATTGGTTCAAGCATTTTATTCCAACCTCCATGAGGATGATGATGGTGAGCTTGTCACCAACATTAATGGTGTTCAGATTCTTCTTTCCGATGAAAATCTTCATACCGTTGCCCGTCTTCCTCATAACGGTGAAGACATTTTTCGGTACACCGGAGAGGCCGGAGCCCTTTTTGATGAAACAGCCCTCTTACACCAAATCGGTCTTACTTCTTATGATCCAAATCTCTCCTCCCGTCGTCCTACAATTACGGGAATGGATCCAAATTACCGATTAATTTTCTATTTCATCACCCGAGTCCTCAAGCCTTGTAAGCACAACCATACCACCATTTCCCAAGAGGACACTAAGCTCATGCATGCCATAATAACCGGAGCTAACATCAATTGGTGTCGGCTTATCAAAATTCACATGCGTGACGCTATCGGAGATGATAGGCCTCTTCCTTATGCTCTCCTCATCATGAACTTTCTTGAAGCCACCGGATTCTTCACTGGAAATGGTCCTCTCAAAAAGAGTACCAAAAGTGGGAAATTTCGGAATCCTCCTTTCATCATGACGGTGATCATGTAGCGCCTGCTCCTCCTCCAACCCGTCGTGCTCCTCCGCCTTAAGAGCCTTCCCTCCAATTCATTTCCGACCAAATTGCTTCATTGACCTCTTCTTTCGGTCAATTAACTCACGAGATCCATGGATATTTTGACCATTTCATTATCCATATGCGGGTCTTGTTCCATATGAAGCAGCGCCGGATGATGAGGCGGAAGATGATGAATGAATAATTGTTTTTTTTAAGTTTGTTTTGTATTGTCTTCCCTGTTGCTGTAATTTCTTTTAATAAATAAACAAGGTTTATTTACATCTTTGGCATCTTATTATTATTTTTGCTAATGGCAAAAGGGGGAAGATAACGGGTATGCACTCTCAATATTCATAAGCTTAAATTGAGAGGGAATTCATAAATTGAGGGGGAACAAATTGCATACTTGTTGCATGTATATACTTGTCTTGAATCGTCATTATAAATTGCTTGTCTTGCATATCCCGCTTAATGTTTGCCATTATCAAAAAGGGGGAAATTGTTGGAAACACGTTCTCAATGCAATATACTAAAACGTGTGTTCTTTTGTATAGGTTTTGATGAATGACAAACAAAGCAAAAATTGATATATGACAAAGTTCAAGAAACAAGCGCACAATTGATATACAACGAGATTCAAGCTCAAGACAAAGTTTTATAGTTTAATTGAGTCATTCTTAATTGTGATCTTGATCCTACAACTTGACTCGTAACATGGCTTCTCTCATAAAACTATTTTCCAATATCATGCATATTTAATTTAATGTCAAATGATTTTAAATCATGCATATTAACAGTAGTCAAAATAATTTTTAGACATGCCTTAAAAATCTGGACTAAGATAATCGATTATGTACTTATGATAATCGATTGTTTTAAGCCAAGACTGCATGACAATCGATTGTGAACTAATGACAATCGATTGTGAGTAAGACAGTGAGCATCAGGTTTTTCAAACCTGCATGACAATCGATTGTGAACAAATGACAATCGATTGTGACTGAGGCAGTGTCCATCAAAGTTTTTCAAAACTCAGAATAATCGATTATGAACTAATGGTAATCGATTATGTTGAGACAGTGTCTTCTAGTGATTTTCAAATTTATTAAATAATCGATTGTTACATTGGACAATCGATTGTCAAAGAGACAGTGTCTAAAATGTTTTTCAAAAACTGATAAGTAATCGATTGTTGACTTTGTGCAATCAATTGTGAAGCTGACCGTTGTCGTAAAGTTTTCAAATACCGTCAGGTAATCGATTATTGATTCTGTATAATCGATTGTTTTGATTAAAATCCGGAAAAGATTTTTTGAACGTTGCTGAGTAATCGATTGTTGATTCTGGACAATCGATTGTTTGTGGTAAAATTTGGAAAGGATTTTTTGAACGTTGCCAGTAATCGATTATGGATTGAAAGTAATCGATTATCAAGCGTATAATCTGGGATTGAATTTTGATCTGACTGGCAGACAATCGATTGTTGGGGTTTGACAATCGATTGTCAGTGAGTAAAATCAGCAACTCTTAATTGGCAATTAGGCAATGGTAATGCCAAGTTTTTCAACTATAAATACAGCTTCATTTCAGTGTTTTAAACACAAGAACATACTACAACTGATCATTGCATTGCTATAAGCTTGCATACTCTTGTTTATCATTTTATATTCAATTTCATAAAGCTTTTGAGAGCCATATTCTTGTCTAAAGTTGTTGTGATCTAGAGCTTACTTCTATTACTCATACCTACTCATAATGGAGTATTTTGTTTGAGTGTTTAGTGTTTTATACACTTGTAAGAGAATTGTAATTCTCTTGTTGTAAGGAACTTGTGTTTCCTTGGTTGAAGTCTTGGAGTGTTGTATCTCCGAGCAAAGGTGTTAAGGCTTGTGTCCTTAAGTTGTAAAGGTTTGTTGAGCACCCGTAAGCTTTACAAGTTAGTGTAAAATCTTGAGAGAGTCTCTCGGGGACTGGACTAGCCACGTGTTGTGGTGAACCAGAATATATCGGTGCGTTCTTTCCTTTTTGTTTATCTAACGCACTTATTTATTTCCTACAATTTTTAATTTCCGCAAGTTTACGCTAAATTTTATTATAGCGCTATTCACCCCCCCCCCCCCTCTAGCGTTACGCGTATTTTCTAACAAAAACCACGTCCTCACATTGTCTATTTGAAGATCTAATTTTCAAGTGAAGTATATATGTCAGAATTTAATTTGGGTCACTTAAGAGAGTGGGCTTGACTGTTGGGAGAGTGAATGTGAGATTTTCAAAAGAGTTAAAAATTCTAGATGATATGTGGTTCACAATCTTATATAGGGTTTTGAGTTTAATTTCACTATGGTATTATGACATCAATAGAGTATAAGTGTTATGAGTTATTGAGTTTGTCTTGATCTATGGCTTCGAGCGAAGTGGGGAGTCTGCTAATAATTGGGCAATTGCATGGTTAGGTGTTATATTGGTCCTAGTTTGAGGCGTACAAGTGAATCAATTATGGCTTGCATAAATTGAGGCAGGGGATGACTCGAGTAAAGGAAATATTTTGAAAAAAGGTTATATTATGCTTCATAGGATAAGAGAATCACGGAATGTCTGGGGTTTTTGTTAGTAAAAGATGTTCGGTACGTAGAGCAGGAAGTTACTTGGTTGTAATGGAATGATGTAACCCTCTGCGGTTTTAGGGTGCTAATGAGGTACAAATGGTTCTGTTTGTTTGATCAGGCTAATTGCAATTTGAATAGAGTGAATGACTCTCGAGAATGGTTCTAACGTGTTTAAGATTATGCATGTAACAATTGGGTATCTTAAAGTTTTATATGTTGTTAGAAACTGAGTTTTCATTGGAAAAGGTAAAGACTTGTGATGTTTCTATGTTAACTATGGGATTATACGTATCAGCATCAGGAAGGTAAAGGTAACAGATTTAGATTCACAGGAAGTTCTTTAGAGTAAAGTATTTTGGAATATGGTGCTTTTGAGAATATTTACGAGAGTATTCAGTGGCTTATGGGTCTAGTATGGTAAGACTAGGTTGAGGAATTGTGGTACTACAACAAGAGGGAATATCAAGTTGAATATGAATCGGAAGGAAAATTTAAATAGATAGGGTAGCTTGATAGTAGACCGGACCGGTATGGTAAGGATATGATTAGTTCCTTATGTGTGTTCAAGGTAATGAGTTCATACAAGTAATTTGCAGCAATGCTCTTAGGTTTTGATGTCTTGCTTAGCTTGGCCAAATTAGAAGGATCTAGTCCTGGAAGGTTTGATTTTTGCAAGGGGAACTCATATAGTTCTTGATGGTTTTTACCGCGATTTGGAGATGTATATTTTCTATGGGCGTGCGGAGCATGGGATGTATAGTGATTTTTATTCCGAATGGGACCAATGGGAAGTCCTTGACAAGTTGAGTACGTAAATGTTTGTGGCTCGGAAGGGACATGAAGTTATTATATTATCCTAGGATGGTATATGCAGTATGTTGTGGAGAATTGAGATTTGCGTGTGTAAGATTATGACTCAATTCTTAACTGGAAAGTCATAAATTATTAGGCAACATGGGCAGTTTCAAACTATTAGAGGAATGAGCTTCATATGAGTAGGGGATGATCTTCAGATGATTAAGGAAATGGTATTTCTAGTTGGAGTGATTTGACGAGGTTATATGTTTCAGGAAAGATAATGCGATTGATTTGATGGTACTTCGATAGTATTGCAGCACCTTCTTGTTAGATCGACTTATGGTATTCGAGTTTTCTTGGTGGCACCGATGAATTTCAGAGTATCTCTCATGGAATAATTGGGTATTTGAGGTGTGGTAGGCATTTGGATGATGGAATTGGAATAAGGTGTGTTGATTTATGTGCCATGTGGATTTGGAGATGGATAATTCTTATACTCAGGCTACGTTGTGATTGTGAGCCATGGGCATCGCCGTTGTTTAGTGACTAGTGAGGTTTGGAGACCCAAATGGATATTTTGTGCTTGGTATGTTAGATTTTTTATGTGATACCAGGTTCAGACCGGTTGGCTCCGTGTTGTGTCATTCTGGACTACTGCGCTAAGGCGGCGCTGTTGGCTATGCCAAAAACGCCACGGTTTGAGTGGCGAGGTTCGACGGATTGTGTCCTAGTAGAGCGATTTTATATTTCAAATACCCACGAGGCGGATGGGAAGGACTATCTTTCTTAATTGGGCTCTCGTGATAGATGTCAGTACAGAGGCTTCTACCATTGATTCTGTTCCGGTGGTGAGGGATTTTTCGGTTGTGTTTCCTATAGTCGCGCATGTCACCGGGCAAGGTTGTCAATTTTAGTATCAATTTGGTACCGGGAACAGAATCGTATGGCACCAGCAGAGTTAAAGGAGTTGAAGAAACAACTTCAAGATTTCCTTGATAAGGAGTTCGTTGGCAGGCCAATGTGGAGGTTTGTTCTAACTTGAGTCGGCTTGGTTGACTCCGAGTTGTATGGTTAAGGGATGTGTTGATTCGATTGTTATTGGGCTTATTAGTAATCTGGGGAGGTCTATGAGCTACCTTTCTGTGTTGCGAGATGTTACGATTTATTAGTTATGGGCACATATGGTGCGGTTCTATAGGGGTATCATAGTTGAAGTCTAGCGGGAAGAGTAATTGGTTGTTGCTCAGTGAATGTCATATCGATTATGTCCTATCGAGTTTGCGTGGAGTATATTATTTGCTTCACCGTGGGTATGATAATTTTCTTTGGTTCCCGACATCAAATTGTGCATGGTTGTGGATTTCGAACATCATGACTTGAGGTGTTTCAGATGGAGCACCGTTTGGATAGGATCGCGCATTGCAGTAAAGCTTTGTGGAGATATGACCTTGAGGGTTAGATTCATATATTTTATTTTCGTGATGTGAGACGGGTTCTCAGCCTTGTGTTGTGATGGTACTGGTGAGCTTGAGGTACAACTCTTTCATTTGAGTTAGTTTCATGATGTGAGTATGTTCGGATTGTTGCTTATTAGTGTGCGGACGGTGCAAGTTGTCGCTTTAGTACGTATTCATGTGTCATGTAACCAAAGTAATCGTGTTGGATTAGATGAGATCGTTGGGGGTCTTTAAGGAATTACAAATGGATTCGATTGTAGCATGTTTGAAAGATAATATCAAGGTTCGGTTCAGAAATGTGTCGTGGTCCTTGCCAAAGGAGAAGTGGCTTCATAAATGTTTGATTTGAGAAATGGTTATGGTTTATTGTGTTTCATTTATCATTGGCGGTATATGAAAGTGTTAGAATGAGAATTTAGTTGGTAAGAGTTTTTCTATCAGTATTCGGATGTTGTGTGCAGTTGTTGTGATTAGAAGTGATCACTACAAGTGTTTAGAGTTATGTGGCATAGCACGTTATTGTACCTGAGATAGCAGATATGGTCTGCTACAGCTTTTTCGGACTTATTCATAGTATAAATGTGAGATTCTGATCATATTGATGATTTTAGATGTTGAAATGTGGTCCTATGGATTATGGACTAGGATGGATTGTGAAATTTCAGCTATATTTTGTTTTCTAACCTATGTAAGATAAGGTGACGTGGGATCACCCCCCCCCTCCCCCCCCCCTCGAGTATCCAAATGGTGAGGTTATTCAGCAATTGGTTGGATTTTGGAACAACTCTGGGCACGTTCGAGGACAAACGTATGTTAAAGTGGGGAAGGATATAATGACCCGACAGGTCGTTATGAGCTTTTGCACCTTGATCACCAGTTCTCGAGCATGACTTACCTCGTGTGATGTGTTATGGCTTATGTAAATCGTTGGTTTTGGTTTTCAGAGTAATCGAAATGAATTTGGAAGAACAATTATCAGTTTAAAACTTAAAATTAAAGAGGTTGACCAAGATTTGATTTTTTGCATATAATCTCTGATTGGAGTTTCTATGATTTGGGTATCTCTGTTAGGTTACTTGGGACATAGGAGTGTGATTGGAATGCATTTTGGAAGTCCTTGGAAGGTTTAGGCTTGAATTGGCGAAATTGATATTTTGGCGTTTTCTGGCTGATAGGTGAGATTTTGATATAAGGGTCGGAATGGAATTCCGAGAGTTGCAGTAGCTTCGTTGTGTCATTTGGGATGTGTGTGAAAATTTTTAGATCATTCTAATGTGGTTTGGTTGGGTTTTTTATCGGAAGCGTATTTCAGAAGATTTTAGAAACTTAGTCTTGAATCCGATGTGATTTTGTAGAGTTTATGTTATTTGAGGTGATTTAACGATTGTAAAAATTTTGAATAAGGTATTGGGTCATGTTTGTGCTTTTGGTTGAGGTCCCGGGGCCCGAGATGATTTTGGGTGGTTAACGGAAGAGTTGAGGTGCAATTGTAGCTTCAGATTTGTTGCTTCTGGTATTTTCGCACATGCGGTTTGGGGAACGTAGGTGCAGCATCACATATGTGTGGTTTTGTCCGCAGAAGCAGGAGAAGAGGAGATGGTTTAGTATTGTAGAAGTGGTCAGGTTAGCCGCATCTACAGAGTAGCAGATGCGGAGGGTTTTCACAGATGTGCGGCCTGGTCCCATAAGTGAATTCCGCAGAAGTGGATGTATGACAAAAAATGTACCGCAGAAGCGGTGGAGGTGTCGCAGATGCAAAAACCCCTGGGCAGAATGTATATATATTCTTTCTTCTTTTTGAAGGGTTTAAATATTTTAACTCGAATTGAGAGATTTTGGGGGATTTTAAAGGGAGATTTCAAGAGAACTTCGATAAGGTAAGGATTTTGGACCTAAAACACACTTCTATGGTAATATTTCATGGATTGGGATTGACATCTAAGGAATTAAAAGACCAAAAATGGAGGTTTAGAGCTTGCGTGTAAGAGGGCTTAAATTGACAATTTGAGGGGTCAATTGAACTCCGATTCTTGTGTTTTTGATATGTATGAACTCGTGAGGAGATGGGAAATCTAATGATGTAAAATTTTCTGAGTTTCGAGAAGTGGGCCCGGGGCTCAGGTTTTGCTAATTTCGGAATTTTTTGTACTTTTTGATTGTTTTCGCTTGGGCCTTGTCCCCTTAGCATATTGTGACGTATTCATTCTGATTTTGGATAGATTCGATGCGCGTGTAGGCCGATTCGAGGGGCAAAGGCGTCGTGAGCTAGAGTTTTAGCTGGTTCGAGGCGAGTAATGATTGTAAATGATGTTATGAGGGATTGAAATATTGCACATCATAGTGTTATATTGAGGTGAGACACACGTTGGATGATGGGCGTGGGGTCGTGCACTATTGGGGAATGTGACTTGGTACGTCCACGTTGATGATTTTACCGCGTATTTGACTGAAACTTACTTTCTATCATCATGATTTGGGTTGATTTTCATATTGGGCTTCGTGCCAGCTATTTGAACCCTTCGAGGATTGTTGTTGATATTTCCTTACTGTTTTGATTTTACTTGAACTTAGTCAAGTATTTTACACTGTTTTCAAAACTCGTCCAACTTTATTTGATTTAACACTTGAAATGATATTTCCCTTAATAATTTTTGGCTGAGCCTCATATTTTACTGTTGCCCGAGGGGCTTATGTGATTTTTGACTGAGTAAAACCTAGGGTCTGATTGTGATGATACTTTTGGATCGGGATGCACATTGCAGCAATGAGATACTGATTTGATATGAGGCCGAGGGCCTAGATTTGATGCGACGAGATGGCTTAATATCGCGCTTGGGCCGTAAGGGGCCCTTCCCATAGTCTGTACACTCCAACTAAGTGCTTGTACCCATTGTGATATGAGATATAGCCTAAGGGGTTGATAGTGTACTATGTGATATGAGATATAGCCTGAGGGGCTGGCATTGTTCCATGTGATTGCCCGGGGGGCTGTATTGTTCTGAGATATTACCCGAGGGGTGAAGTTGTTTACGTTGTGCTTGAGGGGCGAACCTTTATATGTTTATCTTTCATATTCACTTGCCATTTTACCTGTAAAACTATAGTGTTTGAGCCCGAGGGACACATTTTTGTGCTTATCTGCACTCACTATTTTGCATTCATTTGCATAACTGTTGAAAAAGCTATTTTCAAAGGAGTTTAGACTTCGCTAAGATGTTTCAAGATATTTTACAGCTTCACTATTTTTCTCAATGGTTTTGAAACTGCTTCTATACAACATCCTAACATGCTTTACGTGATTTTTTGATGCTCAATTCTTATTTACCTTTATTACTCACTGAGTCGGAGTACTCACTTTACTCCTTGCACCTTGTGTGCAGCTTCAGGTATTTATTCACCCGGTAGTGGGTTTTGGCTGATCGGAGGCAGAATGATCACAGTTTAACAAGGTAGCTACCGGCGTTCACATCACCGTTTTTCTCCCTCTTTGTTCATTAGTCATGTTTTGTATATTTCAGATCTTTCATATGTATTTATACCCTAGTAGATTCTCGCGACTTCTAACACTCCGGTTAGGGTTGTGTCGGGTTGTACTTCCGCTAATTATTATCATTAGATCATGTATAGAATGCTTTAGTATTGTTTACCTATTTTAAAAAGGTAAATTGGGTTTAGTTAGATAGACTTGTCTTCACGAGAGGCGCCATCACGACCGGGTCGGGGTTTTGGTCGTGACAATTGAAGTCCCCACATACCAACCACGGCTTTTTGATTCCGGTTGCAGTACCCTTCAATCCATCCCATAATTGCTTTCTCTGCCCTGTTGTGTCGTATCCATATATAGTAGTAACTGCACAATCTATTATCCCCATCCTGAAATAATAGAAACTGGAATACATGCAGACAAACGATCTCCCAGATATAAATCTACGCCAAACTAGTCATAGGGCCAAATGGCATCGAACTTCTTCGCAGTCCGAGGGACAACAACAACAACAAAATCCATGGTGATCCTTTCCCATTTCCACTCCGGAATCTCTATCTGCTGAAGCAACTCACCCGGTCTCTGGTGTTCATACTTCACCTGCTGACACTTGAGGCATCTAGCTACATATCCAACTATATCCTTCTTTATCCGCCTCCACCAATAGTGTTGCTTCAAATCCTGATACATCATCGCATCACCCAGATGGATGGAATACCGCAAACTATGGGCCTCTGCTAAAATTAACTCCCGAAGCCCATCAACATTAGGCACACAAATCCGACTCTGTATCCTCAATACCCTGTTATCTCCAGTGGTCACATCTCTAGAATCGCTATGCTGAACTGTGTCCCTAAGGATAAGTAAGTGAGAATCATCATATTACCACTCCCTGATACTATCAAATAAGGAAAACTGAGAAACCACACAAGCTAGGACCCGACTGGGTTCCAAAAGATCCAATCACACAAACTGACTAGGTAAGGCCTTAACATCTATCGCCATAAATATCTATGAAGTTGTTAAAGATGCCAAACTTCTCAAACTCTCCGCCCGCTGATCAAGGCATCCGCTACCACATTGGCCTTTCCCGGGTGATACAGAATAGTAATATCATAATCCTTGAGAAACTCTAACCACCTCCTTTGGTGCAAATTTAGATCCTTTTTCTTGAAAAAGTGCTGCAAACTCCGATGGTCATTATAAATCTCACAAGGTACACGGTACAAATAATGACACCAGATCTTCAAGGCATGAATAATAGCAGCTAACTCAAGGTCGTGGATAGGGTAATTCTTCTCATGTATCTTCAGTTGTTTGGACACGTAGGCAATCACCCTATCGTCCTGTATAAACACCGCTCCAAGGCCAACCCGTAAGGCATCATAATAAATTGTATAAGACTCCGAACCAGTTGGCAATATCAAAATTAGGGTTGTAGTCAAAGTTGTCTTGAGCTTCTGAAAGCTTGCCTCACACTCCTATGTCCATTGAAATAGAGCACCATTCTGGGTCAATCTAGTCATAGGAGCGGCAATCGATTAAAAACCCTCCACAAAATGACGGTAATAACCCGCCAAGCCAAGAAAACTGCGAATTTCTATTGGTGAGGATGGCCTAGGCCAACTCTACACGGCTTCCACCTTCTTTGGATCCTCCCAAATGCCCTCACCCGATACTACATGGCCTAAGAATGCCATAGAATCCAACAAAAACTCACATTTTAAGAACTTTGCATATAACTTCTTCTCTCTCTGAGTCTGAAGCACGGTCCTCAGGTGCTGCTCATGATCTTCCCAACTTCGAGAGTATACAAGAATATCATCAATGAAAAACAATGATGAACTAGTCGAGATATGGCCTGAACACGCTGTGCATCAAATGCATAAATGTTGTTGGGGCATTGGTCAGCCCAAATAATATAAAAAGGAACTCGTAATGACCATACCGAGTCCTGAAGGCAGTCTTCGGGATGTTATGCTCCCGAATCTTCAACTGATGGTAACCTAAGCGCAAATCAATCTTAGAAAATACATGTGCGGCCAGAAGATGGTCAAATAGATCATTAATACGCGGCAAAGGATAACGGTTCTTCATTGTAACCTTATTCAACTGGTGATAAATAATACACATACATATAGAACCATCCTTTTTCTTTACAAACAAGACAGGAGTACCCCATGGTGTAACACTAGGTCGAATAAAATCCTTATCAAGCAATTCATGTAACTAATCCTTCAACTCAAGAGGAGCCATACGATACGGAAAAATGGAAATGGGCTGAGTTCCTAGCAATAAATCAATGGCAAAATCAATATCTCTATCGGGCGGCATTCCCGATACGCGGTACACCCATTCTCAACTATACACTAAGCTTTAAGAAAAGAGATAACTCTACTGGGAGTGTCATCTAAGGTACCACTCCACCCAATAGACAGAATATCTGGCATAGCCAGCATCACGTTCTTGGCTTGACAATCAAGAATAGTATAATAGGGTGACAACCAGACCATGCCCAAAATAATATCAAAATCCACCATATTGAGTAACAATAGATCTACTCTGGTCTCAAAATCATGAATAGTAACCAAAAACGACTGATAAATGCAGTCCACGACAAGAGAATCTCCCACAGAAGTAGAAACATAATCAGGAGAACTCAAATAATCTCGGGAAACACCTAAATGCGGAGCAAAATAAGAAGACACATAAGAATAAGTGGAGTCTGGATCGAATAGAACCAATGCATCTCTGTGACAAACCAGTATAATACCTCTAATGATTGAATCAGAGGCAACAACCTCGGTACGAGCATGAATGTCATAATATTTGGCATGGCCTCCCCATCGAGGGAGACCTCTACTTCCCCGATCTCTGCCCCTAGCTGGCTGGGCAGATGGGGTAGCAGCTGGAGTTTTGGTCATGGCCTGAGAACTCTGCTGATAATGGCCTGAGAAGTATGTGGAGATGCACTCCTCCCAAGTCTAGGGAAATCCCTCACCATATGGAGAGTGTCACCACACTCGAAACAAGCCTAATATTGCGGAAGAACAAATTAAACTTGCAGAAAATAAATAATTAAGCTTGAACAACTTATAAGAGAAACTGCATATAAGTGCTGCTCGGCATATACAACTCAATCATCATAGAAAAATCTATAACAACATCCCAAAACCCAAAAACTCACAAGAAACACAGGCTAATAGAAGAGTAATACACAGCTCTAACTCCAAAATATCTAAACAACTGAAAGAAAGGAAAGACTATCTACTAAAGCTGGAACAAGATAGAGACTCCTGATCTGCAGACGCGGCAGAAGTACCTCAAAGTCTCAGCAAGATCTCTCCGCCTCGAGAGTGATATGCCTGGGTGAAGGTACCTGGATCTGCACATGAAAAACATGTGCAGAAAGGGCATGAGTACACCATAGCGATACTCAGTGAGTGCCAAGCCTAACCTCGGTCGGGTAGTAACGAGGAAGGTCAAGTCTACAGAGAGAATTTAAAGAGGATAAATAAGGAAAGCAGAAACAAAACAATATGAGGAATACTGCTCACAACAAGAAATAATAGCCAGGGATCTCTTGGTATCCCGAGGATCTCTTGGTATCCTCATCATATACACGAGGGATCTCTTGGTATTCCGAGGATCTTTTGGTATCCTGAAAACATATATTTACATGTGTCAGGGATCTCTTGGTATCCCGCATCCTTAATCCAGAACATATCAAGTGCAGGGGGATCTCCCGGGATGCCATCCAATAGTCCCAATTTAAAACACACAATAACAGCTCAAACATTAGGATAAATACTAAACTTAGAACAAGTAATAGAAAATTCTACCCTAACATGCTTCACGGAGTGTAGACAAGACAGTTTAAGAAATTTGTCAAGTAAGTCACATAAACATGTCTCTATAAGCTAATACAGGGTAAACTTGCAATTAAAATAAACATGTAAGCAAGAAAACTCAATTTAAATAGTTCAAATAAAATAAATTTTTCAACAATTAGCTCAAGTACGCGCTCATTACCTCACATACGAGGCATTCAAGTATCAAATATCATGTTCTAAGGGGAAAGGTCCCCCACACAAGGTTAGACAAGCCACTTGCCTCGAACCGACCAAAAATCAACTAGAAACCACACCTTTATCTCTAGTATCCCACTTCAAAAGGCCCAAATCTATTCACTTCAATTACACATCGTAAATAACATCGCAAGCAACCGATTCTACTATTTAATTCAAAGAAAAGGCGTGAAATTGCGTGAAATAATCAAAATACCCCTTAGGCCAACTTCTCGGAATCGGATAATTTTCAGAGTTTCAGAACCCTCGTACTCTCACGAGTCAAACCATATAAAAATTTCCAAATCGGAGGTCAAACACCCACTCAAAATTCAATGTTTGGTCTATAAAGTTTTTCCCATTTTTCATTCAAAAATCCGAAATCAAGGATGAATTCGTAATTATATTAGTGGGTTTTAAATATAAGAAAATAGAGAATCGTTATCCAATATTTGCCCTCCAAAAACCATCGAAATTTCTCCCAAATCCGAGCTCCCAAGTTGTGTTTTGATCAAAATGGCTAACCCTCAATTTTGAAATGTTTATAACTGTTCAGACATTTAGTGCATCGCGAACGCGAAAGTACTCTCACGTTCGCGAAGAAGAAAAATAGGGGTCACCAAAAATGCCCTTCGAGATCGCGAAGGTCTTGTCTCACAAATCTATGCAAACGTGACAAATGGAGCGCGAACGCGATGAAGAAAATTGGCTCAGCCCTCCGAACCAAATGGAACTATGCAAACGCGATGGTTGGGTTGCGAACACGAAAGAGAAAAAGGCCAAGCTTCGCGAATGCGGGAGAGGTTATGCGAACGCAAAGTGGAAATTCCCAGGTGGTCAAAATAAGCTTTCGTGAACACGGGAAGGCTGGTCGCGAACACAAAGGAGGAACTGTCCCCCCTCTAGGATTACACTACGCGAATGCAAGAGAGGGGCCACGACCGCGAAGAATAAAAAGTCTATAACAGCTGAGGTTCAGTTTCTGCAATTTCTAACAATGTAAAGATGCCCTGTTGAGCATTCGAAAGACACCCGAGGCCGTCGGAACCTCAGCCAAACCCAGGGAAACATCCAATAACATCATTCAAGCTTGTAACAATCCTTAAACCATCTAAAACAATGCTGGAAACTCGGATTAATCAATGATTTGGGCGTAAGAACTTTCAATTTCATCAAAACTCGTTTTCGATCAAAAACCTAATGAAAACATGTTTGAATGACCTAAAATTTTGCACACACATCCCAAACAACATGACAGAGCTATTACAACTTCGGGAGTTTTAATCCAACCCTCGGATCAAAATCTCACTATCAGACCGGAAACTTCAAAAATTCAAACTTCGATATTTCAAGCCTAAATGAGCTACGGACTTCCAAAATGCATTCTGAACATGGTCTCAATCCCAAAATAACCTAACGCAGCTAACGGTGCTAACTAAACCAATGAATTTCCAGGCCGTCTTCATAGTGTTCTGACTACAGATCACTTTCCAATACTTAAGCTCTCATTTAGGGACTAAGTGTCCCAAACATCTTCGAAACCCAACACCGAACGTTCCGGCAAACCAAAATAGCATAAATGAACTTAGGGGAAGCAGTTAATAGGGGATCAATGCATAAATTCTAAAAACGACTTGCCGGGTCGTGACATCCTCTCACACTTAAACTTTCGTTCATCCTCGAACGAGCATAAAGAACATACCTGAAGTAGTGAAAAGATGAGGGTATCGGCTGCACATATCCCGCTCGGTCTCCCAAGTCGCCTCATCGACCAATTGACCCCACCACTGAACCTTTACTGAAGAAATGTTCTTTGATCTCAACTTTCTGACCCGCCTTTCCAGTATAGTCACTGGCTCCTCAACATATGATAGATCCTTGTCCAGTTGGACTGAACTGAAATCCAACACGTGCGGAGGATCACCATGACACCTCCGAAGCATCGAAACAAGAAATAGCAGATGAACCCCGGTCAAATTGGGAGGTAAGGCAATCTCATAAGCAACCTCCCTAACTCGCATCAAAATCTCAAAACGGCCAATAAACCTCGGACTCAACTTACCTTTCTTCCCAAATCTCATAACACGCTTCATAGGCGAAACCTTGGATTGCTAATGACTTGGTCCGTTGACCTCATTCATCTAAACAATAGACAATAGACCTATTTATGCTATACTTTACTGCACTATGTGTGGAAGTGTTGTATGCTTATATTGCAGTTTTCAATTCAAAATATAACGGTGCAGATTACATTCACTCAAATTCTGTAATTAAGGGATGCATATATAAGGTGTAACGAAAGAATTTGGAGAAATCCATGATCACATAAAGTTGTAACTGAAAGAAAGAATAATTAATTTTACAACTAAAATTTTGTATTAAGGCTTTAACATCAAAATATAAAATGAATTATAGATCGGAAAAACAGGAAACAATTGTGAAGATATGAGAAAAAAAGATAAATAAGAATGATGGCTTAAGAGGCATGTTAAATAAGCTTCTCTATTGCCCACGTTTATATTAATATATAGATCCTTAACTTTGTGTTACTGAGGAAAGTGGAATGACATCATATAGTCACGTAAAAGTGAACTCTGTGTAATTCTGCACTCAAAAAATTAAAGTGATTATGCATGTCTCTCAGTGAGGGTCTTATTAATTGCGATAATAAATTTTAGAAAATGAATGAAGCAAATTCATGCTTCGTACATTAAGATACATCTTTTCTTCCTAATGGAATCACTTTTGCTTTCCTTTTCCTTCAGTAAAAAGATTTGGAAAGGACAATGATGCATAGTCAAATAGGTTGGCCCATCTTATTATCATGCAATGTAATCACAACCTAGCTTTCTCCTTGAATTACATTACAACGTAACCCTATATTTTCAATTGAGATTTTTATATAATCTATGGGATTTCCATAATTTTGTTTTAAATTATTTTATATCTAGTTATCACTTCCTTTTGGATTAATTTTACTTATGACTACTCGGTAAAATCTCTCAAACATATAATAATTGAAACGGTAATATTTATCATTTTATTAAAACGGTGACATCTACAAACAAATATTACTCTATGTTCCAATTTCATAGTACTCTATCTTGAAATATCCTAAAATGGTTAACATCATTTTATTGATAATATTATTCAACATAATTTTAACAAGTTTCAATTTTAATAACTATGCGAATTTACTTTAATTTGATACTTTTTACTCTATCAATAATGCTGAGAAAGTTTTTTCGAACACTATATACTTTTATAGTACAATGTCATGCTAATATTTTAATTACTGTGTTCAATCATATGATATGTTCATATAAAATAAGAGAAATTAAGCTATAGATAGATATGCCCACAACAATAAAGATGATATATTTTTATATTTGGACATCACATCCATATGATGAAATTTCTGTTTGTTTTATTGGGCGAATTGAAGGCAGTGTGAAAGAATGAATATATTAGCTAGTGATTGAAGATGATAGTCAGTTGACGACATTGTAGGGTAGATTGACTAGTTTGATCTCTTTCATGTCATTCTCCGATCCATACAATAGGAGAAAATATCTACCAATTTTTTATTTCCATATTCTAAATATAATGCTATCACGTATGAACCAACTTAAGATGGATAACTTTTCTTACTTTTCTTAATAGTATGTGTTAGGAATAGAGCTGTATGACTTGATGTCTCGTTCTAGTAATTGAATTAAGTTGAAAATTTAATGTCTAATGACCATCTTCACAAGGTTAAGTTTGAGTGTGATTCTATTTTTTTTTCTAAAAGTACACTGTCTTAGTTATAGCTTTCTTTTCTATCCATGTTGTAGAAGAAGTTAGTTAAGTAGTCATGCTCTTACTCAAAAATATTCTTTCAGACCGTTAGGATTTTTTTTCCACATCCAAACTGTTAGTAGTAGCATAATGAGCATCTGATTGTTAGAGCTATTCAGTTAATTTTATGTCGACAAGGTTGACAACAAATAGTGATTTCTTAACCTTTACAAGGTAAACTGAAATAAATCATCTCCTACTCTTTCTCACAGTATGGAACTGTATTTCTTTCAGTGTTTTTCATGTAATTGAAATAAGAAAAGAAGTAGAAATGGAACTGGACATTGGACAATGTAGTGTGCGGACAGAAAATGTGTACAATTTGCAATTGTCTTATGCTTTTTAGACTTTTAGTATTGTACAAGTATTATAATTCGGTATAAGCTTTTCGATAACCCCCATAGGTATTAAACCGATAAACCGCCTGGTAACCGCCCGGTAAGAGCTAACCCGATACCAATCCGCCCGATATCTTATTGGGTGGCTAACGGATGAATACATTTAAAAGCCGATAACCTTTAAGCCAAACCGTTAAGAGTAAAAAGCCGCCCAATCCGTCCGATGAACACCCCTAGCAATAAATAAGTCATTGCCCAATTCAATCCAAAGTATATTTCGGCTAAGATGGGTTGGGTCAAGATGAGCTAAACAATGAGTTATAACCCAATCCGCCTAACTTAACCCATGATTTATAATCATGTTAATCTTGTATAAAAAAATATTTTACCTTAATATATGTAAGTTGACAAATATTTTACGGATAGGGGAATGATGGGTGGTGTGGGGTGGAGTAGAATGGGTGGTGCATAAAAAATAAAAAACAAAAATTGAAAATTCAAAAAAAAAGTAAAAAAATTTATTGAGGGGGTTTGTGCGGGTGGGGAGGAGGTGGAATAGGGTGGGGGCGCATAAAAATAAAAATAAAACAAAATTGAAAAAGAAAAAAAAAGTAAATTTTTGTTTGAGGGGTTTGCGCCGAGGTGGGAGTGGGGGTGGGGGTGCATAAAAATAAAGAAAAATAAAAACAGAAAAATAAAAATACAAAAAGAAAGTGAAATTTTTTTAGGGGTTTGGGGGGTGGGGGTTAGGAGGGAGGGTGGGTGGCGCAGAAACACGAAAAAACAAAAAACTGAAAATACAAAAAAAAAAGTAAATTTTTTTTGGGGGTGGGGGGTAGGGCTAGGCTGAGTGGGTGGGTGGTGTAGAAAAACAAAAGAATAGAAAATTAAAAATACAAAAAAAAATAGCACAACTAAATAAATTTCTAGATAAGTTAGGTTGAGATCCTTTGTTGTGGGTGAGTTTCATGAATTGTATTTGAGCTGTTAAATAGTCATAATGGGCTATAAAAAATAATAAATTAACTTGATCTCAATCCAAATTGACTCATGAGCTAAAATATTGTACCACAACCCATTAATCCCTAGGTTAATTGAACGGGTTAAATGACTTTGGACTCAAATTGCCACCTCTAGTTAGAAATATAATATTTTATTACAATGCGTTAGACACGCACATCTATATATGTACATAGACAGACAATTATATTGCAGGTAAGATAGACGCACGTATATAAGGAAAAAAGGAAGGAGCAGCGATAAAAATGGCAACTCAGATGATAGACTTGGTAAAATCACTCCTATGATGAACTTTCTATCAAATGAGAAAAGGGAAGAGGAGTCAAAGTATGTGAGTGACCTGTCACTTTATCATTTTTCTTTTCTGGAGGAAACAGACGACCCTTTATTTTATGTTACTAAACTAAAAGACCAGAAGAAATTAAGGGTGTGTTTCGTATCGAGGATAATATTTTTTAGTTTTACTATTTTTGGTTGACTTAAATATATTTCGGAAAATATTTATCAATTTATTTTAATTCAATTGGAGGAAAATATTTTACTTATCAAGAAAGGGAAAATATTATCCAAATGGCCTTCTCAACCTTCCCCATCCTCAACAACTACCCCACCCCCTCTCCAAAGAATTTTTTTTTTCTTTTCAAATTTCAATTTTTACGTTACCATCAACCTTACTACCCCGCATTCCCCCTCCCCCATAAAAAAAATCCTTTATCTTATTATAATTTTTTTTTTGTATATTAAAAATTTTTGTTTTTCATTTTTCTGCACCATCCACCACAACCCCCCCCCCCCCCACAACCTTCCCCTCAAAAAAGAAATTACTTTTTTTGTAATTTAAATTTCTATTTTTTTATTTTATTTCCCCCTACCCCCACCCTGCAGCCCCTTCCCCCCTGCCTCCCCCTCCCCCTCCCCCCTTAAAAATTACAATATTTTTTTTAGTTTCAGTTTTATTATTAATCAGTTTAAAGGCTACAAATGTTACAAGTTCCAACATTATGAGTTCGAATATTTAAGTGTTTGAAAGTTTACGGGTTTAAAAATTATAAAGTTTACGGGATCGAAATTCCGTTGTTTTGAAAGTTTTGCGGTTCAAGAGTTTATGAAATTTGTGGGTCCGGAAGGTTGTTGGTTTGAAAGTTTCTGACTTTATGTTTATTATATCTAAATTATTTATAAACACTCTTGAGATGTGATTTTCCTTAATTTGTGTACCAAACACCAGAAAATGAATAAGATTACTACTTATTTTTCAACTAAATATTTTTTTGAAAAATATTTTCCACGTAAAACGTTTTTCGTTATACCAAACACACCCTAAAAGAGTTTAACTTCTGAGGAAAGAATCAACCTAAAGTGAAAATAACAACTACTTTATATAGAATACGTATAACGTGGTCAATCTATCTAAATTTTATTAAAAGGAGAATAATAAAGTTGGAGGTTAAGCCAAATGACATATTAAGAAAATGTTACTTCACACATTTAAGATAAAATTAAAAAAGCATATATATATATATATATATATATATATATATATATATATATAATTTGGACTTTTTTATTTCTAAAGGGAAAATGTTTTGATTTTCTCCATGGCTGCTGAGGAGGGACAAGAACCATCTATATATAATATAAAGTCAATGTAACGGTGTATATCTGGCCCAAAATTAGAGCATCGGCTTCATTTCCGAGATTTATATTCTTATACACTATATGAAACTATATTACCTTTCATTCTTAAGTTTTATTATAATTATATTTTATATACCCAATTACAACTTATGTACATTTTAAGAGAATTAATGATAATAATTCGATAAATTACATAATAATTCACTCAATAAGTTGATATTGCATTATTTTAGCTCACTTACAAGTTTGCAAATGTGTAGCCAAATATCAATAAGTTTAGATCTGAATTTTTTTTAGCCCACTTAGAGATTCCTTCGATAAAAGTTTTCAGAACTCCAAAGTAGGATTGTTCATTCGGATCGGATATCCAAACCGATCCATTTAATTTCGGATTTCGAATTTCGGAATGGATCGGATTTTGGATTGCGTTTTTTAAAATTTAGAATTTCTGATCAGATTCGGATTGGTATATTTTAATCCAATCCGATCCTAAATCCAAAACTATTAGGGCATGTATAAGTACTACACTTTAATTTTGGATAGTCAGTACTTTCTTTACATCAACCTCCAAGTTATTACCTTTATAATTGCTAGATTTAGCTATATTGGCACCAAAGTACTCTCATAATTGCATAAGTATGAATTTTTCTTAATGTATTGCTTTTTTTACAAAGAATATATGCGTATTAGTTTACTCATAATAATCCGATCCGAAATCCGATCCGATCCAAACTGTAAAATTCGATCCAATCCGATATAATTCGGATTGCATTTTCTAGAATCCGAAATCAGAAATTTGAATCCGAAATATACTAATTCCGATCCGATTCGTGCACAGCCCTACTCGAAAGCATCCTGCACGATACTATCTGGATGTGTGGGGAGGAAAAGGGCGGATTCAACAAACCCTTCCATACACAGGTCAAAAACATTTAATGGAGGTTATGAACATCCTGATAACTTTCTCAGTTTACCTTCTTCACCTATTGAAATCTCCATTCTTAGCTAAGTTATAAAGGTCATTCCTCATCCTTAATATGTCTTTTCTTTCTCCAAGGCAAAAAAAAATTCAACACTGTCTTTATTCACTGCTAGAAATACGATCCATACTTAAAAGGAATACCCTGTCCAAATAAAGTCGTCCAACTTATACTAAGATCTGCATTAATCCAATAGCAATGCATTAAAGTCTAGATGCTCATCCATATGGAAGCAATATGCTCATTCACTGTCAAAGCACTCCTGAATAGAATAGCAATAATTATTGCAGAGAGCGGTTTCTCGCATCAGATTTTAACCTATAAGATAAAAGGACACTATACATTATGGTTAGAAGTCAGAAAATAGCTCAAACAACAAAAGAGGTATATTATACACTTTTGTACAATATTTTAAAATTACAAAAAATTCGTCATAAATACTTATACATTTTTATACAATATTATACACTTTTATACAAAGAGGTTTATTCTATATATAGTTGTATAAAAATGTATATATAAAAATGTATAAGTACAATAGTGAAAATATTAGTGATACACCAAGTATATAGGTGTAGTAGTTGAGGAAGAAGAAGAAGACGAGGAGGAATAAGAAATGTGAGAAATTCACCAAATACCTATAAATAATGTATCAGCCTTGTATAAAATAATGCATAAGAGATGTTTATACACTATTATATATTACTTACACATTATTATACAAATAAATCATATTAATGGAGCTTCACTGGTTCTTCTTCCTCTTTAGGTATCTTCTGAAATTCAACTCAAATCTGCTTCAAATTACTTCAAATTTGAGTTTTGAACTCCCTTTGACGATCCCAATCAATTGGGCCAACATCCAATCCAAACAACTAACAAAATCGAAAAATTCAATTGTGAAATTGAAGCTTCGATTGATCTTTAATGGTGACTTCAAAAATAATAATTCTCTTAAGTGGTATTTTTTCTTCTTATCTTAATAGTGATTATCAACTTTGAATATGGAAGGAGAATTAAAGAATATATATAATGGTATAGAAACTTTGGGGTACAAAGTCGTGAAATAGGAAGAAGAAGAACAAAGAAAAGAAAAATAATATGGTGGGCTAACTGGTAAAAAAATGATTTCAGATTATATAAAACATGGGATATATTAAATAACGGCTTCAAATGTGGGCCATTTTTTGATGGACTGTTTGGTCAAGTGACAAGGAGCATAATTTTCCCTAATAATTAGTGTCTTAAAATTACTTTAACATATCTTCTACTCTCCCACGTTTATCTCTCCACATCCCAACCCCTCCCCTACGTATCTTGCACAAGAAAGCAGCAATTCCACCATTGACAACTATTAAAAAACTTTGAAGCTTTGAATTTGAACTTGAGCTTTCAAAAAACGTTTTGGTTTGAATTGGATGTTGTTGCAATAAATTGAGAATTCTCTCTACATCTCTCCCTATATCTCAATCCCTAATTTCACTAATATAAAGCAAAGGAAAAGAGAGTAGCAGTTCCACCATTGACAACCATTAAAAAGCTTTGAAGCTTTCAATTCGAATTTGAGTTTTCAAAAATTATTTTTTCTTTGGATTGAGTGTTGTTGCAAATAATTGGGAATATGGTTTGAAGTTTATATCTTAATTTTGAAAGGTTTTGGTGAAGATTAGACTTAGTTTTGGCTGAAATTATAACATACATTATACTGCAGAAATTGTAAATAAATTGTATTATGTTTTATATATATATATATATATATATATATATATATATATATATATATTATTTATTTAATTATTACATGAAAGTTGAATAACATTGTATAAAAATTATAGTTATGTTGTATGATATTATAGCTATATATGATTGAGCAGAAATAATGTATGAAAATTGTAGATAAGTTGTAGATAAGTTGTATAATATATAATTAGGTGTATGCTATTTGTTTTTACTATATATAAATCAGATACAAAATATACAAAAGATATATTGTATAAATTTTGTACTTAAGTTATATGTAATTATAATTGTATTTGAATGGGTAGAAATAATGTGTGATAGTTGTAGATAAATTGTGTAATATGTAATTAATCGTATGAAATTTATTTTTAAGGTGGATTGTATATATTTTGATCCAAAGTTATCGATAAGTATTGGAATTGAAATTTACAGAAGCTTGATCCAAGTTGCTAGAAAGCATCCTGATGGAAGGTTAGAGTCATTCAGAATCAATAACTTGTGGTATGAATTCATTCTTTCCGTGCCAAGGGAAAGGAATCACAAGGTCAGACATCTAGTAATCCATGATCATTTATCTAATGATATACAAAACATTGATCAGTTTAAGCATCTTCACACTCTAATAACACTCTGGGTCGTCAGCTTCTGTCTCTAGCTCATTATTGTTGAAGCTGTTATCTGGCAATTTTAAGCTATTTAGTTCCCTCTCTCACTTTGATAATTGCATCATCAGTAGCCAAGAGAGGCCGCCCTAATATGATTGGGACAAGTTTCTCCACCTCATAATCGAGGATAATGAAATCAGCCGGGAAGATAAATTTCCCAATCTGCAGCAACACATCTTCAATCACCCCTTAGGGTGTGCTATCGACCTATCAGCCAGCTACAACATCAGAGTAGTTGGCCTGGGAGCTCCGAGACCTAATTGTTTGAACAAAGGTAGGGGCATCAGATTTATGCTTGCCCCCAAATCACAAAGAGCACGACCCAAATCAATAGTACCAATACACACAGGAATCGTACAGCTCCCGTGGTCCTTAAGCTTTTGAGGAAACTTATTTTGGGCCCTAGAAGTGCACTCTTCGGTAAGTGAAATTGTTTCAAATTCAGTCAATCTTCTCTTATGAGCCACTATGTATTTTATGTACTTAGCATATTTTGGGATTTCGCGAAGCACATCAACCAGTGAAATATTCAATTGAACCTGGCTCAACATGGAGAGAAATTTGCTGAACATGTGATCATCATTCTTCTTTTGCAATCTTTGGGGGAAAGGTGGTGGTGGCCTTGGGGCCTCTACTGGCTTTTGAATTTCAGCAGTCTTCTCTGGATCGTTTGTCACTTTAGTAATCAACTCTCCCTTGGGTACGGGCTTGTCTTTCCTTTTCTTTGGCACTTCCTCAAGCTCCCTCTGGTTTCTAAGCGTAACTGCATTCACTTGCGGATTCATTTCTGTATCACTGGAAAGAGCGCCTGCAGGTCTAGTGTTTTGATTTGTTGCTAGCTACCCCATTTGCCTTTCAAGATTTCTGAAATCAGTTTTGAGCTTCTGATTGTCAATCAACAACTTCTTTAATAGTTCATTGGTGCTCTCTTCCATTTGCTGGGGAGGTCTCTGAGGCTGATTGAAACCCCCTTGTGGTCTAGGTTGAGCCTGATTCTGCTGATTTCCACCCCATAAGAGTTGGGGTGATTCCTCCAATTTGTATTGTGATAATTCTCGTATTGTTCATGCTAATTTGGTGGACCTCTATTCTGCTTCCCCACATATACGAATTCAGGATTTGTGGGAAACATATCACTCATATGACTGTCTCCACATAGTTCGTAGAAAATAGCCATCTGCTGAATCTGTTGCATTTGTTGAGATTGATGCATTTTCATCCTGGTCATCTGATAAGCCAACTTTGCAATATCAGCTCTCATTGCTAACAGGTCATCGAGCTCAAGTAACCTAGCTGCTTTTTGCTTAAATGCTCGTCGTGAGTCACCCTCACTTTTCCAGTTATTATCATTAGCCATGAAGGTATTCAACAAGAGTTTGATTTCACTACACGGTCGGGCCATGCAACTACCCCCACAAGCTGAGTCAAGATTCTTCTTTGAAGCATCATCTAACCCATCTACAAAAGTATGAACCAATACCTCGCCCGTCTAACAATGATGTGGACAATCTCTGAGCATCTTGTTGTACCTTTCCCATGCTTGGCGAAGATTCTCGCCTGCTCGTTGTTCGAATTCAAGGATTTGACTTCTCAGTACCTTTGTCTTCTTAGTTGGGAAAAACTTGATTAAGAATTTCCTTGCCAAATCATCCCACAATCATCCCAAGTGTGGATTGGATTCGCTAGCTCTTTATTCAACCACTCCTTAGCCTCCCCGATCAGAGAAAAGGGAAAAAGTGTCAGCCTGAAATAGTCCTTGGAAACGTTCGGATAGTTGTAGGTATCTGTAATTTCCAGAAAATTTTGAATATGCCTCTGGGGGTTTCATGAGGTAGACCTACAAATTGCCGTATGGATTGGATCAGCTGCACCATGTATTGTTTCAGCTCAAAGTGCCCAGCGATGTCATGCTTCACGATAGCCTGAGTCATATTAGCTAGACTGGGCCTTGCGGCTTTAATCACCACAAGTTCCTTAATACACGCCATCTCAATTGGCTGTGGTTGAACTACGATGTCCAACTCTCTTTCAATTTTGGTTCTAGCGTTCACCTCCCTCCTCAATATATGAAGTGTTCGTTCAATTTTGAAATTGAAAGGAAGGAGGTGTTTTGCGCTTCTACTTCTTCGCATTCAATAGAAAATCTTGTATTAGCACAAACAAAGTGAACTGAAAGTTAAAACTCGAATAAATAAATAATAAAGCTCAATTCATTCAAGTATCTAATTTATAAGTCCCCGGCAATGGCGCCAAAAACTTGTTGCGACCAAAAACGCTCACTCAAATTCACGTGATCGTCAAGTAATAGATTAGTGAGTAGAGTATCGTTCCCACGAAAACTTGTGATCAATTATTGATTGATTCAAACTCAATTACTGTATCTATCCAAGAGATGTTTCCACAAAATAAAGATGTGCTTGTTTTATTATTTAAATTATCAAGAAATAATCTAACTAGAGCAATTAACCAAACGTATAACAATTACGAGTAACAAACAATAAGAGAGGATATTCCAGGGTCACGGGCTAATTAACAATCTTGTTATTTTCTTGGTTCAAAATGACTAATCGGTTTATCTGGGTTATTGATTGATAGGGTTTATATTACTCATAAGAATCTGTCGAGTTCTTACTTGCTTATTCAAGCTAACTCAATGGCTATATGTCTATGGAATTAAGATTAACAAGAACGCATTTACAATTTCTGTATTTCAACCAAACAAGACAATTGGGTATATGTCTATCCCAATTGTGAATTCCTTCCCCGAGGCCCGGGTTCAAGAACTTGCTCTATTTAATTCTACATGCAAACTAAAGTTCCCACTTTTGCGTTCAACTCTAGATTCGTAGATAATATTTTTCTTTTAGCTACTCAGCAAAATAATTAAAAACAGAATTAGATAAACAACCCAAGATGATAAACCACTTTATCAAATTAGACCTCAAACAACAACATTTATGTTTTACCCATGATCCTACAACAATGAATTTTACCCAATCATACTAGTGTTCATCACAAATAAGTTTAATTTTATCAAAATTAACAAAAACAAAGAGAAGAAAAGAAGAACTTAATGATCCAAATCCCTCCTTGCCTCTCTATTTATTGCTTTAGCCTATAAAAAACTTTAGAAAACTTCTTTGGGCGAGCTTGACTTTATATAGGTTAAGTGAAGTTTCCTCCAGATTTCTACTTTTGTCCCGAATAAAACATTCCCTTATTTTGGACTAGCGCGGTCGCGCACCTCGGCGTGCATTTGGCCGCGCTAGTGTGCTGAGTGTTCTGTCTTGGACGCGCTAATTTTAGCGCGGGCGCGCATCAGGGGGCGCTAGCCCAGTTGTCCAATTTCCTTGATTCTTTTCCTCTTCTTCAACTATACTCAGCCTCGAGGGGTCTTTATTGTTCCAAAATGGTTCCAATCACATTTTCTTGCATAATATAGGCCCCTTAACCTGAAATATATACAATTCACTATTAAACCCATACTTCATCAATTAATCATAATGTGACATTGGAATATAAACAAGTAAAAACATAAACAATAGCTAAATCACCTAGATTTTGCCTATTATCATTCAGCTCTAGAGCTGAAATTTTTATTTTATAACTAGCAAATTTCAGCTATAGAGCTGAAGTTTTCTGGTTACAAAGACAAAAACTTCAGCTCTCAGTACAAAAGAAAAACTTTAGCTCTAGAGCTGAAGTTTTTATTTTATAACTGGCAAACTTCAGCTCTAGAGCTGGAGTTTTCCAGTTACAAAAGAAAAATTTCAGTACTAGAGCTGAAGTTCGCCAGCTATAAAATAAAAACTTTAGCTCTAGAGCTGAAATTCAGGCCCGGTTACTAAAATGCTAAAGTTTTGCATAATTGCCTTTGCTTCTTCATCCTCGTATGCTGAAGTTATGTGAATAGGCGGGTACGCTTGAATTTGTTTTTGCAAAGCGAGCACAAGTTAAAATATTACACAAAAACGGATATAGATGCAAATCCTCCGTAGAAGTCTTTGAATTGTTTCATCTCAAGTGTCTAAACTTGAGGAGCACTAAGATAAAACATCTGCCAGGATCAATAGGGAAGCTTGAGAACCTTGAGTTCATGGATCTGAGGGAGACATTGGTAAACAAATAGCCACTCGAGATACTAAAGCTTCAATATCTTCGCCATATCTTCGTTAATCGCTTCGCTGCTGGTTATATACATGGTTTTGAAGCTCCTAAGAAGATAGGGACTCTTGTGTCTTAAGAAATGGTGAATCGTCTAAATGCCACTACAAGCACGGTGATTGAATTGGGAAAGTTAACAAGCCTAAGTGTTATACATCGCGAAACTGAGAAGAAAACATGGAAGGGATCTTTGTTTTAAGGTAGAATGTATATATTTTATAAATAAAATTTATTTATTCCAGGTAATTAATTAAACATGGACATTAATAGTAATATAGTTTTAAATAGTGTATATGAATAAAAAAATTTCATTCTAAAACCCACTTAAGGCCGAAGATAAAACGATTTTGGAAGGGTTTTAAATATTTTCTGATTGTTCTCATTTAATGTTTGTTTGTAATAAGATACAAAGGACTTAAAGGGTCACTCATGCGGGTTAACTCAGAAAAATAAAATAAATAAAATAAGAAGAGAAGAAAAGGAGAAAAGACACAGGCGTTTACAAATGGTTGTGTCACTTCAAAATAAGCGTGGAGTAGTCTTGCTTAAAAGGATTACTTTTGCTTCTCTTTGTTCTAACACAAGAAACAGAAAGCTCTCTTTCAAAGTTTGTCCTGGGTAAGAAAATTTCAAACAAATTTCTTCCTTTGTCGTAACTCAAGTGATATAGAAACTTTGCACTTTTATTTACAATTGATGTTTAAATAAAAGTGTTTTTATTGACAATTGGTGAAACAAATTCGACGAATCTTATGGAATGTACGTAACTGTGTTTTTATCATTTCTTTGACGGATGATTTTAAGCTAGAAACCCATGTTTTAGCGTAGTATTACATTCTAAATATTGTATTTTTATGTTTTGAGCTTAAATAATAGTGAATTACACTTAGTATGTGTTTTATGCCTTGCATGAAGTGATCTCGAGTTCAAAATTTAATTTGGAGCTAAATCGATCAATTTGAAACTTTGAAGTATGAGTAAAAGCCTAATACATTAAGCTGGGATCGTGTTCGGAGGTCATGTACCACGTCTGGATGTCGAAAGAGGATGAAATAATTTCACTCTAACAAAATTACACTGCCGCGCCACAGCAATGTAAAAGTTGGCCTGACAAGAAAAGTTGATGCCCGCTGATAGACTCCACAAGTGCGCCGCATGGTGCGGTGCGGAGCGTCTCTGCAAATTCTACAGAGCCACAGTCCTATTTTCGTACAGAAAAAGGTGTTTCGTCTAGACCCGAGCCTACTTGATAGAAATACATGTAAAAACACTATTTTGAGAATGTTTGACACATCTTAGACCTAGGCAGATTATTGTGGAAGGGAGAAGACGCTTGGAACAATTTTCAGAGGAGAGAATTAACGATTTCTTCATTCCTTCATCTTTTCTTTGTAATTTATTTATGCAAAATACTTGAAAAATTGTTACTACGAATATGAGTAAATAAACTTCTAATCTAGGGTTCAATGGAACCTATTGAAGGATGGTTTTTCCATTGCGTTTAATATAAATTCGTCATTATCTTTTCTCTACTTGTTAAACTATATTATAATTGTTGTTGATTGAAGGGCCCTCAATTGACTGTGACTATTTAGCGTGTCCTGCTCGAAAGAGAGAGTATGCATTTAAGTAGTTGTTGAATAACACCACTCCTAATATATTAGAGAGATCATTACGGAGAGTTTAAAGGCGAGATTAGAGATAACGAATTTTTGGTGTGATCATAGTGAGTGGTAAATTACTGCCGACTAGCGTAGTTCGGGACAATACGTCTAGTAAATTGTGGTAGTTGCTCGAACGAGAGCTACAACACTCAGAGTACTCATGATCGGTAGAGAGTCCTTAGGCAAAATTGTAAAAAAAACAGCAGGGAGAATTCCGACAATATGAAAAATCAAAACCCTAGACCTTTCCAATCTTGTATACAATATTTGCTTTGTTAGTATTAAAAAATCATAGCTTTCTAATTACCTTGCTTTTAGTTTGTAAATAATCAACTCATTATTCTATATTTCTGAAGATTGATTACTTTGATTCTTGTGAAACTAGTGGCGATGATTAATAGGTTAATTTCCTATGGAATTTGACTCCGGACTTGTAAATCGTATTATATTTGCAAGGACCGCTAGACTCTTAGGCGGCATAGTTGGGCGTGATTAAATTTTGATTCCATTGTCAGGGACTTAGCGATATTATTAATTGCAGGTAAAAGAAGTGCTAGAATTCTTAGTGTAGTCAATTTTCTTTATTTTAAACTAAACACATTGAAATTCCAACATTTGTAGTTTTGAATGTTATAGGTGCATGCCTACAAACTCTTCAAGGACTGGTGAAGTGTTCTAAGCATTATCATATCCTGAGATAGTTTTCAAGGCATTGAATCGTACAAACAAGAAGGGCAATCAACAACGAACCAGACATGGATGACAGAATAGAAAATCCAAACAACAGAAACAATGCGATTGGCCCGAACAATTAGGGTGTGGTACCTCTTGTGCCAGAAGCAATAGTGTATGATTGGGCACAACCCATCCCCGAAAATCGGACAACTGCAGTTTCAATCCCTTATATATAAGTGGAATCATTTCAAATCACAAACAATATTCTACATTCGTTGTAGAACTAAGGATTGTTCCCTGGGGTCTTTTATTGAAGATCCTCGGCAGCATCTGAAAAATTTCTTGACGATATGTGTCAGGCAAAGGCAACTAAATGTGTCACCGGAAGCAATAAGGATGTACTGACGGGAAATGCTCAGACTTGGCTAAATTCTCTTCCCATAAACTTCATTGCCACTTGGGAGGAATTAGTCAAGCAATTTTTGAACAAATTTTAATCACCTAATAAGACTGCCAAATAAGTTGATGAGATATTGAGCTTCAAGCAAAAAGCAGCTGAAACATTGCAAGAAACATGGGAGAGGTTCAAAGGTAAGCTAGTTAAGTGTCCACACCATGGAATTCTTAATCATATGTTGGGGCAAAGGTTCTATATGGGACTGGCAGACAACTTGAAGGCTAATATTGATGCTTCAGCAGGTGAAATGTTTTTTAGCAAAACATTCTGATAATGCAAGGTCTTACTTGATAAAATGGCTCAAAATTCAGGATGGATGACAAAAGACTCTACAATCAATCCTGTAGTTCACTCAATGATTTTGGATCCAAACAATTCCATAGCCGAGAATATGGCCACTCTGATGACGCAAATAAGTATCCTCACAAAAAAAGATTGATGAATCGGGCCAGAAGTAGCAGGTACACATAGTTGATGCGAATAATGGGGGCTTATGTACACCATGCATTAATCAACCATATGCATGCTCGTAGAGTGCTGAAAGTGAAAATCAGAATTATCAGGAAAATATGAACTATGGGGAAAACTGTGAAGGACAGAGGCAAGGTGGTCAGAATTGGGGGCAGCAAAATCAGCAATACAATAATGGCAACAATCCTGGAGCTATGCGACCATATGGTCAAGTTAAGCTATACCAAAGGCAACAGGGATACAATTAGCAAATTCAGCAGTTAGCTTATCAACAACCTCAACAACAATAGTTAGTGAGACAAGATTATGGGTTGTCTGAAACTAAAGGAATGTTGCAATAACTGATTGGGTCCAATGGAAACATAAAAGGGAAAGTCAAAGCACACGACTATTCTGTGCATTGCATTTGATGTCTAGAACTTGTCTCATGTGTTTGCAAAGTGAAATAGTAGTTTTGTTTAGTCTTGGAAGTGATATAGGCATTTCTTTCTTGATATATATATATATACACCCGCCTAATTGTTATGTATCGTAGCAACCCCTTTGAGCCTATAATCTTATTTCTTTGGTAACCACATTACAAGCCCTACCCAATTGTTTAAATTGACCATATATTTGAACCTTGTCACCTCTCATGAGCACTTGAATTATAATGGACTTTATAAAATTTATAGTATGGGGTGGTTGGTTTGGATTTTGAGTATAACTAATGAAATAAGAAGAAAGGTGCTTTGTTTTGGAAAAGTATGGGCCACTTGAATTGAAAGAAAATTATAGTTGTATTATTGTGAGAAATATTCCATGATAAGTGGTGGCTCTTGATGTAATTGTGCTTAAAGAAGCATGGAGTTAATATATATATCGATGTGAAGGTGGAGTCATTGTTTGAATGTTAAAGTATATGTATTAAAGTGCTTAGGGAGGTGTAGTCACTCTTATATCTAAATGTATCCTCCCCGTCCCATAGCCTATATTTTAACCAATTAAAGTCCTTCTTGATCCTAGATTGAATGAGCTCAATTAGTAGAGTAGTATACTATGGGCAAGCCTATGATACATCTTTTGTGGAATATGAATGTTATTTCTAAGAGTGAGTGAATACTTTTTATCGTGAGTTTCTAAGTGTTATTAAATTTTACTATGTGGAGCTACTCTCTTTTATTGTGTGAGAGTTCTTGATTCATGAAGAAAAGGTAATGTCATTGACCTCTATGTTAGACTAAGTGAGTGAGTTATGAATATTACGTGGTACTTTTGAGTCGAGTCTTGAGGGTGGGATGTTATAATATGGTGAGCAATCTACTTTAATTATTCTTGGTATGGTGTGTTAGGGAGGTTTACTGATGAAAGGTCATCCCTAGGTAAAGTATAGTTTAATTTTTCAAGGACGAGCATTAGTCTACGTGTAGGGTGTTGATGTTAGGGTAGAAACCGATGTTTTAGCCGTTGTATTGCAACCCAATTATTGTATTTTTAAATGTGTTTGATCTTAAATAATAGTGAATTACACATAGTACATGTTTTATTCCTTCCAGGAACTGATCCTGAGTCCAAAAATTAAATTTAAGCTAAATTGATTAATTTTGAGCATTGAAGTCTGAGTAAAAGCCTAATAAATTAAGAAGACATCATATTCAGAGGTCGTGTACAGAGTCTAGATGTCAAAAGAGGATGAAATAATTTCACTCTGAGAAATTTACACTGCCGCATCGCATGGGGAGCCACAGGGCACGATGCAACAGTGGAAAAACTGGCCTGATAAGAAAAGTTGATGCCTGCTGATAAACTCCACAAGCATGCGGTGCAAGATGCGGCGAGCCTGTACAAATTTTATAGAGCCAGAGTGCTATTTCGCGCAGGTGTTTTGTCTGGGCCCAACCTTGGTATAAATGCATATAAAACGCTATTTGAGGACTTTTGACACATCCTAGACTTAGGGAGACTATCTTAGAAGGGATAATGTCAGACCCGTTTTCCATAATAGGTCATGATGGCGTCCAACACCATTGCCGGGCAAGGCAACACAGAAAATTCTAAGTAAACCTTTATTTACCGTTACTCAAAATAGTTGAAATGATCCTTTAAGTTGAAATAAAATCATAAATGATTAGTAAAGTCAAAATAATCATACAACCCCAAAATAATACAGTGTACTAATGTGTGTGCCAAGCCCTAGTCTCATAAGCCGTGGACAACTAGTAGAATATACAAAAGAATCCCTGCTATCCTACTGTCCGAAATGGAATAGACAACAAAATACATAAGAAAGACTCATTTAGGCTTCTGAATGGCATGGGAAGGGAAGCAGCTCACGATAGAAGTCTTGAAATTCGCTCAGGGATGCGCAGCGGACAGATAACCAGATACACCTGCCGTAGATCCTGTACAATTAAGTACAGAAGTATAGTCTGAGTACACAAACAATATGTACCCAGTAAGTATCCCGTTCAATCTCCAAGAAGTAGATATGGGAGGTCAACTTGATACTTACTAGGGTCAATTATTATAAGAAAGAATCTATAATAAGCATGTATAGCACAATTTATTAGCATTTTATTGCAAGGAATAACGGTTCTTTTTCCTAATAATGTCATGAGTATCCATTTACTTCTCAAGGAATATATGAAGTTTAGTCCACAGAGATATATTAAGTAAAGCATGTGCAAGTAATACCGAGGGACGTATGCCCCGATCCAACATAAAAGAAAATTGTGCACTGCCGACGGTCGAACGGCTCGAACCGTAGATGCATCTAATACCACACTCGCGAATCATATGTGCGACGTAGTCAAATATAAATAAACTCATTAACAAGTAGACAATAATTTATATCTGAGGAGATGTTGTTCACAGGAACATTCAAATTCTCTTTTAAAAGGCCAAGAAAAATACGGTTCCTCTGTTAGTCTCATTCACCTTAATCAACATAATTTATATGAATCCAAATTTACCATCAAGTTACATGAATACCACGTAGAGCATGCTTTTGGGTCCTAGACTACTCGGACTTAATATAGTAGTAGCTACGCACAGACTCTCGTCACCTAGTACGTAGATAGCCCCTGCATATAATAGAAATTAATTCAATGATAGCACCTATGAGGACAATTCCCTCTTACAAGGTTACAAAGGAGACTCACCTCACTCCAATGTGCACTTCTAATACCAAGAACGAGCCCAATCCCTCAATTCGGAGCCAAACGATCCCAAACTAGTTAAATAAAGTACGAACTAGTAAATATAGACTCACAAGATTGAATTCTAGCTATTTAAGCAATTTTCCAATCCATAATACAAGTTTCCTAAAATCCGAACCCAGTCCCATGTGCCCGAATTCTGAGATTTCTTTAAGGAAGTTGTTCGCTACAACCTACGGATCAATAATACATGATTTCTAATTTATTCTATAACAAATTTCGTGGTTAAATCTAACTTTTATTAAAACCCTAGGTTTTTTCTCTAATTCTATGATTTCATCTTAATACTAGTGTTTAATCTACCTAAGACATAATTATTAAATTAGAAATAGGTAGAACACACTTACCTCAAGATACTAGGTAAAGTTCTTCTCTCAAAAGCTCTAAAATTGCCCAATTAAGGAGTTAAATTTAGCAAAAATGGACTTACAACCCGTAATAAATGAATGCACTGGCTCAGCTATTTCCGCATCTGCGAGAAAAGGACCATATCTGATAAATGGGAAAAAGGGGATGGGATGGCTTCTGCGGTCTTTAGGCCGCTTATGTGGTTCAGAGGTTGCTTTTGCAGTTTGGCCTGGCATTCCCTGGGCCGCATCTGTGATAGATGGACCACATCTGCGTTCTCGCACCTGCAGTCGACCAATTGCAGGTGCGGTTATGACAGAAGAAGCAGCTTCAGCACTTCTCAAAAGTTTCCACTTCACTCGAGCCTCGTCTGATTGACGCTTAGGGCTCCCGGGCTAGACCGAATATATTGACAAGTATGAAATCACGAAAAAGAACTACTCGAACCTTCAAAACGCCCAAAACAACTCTAAATCTAAGAATCACTCCCTAAGACCAAATGAATCAAATTCTGAACTACAAGTTCTTAATTTTCCCCTAACGGGCCAAAACTCCCTTAAACTACTCGGATTGACACCGGATTTTGTGGGCAAGTCTTAAATAATATATGAGACCTTTAGCGGTCTTCAGAACCAACATACAAGCCGGATAACCAAGAAATCAATCATTAATTAGTTTCTTTAGATCCTTAAAACTTCAAATTAACAATTTCTAAACAAAATTCATTACTCAGGCTAGGGACCTTGGAATTGGATTCCAGGCATACATCCAGGTCCCATAATTTCCCACGGACCCTCCGAGAACGTCAAATCATGAATCCGGGTCCGTTTGCTCAAAATGCTGACCAAAGCCAACTTAATCTTTTAAGAAAATCCTAAGGAATCAAATGGGCATATTTTACCCAAAACTCTTCCAAATCCCGAGCCAACCATCCCCGCAAGTCGTATATTAGCTGAAGCAAGCATGAAATGTTATATTGAAGGGAACGAGGTTCTAGAAGGCAAAACAACTAGTCGAATCAATATATTCTCCACCTATTAAACAAACGTTCGTCCTCGAACGAACATAGAAAAGTACCTGAGCTGCTGTATAAATGTGGATATCTGCTCCGCATGTCCTCCTTGGACTCCCAAGTCGCCTCCTCGACTTGTTGGCCCCTCCACTGGACCCTCAATGCAGAAATCCTCTTGGACCTCAACTGGCAATCCTGTCTATCAATAACGGCAACTAGGTCCTCCTCATAACCCAAACTCTCATCCAGCTAAATAGTACTAAAGTCCAATGTATGAGATAAGTTAGCATGATACTTCTGAAGCATTAATATATGAAAAAACCGGATGAACTCCGGATAAGTTGGGGGGTAAATCCAACTCTTAAGCAACCTATCAAACTCACCTCAACACCTTAAATGGGATAATAAACCTTGGGCTCAACTTACCCTTCTTTCCGAATCTCATAACACCCTTCATTGGTGAGACTTTCAAGAGGACCTTCTCGCCAACCATAAATGATACATCACGCGCCTTCTGATCTGATCTGTGTAACTCTTCTGTCTGGACTGAGATGTGCGAAGTCCCTCCTGGATCAACTTTACCTTGTCCAAGGCATCCTGTACCAAATCTGTACCGTATAACTTAGCCTCACCAGGCTCAAACCACCCAATAGGAGAACGAAAATGGTGACCATATAAAGCCTTGTATGGAGCCATCTCTATGCTGGACTGATAGTTGTTGTTGTATGCAAACTCCGCCAAGGGCAAGAACTGATCCCACTGCCCTCCAAAGTCAATCGCACATGCTCTGAGCATGTCTTCTAAAATATGAAATGTTCGCTCTAACTGCCAGTCAGTCTGAGGATGGAATGATGTGTTGAGCTCTACACGGGTATCTAACTCACTCTGAACGGCTCTCCAGAAATGGAAGGTGAACTAAGGGCCCCTATATGATATAATGGAAATCGGCATGCCGTGCAACCGGACTATCTCCCAAATGTCTGTATAAGTAGTTGCCACTGGAATAAAGTGGGCTGACTGGTTAACCTGTCAACAATGACCCATACTAAATCAAACTTCCACAAAGTCCACGGCAACCCAACTACGAAATCCATGGTGATGCGCTTCCACTTGCACTCCAGTATAGGCATCTTTTGAAGTAGGCCACCCGGCCTCTGGTGTTCATACTTGGCCTGTTGGCAATTCAAACACTTAGCCACATACACTATTATGTCCTTCTTCATCCTCTGCCACCAATAATGCTGCCTCAAGTCGCGATACATCTTCGTAGCTCCCGGGTGAATGGAATACAGCAAACTCTATGCCTCCTCTAGAATCCTCTCCCTCAGACCATAAATATTAGGAACACATGAACGACAGTGGAGTCGCAAAAAACCATTCTCGCTAATAGAAACCTCCTCGGCACCTCCCTGAAGAATTTTCTCTCAAAGAACCACCAAATATGGATCATCGAATTGTCGGGCCTTGATATGCCCCAATAATGAAGACTGAGCAACCCCACATGCAAGAACTCAGTTGGTCTTTTAAATGTCCAACCTCACAAGTCTGTTAACCAAGGACTGAATGTCTAAGCTAGTGGCCTCTCCGTTGCTGGAATGAATGCGAAGCTACCCATACTCTCCGCCTTGTTGCTGAAGGCATCCGCGACCACATTTGCCTTGCCCAGATGATAAAGTATGGTGATGTCATAATTCTTCAATAACTTATGCCACATGGGCTACCTCAAATTAAGATCTCTCTGCTTGAACAAATTTTGCAAGCTGCACTGATCAGTATAAGCCTCACATGACACCTCATACAAATAATGCCTCTATATTGTAAGGGCATGAATAATCGCGACCAACTCTAGATCGTTCATATAATAATTCTTCTCATAAACCTTCATTTAACGTGAAGCATATGCAATAACTCGCCCCTTTTGAATCATTACACATCACAAGCCAACGCGCGAAGCGTCGCAATATACCGTATACATCCCCAAGCCGAAAGTCTATACAAGAATTGGTGCCATAGTCAAAGTTGTCTTGAGCTTCTGAAAGATCTCCTCACAATTATCATACCAACAGAAAGGAACACCCTTCTAGGTCAATCTAATCAAAGGTAATGCAATAGATGAAAAATCCTGCACGAATCATCTATAGTGAACTGCTAACCCCCAGGAAACTCAAGATCTCGGTCACTGAGGTAGGGCGTGGCCATGTCACAACCCGAATTTCCCAGCATCGGAAGTCATGATGGTGCCTACTAATAGGAGCTAGGCAATCCAATTAATTTAATACTTCTTATAACAACATCAACAATATAAAGAAACTAGACAATTAATATAAAAGTGGAAGTCTTAAGGCATAATAACCAAAAGTAAGTGCGAAAGTTCAAATACAACTCTACCCAGATCTCGTGCCACTAGCTCACGAACATCTAAAGAGTGCTAAATGCAAAGTCTGAAATAAAGTACAACACTGTTTATTCTGGGTACAAAGATAACAAACGAAGATAAACTAGAAGAGACTTCGGCCATGCAGATGCCAGCAACGCTACCTCGAGAATCTCTGGACTGAAAGCTCGCTCCCAGAATGCTACTGCCACTCAAACGCTGCTCCAACACCTGGATCTGTGCAAAAGATGCATGGAGTGTAGCATCAGCACAACCGACCCCATGTGATGGTATGTGCCTGGCCTAACCCCAGTGAAGTAGTGACGAGGCTAAAACCAGACTCCAGATAAACCTGTGCAGATATATGTATGTACATATATACACACACACACATACACACAAGTACAAAAAAATAATAATGGAAAGTAAAAAATTAAAGTTGGGAGGGGGAACAAGCTTTTGGGGGTAACAGATAAAGACAGACTATCAGGAATAACAAAGGGAACTACATCTGATTTCTACTAACACAGAATAAAAGAAAACAAACCACTTTCACTCATTTAAATTACTCTCGTTTCAGGCGTGCAACACGATCTCATTTCCTTATGACACATGGTAGGCGTACCACATGCTCCAATTACATAATATCACATGGACAGCGTGCCACACGTCCCAATTTCATAAAATCTCATGGTCGGCGTGCCACACAATCCCATGCATATATCTCGTGGTCGCGTGCCACACGATCCCATTCATAATATCTCGTGGTCGGCGTGCCACACGATCCCATTCATAATATAGCGTGGTCGGCGTGCCACGCAATCCCATTCATAATATCTCGTGGCTGGTGTGCCACACGATCCCATTCATAATATTTCGTTGTCGGCGTGCCACATGATCCTATTCATAATATCTCGTAGTTGGCATGCCACACGATACTATTCGTAATATCTCATGGTCAGCGTGCCACACGTACAATTCATAATATCTCATGGTCGGCATGCCATGTTGGAAACACGTTCTCAATGCAATATACTAAAACGTGTGTTCTTTTGTATAGGTTTTGATGAATGACAAACGAAGTGAAAATTGATATATGATGAAGTTCAAGAAACAAGCGCACAATTGATATACAACGAGATTCAAGCTCAAGACAAAGTTTTATAGTTTAATTGAGTCATTCTTAATTGTGATCTTGATCCTACAACTTGACTCGAAACATGGCTTCTCTCATAAAACTATTTTCCAAAATCATGCATATTTAATTTAATGTCAAATGATTTTAAATCATGCATATTTACAGTAGTCAAAATAATTTTTAGACATGCCTTAAAAATCTGGACTAAGATAATCGATTATGTACTTATGATAATCGATTGTTTTAAGCCAAGACTGCATGACAATCGATTGTGAACTAATGACAATCGATTGTGAGTAAGAGAGTGAGCATCAGGTTTTTCAAACCTGCATGACAATCGATTGTGAACTAATGACAATCGATTGTAATTGAGGCAGTGTCCATCAAAGTTTTTCAAAACTCAGAATAATCGATTATGAACTAATGGTAATCGATTATGTTGAGACAGTGTCTTCCAGTGATTTTCAAATTTATTAAATAATCGATTGTTACATTGGACAATCGATTGTCAAAGAGACAGTGTCTAAAATGTTTTTCAAAAACTGATAAGTAATCGATTGTTGACTTTGTGCAATCGATTGTGAAGCTGACCGTTGTCGTAATATTTTCAAATACCGTCAGGTAATCGATTATTGTTTCTGTATAATCGATTGTTTTGATTAAAATCCGTAAAAGATTTTTTGAACGTTATTGGGTAATCGATTATTGATTTTGTATAATCGATTTATTTGATTAAAATCCGGAAAAGATTTTTTGAACGTTGCTGAGTAATCGATTGTTGTTTCTGGACAATCGATTGTTTGTGGTAAAATCTGGAAAGGATTTTTTGAACGTTGCCAGTAATCGATTATGGATTGTAAGTAATCGATTATCAAGCGTAAAATCTGGGATTGAATTTTGATCTGACTGGCAGACAATCGATTGTTGGGGTTTGACAATCGATTGTCAGTGAGTAAAATCAGCAACTCTTAATTGGCAATTAGGCAACGGTAATGCCAAGTTTTTCAACTATAAATACAGCTTCATTTCAGTGTTTTAAACACAACAACATACTACAACTGATCATTACATTGCTATAAGCTTGCATACTTTTGTTTATCATTTTATATTCAATTTCATAAAGCTTTTGAGAGCCATATTCTTGTCCAAAGTTGTTGTGATCTAGAGCTTACTTCTTTTACTCATATCTACTCATTAAGGAGTATTTTGTTTGAGTGTTTAGTGTTTTATACACTTGTAAGAGAATTGTAATTCTCTTGTTGTAAGGAACTTGTGTTTCCTTGGTTGAAGTCTTGGAGTGTTGTATCTCCGAGCAAAGGTGTTAAGGCTTGTGTCCTTAAGTTGTAAAGGTTTGTTGAGCACCCGTAAGCTTAACAAGTTAGTGGAAAATCTCGAGAGAGTCTCTCGGGGACTGGACTAGCCACGTGTTGTGGTGAACTAGAATATATCGGTGCGTATTTCCTTTTTGTTTATTTAACGCACTTATTTATTTCCTGCAAATTTTAATTTCCGCAAGTTTACGCTAAATTTTATTATAAAGCTATTCACCCCCCCCCCCCTCTAGCGTTAAGCGTATTTTCTAACATGCCACACGATCCCTTTTCTTTCAACATAAAACACAAAGTTATCCCAGCAAGGGAGGAAAAATATAATAATAAACTCTCCCGGAAAGGGAGATCCAGCTATAACCAAACTCATTCAATTTCTACTCAACACAATTAAATCCATACTTAGTCTCAACAATTACTGGCTCAGTATTAAATATTTTCAACAAATCCCTCATAAACAACAATTAAGAATTCGATAATTCAACAATTTAGGACTCACGGACATAATCGACACCAGTGAATAGATACTCATCACCATGCCTATACACTTTCCTCAACATTTAGAAATTAGCAAATAATACTCTAATCGTATTCCCTAAAGCCAAAGTTAGATCATACACTTACCTCGAATGCTCCAAACTCAACTCAAGCCTCCAGTACAGCTTTACCCCTCAAATTCACCTCAAAACCGCTCGAGTCTAGTCACAAATTACTTGAATGTATCAACAAATTCTAATCGAATCAATTTGAATGCATGAAAATGAATTTCTTAAAGTTTTGCTGAAAAATTCCCAGAACGCCCCCTTACCCACATGTTCAAAACCCGAGGTTTGAACCAAAACCCAGTTACCCATTCCCCCACGAATCCAAATATATGATTAGTGTTGAAATGAAACCCTCAAGTTGAGGTCCAACTCCCCAATTTGAAGAAAATCTTGGTTCTAACCAAAATCCCCAATTTCCCATGAAAATCTTTGATTTGAAGTTGAAATCATATTAAAAGATTTTAAGAAGTGAAGAAAATAGTTAGAAATCACTTACCAATTATTTGGGAGAAGAAGAATTGTCTAAAACTCGCCTCCTATGTTTTGGGGGGTTTTGAAAAGTGTAAAATAATTGATATTTGCAAGTATTTATACCCTTCTGAAGTACCCAGCGTGGACCGGGCAAGAAGGACCGCGGCCGCACTGGCTTTCTAAAGAACTACGGATCACTACCCAGCACAGACTACGCCAGGCCTATCGCGGACCGCGCAAAGGCGACCGCGGCCACGCTGGCCCCTCCACGGCCCGAACACGTTTTCACGCGGGCTGCACCGGAGGGTTCAGAGACTACTCATTTTTCCTGAACTTGCAACATCTGATATTTTTAACTCTAAGCGGTCTCGGAACCTACTTGAAACTCACCCGAGCCCTCGAGGCTCCCAACCAAACATGTACACAACCATAAAAACATCCTACGGACTTCTTCATAAAATCGCCAAAGTAACCTCGTATACATAGAATCAAGCGTCAAAACTAAAGATTTCCTGCAATTTGCTTTTTCATAAAACACCAATTTTCAATTTTAAGTCTGAAATATGTCAAATGACATACGTTTTCAACAAAATTTATGGAAAGTGCGTAAATCACATATAAGACTTATACCGGGCGTCGGAACCAAAATACGAGCCTGATACCCTAGTCTTCTGAACAAGTTTCTTTTCTAATTTTCTTAATTAATGTTATGAAATAATATAAGAACAAGAAAAATAACTCAAGAACAAGAGCAAATAGAGAGAAGAGTAGAGAGAGTTCTTCTTATTGATACTTAGAGAATATTAGGAGTGATTTACAATGGTAGAGAGCACCTCTATTTATAGGGAGGAGGATGATTTATCTACCAAGAATAGAACTCTAGAATCTCTCTAATTAAAGACATTCACCTTAAATAGAAGTGTATTTATAACACTCCCCCTTGAATGTCTATTCAATGATGTGCCTCGTTAAAACCTTAAAACAAAACCCAATGGGAAAAATTAAAGTAAGGAAAAAAGAGTACACATGTTTGAATATGCGCCTATTGGTTGCCTCGTTAAAAACCTCGCAAGGAAAACCCGGTGGGACAAAACCTTGTAAGGGAAAAAGAGTGCAACGCGCATTAACTCCCCCTGATAAGAACATCAATTTATGTCCTTAAGTCTTCGCATCCCGATCTTGTGAACTAGCTTCTTGAAGGTTGACTTTGGTAGAGATTTTGTGAACAAATCAGCCATATTGTCGCTTGAACGAATCTGTTGAACATTGATATCACCATTCTTTTGAAGATCATGTGTGAAGAATAACTTTGGTGAAATATACTTCGTTCTATCTCCTTTTATGAATCCTCCCTTCAATTGAGCTATACATGCTGCATTGTCTTCATACAAAGTTGTGGGTAGTTTATCACACTTCAAACCACATTTGTCTTGGATATGATGTATTATCGACCTTAACCACACACACTCCCGACTTGCTTCATGAATAGCAATTATCTCGGCATGATTAGATGAAGTAGCCACAATTGATTGCTTAGTCGATCGCCAAGATATGGCGGTTTCTCCACAGGTAAACACATAACCCGTTTGAGATCGAGCCTTGTGTGGGTCGGACAAATATCCAGCATCAGCATAACCAACAAGATCCGGGCTGCAATTCTTACCATAAAATAAGCCCATATCGGTACTTCCCTTTAGGTACCGCAATATGTGTTTGATCCCATTCCAATGTCTCCTCGTAGGAGCCGAGCTAAATCTTGCTAAGACATTAACTGAAAAGGATATGTCAGGTCTTGTAGTATTTGCAAGATACATTAGTGCGCCAATTGCGCTAAGATATGGTACTTCAGGACCAAGTAGCTCTTCATTCCTTTCTTGTGGTCGGAATGGATCTTTGTTCACATCAAGTGATCGAACAACCATCGGTGTACTTAAAGGATGTGCTTCATCCATGTAAAACCGTTTCAGTACCTTTTCTGTATAGGTAGATTGATGAACAAAAATTCCGTTTGCCAAATATTCAATTTGCAAACCAAGACATAGTTTAGTCTTTCCGAGATCTTTCATCTCGAATTCATCCTTTAGATAATCAATTGCCTTTTGGAGTTCTATAGGGGTTCCAATAAGGTTTATGTCATCGACATATACGGCAAGTACAACAAATTCCGATGTTGTTTTCTTTATAAAAACACACGGGCAAATGGCGTCATTTATATAGCCTTCTTTTAACAAGTACTCACTAAGACGATTATACCACATTCGTCCAGATTGCTTTAGACCATACAAGGATCTTTGCAATTTAATTGAGAACATTTCCCGAGATTTTGAATTATGCGCGTTTGGCATCTTGAGTCCATCGGGAATTTTCATGTATATCTCATTATCAAGTGAGCCATAAAGATAGGCAGTAACCACATCCATTAAGTGCATGGCAAGCTTTTCATGGACAGCAAAACTTATGAGATAACGAAAGGTTATCGCATCCATTACAGGCGAATATGTCTCTTCATAATCGACACCAGGCCTTTGAGAAAAACCTTGTGCAACAAGGCGTGCCTTATATCTTTGTACCTCGTTTTTCTCATTTCTTTTGCGTACAAAGACCCATTTATAGCCGACAGGCTTAACACCATTAGGTGTTTCAACTATAGGGCCAAAAACTTCACGTTTTGCCAGCGAATTCAATTCTGATTGAATTGCTTCTTGCCACTTTGGCCAATCCTGTCTTTTTCGACATTCTTCAACAGATTGAGGTTCGAGATCCTCACATTCTTGCATAATGCTAGATGCTACATTATAAGCAAAGGCATTATCCACCACAATATCCACTCGATTAATATTTGCCTCAATATTAATTGGATTTAGGGATAGTTCCGTATTTTCCAGAGTCTCGGGCTCAATGGATTCTTCATGAATCTCAGAATTTGTTAAATCATGAGATTCTTTTGTGGTGTCATTTTGATCGTTCTTTTTCCTCTTTCTAGGATTTCGATCTTTGGAGCCTAATGGTCTGCCACGCTTCAGGCGTGCATTTGACTCATTGGATATGACACTAGATGATTGTCCAACAGGGACATCAATACGGATTGGAACATTTTCCGCGGGAATGTGGGATTTCGTTATCCTCTTCAAGTCCGTAAATGCGTCAGGCATTTGGTTTGCTATTCTTTGCAAATGGATAATCTTTTGTACCTCTCTTTCACAAATAGAGGTATGTGGATCAAGATGAGATAATGTTGCATTTTTCCACAAAATTTCCCGTTTGGTTTCACCAACTTCTCCCCCTAATTTTGGGAAAAGTGTCTCATCAAATCGACAGTCTGCAAATCGTGCAGTAAACAAGTCGCCTGTCAATGTTTCGAGGTAGCGAATGATGGAGGGCGATTCAAACCCAACATATATTCCTAACCTTCTTTGCGGACCCATTTTGGTGCGGGATGGCGGTGCAATAGGCACATATACTGCGCATCCAAAAATCCTTAAATGGGATATATTGGGTTCATGACCCAAAACCAATTGCAACGGGGAATACTTGTGGTAATTCGTCGGTCTGAGACGAATTGGCATTGCTGCATGTAAGATGGCGTGACCCCATACCGAAGTGGGCAGCCTCGTTCTCATAAGTAATGGCCTTGCAATCAATTGCAGGCGTTTAATTAACGATTCTGCAAGACCGTTTTGAGTGTGAACATGAGCTACAGAATGTACAACTTTTATCCCGATTGATAAGCAATAATCATTAAATGCTTGGGATGTAAACTCGGCAGCATTATCCAGTCTAATGGACTTGATTGGATTATCTGGAAATTGTGCTCGTAGTCGAATTATTTGTGCCATTAATTTCGCAAACGCAAGGTTGCGTGATGACAACAGGCACACATGAGACCATCTACAGGATGCGTCTATCAAGACCATGAAATACCTAAACGACCCACTAGGTGGGTGAATAGGTCCACAAATGTCCCCTTGTATACGTTCCAGAAACGTGGGTGACTCAGTCCCAACCTTTGTTGGTGATGGCCTGATAATCAACTTGCCTTGATAACACGAAGTGCAAGGATACTCATTATTCGAAAGAATTTTGAAATTCTTTAACGGATGCCCATATGAGCTTTCTATAATCCGTCTCATCATGACCGATCCTGGGTGTCCCAATCGATCATGCCAAAGTACAAAGGTATTGGAATCAGTAACCCTTTGGTTTACTGTTGAATGTGCCTCAATTGCACTAATTCTTGTCCAATACAGGCCACAAGATAAAGACGGGAATTTCTCAATAACCCTCTTTTGGCCGGAGACATTCTTTGTGATGACGAGATATTCAAGATTATCTTCATCCATTGTCTCAATATGATAGCCATTCCGGCGTACATCTTTAAAACTCAACAAGTTTCTCTTAGACTTGGAGGAGAACATTGCATTCTCTATGATTAACGTCGTGCCCTTGGGCAGAGTTACAATTGCTCTTCCGGAGCCTTCAATCAATTTACTACTTCCAGAGATTGTAGTAACGTTTGCCTTACACATATTTAGTTGAGAGAAATACTTCCTTTCTTTGAGTATTGTATGTGTAATACATGAATCAACTAGGCAAATACTTTTACAGTTGGATGTTGATCCAAGTTCGCTTTTGTGAGATATCCATATTTGCTATCCCATAGTTTGACATACAAAAGAGATACAAGAACATAAGAATAAACAAGTTCAATTCTTTTGTGTCACATAATATTTTCAAAATCTGCTGCTAACAGTTGACTAACAAAATCAGATATGTTATCCATTACTTTGCAGTTTGAAAATTTCAGTTTAAACGTTTTCTTCAAACAATCGATTGTTACTTACAAACAATCGATTGTTGAACATTGACAATCGATTGTTAAACACACAATCGATTATTTGCTATTTTGAAAAACTTCAGATCACACTGTCTTAAGACAATCGATTGTTATGCATAGACAATCGATTGTTGGCTATTTTGAAAAATTCCAGAGCACACTGTTTTAAGACAATCGATTGTTGGCTATTTTGAAAAATTCCAGAACACACTGTTTTAAGACAATCGATTGTTATGCATAGACAATCGATTGTTGGCTATTTTGAAAAATTCCAGATTACACTGTCTTAACGACAATCGATTTTTAGACAAAGACAATCGATTGTGGATGATTTTTGAAAAATTCCAGATTACACTGTCTCAACGACAATCGATTGTTAGACAAAGACAATCGATTGTGGATGATTTTTGAAAAATTCCAGATTACACTGTCTCAACGACAATCGATTGTTAGACAAAGACAATCGATTGTTGATCAATTATTTTTCATCTTTAATGCGAAAATAGTGGATAATCGACTAGTTTTTCAGGCTAGTCGATTACCCCTACTGGAAAATAAAAATATTATTGATATTTGAGCATATTGAAGATATTCTAAGGAACTACTGTTAACATTGTATCATGAACTAACTAATACGAGCTAATACTAATGACTATTAGTTTATTCACTAACTAATACAAATAAGTAGAATAAAACCAAATAACTCCATCTTCTTTCATCACGGACCCATCGCCGATTAGGTGGTCTATTTTCCCCTCGGGTTGCTCAAAGAAGTCTGCCACATCCAGGTGGGTGATGTCCTCATTGTCGTCATAGACAAAATTTGTTTCAGGGCCTTTTCTCTTTCGAGATGCTTGATAAAGGTCAACCAAGTGTCTTGGTATACGGCAAGTCTTTGACCAGTGCCCTTTCCCACCGCAACGATAACATATAGTTTCTGAACCATTTGCCTTAGGATCTTCATGACCCCGTTTCTACTTTCGGCGGTTATCTCTCCTTGGGGGTTGACGGACTTCATTGGAATTTCTTCCTTGTCTACGTCCCTGGCTATGACCCCGTTTACGACCATGACCATGGTCCTTTTCATGTTTGGCATAATGAGAGTGCACCTTATCTGCTTCAGGCAGTGGTGTAGACCCAGTGGGTCGATTTTCGTGATTTCTCATGAGCAGGTCATTATTTCGCTCAGCCACTAGTAGAAGAGAAATCAGTTCAGAGTACTTTATAAAGCCTTTCTCTCTGTACTGTTGTTGCAGTACTATATTGGAGGCATGAAACGTTGTAAACGTTTTCTCAAGCATATCATAATCGGAGATATTATCCCCGCATAGCTTCAATTTAGAAGTAATTCTGAACATTGCAGAATTATATTCAGAAACGGACTTAAAGTCCTGGAGCCTCAGATGAGCCCAATCATATCGTGCTTGTGGCAGAGTGACCAACTTTAGGTTGTCATATCTCTCCTTTAAGCCGTTCCACAAGATGAGTGGATCCTTGACGGTGAGATATTCAATCTTCAAACCTTCATCAAGGTGATGGCGCAAGAAAATCAAGGCCTTCGCACATTCTTGGGTGGATGCTTTTTTTCTATCTTTGATGGTGTCTCCGAGACCCATAGCATCTAAGTGGATTTCAGCATCCAACACCCATGTCATATAGTTCTTGCCCGAAATTCAAGGGCAACGAACTTTCTTTTCGTAATGTCAGACATAATCGAAAATTAAATTAGGAAGAGGGAAATACCTTAGATTTTTCGAGAATGGTTCTTGAGACGGTAGAGTCTCGTGCTGATAACGTGTTATGAAATAATATAAGAACAAGAACAATAACTCAAGAACAAGAGCAAATAGAGAGAAGAGTAGAGAGAGTTCTTCTTATTGATACTTAGAGAATATTAGGAGTGATTTACAATGGTAGAGAGCACCTCTATTTATAGGGAGGAGGATGATTTATCTACCAAGAATAGAACTCTAGAATCTCTCTAATTAAAGACATTAACCTTAAATAGAAGTGTATTTATAACAATTAATTTCATAAAACAATTTCTCACAAAAATTCATTTCTCAAGCTTGGGATCTCGAAATTCGATTCCGTGTATACGGGCAAATCCCATATTTTGCTACAGACCCTCCTGGACCGTCTAATTATGGGTGCGGGTCCGTATAACCAAAATGTTAACCGAAGTCAACTTTAATCATATTTATAATAAAATTCATATTTAAGCTTTCCGGATACGCATACGGATTGTGCACATAATGGAGGTAATCCTAAATGAGGTTTTCAATGCCTTGAAGACACAGAATAAGTAAGAAATCGGGTGATGACCCTTTGGGTCGTCACAGGACAACTATGAACTACCTCGATCTTCTTGGGATCCACCTTAATACCCTCTCCGGACACAACATGCCCCAAGAATGCCACTGGCTCTAGCAAAAACTCACACCTGGAGAACTTAGCATATAGCTTCTTCTCTCGCAAGGTCTGAAGCACTACTCTCAAATACTGCTCGTAATCCCCCAGACTAGGGGAATATATCAAGATGTCATCAATGAATACGATGACAAATTAATCAATATAAGGCCTGAATACCTAGTTCACCAAGTCCGTATATGCTGTTGGGGCATTCGTCAAGCCAAAGGACATCAGTAAAAACTCATAATGGCCGTATCTAATCAGGAATGCACTCTTCAAAACATCCGATTTCCGAATCTTCAACTGATGATACACTAACCTTAGGTCTATCTTAGAGAACACCCTAACACCCTGCAACTGGTCTAATAAATCATCGATAAGAGGCAACAGATACTTGATCTTAATGGTGACTTTGTTCAACTGGAGATAATCAATGAACATCTGCATAGTCGCATCCTTCTTCTTCACGACTAACACTAATGCACCCCCAAGGTGATAAACTGGGCCTAACAAACCCCTTCGCTAACAACTCTTCAAGTTTGTCCTTCAACTCCTTAGGATCCATGCCGTATGGTGGAATAAATATAGGTTGGGTTCCTGGAGCCAAATCAATACAAAAATCAATATTGCGATCTGGTGGCATGACAGGAAGATCAGAAGGAAACACATCGGGAACTCCCAAACCACGAGAACTGAATCAATCATCAGAGACTCTCTGATGGTGTCCCAAACATAATCTTGATAAGACAAACACCCCTCCTCGACCATAGGCCTAGCATTCAGGAAAGAAATAACCCAACTAGGTGTATCAACAGTGGAACTCTCACACTAAACTCAGTAACCCTAGCATCACTAATGAAATAGTCTTGGCATGGCAATATAGGATGGAGTGACATGGAGACAACCAATCATGCCCAATATGACCTTAAAGTCAATCATATCAAGCAACAGGAGATCCACTCTAGTCTCAAAACCATAAAATGTGACCACACGAGACCGGTAGATCCAATCCACAACCACAAAATCACCCACAGGAGTGGACACATGAATAGGAGTGCCTAAAGGCTCAGATGAAATAGCCAAGAAACGGGCAAACTGAGATGATACATATAAATAAGTAGACCCTGGATCACACAATACCGAAGCACCTCTGTCGCAAACAAAAATAATACCTATGATGACAGCATTTGAGGCCAATGCATCTGGCCTACCCGGAAGGGCATAGAATCTGGCTGGAGCGCCGGCTGGCTAATTTCCACCTGACTGAGTAGGCAGGCTAACCTCTCCCTGCCTGACCTCCACCTCTAAGAAGGCCCCTACCAGCCTGCCCTCCACCTCTAGGTAGCGGGGCAGCTAGTGCTAAAATCATAGGCTGCTGACCTTGCTGCACTAACTTGCCTGAAGTCTGGGGAAGGTCCTCTTCATGTGACCTGGATCTCCACACCAATAGCATACTCTCGATACCACAGCCCACTGCCCTAAATTTTGAGCCTGCTAGGCCGAATACCCACTGGAAGAGCCATGGATGGCTGGTGGGCGATATAAAATCTCTGGCATGGAGCTGAAGTGAGCACCGGAAGAATCCTGATGACCAAAATACAAATCGGAGGAACCTTGAATTGCTGGTGGGCCGTAAGAACTCTTCGACAATGCACTGAAATAAGGCCTCACCGGAGCACCTCGGGGAGGGGTGGTGGTGCTGAATACGGGAGCCTACTAGGCTGACCCTTCCCGATATGACCTCTACCCTTAGCTGGGGAACCTCTAAACTTTCCCGAAAATTGGGCCCTATTGTCCTGCTAAATCTTCTTTCTACCCCTCTGGCGATATCTCTCAATCCTGCGAGCAATCTCAACTACTAGTTGATACTCAGTACCTATCTCCACCTCTCGGGCCATGCTAGCTTGAATACCATGGAGAAATCCCGAGTGAATCTCCGAACTCTCTCTGCATCTGTGGTAAGTATCATGAGTGCACGGAAATACAAGTCAAAGAACCTCACCTCATAATTGGTCACAAACATCTGACCCTGCTCAAGATGCTCAAACTGGTACCGTAGCTCTTCCCTCTCAGAGGGTGGAGAATATCTATCTAAGAATAATTGGGTGAACTGACCCCGGGTGAGGGGAGGAGAACCTGCTAGCCTGCCAAGAACATAGGACTGCCACAAGCTACGTGCCCTGCCCTACATCTAAAAAGTAGTGAAGTCAACTTCCTTTGATCTAATATCCTCATGTTGCGCAGTTTTTCCCTGCACCTATCAATGAAGTCCTGGGCATCCTTATGGCGTTCACCCACAGAGATGGGAGGGTGAAGTCTAGTACATCTATGCAATAACTTCTACTGGTCACCGTTCGCAACTAGTCCGATCTGGGGCGCCACTGCAGCAACTGGCTGGGCCCCTTTGTGAGTAGTGCACCCGGAGTCTGATAAACTGTAGCTACATGTCCAGGAGCCTGCGTAGTAGGGTCTGTGCTCTCCCTCCTACCTGTAATGTAATTGCATGTGCTGGAAATAAACCAGCATGGGTCACAGAATCCATGAACCGCAACATACGACCCATGACCTCTTGGAATCCCGATGTTGTCATATAGTCTTCCGGGGTAGGATCAGCTGCGGGTATCTCGCCCTGCACCTCGATAATAGGATATCTCATAGGATCCACTGGTGGTACCACTGGGATAATTCTAGCTTGCCCTCGTTCCGTACCTTGGGTCGATGCCCTCCCCAGGCCTCAGCCTCAGCCTCTAGCAACGGGGGAGCAGCTCCTCTCGGGTCTGGAACATCAGTCATGCGTGTCCTCACCATCTGTGACCGAATAAAAGAGGGAAATTTCGGTATACCAGCAATGCCAAAATAGGAAATGAATAAAGATTAGTTTTTCCTAATCATCCTATAGCCTCTCGAAGATAAATACAGACGTCTTCGTACTGATGCACAAGACTCTATTAGAATTTCCCATGACTTGTGAGACCTACGTGAACCTAGTGCTCTGATAGCATATTGTCATGACCAATTTCCATAATAGGTCATGGTGGCGCCCAAAACCATTGCAGGGCAAGCCAACACGGAAAATACTAAGTAAACCTTTATTTACCTTTATTAAAACTAAATGAAATGATACTTTAAGTTGAAATAATATAAAAAATGATTAGTAAAGTCAAAAATGATCATACAACCTCAAAATAATACATTCTACTAATGTGAGTGGCAAGACCTAATGTCACAAGCTGTGGGAAACTAGTAGAATATACAAAAGAATCACACTATCCTACTACTAAACAACATAGGAACGATATGGGAAGGGAAGTAGCTCACTGTAGAAGTCTTACAATCCGATCAGGGATGCGCATCAGACTGATATCCAGGTACACCTGTCTCAGATCATGTACGATTAAGAATAGGAGTGTAGTATGAGTATATAAACAATATGTACCTAGTAAGTATCCCTTCTAATCTCGAAGAAGTAGAGACGAGAGGTTGACTTGATACTTACCAGGGTTAATTAATATGAGAAATAATTTATAATAGGCATAGATAGCACAATTTATTAGCATTTTATGGCAAGGAATAACTGTTCTTTTTCCAAATAATGTCATGAGTATCCATTTACGTTTCAAGGCATATATGAAGTTCAGTCCATAGAGAAATATTAAGTAAAACATGCACAAGGAACACCGAGGGACGTACGGCCCGATCCAACATAAAAGTAAATTATGCACTGCCGAAGATCGAACAGCTCGAACATCGATGCATCTATTATCCCGCTCAGGAATCACACGTGCGACGCGGTCTAGTATAAATAAACTCATCAACAAATAGACAATAACGTATATCTGAGGAGATGTTCACGGGAATATTCAAATTCTCTTTTAAAAGGCCAAGCAAACTATGGTTCCTCTACTAGTCTTATTTGCCTTAATCAACATAATAATATGAATCCAAATTTACCATCAAGTTACAAGAATACCATGTAGAGCATGCTTTTAGGTCCTGGACTACCGGACTTAACATAGTAGTAGCCAGCACGAACTCTCGTCACCTAGTGCGTACATTACCCCCGCATATAATAGCAATTAATTTTCATTATTACTCCAATGGGGGCAATTCCCTCTTACAAGGTTAGAAAGGAGACTCGCCTCGCTCCAAAATGCACTTCCAATACCAAGAACGAGTCCAAGCCCTTAATTCGGAGCCGAACAATCCCAAACTAGTTAAATGAAGTAGGAACTAGTCAACATAGAATCACAAAATCGAATTCTAGCTATTTAAGCAATTTTCCAACCCTTAACACAAGTTTCCTACAATCTGACTCCGAGCCCACATGCACGGATTTCAAGATTTTTCAAAAGAACTTGTTCTCTACAACCTAAGGATCAATAATATATGGTTTTTAGTTTATTCCATAACAAATTTCGTCGTTAAATCTACCTTTTATAAAACCCCTACATTTATGCTCTAGCCCCATAGTTTCACCTTAATACTAGTATTTAATCTACCAAAGACATAATTATTAAACTAGAAATAGGTAGAACACACTTATCTCAAGATGCTAGGTGAAGTTCTTCTCTCACAAGCTCTAAAATTGCCCAATGGAGGTGTGAAAAATAGCAAAAAATGACATAGAACCCGTAACAAATTAACTCACTGCCTCAGCGATTTCTACATCTGCGGTCAGAGGACCGCTTCTACGAAATGGGCAAAAGGGGCTTGGACAGTGTAACGACCCGGCCGGTCATCTTTGGAATTTACTCCCCGATTCCCTATTAGCTGTTTTATCTAAGTTCATTTCTTCTATTTTGGTTTGCCGGGAGGTTCGGTAGAACTATTTTGTGACACTTAGTCCCTAAATGAGAGCTTAAGTGTTGGAAAGTGGTACATAATCAGAACAGTGTGAAGACGGCCTCGTAACGGAAATTCAACAGTTGTGTTAGCTTCGTTAGGTGATTTAGGGGTTGGGAGCGTGTCCAAAATGTATTTTGGAGGTTCGTAGCGCATTTGGGCTAGAAATGCCGAAGTTTGAAGTTTTAAAGTTTTCGGTCCGATAGTGAATTTTTGATCTGAGGGTCGGAATGAAATTCTGGAAGTTTCTATAGCACCTTCATGTCATTTTGGATGTGCGTGCAAAATTTCATTTCAATCAGACATGTTTTGGTTAGTTTTTTTATCGAAAGCGAGTTTGGTTGAAATTTGAAGTTCTTAGGTTTAAATCATTGATTAATTCAAGTTTCTGGCATTGTTTTAGGTGGTTTAAGGATATGTACAAGTTCTAATGATTATATGCGATATGTCTGTAGGTTTGGTTGAGTACCCGTGAGCCTCGGGTGTGCTTCGGATGCTTAACGGAGCATATTGGAGTTCGAAAATGTTGCAGAAAATCCTTCAGCTGTGCATGCCCAGATTTCTTCTTTGCGTTCGCGTAGTTGTAGCCCTCCGTTTCATTGCATCCACATCCCTTATCCCGCGTTCGCGTAGTGTGAACCAAGTGGAAGGGCCAGTCCTTCCTCGCGTTCGTATTATGCCTACGTGTTCGCGAAGCTCAAAGTTTCCCTCTTCCGGGTTCGCGTCCTAGTCAAGGCATTTACGTAGGTCAACTTCTGGACCTCATGTGATTTCTTCAATGCGTTTGCGTGAGCCTCTTCGCATTCGTGTAGCTTTCAATCTCAGGCCTTTGCATTCGCATTCATACCTTTGCGATCGGGAAGGGCATTTTCAGCCACTTAAAATTTTCCTTCTTCGCAAACATGAGCCCCTCTCCGCATTCGTGATGCATAACTGGTCTGTATAGTACTTAACATTTCTAAAAATGAGGTTTTGCCATTTTTTCAAAACACAAGATTTGGAGCTCGGATTTGGGAGCAATATCAAGGGTTTTTCAAAGCCAATCATTGGATAATGATTCTCTACTCTCTTATTATTAAAACCCACTAATCTAATCACAAATCCTTCCTTAATTTTGGATTTTTTAAATTAAAATTGAGGCAAACTTCTTAGACCTATATATTGGGTTTTGAGTGGGCATTTGACCTCCGATTTGAGAGATTTTTATATGATTAGACTCGTGAGAGTACGAGGGTTCTGAAAATATAAAAATTATTCGATTCTGATACGTTGACCTGGAGGGGATTTTGGTTATTTTACCTATTTTTTAGCCTGGATTTAAATTTAGTAGTGGAATCAGTTTTTTGCAATATCATTTATGATATGTAACTGAATTGAATAGATTTGGGCCGTTTGGAGTTGGATACTCATGGCAAAGGCGTGGTTCCTAGTTGATGATTGAGCTGGTTTGAGTTAAGTGGCTTGTCTAACTTTCTGTGGGGGACCTTCTCCCCTAAGGACATGTTATTTCATGATTGAGTGCCTTGTATGTGTGGTGATGATCGCGTACTTGTGCTAATTTTTGAACACCCGGTTTTTACTCAAAATTATCAAGTTTCTATTCCTTTCTTACTTGCTTTGTTACTTTCCATATAGCATTTGATAGCCTCGAAAGCAGGTAAGCTTACTTAATTGGTTAAATTGCTTAATTTACCTTGTTGCATTACGTGAAGCATGTAGGCTAGATTCCCTGGTTCATTGGTGTTTAATTCCCTTCCCGATTATTCTCTGGCTGTCGTTGCATATTTATATTTGAGACTACGGATGTGGGATTCCGGTGGCTCCTCTCTTGTTTGTTTACTTTGGGACTGCGAGTTCGATTCCCGATAGACCCACTTGCACTTTTACTTGGGACTACAAGTTAGATTCTCGGTAGATTCCCCTAATAATTGATAGCTGGACTACGGAACGGTATCCCGGGAGATCCTTCGAACATAGATATATGATGGACTATGATCCACAGGACAGTTGAGAAAGGACTACAAGACAGTATTCTAGGAGATCCTCATCGCATCATTTGGTATTGAGCTACACCTTTCCGTGTTTATCCCCATTTCAGTTATTTGTTGTTGACTTGTAGATTCTTTCTTATTTCACTGTTGTTTTCATTATTCTACATGTTATCATACTGCACATTATTATTATTATTATTATTATTATTATTATTATTATTATTATTATTATTATTATTATTATTATTATTATTATTATTATTACTATCATTATTATTATTATTATTATTATTATTATTATTATGTTTATGTTTATGTCAGTAGGGCCCCGACCTTCCTCATCACTATCCTACCGAGGTTAGGCTAGACACTTACTGAGTATCGCTGCGGTGTACTCACGCCTCTTCTGTACATGTTTTTCATGTGCAGATCTAGGTACCTCCACTCAGGCACACTATCACCGAGGCAGGAGGACTACAGAGATTTCGAGGTAGATCTGCTGCATCTGCAGACCGAAGAGTCTCCCTTTTTATTTTATCTTTAGTACTTAGTTTTCTTTTCTTCCTGTTGTTAGACATTCTGGAGTTTAGAGCCTTTATTATACACTTTTATAGCCTGTGTTTCCCATGAGTTTCCAGGTTTTGGGATTGTTGTAGACTTGTGATACTGAGTTGTACATGTCGAGCGTCATTCAGTATAATTTCCTTTCTAGATATTTAATTTGCTTTTCTCTATTTTTTGTAATTATTTTATTTTCGCAAATGTTAGGCTTACCTGGTCGTGGGGACTACGTGCCATCATGGCATGTTCATGTTTGGTGAATTAGGATTGTGACAAGTTGGTATCAGAGCTCGAGATTTATGCGAGTCATGAAACACAGGCCGATTTATTGGAGTCTCGCTGATCAGTACGGAGACGTCTGTACTTATCTACGAGAGGCTATGTAACTGTTTAGGAAAAATCTTCACTTCATTGAATTCCTAGTCTTGCTATATTTTGACATTAAGTCTATAGCTTCTGTCTTGTATTCTCTTACAAATGGTGAGGATACGTGCTACTCGGGATGATCAGGCACCCGCAGCCTCTAGTTCAGCCATCAGAGGCCGGGGTCGGGGCAGAGGCCATGGACGCACATGTGGTGCAGCCAGAGCACTTGTGCAAGCTGCCGCTGAGGTACCGCTAGCTGATCCAATCAAAGTTTAGGCACCCGAACTGCTTCACTGACTTGGACCCAGTTCTTGGAGATGTTTATGAGAGAGTTTGTCCCCCAGAGTCTCAGGGATGCATGGCGTGCAGAGTTTGAGCATTTGCACCGTAGTGCTTTGACAGTTTCGGAGTATGCCATCCATTATACTAAGTTGGCCAGACATGCACCGGCTTTGGTTTATACTATCTGCGAGAGAGCTTGTAGGTTCATTGAGGGCCTTATCCCACCCATCAGATCTAGCATGGATCGAGAGTTGGAGATGGACATTCCTTGTCAACAGGTAGTAAGCATTGCTAGGAGGATCGAGGGTATACTCACGAGGGAGCGAGGGGAGAGAGATGCCAAGAGGTCTCGAGAATCGGGCCACTACTCTGGTGCCCGTACCCCAGCAGCAGGTCGACATGTTAGCGGTTTTGTAGGTCACCCCGTTCCTTAAATCTCTTCCAACAACTAGTAGCCAGCAGCGCTCCAGCTCTGCATGTACCTCGGGAGCCTTACTATGCACCACTAGTTTCTAGCGCGCCTCTTGTGCGGAGTGCTTCCAGGGGTCAGTCCAGCCCTAGCCAGTCACAACCATCACATCCAACCAGAGCTTGTTTCGAGTGTGATGATAAACGTCATATAGTTAGGGACTGCCCCAGACTTGGTAGGGGTGCATCTTCACAGACTGCTCAGCCACAACATGCTTATTAGAGTTCTCAGGCCATGATCACAGCTCCAGCTGCCACCCCATCTGCTCAGCCAGCCAAGGGCGGAGGTCGGGGAGATAAAGGTCACCCTCAAGAGAGGGGCGGGACCAGATATTATGCCATTCCTTCTTGCATTGAGGATATTGCCTCCGATTATGTCATTATATGTATTATATTGGTTAGTCCCAGAGAGGCATCGGTTCGATTCGATCCAGGCTCTGCTATTCTTATGTGTCTTCTTATTTTGATCCGCATGTGGGTATAGCCCGAGATTCATTGAGTTCTCCTATTTATGTTTCTACTCCCGTGGGAGATTCTCTTGTTGTGGACCGCATTTATCAGTCGTGTTTGGTTACTATTCGTGTTTTTTAGACTAGAGCAAATTTATTATTACTCGGTATGGTCGACTATGATATTAATTTGGGCATGGACTAGTTGTCACCCCATCATGCTATTCTTGATTGTCATGCCAAGATCTTGACGCTGGCTATGCCAGGTATTCCGCGTATTGAGTGGAGTGGTACTTTAGATCACACTCCCAACAGAGTTATCTCTTTCCTTAGAGCTTAGTATATGGTTGAGAAGGTATATGTGGCCTATTTAGCCTATGTGAGGGATGTCAGTATTGATACCCCTTCTGTTGATTCTGTCCTAGTGGTACGGGATTATCCCGATGTGTTTCCAGCTGATCTTTCGGGTATGCCACCAGATAGAGACATTGATTTTGGCATTAACTAATTGCCGGGCACTTAGCCCATTTCCATTCCTCCGTACCGTATGGCTCCTCCTGAGTTGAAGGAGTTGAAGGATCAGTTACAGGAATTTCTTGGTAAGAGTTTTATTCGACCTAGTATTTCACCGTGGGGTGCTCCTGTCTTGTTTGTAAAGAAAAAGGATGGTTCTATGCGTATATGTATAGATTATTGCCACTGAAAAAGGTTACGATGAAGAACCCTTATCCTTTGCCTCGTACTGATGATCTATTTGACCAGCTTTAGGGCACCCAGGTGTTTTCTAAGATTGATTTGCACTCAGGTTATCACTAGTTTAAGATTGGGGAGCGAGATATTCCGAAGACTGCCTTCAAGACTCGGTATGGTCATTACTAGTTCCTTGTCATCTCATTTGGGCTGACCAATGCCCCAACAGCTTTTATGCATTTAATGTACAGTTTATTCAAGCACTATCTCGACTCGTTCGTCATTGTTTTCATAGATGATATTTTTGTATACTCCCAAAGTCAGGAAGATCATGAGCAGCACCTAAGGACAGTGCATCAAACCCTGAGAGAGAAGAAGTTACATGCAAAGTTCTCAAACTGCGAGTTTTGGTTGAATTCTGTGGCATTCCTAGGCCATGTGGTATCGAGTTAGGTCATTCAGATGGATCTGAAGATGGTGGAGGCCGTGAAAAGTTGGCCCATGACCTCCTCCACTATAGATTCATAGTTTCCTTTGCTTGGCGAGTTATTATTGTCGTTATGTGGAAGGGTTTTCATCGATTGCAGCCCCAATGACTAGATTGACCCAAAAAGGTGCTCCATTTCAGTGGATAGAGGAGTGTGAAGCGAGCTTTCAAAAGCTCAAGATAGCTTTGACTACAACCCCTATTTTGATATTGCCTACTGGTTTGGGGTCCTATACAGCTTATTGTGATGCCTCATGAGTCGGGCTTGGAGCGGTGTTGATGCAGGATGGTGGGGTGATTGCCTACGCGCCCATACAACTGAATAAATATGAGAAGAATTATCCTATCCATGACCTTGATTTAGCTACTATTATTCATGCTTTGAAGCTCTGGCATCATTATTTGTACGACGTGCCTTGTGAGATTTATACAAATCATCGGATTTTACAGCACTTGTTCAAGCAAAAAATATATGAACTTGCGCCAAAGGAGGTGGTTGAATTTACTAAAGGATTATGATATTGCTATTCTTTATCACCCGGGAAAGGCCTATGTGGTAGATGATGCCTTGCGTTGCCGGGCGAAGAGTTTAGGGAGTTTGGCATATTTACTAGCTTCAGAGAAACCTATGACGATGGATGTTTAGGCCTTAGCCAGTCAGTTCATGAGATTGGATCTTTCGGAGCCCAGTCAGGTTATAGCTTGTGTGATTTATCGGTCATCATTGTTCGACCGTATCAGGGAGCACTAGTATGATGACCCTCATTTACTTGTCCTCCGGGACACGGTTCAACATGGCGATGCTAGGGATGTGACCATTGGAGATGACGGGGTACTGAGGATGCAGGATCGGATCTGTGTAATCAATTTTGATGATATTCGGGAGTTGATATTGGTAGAGGCTCATAGTTCGCGGTATTCAATTCATCCTGGTGCCGCAAAGATGTATCAAGACTTGAGACAGTAGTATTACTGAAGGCGGATGAAGAACGACATAGAGGGTTTTATGGCTAGATGCCTCAACTGTTATCAGGTGAAGGCTGAGCACCAGAGAACGGGTGGGTTGCTTCAGCATATGGAGATTCCAGAGTGGAAATGGGAGAGGATCACCATGGATTTCGTAGTTGGACTCCCTCAGACTGCGAAGAAGTTCAATGCCATTTAGATTGTTGTAGATTGGCTAACAAAGTCCGCGCACTTCATTCATTGTGTGTAATAATTATTCATCGGAGCGGTTGGTAGAGATTTATTTCAGGGAGATTGTTCACCTGCATGGCATTCCAGTTTCTATTATTTCGAACAGAGGTACTCAGTTTATATCGCAGTTCTGGAGAGCTGTTCAGCAGAAGTTGAGTACTCGGGTGAAGATGAGCATAACATTTCACCCCCAGATGGACGGATAGTCCAAGCGCACCATTCAGATTCTTGAAGATATGCTCTGTGCGTGCGTGATTGAGTTTGGAGGGTCTTAGGATCGGCTTTTGCCAATGGCGGAGTTTGCCTACAAGAACAGTTATCAGTCCAACATTCAGATGGAACCATATGAGGCTTTAAATGGTAGGAGATAAAGATCTTTGGTGGGTTGGTTTGAGCCGGGTGAGTCCGAACTATTGGGCACTGATTTGGTTCAGGATGCGATAGAGAAGGTTAAGGTGATTCAGTACAGACTCCGAACAGCCCAGTCCAGACAGAAGAGTTACGTGGACCGAAAGGTTCGTGATGTTTCCTATATGGTTGGTGAGTGGTTCTACTTCAGGTTTCACTTATGAAAGGCTTCATGAGGTTTGAAAAGAAAGGGAAGTTGAGTCCGAGATTTATTGGCCCTTTTGAGATTTTGAGACAAGTTGGGGAGTTGGCTTATGAGCTTGCCTTACCTCCCAGCTTGGTAGGAGTTCATCCGTTATTTCATGTCTAGATGCTCCGTAGATATCATGGTGGCTCGTCGCACGTGTTGGATTTCAGCTCAGCCTAATTGGACAAGGATTTATCTTATGTTGAGGAGCCAGTGGCTATATTGGACCAGCAGATCAGAATGTTGAGGCCAAAGAACATTGCTTCAGTAAAGGTTCAGTGGCGGGGTAAGCTGGCCGAGGAGGAAACTTGGGAGACCAAGCACGATATTCGCAGCCGATACCCTCATCTTTTCACTACTTCAGGTATGTTCTCTATGCTCCTTCGAGAACGAACGAATGTTTAAGTGTAGGAGGATGTAACAACCTGGCTGGTCGTTTTTGGAATTTTCTCCCTGATTCCCTATTAACTGTTTCTGCTAAGTTCATTTCTACTATTTTGGTTTGCCGTAATGTTTGGTGATAGGATTTGTAGCATTTTAGGACACTTAGTCCCTAAATGAGAGCTTAAGTGTTGGAAATTGGTCTTTAATCGAAATAGTATGAAGACGGCCTCGAAATGGAAATCCGACGATTCCGTTAGCTTCGTTAGGTGATTTCGAGATTAAGAGCGTATTCGAAATGTATTTTGGAGGTCCTTAGCTCATTTAGTCTATAAATGCCGAAGTTTGAATATTTTAAGTTTCTGGTCCGATAGTGAATTTTTGATCCGAGGGTCGAAATGGAATTACGGAAGTTTCTATAGCACCGTCATATCATTTGGGGCATGCGTGCAGGTCAATCGAACGTGTTTTGGTTAGGTTTTTGATCGAAAGTGAGTTTTCGTGAAATTTGAAGTTCTTAGGTTCAAATCATTAATTAATTCAAGTTTTCGTAGTTTTTTTAGGTTGTTTAATGATTGATATAAGTTCGAATGAAGAAATGGGATATGTTTGTAGGTTTGGTTGAGGTCCAGGGGGGCCTCGTCTATGTTTCGGATGCTCAAAGGAGCATTTTGGAGTTTGAAAATGTTGCAGAAAATCCTTCAGCTGTGCAGACCGAGATTTCTTCTTTGTGTTCGCGGCTGCTCTTCCGCGTTCGCGTAGCTGTAACCCTCCTCTTCATCGCGTCCGCGTCACCTATCATGTGTTCGTGTATTCTAATCCTGGAGGAAGGGCTAGTCCTTCCTCACGATTGCGTTATGCCACGCATTCGCAAAGCTTGTCGTTTCCCACTTTCGCATTGGAATCCCAGTCAAGACGTTTGCATAGGTCAACTTCTGGACCTCATGTGATTCCTTCAACACGTTCACATGATCTTCATTGCATTCATGTAGCTTTCAATCCAATGACTTCATGTTTGCAGTCATACCATCGCGATCGCGAAGGGCATTTGAAGCCACTTAAATATTCCTTCTTCGCGAACGCGAGCCCCTCTCCGCGTTCGCGATGCACAACTGGTCTGAACATTACTTAACATTTCAAAAATGAGGTTTTGCCATTTTTATCAAAACACAAGATTTGAAGCTCGAATTTAGGAGAAAATTCAAAGGTTTTTCAAAGGCAATCACTGGATACCGATTCTCTACTCTCTTACGATTAAAACCCACTAATCTAATCACAAATCCTTCCTTAATTATGAATTTTTGAATGAAAATTGGGGAAAACTTCTTAGACCTAGTTATTGGGTTTTGAGTAGGAATTTGACCTCCGATTTGAGAGATTTTTTTATGGTTAGACTCATGAGAGTACGAGGGTTCTGAAAATGTGAAAAATATTCGATTTTGAGACGTTGGCTTGAGGGGCGTTTTGTTTATTTTTACCTATTTTCGCACACTAGCTTTAAATTTAATAGTGAAATCAGTTGTTAGCAATATTATTTATGCTATATAACTTAATTGAATAGATTTGGGCCATTTGGAGTCAGATACTCGTGGCAAACGCGTGGTTCCTAGTTGATTATTGAGCTGGTTCGAGGTAAGTGGTTTGTCTAACTTTGTGTGTGGGACCTTCTCCCCTTAGGACTTGTTATTTGATGATTGAGTTCCTTGTATGTGAACGTATAAAGTGATTGAGCAACGCATACTTGTGCTAATTCAACTTTAACGCCTGGTTTTTACTCAAAATGATCAAGTTACTATTCCATTCTTATTTTCTTTGTTACTTGCCATATAACCTGTGATAGCCTAGAAAAGAATGTTAGCTGACTTAATTGGTTTAATTTCTTAATTTGCGTTATTGCATTATGTGAATCATGTACGCTGGATTCCATATTGCCTTGGAATTTAATTCTGTTTCCGATTATTCTCTGGCTGTGGATACGTATTTATATTTGGGAAACGGATGTGAGATTCTGGTAGCTCCTCCCCTTGTTTATTTACTTTGGGACTGCGGGTTTGATTCTCGATAGATCCCCTGGACTTTTACTTTGAGACTACGGGTTTGATTCCCGGTAAATCCCCATGCACATTGATAATTGGACTGCGGGATGGTATCCCGCGAGATCCTTCGGATATACATATATGATGGACTATGGGATGGTATTCCGGGAGATCTACTGGACAGTTGAGAAAGGACTAGAGGACGGTATCCTGGAATATCCTCATGGCATCATTTGGTATTGAGGTATACCTTTCCATGTTTATCCTTATTTCAGTTATTTGTTGTTGACTTGTAGATTCTGTCTTAATTCATGTTGTTTCCATTATTGTACATGTTATCATACTGCACATTATTACTATTATGTTTATCTCAGTAGGGCCCCGACCTTACTCGTCACTACCCCATCGAGGTTAGGCTTGGCACTTACTTAGTACCGATGTGTGTACTCATGCCTCTTCTGCGTATGTTTTTCATGTGCAGATCCAGGTACCTCCACTCAGGCGCACTATCAGTGAGGTAGGAGGACTACGGAGACTTCGAAGTAGATCTGCTGGGTCCGCAGACCGAAGAGTCTCCCTCTTTACTCTATCTTTAGTACTTAGTTTTCTTTTCTTCCTGTTGTTAGACATTCTGGAATTTAGAGCCTTTATTATAAACTTCTATAGCCTGTGTTTCCCGCGAGTTTTTGGGTTTTGGGATTAGTTTAGACTTGTGATATGCTGAGCGACATTCAGTACAGTTTCCTTTCTAGATATTTAATTTGGTTTTCTCTATTTTCCGCAATTATTTTATTTCTGCAAATGTTAGGCTTACCTAATCGTGGGGACTAGGTGCCTTCATGACATGTTCATGGTTGGTGAACTAGGATCATGACAGACCGGTTCTGCGGTTTGGCCTGGCCTTCCCTGGGCCGCATTTGCGGTAACACCAACCGTAGGTGCGGTTATGGCAGAAGCAACAGCTTCAGCATTTCTCAAAATTTTCCACTTCACTCGAGCCTCTTCCGATTGACACTCGGGGCTCCCGAACCCCTCCCGAACATATCGACAAGTCTAATATCACGAAATGGAACTACTCGCACCTTTAGAACGCCCGAAGAAAATGCAAAATCTAAGAATTACTCCCTAAAACCAAATGAATCAAACTTATGAACTTCAAGTTATTAATTTTCTTCTAACGGGCCAAAATGCCCTTAAACTACTCGTATTGACACCAAATTTTGCGGGAAAGTCATAAATTATATATCGGATCTGTACTGGGCTACAGAACCAACATATGAGCCCGATACCCATGAAATCAATCATTAACTAGTTTCTTTAAATCCTTAAAACTTCAGATTAATAATTTTTGAATAAAAGTTTATTACTCGGGCTAGGGAAATCAGAATTCGATTCCGGGCATATGCTCAAGTCCCACATTTTTTCACGGACTCTTCGGACCGTCAAATCATGAATCGGGATCCGTTTGCTCAAAATATTGACCAAAGTCAAGCTTAATCTTTTAAGAAAATTCTAAGGAATCAAATAAGCATATTTCATTCAAATCTCTTCCAAATCCCGAACCAACCGTCCCGCAAATATTAAATTAGCTAAAGAAAGCACGGATAGTTTTATTTAAGGGAACAGGGTTCTAGAAGGCAAAACGACCAGACGGGTCGTTACAGAGAAGATGTTTGCAACAATTTTCGGAGGAGAGAATTATCGAGTTCTTCTTTCCTTCATCTTTTCTTTGTAATTTATTTATGCAAAATACTTGAAAATTTGTTATTACGAATATGAGTAGCTAAACTTCTACTCTATGGTTTAATAAAAATTCGTCATTTTTCCTATTGAAGGATGATTTTTCCATTGTGTTTAATAAAAATTCGTCATTTACTTTTCTCTACTTGTACATATTTAGGTAGTTGTTAAACAACACTACTCCTAACCTATTTGAGAGATTGATACGGAAGGTTTAAAGGCGGGATTAGAGATAACGAAACTTTAGTGCGATCATAGTGAGCAGTAAATTAGTGCTATCTAGCGTAGTACGAGAGAATATGTCTAGTAAATTATAGTAGTTGCTCGTGATAGAGCTACAACACTAAGAGTACTCACGATCAGTAGATGTTACTTAGGCGAAATCTTAGAAAACATAGCGGAGAGAATTCCGATAGTAGAGGAAATCAAAACCCTAGACCTTTCCAATCTTATCCGCAATATTTTTTTTTTGATACACTAGGCAAGCGCCTAGTGCTAGATTTTTATTAAAAACTGAAAGAAAATTACAAACACTTAGGAAAAGTACAAATAAGGGGGACATTAGCACCGGTATTGTTAAACACAAACCGAGCTAACCTTACCGTGCTAATCCTATTGATGCTTGGCTACCTTACTTATAAACAAGAATGCATAAAATAAGAACTTGACACGATGAAATATTTTATGATCATCACAGAGTTTATAACATACTCTGTGATGAGATCACAAGTGAGGATACTAACAAAGTGGTAGAATAATATGCAGTACACATTTGATTGTTGTCCCTTATTTTCCAATCTTTTATAATCTTCAAGTTGTATTTCTATTTCATTCTCTTCTAACTTGTTCAAAAAGTAATCAAGAATCATATTTTATTTTTTGAACGATTGGACTTTGATGACGAAATTGTAGTAGCCTGCTTTTGTTTGGCTGCTCTCTTTGGAATTTGCCTAACATTTGGTTTCTTGTCGGACCATGTTGCATTTTTCATCAAGATAGCACCTGACTTACTCATTCCAATGTGGCCATTCGCAATGTTTGGTGGTGTATCTAGGAAGTGAATGCATGTGGAAACAGTGGGCTTACTTGGAATGAAATCTGGAGCCTCCCACTTGATCTTTGATTTTCCCTTTAAAGAGTTTACAAGATATGGACTTTGAATTTCATCCTTGATTACTCTTTCGACTCGATGATTTTCGAAAAGAAAGAGTTGTTTCAGCGTATTTTCCCGCTCCCTTTTCAAATTTGCAAAAAAATGTCGATGATCTTTCCACTTAGAGACATTGACAGCAACTGCCTGTGTTGACTTCTCATGTGGTTCACAGTCTTCTCCTGTGCTGTCTTCATCGAACAGTCCTTCTCTCCAGGGCTCTTCATCGGCGTATTCTTGTTGGTCTTTCCACAGTTTTGATTTAATGACCATGTCCCTTATCTTAACAGTTGGAGCAATATGGTTCTTGGCAGCCTGCAAATTCTGTCCAGTGCTAGTTCCATATTCGTTGTTAACATTGGAGAGTGCAGAAAATGAATTTCTAACTGTATTTGAAGCTGGACTGTTATCTGTGCTTTGCATTTTGTTTTTGGATTTTGGAGATGACTCTTTGTTGGACTTCGATGAGCATTTATTTGCAGTATGTTGTGCAACTTAAAAGTTTTGTTGATTATCATCCGAAAGTTGTACCTCTAACCCTCTACTGGATAAAAATTCATTTGAAACAGCATCTGTTTTATGTGTGAATGAACTCACATTGCTTTGTTTAAAACTATCTGGCTGATTTGAGATATCCTGTGGAATTGACTTCTGCTCATTGTCATCCTCTGGAAACCTTGCTGTTAATTGAGTTACAGCTCGAGCATAATGTTGCTGTCCAGTTTTGTTTGAGTCATCCTTGATAGTAGAAACTATCGACTTCTCTCTTGGTTGCACAGTCACAGCAGTGAGATCTTTGTCCAGGGCCTCCATATTGTTTCCATTTGCTTGACCAAGCGTATAAGCATTGCCAATGTTAGATATCTGCTTAATCTGCTGCTGTTCAATGAACTTCTGTTTGAAGCTTTTTGCATTAAATTTTTCTGGCTTAGCAGATGGATTTGCAAGTTTCCAGTTTGAAGTCATTTTTCCATTTACTGCATTAACAGATCGTAGATGCTGCACATTTCTCCTGTGCTGCTGTCCTTCATGACCAATCATTTGCCCATTCTTTGCACTATGATTGCTATGGTTTACATTGCTTTGCATTGTCCCGGCGTTATCTAAATTTGATACTATTTTTTCATTATCAACCATACAATGCATTTTCAATGGAACAGTGTTCTGTACTGTACAAACAAAGTCAGAAACATCCTCTATTATTGGCAAAGTATCTGCAGACGTAGCAGCTGACAAAACTTGCTGCTGCACATTGCCCTTGAAATGCTGTCCATCCCTTTCGACCAAATGCTCAGCCCGTGCACTATCTGCAGATGACTGTTTTTTCCCAGTAGAATCAACATCTGATCGATCATGAATTGTAGACTTAAGATTGTCCAAATTCTACACCTCCTTCATGAACTCAACTGGAGATGCTATATGTGATGCCTCTGCCATTTCAGTTACTACAGCAGTGTTCAAAATTAAAAGTTGATCTGCATCAGTCCTTTCTATCATAGAAGTTTGAGAAAACTCATCATTCTGTTTGATAACATCTAGTACAGCTGAATCAAAATGACCACAATTCTCATTCAATACTGCATTCTTTTGTGAAGTCACTGCTACAGCTGAATGTGCAATGTGCTGTGCGACTTTTGTTAATTCAACTCCTGAATTATCAGCTTTTTCTTGCAAATCCTTAGCTCGTTGTCCAACTCGTTTACCATTTAGAAAGTCCCTTGCATCCCCTTGTAATTTTTGAACTTCATTCCCATCATTACGAATCAGATCAGTAACCACATTATCCTCTATCACCACATCTGTTTCGGCTTTTTCTTTTCTGATTCTGCAGGCCTCTACATCGTGCCCTTGATGTTTGCAGTAATCAAAGTACTTTGGCAGATTGTCAAAAACAATTTGTTGATGGAACTCGACAATTTTACCTGAAACAGAATCTAAAATCTGCAGTGTGGCCTTTTTTGGATGTTTATTCAAAAGGTCTACTATAACATTAACTCTTGCCGCGCTAGGTCTCGTTCTATCCTGCGTCGCCTTGTCAACAGCAAGAGGTTTTTCAACAGCTGAGGCTATAGACATTAATGATCTCTTAGCAAAGAAATTTGGAGGCAGTCCTGGAAGTGATATCCACACGACTGCCATCGATGTCTCTTCCTTCGGATTGAAACCGAGAGAACATGGAAATGTTCTGAAGAAGTATTCTTCGCCTTTGGATTTAAGATGTCCAGTCGACTTTGAAAGGAAGCGAACATAATCATCGTACAGATCAAATCTGATTAATAGATGCAGAAATTCCAGCTGTCCAACATTACAGTGATCTTGAACATCAAATTGCGACGAGAACATCTTTCTCACTTCCGCTAACTCAGGTCTGCCATAAGAGAGTTTTAGGATAACTGCCTGATGTAATCCTTCTTCCTTAGTGAAGTTGTTAACCTCTTCCATTGTGAATTGGATAATAGGTTCATCATGATCGTAAATAACTGGACATAGCTCTATTTTAGTCGGAGCTGGCTGTTTTGAATGTACAGTTGAAGCATATGATTGTTTGATGTTATCATTTGAAACAGAAGCCTCTCCCACAGCCAAAGGCTGGGGAGAGGTACGCGCAGACATGGTTGACAAGATCACTCAATGATAACACAATTCAATTCATCCATATTTCTAAACTGCCGAAAACAGTAAATTGTAAAGATCTTGGAGAATTGGATAAGGATTTGGAAATGGAACCAGTTGGAGATTATTGACAGCACGATGAACTAGTAGCTCTGAAAATTTCGGAAAGCTACAGGAAATCGAAAACTAGATTCAAGATTTAGAGAAATTGGCTATAGATTTGAGTATAAAATCTATTGGAGATTATTCGCAACGATAAGGGGATGTCGTGACACCAAAGGTGTGACAATCTACCACAAGATTCCGGCGATATACCCAATGAATAGTGACCGAAATTACTATTCAATGAACAGTGCCTAGAGAGAAGGCAGAGGATGCAAATCTGAACAGTGCCTACATTTTTAGCTATCTGCAATATTTGCTTTGTTAGTATTAAAAAATTATAGCTTTCTAATTACCTTACTTTTAGTAAACAATCAACTCATTATTCTATATTTCTGAAGGTTGATTACTTGGATTCTTGTGAAACTAATGGCATTGATTAATAGGTTAATTCCCTGTGGGATTCGATTATGGACTTGTAAATCGAATTATATTTGCAACGACTGCTAGACCTCATATAAGGCATAATTGGGCGTGATCAACAGAGATCCACTAGTATTGATCTTAGAGACCGGGAAAAGGGAGGAGAAGAAAGGGGTTTCAAGTTTCCCTATGGGTTCGGGGAGGGTAGTGTGTGCAAAGATTTTACCCATACCTTATAAAGATAAAGATGATGTTTTCGATAGATTCTCGGCTTAAAAAATAGTGGAGATAAAATAACAAGTAACAAATAATAGTAACAACAATAAATATCTATTAGTAATAAATATTATTCAATTATTATTTAGTAATGATAATTAAAATTCTTAATTTAGTTATAGTTATTAGGTACCCTTCTAGGACAAATTTGAAGAAGTAATAAATAGAAGTACATATTGTTATTTACTATGTCCTACTAGTGACGCACTTTAATCTTTAGTCTATTTCAAGAAAATAATATTTTTTATAATTAAAAATAATTTAATTTTAGACTTTTCATTTTATCCTTATCAAAATGATATTGTAGCCACAAAATTATTTGTAGCATATTTTAGATACAAGTTTTAAAGATCCATCTTTATCTCTTCCTGTAAATTTCTTATATCAAATCTGTCACATAAAGTGGGACGTACGGTGGGTTAATTTGGTGGATGGTACTCAACTTTCTTTTAATTTCACTAAAATCACTTAATTATTTTTTATTACCTAAAAATAATTAAACTTTATTATTATTATTATTTAAAATTTATTTTGAATCAAACCCTACCATAAATATGATATGACATGAGAAAAATTCAAAAATAAATACCATATAAGCATAAATGGGTCATACCTACTAAATTCATTTCTCCCTTAATATACTTTGACCCATAACCCAAATAAGTTTCAATGGGAGAAAAACGCATACCCCTCATAAAATTAGGTCTTATGATCTTTCTTTGGGGGTTGGGTTGGGGGGAGGGGGTGGGAGAGTTTAATTGTATAGATACAATTAAGTTTCTTTTGTCTAGATAATTACAATAAGTTGTATGTAATTGCTTATCTACCGACAATTTTCGTTATGCACTTTAATTACATGTGGTGTTTATTAAGCAGGTTATTTGTATGATGGTGTTGCTTAATATATATATACACACACACACCACACACACACACACACACACACACACACATATATATATATATATATATATATATATATATATATATATATATATATATATATAACATTTTGAAATTAATAGAATAGTAGTTTGTGAAAATAGATTCTTATTAGCCTTAATATTCTTGTATGCTTATGATATATTAATATATTATGTGAGATGGATACAATACTATTTTAACTTTACTAGAAAATTATAAATAAGTCATGTGGGTTGGTTACAAGAGTATTTTAATTTTAATAAAGTTATAAAACGACTTGGATCAGGCGTACAAATAAGAGTATAAATTTTTAGTATAAAATAATTATAAATAAGCATTATGTAACAGAAAATGCAAAAATTATGTAATATAGGATAATTATTTTAAACTATTGTGAAATTTAATATTTTTTTACCGAAATCATTTGGGTTATGGGTCAAATCACATTAAGGGAAAAATGGATCTAAAGTGAGTATGATCCATTTACGCTTATATGACATTTGTTTTTGATATTTTTCTCATTAAATTTTATGTCATGTCATATTTATTGGCAGGGATTTGAGTTAAAATGACATTTAAGTAATAATGATAAAGTTTAATTACTTTTAAATAATAAAAAATAATTGAATGATTTTAATGAAATAAAAAAATAATTGAATGACCATCAATAAAATTAACGCGATGTATAGTGTACAAGTTAATTTTCATAAGGCAAGCAACTAAAATTGCATCCTCCGTAAATTGCATATTTTTCTTCCATAGCATTCTTAAAATAAAAATACTGTTAATAAGTAATACATGATTGGATATATCTCATGTGAACAAGGGAGAAGGGGATAATACTGGGACAAGTGGAATGCAGACTCAGCAGCAACCTTTAGAAAGTAGAGCGGCAAGATCAAAATGGGTCAACTTGGCCAAATTGCATACTCTTTTCTAATTCCATACTTTGGAAATTCAATCAAATAGTGCAAATGACAACATTGATAGAGTCAGCTAAATCAGCCACTACTTCTAGTGTGACATGTCTTCTTGCCTACTTTTAGTACGAAAAAGTCTCAAAAATGAAAATGGACTCCCCAAACTTTCCACTAATTTATACATGCCCGAGGCAATAGGACTTAGGGCGGATTCATAATTATGAGTTTATGAATTATGGGGTCTAAGCGTTTTATATATTTTACTCATGTTCAATAGATGGGCCTTACCCCTACCCAAAAGGGCAGAAAAGTTATTTCCAATCGACCCTCAGCTCGTAAAAGAAAGAAACAACAAAAACAAAAATATTTTTTTCCATTATGCCTTTAATAAAAGGGAAAATCCTGCATTAGTGTAAACTTGTAATTTTGGGGTTGTGACTCTTCAAATATTCTTTGATCACCGCTCGGGGGGAAAATGTAAAAAGGAGGAACGAATAATTAATCAATAACCGAAAGCTTACATTTAATTTTTCGCTTGCAGTATTCAATACCCAAAGATTCGAGCATTGAAAGAACCCTAATTGAAATGAACCAGATTATTATATCTTTAGAGCTTTCAATTTAAATTATCATCTTAGAAGAAATTAGATAATGATTTATAAGTTCAAATACAAGTTTGTTTCTCACTCGGGGTTGGATATCTCCTTTGAGGCTTGATTAATTGGAATCTGCAAAAAATGCTCTCTACCAAAAAATTTATATTTTATTTTCAGGACTTGAATATGGAACATCTGATTAACTGTGAAGAGATGTTATTCATCCTATCGTAGCCTTTGGTGTAATTCATATTTAATTAGATACATACTAAAACCATGGTTGTAAAATATGTAAACCACGAAGGAAATGAATCATGTATGCATTCAAGAAAAAGGAGGCAAATTGATAAACTTTAGTCGATTTCATTGGTAAAGTCTGAAAGCAGCACAGAGAGAGTAGGCCTAATTGCCAAGTAATAACTACTCAAGATTGACACCACATTAAGATCACAAAACCAAAATCCAAGATCGACATTCTTGAACTGTTCAACCCCATATCTGGGAACTGTCACTAGCGCCAATAGTGTCAGCTCCATATCTACCGCGAAACAGTACTGAACCAAGCTCATAGGGGTACGAGCTGCTGTTATAAGACGATCCAAATGCCATGAAGGCTCCACCATCATTTGAGTTCTGAAACGGGTTGTTAACCACAAAAGAAGATAGAGATTTATTGTTGTTGTTGTTGTTGTTGTTGCTGTTTAGATTGTTGTTGGAAAAGTCGATGTTGGTGAGATTGACAGTAGTAATGTCATGGATGCTAGGTCTCCTCTTATCTTTCCCTCCTGAAAGCTGTCTCAAATAGTATTTTTGAGCATGACTCGCCACTTGTGTTGGTGTTTTTGAGATCACAAAATTTCTTGATATGTTCCTCCAGTCCCCTTTTCCATGCTTGTCAAGTCCCATCAGAAACCGCCTATAGCACCATTGTTTGTTAACATCAAAACCAACAATGAGCGTAAACTTATATGTATCGACAATATAAGAAATTTTTTACACTATCAGGTTAGCTTTATCGACTGTAACAGTTCATTTACCAAGATATGGATGCTATACTACGCTATCAGAATTGGAATTGGCTCTAAATTCACATGTAGGATCAGTTACACTAGATGAAATTGGAAACAATAGATAGTAAAATTAGAAAAAGCAATTTAGTTAAAGGTTGTGCACCTGTGTTCTTCCTCAGTCCATGGGACACCTTTTTTTCTTTCTTGATCATAACATCTGCCTCTCTTTTTAAACGATTGAACACCGCGATGATGATGATGATGATGATAAAAATGATGATCATCGACCAAATCAAGCATAAAAGACGAGGCAAAATACGTAGGAGGAACTGGGAATAATCCAGCTTCTATGTCACTAACATCTGCTGCTAATTCTTTGTACTGTTTCATCACATCATACACTGTCTTCCCAGGTATCAAATCCGCAACCTTAAACCATCTATTCGGAGTTGTCTCATCGTATATTGCAAGTGCACTTTCAAACTTCTTGTTCTCTTCTTGTGTCCATTCACTGCTTTTCCTCTGTTCCATCATCATCCAGCTTGAATTTGGTATAAGCGAAGTAGGCGACAAAGTTTCCATTTTTTTTGGGGACAATTTCAATAACAGAATCCTCAATTTTCTTATTAAGACTAAAAATAGACTACGCTTATTTGCATTTGTTGCCTACCCTGTAAGTGCTGAAGACATTTGATCTGCAGTGTAAACAGAAAAAAAGATGCGATTTTTATGATACCCGAAAGACCTTAAATTCAGAATCATATAGTGGGAATTGGAATACCCTTTATAAGAGAGCTAAAGAATCTTTGAAATAAGTAGCAAAAAGCAACTGATTTTACTACTCAGGCATAACCCACCCAATGAGTAGAGAGAGAAATAGCTGCAAATAAGAACTGAAGCGTAAAACTGAAAAGACTATCCGAAAAGAGGGGAAAGATGAAGTAAACGAACAAAGCAGAGTGATCCTAACTAAAGACCACAAAGAAGTGGTTCTGTTTGCTATTTTTGGAAGGCAACGGGGAAGAAGAGGAATTTGAAAAAACAAAAAGAAGCAATGGGATTGGCAGTGAAAGTGTTCGGTATATTAGTGTGAGAGAAGGAAGAGAGTGGAGCTAAAATAAGAAAAAGATAATGAGATACGTCAACCAATAAGAGTTGTTGAATAGTGATTGGATTTGCTATACAAGTTAAAAGTATGTGAGCTATTTAGTTTACTACTCTCTCGTCTTCACACAATTTACATCTTCTATTTTGATTCATAATAATTGTCCAATTATTTAATCAAAAAAAATTTTAATTTATTTTTATAAAATAATCTCTATATATGTATTTCTAAAAAAAATTTTTACTACTCACATTAAATATCTATTTAGGAATAATTTAATCATAAAAGATAATTTATATAAAATTTAGGGCGTACAAAAAATAAATTGAATATTTATTATGAATCGGGAGGAGTACTTAATAATGTTTTGCGAATTGATTTTAAGGTTGGTGCGGGCTGCTAATCATGATCACTTTTTTAATGACAGCTCAAATGACTAAAAGATAAACATCTCTTTTTCTTAATTTTTTTCTCCTTGGGGGCAGTGACTTTTTTTTTTTTTTAGTTCTTCGTTCACTCAATTGAAGAAAAAGAGCTATCGACCTGAAAAAGAAAAACCGTCGTCCATTTTCTTCAAGTTATCTTATGGATTTCTTAAACTGTAATGTAAAACCTAGTTGAGGGAAGGGCCAAGAAAGGAATGTTATGTGCAATGCATCCTTCTCATTAGAGTGGATTTAAAATTTTAATTTTATGGGTTCAGATATAATTTCTAGTCGGCAAACACATTATTTTATTTGAGTTATGAGTTTATAGTTTATTATCTTAAACTATTCTATCGAATTTAAACAGATGATCTTTAGTATAGACTAAATATTATGAGTTCAAATGAACCTATATTAATAGTGCTAGATCCACCCGTGCTTATTTTATAACCTTCTATATTTAATTTGATTTTACTAAAGTTTAAATAAGTACCTAATAACCAGAAAATTTCACTTTGCAATAAGAAAGGTAATCTAGAGCGTTGCCTTAAAAGTAGAGTTGCCTCTTTTTTTTAAAATATATATAAGTAATTCTTTCCTTAAGTTAATCGCTTAAAAATTAAGTTGAATTTAAGATGAGTTTCTTGATTTTGTAATGCCACTTCAGTGAAAAGTTATATGGACAATAAAGTGAATCAAGTCTTATTTTATACGCGGAGATCTATTGATCAATATGAATCTCGAGAGTGGATGGTTGATCGCCGCCTCTTTGTCCTGGAGGCTCTCCGGCCGGGGAGGGGCTTGCTATCGTAACCTTTTCTCCCGGTGTATGTGAAAATGAGTGACGAACAATCCTTTATATGTAAGTTTAAAGCGGATAATGTAATCGCATTTGCGCCTGTAGCTCAGTGAATGTAGCGTCTATCTCCTATGCAGAAGGTCGTAGTTCGACCCCCACCTTGCACGCTGCTTTATTTTGTTTTTACAGCTTTTCTAACTTGGCCTTTTCTTTTCTGTGCAGAACTATAGCCCCTATAATAGCCTCTTTATTAGGTAAAAAGTTTTGAGTCCAATATATTGTATTCACTAAGCCCCTAGTTGAATAAAGAGGAATCACTGTGGATTTGTTTTAATTAGACAGATGTAAGTAGCTTATTTTGGTACAAACAGCAGCTAGATTTAATGTGAGATTCCCAGCTTTCAAGATGTACATCACCCTCTTATACATGGTAGTCACTCACAAAAAATAATCAAGATGGAAGTTGTGTTTCGCCAAAAGACTTAAGAGACTACTCTTCGTACACCTTCGATGCGTATTCAAAACCATCAAACTTGTGGTCCTAAGCATTTTATTAGTTGAACTTCTCAACGATTTCTGTGAAGCTTCCACTCCGATTCGTATGTCAATTTGGTTCGCTTTTCTTTAGCATTTTGGAAGATCACTTGGAGGAGGTAAGATTGATTGATTAGGGCCTCTTCCATTTTCCACCAAAAATGCCATCTTTAATCCCCATGTTGTATGAACCTCCAAATGACAGTGCAAAAACCAAACACCTACATATCAAAATTAAGATTACAAAAAAATGAAAGCCACTCTAAAAGGACAAAAAATTAACCATAAAAATGGAAGTAAAAGGAAATTTTACCAGGATTATCTGCTCGGAATCTAATGGCAGCCCATCCAGCAGTTGGTACACTCATAGTATTCCTCGCAACAGGATCCACTAGGTTGAACTTCTTTGGATCATTTTTAGGATCATAATTTCCAACTCCTTTCCCAACAACAAAGAAATTAAATCCGTGTAGATGTGTTGGATGGCTCTCTGGTGCTATGATCGAAGTTCCTTGGAGCACTACCTGGACTGTTGAATTAAATTCAACTTTGTAAACTTTTGTACCATTTTGAGTCTGCAAATTTGTTGGTGGAGTGCCAGTGTAGTTGAAAGGTATTGTTGGATTTCCAGGGAAATCCGCGGTGTAGACACCACTTATGCTATAGTAATGTGCTTGTAGGATAGCAGTAGTAGGCATGACAAAGGTAACATTATTGATAGCTGCTACAACTCTGCTTCCATTTTGGCATGTAGAACAAGGATTAACTCCGATACCCATAGTTAGAAGCAACGAATGATCAATTGTCAATGGGACATTAGCAGGGTACTTTTTCGAGTTCAGGCTCCTTAGGGAGTCTACAATAATGTTGGTTACTGGGGTGGCATTTCGAGAGGGAATGGTAGTGAGAGCAGTAGGAGAAAGTGCATCAGTTCCTTGATAGTGGACCGTTCCGGTTGCAGTTAGATTATCAGTGGCTACTATGGTGTCCATAAAAGGAGAAACGGCTATTAAATACTTGCCAGCACTCTGATCAGCAGTGAGAATGGCGTTTGTTGTCTGTCCTGGAGCGATGAAAATGGTGCCCGTCTTGAAGGGTTTAACATAAGATGCATCGACCTCAACAACAGTCAAATTGTGCCCTGCAATCTTGAAAAAGAGATCTTCGTTCAACGCTGCATTAATGATACGGAGCAAGTAGGTATTGCCACTCTCCACATGTAGGGTGTAACCTGCATATTAACCATAATCCCGGTCAGCAGATATAATTTTGATCCTTCATCAGGCCATTAAGTGCATATAATCTTTTATCTTTAGTATGTTACACCATCATAGTTTGAACTTAAATACGATGGAAGATCTTCCTGAATTGTTTGTCCTGTATGCAAACACAGGAATATCACTAAATGTATTTGATTAATATCTATTGTTTTTCCTGAAAAGGTGTTTTGCTGTAGTACTTTTATCCAGTTCAAACATAAAGTATAGTACCCCTTGAAGGACAAGTTGTTGCAGGTCCAGGATGACCATTGATGGTGTGTGCATCTGATACATTGGGAGCCACTCCCATTTTCATGGCTTGATTGATTACTGCCTCAACATCTGAATTCCACCATTCTCCTGCAATTCAAGACTTCCATTATTAAATTGTCCTTGATGTTTAAATATATAGCATGGATCTTCTTCTTTTCAGCATATCTAAGCTACCAGTAGAGACCATAGAAAACTGGGGTAAAAGGAATTTAATGTTACCTAATATTATAATTTCTTCCTTTTGTGGCTTGGGGAATGGATAAGGAACGCGTCGTTTGGGCAAGATGGCGATGGCACCATGTACCGTTGCCCTTTGCCAGTTGATATGTGCATGCCAAAGAAGGGTACCTCTTTGCCCAGTGAGGGTGAAGTTATAGAGATAGCTTTGCCCTGTCTGTATTGGGCACTGAGTAATATATGCTGGCCCGTCCGACCACCCTGTTCGAAGTTGTCTCACTCCATGCCTGAAATTTCCCCATTATGAATTTAGCATCACATTACGACCTTCTTGTTTGTTTATGTCATATTTATATGATCCGCAATAAAGTCAGTTGTTGTTTTTTCCCATTTAAGATGGCTAAAATAGTTGACTTATCATACCAATGGATGGTAACATTGTCTTGGACATGGTTGACAACCCTTACAAGCACTGTATCATCTTCTCTAGCATAGAGAGTTGGCCCTGGAAACTTTCCATTTACAGTGATAATGGGCTTAGTTGCACACAATCTTGTTGCATTTTTCTTCACCACCTACATAAAGTAGAGCTTATCTTCATGCCCAAATTTTAAGTTTGAAGTTCCTAGTTGCTGATCATTTTAACAGAGTATGGTAATTAATAATATGTTATGTAGTGCACTTACAGTGAACTTGTAATGACGAACAATCGACTCCACAAATGCAGGAAAAAATGAAGTTGCAAGAGCCACCAGAACAACAGCTCGAATCAAAGATGCCATGTGTGTTTCTCTAAGTGTCACTCCTTTTACACAGAAAATTGACCAAGATGACATTATAAAGGAATAGAGTATATTGATGCTACGTCGTTTTACCTGGTTAGGTGAGTGAACAAGTCCAGGTATGCACAATTTGCCTCAAAGGTTTTCTTGCATATTACATAAAGTAGTCTTTTGATCTATGAATCCAGGCTCCTTTGAAATCACTAATTCTTGTTTGAAATCATACCATCACATGGTACGTATCCCAGCACATATATTTGGGTCAAATTTGTGGTTGATTGCTCAACTGTTTCAGTCATTTTAAATTTAACCAGAAGCAATCTTGAAACTATGTTTTGAATGTGTACGCAGTATAATCCCACTTAGTGGGGTCTGGGGAGGGTAGTGTGTACGCAGACCTTACCCCTACCCTGGGGTAGAGAGGCTGTTTCCAAATAGACCTCCGGCATCCTTCCCTCCAAGAACTTCTCACCTTGCTCTTGGGGAGACTCGAACTCACAACCTCTCGGTTGGAAGTGGGGGTTGCTTACCATTAGAGCAACCTCTCTTGTCTCTGGCGAGGGCCATAATGCATAATATGAAGTAGTTATACTGCATAGAAGATGGTGAAATGAAACTACACAATGGTATGTAAATACTAATTTCATCTAGAAGATTGTTAATGATGAAGCAGTCTATTAGTTGAGAAATAGTTTTCATTGATTAGGAAAATCCTTCTACATTTGCGGTTTAAATGCTCTAAATGAGGATTTGCTGGAAAATTAGATGTGTAATACAGTAACAGCTCATCCCTTGCTCCCTCCCCTCCCCCCCTCAAAATCAAAATTTTTGTTCTCCTCATTATCATTTTTAATGAAACAAAATAAAATTGGTAGACAAGCTACAACAACTCTCTATCTTCGTATTTTCTACACCATAAATATAGATTTGAAAAAATTCTAAATTTTTAACGATTATTAAATTCTGAACCGTAATTTCAAAAGTAAAATGAATTCAGTGAACGAAAGGCATTTGAATCTTTTCAGATTGGAGTTGTCCAGGCATAGGGAACCAGCTGGAACTAGTTAATAGTAAACTTAAATCATAGAATAATTATAGCCTAGAGGCAGATTAGATTATTTTAGGCTCAAAATAAAAAATTGATAACTTCTAAATTGACTTTTCATTTATTTTGGCATCTGTTAAAGCACGCAGCAAAAATATATGTTCAATTCATTCTCCAGTACAGTCACTTCTGAAAGGAGGCATCAATAGCAAACTTAATTCTATTAATACAAGATTTATAAAGAAATCCCAAGTAATCTATAATTGTGTCCTCTGATGCACCTTCCAGTGGATTTATTTCAAATGTCCAGTTGACAAGAGTTGTATTATCTTCATAATCAAAGAGTTTTAGTGAATTTGTTGATCCATCAAGACCTACATTGCTTGCTTCCATTTTGTAAACATAACTATGTGATGAAATGTCCATAGAAATTAGTTTTTCCTTTATCCAGGACCTGTCTCCATCCTTTTGAGGGAACATGAAACCAGAAACTAGCCGAACGTAGCCTGGAATTCCTTCTTCCCCAGCTAAATCAGTGCATCTTTCCACCATTGGCATCCATTCAGACAGTCTACTACTTTGTGATACTAAGTTCCACACTTGGTCTATTGGAGCCTCTACTAACCCTCCAACTGATCCGCGCCATTTCTCGTTTCCTGCCTCGTTCTTCTGTAGAAAATTGGAACAGTTAACAGATGAACTTTAACTACTATTAAGAACTCCATAGAAACAAGAAATAGAATAACAACAAACTCAACAGAGAAATTAATAAGAGACTGCTGTTTAAAAGAATTAAAGAAAGACTGAACCTGATATTCCTTACTGAAAAGAAATTCAAAATATACAGTTTTTTCCCCTGAAACATTTAAATATTGGGAATTAAGGGACCAGATAATTGATTGACTAAATTCAACAAGCCTTAAGTCATTTGCAAATACCTATTACACTAATCATGTTGGGGCTAAGAAAAACAAAGGATGTTGTACCATTTCCATCTGTTTCTTGATCAATCAGTAGTTTATGAAGCTCATTCCTTTTTTGAATCTAGCAGATCCAGCAGCTGCCTTTGGTCTGAATTGCTATACAACCAATGGTCTCCCTTATGGATAAAGTTTTAAATAAGCTGAATTGCGAAGAATTGCTGTTTCTTTATGATAGTATAACAGTTCCTAAGTTTTCTTGTTATGGTATCCTAGGAAAGAACAAAATCTTTCGAGCTTGGACTATGTTTACAAGGAGTTTTCAGATTAAAATCAGATAACTTCAAGGCCAAGTTTCTTAGCTACTATCAGCACTTAAAGTAGTTTAACAGGAGGATGTCAAATAGCCACAAACTAGTGCTTCTGTGTGAATGACTTTTAACATTAGTTGAGTCCTCTTAGCTATATTTTTCATTAACAAATGCTAATTTTGATGGATTATACAGAAGCTTTATTCTTCTTCAGGGAAAATAGTTAAATCTATGCCTAGTGGTGGCAAAATAGTTAAAAGAAAACCGTTAACCAACCATATTATCCACTAAAAAATGAGTTGGATAATAAATTGTTTAAGAATGTGTCAAATCTGGATAACAACCATATTATCATCTAGAAAATGGATAACCAATGGATAAATAACGAGTTTAACTTTTACATTTTGTAAAACCTCAAATTGGGGATTCCTCGAGTTTAGAAGACTAGTAATTCTCCCAAAAGTGATCATATTCAAGAAGTCATGGATAATATGATTACCCATATTATTCGCCGGTTAACCCATTTTCATCCATATTAATGGGTCGGGTCGGATAATTTATCCGTTTTTTCATCACCTATTTTTGACCGGAAGCATATCCGACCTGAGCCACCCATTTGCCACTCCTACTTGTGATCCTCTATCCGAAGTCTCATTTGTGCATTAGTTAACTAACGGAATTGAGTTTGATTAGTCAGGGGATGAATCTACATAAACCAATTTATGATACTTCAATTTAAATTGAATGATACAGCCGTAAAATCATCTCTTTTTGTGCCCTCCAGAATTTGAGAGAGTTGCCGTACAACAATACATTTCAAAAACAAAGACTCGCCAAGTATAATGTAGGAAAAGAAAATTGTTTGACTGCCGTTTTCTTCACAAGTTTGACATCTTAACCTTGATCCCTCTGTACTCTGATAGAACAACATCCTTGAAATTTTATACATGGAAATTTGGATATTTCTAGAAAGAATTATGTCGAGGCTGCGGTCAAGCCCTGAATTAGGCAGCAGCACCAACTGGTTGGGCAGCCTTAAGCCTTGAAGATCCATAGAGTGTTTCTTCAAAGCGGATAATCTCATTCTTGGAACCGTATGCTACTTGAGTTCTCTCATCAAGAGTTCCTATCACCTTGTCTAGAACTGACTGTTTCCCATCGCTGCTATAACCTCCAGCTTTCTCTATCAAGAATCCTAAAGGTGCAACTTCAAATAGCAGTCTCAGCTTGGCTTTCGCAGTTGGAGATGTCACATTTGTGAAAATACCTTTCTCCTTCACAATTATCTGCACATTTGACAAGAAGAACAAGTATGAATTAACTGTTAAAAAGTATTTGAGCTCGAAAGATTACTTAATCAAATTACCTGGTTAACATCAGGCACCATTCCTCCAGTGTATCTCAACGTGTATTTCTCTTTGACATAGTAATCGATCAGCTGTTGTAAAGAGTAAACGTCGTAACAATGAGTGATGTTATTGGAATAGATACTAGGTAGGCATACAAATGTAATTAGTTGAAAAGAAAACTGAATATTGATAGTCAAACTTTGGCATAATCAGCATTGTCAAATGTAGCTCTCAAATTTCCAGGGGAAAACATTTTTCCTTCTCCAATTTCTGTTGTGTCCTTGACATGTTGCCATTTCCCTGACAATCAAATGAAACATGGTTAGAATCTTGAGATAAGAGGAAACCAACTATGTTTGGATTTGTGAATTCAAATATATAGGTTTAAAAGATAGCCTCTAGCTGCATTATCTTTGAAAAGTTTGTTTACAAATTCCAAATTCTGTCAAGATGTCCTTTCAATGTTTATCTATCGTTGTTTCAAGAATAAGGATTGATGGATTTGAGATACTTTCTGCAGTTACTTTTATATTAAACTTTAATTGGACATAGTAAATGTAGTGAAATAGGAGCATATCGCGATATGTTAATGTTCAAACCTTCATCGAGGAGGAGGAATTCGTGTGTGCCAGGAACGTCTTTAAGAGCAAGAACATATGTAGTACGAGGTCCAAATATACCCATGGCCGCAGCGACTTGGTCTCTTCCTGTGATACCTGTTAACTTATCTCCAGGCCACACACCAAATATGGTTCCAACTGTGAAGTTTGTGTCTACAATACTTGATCCATCAAGTGGATCAAAAGCAACACTAAATCCTCCTGTTCTCATTTTGGCACAAAAATTTCATCAGCTTTGTAGTATATCTTTATGAAAAGTACTTAGTGCTAAAGGAATATCTATTAATTAAAACAAACCTTCAGCAGGGCCTCCCATGTCTTGGAGCTCAGGGACTTCCTCAGAACAAGCATATTTGCAGACGTGTGAATAAGTCAAGGCCTAAACATAATGCCTTTTTAATTTTGTCAAACTGTGATGAAAATTAAAAATTGTATGCTTATTGATGGAGTATATAAGCAGTGATCGTACGTCGAAAAGGAGCTTGTTTGCAAGCATATCAACAGCGAGCTGCTCATCTCCAAAAGAGTTGACACAAGCTGTTCCTCCACAAGAAGCTGTTCTTACTTTAAAGGAAATTGTTCTGAGTGCTTCTCCCATACATAACATTAGACTGATCAGACCCTTATCTGATGTTGATTTTGTAAGAAATTCTTCCTGCCACACACACACACACACATATATATAGAGACCAAAATCAACAACAACAACAACAACCCAGTATAATCCCACTTAGTGGGGTCTGGGTAGGGTAGTATGTACGCAGACCTTACCCCTTGGGTAGAGAGGTTGTTTCCAAATAGACTCCCGGCATCCTTCCCTCCAAGAACTTCCCAAATTACTCTTGGGGAGACTCGAACTCACAACCTCTCTGTTGGAAGTGGGGGTTGCTTACACCGAAGCAACCCCTGTTGTCTTATATAGAGACCAAAATCATTACTTATTTTTATGAGATCCACTTTCTTTAAAAATTGACAAACTTACCAGGCTATCACCAATCTCACATTTAGTCACTAGCGAATAGCTTTTAGTCTTAGAAACATTGAGTGATGATTTAGGGGCAACGTGCAATGATTCCCCAAATAAAGAGCTTGATTTCAGACTCTGCAACAAAATCACACTTCCATTGTTATTAAATTTTAACGCTATATACTCCCTTACTCCAAAAATACAACCAAATATATATAATATGTACCCTGATGCTGAATAATGGGGAAATGGACCTAGGAGCTGCTAGTGCAGTAGTTGAATATTGTTGAGAAGAAACATTTGGGAGGAGAGCTGCACGTGCGCTGCACGTGACACTAGTCTCCATTATTGTGAATTAAGCTTTTACACTGAGGAAGAAGAAAATATGCAAGAGACTAAAGTTTCAGCCTCTAATTGTTTTGGTGCATGGAAACAGGGGCAGTGGGGGAAATTAAAGAATTGGAGATAAGCAGTTAATGAGATGGTGCCACGTGGATGATACTGTACAGATTAAAAGTGTATGGGATGAGATTAATATCACTCGCAAATTTGTGGCACAAATATCAAAAGAAATATGGTTTCGATGAATGGTGTCCCATTTCATTTTGTTTTTACTCCTACTAGGCCATTTGGATTTTGGCATGGCCTTATTACTTGTTACGCTCCCCATCATGCTATTAGAGTTTAGTGTCTTTTGGAAGTTGGAATAACTAAGGGGAGTATACATTTTATATTTCAACCGAACGTTATATTTGTGACATTATGGATCATATGAATATTCATGCATGCAAAGAAGCATTAGAGTTAAATAGTCACAGGCCATCCGAGTGCACTGAATATTTTTATTTCATGGTGGTATTCTTGTTCAATATTGGCACGCACAAATAGAGAGACAAGTTTTCTTCGTCTAGTTGAACTTATTTCGTATATAATGTTTACGTATGTTCTAAATAATTAATATAATAAATATATTAAGGTCATATTCATTTTGAATCTACTGACTCTAGATTCTAAATGAGCCTAAGCACAAAGCATTGCTTTTCTTATTTTTATTTTTTCATGAAACTATTGCTAACTCAATGTACAACCTCCATTTCGTTTATATGGTGTCAAACTCTTTTGTCACGTCCTTAGTCTCAAACTAAGCGCAAATGCAGCAGTTGATAATTTGCTCATAATTTTTGTATGCCAAGTCAGCCTAAAATACTAAACTCTAAGATCTCTAAGGGAATTTTAGAACACAAGAGAATTGCCAAATGAAGCTTTTGTATTAGAGAAGACTTGATTGTTTTGGTTGGTGAGTTACAAACGAATGCCCCCTATTACACTAGTCCCTTAGGGGCTAGTGTGTAACTAATAATTATTCTATGGGTTCTTCCATATTTACAAATAAGTACACCCTTTAGAATTTTCTACATGACTAGAACATTTGAAGGTTCAAAAGAGTCTTCCTATAAAATCTGTAAATATCTTGAGTTTTCCCAAGGAAACTTTCCATAGTTCTAGAATATTCTACCAAGAGCTAGTTTCAGCTTATGTAACCCTTAACTACACATGGCAAGTATATGTGCCAAATAATCCTATGTGGCATGATGACATGGTGGATCATCACACTCTCCCCCACCCAATTGTGTGCTGCCCACGACAAAAATCATCAACACATACTCACGCATCTCGCCTTGACGCCGACAGAGATCTTTGTCCATTAGCCATGATGCTCTATAGAGCGGTTCGCCTTCCCATATCATAAGGTACTTGTCAGCTTTCTTCTTGCCCTGTTAGTAGTTTGGACGACTTGCAATTATGGCCTCGGTCCTTCACCCATTGGATGCCTCTCCTTACTCTTGGCCTGAATCTCCTCATGATCGACCAAGTTTAGCAGTTCTCAAGCATCAGATCTATGCTTCCACTCCCTATTTGGCTGCTCTCCGTGGTCCTAGACTTGCTAGCAAACATGATCCCTCTGCTTGGTGCATCGTATAAGTGCGATAGCGTGCCATCACTTTGTAACTCGCCATTCTTTTCAACTATGTTCGCCAAACATTTCTTGCTACCACCATGATGCATTTGCATGGAGCCAAGATAGGCTTTGGAATACCCTACTTTTGGCTTATATTCCAAGCGCATCCCCCGCAATGCAGGCGGTCCCTCATGTGTCACCCTTGTGGGCCTGAGCAAAGTTTTCTGATCATTGCTGCAAGCTTCCCCAACTCTGGACATTCACTTGCCCGATGTGGTTCTTTATAGAATTAGCACCCTCTTTTAGGTAAGGTACTCGTTACCATTTTCCGGCCCCTTACCATTTTTCTTAGACCCTTGTCATTGATGAGATGGCCTCTTTCCAATGCCCTTATATACCTTGTCTATGCATTTCTTGTTGTCCTTGTCATGATCTCATCCACCCCACTCGGAGTTATCCCCTTTCGACTTGGAAGGCTCCATCTTAAAGTCAGCGAGAGACCCAACTACTGTTATGGCCTCGTCTATGTTGGATACTTGATGTTTTCTTAACTCCTGTTTTGCCCAATTTTGCAACAATCCATGAAGCAGAAGAGGAAATCCTCCTCATACAATGTCAGTATTTACATCATCTATGGCGTTCATCCCTGCATTCAACTTCATCGCCCAGTCTTTATCGAGCGAGACTGTTATGCCCCGACCTCAAGGAGCGCGACCGATGCTCAACCGAGATTACTCGGCATAACAATCATGCTTGATTGCCTTTTACCCAATTCCTCCATAAATAGAGAGAAGATAAATATATCTTGTTAATTAGACAATGAAGAGTTCATGTGAACAACACCAATTGATCACCACTAGTTACTTCAATTTAAAATCTCAAAATACATACACTTTCATAGTTTGAAGTGGAACAAGTAATTCAAATACACCATTGCTATTTTTAATTTCCCAGCACCAATATACAACCCACATTTGTGTCTAAGAATCCTCTAATTAATACAAAAGAGTACTATGATAGTGTTGGTAATAAGGCCCGGGCTATAGCTCAAAACATACTACACAAGGAACAAAAGATGCACAACCCGTAAATGAAGTGGGCTCACCAAGTCATTTAGGAAGAGGGTGTACCGCTATCACCGATCAATATCAGTTGATGTGGAACCACATGCATCCATTAAAGACGTCGTACCCTCGACAAAAGGCACGTTAATACATCTGGAATAGTACTAGTATGAATGACTAAAATCATCTCAATAGAATGAGTAAATATGCAAGGAAGAACAATCATAGAATCAATGGGATCCTCAAAAAATACCAAAACATCAAGTTAGGAGCAAAAGTTTTCAAGTAAAATTCTATATTTTAGGTTGGGAGATATTTAGCACTGATATACCATCGTGTCTTAGCACGGAGTCCGACCACGGCCTGATCAGCTAGGTTGTCTCACCCAAGACACTCAATCACAATCACTATCTCAACCAAAATTTCCAAGCACAATTACCAGCATTTGTACGACATGGTGTTTGATCTTGACTCGATTGGCTAGGCCGTCTCACCACAATGTCGTATGGTTCGACATCACCATTTTCTAGAAATCATATAATCCAAATAAGGGGTAATAATCTCATCACATCAATCTTATCCCAAATAGCAAAATAATTAAAATCTACTCCTACACCGGCACGTGTAGTTTTGGGGTTCGGTTATATCAACCTACCCTTCCTTGGTGACTAACAAGACTCCGAAAGTGTTTATTATTTAAAGTACTTTCAGCTAATTTCAATATCTTTGACACGTCTCTTCATTTCATTGGCACTAGTGGCCCAAATGTAATATCATTCTCGGCACGTTGGCCGCATTTCAAATTTCATGCTCACCTCTTTCACTTTCAAACATCATCATAGATTATCAACAACAAGACATTTCTATTCAAGACTTTAAGTAAGCATGTGAGCAAATATGACTCTTAGGAACATTGAAATTTCTTACACAATTTGGCATAATTGCATTCATTTGAAACATAACTTGAAGTCATAACATGTTAATGCACAACCCATACTCAGATTACATTCCCGAATGATAATACAATTACATAAGAGCATTAGGATCATATTTTGAACCTATATCTTTCGACACAAAGCTTATTCAAAATAGTCAAATTTATAATGAACAACTCAGGACTTATAGGAATATCGCAGGATTTAATTTTAAGAGAGAAGTTTAGCCAACATACATCACTTGAGCTTTCCTTGAATTACTGCAATGATCCAAAAATCTTAGAAACTTTGATCTATTTAGAAATGTAACAAAATTGAACCATAATTAGGAAAAAGTTCATGGGTTCGGTTCATTTTATTATTTCATCAAACAGTATGAATGCAAATTAGCTACAAGGTCCTTCTACAAAATTGCCTTCACCCTACAACCAATTCAACACCAAGGGTTCACTCAAACTAGTTCACTGACCTTCCCACTACCTTTGTTGGTACATGCATGCATGTGGATCAACTTTCACACCTAAGAATTGCTTTTCTCATTATCTATTTTTCAGTTCAATCCCGAAATTGAGAGCTAAGAAGTAGAATCTTACCTTTTGGATGAAGACCTAAAGAGCTTTCCTTGTGAATTCTCTAATACTTGAGCAAGGATTAGACAATTAGCTTAGAGATTTCTCCTCTCACTCTAGGGCATTTCTTCTCTGTAGAAATATCAAATTTTCTCTTCACAATGGTCTTTTATGTCTATTTATTGAAATAGGGTGAGATTACAAAATATAAAAAAATAGACCCTTCGATTTCAACTTTGCGATCGCAGAGTGGATCGCAGAATAGGTATGCGATTTGAATAAGGGATCGCAAATCACTCCCCAAAATTGGGCTGCTCGGTTCAGGTCTACGGCAAGTCTACGGTCCACAGACCAATTCTGTGATAGCATAATGCGCTGCAGAATCTCCCTCTAGAAATCTTTGTGCTGGTTCTCTGATGGATTGTGTGGCCAGCAAAATAGTTATTCTTCCGCATAAAGGTGCTCAAAATTTGTTCAACTTCAGCTTCACTCCACGCCCGATCTTCAACCCACAAAATGGTTTTAAGGTCACATAGTGCAGAAACTTCATGTTCTAAAGAATCATTTCTTCAATGCCAGAGCCACAGCAGGAGCACGCACCCAGGCCTCTGAGGAAGAAGAGGAAGATGCCCAGCACTGAGGGAGTAGTGATTGAGCTGGCATAGATTCAGGTGGCTCCCTCCAGTGATGTACCAGATATTCAGTTGGTCAAGCAGCAAGACCCTATCCCAGCAACATAGCAGCAGCAGGCCGGGAACCAGTCTAAGGTTCCCGTCCATAGAGAGGATCAGGGGACCACTAAGGATCCTATGCAGACGGACCAGGCCTAGGGAGCCCTCTATACCCTTTATCTGATATTTTGTTCTTGTTTTGGTAGTTGGCATTGGGGATAATGCCAGCTCTTATTCGTGGGGGTGCTCCCTACTTTTTATTTATTGGGATGATTGTATTTAGATACTCCTTTTATGTTTTTGATTTGATTTTCTAGTTGGTCTGTATATAAATGTACATTCTAACTACTTTTATCGTATTTTTCATCTTAGTTTATATATAAAGTTGCTTTATGTATATATCCATCCTCAGTTGTAAATTCTACTCCCCCATTGTACATATTCGTTCAGTTTTTTTCTATTTTCGCAAAAAAAATAATTTATTTTTAGATTCAGAGATAGGCTCATAGCTTTTGTTTTGTTTTTGGCGTTTTCAATAAGCTTGTGGTTTCTTAATGCCACGGTTCTTTCCAATGGTGGAGTGTTGTGCTAACTGAGTGGATCTTCCTAATGATAGATGGCGTGATAACCTTCTTAAGGGTTTGAGTCTATTTTTGCTTATTTTTTTCTTTTTGATTTTGATATTTCGTAGTTAAGGGTACCTTAAGCAAAGCTTCACTTAGGCCTAACATATCTACCTTTGATCCTATAGTTAAAGATGTAATGTTGTGTTAGTATGGTGAAAGTCGTGGCCTTGAGACTCTTGTGTTGACCAAACAACCATCATGTTGTCATTTTGACCATTGTGTGCTTGAATCTTAACTAAGGTCGTTGTGGGACCTTGACTAGATGTCTTTTGCAATCCTTGAGTGTGTGTGGTGAGAATTCGAATTGTCAGTCCAAGTCCCGAGCCGATGGTCTAGAACTGGCCCTAAATGTTTGTTGAGGTGAAACCCTAGGTGAAATTTGACTTGAGATGTGATTATAAGCTCTCCTTGATCCAAATGCTAAGTTGAACAATTCCATAGCCTACCAATAAAATGATTCCCTAGTTAACCCTTTTGAGCCTTGAACCTTTTTCTTTCAAGAACCAAAGCTACAAGCCTATACCCGTTATTCATAATACCCTGTCTTGGCACCCAAATCATCCCTTGAGTAAATGGCAAATATCTAAATTTGGGGGGAGAGACTAGAAAGGCAATGTGGTAAAAAGGTACAAAAGCAAAATAAAATGAAGGAAATGAAAAGGAAAGAAAAGGAAATATAAAAAGAAAGACCAATGTGAATAAGAATAAAAAGGGGATTCAAATAAGACAAAAGTGAAAAAGGTGTGGAAAAATTAGAAGTAGGAGAAATATTTTAAATTGCATAAGAAAGACTGACAATGTGTCTCTCTAACCCCTTAAAAAAAAGTGAATACTCCAATGAGTCAAGAAAGTGTGTCAAAATGAATCAAAAAGAAGAGCTTAAGGGAAGATCGAACCCACTTGAACAAAAACATATCATACTCTTACCTAAAGCCTTCACAATGACTTCACAAAAGACCTATATGATGTTTAGTTGAAGGGAACCTACATTAGTGGATACTTATATAAGGGGCAAGCATATGGTACTTAGAGCCGGGCTTGTGACCTTCTTTTTGAGAGAGATGAGTGAAGGTCCATCAACCTCGGTTTATATGTCAATACTCTAAAAGGTGAGGTTCGCTTAGAGAGAGTTGAGGATGTATGATTTTGGGTTCCACAATGACCAAAGTAATTGAGAGAAGTTCCTTGATGAAATGTGTCAACTCTTGATGCTCTTGTGTCACACTTGATCTACAAGTTTTCAAAGTTTAAATGTGTTCATTCGTATTGAGGGAAATTGCTAGTCCTTGTTGAGGTTACTTTAAGATAGCTGGAATTACTTGGATGTTTTCTTTAAAGGGTGGGTCCTATTTTAGCTGCTTGAGGACAAGCAAAGGTTTAAGTTTGGAGGAGTCTATAAGTAGGACTTTAACGTGTTTTATGCCCCTACTTCCCTATGCTTAGAGTATAATTTTCAACAAAATAGTCCCAAAATACTTACAGGTTATGCTTGATTATAGGTTTGAGCTATAAAGTAACGAAATGTCAAAGATCGTCTCAAAACGGAGTGAATCCTGCTCAAGTATCAAAGGCCAAGTGGACCAGTGGAATAGGAACCTAGTGCACACCACACAATTATGCATGAGACTGCACTAGAGGAGTTCAGAAAAATGCAAAGTCAAGATTGAATAAATGCGGCCTCAATTGGATTTACGCTGCCCGCGTCCAGCTCATATGGCCTCATCATTTTGTTATGCGGTCCGTGCCAAGATGGTCAGAGAAGATGGAGTTTTGGGCAGAGTTCAGCCACGCGCCCGCGGTCATCATCAAGTGGTCCGCGCTAAACCTTTATACGGTCGCGCCATATCATTACGTGGTCCGTGCTAACCACTTCAGATAGATGAAAATGAAAGTCAAACCAGTCAGCGCGGCCGCGGTCGTAATTGTGCAGCCCGTACTGACCCCGCAGGGGAAATTTTATCCGATTTTTCTAGCCCACTATAAATAGAATATTTTACCATTTTTCGGTTAAGTTTTATGTACTAAACAAAGTTGCACTCGTGAGGACCAACATTTTAGCCTATTTTGGCATCTTAGCTTTAATTTTTCCATAGATTCTTGTAGTTTTACTTTAATTATTAATTAATATGGTTATTTCATCTTCTATTTCTTATGTTTCTTCTTCAATTATGTCTAGCTTAACCCATTAGCTATGGTTGTGGCCCAACCCTAGTGTGGGTAATTGATGGGTGTTGCTTTCTAATTATAGATTGATATTGGATATTTGTTATTTGGGTTAATTTTATGCTTTAATTAAGGATTGGTGGTTGCAAACATTGATTCTCGCTTAGTGGGTTTTGACACTTGTTGAGAAAGAGAATTTATGATCCCAAAATTGACTCAAAAAGGAATTGGGATGGACCCATGAGAAATGACAGTCCCAATTAATGGGTTAAATCTCGAGAGAGTAATCACCCTATTTGAACTCTAGTTGTTTGGTATAATTGGCCTACTCAATTGATCTCGAGAGAGTCAATTGGAAAAAATCGCTCTCTCTACCGAGAGGTGTGAGAGTGGGTATAATTGTGTAATGGTTATAACATAAATCCCAAATATGTCAATCAGTTATTAGTAGTTTCTACCCGTTATTTAACCACCTAGGTGATGCCACAACCATAGTGCCTTTCTCCCTATTAGCTACAACCAAGCAATATTTTCTTAGCATAATTTAGTATTAATCTTTAGTTCATAATAGCAATTATTAATACAAAGAAGACCTAAAAATATTACGAGTGCAATTAGAAGTACAAACGCAATTCTAGGCTAAACAGACAATACAACTCCATTCCAAGCTCCTGTGAAAATTCGATCCCAAACCACTATTCGGGTAAAAGTTATTAGCGACCCGCTCTCCCTATATTCATTTAGCGTTGAGTCAGCAGCGATCAGCAAGTAATATAGAGAAAATTTCTCTAGTTTATCTTCAATTGTAACCATAGAAAGCCTAAATTATCACTTCTGGTGATCATAAGCATATACCACTTCTGGTGGTTAACAAAATTTAGTTACAATAAGATACACTTCTGGTGGTTATATATTTCTTGCAAACTCTGCTGGAGTTTAAGTGGATCTAACAATATTATCCACATAATAATCCTTTATTAAGATAATAAGGATAAAAATAAATACCAAAATAGGTAATGTATATGTAACATATGACCAAGCAATATTAAGATATAAGCAAAAGGCCCAATTAATTTACGCAAATTTGGCCACTCCATATGTAAGTAATATCTATATTACTACTGCCAAAAGAAAAACCCATCACTTCAAGCATACATTCAGCCTTATGATGCTCATAATGAACAAGATCTAACCACGAAACATAAGAGTGTCGCCTCACATCGGAGCTAAACACCGAAATAGAAATTAAATTCGAAGTAAGTGCTCAAAATGGAAGAGTCTCATGCTGATAACGTGTTATAAAATAAAGACTTTAAAGTAAAGAAACCAAAGTCAAGTATAGGGAGAGTGAGATTGATATATTATTCAACTTCAAACTGATGTACATAATGAACCGAAAACTTCTCTATTTATAGAAGAAAGGAAGCAGCTGTGAGACTTTTTAGGACAGCTCCAAGGTTATAAGCAACTGCAAGGCTTTTCTTGATCTGCTTGTAAGCTGTCTGCATGAACTGCTTGCAACCTGCATGTTTAATAAGAAACTGCTGCAAATCATTTTATTGAGTTGCTTGCAACATGTATGCATCAACTGCTTGTAAATAAACTTTAATGGAATACCAAATGGATAATCTTCTTCAGGAAGATTATCTGTAGCGGAGTATCAAATTAACATTTATTGTTTCGAACAATAAAAGAAGAAGGAGAGTATTGCATAACAAAGTAGAGAGAGCGACTTCTTGTTCATATTGGGATTAATTACAATGGAATAGAACCCTCTATTTATAGGGAGAAGTTGACTTAGCCACCAAGTAATAAACCCTAGAATCTCTCTAAATATGGACATTCACCATATATAGAATTCTATTTATAAAACTCCCCCTGAATATCTATTCAACAATTAATGTGCCTCATTAAAACCTTAACTAAATAAAACACATTAGGAAAAAAAATTCTAGAGAAGGAAAAATAGTACACATAAAAAAATACGCCTTTTGGTTGCCTCGTTAAAAACCTTGCAAGGAAAATCAAGTGGGACAAAGTCCTGTAAGGGAAAAAGAGTGCAACGCGCATTAATTTCCCCTGATGAGACCATCAATTCACACCCTTGAGCCTTCGCATCCCAATCTTGTGCACCATCTTCAAAAGATTGTTTATAGAGATTTGATAAATAAATCAGCCGCATTAACAACGAATATGTTGAACCTTGAAGTCATCATTCTTAATAGATGTATTGTCTTTATATGATCTTGTTAGAATCGTCATTCCATATTTTCACATAGAGGTGGAAACTCTTGCTATCGTATTATCATGACTACGGTTATAGCAAGATACATTTATGCATAAATTGCACTGAAGAAGTGGTACTTCAAGATCAATAATTGTATATTCTTCAAGCAATTTATATCCTTCATGGATTATCATATAAGTTAAGTCATATAATAGACTTTAATTAGATGCATATCAAGTTCTCATGTCATGCTAGACAAATAAGATATCGAAAACTGATTGCACACATCATTGAATTTATACTTTTAAGTATCTGAACAATATAGACAAAATTATATGTCTTTCATATGAAATCAATTCTATTCAAATTGTGTCTCTTCCATTTGGTCAATATTTTTGTGTCTGTTTTAACAACCTTAAGATCCTCATCTATACTTAGCGCTATGATAGATGTCGTCGATAAACATTTTATATCGGTTCCAATATTTATTCATAAAGATAACATAGAGATCTCTTCATTCATATATTCAGGTACCTGAATCTCTCATGAGATTTTATGAAGTGTTATGTCATGTGATCTTCTAGATCACTTGCCTCCTTATTATGGTCACTTTGATCATTTGCTCATCTTCTTTATCAAAAAGTTCTATTTTACACCGATTTGTCTATACGCTTTAAGCGTACCATAGACTTTGTCCTTATAGACTTTATGAGCATTTGCAATGAGAATATAGTTACTTTCTTTGGGTCAGCAAATGCGTATGGCATGCTTTGCAATATATTGCAAACGAATAATCTTTTTATGAACTTCAAGTTCATATTATGATATTCGAGGATCTATATATACAAATGATAATCCATTCCACGTAACTTTTTCTCAAGTGTTTATCATGCCTTCCCCTCTTGTTAGAAAAACTAACTTGTTTTCTCAACTTTGGGAATCCATCTTTGTGTATTATCGTGTTAATATACACTGCACATCAATAATAATAAGATGAGATTATTTGGTTCCTGACCCTGAACCATTTATGAGGGGAGAATATAATATACTTTCGTATACAATGTATATCAAACTGATATAGATAACTTTGTTCTCATAGGAAATAGTTTTGCTATTAAGTGGAGGCACTCAATAAATTATTTTGCTAAACCAGTTATTATGTAAACCAACTTATCAAGATGAACTTCTTGAATAGAAAATTTAGAAATTATACTCGAAATTAAACTACTGAGCAAGTTACTTCGCAGGCACCGACCAGGTTGCGGGTTAATAATAATTGCACATGTAACCATATCATAGATGTATCTTATGTGGCATACACGGCAGGTGAATGGGCCCATATTCATCTTTGATATTTTCAGCATTCATGGAATTCAATCCCAATTTTAGTTGGTCGATTAATTAATGAGAACAATCAACACTAGAGAATTCATAAAGAACTTTCTAGTTCTTTAGTATTTACCCATGTAAATTCTCTATTATTTTTGCACATCATACTTAAATTGATATGGCTAACCCAAATGTCAACTGAATAAATTATCAATATTGATAAAGTTCAGATTTACACCATGACATGCGCAATTATCAATAAACTTCAAGTTTATTATGATGAGTTTTTATATGAATAAACATCCACTTTATTGTGGTATTCACTTGTTTATGTAGTACAAACTGGAAAATAAAGCGGGTAACTTTTCACATACATATTACCCCGCTATAAGTTGTAGTAATAGAATATATTAAATCTTTTCTTTATTTTTAGTCTCAATATAATCAACCGCTTTCGCATATACTTTGGAAACTGAATATGTTTCTTTTGGACTTACTCCAACACAATACCTTATTGGTAATCAATTGTGTTTCTCCAAAATAATATAATTGGCTCTTAAAGTTGTACCATTATGGTCATGTCAAAATTATATGCAATATATGTTTCTTGCATTATTATTCATAAATCAGATGTTATCACATTCACATCATGAATGGACCATAATCATCTATATGTGCTTTATAAAATCTCACGTCAAATTGATGACAGACATTACTTTCACAGGGTGAATGATTATTTTGAGAATCCTTATTATTCTCAATATCACAATAATGACGATTATAATTTCGTATATTGTCACGTCCACATCCATTGACACATTCATAGTAGTAATTTTATCTTCGTTCAGATTTATCACATACTGCTATCACATTCTCTAAAGGGAATGAGAATGGAACAAATTTAATTGGACGGATTTTCAATTCTTTGCCCACAATTACATATGAATTTGATCATGGCAAGACATAGAAATTTTACCACTTCATGTGAGTGTATTTTCTTACAAACTCCATTAGAGTTATAATCAAACTTTGTTGTCTTTGCTTGTATATAAAATCAAATTATAGAATTTCAAGAATTTGAAAGAGAAAAGTAAAGTACTTACCTTAAATCCAGAAGTTCATACAACAATTAACAATCATTATACTCAATCCAAAGCTTGTACTCAATTGTTAGAGTCTCTTGCTGATAACGTGTTGTGAACAATAAAAGAAGAAGAAGAAGAGTATTGCAGAATAAAGTAGAGAGAGCGAATTCTTATTGATGTTGGGATTAATTACAGTAGAATAGAACCCTCTATTTACAGGGAGAGATTAACATCTCTCTAAATATGAACATTCACCATAAATAAAATTCTATTTATAACATCTACAATATAATTATTTTTGTAAAAAATACAGTAATTCTTATTTAGAAAACCATTTTTTGGTTGAACTTGTAAACCTGCAGGTTCACCACTTTCGACGCGTGGCTCTCTAGCTTAATGTCCATTATTTCGACTGAAATGGCCATTTTTCAAATTGACGTGGAATCATGGGATGAGGATTCACAAGCGTTTCCTACAGCTTCAACCATCAAATCATTTTCTCCTCTCTCTTATAACCGCCAGAGTACCCTGCAACCAATTGAACCAACTATTGCTAACATGCGCTAATGCGTACCCTACGCGCCTTCTCTCTTTCCCTCCAATTCTCCACTCTCTGCAATTAGCTGAATGAATAAAGTAAGCAAAAATTTCCCTGCAAATCCTCACGTTTTCAAAATGCTTCCCTCCTTCAGAACTCCCCTTCTCTCTCTCTTCATTCTTTCTCTCTTACTCTCCCCTTCTGCCGCCGTACCAACCACCACTGTCGGCTTCACCTACTCCCCCGCCCCCAACTCTCCACCGCCGGAGCACGTCGTCACCGCCCTTCAGTCACTCAAAATCCCAGCCGTACGACTCCTTAATCCCAGCCCAAGTTTAATCCGAGCATTTTCTTACTCCAACATTTCTCTTCTCCTCACCGTCCCCAATTACCTCGTCGGCTCCTTTGCTTCCAATCGTTCCGCCGCTACTCTCTGGGTTTACAACAATGTGCTTCCATTTCATCCTCGTGCTCGTATTTCCCTCATCTCCGTCGGTTTCGACGTCATCACTTCCCCTACTTCCGGCGGTTCCGACCCTTCGGTCGCCGTAGTCCCCGCCATGCGGAACCTGCACCGTGCACTGAACGACCTCGGAATTCGCACCGTCTCAGTTTCCACTACTTTCTCCTTCATCAACGTGATTACGACGGCGTTTCCTCCATCCTCCGCCGAGTTCCAGGAGCCGGTCAGCTCGCTAATCATCAGGCCTGTGCTTCAGTTTTTGGAGGAAACTAACTCGTCTCTCCTGGTGAATGCGTATCCGTACAATGTTTATAGACTCCACGGAGAGATTCCAGTCGGTTTCGCTTTGTTTCAGGAAGGCCCGTTCAACTTCCGTGATGACGTTGTTACGGCCGTTCGTTATCATAACCTGTTTGATATGATGGTTGATGCCGTGATTGCTGCCATGGCGGTTAGCGGTTACGAGAATGTTCCGTTAATTGTGACGGAAACAGGGTGGCCAAGCGATGGAAGCAGCTATCATGAGCACGTGAATAATGGTGTAAGGAATGCAGAGGAGAGCCAGCTGTACGCGGAGATGTATTTACAGGGGCTGGTTTCGCATTTGAAATCTGGACTTGGAACTCCGCTCAGAAAGGAAGGAGTTTCTGAGGCTTACATTTACCAGTTGTTTGATGAAAGTGAAACGAAGCAGCAGAGCAATTTGAGTAGTGCTCAAGGTGAAATTACAGGGCAGTACTGGGGAGTGATGTACACCAACATGAGCATGAAGTACAACATCAATTTTGACAGTGCTGATCGGAACTTGAGAAAGCTTGGTGTACTTGTTCCCTCGATTCATCTTCTGTGGCTTCTTTCTATGCTTGTTCTAGCTTCATCGCTCTCATGAATAGTAGTGGAAGAAGCCTTGCTTAGTTTCTTGATGTTAATAATAGAATGCATAAGGAGGGAAACTGAACTGTAAGAAATATAATTTTCCTTCTTGAACAAAATCTATGATTCTTGCTTATATTCTGATGGTTGTATACACATCAAGGATACTTGTCTACGTCAAGATTGCAGTTGCTTCTCCTTGATTTCAGATCTATGTTGGTTTGCTAAGGGTTCTTTTCTGATATGATTTAATGCCTTTTCAGTTTTGTCTTTCATGATAATTGGTTTGCATTGAAATTGATCCCTTCATGATTACTGAAGTTGCAAGATTTTTAATTTTCACAAAAGTGAACATTGTAGCCACAGTTGAAATTGCATGATAAGATAGAATATTTACTGTACATCACAGCAAAATAAGCTTAAAGTACATGAAAAATCACAATAAATACATCTCAATATGAATTACTGAATTGTGACTACATAACTAAAACTTGAAAGTATGTGCCGATAGACAACTAAACTTGAACATAGACAACTAACTATTTACATGGATGCCAATCACTTTCAATCCCTTTGTCTGATGGATAGTTGAAAAGCATAACAAGCTCATCATTGAACGACATGTATAGAATGGCAATTGCGACCCCCAACAGACAATTGTTTCTGCCCATTTGTGAAGTGAAAAACAATTCTCCATTTCCCTCCACTCTATGTAGAAATGAAGAGCTAACGGGGGAGTAGTAACAAGTTATGTAGAGCACGAAACTGATGCAAGAATATATGTATACTTCTCCAAAATGTCTCCTCAGCAACTCAAAAGGCCAAGTATGTATTCAAGTCCAGCAAGCCACTAACCATTAACAGCTCCCTGAAAGCAACATATAGACATGATACAAAAATTCCCATCTTTATATCATTAACTGCAGAAACTTTCCGCACACCATTGTATCAAGAAGCCACAAGTATTACACACTATCCCCAATTTATATGACTTGCTTTCTGTTTTCAATGTTCCAAAACATTTGGCGTTATCTGACTAATAAAATCATTTAAAACATCTTTTATTGTTTCAACAGTTCAAATTGTTCAAGTTTCACCTCTTGTCATCAAACTAACATTTTAATTGTCACGGCTAATTAATACGTGATCAAGGCAACATCTACACTATGAAATGACTTTTCATAAGTTAAAGTTGGGATAGAGGGAGTATTTAAAAACCAGCCATCACATAGAACCTGAATATTGATTTAATAGATCATAGCATCATTGGCAAATTATTATGAAAAAGCAGAAGCACAGGCTCATTTTGCAGCACAAAACTGGCTAAGATAGATGATGCTGCCACCTAACATAAGTGCAAAAAATCATCTTGAGTGTTTGATCGAGATTATGCTTGCTTTTCTCATGATAGTACAGAGGGAAAGGTTTACCATTGCAAACTGTTGTTCACTAAAGGAATGATGGAAAACTGTCAAGTCAGGATCATCCTTGTGCTTGTCCCAGGCAGCTTTGAACTGCGAGCCCTTGGATCTTGACATTGAGGAGAAAAGATATTAAGAAAATGGAGAACTCATGAAGCAGAGAAAAACTATAACAGGAGAAAATAACTCATATCACATGCAGCAGGAGAAAACAAAGGCATGGAGCATGATATGTACTGATGGATCAATATTATTGTCTGAAGAGCAAGTTTTCTAATTTCTTCACGAGCAATTTTCAGCGCTGCCTCCTTGTATAGACTAACAAGCTCATCCACCAATCTGCATCACACCAATAGGTACAATTTAACGAAGTGCGTCAAGAACATATAGGAAGGTTTTACCTAAGTATTAAAGTTAGGGATGTTAATCCATAGTCAGTGAGATGGTTTTAAATATTGAAAAAAGAGGTCATCAGTTTAGATGCAAAACTGGGATTCAGTACGAAACAGTATATTGGATAACTTTTGGGTACTCCATTCTTCATATTCAAAGGAGATATAAGTAATATTCAGGGTGATTCCTACTTTTCCTTGTCCATAAATTTACCTTTCAATGTGTGGCGAATTCCTTATCCATGTCAACTTTACAACTGTTTTGATCCGTTCTAGAACCTGAAATAAAAATGAAGTACCAAATTGTTGCTAGTAATGACCTTTAACACAACACATCTTGTAAAAAAAAGTTTTGAAATGCAAAAGAAGCTTAACCCTTATATATTTTTACAAGTAGTCCGTTGACACCACAAAATTAAACTTAATCAGACTAGAGAAACGGAAACCACTAGAAAAGGAATTCAGAAAAATTATTCAGGATACAAAAAGGTAGCACGGCTGAGAGATTTAAAAGAATTTTATCACCTCTCACCAGTAGAACAGTTCTGTCAGCATCCGCATGCATCCACTTGAAGAAAAGGGGAAAAAGGCGCCTGAAATGAGCTAGCAGAACAAGACCAAGACCATTGAACAGTGGCTCAATATGCTGTAGCCATGCAATACGGCGCTCCTTGTTTCTTGGTTGCCTTTCCAAGTGGCTCAACATCTCATTCAACATTTCTTCATACCTGTGCGACGACATATTTGAAAGGATACATACTTGAAGTGTAAAATATTGGAAACGCTAATGTTCAAAGGACATGTAAATATATCAGCACACAAAGGTACCAATACCTTTTTTGTTTTTTGGATAATATTACCTTTCCACTTGTTTTTTGGAGAACACATAATATGAATATAGTTCTGAGTGAATCAACAGTAAAAGAAGGATAATGCTTTAGCATTTCACTGATAACATTTCCTCCGCAAATTTATGAGTAGAATGCCATTCTTAATCATGATTCATGTGTACATGTTAGCAAAATCTAAGAAGGATTCAATATATAACAGATAGAGGGCGCTCTACTATATGCTTCGATGATTACTTTTCTGGGTGAAAGTCACCATAAGTACAGACATTTGAACCACACGCTCCCATATGTCATCATCGGAATCAATATTTTGGTAACAAGCATCAAGAATTACATCTTCATAGCAACCAATCTCAGCAGCATTGACATTTTTTGCCAGATGTATTAAGCTAACCATGCCCCGTCCCTGAAGTGAGAGAACAAAAATTTGTCAACAGCCTAATGAAAACAAAAAAAGTAATATTAGTTCTGAGATGTAAATGTATGGCAGACAATTCCACTTGCCTGTAAAAATTAGAAATCCCATTTTAGCTTGAAGATGGATTACATCATGCTCCAAAATAAAGATAAGACTAAGAAGGCAAGACAAAAAGAGAGAGGTTCTACCAACATTATTACAATCAGAAGTCTTTAATAGAGCATCTAAGAACAAGCTTTTGAAGAGAAACTGAATACCTGATTCAATTGATGTTCTTTTTGTTGTCATCAGTCGTTATATGGGTCAGACATAAACCAAATCTCAGACGCGCATAAAAGCTTAATACTAGCTGGCTAACAATCGTTTTAAAGAGTGTATCCCTTCTAACAGTTCACAATGATTTCACCACAAGTCCACAATGCATTTCAAGGAAAAGACAGTGATATAGGAATTCTAAAAAAGCAAAATTTCCAGATAGAATATCTCATTATCCAATTATTTTACAGTATAAACAGACCACTGCAAGAATCAATCATTTACAGTAGTTACTAGAGGGTTTAACTGTTCTACAGTGATATAGGAATATTAGCTTAGTTTTAAACAAAGATCAACAAGTAAATTCCCATCTGATTGAACAGCAACAAATTTGTAAGACCAGCAATCATAAAAAGAACCCACCTTTACTTCAGATGACCAGTGATCAAGAGTCGCTAAGGCACATGGAATCACCAAAGAGCACACTTTTCCTAGGTGAGGATAATCCACCTACAAATAATAAATCTAGAACATTATGTTTCATCTCAAAAGAATTCTAACCACAAACCGAAAAAAGTTCGAGGAAATAAATATATTAATAAGTCTTCAACTACCAATTTAGGATAGACGCACCTGAGAAATGAACCATCTAAACTGATAAGCTGCAACAATGGCGTATGCCACTGGAACTCTAGCGCTTGCAGCTGATATCTCATCACCATCAATTGAGTTATCTATCGTGCTCTCCTTAATCTTGTCTTTTAGCAAAGGCAACAGTTGAGGCATTAACTGTATGGCCAACTTCTTCTCATTTGGGAGAGACTTCAAATCCCCATCCAGCTCGCCAATTTTCATTAACTCATTCCCACCAACTTTTTTAGCGTAAGCTACAGATAGGTCTTTGAAGGCAGAGGCCGCAGCTATAAATAGCAAATTGGGAACCCAAGAGAGCTGATTGTGAGTGGATTCTGAGGTAGAAGCCAATGCAGCAGAACATAAGCTAAAATCCGTTATTTTGCTGTGTATTTCAGTTTCCGAGAGTTCTGAGTTGGAAATCGAGTTGCTATAAGGTAGAAGGGACACTAGAATGGATTTGACAGAGATATTGGAACCCTCTGGAGATGTATAGCATGCCTTGGAGAGTGATTCTTTTATTGGCTCTGATAATCTATTACACTTTTTAAGGACACAGCGGAACTTAATCAAAGTATTCACACAGAACACAGGTCAAAAAGGATAGAATGAAGAGAGAAAGAAATGGTCTTACAGAAGCAGGTCCTCAATGAGAACTTTGAGAGACTTTGACATCCTTCCCCTGGTTTAGATCTTCTCTCTTCTAATTGCTAGGGCTCGAATACTTTAACTAGTCCTCTGTCACCATGACAACCTGTCCATTTTTGTTTATGTAAATTTAAGTTGTACCAAAATACTTTGGGGTGAGAAGTATGATCACACTAAACTACTTTTACTACCAAAAACCTGCCTAGAGGCAATAATAATGAATTTTCTTTAAACAACAACAACCCAGTATAATCTCATTTACTGGGGTCTGGGGAGAGTAGTATGTACGCAGACCATACCCCTACCCTTGGGTAGAGAGGCTGTTTCCAAATAGATCCCGGCATCCTTCCCTCCAAGAACTTCCCACCTTGCTCTTGGGGAGACTCGAACTCACAACCTCTCGATTGAAAGTGATGGTTGTTTACCATCATAGCAACCCCTATTTTCTACTGAAAACGATATTACAAATTATTTTTTCAAACAACAGCAAAGTGAGGGAAAAAGGTGAAGTTAATGAATTATCACTTGTGGATGGAAAACAGTTGCCAAACTTGTAAAGATAATTAACATACAAAGAAAGGGAAAAGAGAGACTAATAGGTGAAGAAAGTTGCTTGTTGAGATATCATCATACTAGTAATAGATAGGAAAATTGCTTGCAGTTTAAAGCTCTAAAGTTTTTTAAAGGAAAATACTTTAGTTGTTAAAACAAAAACATAACATGAAAAACTTATTTTGGAATAAGAATTAGAAGAAAAACATACTATTTAGAAGAAGCAGAAGAAGAAGGAAGAAATACACCAACAGTGAACAGCAAATGACATATGCCTACATGATCGAAGAAAATATATGTTTTGTATGAGATATTCAAGACTCCTGCTTGGGAAATTCTAAAGCGCAAGAATACAGAAACTATTGAAACTATCTACCTATTATTAATGAAGAAACTTCTATAGACAGCAGAATATAGAGAACTTTAACATCAGCCAAACAAAGAACCCACAATACGTGAATAAAGATGCATGTGGTTATTGCATTACATACCGTTATAGTTAGGGGTACTTATCTCAACATTAAAAAACCAAACTAGAGAAGGAAAGCTAAGAACCTGTGCCCTGGTTGGCTAATGGCTGAGCATCACTGATTATCTTTTTAATCAATAGCGAATCTTCCCTTGTTTTAGAATACAAATACAGAGAGAGATATTCCCAGGAAGTTGACCTCAACGGAACAAAAGAAAAGGAAATTTTTCTCAATTTGTCGCCGAGGTTAATCGTGGACAAAGAAACTTATCTCATACTGGAAACTGGAATGGAGATTGGAAAGCGTATGTGGATAGTGGACTAGAGGTTGGAGGTTGGAGGTTTCGAGCAATGGAGCTGACCGAAGGATTTAAGCCAAGGTCGAATTGGTGCTTTAGGGTTTTTTAAGATACTTTTATAACCTTTTTTCATTAAATTATTAATGATAATGATAATGATCACGTAAATTTTAGCCAAGAATAATAAACTAAAGATCTAAAAATGAATCGAAAATTAATCAGTAAAATAAAATAAGAGTGATAAATTTTTATTGATGTTTGCATTCTTTCATAAGGCAGAATGGATGATCAATTTTGCATTCTTTTCGGAAAGAAATTGACGGAGAAAAACAAAGAGAGAGAAAAGCCCCCTTTTTTCGAGGATTCCCTCCCCTATATATAGTTCTGGGACCCTTGCTATATTCTTTGGCCAATATGCCTTCACGAGGCGACCTTTTTTAGTTGTCACTTGAGTTTTGTTTTTAACTTACCATAGATTGTAGGCGCTTGGACTGAAGTAGGTCGTGTTGTCTCTCGCTATCCCACCACTTAGGCGGGATCCAAACTGGGTCAACTACCATGGTCAGATTTTGACCTATACAGTTAGTCCTTTGTTAGGGTCGTCTCTTGGTGGGCCTGGCGGGTGAATTATAATTTTGAACACTTAGGAGAAATCTGACTATTCGTGCCTTGGGCATAGTTTCAAACCGAGACAATGGTATGACGCTCCATAATACCTTTGGACCGTTGCTGCCGTTCGGAATTGGAGCGTCGTTCGATTCGAAACGTCGTTCGTGGCCACTGCCACTATGAACCACGTTTTCTAAGGAATGAACCGTTTCATGCCCTATCAGTTTCGATTGGAAACTCTTGGGTTTCCCGCTTAGGGAATTTATGTCCCTATAAGTAGAAGAAAAACACCGTTCGATTGACGCACTTTTCTTGCCTTTGTAGAAAGAGTTTTTTGGATCTTCCTCTTTTCCGATACTTCAAATTTTCGATTCTCTCCGATTAACCAGAAGTTTTCATCACAACCTCTTTTATTTCTTAATCCCTTTGTTTTATTAAATCGATATAAATAGCTGGTAGTTCTTCTCGCGCTAATAATCACGCTGCAACTCCGGCACCGAAAAGTGATATTCATGCCCTCGAAAGAGTAGAAGTGATAGAGGATGAGGTGGTCCGATGGCAGCTGAGATATTGCCTCGCCCTGGAAAGCCGTGGAGCGATTTTCATAGTCCTGCCGGAGAAGAGCCGGAACCTGCTTCCTCTGTTATGAGTGGGGCAAAAAGTGCGGAGATGAAGGCCAAATAGGGGATTCCTCACCACTTTGAAATGTTACCGGCGGTGGGAGACGATATTATTCATTTTGATTGCCCGAGATATTGTGCGTTTTACACCTATCCCTTTATTGTCGAGTATATTCTTCCTCTCCCCCCCCCCCTCTTGGTGGTAGATTTTTGCCGTTTTTACGAGGTGTGTCCAGCTCAACTTTCTCCGTACTTGTATAAATTATTCTTTATGTTGATCAAGTTCGCGGAGCTTGCTAGTTGGGAGATCACTTTGAGACATATGCTCAATATCTTTGCCCCTCAATTCATCTGAGGCATGATGATCCACATGCGCCATCGAGGGACGAAGAGCCTGGTGGTGAAGATGGACGACATGGCCAACCATTAATTTTATGAAAATTATTTTTATGTGCAGATCGAGCATCTTGTGGTGGATCCTGCAGGATTCCCTGAAAGATGGAACTTCCCACGTAAGTTTGTACCTTTGGTCAAAATGATAGTTTACCGTTTTTCTTTGGGCAGTATTGAACTGTTTTTATTTTTGCAGCCGCGAGACTACCCCCTGTGCCTGTTGATGATATCTGTGAATGGGTGAACGCCATTCTTCCTCATACAACGGGAGTTTGTGAATGGTCGTCCTTCTACGAGAAATATGGACGTAAGCGTCTTATTGATAAGTAGTTTTACCGCAGCCTCTGTTTTCCACTTTGCAGTTTGGCCTTATTGCTTATATGACATTTATTATTAGCATAGAGAGTACGAAAGACGAGGGCTCCTCCACTTGCATTTCATCAGCTGACGTCCTCCGCTCAGCTCGTACCGAGGCATGTTGCCTGACCTACGGCAAGGGCTGCTCAGGTTGAACCAGCTGTGTGCACAGAAACTATTCCTCAATCTGGGAATCCAACTTCTACTATCTGCGTGACGGGGGAGTCTTCCCATGCTGAGGATGGTGAGGGGCCATCAAAGACACGACGAGTAGAGTACGAAATGGCTTCATCCGCTATGGTAAGTTCAGAGGGCAGCATCCCCTTGATGGAGTCTGAGATAGGGAACGATGCTAACCCGTCTGTAGAGGTAGAATCGATCACCGTGACCAACCCATTGACGGAGACTCCGGCCTTATGAGTGACCAACAGATTACCACAACAGGGAGTGGGAGTATTGAGGCCGTTGTTGTTACTTTGTGTGGGCTTTCATCTTCTGGATTGGGTTGTGCTTCTTCTTCGACCGTAGAGGGGGGGAAACGTGTCGTGGTCGATGACTACGAATCTGAGTCTAATCTTGATCCTGATGAGTCAGGATATTTGAAGAGGGCCTGACTCATATGGTGGTACATGCGGTAGGTCCATCCCATATACTTGAAATCTCGTCAAATATTAACCTCCTGAGGGATACGAAAGGCATGGTTTTCTGCAGTTTGACCTTTTGTGTTCTTCCACCGAGAGCGACGGTCTCCGGGACGTCCGTGATATTGATTTGATGCACAAAGTGGCCGCCATGATCCTAAGGGTATGTTTCTCCTTTCTCTTATGTTCTTTTTGTCTTTGGCGACTTTGGCCTTAACCAATCTTTGCATCTTTCAGACGTACATGGTAGAGATTGAGAGTGCTCAAAGGGCCAACACTCGGGCCAAAATTTCATGATAATGCTGGAGAAGTATCGGCGCTACCGCAACAAGTGTCTAGATATACACAAGCGGCTAAGGGCGAACGCCGGTAATCAATCCGTTGATGAGGAACTGGAGAAGAGGGATCAAGAGTTGATGCAGGCTATCCGCAGGAGTAGCGACCTTGAGGACATACTTCATGTAAAGGACGAAGAACTTGAATTGGGTAAAGGGGTTGTTGTAGAATGTGATCATCTTCAGGCAAAGGTGCAGTCGATGCAATCCGAGATGGATCAGAATGCCATCGGGGTAGAGGCGATGAGTGCAGAATGGATGGGAAAGTTAACCGAGCTGGAGAGAAAGGTTTTCGGGTTGGAGAATATCGAGAATGCTTGGGCGTCAGCTTTAGCGAGGGTGACGACTTTAGAGGACACCATCAGTGTCCTTCAATCCAAGGAGGAATCTGAGAGGATGACAACGACTCTTATGGAGGCTCGGCTCGAAAAGCGTATTGGTAAAATCGATCGGGAAGCTTCGACTTTGGGGGACCGGGTTGCTGCTCTTGAGGCCAAGAAGGTGCAATTGTTGGCCTAAGTTTAATTTACATCAGTCGTTGTTCCATGCCATCTGTTGGGTACATGCTGAAGCCTAGCGGGACATATATAAGAGTTTGTGGGAAGTGGAAAACATTTTTAGGCCGCATATGAAGGAGTGCGGGCGAAGGCACGAGAGGCTCGTGTTAACTGTGGATATGATCGTGTGACACCGGAGGCCAACGAGGATGTTGATGCTGAAGAGGGACTTCCTGGAGATGGTGATGAGGAGGATGGCGGTGATGAAGCCGAGTGAAAAAGTAGTTTATCTTTGTTTGTGTTGTTCTATTTGTTTTTTCTGTAGTTACATTTTTCTTGACCAGTTTTAGCTGTGTGTAATTTGTGGCTATTTGCGCAACTGCTTTGAATAAGAAGAAGTTTTCATCGATGTATGTCTTTGGCACCTCTCTTCCTTTTGCTTTACATAACTTTTGCATGGAATTTTAGATTTCCGTAAGGTGAATTCCTGATTCTCAGGGAATTTAATCTCAGCGTGACTGAGTAGGACTTCGTCGTGTGAGCCTGAATGGAGTCTTATTTGATCCGCCTATTTGGGAGAGGTCGACAGGTGACTTATTTACTTGAGCAGATTCGTCCTCGATCCAAAATGAGATTATATAACATAGTCTTTATTTTAGACGAGGCCATTCATGACTTGGGTCGTCTGGGTGGGACCAAACTACCGTTGGTTCGGGTGAAAATTACGTTTCTTTTTTGCGATGGTCATTGGTCTTAAGGGTGTTATTTCAAACTTTTGTCAAAATGTTACCCCGTCGTTTTTCGAAAGAGGTTGAACTTCTCTCTTTGGCGATGGCCCTTGGCCTTAAGGGTGTTATTTCGAACTTGTCAAAATGTTAACCCATCGTTTTTCGAACGAGGTCGAACTCTTCTCTTTGGCTATGGCCCTTGCACTTAAGGGTGTTATTTCGAACTTGTCGAAATTTTAACATGTTGTTGTTCGAACAAAGTCGAACTCTTCTCTTTGGCGATGGCCCTTGGCCTTAAGGGTATTATTTCGAACTTGTCGAGATATTAGCCCATCTCTATTCGAACGAGGTCGAATTCTTCTCTTTGGCGATGGCCCTTGGCCTTAAGGGTGTTATTTCGAACTTGTCAAAATGTTAACCCGTTGTTGTTCGAGCGAGGTCGAACTTTTCTATTTGGCTATGGCCCTTGGCCTTAAGGGTGTTATTTCAAACTTGTCGAAATGTTAACCCGTCGTTTTTCGAATGAGGTTGAACTCTTCACTTTGGTGATGGCCCTTGGCCTTAAGGGTGTTTTCGAACTTGTCAAAATATTAACCCTTCGTTGTTCTAACGAGGCCGAACTCTTCTCCTTGGCGATGGCCCTTGGCCTTAAGGGTGTTATTTCGAACTTGTTGAAATGTTAACCCGTCATTGTTTGAATGAAGTCAAACTCTTCTCTTTTGTGATGGCCCTTGCCCTTAAGGGTATTATTTCGAACTTGTTGAAATGTTAACCCGTCTTTATTCGAACGAGGACGAACTCTTCTCTTTGGCGATGGCCCTTGTCCTTAAGGGTGTTATTTTGAACTTGTCAAAATGTTCACCCATTGTTGTTCGAACGAGGTCAAACTCTTCTCTTTGGCGATGGCCTTTGGCCTTAAATGAGTTATTTCGAACCTGTCGAAATGTTAACCCGTCATTGTTCGAACGAGGTCGAACTCTTCTCTTTTGCGATGACCCTTGGTTTTAAGGGTGTTATTTCGAACTTGTCGCTATGTTAACCCGTCGTTGTTCGAACGAGGTCGAACTCTTCTCTTTGGCAATGGCCCTTGGCCTTAAGGGTGTTATTTTGAACTTGTCAAAATGTTAACTCGTCATTGTTCAACAAGGTCGAACTCTTTTCTTTGGCGATGGCCCTTGGCCTTAAGGGTGTTATTTAGAACTTGTTGAAATGTTAACCCGTCGTTGTTCAAACGAGGTCGAACTCTTCTCTTTGGCAATGGCCGTTGGACTTAAGGGCATTATTTCGATCTTATCAAAATGTTAACCCATCATTGTTCGAACTCTTCTCTTTGGCTATGGCCTTTGGCCTTAAGGTTGTTATTTTGAAATTTTTTCGAAATGTTTACCCGTCGTGAGTCCCAATTTTTGGAGAGTTTTGAGTATTCTTTGGGGGAAGTCCCAGCTTTTCTTATCTTGTGCGTTTCTTGGGTGAGTCCTAGTTTTCTTAGTTTTGTCTGTATTGGAGAGCGCGATATTGGATAATATAGAACATTATTATCTTGCTAATGTCCGTTTTATACATATATTGGAATTCCCTGTTTAATCCCTTCATCGTTCAGCTTGAGGAGCTCGTCGATGCTGGGGGCGATAAACTATCCCTTGAACTTGGTGATGTCTCCTTCATAGCCTCACTCAAAGCCTCCCCGAAAGAAGCCAATCGGGATAACTCCTAGGTGAGGAAAGGGAGTACGCCTTAAGGGGACGTCATTTTACAGAAGGAATGTCTGAGACGGGTGATATTCAAGTTATTTTGTAATAGTCTTTCCGCTCTCCAGTTGGAATGCTTCTTTGCTCGATTGCTCAGACGGCGCTTGCGTTCCTGTTCAAGTAAGCAACAGAAGGTGAGCCAAGATGAGACTTTTCTTACCTCGATCCAATGAGTCAATGAATAAGGGTAGCCTTATAGCGTTGTTCGCTCTGCCTGGCGTTTAAGTGGTTATGGAATGATGGTTTTTAGATCCGGCAGCAGGTGTCGTCTCACTTTGTAGGCTTCGCGTGGATATTGGTTGTAACTTCTGCTTTCATGTAGCATCAAGATCTAGATTAGCATGTGCGGTTTACTTACCATTCTTTCTGGTAGGTGATTATGTTTCACCTGTTTTGGATGTGAAGGAGACTAGGAAATTTGGCTAAGAAATCGCCACAGATGGTGTCAAATTGTTTGACCAAAAGATATTGAACCTTTTTTATTAAATCAATTAATGATAATGATGAGGTAAATCTTATCCAAGCATAATAAACTCCAGATATGAAGATGAATCGAAAAATAATCAGTAAAATAAAATGAGTGATCAATCTTTATTGATGTTCGGGTTCTTTCATAAGACGGAATGGATGATCAATTTTGCATTCTTTTTGGAAAGAAATTGATGGAGAATAACAAAGAGAGAAAAAATCCCCCTTTCTTCGAGAATTTCCTCCCACATATATAGTTCTGGGACCCTTGCTATATTCTTTGGCTAATGTGCCTTCATGCGGCGACCTTTTTTAGTTGTCACTTGAGTATTGCTTTTAACATATCATACACTGTAGGCGCTAGGACTAATGTAGGTCGTGATTTCTCTTGCTATCCCACAACTTAGGCGGGATCCAAGCTGGGTCGACTACCGTGGTCAGATTTTGACCTATACATACATGTCGATAGAAATGTAATTCTTAATGTGTCAACGGATAAATCGATGAGAAAAATGAGCAAACCGCTACCCACGCCAGTATACCGTTAATTTCAAACATGTTTACCTAGAAATTACGAGAAACGAATAAAGAAGAAATTACAAGAAAATACACATGACTTCATCCCATAACAAAAAAATGGCCCAAGTTTTTAAATTTCACCTGACCTAGCTCATATTGTATATATTTTGAAAGCACTAGAAATTCAAATATTTGTTCTTACAGCTATTGCTTCTAAAAGTTATGGAGTTAAATTTGTGTTCTCACAACCATTAATTTCGCTCTCTCTTCTTCTCAGATCTTCTGCATATGCTTCAAAGGGTCGTATATTTTCTGCTTCTTCTCTTGTGTTTTCTGGTTGCGATGTAAGAAAATTGAAGGGTAGAAATCCACCATTGAAGGCCATTCAAAGCTTTGCTTTGGAAAATGGGGGTTTTGAGTTTGTTAGTTGCTTGGATTGAGTGTTGTTCCAATTGATTGAAAATATCAAAAGGAGTTAAGAATTTAAATTTGAAGTGATTTGGAGTAGATTTGAGTTAAATTTCAGAAAAGACGCAAGGAAGAAGACGAAGTCAGTTTTTTGTATAATTACGTATAATCTTGTATAATAGTGTATATGAGGTATATAAACACATCTTATACACTTGTGTACAAACGTCTATAAACGAACTTCTTTCACGACTTTCAGTTGTAATTCTTGTTCAAGCAGTCCAAATCCCCACTGACTTCAAATTTTATATACAATCTCCTTATACTATTTCTAATAAGTCTAAATAATACCCACTCCAAATTTCTCCCAAAATCAAATTCTAAATTTAAACCCACATATTTAAGCTTGTTAAAAATCTAATTTTCACTACTCAAATGAATTTGGTTTGTTTAACTAATATTTGAGTTACAGTTATTGATTTAAAAATTAACTTAAAAGTTTAAGGAATATTTTTTAAAAATTAAATAATAATTTTGAGAACCTATTAGAGATGGATGTTGAATCTTAGCCTACTATTTCTGGGTTAGTTGGTTGTAAATTGAAATATGGACTATAAAATTGAAAAGTAGGGAGCCCATTTGTCCTTATGTGAAAATTTTTCCACAATTAAATTTGATTTGTGGTTTAAAGATATATGATTTAGTGCAATACCAATTAATTATCAAGAAATATGAAGTAGAAATGAAATATAGAAGTGAATCAAACCAATGTTAGTTAACAGCAGTGACCTCGAGAAGGTGACCTCAAGGTGACTTAGGGCAGTAAGAACAATTAAGTAAGAGAATCAAAGTAAGAAAAATTAAGCTAAGGAACAATTCTGATGAACAACAAGTAAAAAGTAGAGAGTATATTCTTTGCTCAGTAAAAGGATGATCTTACAAATGATTGGGGTCCTCCTTATATAATTGGGGAACCCTAAATAAGGAACATTTCCATTAACAGTAGGGAATATTTTTGGGACAGCTGCCTAACCGTCTAGTATGGAATTATACGACCCTCCTCCGTAATTTTACGCCATGATTTTGCGGACGTGGCAGGAATTTAGCTCATTCTGGTACAAATCCATAGCGGTACGATTTCGGGGTAAAACACACCCAACTTCGGTATGCATCGTGCGTCGCCTTTGAACTTGGGTCTGGTCCCTCGATTTTGAACCTGGCCTTACCCGGACTTGGAGTTCGGACGGCATCCTAAGTGTACAGATCGAAGGCATTGAATCTCCACCATATACAAAATAGCTTCCCAACCGTTAAATTATCGATTACGGTTCAGTTTTGAACAGCCAAAGTATTTATAGTGACAGATGCATGCATTGACCCGGGGCGGATCAATGAAACCGGATTCCTAAAGATAAAACTTAAGAAGATGTGAGGAAATAGCATTAGTAATGTAACAACGGCTGGACAAAGAGATACGATTAATTTATATAACCAAGAAAAATTATATGGTCTTAACAAATTTTCTTTCAGGTTTTAAGTTCTCTTTAACGTATTCCACAGTATAAGTTGTCTAATATTTTAAAATTTTGAGTTAAATTATTTAAATATTCATATCTACTAGAACCAATGTAGTGTATTGAAATAAAATGTTAATGTCATGTTAACTCAAAAAAGCCTTACCAATGTAAATAATTATAGCTAATAGAAAAAGTTTATAAGGGCCTTTGACTCTTAGGGGCCTAAGGTAGAAGCTTTAATGGCTTACCCTAGAGCCACCCATGGCATTGACAGTAAAGAACCAATTGTGAAATCATATTATAAAATAATAGGAAGCAATGTCGGGATTGAATGGATCAAATTACCCGCTAGAACTATGTTGTAACGACCCGACTGGTTATTTTGCCTCTTAAAATCACGTTCCCCTAAATAAAATCTCCCGTACTTGCTTTAGCTAATTTACTACATGCGAGGACGGTTAGTTCAGGAGTTGGAAGAGTTTTGAGTGAAAATATGCCCAATTGTTTCTTTAAGATTCTCTTAAAGATCAAGTTTGACTTCGATCAATTTTTTAGAAAAATAGACCTAGACTCGTTATTTGACCGTCCTGGAAGCTCTGTGGAAAAATATGGGACCTGGAAGTTTGCCCGAAATCGAATTTCGAGGTCCCAAGCCCGATTAATGAATTCTATTGAAAATTATTAAATTGAAATCCTACGAGTTTAATAAAGAGGAAATATATGTAATCATATTCATAAAGGGCCCGTATGTTGGTCTCGGAGCCTGGTACAGGTTCGGTATAATATTTTAGTCTTTTCTGTAAAATTTGGTGAAAAACAGGACCGATTTAACGTGATTCGGATGTCCGGTTGAAAAGATAGGAATTTGGGTGTTTTTGAAGATTTCATGCGTTTTGGTGTTGAATCCGCGGTTTTAGGTGTTAATTCGACGATTTGATTGCTTGAACAAGTTTTCACAACGTTGTAGGACTTGTGTGAATGTTCAGAGTGGAGCCCCGAGGGCTCGGGTGAGATTCGGGCATGGTTGGAGGTAGAAAATCACAGCAGTTGTTGCTGGTATTTTTGCTGCTGTTGCAGGTCTCGCAATTGCGAGATGGCCATCGCAATTGTGAGATTTGTTTTGCATTTGCGAACTTGGCCGGGTTGGGTAGTGGTCACATTTGCAACCCATTTCTTCGCATTTGCGAACCCGGAAGGGTCGACATTTGCAAACCCAGCTTCGCATTTGCGATCAAGGCAGGAAAAGGGCCAGTTCGCATTTGCGAATATTTTGCAGCAATTGCGAATTCGCACTTGCAAGCCTGGTGTCCCAAATGTGACATCAGAGACCTTGGTACAACTTTTAAAAATGGGACTTAGGGTATTTATTTTATTTTAACTCTACACTTGGGCTATTTGGAGCTTTCAAAAAGGGAATTTCAGCATAGCATTGTGAGGTAAGTAATTCTACCTAATGTGAGTTTAATACTTGGGTTTGGGGTAGATTAACACTCTAAAATTAATGAAAATCAAGGGGTTAGAGCAAGACCTAGGGTTTTAGTAAAACTTAGATTTAACCACGAAAATTGTTATGAAATGAACTAGAAATCATATATTATTGATCCTTAGGTTGTAGAGAACTACTTCCTTCAAAAAATCTCGAAATCAAGGGGCGTGGGCTCGGAGTCGAAATTTAGGAAACTTGTGAAAAAGGTTGAGAAATTTTCTAAATAATTAGAATTCGACCTTGTAAGCCTTTATTGACTAGTTCTTGCTTCCTTGACTAGTTTGTGATCGTTCAGCTCTAAATTGAGGGCTTGGGCTTACCTTGGCATTTGGCAGTGCGCTTTGGAGTAAGGTGAGTCTTCTTTCTAACCTTGTAAGAGGAAATTTTCCCCATTGGTATAATAAATGAGAATTTGCTACTAAATGCGGGGGCTACGTACGTATTTGGTGACGAGAGTCTGTGCGTAGCTACTATGATATTAATTGCTTGGGTAGTTTAGGACCCACATCATGCCTAATTTGAAATTTTCTTTTATTTAAATTGCCAATGTGATCATTTATGATATGCAAGAGGCTTTGGAGAAATAAAAAGTGAACATATGAACTTGTTGGACTTTGTAAGGGTTTTCTTGTATACAAGTGAGCATTTATGTGTGTGAGCACGTAAGTTTTGCACTATATACGAACTACTCCAAAAAATTCCAAACAAAATAATTTTATTTGTTTGCAATTGTAGTGAATTTTGTCTTATTTTTCTTTTATTGTTTGTATTTTTGTCTGTGCATGTTCATTTGTTTAATTAATAAAAAATAACAAAAAATATGTCGCATTTGCATTTAGAATTTAATTCTACAATTAGAAGTAGTTAAGTTTGTTTTAAAAAAATTAAAAATCACAAAAAATATTGTACTTCACATTTTAGTGTTTAATGTCAAATTGTGTGTGTGATAATTATTATTAAGAGTTAATTAGTATTTTTAAGATAATTTTAGTTTTATAATTTAATCTAGGATCTTCGGTTTTAAAATTAGGAAATAAAAAGAAACAAAATGAAAAATGGAGAGAAATTCGAACCATGCCAAATTTCCACAGGCCCAAACCAAAATAACCTTCTACCGAATCCGACCCACCCCACCCAAAACCGGCCCAAAACCCAAAACCAGCCAGGTCAACCCGACCCGGTTTTCCCCTAACCTAACGATCCTCCCCATTTTTCAACTTACCATTCATTTTTCTTAGCACCCCAAATCATAACCAAACCCTAGACCTAAGCCGCCACCCCCAACCTCATCTTCTTCGCCCCGCCTTTAATCCCAAACGACCCCTCCCCCAGTTCTTCAGCGATTCGCCAGCCTCCAGCACCAAAACCCCAGCCTTGTCACCGCTGAGCAGCTCTAAACGACCCCTGAACCACCCGAACCAGACCCCTCATCTCCAGCAACACCCTACAACCACAACCATCTCCATCCGCCTCTACTTCTTCACCACCATGTCACACACGCCAGAAATCAAACGGAAAACACACCAGAAAGCAGCCATGGGTCATGTTCGTACGAAGACAATGAAGAAATCTTCATGCCAAGTCATCAAACGTTACTACTCAAAATGACCTTAGATTGTTGAAGGTGTCAAGGTTACTGCAATGGGCATCAACATTGTCCAGGTGTCTCGGGGAATTAAGAAAACTACTAAAGCCCTTTTTTTGAGCTCAAGTTGACATCTAGAGAGATATGAGATTCATCACAAGCTTCGTTACAATGACGAAGCATTAGAGGCTGCTGTCCAGCTTTCATACCAGTACGTTAGTGACCTGTTTTTTGTGACTATTCACTAACACCCCGGTGCGTTCCCGTTGCTTTAAGGTTACTAAATTCGTTCTAGATATTCCTTTGCGTGTTGTTGATTTAGTGTTGTCCTTACAAGTCTGTCGTCGGGAAGGTATGAGCCGTTGGTCAGTCTCTTGCCATTGAGTTGTTTTCGGAAATATTACTCATCATATTTGATGAATCGTTTGGTTAATGTTCTTATTTGGATTGTGTTAAGCGGCTTCTGAAATTCTGTTTAAATCTGTGCCATTTTGTATAATGTTGCTTTCTATTTGTTTTTCTTGAATACAACTTGACACGCCGATTCATTAGCGGCGTTATCGTGTTTCATTTGAGTCGAGTTTGAGTCTAGTTTGATCTTAATCGAGGTCGTTGTTCTTCGTTTTTGGTTTGAGGTCCGAGTTTCAATTCTGTCATATACGTGTGTTTGAGACAATTTAATGTTTGATTGTATTTGGATATTAAAGGTTGTTGTTGTTCATATCACAGTAGAATGTTTGAACTATTTGCTTCCATTTGTTCATGTCATTTGTTTGTTTGAAATAATTTTCTCTATTTTTGGCATTGTGGCCCTTAGTTGTTTTTATCTGATTTGCTATGAAATTTCTAGTGTGATTAAAACCCAATCTGGTATTAAACTAATTAAGAAGAAATAGTAGAATTAGTGTTGTTAATACAACAAGAGATGAAAATGGACGTAGTGTTGGTGTTTCTCCTGGTCCAAAATTACATGAGGTTATTGATAGTAGGTTTAGTTAAAGAAGAGTGTTTTCTGCCAAACTTGAAAAATTCAAGAATACAAATAATGGTATTTTTGAAATTGGGAAAAGGGAAATAAGAAGTAACATGGGTAAGATTGAGGGAAATTGATTAGAACATAGGATGCCCATGCCTTCTGAATTAAATAATGGAAAAGCGGTTAATAGTGGAACCAACATTCACTAGTGGGAAGGTGTATATAACATGGGGTAATAATTAAAAAGCTAAAAAGGTTCACATAGGGAGGAATATTAAAAAGCTGGAAAGAAAAAAAACATAGGGGTAATAATGAGAGATTCTTCTTACAGCTGTAAAAGAAAAGGAAGCACTTAAAGGGGGTCTGCTTTGGGTATAAAAGAGAGAGGAGTAGAGACATAAAGAAGTGTTGTTAATAAACGTCAATACCACACAAGAGGGGGGTGATTTGTGTGGTACCTAATTTTCGCGTTAGAAGAACCTGGATCTTCTAAGTGTTCTAACTACAGCAGTTGGCGGAATAATAAGAACTGAAAGTAAAGTGCACGGAGATTTTACGTGGAAAACACCTGGCTCAAAAGGTGAAAAAATCAAGACCTACTACTCAGTAGGATTTTTTCCAAATTCCACTAAAAATCAATGAGCCAAAACAACATTTATAAAGACTCTTTGTAAACCTAAGGATTAAACTCTAATCCCAGTGTGGCACACAATCTCAACTGCTGCGACACTATCAAGTTAACTCTAACTTGATGACAAAATGTACCTAATACAATTGCTTCTAACTAAGCTGAAAGGTACAATATGAAAACACCTACTACAGTTGAACTAGAAATAAAGAAAGACACATAAAACTCTTTATGAAACTTGTTCTTCGATCTGGTTCATGTAGATTCTGGTTGGTACTCTTGAATTACACACAAACTGCTTGCAAAAAGCCTTGCTATTTTGCTCCCAATTCACTTTTAACTTCTGCGTTTTTGTACAACCCCATTAATGTGAGAACATCCTGCAATTTATAGAGTTATTAGATGAAGAAACAACTAGAGTTCTGATGCAACTCTTCCTTGGTGGAAGAGTTCTAGTTGATTTCAACTTCTAACTCTTTCCCTATCTTGGATAGTGTTCTCTTTGATTAAGGGCTCCTTCTCCTTATCAATTATGCAACCTTTTCAATCAGGAGATATTAAATACATCAAGTTAAGCTTATCTCTTTCACGTGAAACCCGCATGCTTGAATCTGCCCGTTTTTGAACCTGAGGGATGGACCACTGGGATGGACCTGGTTCATCCTGAGTTCTTTTGTCAATCTTCAAAACTTAACCTTTACTTAGGCCAATAAATTCCCCCTTTTTGATGATGACCAATTCTGTGCTTTTCATAAGCTTAGGCCATGTTTCAACTTAACTCAAATTCAACATAATGTTAGAAACATTTTTATTTTTTATCACTTATCATCAAGGACCAGGTATATTAGGTTATAAACATCACTGTTCAAAGTGTAAGCACAACCTTTTTCCCCCTTTTGGCATCATTGAAAAGTTGCATAAAAGATGTTAGATAACCAAATTTTAAAACTTACTCATGGCCACTGGGGATACTTCAAATGCAATCGTGGATTAATCATCATAGATCATGCTAAGAATTTTAACCATCAAAGAAATATAAACAAACAATTAGAGCAAAATCAGTGAATTTCATTAATGATTGATAAAATTCTACCACAAAGCATAAGAAGAAATAAAAATACTGAAAACATGAGAAGCAAAACGTCCCAAACTGGGTCACTGGTTGATCAATACTAGCCTAGGAGACTTAAGGCTTGGAAGATGTAGGGCTGAGTTATTTTCTTGGAGAAGTTTCAGCATGTCTTTAAGAATTCCATCATTCTTCTCGTTTTCTCTTGCAAGTTCAGTTCTGAGAACATCTCTATCAGATTCTACCTTAACTAATCATTTCTTCAGCCTTGCTATCTCAATGTACATTGCCTTACTCTCATGTACCAAGACTCTAACTTTGCTATTGATAGGTATCTTTTTAGATGAACCATGTTTATTAAGAATGACATTGACTTCATAATCACAAGCAAGCTGAATATTAACCCCACTTCTTCATATGTACCTTGAAATGCTTAGCACAGATATGAGAATGAACCCATAGGGAATGGCTTGAGTTTTGATGCCATTGATAACTCTATCATTAGGTCTACGAGGGTTTACTGTTCAGATGGAACAGGTTCATCTAAATTTTTTGCCAAGTTGAACAAATCACTCAGTATCTTTGCCAGACCCACTTCCCCATGTTTTGCTCATACTCTTTTTTATTTCTTTAAATTGTTCTTCCCAAACAACCATTGCACGAGTTTCTTTTGTTAGACCAACATGAGTAGGTGAAGAATCAACCACTCTTGTACCATTCCCCTCACAGTACTCCTAGCACCATTGCTTTTTTTTTTTTACCGCAACCTTCTCCAGATTATATAGTCTCAACACTTTTTATACATCCCACAAATGTACTCTCAAAATTTACATCAACTTTAGAAAGTGTATCAGGAGAACCTTTATAGTCAAAAGATAGCTTATCAGTTTCAGAAGACCTACTTTCTTCCCCCTTAGTAGCCGACTTAAATAAATCTTAGGATTCTTGTTCCCTTCCTACTTTCAATTGCTTGTTTATTTTCTTGATCTCCTCTCCTTCAATGTTGTTCGACAATCTAGGCTAGGGTATGGAAAAGAAGAGAATTAGATTGTGTTTGGAAGATGAAGGAAGAATAAGAGTTTCTGACGGTTTGAGAAATATGAAGTAAGAAATACACCAAAGCCGATCAATATACAGAGAAATAATTGATGGGGTAACTACAGCTTTTCAGATTCTTAGAAGTTTAGTCAAACTGAAATTCAGTTTTGAAGAAATGTTGGAGTATATCCCTAAAACATAGGTACTTTCATTCGATTGGGACTCTTTTAAATGGAACTGGTTCACTTGTAATGGATAAGTTCAAAAGAAGTTTGGTATTTGGTAGGACTCTGCTCATGATCCAAATATAGTAATTTCAAATTATGCAGAGTATAGAAAACATACCGTGTTATCTTGATGAACCAGGTTCTTTACTGAGAATTCTTTTGTGTAAGTCTAAATTTGCCAAAATAGAGAAAATATCATTTGTGATTAATGAGTCATTTTAGCACATGACACAAGAGTATATATGTAAAGTGTGAGACTGAGCAAGATTTAATCTAACTATACACAATTTACAAACTTTCTAACCAAATAATTTTTTTTTCATTTTTTAACCTTGAACTTGTCCTTTTATGTGATTTTAATCATCCCTAATTCCAACATGTTCCTCTCAAAGTTATCTCTACTTAAACATTTTGTGAAGATGTCAGCAATTTGCTTGTCAGACGCACAAAACTCCACAATGATCAAGCCCTTTTAATAGTTGTCCCTCAAATAATGGTGTCTAAAATTTATGTGCATAGTTCTCTTCTGATGAACCGGATTCTTAGACATACTAATAGCACTAGTATCATCACAGAAAATAGGATGCAACCAACTTCAATACCAAAATCCATCAACTGCTGCTTGATCCATAACAATTGAGCACAATCATGAAGCAGCATCAACAGACTCAGCTTCAGCAGTAGATAAGGTCACTGAATTTGCTTTTTAGTAGCCCATGACACAAGACATGAACCAAGGAAGTGTGCCATACCTGAAGTGCTCTTCCTATCCATTAGGAAACCTGCATAATCAGTGTCAGCATATCCCACTATGTTAAAATTACTACCTTTTTGATACCAAAGGCAAAGGTCAGGGGTGACTTTCAAGTATCTTAATGTTCTCTTTATATTAGTCAAGTGGGTCTCATTTGTATTTGTCTGAAATCGAGTACAAAGACCTTCACTATACACAATGTTAGGTCTACCAGTAGTGGGATATAAAAGAGAACCAATCATTCCCCTGTAGGTTAATCTATATTCAATTTCGTGGATGTTGAAAATAGGAGTGTCAATTTCTTTGGATGTTCCTTCCTGTTTTTTGTTAATGAGGTATAGGTTCATGGACAGGTCCCTCGAGGTTTGAAGATCAGTTACTCTCTAGTCAGTTCCCCCGGTCATGTTGCCTAGGTGGAAGAACATGTTCCATCACATGTTCCTTCCTGTGATGCATATTCAGGTGGATTGTGGTTTCACCATTTAAATTTCTTATCAGCCTAATCTTTTCATTATCTTGCTCCTGCCTCTCAGAAAGAATGTTAGTTTTTCGATAAAATAACATATACATTTTTCTGCACACAGTTCTTTTACCGAGTATCATATAAGCTTTACTATGTGAGGAATATCCCAAGAATACTCCCCCATCACATTTGGGATCATACTTACCTAGGGAGTCTTTGCCATTATTGTGCACAAAGCACTTGCATCTCAATGTCCTAAGATGGGGTATATTTAGCTTTCTCCCTTTAAGTGACTCGTAGGGAATCTTCTTAACAAGAAGTCTAGTCATGCAACTATTTATAATATAGTATGCAAAAATTCAACAAACTTGGCATTTTCAAATTCAGTTCCATGATCAGACCTAATTAATGCAAGTTGATTACCTAGGTGTTTCTGAGTTTTTTCTATCAAAAGAAGTAAACATGTCAAATGCTTCATCTTTAGATGTTAAAAACAATGTCCAACTAAACCTAGAGTAAACATCAACAAGCACCATCACAAATATTTTATCACCTCCAGTTAATGTTCTTATTGGACCACAGAGATCCGTATGGACCAATTCCATCATTCTGGTGGTGCTTACTATTTTCTTGCTTTTGAAAGAGGATCTTACCTACTTCCCTCTTGCGCAAGCCTCACAAATTTTGTCTTCCTTGAAATTAATGTTAGACAGTCCTATCACCAAATCCTTGGAGACTAGTTTGTTAAGTTGACTTAGACCGCATGTCCAAGTCTCTTGTGCCAAATGAGGGGATCATTGTCCAACACACTTATGTAAGTGAGTGCGTTTTCTAAAAGTGTGGACAAATATACAATGTATATATTATTTACTCTTTTTCCCTGCAAAACAATCTTGTTAGTGGTAAGATTAATCACAAAACATTTGGTAGAGGTGAATACTACCAAGTTACCTTTATCACACAATTGTGATTATCTTATTAGGCAGTATTTTAGGCCATCTATCAATTAGACATTCTCAATAGAGTGAGAATCAGTCTTACCTACCTTTCCAACCCCAATGATCTCACTTTCTTCCCATTTCCAAAGGAGACATTACCTCCTTTGAGGTCCTCAAGTGAAAGGAATTGTTTCTTGCTTCGTATCATATGCTTTGAGCAGCCACTATCCATGTACCACATTTGGCTGACCCCCTTCACTTGGACCTCCAAAAGAAAATTAGGGGTTAGTCTTAGGAAGGCAAACTAGTTTGGGTCCCTTTCTATAGGCAAAAAGGTGAACTAGATTCTTTTTAGCCCAACCTGACAGCCTATTTTTTCCCTTGAACAAATTCTTTTTTCTTTTGACTAGCCTTTTCTTTTGCAATACATTCAAATTTATAGTGACCAGTTTTACCATAATGTGTGCAAATTTTATTCTCAGGAAGTGTGAGGTACTTGCTTTTGGTATCCCACTTAGGTGCAGGGGTCTCGTAGCCAAGTCCTCTCTTATTGCTACTATGGTGTTTATGTAGCCATGAAAGTGCATCGGAGGAACTATCTAGCTCGTGCTTAACCTTGTAATCCTCCTAAAGGACTCTTATATGCTCCTCTCTTTTGTACAACTCATCTTTCATTTTTCTTACATTTTCTTCTAAAGTGAGTTGTGTGTGATCAGAGTCCTTTTTACCAGTTCCTAATTTCAATTTTAGATTTTCAGATTTGAGCTCTAGGATTGTGGTGTCAAGTTCATGAACCTGGTTCTTCAACTCAACATTTTTACTATCACTTTCACTAGCCCTAAGTTCCAGATTTTTGCACTTAGTTTTCAAAATCTCACACTCTTAGGCAACTGTTCCTTTTCATTTTTTAGATCCTCATATTCATCAATGAAATCCAGGAGTAATTCAGATAGCCTTTCTTTAGACAAAAATTTAATCTTATCTTTGAGATGATTTATACTTACCTCGGATTCCTCATCGGATTTTCCAATTGCCATAGTGTTTCTTCATCTCCATCTTCACCCTCTGAGTCCTCATCTGAGCTTTCTCCCCAGGAAGCAACCATAGCACTTGTTGATTTGTTCTTCTTGAGTTGAACCTGTTCCACCTTCTCGTTCCTTTGTTCAGCTCTTTCCTTCTTCCATTCAATTTCCCATTGAGGGCAGTTTCTAATGTGGTGATCAGTCTTCCCACACTTGTAACACCCCTCATTCGTTTGTTTTTCAGGAACCCTTGGTTTTCTATAGCTTCCACTTCTTGAAGAACCATTTCCTCTCATTAAGTACTTCTTGAATTCCTTTGTGATCATGGTCAGTTCATCCTCCTCTAGATCAGCAACTTCAGTGATTTTGAATTCCATGCACCTTTCCTTCTTGGGTGCATCCATCTTCATGGTTTGCCTTCTAAGTTCATAGGCTGTGAGATTTCCAATTAACTCGTCCAACTTATGAGTGGAAATGTTCTTTGATTCCTGAATGGCAGTGATTTTGCTTTCCCAAGTGGCTGGCAGAACCCTTGTCAAAATTTTCTCAACTTGGTCCTCTTCAAGAATAACCCTTCCAAGAGACTTAAGTTCATTTGTCAGTGTGGTGAACCTTGTATACATCTCCTGGATGGTTTCCCCTTCCTCCATGGTGAAATTCTCATATTGAGAATATATCAATCTTCCTTTTAATCTCTTTACTTGAGGAGTTCCTTCATGAGCCACTTGTAAAGTGTCTAATATTTCCTTGGCAGTGGTACAACTTTGATTCTACTATACTCGTCTGGACCAAGGCCACACACAAGCCATTTTTTGGCCTTAGAATTCTTTTCCCATTTTCTCAAGTCCTCAGCATTGCAGTCAGCTCTTGTTTTTGACACATCTACTCCTTCAGTATTCTTCTTCATCAAACGTTAGGGGACCATCAGTGACAATGTACCATAGCTCATAGTCTTCTCCGATGATATGATCTCTCATTCTATTTTTCCACCAAGAATAGTAGTGTTCATTAAAGAGTAGAGGTCGATAAGTTGATTGCCCTTCTCAGTTATAAGGTGGTGCACTAATATTGATCTTTTCCTAAGGTGTTAGCCTCTTCAAGGATAACCTGCTCTGATACCAATTGTTGTTAATAAACGTCAATACCACACAAGAGGGGGGGGGGGGGGTTGATTTGTATGGTACCTAATTTTTGCGTTAGAAGAACCATGTTCTTCTAAGTGTTGTAACTACAGCAGTTTGCGGAATAATAATAACTGAAAATAAAGTGCACGGAGATTTTACGTGGAAAACACCTGACTCAAAAGGTGAAAAAATCACGACATACTACTCAGTAGGATTTCCCAAACTCCACTAAAAATAGAGCCAAAACAGCACTTACAAAGACTTTTTGTAAGCCTAAGGATTAAACTCTAATCCCAGTGTGATACACATCCTCAACTGCTGCGACACTATCAATTTAACTCTAACTTGATGACACAACGTACCTATTACAATTGCTTCTAACTAAGCTAAAAGGTACAATATGAAAACACCTACTACAATTGAACTAGAAATAAAGAAAGACACATAAAACTCTTTATGGAACTTGTTCTTCAATCTGGTTCATGTAGATTCTGTTTGGCACTCTTGGATTACACACGAACTTCTTGCAAAAAGCCTTGCTATTTTTCTCCCAATTCACTTTTAACTTCTGCGTTTTTGTGCAACCCCTTTAATGTGAGAACATCCTGCAATTTATAGAGTTATTAGATGAAGAAACAACTAGAGTTCTGATGAAACTCTTCCTTGGTGGAAGAGTTCTAGTTGATTTCAACTTCTAACTCCTTCCCTATCGTAGATAGTGTTCTCTATTAAAGACTCCTTCTCCTTATCAATTATGCAACCTTTTCGATCAGGAGATATTAAATACACCAAGTTAAGCTTATCTCCTTCACGTGAAACTCGCATGCTTGAATCTGCCCGTTTTATGAAGCTGAGGGTTGGACCATTGGGATGGACCTAGTTCATCCTGAGTTCTTTTGTCAATCTTAAAAACTTAACCTTTACGTGGGCCAATAAGAAGAGGATATTCAAACTTGAACGGAGGATAAGCAAAAGAACTGAGAGCTGAAAACCACATTGTTTATTTGAAGCTTCTCTTTTTGCTTCATTGGATTCATTTCTCTTGATTCAAATACAGTAAGATTGATCTTAATTAACTCTAGTGTATCTTTGAGTTCATTTGGATTGTGTTGAGATTTCTATGGGTTAATGTCCATTTCTGTTGGTATTTTCTAGTTTGATTTTACAGGGTTTCTGGTATGTTGTTCTTGGCATTTCTGGGGTTCTACTGGTGTTTGCTCTGTTACTGCTTTTGTTGTATTGTTACTACTGTTGCTGATTCTCATCTTCCTCTTCTTTTGTTTCCAACATCGGGTACATGACTGTAACATTGGCTATTGTAAGCTGAAAAATGTAAAAGCATGAATATATATAAAAAATGGAAGTTTGAAGTTTTGATTTAACTTTTTCTTCTTTTACATGATTGTATTTTAGAACATTTCTTATAGAACTGTTATATAGATTTTTGCCAGTTTTGTATAGCTGGACTGTAATCAATTTGATTTGGATTAATTGAAGCTATAATTATAATGAACTATTAGGATGTAGTTACAAGCTGTAGTTAGTGTTTGTTTGTATTTAAGGCAGACTTTAGTACTGTGTATCCTAATGGATTAGTGTTAGTCATTCTTCCTGGTGCAATTAAGCTTTAATCATTTAGTTAACTCCACCTATAAGCTAATTCTATCAGGCAGTATATAGGCTAGTATTTGAATCCAATTTGATAACATCTTCTAGTAGTTAATTTCAGTAGCCCCACTCATCTAAAACTGTTAGTTTAAACCAATCAGAGAATGGTTAATTTGTTCTAATATTTTTTCAAACACGCATGCTATTTATAATTTCAGCTATAGTAATATTCGCTTGTAGAATAAGGTACGAAACAATCTCCCTTATGCAGGCTCAAGTGCAATTTTAGTTCACATTTATCTAATAACAAATAAGAAGGCCGACCTTATAAACATGTAATTAATTAGGACCTTTTCTCTTTTATTTTAGAGACGAACTTAATAAAAAAATGTAGTCACTTTAGGATTGTTCTTTTTTTTTTTAAAAATAAAATGAGATGAGTCTCGCCTAATTAAAATGCAGTAATTTGTGGGGCCCTCATAAATGTATATATTAAAACACTTAGATTTCGGGACAGGAAAATTAGCGAATTTCACGACCTTCCCCAAATAATAACACGTTAGTCTCTTTAGGCGCGTGATTTAATAACATTACCTCCCTATATTCGGGTGCACATTTATGTGACCCAAATCCAAATCTCAACGGAGTCGAGATGTGTCAACAACCACGAGTACATTGATGTAACGTGGTTCGAGACGCGTTTACGTGACCTTGCTATTCTCTTTAAAATAATGATAATAATAAAAGTGGTAAAAGGGTTAAAATTTGCACATAAGTTTAACATGTACTAAAATCAGATAAATAAGCGGAATATGACAGCTGATTGATCATGCTAGAACCACGAAACTTGGGAATGCCTAACACCTTCTCCCGGGTTAACAAAATTCCTTATACGAATTTCTGGTTCGCGGACTGTAATACAGAGTCAATCTTTTCCTCGATTCAGGATTTAACCGGTGACTCAGGGCACCATAAATCTCCCAAGTGGCGACTTTGAATCTTTAAACAAATCACGTTTCAATTGTCTTTTAATTGTAAAAACTCCTCCGAGCCCCTACGGGCGCGGGCCGGAAGGAGGTGTGACAGCTCTTGTGACTATGCTGGGGATTCAACCCAGAATCACTGACTCAGGGTTAGAAATTCGAGCTTATAATAAATTATTGTATTTGGATTTATTTATTATCTGATTATATTATGTGATTGAGCTTAAATGTGCAAAAATGATGCTTTTTACCGCTTTGATATTATTTGAACTGTATATATAAACTGTGCCGAAACCCCTCTCTTCTCGCTCTTGAGGAGTGCACGCTGGTCATGACTTCTTTCTGTTAGTGTCATTATCCCAAATAGAACGAGGATTTGGAGGAGTTGCAAAACCGGGTGGCCCTTTGGTTGCTGGGATGCAGCTCCCATCCTCGGCTCGAGTTATCCGCTTGGGTAAGCCAGGTCTAGTAGGTTTCCTAGTAGGAACGCTTATCTGCATCATGTGCATTTGACTTAGGGGACTCAACATAGGGGTTGGGTCCGTCTAGGACAAGTAACCTGAAGTGAAAGACCATCCTGCTACATCTTGTTTGGTTTATGCATTTATTTGTACAGACTTGCATGCAGACCGGCTTACGAGAATTGGAAAGATTAAAAAATTGCAAAAAAAAGAGAGAAATGACAGTGTAATTACCTATTTTTAGGAAAAACCAATGCCTAAATACTGTCGAAACTCTGTCAAAATTTTGAGAATATGAAAAAAAATGTTTGTTTTTAAATAGTTCTTTTATTAAAAAAGAGTCTGTTATTCTAGTTCGTCTTGTTTTCAAAATGAAAAACAATAGTTTATTTGCCATGGAAAAGGAAAAAAGAAAAAAGAGTTTTGATTTTTTGTTTTTCTTGTTTTCAAAATAATTTATTTGCCAACGAAAAAAAAAATAGGTTGCTTTATTGTTTGAAAAAATTGGTCGTTTCATTGTTTGTTGAAAAGAAAAAGAAAAAAAATCTTGTTTAAAAGTAGCTTTATATATATATATATATATATATATATATATATATATATATATATATATATATATATATATATATATATATATATATATATTTTCTTAAGAAATGCCAAAAAGAAAAGTGTAAAGAGTTTTGTTTTTAAAATAGTTCGACTAATTGGCCAAACTACGCTGGTTTGTTTCTACATGTCGTAAGAAACGTAGGCAACCCTCATCGGGTCCAACCTCTCCTTTGCAAGAAAATAGTCAAAACAATGTGTCAAAAATTTTAATGTTTGTCATAAATAAGTCGGGTGATGCCGCTTGTGTCAAGTAGAGCCGAATGTTCCCGAAAGAGACGCCGGAAAGCTGACTTTTCATAAACGGCCACCTTTAGTTATTTTTTTTATTTTAGTCGATTGACCCACACTGCCTTAGAATTTTCGTCCCCGGGGCGCTGAAAGGCCGTGTTTTGCAAATAACAGATTTTCTATTTTAATAAAACAAGAAAGGAGTCGTAAATAAGTCGGTGTTGCTGTTTTTGCCGGAAATAGCCGAATGTTCTCGAAATGGACGCCGGAAGGCTGACTTTCTATTAACATCCCCCTTTTAGCATTGTTATAGGATTTTGGCCGGTTAGCAAATGTAGCCCTAAAATCTTCGTTCCTGATGTGTTAAAAGGCCATATTTGCAAAACTAAGTATTTTGTTTTAAAATAATAAGGAAAGAGTCAGTGGTCGAGTGAAATATCGTTGGGATTTTTTATAAAAGTAAACCAAGCCAACTTCGGAAGTGTCTTAAATCGTTCTTGCCGAGATAGCCTTGGAGTATCTTTTAGTTGTTGAAAGGCTATTTTCGTAAAATAACGAACAAGTTTGTGAAATGTCACAAAATAATCCTACCCGGCCTCAAAATTCATGAGAAATTGGGAAGGGGCCACGTTTGCAAAAATAGCCATTTGGTTGAATTTGGCAAACAGGGAAAGGAAGCTGGTTGTTTGTTTTTGATTTGGTAATTCTTTTGATTAAAATATGTGGGTTGTTTGATTTTTGAGTTGTAGGTCATCTTTAAACCTTTGAAACCCATTTTGTTTTATTATGAAAATTAAAAATTCCAAAAAAAATATTATTGTTTACCTTTTATTGGCCTGAACTCCGCAAGGTCTGATTCATGCGGGGTCATGATACGTAGGCAATATCCATAAGATTCGACCAAAAAAAGAAATGAAAATGGAAAAAATCGAAAAAAAAGAAAGAGAAAAAACAAAAGTTAAAAGTGTCAATAGTAATAAGGACTGACTGAGTCCATTCTAACATGTTTTGAATTATTGAGAAATTTGAGGTGGTCGATTCGTGGTAAGCAGACATCACAAGACTCGAAGAAAAATAATAATTGACATCGAACCTGTTACAAGTGCTCAAGAGACTCAGGATTAGAGGGTTCAACTAGAGTCTACTGTGGTTGAGGAAATTAGAATACTGAAACAACAAATGACCAAAATGCATCAAGCATCAGCTAATGGCCAAGGATGATCTAGGAAAACTTGATTGTGATCCAAGACAGTGACACTCAAAATATCACACTAAATACTTTACATGCATATGATGATGCACACTTTGTGGGGATGATACCCGGTGACATGGGGTATGAGAATCCTATTGGGAATGTACTGACTAAAGCTGAAGATCTTTAAGCATATAGTGGTCTTCGCAATATTGATGCGAAGCTCACTGGCTAAGATGCCGCACTTGGTAATTGGGAAGATGCTCCATTTCTTGGTCAGCCGGAGTAGAATTTTGGTGGATTATTTTGTTGTCATTTCTATTGTCCGGTTATTTTTCCGGATATTGACTTGTTTCAAACCCTCTTATCCTTTCATTTTGTCTAGCTTCTTTAGTCGTAGTGGTTTGTTTAGTGTTGTCTAGGTTTGTTTTAAGCTTGTTACTATTTGTTTTGTTGTTTAAACAGTTTCACTGTTTGTCTAATACAAATTTCGGTCTTTTGTTATTTCCAGACATCTTCTTTGTTTAGTTCTTTTTGTCCATTTATTTTGTCTTTTGTTCAGCGCTGATTCTAGTGACATGACATTCATACATAATTCTCAGTCTGATATATGAAAGCCGGTTTAGTCAGGAAACAACATGATCATTTTTGAAAAATAAGAACATTTTGAGATCATTTGGAGCCCGAGCCATGTGAAACGAGGGCAACTAGAACATAAAGAAACCATAAAAGCTAGTTGGCCATATTGACAAAGGGGCCGTTCGTGGTAATGAAAGTCAGAGTGTTTGCCCAACAGTGCTTCAAAAATGACAAATGAAAAGGCGAATGTGTGGAAATGGCTATCAAGTAAGGCACAATCAGAAGATGCTGCGAACGTGTAATTTTGTTGATTGCACTTGGCATGTTTGAAAGACTGGAAAAACGAAGGCATTTTTTTCTGCTATCTAAACACCTTACCCTTTGTTAACCCGTTGAGCCTTATTTATTTTCTTTCATACCCCTCTTTGGGACTTAGTAACAAGAGTAGAAACACAAACATGAAAGATAAGATAAGAAAAAAAAAGAAAAAGAAAACAATAAAAAGAGCAAGAAAATAGAAAAAAAGAGATAAGGAAAAGGAATAAGAAAAAGAAAAATGATAACAAAAACAAAAGAAAGTCAGAAGAAAACAAAGGAATTGGGAAATACGTTTGACCTGATTCCTCAAAGAGGATACCTAGGCGCTTCACAGCTCGGTCATAGTGTAACAAAAAATTCAAAAATCAAAAATTTTCAAGCAAGAAACTGGGGAAAAAGTTGTGTTTATTATAAAATAATCTAGTTCCGAAGGTTGTAAATTTAAACTAAATTGATGTGGTTTTGAGCCTTTAAATACCCTTTCTTTCTAGACTATCTAAATCCCACATTACGGTCCAAAGAAAGACCTTCGGATCAGTCTTCAAAAGAGGCCAAGTCACGCAAATAGGAGAGTCTTATCAGAACATGACACTCCGATCCCCGATGAAGAGACTCCAACCACTAGCAGAAAAGAATTCAGTCCCCTGTAGAGAAGATACATGAGAGATTCTTATCGGTAACACCCCAACCCTCAGCTGAAAAATAATAAAAATGAGAGAGTTTTATCGGTGGAAATCTTCAAGGGCACCTTGAGGCGACTGTGAGTTGAGAGAAAAGCCAAAATGAGAGAGTCTTGATAGTGAAAACCTTCAGGCACTAAAGGTCGAACAAGGGTGAGAATCAGATGGGGAATCACCAAACGAAGATCTTGATAGACGATTGACGACGGAGGATAGGCCACATGTGCATGTCATGACCATTAGAGTTGGTATCCGCGTCTGATAGGTTTTTATTTTATAGTTTCTCTTGTTAGAGAGTCATCTCTTCCTTCATTTTTTATGTTCCTTTTATCTTTCTCCTTTCATAGAAAAATTCTCCAGTAGAGTATGTTTGGTCAAAACAAGTGAGAAATTACTTCAAAATATGCCATCAGCTTCTAATTAGGCAAGACAAGATCTAACTAGTACATCAAAGTGGTATGAATCAGGAAAGAACAAGCGCAAAGCCAGTGTCGGGATATCCCCAGCAAGATGAAATTGACAAAAGGACCTACCAGTGTCAAGAAGGATATCCCCCGCGGAAATCAAAGGTTATATACCTCAAGGCGAAGGCCGATGGAAAATTCAAGGGAGAACAACACTGAGAGCGATTGGCATAAATTGGAGATTCATATGAGACTCAAAGGTCGGGGGAAATGCCAGTTCCCTAGCAATGCCACAAAAAAGAGGGATATCTCCAGCAGAAAAGGTATTTCAGTAGTATAAATGAATGAAGAAAGTGGTTCATCAGTAAAAGTGGAAACAACGGTGAAAGGATAGTGAATAAGGAGTCGTCGAGAAGGACGGAAGTTGTCATCCACGTTTCAAGATGGCTGGTCAATGCAAAACAGGGCAAGTCGTTATTAGACCAGAAAATAATATCATCCCCAACAAGTTTTGATCGTGTAATGGAACGCAGAGCAGGGAAGGAGAAAGGGTAAAACCATCCCCAACAGGAGTGGCATAACCATTTACCAGTTTAAAACTAATAAATTTTCTTTGATTTAAAGAAGGTAAAAGAAAATGGCATTGATGGCAGAAAGGCATGCCAGAAGGAAAATTATCAAACTGGGGCAGTTTTTTTTTTTCATTTTGAAAATTTTCTGGACGTTAGACATCCGCTTGGGGAAGAAGAAAGATAACACCAGTCTTAAGGGAAGTGGTCTTTGAACAAGTGTTCTCCCCAGCATAACAAGTTGTAATGAGGTAAGTTATATCCCTAGCAGATAGAACAAAGGGATGAAACTTGTGTTCAGTAAAAGCAAAAGGCCAGTGTCATCCCCAGTAGTTTTCGAAAGAGTGAAACACCAGTTTTGATGGAATAATAAAAATCCCCAGCAGTGTTATCATCAACAGCGTTATTCCCAGTTGATAACATTTTTATCTCCAACAATATGGAGAGAAAATAAAAACTTTGAAGAAAGTAGTTTTGAAAAGAGAAAAAGAAGAAGGGGAAGAAAGGAGATTCCCCTAGCAGTATTTTCCCCAGTAGGTAAATAAATCATTCACCAGCAATGTTATCCTCAGCAGTTTCTAGGGAAGATAATAGAGTTTTGAGGGAATTAGCATTTAAAGAAGGGAGATAACACAAGTTTAAAAAAAGAGAAAAAAGGACAAAAGAGAAAATGTAAAAGAAAGGAGAGCCGCCAAAGGTAAGTTCTCAAACCTTTGCCTTTATTTATCTTTCTATTGTGCATTAAATCACGCCCTGATTTTCCTCCCAGATAAAAATATTAGTCTATTGAAACTTTCACCTAAGATGAAAATCTTAGTTTGGTGAATTTTTCACCTAAGATAAAGATAAAAATCTTAGTCTGTTGAAACTTTCACCTAAGATTAAAACAAAACTTAGTCTGATGAATTTTTCACCTAAGATAAAGATAAAAATCTTAGTCTGATGAATTTTTCACCTAAGATAAAAAAATCATTGTCTGGCGAATTTTTCACCTAAGATAAAGATAAAAAATCTTATTCTCATGAAATTTTCACCTAAGATAAAGATAAAAATCTTAGTCTGTTGAAACTTTCACCTAAGATAAAAGAATTTTAGTCTGATGAATTTTTCACCTAAGATAAAGATAAAAATCTTAGTGTATTGAACTTTTACCTAAGATGAAAATCTTAGTCTGATGAATTTTTCACCTAAGATAAATATAAAAAACCTAGTTTGACGAATTTTCTCCTAGGATAATTTGAAAAGAAGGGAAGGTAGGATTGGGAAAGAAAGGAAGGCATATTTTTTTTTTAAAAAGGGGAAGGAAGAATTTGGAAAAAAGAAAGGAAGACAGAATTTGAAAAAAGAAAGAAAGTCTGAATTTGAAAATTTAAGAAAGTCTGGATTCGAAAAAATGGACCTAGTTTGAGAAATTATCTGCTAGAGTCAGAATCTTAGTCCGTTGGAACTAAAGGTGTCAATGGGGCTGGGTTGGACCGGAACCGGACTGGCCCAGACTGGTTTAGACCGGAACCGGACCGGCCCGATATGAGGGGTTGGGCTGGGCTGGGCTGGGTAGGGGCCATGCCGGGAACGGATGAGTAGGATTTGGTTACCGGTTAACCGGGCCCGGGTAACCCGGTTGGCACTGTCCATGCCCGTACCGGTTAACCCGGACCGGTTATAACTAATTTGTTTTTTAGTTTTTCAAATTCTAACGCGTTGTGGGCCACATATGAATGTTGCCAACATTCATTTCCGATTTGAACCGTTTGGGCCAACGACTATTTGGATGATTGGCCCTTTTTTAAATTATTTTCTCTTTTTTTTTTATTTTACAAATACAACCTTCAAAGAAACTATAAATACGACCCTTTCCTTCTTCATTTCTCACTCAAATATCATTTATCTATCTCAAATGCAAAACATTTAAAATTACAACTTTACTAGTTTACTTATTAGAAAAAATGTAAACATTTCATTTTTTACTTTTTTAATTTGAAATTAAGAAATAAAGTAGCACTTGCAGAAATTGCAATTTTTTCCCATCTTACTTGTATTCATTCAATTATTACAAAGTATTAATAGAACTTACAATAGTTATATTATACATAATTCCAAAAAAAAGTGAGAATATACTAAACCCGGCCCGACCCCCTCAGCCCGTAACCCTTATGGTTCAATTTTTACCCGAACTAACCCGGCCCGCCACAAATCCGTTACTGTGCAACCCAGCCCGGCCCAGCCCGGAAACCGGACGGGTCAAAAAAATTAACCCGGCCCGGACCGGCCCACCTGTTAAACAACCTTGGTTGGAACTTTCACCTAAGATGAAAATCTTAGTCTGATGAATTTTTCACCTAAGATAAAGATAAAATCTTAGTCCGTTGGAACTTTCACCTAAGATTAAAATCTTAGTCTGATGAGTTTTTCACCTAAGATAAAGATAAAATCTTAGTCCGTTGGAACTTTCACCTAAGATGAAAATCTTAGTCTGATGAATTTTTAACTTAAGATAAATTTTAAAATCTTAGTCTGTTGAAACTTTCGCCTAAGATGAAAATCTTAGTCTGATGTCACCTAAGATAAAGTTTAAAATCTTAGTATGTTGGAACTTTCACCTAAGATGAAAATCTTAGTCTGATGAATTTTTCACCTAAGGTAAATTTTAAAATCTTAGTCTGTTGAAACTTTCACCTAAAATGAAAATCTTAGTCTGATGAATTTTTCGCCTAAGATAAATTTTAAAATTTTAGTCTTTACATTTCAAGTCTTGAAGTCAGCTGCACCCCTAAAGAAAGGAAAGGCGTTGTTTTTTAAGTTTTAATTGAAGTTCCAAATTACAAGTTGAGGTCAGGTGCCCCCCTGAAGAAAGGAAAGGCGTTGTCTTTTTAAGTTCTCATTGAAAATTTTAAATTATGACTGAGATCGGGTGCCCACCTGAAGAACGGAAAGGCGTTGTCTTTTTAAATTGAAATTGAAGTTTTAAATTATGATTGACGTCAGGTGCCCGCCTGAAGAACGGAAAGGCGTTGTCTTTTTAAATTGAAATTGAAGTTTTAAATTATGAATGAGGTATAGTGTCCGCCTGAAGAACAGAAAGGCGTTGTCTTTTTAAATTGAAATTGAATTTTTAAATTATGATTGAGGTCAGGTGCCTGCCTGAAGAACGAAAAGGCATTGTCTTTTCAAATTGAAATTGAAGTTTTAAATTATGATTAAGGTTAGGTGCCCGCCTGAATAACAGAAAGGCGTTGTCTTTTTAAATTGAAATTGAAGTTTTAAATTATGATTGAGGTCAGGTGCCCGCATGAATAATGGAAAGCGTTATCTTTTTAAGTTGAAGTTGAAGTTTTAAGTTATAGTAGAGGTCAGGTGCCCGCCTGAAGAACAGAAATGCGTTATCTTTTAAGTTGTAATGGAAGTTTTAAATTTGAGGTCAGGTGCCCGCCTGAAGGACGGAAAGGCGTTAATTTTTTAAGTTATAATCGAAGTTTTAAATTTGAAGTCAGGAGCCTGCCTGAAGAGAGGAGAGATGATTTTACTTTTGAAGTTGATGTTGAGATCAGGAGCCCGTCTGAAGAGAGGAAAGGCGTTTTTATTTTAAAAGTTATTGTTGAGGTTATGATCTTTCCTGTAGAACAAGGGAATGCACTCAAGTTCAAGTCAGAAGGCAGTAAAGCGGAGGGTTACAACAAAAATCCCCAACATAAATTCCATTACAAAAATCAAAAGGAAGACTACATGTCAAGTCAGGAAGAAAAACACCGGAAGGAACACAAGCCGACAAGAAAGCAAGGCAACAAGAGCAAGTTGAAGATAATACGATGTTGTAATTCCTAGTTTAGTCTAGCTTCTTGTTTTTCTTTTTAGAATGATGTAACAAGGAAATCGGTAAACAGTGGTAGCAGCATGCAACAACAGTGACAGCAAAATCACAGTTCCATGGTAGTCCCAGCTACCAAAACTTCCCAAACTACATTGACCTGATTCCCTTTTAGCCAGGGATATGTAGGAAACTTTTGAAGCAAAGGTTCGGTCAAATCTTTTGAAAAGATGTTCACATGGAGTACTCAAACGGGCAAAAATCGCTCGTATCCGCTCACTTTATCTTTGCACGAAAACTCTTCGTGTGTTCGGCTAAAGAGGGGCAGCTGTGAGCACGTGATTTTTGCCCTATATATGAAGTACTCCCAAATAATTTCAAATAAAATTATTTTGTTTGTTTGCAATTGTTGTGAATTTTGTGTTATTTTTCTTTTATTGTTTGCATTTTTATCTGTGCACGTTTATTTGTTAAATTAATAAAAAATACAAAAAATATGTCGCATTTGCATTTAGAAATTAATTCTATAATTAGGATTAATTAGTTTGTTATACAAAATTAAAATTAACAAAGAATAATGTACTTCGCATTTTAGTATTTAATGTCAAATTGTGTGTGTGATAATTATTATTAAGAGTTAATTCGTATTTTTAGGATAATTTTGGTTTTATAATTTAATCTAGGATCTTCGATTTTAAAACTAGGAAATAAAAAGAAAAAAATAAAAAGAAACAAAATGAAAAATGGAGAGAAATTTGAACCAGGCCAAATTTCCACAGGCCCAAACCGAAATAACCTTCTACCCAATCCAACCCACCCCACCCCAAACCGGCCAAAAACCCAAAATCAACAGGGTCAACCCAAACCGGTTTGCCCTACCTAACAACACTCCCCGTTTTTCAACTCACCATTCATTTTTCTTAATACCCCAAATAATAACTAAACCCTAAACCTAAGCCGCCACCCCTCAACCTCATCTTCTTCGCCCCGCCTTTTAGCCCAAATGACCCCCCCCCCTCCCCCGGTTCTTTAGTGATTCGCCAGCCTCCAGCACCAAAACCCTAGCCTCCACCGCTGAGTAGCTCCAAACGACCCCTTAACCACCCGAACGAGACCCCTCATCTCCAGCAACACCCTACAGCCACAACCATCTTCATCCGCCTCTGCTTCTTCACCACCATGTTGCACACACAAGAAATCCAACGAAAAACACACCAGAAAGCAGCCATGGGTCATGTTCATACGAAGACAGTGAAGAAATCTTTATGCCAAATCATCGAACGTTACTAATCAAAATGACCTTAGATTGTGGAAGGTGTCAAGGTTACTGCAATGGGCATCAATATTGTCCAAGTGTCTCGGGGAATTACGAACACTGCTAAAGCCCTCATTTTTTAGCTCAAGTTTGATGTCTATAGATTTATGAGATTCATCACAAGCTTCATTACAATGACGAGGCATTAGAGGCTGCTTCCCAGCTTTCTTACCAGTACATTAGTGACCTGTTTCTCGTGACTATTCACAAACACCCAGGTGCGTTCCCGTTGCTTTAAGGTTACTGAATTCATTCTTCATATTCCTTTGCGTGTTGTTGATTCTGTGTTGTTCTAACAAGTCTGTCATCGGAAGGGTGTGAGCCGTTGGTCAGTCTCTTGCCATTGAGTTGTTTTCGGAAATATTACTCATCATATCTTATGAATCGTTTGGTTAATGTTCTTGTTTGGATTGCGTTTAGCGGCTACTGAAATTATGTTTAAAGCTGTGCCATTTTGTATAATGTTGCTTTCTATTTGTTTGGCTTGAATACATCTTCATAAGCCGATTCATTAGCGGTGATATCGTGTTTCATTTGATTTGAGTTTGAGTCTAGTTTGATTTCAGTCGAGGACGTTTTTCTTTGTTTTCGGTTTGAGTTACGAGTTTCAATTATGTCATATACGTGTGTTTGAGCCAATTCAGTGTTTGCTTGTAGTGGGAAAGTTTCAATTAAAGTTTGTTGTTGTTCATATCACAACAGAATGTTTGAACTATTTTCTTCCATTTGTTTATGTCATTTGTTTGTTTGAAATAATTTTCTCTATTTTTGGCATTGTGTCCCTTAGTTGTTTGTATCTGATTTGCTATGAAATTTCTAGTGTGATTAAACCCAATCTGGTAGTAAACTAATTAAGAAGAAATAGTAGAATTAGTGTTGTTAATACATTAAGAGATGAAAATGGAAGTGGTGTTGGTATTTCTCCTGGTCCAAAATTACATGAGGTTATTGATAGTAAGTTTACTTCAAGAAGGGTGTTTTCTTCCAAACTTGAAAAATTCAAGAATAAAAATAATGGTATTTTTGAAATTGGGAAAAGGGAAATCAGAAGTAACATGGGTAAGGTTGAGGGAAATTGATTAGGACATAGGATGCCCATGCCTTTTGAATTAAATAATGGAAAAATGGTTACTAGTGGAACCAACATTCAGTAGTGGGAAAGTGTATATAACATGGGGTAATAATTAAAAAGCTAAAAGGGTTCACATTGGGAGGAATATTAAAAAGCTGGAAAGAAAAAAAACATAGGGGTAATAATGAGAGATCCTTCTTACAATTGTAAAAGAAAATGAAGCACTGAAAGGGGGGTCTTCTTTGGGTATAAAAGAGAGAGGTGTGGTGACCCGACTCGTTGTATTATGTGTAATGCTCCGTTTCCACACTTATGGTGTTGCTTCATGTTTCAATATCAGTATTAGAGTCGATCTGGTGTAATTGACTTGGTTTTGATTGAAAAATAAGACCAATAGTCTCTTTAAGGAAAGCTTAAGTTGGAAATGTCAACCGGAAGTTCACTTGTGAGTTAGAGGGCCCGGATGTGATTTCCGATATTTCGGTTAGCTTCGGGGGATGATTTGTGACTTAGGAGAGCGATCGGAATTGAATATAGAGGTCCGGTGTAGAATTAGGCTTGAATTGGCTAAGCTTGAATTTTGGCAAATTCCGATTGATAGGTGAGATTTTGATCCGGGGTTCGGCATGGAATTCCGAGAGTTTCTGTAGCTTCGTTAGGTGATTTTGGATATGTCTGCAAATTTTCAGGTCATTCGAACGTCGTTTGGTTGAGTTTTTGGATCGAATGCAAATTTGGAAAAGTTCTAGTTTGAATAGGCTTGAAGTCGAGGAATTTGGAGATTTTTTATGTTAATGTTAGTATTTTTATGGCCCAAGAAAGTTTGAATGAGGTAATTGGTCTTGTTGGTGCCTTTGGTTGAGGTCCCGGGGCCTCGGGGTGATTTCGAATGATCAACAGAAGAATTTTTGTTTGGAAAGATAGCAGATTTTCTGCTGTTGGTGTTGCAGACCTCAAAGCATCGCGTTCGTGGGGTGGTGGACGCGAACACGTAGAAGGAATCTGGGAGCCTGGAATTTATGCCTTCACATTCGCGAAGGGGATGCCGCGATCGCGGAAGTAAAGGAGGTTTCTTGATCGCGTTCGCGTAAGCCAGGGGGAGTGGGCCATCGCATTCGCATTGAGATGGTCGTGTTCGCGTAAGAGGGCCTAGGAGCCTGGTCAGGTAAAGCATCGCGTTCGCGTGTCCAGGGTCGCAAACGCGATGAAGGAGTTTTCTGCGCAGTAAGTTTTTATAAACATTCATCCGCGAGCTATTCCATATTTCCTCCATTTTTACAATACCTTGAAAGCTCATTAACGGATTTTGAAGGGGGTTTCAACGGGAAGTGATTGGAGGTAAGTCTCGTGGTCTTAATACGCTATTTTGTTGAAGAATCAACCACTAATTCTCTGAAATTGAGTTTAAAGGTTGATGCACTAGGGTTTGAAATTTCAAATGAAAATTGGGGATTTGGAGGAGCAATTGAGCTCCGATTTTGATGAAGTTATATGTACGGACTCGTGGCGTGACGAGGATTCCGAAAATGTAAGTTTCATAATTTTTTGAAAAGCGGATCCGGGGCTCGAATTTTGCTAGTTTCGAGATTCTTGCTATTTCTCGATTGTTTTTGATTGGGTATTGTCCCATTTGCATATTGTGATGTATTCGCTCTATTTTTGGCTAGATTTGGCGCCCGTAGAGGTAGATTTGAGTGACAAAGGCGTCGCGAGCTTGAGATTTTGCAGGTTCGAGGTGAGTAATACTTTGGAATGATATCCTGAGGGTTTGAAACCCCGAATTTGCACATCTTAGTGCTGTATTGTGGTGACTTGCACGCTGGACCTGAGCGTTAGGTAGAGCACCATTGGGGATTGCGACTTGGTCCATCCATGTTGTTGGTTTTCACCGCGAAATTTGCAAATGATTTATTGTTATCAGTATGACTTGGGCTCATTGCCACACTTGGGGCTCATTGCCGATTATTTGAACTCTTTATGAACTATCATCACAGTTTTCCTTACTATTTGAAAAATTATTTGAATTCAGTCCATTTGATTTATACTGTTTCATGAACTCTGCTATATCATCCTCAAACTTTGAGATTTAACTCATATTTGTACTATTGTTTGAGCTGAGCATTATCATTTTATGGATGCCCGAGGGGCTTTTGACTATTTTGGACTAATTGAGGCTGAGGGCCATATGTGAGGGCATGAAGATGTTGTAAGGAGGTTTTCAGGCCTGGAGTGTTGTATGAGCATGTGCATATACATGCATGGATCGGACTGCACGCCACAAAAGCATATTGCATGGAACGGACTGCACACCACAAAAGCATATTGCATGGATTGGACTGCACGTCGCAGTAGCATATTGCATGGATCGGACTGCACGCCACAGTAGCATATCACATGGATCAGACTGCACGCCACAGTAGCATATTTCATGGATCGAACTGCACACCGCACTAGCTTATTGCATGGATCGGGCTGCACGCCGCAACATTATATATATAATATTGGATCAGGCTGCATGCCACAACATTTTTGCACTTGGGCTGTAAGAGCCCCTCCGGAGTCTGTACACACCCCCAGTAGGCGCATGGTACCCATGGATCGGACTACGCGCCATAGCGGTCATATGCATTGCATTGCATTGCATTCATGCATTACTCCTGTATGTACCACGTGGCACGACATTTAGCACTCATATATCATTAGCATACATATTATTACTTGCCTTGCTGACCAGATACCCTGGTGTTATATGTTGAGGAGTACTGAGCCTGAGAGGCTGATGATGGATATTGTGATTTAGGAGTGAGCCCGCAGGGCTGGTACTGTACTGAAAGGTTGATATTGAGCTCGAGGGGCAGTTTTTCTAATTATTTCCTACTTGTTGAAATCATCTTTGCAACTGTTAAAAAGGCATATTTTCAAAAGAATTTTTTGAACTGATCTTGAGATTTTCTAAATGGATTTCCACGGTATTTCGAGTTCTCTCAAAAAGGGGTTGTTCTATTATTTTCATAGCAGTTTGGTGTGCTCATACGTGTTTTCTTATCGCTCAGATATTATTCTCTCTTATTACCACTGAGTTGGAAGTACTTACTTTACTCCATGCACCTTACGTGCAGTTGCAGGTATTGTTCACCCGATAGCGGATTATTAGCAAGATCGAAGGCCATGTTCTAGTAATTGAACAAGGTGACCGCCAGCGTTCGCGGTACCGTACTCCATCTTTGTATTCCGGTTTTATGTTGTATATATATATAAACATTGTTGGACCAGTAATAGTGTCCCTACTCATTAGATGCTCGTGACTTGTGACACCCCGGTCGGGCTGTATTGAATTTCATATTAATTAATGTCATAAATCTAGAATTCGATATGCTATATAATTGTTTAACTGATTAAAGAGGATTTTTGGGTTGTTGGCTGGCCTTGTCTTCACGATAGGAGCCATCACGGCCGGGTATAGAATTTGGGTCGTGACAAGTTGGTATTAGAGCCTAGGTTACTAGTTCTCCGGAGTCATGAGCAGGGTTAGTAGAGTCTCGCGGATCGGTACAGAGACGTCTGCATTTATCCTCGAGAGGCTGCAAAACCTTTAGGAAAACTTCCCATTCTTGGAATTATTATCGTGCGTACTTGATTCAGCTTGATATATAACTTTTGAAATTCCCTCCACACGCCGGTATGCGCACATGAGCGCTCAATAGTATAAGTGCCTTGATGGCTTGTGATTCCCCGATCGAGGGACGAGAGGTAATCTCCGAAAGTTCATGTTGGGCCATTCTAGAAGACTTGAGGCTGGATAATTTCCTATGGTTTGAGCACCGAGGTGCTGATTGTGTGAGCAAACTTATATGTTCAGTGTTGTTCTTATTAGCTGGAATGGAGGCTAGATATCCATGTGATGAGTATGTTGGTACCGTAGGGTGTATCTTTGTAATTTTGGTAGTGACGAAGAAGTCTGATGAATAATAGATGAGTTGTTAAGTGTTTGTTTCCTGTTGCAGTCTGTTATGTAGCCCGAGGCATGGGCGCGTGAAGAATATTTTTGTATCCCCTAGCTGGAAAGAAAGGTGCAATACAAGGGGCAGTATGAGTTCGGACTTAGAAAAACTAAATGGCTGTGTATTACATATATGATGGTGGAAGGAATGTGGAAATATTGAAATGACGCAAAACAGGTGGGCTACCTCATGCGGAGGGTTTTGAGCGGTATGATCCTTATGTGTATGTAAAATATCTCATGTGTAATTGAAGGGTATGTGTTGTATTTTGAAGAGTTGGGACGCTTAAGAAAGTGGACTCAGCTGATGTGGAAATGAATGCGAGGTTTGCAAAGAATGTTAGTGCTAGATGATATGTGTATTCACAAGACTTGTAAATGACTTGAGTTTAATCTCACTATAACATTGTGGCATCATTAGAGTAAAAGTGTTATGAGTTGATAAGAGTGCCTTAACATATGGCTTCGAGCCAAGTTGGGGAGGTTGATGTTGGTCGGCTGATTGCATGGCTATGTGCTATGTTTGTTCCGTTTTGAGGTATGATGGCGGATCAGTTCTGGTTACAAAAAAAATTGAGCCGAGGATGGCATGTGTGAAGGAAAATTTCTACAAAGGTCATATGGTGCTTCGTAGATGTGAAGAAATACTAGGATGTTTTGAACTACTGTTGATAAAAAATGCTCAGTGTATAGGGAAGAAAGATGGTTTTTTATATCGGTATGAGACCATGTTCCGCGGTGTCAGAGTACTAATAAGGCACGAGTGGTTCTATCCGTTAAGGCAGGTAAATTTTAGTTGTTTAAGAGTGAATGACTCTCGAGATTGGTTTTATTGTGTTCTAGATTTTTGCATGTATCAATCAGATGTCTTAAGGTTGTGTATGTGGCTAGGGCCTGTGTTTTCACTAGAAGAGTCAATACTAGTAGTAGGTTATATCAATTATGGGATTCTATGTATCAATGTCTGGGAGGTAATGGTAAACGAATTCAGAATCGCAGGGAAATTCTTCAAGGTAACGCATTCTGGAATGTGGCATTTCGGGAAACGTTTGGGTGGATATTCCTTGGCTTATGGGTCTTAGATAGTGTGGTCTTATGAGCGAGTCTTGTGTGGTGACCTGAGTTGAGGTATTGTGGTGCTACAGCAAGGGAGAACATCGAATTAATAATGAATCATGAAGGGAATGCGATGAATGGAATAGCTTGATAATAAACTGAATCGGTATGGTAAGAGTATGATTAATTCTTGTATGATTTTAGGTAATAAGTCTTACAGGAATTGTGCAGCAAAGCTCTTGCGTGCTGGAAGTAGCTTGGCTTGGTTTGGCTAGAAGGATTCAATTCGGGCAGTTTAGCTTGTGCAATGGAATTGGGAGAAACATTTCTTGATATGTTTCACAGTGGTTTGAAAATGGGCATGTTATCCTAGTGTGGTATGGTCTGTGTGTTATAATATGGAGAAATGAGATTTGTGTGTTCGATGTTTTGGTTCAGTTCATAATGGGAAATCATTAAATTCTGGAGCAGCACGGACAACTGCATGTAAGTAGAGAATCGATTTAAGATAATTAAGGTGATGTAAATTGATGATACGTCAGTAGCATTGCAACATTTTTCTTGTTGGTTCGACTGCGGATATTTGAGGTTGTTGATGGTGCAGGGAATTTTGGATATCTTTCGTGGTATGAATGGATGCTTGACGTGTGTTATGTATTCGTACGGCGGAGTGTGGGATCAGGCATAGTGATTCATGCGTTATATGTTGGAGACTAGATGTTTTCGTGATCTGACCATACGGCGGTTGTAGGTCGTGTGTATCGACATCGTCTAGCAGTTGTTGAAAAACTGGAGGTCCTAGTGGATCTTGCTTTGCTTGGTATGTTAAAATTGGGTTATGATGTTTGATGACAGACTGGTTTTTCCAGGGTCAGATTGTCTAGACTAATGTGTTATGGGCTATGTCAGGAAATGCCACAGGCTGCGTGGCAAGGTGCATTGAATTATTATTCTAGCAGAGTAGTTGTATTCCAAGGACCAGCGGACAGCTGGCAAGCATTGCTTATTGATTGGGCCTTCGTGCGGATGTTAGTGCAGAGGTTTCTACCATTGATTCAGTTCCGGTATTGAGGGACTTTTTAGATGCGTTTCTTGTGGCCAGGCATGAGGCTATATGTGTTTATTGTAATGAGCAAATTTGACTTGTTGTGCATCTCCTTTTGTGAGATATATAAGCGGATCGGGTGGCATGCCGCCACAGGTATGTTTTCTGGATCGGGTGGCACGCCTCCACGAGTATGTTATCTGGACCGGGTTGCGCGCCGCAATAGTGTGATATGGAGAATAGTTTTTCTATATGTTACTTTGTATTCCTTGTTCCTGGTTTATGAGGAAAATCCATATTGGGTGTTGCTAGGCGAATAGCGCATTAGTTGTGTCCTTTCAGGATTGAATAGTGTATAATACTTGTTTCACTGTGGGTGTGATGGATTGCGAGGTTTCACACCCCAATCTTTGCGTGCTGATCATGTTGAGCATGGTGACTTACGGTGATTCATGGGTGATAGTGTTTGGATAGAATCGTCCTTTGTGGCAAGGCCACGTGATGTTATGACCTTTCAAGGAGGATTCAGGTACTCTATTTCTATGATGTGAGATGGGATCTCAGTTATGTGTTGTGATCGTATGGAGGAATTTGAATTACAGCTCTTTCATTTGAGCCAGTTGTCGTGATTTAAGTGTGTTCAGATCGTTTCTTATTGGAGCCTATGTTGAGCACGTCGTGGCTTAGGTCGGTGTTGTGGTGTCATATCACCAGAGTGGCGTGTAGCAGTTGAGATGATCGTTGGAGTCATTAATAAGTACGAGCATATTTGGTTTCAACTTGTTAGAAGGGTAATATCGAGGTTTGGCTTCGAAATCTGATGTAGTATCAGCCAGAAAGGAAATGGACTCATGAATGGATGATCTGAGAGATGGGTTCGGTTTATCGCGTGTTTCAGTTGCCGTTGGCAGTATATGAATGGTTATGGGATAAGACTTTAGCTAATATAAAGGTTTTCTATCAGTATTTGGCTATTCTGGGAAACTGCTGTGGATGGAGACTATCGTTCCGAATGTTGGGATGTGTGGTATATTGTATGAATTCACCTGAGGTTGTAGGTGTGGGTTATTACAGTTGGTTCGAGTTAATTCAAAGAATAGATGTGAGGTTCTCATCTTGTGTATGATTTCGAGAAGTGTAGTGTGGTTCTACGGTTATGGGCCAGATGGATTGTGAAATTTCAGCTGTGTTGTGTTATCGGTACCTATGTGAGATAGGGTGACGTGGGATCACCTCGGGTATATGCTTGGTAAGGTCACTAAGTTATCTGTTGCTTCTAGTACAACTTTTAGTATGCTCGAGGACGAGCATTTGTTTAAGTTGGGCAGGATGTGACGACCTGACCCGTTGTCTTATGTTTTACTGCTCTGTTTCCCCCCTTATGGTGTTGCTTCATGTTTTGATATCAGTATTAGAGTCGATCGGGTGTAATTAACTTGGTCTTAGTTGAAAAATGAGACCAATAGTCTCTTTAAGGAAAGCTTAAGTTGGAAAAGTCAACCGGAATTTGACTTGTGAGTTAGAGGGCTCGGATGTGATTTTTGATGTTTCAGTTAGCTTCGGGGATGATTTGTGACTTAGGAGAGCATCAGAATTGAATTTAGAGGTCTGGTGTAGAATTAGGCTTGAATTGGCTAAGTTCGAATTTTGGCAAATTCCGGTTGACAGGTGAGATTTTGATCCGGGGGTCAGAATGGAATTCCGAGAGTTGAAGTAGCTTCGTTAGGTGATATTAGATATGTCTGCAAATTTTTCAGGTCATTCGGACGTCGTTTGGTTGGGTATTTGGATCGAATGCGAATTTGGAAAAGTTCTAGTTTGAATTAGGCTTGAATTCGAGGAATTTGGAGATATTTGATGTTAATGTTAGTGTTTTTATGGCCCGAGCAAGTTTGAATGAGTTAATTGGTCATGTCGGTGCCTTTGGTTAAGGTCTCGGGGGCCTCGGGGTGATTTCGGATGGTCAACAGAAGGATTTTTGGCTTGGAAAATAGCATATTTTCTATTGTTGGTGTTGTAGACCTCAAAGCATTGTGTTCGCGGTGTGGTGGACGCGAACGCGTAGAAGGAATCTGGGAACCTGGAATTTTTGCATTCGCGTTCACGAAGGGGAGGCCGCGATCGCGTAGTAGAGGAGTTTTCTTGATCGCGTTCACGTAGGGGTGTTCAAAACCGATCCGAAACCGAAAACCGATCCAAACCGAAGCTTAACGGCTTATTGGTAACGGCTTAACGGCTTAACGGATGGGAAACAGATTGAATTTTTTTTATTAACGGCTTATCGGTTTAGGGATGGATTATTCAATTTTCTTAACGGCTAATCCGTTAACCCGTTAAGAATATATATATATATATATATATATATATATATATATATATATATATATATATATATATATATATATATATATATATATATATATATAAAAGATAGAATTGAGTTGTCGAATACATATATGGTTTTATGTGTGTCATGAAAAAAGAAAAATTGAAAAGGTTGGTTATGACTAGAGGAACGACACCCCATGAAATAAATTTGTGCATTTTGGATGATTGCTTGTGGAAAATGGAGAACGATAGTTATTTATAGAAGAGGAGTGTAGAGAGTAGAATTTAACAGAGCACTTCAGTTTTTAAAAGTTCATTGTGGGAGCTGAATGGAAATTTGCGTGACAGATTTCTTTTGGTTATATCTGAAGCTTATGAGTACACATGTAGTGTGGCCTCTAACAGAAGATAAGTTCTGTTTTATTTTTCTCGATACTGAACTAGTAGTGAATTTAACTATTTTATAATCTACATGCTGATGGCGATTTTTTCATTAGCTACATCATATTGCCTCTAAAATATTATTTTTTATAGTAATTCATTATTTCTAAGACGAGGAGAATAAGAGATATTTAGTGAACATGTATGTTAGGCCGATAAACCGCCCATTAACCGCCCTATAAGAGCTAACCCGATACCAACCCGCCCGATATCTTATCGGGTGGCTAACGGATTAATACATTTAAAAGCCGATAACCGTTAAGCCAAACCGTTAAGAGTAAAAGCCGCCCAATCAGCCCGATGAACACCCCTACGTTCACCTGATAAGGTGACGCGTTCGCGTAAGCCAAGGGAGTCGGCCATCGCGTTCGGGTTGAGATGGTCGCGTTCGTGTAAGTGGGCCTGGGAGCGTGGTAAGGTAAAGCATCGCGTTCACGTGGACAAGGTCGCGAACGCGATGAAGGAGTTTTCTTAGCATTAAGTTTTTATAAACGTTTCATCCGCGAGCAATTCCATATTTCCTCCATGTTTACAATACCTTGAAAGCTCATTGACGGACTTTGAAGGGGGTTTCAACGGGAAGTGATTGGAGGTAAGTCTCGTGGTCTTAATACGTCATTTTGTTGAAGAATCAACCACTAATTCTCTGAAATTGGGTGTAAAAGTTGATGAACTAGGGCTTGAAATTTCAAATGAAAATTGGGGATTTGGAGGAGCAATTGGACTCTGATTTTGATGAAGTTTATATGTACGGACTCGTGGCGAGACGAGGATTCCGAAAATGTAAGTTTCGTAATTTTTTGTGAAGCGGGTCCGAGGCTCGGATTTTGCTAGTTTCGAGATTCTTGCTATTTCTCGATTGTTTTCGATTGGGTATTGTCCCATTTGCATATTGTGATGTAGTCGCTATATTTTTTGCTAGATTCGACATGCGTGGAGGCCGATTTGAGGGACAAAGGCGTCGCGAGCTTGAGATTTTGCCGGTTCGAGGTGAGTAATACTTGGGAATGATATCGTGAGGGTTTGAAACCCCGAATTTGCATATCTTAGTGATGTATTGTGGTGACTTGCATGCTGGACCTAAGCGTGGGGTAGAGCACCGTTGGGGATTGTGAGTTGGTCCGTCTCTGTTGTTGGTTTTCACCGCGAAATTTGCAAATGATTTATTGTTATCATTATCTTGCGCTCATTGCCATACTTGGGGCTTATTGCCGATTATTTGAACTCTTTATGAACTATAATCACAATTTTCCTCACTATTTGAAAGATTATTTGAACTCAGTCCATGTGATTTATACTGTTTCATGAACCCAGCTATATCTTTCTCAAACTTGGAGATTTAACTTATATCTATACTATTGTTTGAGCTGAGCATTATCGTTTTGCGGATGACCGAGGGGATTTTGACTATTTTGGACTGATTGAGGCTGAGGGCTATATTTGAGGGCATGAAGATACTGTAAGGAGGCTTTCAGGCCTAGAGTGTTGTGTGATCATGTGCATATACATGCATGGATTGGACTGCACGCCACAGTATCTATTGCATAGAGCGGACTGCACGCCGCAGTAGCATATTACATGGATCGGACGGCACGCCGCAGTAGCATATTGCATGGATCAGACTGCACGCCGCAGTAGCATATTTCATGGATCGGATCGCACGCCGCAGTAGCTTATTTCATGGATCGGGCTGCACGCCGCATCATTATATATATCATATTGGATCGGGCTGCACGCCGCAGCATTTTTGCGCTTGGACTGTAGGAGCCCCTTCGGAGTCTGTACACACCCCAGTGAGCGCAGGGTACCCATGGATCGGGCTACGCGCCGTAGCGGTCATATGCATTGCATTCATGCATTACTTCTGTATGTACCACGTGGCATGACATTTAGCACTCATATATCATTGGCATACATACTATTACTTGCCTTGTTGACCAGATACCCTGGTGTTATATGTTGAGGAGTGCTGAGCCTGAGAGGCTGTGATGGACATTGTGAGTTGTGAGTGAGCCTACGGGGCTGGTACTGTACTGAAAGGTTGATATTGAGCCCGAGGGGCAGCTTTTATGATTATATTCTACTAGTTGAAATCATCTTTGCAACTGTTAAGAAAGCATATTTTCAAAAGAGATTTTTGAACTGATCTTGAGATTTTCTAAAGGGATTTCCATGGTATTTAGATTTCTCTCAAAAGGGGTTGTTCTGTTTTTTTCATAGCATTTTGGTGTGCTCATACATGTTTTCTTATCGCTCAGATATTATTCTCTCTTATTACCACTGAGTTGGAAGTACTCACTTTACTCCCTGCACCTTGCGTGCAGTTGCAGGTATTGTTCATCCGATAGCGGGTTATTAGCAGGATCGAAGGCCATGTTCTGGTAATTGAGCAAGGTGACCGCTAGCGTTCGCGGCACCGCACTCCATCTTTGTATTCCGATTTTATCTTGTATATATATATATATATATATATATATATATATATATATATATATATATATATATATATATATATATATATATATATATATATATATATATATATATATATATATAACATTTTTGGACCAGTAGTCGTGTCCCTACTCATTATATGCTTGTGACTTGTGACACCTGGTCGGGCTGTATTGAATTTCATATTAATTAATGTCATAAATCTAGAATTCGATATGCTATATAACTGTTTAACTGCTTAAAGAGGATTTTTGGGTTGTTGGCTGGCCTTGTCGTCACGAGAGGCGCCATCACGATCGGGTATAGAATTTGGGTTATGAAAAGAGGAGTAGAGTCATAAATAAGAGGACATTCGGACTTGAATGGAGGATAAGAAAAAGAATTGAGAGTTGAAAATTAGAGAGCTGAAAACCACACTGTTTATTTGAAGCTTCTCTTTTTGCTTCAGTGATCTCATTTCTCTTGATTCAAATACACTAAGATTGATATTAAGTAACTCTAGTGTATCTTTGAGTTCATTTGGCTTGTGTTGATATTGTTGTGGGTTAAGGTCCATTTTTGTTGGTATTTTCTGGTTTGATTTTACTGGGTTTCTGGTATGTTGCTGTTGGCATTTCTAGGGTTCTACTGGTTTTTGATCTGTTATTGCTCTGCTGCTTACTGTTGTTGTTATATTGTTACTAATGCTGCTGATTCCCATCTTTCTCTTCTCTTGTCTCCAAAACCATGAACACGACTGTAACACTGGCTATTGTAAGCTGAAAAATGTAGAAGCATGAATACATATAAAAAATGAAAGTTTGAAGTTTTGATTGGACTTTTTCTTCTTTACATGATTGTATTTTAGAACATTTTTTATACTACTATTTTGTAGATTTCTGCCAGCTTTGTATAGCTAGACTGTTTTCAATTTGATTTTGATTGATTGAAGTTATAATCACAATGAACTATTAAGATGTAGTTACCCGCTGTAGTTAGTGTTTGTTTGTATTTAACGCAGACTTTAGGATTGTGTATCGTAATGGATTAGTGTTAGTCATTCTTCTTGGTGCAATGAAGCTTTAATCATTTAGTTAACTCCACCAATAAGCTAATTCCGTCAGGCAGTATATAGGCCAGTATTTGAATCCAGTTTGATAACATCTTCTAGTAATTAATTCCGGTAGCCCCCCTCATCTAAAACGGTTAGTTTAAACCAATCAGAGAATGGTTAATTTGTTCTAATATTTTGTCAAACTCGCATGCTATTTATAATTTCAGCTGTAGTAATATTCGCTTGTAGAATAAGGCACGAAACAATATCCCTTATGCAAGCTCGAGTGCAATTTCCGTTCACATTAATCTAATAACTAATAAGAGGACCGATCTTATAAACATGTATTAATTGGGACCTTTTCTCTTTTATTTTAGAGACAAACTTAATATAAAAAATGTACTCAGTTTAAGATTGTCCTTTTTTTAAAAAAAATAAAATGAGATGAGCCTCGCCCAATAAAAATGCAATAATTTGTGGGGCCCTCATAAATATATTATTAAAACACTTAGATTTCGGGATAGGGAGTTTAGCAAATTTCACAGCCTTCCCCAAATAATAACTCGTTAGTCTCTTTAGGCGTGTACTTTAATAACATTACCTCCCTAAACTCGGGTGTATATTTATATGACCCAAATCCAAATCTCAACAGAGTCGAGATGTGTCAACAACCACGGGTACATTGATGTGACATGGTTCGAGACGTATGTTCACGATGTTGCAATTCTCTTTAAAATAATGATAGTAATAAAAGAGGTAAAGGGTTAAAATTTACACATAGGTTTAACATGTACTAAAATCAGATAAATAAGCCGAATATGACAGTTGAGTGATCGTGCGAGAACCAAGGAACTCGGGTATGCCTAACACCTTCTCCCGGGTTACAAAATTCCTTATTCGAATTTCTGGTTCGTGGACTGTAATACAGAGTCAATCTTTTCCTCGATTTGGGATTCAACCGGTGACTTGGGACACCATAAATCTCCCAAGTGGCGACTCTGAATCTTTAAATAAATCTCGTTTCGATTGTCCTTTTGTTGGAAAAATTCCCTCCTCGCCCCTATGAGCGCATGCTGAAAGGAGGTGTGACAGTGTCCATTCTCGATATTTTCTTGATATTTATGGAGCAATCCGATTGCCTCGGTGTAAATAGATGCATCTATGGTTCGTATCGTTCGACCCTCGGTAGTGCACAGTTTATTTTCTGTTGGAGCGGGTCGTCGCCTCGGCATGATTGCGCATTATATATATGCTAAAGCTTAGAGATGATATGCTTACTTGCTAAGTATTTAAAAATGTAAGTGGCAACTGAAATGTGGTCAAGAACATGATTATTGCTTCTCATTATAACCTATTATTTATTGGAGACTTTCATGCTTAACATAGCACACTATTATTATATTATCTTGAGTCGGCCTCTCGTCTCTACTTTTTCGGGATTAGACGGGATACTTGCTGGGTACATATTGTTTATGTACTCATACTACACTTCTATACTTAATTGTACAGGATCTGAGGCTGATATATCTGGTTACCGGTCTGGTGCGCACCGTTGAGTTTGTGGAAGAGACTTCCATTGTAAGTTGCTCCATTCCTATGCCGCTCAGCAGCCAGGTGGAGTCTTTCTTTATCTCGTATAGTAGGATAGAGATATTCTTTTGTATATTCTACTAGATGCTCGTACTTGTGACACCAGGTCTTGGCACACACGCATTAGTAGACTTATGTTTTTTGGGTTGTATTATTATGTCACATACATTATCAATCGCTTTTGGTTTTGAATCCAATTGGAACATTTATATCACTTAAATTCTGATAAAAATTAACATAAGAAGTTAGAAAAAAATTCGCATTGGCTTGCCTGGCAATGGTGTCGGGTGTCTTCATGACCTGTTATAGAAATGGATCGTGACAAATGTGATTCTACTTGGTATTCTAGAATGAAATTGCAAATCTGAATTTTCAACATTGTCATTAGCACTGCACATAGTATATGTGAAAAGAGTGTGAGGAAAAAACCTACTTGACTGACGATTATTTTTATTATGTTTTGTGAGCTAAATATAAACAAAAAAGTATCTTTATTCCTAAGTGAGTGACACTGAATTCGGAGTTGCCCACTTGATTGGTTTGACTCCGACTGTTGCTAGTGAATTCATTTTTTTTACATAGTGTATTCAAGAATAAAAATACTTCCTTTATCATATAACTCTAATTGTACACAGACATAAGTGAAGACAGAGTACTTATTACGTACGAGGAATAGCTCGGAGAAGCGCCAAAAGAACTGGAAAGAGTTGAATAGTAGAGAGATACAAGAGAGAATAATAGCACATGGTTATAGTGCATGGGCTGCAACCCATATTCGACCAGCGATATAACCTGCTAGGCCTGCTTTGAAACGCAGTTCAAGTATGGGATAAGCCAACTTAACCTGTTTGAGTTAGCTTAACATGTCTATTTAAATTAATCATTCTTACCAGGGAACTTTTGTTTTAAGGATCTATTATGGTTTCTAACATGGGAAAAATCAGAAATAGCTTGATTTTCAATCGGTAATTGAAAAATAGCCATAATTTTAAAAGTAATTTATATTTAGCTACTTTTTTATATAAAGATATAATCTTAATAAAAAATACTCTTAAAAATTCAAAAACTTCCAGCATTATTTGCTGAAATTTGAATTTTTTACATATGAGATTCCAACATAATGTGTTGGAGTTCCAACATAATATGTTGGAAGTTTACGTACAATAGCTTCATAGTCTAGTATATTTTGATGGAACTTTTCGTGTTTTAGCTGAAACTTCATAATGTGCAGGAGTTCCAACATTATATGCATGGGCTTCATAATCCAACATATTATGCTGCAATTTTTCGTATTTTCAGCTAAAATAGTGGCTATTTTTTATTGACTTTACAAGCGCTGGATATTTTTCGATTACCAGTCTGAAAACTTGCTAGCCCATGCTATTTTCACCAAAACATGTGTTGCTGGTAGCTTGTATTTTGTGTATTCGTGCGTGCACTTAAGGCTGTATTTATTGTATTCGTTCGCGCAACGAATACAACCTGCATAAATTGTATTTGTTCGTATAACTAATAAAACATGTATCACTGTATTCGTTCCTGCAACGAGTATAACCAAAGGCGAAATACATAAATACATGGGTGTATACACGACTGAAAACAATAAAAAAATACATTATATATGTATACCAGAATATATTTGTCAAATCGCTCAATCACATACTATATCAAAAGGCAACAATATTGATAAATAAAGTCAAATACAGTCAAACACAACAACATTCTCAAACATACATTGTATGAAATAATATCAAAATTAAAATTACGAAGTCATCATAGCCGCAAAGTCATTAGAGAATACATTCTTTTAGAGTATATCCAAAATAGAATTTTTCGTATCCGAAGTCAAAATCTAGATTTATTCAAGGATAATAATAACGAAAAATATACTATATACAAGGTGTATTCACTGGTATAGTAGAATTTAAACTGTATCCAAAATTGAATTTTCCATGTCCGGAAATGATTCAGAGGTTTGAGAAGAAGAGAATCTCAAATCTCAAATCGAGAATACGACTCAAATCATTATAGGAAATTCCAAAGCAAGAGAATCTGCTCGAACATAAATTGATTTGCGATGCAAAAGGAATTGGCAAAAATTTATAATAGTAATTGCTAGAGAACAACTGAATAATTTAGCCAGGCAATTCAACGGTGATTTTATCACCAACTGCTCCATTTTCGATTGCATCTCAATCGGGGGCGATAGAATTGGTCCATCTGATGTTACATTAACTTCAGAAGAGAAACCGAAAAAGTTATATGGATCAGGGACACAGTTCGACTGTTTAGAAGAACTAAATATTGGATGAATCATCGGCGCCGGTGGCAGTGGCATCATTGGCGGACTCAGAAGTTGGAGAATGAGTCAAGTATTGGGACGAGAGAGGAGGGTCATATCCAAGATAGGGTTAGAAATCCCGTTAAAAAGAATATTTGTTATAAAACCCAAAGTGTAGCTAGGAATGATAATTATTTTAAATTGTATTTATTTAAGGTAAATAGATTTATCACGACTCAAAATCTCACTAAGTCGTGATGTCATCTAACCCAACTTGCTAGGTAAGGCCAATAGTAAAAGTCACTATTATTATAAGAAACCAATAGAGATAATGAATAAAATAGCCAAAGTGTTATGAAATAATATAAAGACAAGAACAATAATGCAAGAACAAGAGCAATAGAGAGAATAGAGAGAGAGAGAAGTATTCTTATTGATACTTAGAGATTGTTAGGGGTATATTACAATGGTAGAAGACCCCTTTATTTATAGGGAGTGGGATGATCTAGCTACCAATAATAGGACTCTAGAATCTCTCTAATTAAAGACATTCACCTTAAATAGAAGTGTATTTATAACACTCCCCCTTGAATGTCTATTCAATGATGTGCCTCGTTAAAACCTTAAAACAAAACCCAATGGGAAAAATTAAAGTAAGGAAAAAGAGTACACATGTTTGAATATGCGCCTATTGGTTGCCTCGTTAAAAACCTCGCAAGGAAAACCCGGTGGGACAAAACCTTGTAAGGAAAAAAGAGTGCAACGCGCATTAACTCCCCCTGATAAGAACATCAATTTATGTCCTTAAGTCTTCGCATCCCGATCTTGTGAACTAGCTTCTTGAAGGTTGACTTTGGTAGAGATTTTGTGAATAAATCAGCCATATTATCGCTTGAACGAATCTGTTGAACATTGATATCACCATTCTTTTGAAGATCATGTGTGAAGAATAACTTTGGTGAAATATGCTTCGTTCTATCTCCTTTTATGAATCCTCCCTTCAATTGAGCTATACATGCTGCATTGTCTTCATACAAAGTTGTGGGTAGTTTATCACACTTCAAACCACATTTGTCTTGGATATAATGTATTACAGACCTCAACCACACACACTCCCGACTTGCTTCATGAATAGCAATTATCTCGGCATGATTAGATGAAGTAGCCACAATTGATTGCTTAGTCGATCGCCAAGATATGGCGGTTTCTCCACAGGTAAACACATAACCCGTTTGAGATCGAGCCTTGTGTGGGTCGGACAAATATCCAGCATCAGCATAACCAACAAGATCCGGGCTGCAATTCTTGCCATAAAATAAGCCCATATCGGTAGTTCCCTTTAGGTACCGCAATATGTGTTTGATCCCATTCCAATGTCTCCTCGTAGGAGCCGAGCTAAATCTTGCTAAGACATTAACTGAAAAGGATATCTCAGGCCTTGTAGTATTTGCAAGATACATTAGTGCGCCAATTGCGCTAAGATATGGTACTTCAGGACCAAGTAACTCTTCATTCCTTTCTTGTGGTCGGAATGGATCTTTGTTCACATCAAGTGATCGAACAACCATCGGTGTACTTAAAGGATGTGCTTCATCCATGTAAAACCGTTTCAGTACCTTTTCTGTATAGGTAGATTGATGAACAAAAATTCCGTTTGCCAAATATTCAATTTGCAAACCAAGACATAGTTTAGTCTTTCCGAGATCTTTCATCTCGAATTCATCCTTTAGATAATCAATTGCCTTTTGGAGTTCTATAGGGGTTCCAATAAGGTTTATGTCATCGACATATACGGCAAGTACAACAAATTCCGATGTTGTTTTCTTTATAAAAACACACGGGCAAATGGCGTCATTTATATAGCCTTCTTTTAACAAGTACTCACTAAGACGATTATACCACATTCGTCCAGATTGCTTTAGACCATACAAGGATCTTTGCAATTTAATTGAGAACATTTCCCGAGATTTTGAATTATGTGCGTTTGGCATCTTGAGTCCATCGGGAGCTTTCATGTATATCTCATTATCAAGTGAGCCATAAAGATAGGCAGTAACTACATCCATTAAGTGCATGTCAAGCTTTTCATGGACAGCAAATTATGAGATAACAAAAGGTTATCGCATCCATTACAGGCGAATATGTCTCTTCATAATCGACACCAGGCCTTTGAGAAAAACCTTGCGCAACAAGGCGTGCCTTATATCTTTGTACCTCGTTTTTCTCGTTTCTCTTGCGTACAAAGACCCATTTATAGCCGACAGGCTTAACACCATTAGGTGTTTCAACTATAGGGCCAAAAACTTCACGTTTTGCCAGCGAATTCAATTCTGATTGAATTGCTTCTTGCCACTTTGGCCAATCCTGTCTTTTTCGACATTCTTCAACAGATTGAGGTTCGAGATCCTCACATTCTTGCATAATGCTAGATGCGACATTATAAGCAAATGCATTATCCACCACAATATCCACTCGATTAATATTTGCCTCAATATCAATTGGATTTATGGATAGTTCCGTATTTTCCAGAGTCTCAGGCTCAATGGATTCTTCATGAATCTCAGAATTTGTTAAATCGTGAGATTCTTTCGTGGTGTCATATTGATCATTCTTTTTTCTCTTTCTAGGATTTCGATCTTTGGAACCTAATGGTCTGCCACGCTTCAGGCGTGCATTTGACTCATTGGATATGACACTAGATGATTGTCCAACAGGGACATCAATACGGATTGGAACATTTTCCGCGGGAATGTGGGATTTCGTTATCCTCTTCAAGTCCGTAAATGCGTCAGGCATTTGATTTGCTATTCTTTGCAAATGGATAATCTTTTGTACCTCTCTTTCACAAATAGAGGTATGTGGATCAAGATGAGATAATGATGCATTTTTCCACAAAATTTTCCGTTTGGTTTCACCAACTTCTCCCCCTAATTTTGGGAAAAGTGTCTCATCGAATCGACAGTCTGCAAATCGTGCAGTAAATACGTCGCTTGTCAATGTTTTGAGGTAGCGAATGATGGAGGGCGATTCAAACCCAACATATATTCCTAACCTTCTTTGCGGACCCATTTTGGTGTGGGATGGCGGTGCTATAGGCACATATACTGCGCATCCAAAAATTCTTAAATGGGATATATTGGGTTCATGACCCAAAACCAATTGCAACGGGGAATACTTGTGGTAATTCGTCGGTCTGAGACGAATTAGCATTGCTGCATGTAAGATGGCGTGACCCCATACCGAAGTGGGCAGCCTCGTTCTCATAAGTAATGGCCTTGCAATCAACTGCAGGCGTTTAATTAACGATTCTGCAAGACCGTTTTGAGTGTGAACATGAGCTACAGAATGTTCAACTTTTATCCCGATTGATAAGCAATAATCATTAAATACTTGGGATGTAAACTCAGCAGCATTATCCAGTCTAATGGACTTGATTGGATTATCTGGAAATTGTGCTCGTAGTCGAATTATTTGTGCCATTAATTTCGCAAACGCAAGGTTGCGTGATGACAACAGGCACACATGAGACCATCTACAGGATGCGTCTATCAAGACCATGAAATACCTAAACGACCCACTAGGTGGGTGAATAGGTCCACAAATGTCCCCTTGTATACGTTCCAGAAACGTGGGTGACTCAGTCCCAACCTTTGTTGGTGATGGCCTGATAATCAACTTGCCTTGATAACACGAAGGGCAAGGATATTCATTATTCGAAAGAATTTTGAAATTCTTTAACGGATGCCCATATGAGCTTTCTATAATCCGTCTCATCATGATCGATCCTGGGTGTCCCAATCGATCATGCCAAAGTACAAAGGTATTGGAATCAGTAACTCTTTGGTTTACTGTTGAATGTGCCTCAATTGCACTAATTCTTGTCCAATACAGGCCACAAGATAAAGACGGGAATTTCTCAATAACCCTCTTTTGGCAGGAGACATTCTTTGTGATGACGAGATATTCAAGATTATCTTCATCCATTGTCTCAATATGATAGCCATTCCGGCGTACATCTTTAAAACTCAACAAGTTTCTCTTAGACTTGGAGGAGAACATTGCATTCTCTATGATTAACGTCGTGCCTTTGGGCAGAGTTACAATTGCTCTTCCGGAGCCTTCAATCAATTTACTACTTCCAGATATTGTAGTAACGTTTGCCTTACACATATTTAGTTGAGAGAAATATTTCTTTTCTTTGAGTATTGTATGTGTAGTACATGAATCAACTAGGCAAATACTTTTACAGTTGGACGTTGATCCAAGTTCGCTTTGTGAGATATCCATATTTGCTATCCCATAGTTTGACATACAAAAGAGATACACGAACATAAGAATAAACAAGTTCAATTCGTTTGTGTCACATAATATTTTCAAAATCTGCTGCTAACAGTTGACTAACAAAATCAGATATGTTATCCATAATTGATTTACTTTGCAGTTTGAAAATTTCAGTTTAAGCATTTTCTTCGAACAATCGATTGTTAAACACAAACAATCGATTGTTGAACATTGACAATCGATTGTTAAATATAGACAATCGATTGTTGGCTTATTTTAAAAAATTCCAGAGCACACTGTCTTAAGACAATCGATTGTTAAGTATAGACAATCGATTGTTGGCTATTTTGAAAAATTCCAGAGCACACTGTTTTAAGACAATCGATTGTTAAGTATAGACAATCGATTGTTGATGATTTTTGAAAAATTCCAGATTACACTGTCTTAACGACAATCGATTGTTAGACAAAGACAATCGATTGTGGATGATTTTTGAAAAATTCCAGATTACACTGTCTTAACGACAATCGATTGTTAGACAAAGACAATCGATTGTTGATCAATTGTTTTTCAGCTTTAATGCGAAAATAGTAGATAATCGACTAGTTTTTCAGGCTAGTCGATTACCCCTACTGGAAAATAAAAATATTATTGATATTTGAGCATATTGAAGACATTCTAAAGAACTACTGCTAACATTGCATCATGAACTAACTAATACGAGCTAATACTAATGACTATTAGTTTATTCACTAACTAATACAAATAAGTAGAACAAAATCAAATAACTCCATCTTCTTTCATCACGGACCCATCACCGATTAGGTGGTCTATTTTCCCCTCGGGTTGCTCAAAGAAGTCTGCCACATCCAGGTGGGTGATGTCCAAGTTGTCGTCATAGACAAAATTTGTTTCAGGGCCTTTTCTCTTTCGAGATGCTTGATAAAGGTCAACCAAGTGTCTTGGTATACGGCAAGTCTTTGACCAGTGCCCTTTCCCACCGCAACGATAACATATAGTTTCTGAACCATTTGCCTTAGGATCTTCATGACCCCGTTTCTGCTTTGGCGGTTATCTCTCCTTGGGGGTTGACGGACTTCATCGGAATTTCTTCCTTGTCTACGTCCCTGGCTATGACCCCGTTTACGACCATGACCATGGCCCTTTTCATGTTTGGCATAATGAGAGTGCACCTTATCTGCTTCAGGCAGTGGTGTAGACCCAGTGGGTCGATGTTCGTGATTTCTCATGAGCAGGTCATTATTTCGCTCAGCCACTAGTAGAAGAGAAACAGTTTAGAGTACTTTGTAAAGCCTTTCTCTCTGTACTGTTGTTGCAGTACCATATTGGAGGCATGAAACGTTGTAAACGTTTTCTCAAGCATATCATAATCGGAGATATTATCCCCGCATAGCTTCAATTTAGAAGTAATTCTGAACATTGCAGAATTATATTCAGAAACGGACTTAAAGTCCTGGAGCCTCAGATGAGCCCAATCATGTCGTGCTTGTGGTAGAGTGACCAACTTCAGGTTGTCATATCTCTCCGTTAAGCCGTTCCACAAGATGAGTGGATCCTTGACGGTGAGATATTCAATCTTCAAACCTTCATCAAGGTGATGGCGCAAGAAAATCAAGGCCTTCGCACAGTCTTGGGTGGATGCTTTTTCTCTATCTTTGATGGTGTCTCCGAGACCCATAGCATCTAAGTGGATTTCAGCATCCAACACTCATGTCATATAGTTCTTGCCCGAAATTTCAAGGGCAACGAACTTTCTTTTCGTAATGTCAGACATAATCGAAAATTAAATTAGGAAGAGGGAAATACCTTAGATTTTTCGAGAATGGTTCTTGAGACGGTAGAGTCTCGTGCTGATAACGTGTTATGAAATAATATAAAGACAAGAACAATAATGCAAGAACAAGAGCAATAGAGAGAATAGAGAGAGAGAGAGAAGTATTCTTATTGATACTTAGAGATTGTTAGGGGTATATTACAATGGTAGAAGACCCCTTTATTTATAGGGAGTGGGATGATCTAGCTACCAATAATAGGACTCTAGAATCTCTCTAATTAAAGACATTCACCTTAAATAGAAATGTATTTATAACACAAAGAGTTTAATACAATTATTCCAAGAACTGGTAGTACAAGTTATGAGCGACGAGTACAACTACAGTTTGAGGAGAAATACATCATCTGTTTGAAATTTACATAAACAGAGTTATAACTTATAATCTACCATGAACAAATGGTAGCTTATATCAGGAGTGCCGGTACGTCTTCAATGTTAGGCTCTTGAACTCCGCTAGCGCCCTTCTCCAAATAGCTGCACGCAAGGTGTAGAAGTGTAGTATGAGTATAACCGATCTCATATATACTCAATAAGTATCGTGACTAGCCTCAATAAAATAGTGACGATATTTTTTAAGTAAAAGATACTCACAAATATAACTTATTCAGTTAAGTTTGCAACAAAAATAATACTAAAAATAATAAAGTAGATTACCATTACAAATAAGAGAAGTACTAAACGACTAACTAAAAGAATAACTGTTGGCTTCCTCAAAATCAGAACCAATCATTTTCTAACAACTTAAGTCATAAGGTTAAAACAACATAGTAAACTCACGAATTTTTATAATATGTCAAGATATCAAATCAAATGGCAGTATGGCACGATGACACCCGCATATGATAATGAAATTAGTCGTATGTGCTGCATTTAAATTTTGAGAAAGTATATGGAGCAGTTATAGTAATTAATCCAAACACCAATGCCAGAACGAATTCAAAACATGAGTATCAATTAAATAATGCAATGCGTTATGTATATATAATTATAAAACATGTTTTAATAAAAATAAATATTGAGAGACATTTAATCTCTACGGGATCCGTTTGAATTAGATACAAACTAGTATAAGAACTCGCGCGATACACGAAAATTTGACAAAATATTAATCTTATGAAATTATGATATAATATATCATATTAATATAATAAATATTAGTTGTCTTTTATTATTTAATATAGTGTGCAGAAATACAATACAATCTGTAAAAAATTAAAGGATACACTTCATATTGTTCCTTTTTGTTTTTATTATTGAATTCGCAAGAACTTAGTACTATTGATACTTTTCTTGAGTATTATTTATTTATCTTTTACTTTTAATTAATTCAAAATGTAAATATCATTAAATTATCTCCATCCCCCTCTTTTCGTACATATATTATATATTATGAAATTATGATATAATATATCATAAGAACTCGCGCGATACGCAAAAATTTGACAAAATATTAATCTTATGAAATTATGATATAATATATCATATTAATTTAATAAATATTAGTTGTCTTTTATTATTTAATATAGTGTGCAGAAATACAATACAATCTGTAAAAAATTAAAGGATACACTTCATATTGTTCCTTTTTATTTTGTATTATTGAATTCGCAAGAACTTAGTACTATTGATACTTTTCTTGAGTATTATTTATTTATCTTTTATTTTTAATTAATTCAAAATGTAAATATCATTAAATTATCTCCACCCCCCTCTTTTCGTACATCCTTTCTATATAATACTTATTTGATTAGTTTTTAAATTTTGTATTTTATTAAAAATTGAAATAATCTAATATTACATTCCTTTCATTTTTTTATTTTAAAATAATTTTAAAACTTCAATTTGAAACTTTTTCCCGATTTGAATGGATATTTTTTATTATAAATTTTAATTTTTTTATTATAGCCAATTTTTTATTTTGTTTTATTTTAAAATATTTGTAAACTTTTAACTTGGAACTACTTCCCAATTTGAATGGATAATTATTTATTTATTTATTAATATAGATAATTATAATATATCTATATTTATTAATTCAAAAAGAGTAACTAATTAATTTAAAATTTTAATAAGCTTTTTAGTTAAAAAGGTAGTTTATTTTATCTTAACAAAGCCACTTGGCTTTTTGTGATTATGTCATTTGTCTTAATAATATGCTTTTGCCTCTCCTTTTATTATACATAGATAGATAGATTATTTCAAAACTCCAAATTGAAACTATTACCCAACTTGAATATGTAGGTTTTTTTAATTAATATTTTTATTTTTTTATTGTAGTTAATTTAATTTTTTATTTTTTATTTTTATTTTAAAATAACATTAAAACACCAACTACAAACTACTCCCCGATTTGAATGGGTTGTTATTTTTTTTATATTATTGTTTTTTAACATAGCTAATTATAATATAATTATATTTATTAATTCAAAAAGAATAACTAATCGATTCAAAATTTTAAAAAGTTTTTTAGTTAAAAAGGTAGTTTATTTTGTCTTAACAATGCCACTTGGCTTTTTGTGATTATGCCACTTGTTTTAATAATATGCTTTTGTCTCTCCTTTTATTATATATAGATTTTCATTTTTTAACTTAATTAATTATAATATATTTATATTTATTAATTCAAAAAGAATAACTAATCGATTCAAAATTTTAAAAAGTTTTTTAGTTAAAAAGGTTGTTTATTTTGTCTTAACAATGCCACTTGGCTTTTTGTGATTATGCCACTTGTTTTAATAATATGCTTTTGTCTCTCCTTTTATTATATATAGATTTTCATTTTTTAACATAACTAATTATAATATATTTATATTTATTAATTTAAAAAGAATAACTTATTAATTCAAAATTTAAAAAGTTTTTTTAGTTAAAAAGGTAGTTTATTTTGTCTTAATAATGCCACATTACTTTTGTGATTATGCCACTTATTTTAATAATATGCTTTTACCTCTACTTTTATTATATATAGATTATCCAGAGTTTTAACGCATATTCATAACCTATACCCTCACTTATATAACACATATATAGTAACTAGTATATATTATATAGTATCAATGCTCTAACGGCTATTAACTTCGTCCTTCAGCCCAAACCTATATAGTGCATGTGTACCAAGCGCTATGCCTAGAATCTCTTACAATAGTTCTTTTGTAATATTTCATGTTACTTTGGTTCATAACTCGTTTCTACGTGAAAGACTAATTTTAGTTTCTCAATCATTATAAATTCCAATTTCAGTCCCTATGATATCTAATTTAGTACATTTAACCTTCAATATTGAATTTTGCAATCTGATCTCTCCTCTTATTAATCTTTACAAATTAAACGAAATATAAAATGTTACATACCTTCTGAAATCCTTGATTCAATATATTTTCACCAGGAGTGTCCATCGAAAATTTACAAATTTATAGTTGTGTAGCTACCTATATATTAAATATGTGTCGTTTCGAAAGTAATCAAATATGATGTATTTCCAATACAAGGGACAAAAAATATATTTCTAAATAATTAAATGTTAAATATACTTAGCAAAATAACACAAGGACAAGAAACCAAAATTTCCTAAAGTGCAATTATTCCCCCCAAAAAGGGATTAGTTTACAGGAAAAGCATATGCATCCTTGTTTGTATTCATTGTGTTTGACGTGCTACGCATATTGTCTGCCTTGTTGATGCCTTCAACATGCCCATTTGTAAAAAGCAGCATGACTTGTCTATCTAATATTCTATATCCTGTGTTCTTTATGAGAAAATTTTAAGACCTTTTAATCTGATTTGGTACATTAATTAGCGGTTGATTAAAGGGAAAGTGAGTGGTCCATAATTAATTGGTCTTTCCAATAAGGTATAGATAGGGTTGTTAAGGTAAATCCCCATATGCTAGTATATAATTGACTTTTGCTAGAATAAAACACAACAGGTGTCAAACAAAGCAGTGCAACGGACAAGTGAGATTTGCTCAGTTGGTAAAACACCTCCATCTACGACTGTTAGATCCTGGATTCGAGTCACCAGGGATGGGAAGTGTGGAAGCACTATAAATCCTCCTAATTTGGGAGAGATTTATAAATATAAAAAAGCATTGCAACAAAAACATTTCTACCTAACCTTTTTTTTTAATCTATAGAGTTCAAATCATCAAGTGCATTTCCTGTTTGTTTCTTGTTGTTTATTTATAGTTTACTCTTTTCTATATGACAACCTTTTCATTTGGAACATTAGAGAAGTTTTTATGTCATGCCAATAATTAGTTTTCATTCATTTTAGTAATTCAGAAAACTTTGTCAAACTTGATTTATGTGTGCTCTATCAACTTGTTTCTAACTATTATTTTAGAAGTCATTTGGCTTAGAAAACAGGTCATTCCATGATTGATTATCTTAGGATTAGTTATTTTAAGATTAATTATCTCATCTTTTATAGAAATAAAGAACACTACAATCTCGAAATAAGTTATATCATGATTTTATTCTAATCAAACGTGATTTAAACTCATATTAAATTTAATCTTAAGATTAATTATTCTTTATCACTCGTACCAAACGAGCTATTTTTTGCTTAACTACTTGTAAGTGTAATATACGAGTCATTAACATTTTAAGCTCCATACAATGATAGTTTTAATGCAAAGGCATTAGGCATATATCAATTATTGAACTCTTAACTACTCGATCTAACCAAAAAATAAAGGAAAGCTCTCAACTAAATGCATATATAATTTACAAGGCAGCCTCTTTATTGTGGGGTCTATAACAAGTTAGACATTTTTTTTATTACAAGTGTTGGGTAAAATATGCATGCATGTTCAATGTTCAATGTCAATGTGGCACCTCGTCCCTGTATATTTTGTCTCGTGGTTCTCTCCCCTCTCAAATCCAACTGTCACTCTCTTCCAACAACTACCGAACCCTAGGGGTGTTCATTGGGCGGATTGGGCGGCTTTTTACTTTAACGGTTTGGCTTAACGGTTATCGGTTTTTAAATGTATTTATCCGTTAGCCACCCGATAAGATATCGGGCGGATTGGTATCGGGTTAGCTCTTATCGGACGGTTAATGGACGGTTTATCGGTTTAATACCTAAGGGCTCAAATGTATTCAGTCCGCAAACTATACTGAAATATCAAGCTCATAACTTTGACAATTTGTTGATAAGTATATTGATGAACTTCTTAAGAGGTCACCAACTAGGACGCAGCACACCAAATAACTTTTATTTGCTATCTGTATAGACAATAGAGTACAGAAGTGACGGTGGGGGGTTTTGTTTTTCTAATTTATTTGTATTATAGTTTTATACACTTATACTTATTCATTTTAAGGTTTTTTATTTTTATATTTCATATATAATTATGTAAGTAAAAATAAATTATATATATTTATATTCTTAATGGCTTAACGGATTACCCGTTAAGAAAATTGAATAATCCGCCCCCAAATCGCTAAGCCGTTAATAAAAAAAATTCAATCCGTTCTCCGTCCGTTAAGCCGTTAAGCCGTTACCATTAAGCTTCGATTCGGTTCGGTTTTCGGTTTCGGATCAGTTTTGAACACCCCTGCCGAACCCTCTCTCCCTTCTGGACAAAATACACACTCTATCTTCTCTAATCTTTTTAAAATCAAGTGGTTTAATTGGTTTGATATCTGTTGTCTATTGATTGTTAAATACGCTCAGTTAAAGTTGCTTTTAAAAACGGATCAGAAAAGTTTCTGGTGGATTTTCCAGATAGTGAATGTTTGTTTTTATTTCAAAAGAATAAATCAAATCAAAATGTTTTTTCAGTTCCCAAATAAAATAGAATTTCATTTTACAGGGGAATGCAATTATATTGTTATTTTTATTTTAGTATTTTTTTGTCTCGATCTAAAGTTATTTTTATTTTCCAGTAGTATTTAAGTTGTCTTACGTTATTGTTGGTGTTGTTAGTTTTTCCGTATCTCTCATGGTGTACTTCTTTTTCTTTATGAAGAAAATAAATTCTCCAGTCTTCAATTGATAGTGCTACAACTCAAAAGAAATTTATCTCTTATTTGGTTATGAAAAAGACCTATGTTAATACAATATCTGGTAGTACAAAATTAATTGAGGGCTCTCGAAGAGCGACCATATTACTACCTGGAGAAATGATATTAACTATTGGTAATGCATTGTATTGTAGTAAGTTTCAAAAAAACATGCTGATTTCAAAGCTATTCACCAAAATGGCTACAATATTAAGACCTCTACTGAAGGAAACATTGAATGCCTTTATATTTCTACAATAAGGAAGAAGGGGGTTGTGCACGAAAAATTACACGCATTTTCTTTTTGGTTGTATTAAATCACATGCCATAGTAAACAAAAGGTTTACTACTTCTAATGATTTTATCATTTGGCATGATCGGTTGGGTCATCCCTATAACGATCCGACTGATTGTTTTGAGCCCTAGCGCGTCGTTCGGAGGTTTGAGGCCATGAGTAGCTTCACTTCAGGTATTACGACTTGTACGCACGGTCGTAATTGAACTTTCGGGAAGCTTGGAATTGATTTAGAAAGAAAAATTCTTATTATGGAAGCTTCAAGTTGGAAGAATCTGACTAATGTTTGATTTTGAATAAACAACTTCGGAATTAGGATTTGGAAGGTTCCAATAGGTTATTATGATGATTTTGGGCTTGGACATATGTCCGGGTCGGATTTTAGATGACAAGGGAACGTTTCTGCACCTATTGTGGAATTCGGCATTTTAGAAGAATTTTATAAATTTGGGTTAAGTTCATTTTAATGTTATTGATGTCCGTTCGGAATTTAGAGTCTATGAATAGCTTTGTATGGTGATTTTGGTCTTACGAGTGCATTCGGATGTGGACTTGGAGGTCCATAGGTCATTTCGGGGTCATTTGGATAAAGTTAGAAACTAAAATACTTTTGGAAATTTTGATCGGGAATGGACTTTTTGATATTGGGGTCGTATTCCAATTTCGAAAGTTGGAGTAAGTCCGTAATATCGATGTGACTTGTGTGCAAATTTGAAGTCAATAGGACGTGATTTGATAGGTTTCAGCATCGAATGTAGAAGTTTGAAGTTCTAAAGTTCCTTAAGCTTATATTGGATTGCGATTCATAATTTCGATGTGTTTGATTTGATTTGAGGGCTCGACTAAGTTCGTAAATTTTTTGAGACGTGTTGTTATAATTGGTTGAGGTCCTAAGGGCCGTGGGCGGATTCCGGAAGGTCAATGGATCGACTTTGGACTTGGAAGAAATGTTGGAGCTGCTATTATCTGGTGTAACCTCACCTACGAGGTGTTGGTCGCAAGTGCGGAGCTGCAAAAGAGGCCAGGAGGGTCGCAGAAGCGATGCTAGGCGAGCTGGGCAGGAGCGCAGGTGTGAAGGAATGTCTGCACCTGCGAAGGCGCAGATAAAACAACAACAACTACTACTACCCAGTGTAGTCCCACAATGTGGGGTCTGGGGAGGGTAATATGTAGACGAGCCTTACCCCTACTCGTAAGGGAAGAGAGGTTGTTTCCAATCGACCCTCGGCTCAGTGAAGGGAAGGAAAAACAAAAATAAAAGAGCATTAGTAAGTCCAGCAGAAATAGCGTAAATAATTATCTAAACATGAGAACCATAAATAAAATAGCATGCAATAATATCATACAGTAACTACCATAAATAACTACTATAACTGAGGCACAATCCAAAACACAAATCATCTATGGATAACCCTGCCAAGCCTCACCCAACCCCGGGTGAGTAGTTCGAAAAACTCTAGGGGCCCTTATCCTACAACCCTGATACTAGACCTCCAGACTTTCCTATCAAGGGACATGTCCTCGGAAACCCGCATTCTAGCCATGACATGCCTAATCACCTCTCCCCAATACCTCTTAGGCCTCCCTCTGCCTCGCCGAACGCCGACCATCGCCAGTCGTTCACAACTCCTCACCGGAGCATCAGTACTTCTCCTCCGCACATGCCCGAACCACCTCAGCCTCGCTTCTCGCATCTTCTCATCCACCGGGGCCACCCCCACCTTCTCTCGAATAACTTCATTATTAATCTTATCTAACCTGGTGAGCCCGCACATCCACCTTAGCATCCTCATCTCTGCAACCTTCATTCTCTGAACATGAGAGTTTTTCACTGGCCAGCACTCTGCCCCATACAACATTGGAGGTCTAACCACAGCTCTATAAAATTTCCCCTTGAGTTTCTGTGGAACTTTCTTGTCACACAGGACTCCTGATGCAAGCCTCTACTTTGACCAACCCGCTCCTATTCGATGAGTGACGTCCCCGTCAATGTCTCCGTCTCCCAGAATCACCGACCCAAGATATCTGACATTGTCCCTCTTGGCGATGACCTGAGATCCAATCATCACGTCCCTGCCTACTTCGCTCGGCTCGGCGCTAATCTTGCACTCCAGGTATTCTGTCTTAGATCTGCTTATTTTGAAACCCTTAGACTCGAGAGTCTGTCTCCATACCTCTAACTCGAGAGTCTGTCTCCATACCTCTAACTTCTCAATAACACCGACCCTCGTCTCGTCTATCAAGACTATATCATCAGCAAATAGCATACACCAAGCACATTCCCTTGAATATGTTGGGTTAGAGCATCCATCACCAAGGCAAACAAGAGAGGGCTAAGCGTTGATCCTTGATGGAGCCCCATAACCACTGGAAAATGGTCTGAGTCGCCACCCACCGTCCTAACCCTAGTCTTACTTCCATCGTACATATCCTTGATTACTCTGATGTAGGCTTCTGGCACGCTCTTCGCCTCCAAGCACCTCCATAGCACCTCCCTTGGGACCTTGTCATACGCCTTCTCCAAGTCGATAAGCACCATGTGCAGGTCCTTCTTCTTATCCCTGAACTGCTCCACCAGTCCTTGACAAGGTGGATAGCTTCTGTAGTGGAGCGACCCGGCATGAAACCGAACTGGTTCACAGATATAGATATCATCTCCCTCACCCTCGCCTCGATCACCCGCTCCCAGACCTTCATGGTGTGAGTTGTTAATTTGATACCCCTATAGTTGTTGCAGCACTGAATGTCCCCTTTGTTCTTGTACAAGGGCACCACTGTACTCCACCTCCACTCATCCGGCATCCTTTTGGTCCTGAAGACCGCATTGAACAACCTGGAGAGACACTCCACTCCTGACCTACCCATGCACTTCCATAACTCCACCAGGATCTCGTCAGGCCCGGTCGCTCGTCCCCTACACATCTTATGCAAAGCCCCGATGACCTCCTCCGCCCTAATGCGCCTGCAGTACCCAAGGTCTCTATGTTGCTCTGAATGCCCCAACTCCCCTAGCACTATGTTACGATCCCCCTCCTCGTTAAGTAAGTCTCAAAAGTACGTCTGCCACCTCTGCTTGACTTGAGACTCCCCCATCAGAACTCTACCATCCTCGCCCTTGATGCACATAACTTGGTCAAGATCACGGGCCTTCCTTTCCCTTGCTTTAGCTAACTGGAATAACTTCCTGTCCCCACCTCTCTCCCCTGGTTCCTCATACATGCGACCAAACTCCGCGTTTTTAGCTTCCATAACCGCCAGCTTTTCTTCTTTCCTCGCCACCTTGTAGATCTCCCTGTTCGCTCTGCGTTCTTCCTCGCTTGTGCTCCCTGCCAACTTAGCAAACGTCGCCTTCTTCACCTTCACTTTTCCTTCGACTAAATCGTTCCACCACCAGTCACCCTGATGTCTGCCTGAATATCCCTTGGCTACCCCGAGCACGTCCCGTGCTACCTCCCTAACCAAGTTTGCCGTCTCTGACCACATAGCGTTCGCTTCCCCAGAACTTCTCCAAGCTCCGCCCTCAGCTAACCTCCTCTCTTACTCCTGTGCTTTCTCCTTAGTCAAGACACCTCATCTAATCCGCAGTTTTCCCCGAGAACCCCTCCTCTTCCTCTTCACCCAGAGACCGATATCCATCACTAGGAGTCTATGAAGAGTCGAAAGGGACTCTCCCGGAATAACCTTGCAGTCCTTACACATACCCCTATCGCTCCTTCTGAGGAGGAGGTAATCAATCGGAGTCATCGCCGCCGAACTCTTGAAGGTGACCTAATGCTCCTCCCTCTTCTGAAATGTCGAGTTCACAATCAGAAGCTCGGAAGCCCTGGCGAAATCAAGCAGTGACGTGCCTCCTCCGTTCCTAACCCCAAAGCCAAAGCCACCGTGCACCTCACCATAACCACCAACATCAGCCCCAATATGACCATTAAAGTCTCCTCCAATAACTAACTTCTCAGATTGAGGAATACTACTCATCGGATCATCCAAGCCCTCCCAAAAGCACCTTTTAGCCTCCTCGCCTAAGCCCGCTTGCGGCGAGTAAGCGCTGACGATGTTGAGGATGCAACCCCCAATAACCAACTTAATAGACATTAACTTGTCATTCACTCGCCTATCCTCGACCACAGACTCCCTAGATCCCTATCCACCAATATGCCCACTCCATTCTTACCTCTCACGACCCCAGAATACCACAGCTTAAACCCGTCTACATTCCTCGCCTTCGACCATTTCCATCTAGTCTCCTGGACACAGGCTATGTTAACCCGCCTCTTCTGAAGAACCTTCGCCAACTCAATTGACTTACCCGTCAGAGTGCCTATGTTCCACGAACCAATCCTTAATCTATGAGCGCCCGCTATCCTCTTCCCACCCTTACCTCTCGCCCTACCCGTAGGACCACTCCCTCCCCCCTTACTCACCCACGCCACCACCCCCACCCCCCGAGGACATGATCTTACACTATCATCCCCCGCCGCGGCCACTATCCCTCCAACCGACTATGGAGAATAGTGACGCACACACACTATAGCGGAATACGCAAAAAGAGGCAAACTAGATAGCAACAAAGTAAACTTCACATGAAATGCTAGGTAAAATACGTAAAAAGGTGTACAAAGTAAACAAGAGAGCGGGAGGTACCAACTCCCGGTGGAAAAACCTGAAAGTAGGCGCAGATGCGGATGGGAAATTGCAGAAGTGGAAGCGCAGAAGTTCTTATTTGACCACAAAAGCAGAGGCTGCTGGGTTGAGTTAGAGCCGCACCTGCAATGGATTTTTTGCAGGTGCGGAATAGCAAAAGCGGTTGTCGGACCGAATGTGCGAAGGACGGGTTGGGCAATGTCCTCTTTAAAACGAATGGTTTGGCTCAATTCCATTTTATTTCGTCCATGGGAGCAGATTTTGGAGCAATTTGGAGAGCAATCTTCATCAGGTAAGTGCTTTCTTCACCTTGTGAGTTAATACATGATTTATATACGGATTTAAGCATGAAAATTTGTAGATATTTTGATTGAAAGCCTATAAATTTGGTATTTTTGGATTTTGACCACAAATTTGGGCATGGAATTGAGAATAAACTATATATTTGAGTTCGTGAGGCTATGGGTAAAGTTTATCTTCAAAAAATTTCGGAAACCGGATACGTGTTCCCAAGGGTGATTTTATCGACTTCTCGAACGGAGTTGAAAATTGTTATAAATTGAATTGTTATGAGTGTTAGAGTATATTTTTGTTTGCACATTGTTTGACTATTTTTGTAGCGCTGGGCATCGATTTGTGGTGTTAGAGTGGCGGTGGAGCTAGTTATGAAACTTCATAGCGAGGTAAGTCTCTCGTCTAATCTTGTGAGGGGAAAATTATCCCTAGATGTTGTAAATTGATGTGTACTACTTGTTGTGGGGGATACGTACGTGCGAGGTGATAAGTGGCTGTACGTAGTTATATTCAGGTTATTGCCCCTGTAGGCTTAGGTTCATATCATGCTATAACTGTACTATTTGAGCAGCCTCTCGCCTATTAAGTTCCGTTGTTTTACATTACTACTTGAGATTAGACTTTCTATTGCAGAGCATTCACGAGTTCATGATTAGTTACTAAATAATTGTATCCCTTTTACGAAATAATTTTGCGATGTGTGTGTGTGTATATATATATATATCATTGAAAAGTTTTGTTAAAGAAATTATAACTCACATGTTTATTCGTGAGTGGGGTCAAGGACCCGTTAAAGCCATTTATTCTAATGGAATCAGGTTGTACGGCTCAACAGGATTATGTACTTCTCATCTTATGAATTGGGCTATTCACCTCGGCAGGATTTATGTACCACACTCTCATGGGAGCGGACCGTTTGCCTCGGCAGGTTAATATGCATCTATAGTTCGTGTCGTTCCACCCTCAGTAATGCACAATTTAATCCTTTATGCTGGATCGGGTCGTGCGCCACGGTATTTCTATAAAAATATCCTCATGGAAATCATGCATAATATTTGGCAAGAAGCCAGTGCACTTGTGAGTTTTTCTGATTTTAATTACAACAACCTATTTGATGAGATCCACCATATCTACATACACACTTGATGATAGGCTATAATTGCGTATTTTAGTAGCTTATTACACTCGAATTTACTGCACTTTAATTGAGTTTGAGATTTAACCGCTAATGTTTTGCACTAATTGTGTGTTTTACGCCTTGTAGGAGTAGTTCCGAGCTATATAGATGTTACGAAATAAATTAAAGTGATTCGGAGATATTAAGTCTGAGTAAAAACCCAAGGAATTAAGCTGGGATTGTGTTCTGGGGTCAAATTTGATAGTTAAGAACAAACAAAGACTCAAATAGGCATATTACGCACTTAAGGTAAAATAGACATAACATTTTGCTCTTAATTCCATTTGGGCTCTATAATACATGGTGGGAAAGCTAACTTAAAGAGCTAAAACTTTTATGTTTTACATTTTTCCAAATTCTCAACAAAATATGGTGAAAAGGGCACATCGATTGTGCGGTTGTGCTCAGGCCACGCTTAGGACACGCCCATCAGGAAGAATCAAAGGGATATGTGCGGTCAAAGAGCGGTACAAGAGCAGCCGCGCACGTCCTTCCCGGGAAAAGTATCCTTTTTCGCATTGGAAAAGGTATAATTGTTTGGGCCTGACCCTACTTGGTATATATACATAGGAAAACAGTATTTTGAGGAGGTTGGACAGATTTGGGACATAGATTCGACCTAAGGAGGCAGAGACACAATAGAAGTAAGGTGGAGAATTCTTCTATGAGTATTTTCTTCCTCTTCCTATTTTTCATTGTTGGTTATGACTTTTAGTATTGTAGTTTTATATACTATTATGAATAGCTATTTGTTATCTAGGGTTTTGATGGAACCTTTTCTAGGATAAATTTTTGTTATGTTTTTATATAATTGGGCCGTAGTATATTCTCTATTTGTTCAACTATATTATTCTTGTGGTTAATTGGAGGGCCCTGATAATAGGCTAGATTTATGTAATTTAGTGACTGTTTATGCCCCAGCTTGATTATATTTCACTGTGATAATATATTTAAATGGTGATAAATTGACTATAAATTGTGAATTTCACACGTCGCAGGAGTGAGTAGCATGTATGAGGACTTAAAACTGTGATTGGAGCTAAATTGAAGCAAGAAAAGCCCCTAGGAGCTGGGTACGTGGGAAGACGAAAGAAGGAAGAGATAAGATGAAGACCTGTACTAGCGCGTCCATCAGCGCGACCGCGCTAGCGTAGTTCCGGAAAATTAAACTTCAGGGGTAAACTTGGAAGTTCAGGGGTAACTCCACTTAACCTACAGAAGGTCTAGCTCGCCCAACTATTTATTATCAACGTTTTCATAGCTTAGTTGAAGGCAAGGAGGATAATTCAACATCGAGTTCTTCCTTTTCTTTTGTTTTTACGATTTGTGATGAATTTTAATGTTGTTATGATTAACACTAGTATGAGTAGCTAAATATTTAGTCTAAGGTTTTGATGGAACCTATTGAAGGATGAACTTCTTGTTATGTTAATATAGTTTGTCCAGTTTAATTGCTTTTAATTGCTATTTGTTCAACTATGTACTTGTTGTAGTTAGTTGATAGGGTCCTCAATTAGTTGTGTTTATTTAGTGTACATAATGAACATAGCCAGCTACTGTATCTCGGGAGAATGCAGCTAGTGTATCTCGGGAGAGTGTATCTAGTAAATTATCATGATTACTTGGGAGAGATTTACGATAATAAGAGTGCTCATGATTGATAGAGATGATTAGGCAATTTTATGTGAAACATAACCGGAATGGATTCCATCAATATGGGAAATCATAACCTTGGAACCTTTTCTTAATTGCTTACAACTTAATTATAGTTAGTTTTTAGTTGCTTATTTACATTCACTCTTAGTTAGTAGAAACATCATCAATTGTTATTCACAATGTCTGGGAAGTTGATTATGTGGAATTTAGTAAGTATAACGAGAGTAATTGATAGGTTAATTCCTTATGAGTTCGATTCTAGGCTAAATACTCAGATTATATTTGCAACATCTGCGGTTCTTTTTTATAAGGCATAGTTGGGCGTCATCAATTTTTGGCATGTTATCGGGGAATTAACGGTGTTACCAATTATAATTAATAGAAATACAAATTGGTGAAGTATTTGAAGCATTATCAGATCCCGAGAAAGTTTTCAAGGCTTTGAATCGGGCCAACCAGAAAAACAAACAACTGAGAAATTCGAACCAGATATGGGGGATCACATAGTAGACTCAGCTGCGGCGGAAACGCCAGTGGCACCCCTTGTGCCAGAGGTTGCGCTTTATGACTGGGCATATCCCACAGCAGAGAACTTGGCCACAACGATTTTAGTCATGCAGATACAAGCTGAATCATTTCAAATCACGAACAACATGTGGCACTTTTGCAAAATAAGAGACTATTTTCGGGGTCACAAGTCAAAGATCCTCAACATCACTTGAAGAATTTCTTGCAAAACTCAAAGGCAACCCAACATAACTCAGGAAGCAATCAAGCTGTTATTATTTCCATTATTACTGACAGGAGCTGCCCAGACCTGGCTAAACTCACTCCCCATTAATTCCATAGCAACTTGGGAGGAGTTAGTCAAGAAATTCGTGAACAAGTTCTACCCACCCAACAGACTGCTCAACAAATTGATGAAATTTTGAGTTTCAAACAGAGATTTATGGAGACATTGCATAGAATATGGGAACGATTAAAAGGGATGCTAGTTATATGTCCGCACCACGGTATTCCAGGTCTAATGTTGGGGCAACGGTTTTATATGGAATTATTAGATAGCGTGAAGGGTAATTTTGATGCTTCAACTGGTGGGGCATTTTTAGCAAAACATATAGAGAAGTCATGAGTATGCTTGACAAGATGGCACAGAATTTAGGGTGGATAACCGGGAATGCACCTATCACTTCGGTGGTTCACTCAGTGCCATTAGATCTCTCCAACACTCTTGGTGAAAATATGGACACCTTAATGACATAGATGAGTATACTCACCAAAAAGGTGAAAGAGTCAGGGCAGAAGCAACAGGTACACATTGTTGATACTACCAATGTAGGCTTATGCACATCTTGCATTAGTCAACCAATTGGTAACCAGTCGAATGCATAACATGATAATCATCACTACCCTAAGGATATGAATTATGTGTATGGAGGCTAGAGACAGGGTGGTCAGAATTGGGGCCAGCAAAATCAATCGTACAGGCTAGTCTAGCCACAGTTCAACAATGGAAACATGGGAGGAATGAGACCTCCTAATAATATGGCACCTTATCCAAGGCCACAAGGATATAATAATAAAAATCAGTAGCAGGGGTATCATCCTCCTCAGCAGCAGCATGGTGGATGACAGGAAGATGGGTTTGCTAGATTTGAGGCAATTATGCAGCAGGTTATTGGGTCAAAAACAAAAATTAGTGAAAGATTAGATGCACATGATTCATCTATTAAGAATATTGAAGTGCAGATGGGTTAGATTTTGATGTACTTGAATAATCGTCCTCATGGGACATTGCCTGCAGACACTTAAATAAATCCAAAAGATCAAGGCCTGAAGCAGCTGATGGCAGTGAGTCTATGGAATGGCAGAGATTTAGATATGGAGCAAGAGAGAGCTTGAAAAAGCAGACATGCTGAGACAATGGTACCAGTTCCCCTTGAGCTAGATGATTCAACGAAATGATAGAGGTGATAGTACAGCCTGCCCAGGAAGAACCTAACACCCAGAGTGAAGCTGATAGAGAAGATGAGACAGCCCGTGAACAAGTAATTGAGGTGGTGTCTGACAAAGAAAATACCCAAATTATTGGGAAGAAGAGACATCCAACACCATTCCCACAGAGGCTGGCCAAGTACCAAAAAGAGGAACAATACAAGAAATTCTTGGTGATGCCGCAAAAAATACAGGTGAATATTTCATTGATTGATGCCTTGAAAGAGATGCCTAGTTATGCAAAAATAATGAAGGACTTGATGTCTCGAAAATTCGACTTCCAAGACATGGCCACAGTGACCCTTACTCAGACCTGTAGTGCGGTGGTAACTAAACCAGTCCCTGAGAAGCTATCTGATCTGGGGAGTTTCACAATTTCCTGCACCATTTGTAATTTTGCTTTTGCCGAGGCTCTTTGTGATCTAGAGACCAGTATAAATCTTATGCCTATGTCGATTTATAAGAGGCTGGGGATTGGACAAGCTAGACCCACTTCTATATTGTTGCAGCTGGTTGACAGGACCGTAAGAAGACCTTCTGGTATCTTGGATAATGTGTTTATTCATGTAGGGAAATTTGTGTTCCCTGCAGTTTTTGTGATCCTAGACTACAAAGTGGATAAAGAAATTCCCATAATTTTGGGAAGGCCGTTCTTAGCCACTGGGAGAGCTCTTATTGACTGTGAGACTAGGGAGCACAAGATGAGATTGAACGATGAAGAGATAACATTCAATGTGCAAAAATATATGAGGAGACCAAGTGAATTCACTGTCACACCTCCTTTTTCCATCATACACCCCCGCAAAAGGGAGCGTTAAGGAGTTTTTCCACTTAAAGGACAATCGGAACGGGTTTTATTATTAATTATTCAGAGTCACCACTCGGGAGATTAATGGTGTCCTAAGTCACCGATTTGAATCTCGAACCGAGGAAGATTATGACTCTGTTACAGTCTGCGAACCAGAAATCCGAGTAAGGAATTCTGTTAACCCGGGAGAAGATGTTAGGCATTCCCGAGTTCCGTGGTTCTAGCACGGTCTCTTAACTGTTGTATTTGATTTTATCTGATTCTAATACATGCTAACTTATGTGCTTTTATTTGTGTACCGGTTTTACCATTATTTATTTTAAAAGACTTGCAACCGTGAAACCGTATTTCTAATCATGTCACCACCAGTGTACACGTGATTGTCAACACGTTTCGACTTCGTCGAGATTTGGATTTGGGTCGCATCAATGCACACCCGAGTTTAAGAAAGTAATTTAACTAAGTCGCGCTTAAAGGTTCTAGCGTAATATCGTTTGGGAAAGGCCGTTGAAATTCGCTAAACGACCCCTCCGAATTCTAATCATTTTTAATAATCAATTACTGAGGGCCCCACATTTTTTTTTGTTCGGTGAGGGCCCCACATTTATTTCTATACTACTTGTCTGTAAGCACAAAAAAGGATCCTGACTAATTATTATTTAATGGACTGAGGTCACCTGGGTACTGACCCAGACTCAATGGTGAAAGAGCTGACCACTGAAAACTGGTTATGCGTGACCAAGGGTCTGAGGCCCAATGCGCGATAGGGCCATTTCGAATTCCTAATGGCTTTCAACCCAAGCCTAGGTCCATGAGGGTCCCAATTGAGGAGACTGTACGTACATACAAATAGGAAACTCCCCATTTTGAATTCAGACCAATGCAGCGGTTCAATTCATAGCTTAGCTTGCTATCCATGTTACAACCTATGTTAATATTTACACTTCAATCAGGAAAACGAACTACATGAAGGCAATTTTGAACCGTTTGCTTCCAAGTTCGAAACCAACAAATGGAACACCATATCTTAAGCTGACACTATTATGCTACTGGTGCTGGATCACGCATGCCCACAAATAATCCTAGCACTAACAGATGCACATAAACATTAATGAAAATAAGCTGAGCTAACGCATGATTATCTGCTAAAACAACTCGAACAAACCTAGGGAATAACATCAACAGTCATATATTATTCTAATTATACATTCGATAGCAATTCATACGACATTAATGAAGGATATAGCTAAAATACAAAATCAGCAGAACAATAAAGTAAATTTAAACTTCAAATCTTCATATACGTTCATGCTCAATGTTTCCAGCTTACAAATTTGCAAAGTTACAGTTGTGTACCTGATTCAGAAATTCAACAGAAAAGAAGGAGATCAGCGGCAATATCAACAGAAACCAGATGCAGTCCAGCAATTTCAACAGCCCAGAATTAATTTAAAGTCAAGCACAGAGTAGCAAACCAACCAAACTCCATCAAAATAAACCCAAACGAAACCAAAAACACTTGACACATTCAGCCAGATTCCAAATTGAACTCAGCAAATGATAGAACCCCAAACCAAACAGGAACTTGACCCAAATGATTTCAATAACACCTCATTGACTCGAAATATTCCCAGTTACCCTCCGAAAATTATCAACAGACCAACACTTGACCAGAATCAACTAATCAGGATCCAAAACTTACTCAAATTTAACTCAAAATATTTCTGAAACTTCAGCAGGGCCAACTCAAACAAAACTCAACTTAATTTGGCCCAAAATCACTCCAAATGGACCTCTAAGCTTCAACAACCATAGATCGAACTGAAGAATGTGAATCTACGACTAACTTGATACTAACCTAAGGTTCAGTAAAGGAACTGTCCTATTCTTTTGGATTTTTTGGAAATTTCTAGTGTTTTTGGTTTTATTTTTTTGAATAAACTTAGATTTAAGCAAATTTCAGATCCCCATTTCAGATGTGGAAGCTTGGGGTATTTTTGGGGCTGCCAAACTTGAAATTACACTAAAATTTTTAATGAAACAGTGTTATTTTTGTGTTTTTTTGAAGTTTTCTGATTATTTTTTTTTTGGTTTTTTTTTTGAAGATTTGAAGTTTTGATCTTCACATTTCAGATATGAATTTATGAAGAAAGGCAAGGAATTTTGTGAGGCTTCCAAACTTGGGAATAAAGTAAAGGGAATGCCCTTTTATAGGCACAAATGAGGGCAGCGCTCATATTTCTGTTTTCACTTCAGTCCCTATGTTATTTTCAGCTTTAGTCCCTTGTTTTTTAACTTGCTGCTCAATCAAGTGCACCTAAATTCTAAATTATGCATTGAAGTCTTACTTTAGAATGTCCTAGAATATTCTAGTTTAACCCACAACATTCTTGTGCAGCTTTAGATGTCTAACATACCCCTGAAGTTGTTTTGAATTACCGAGCCTTAACAAACTAACCATTTCAGGTACCCTCAATACCCCTGAAGACCCCCCGAAATTACTAACACTAATCAAAATCTATCAATCTATAACCAATCAATTAAACTAAACCCAATGACTAAATGAACTGATTAATCCCATTAAACTAACTCCTAATTGATACTAGAAAACTAAAACTAAATTTAAACCAAGTTCATATTCGCATCAGACTTCAAACTTAACAGAACAATATTATGATTCAAATCATAAAACTCAACAATAGTATAAACTCGAGCTCAAATTAGATCAAATAACATCAAAACAAATACGACGGATTCAATGACCAGAACAACAATTAGATTGAACTACTAAGGTCAAACTGACACAACTACATTTGGAATACATCACGATTCTGAATTAACCCCCGAAACCAAACGAATGAATACTGAATATGAAATGAAAGGAAAACAAACAGAAATGATAAACTTACTGATTTCGTAATTTAGACATAGCTTGATTTTGAATTGGGTCTTCAAATATGTTATGTGTTTGCTCTTACCAAGAACAAACACATAGCATCATTCCAAAACCCCTTCGACCACTAGCCGACTCTGGAAACTCGAATAGATGAAGATCTCGCAAAACTCCAATATTCGAACTTTAGATCCAAAATTCAGAGAGACCTGGTGGGATTCGAAGGAGATTAGTTGAGGATTTAGAAAGAGCGAAGTGATGGGAGTGCGTGGTGTAATTTTTAGCGGATTCCGATGATTTAAGTCTTTCAGCCCCTTCTTCGACCCAATATTCAAAACCCTTGACAAGGATTTGAGGGAAACCATTTACGGATTCAAAGAGAGGAAGACGTGGGGATTCCATGGTGCAATTTTCAGGGGGATTGGACAACTTCCGCCGGCGGAGGCGATTTCCGACCGGCAGCGTGCAGTGGTACGAGGCGGAGGGTTTCTTTGATCTGATTGAGAATGAGAAGAAAGGTTTGGCGGGGTAAGGTTCAATTCTACACTGATATACCAATAAACCTAGTCAATTCTGGACCGTTAGATAAAAAAGATCAACGGTCCTGATACAATAAGGGGAAAAACGGGGTCGTTTAGCTGGTTAACAGGCGGACCGGTTAGGCAATGAACTTGGGCCAGATTGGTGCAAAAAATTGCTTGGGCCTGGCATTACATGAATCAATGGCCCAACATTGGGTGTTTTATTAAGACCACTCTTTTTATTTCTTTCCTTTAATTCTTTTTATTTATTTATTTATTATATATTTTTCTGACTTTATATAAATGCAATAAATAAAGACCTAATTTATTTCCAAATTTAAACTTATTAATTCCTAAAACTGTTTTATGAAATCTATTTCGTGGCAAACTCACAATTAAAACAATTAAAGTGCAAAAGTAAACTATTTTTGTGATTTTCACGTTTTGTTCTAAAATAAATTAATCCCCAATTAATCCTAAAAATATAAAACTATATCCTAGATTCAAATGTATATATTTTTTGTATTTTTTATATGAATTAGCATGCACAAATAAAATACAAACAATTAACCAAAATGACACAAAAATTCACAAAAATTATAAAAATAAGAAAAAATCATTTTTGTTTGAACTTTATGGGAATAATTCATATATAGGGCAAAAATCACGTGGTCACAATTAGTAGTTGCTCTCTTATTGATGCCGTGGATGTAATCGTAGAAACCGATGATGATATGTTGACTATTGAGGACCTCCTAATTGCATGTCTGATGAATTTAGATGAGGTCAGTGAAGAAGAACTGACAGAATGGTTGTTGGCATTAGAGGCAGAGGCTTCTGGGATAGAACTCTTGAATTTGAGCCACTGCACTTAGAAAATAGAGAAACTCCTCCAGCCAATCCATCCATCGAAGAACCACCAAAGCTAGAATTGAAGCTAGTGCCCGCCCATCTCAGGTATGAGTTCCTTGGACCTGAATCAACATTACGTATTATTATTATCTCATCTAGTTTGATAGATGTGCAGGCACAACAACTCTTGCAGGTACTCAAGGAGTGTAAGCCTGACATTGGGTGGACCATGGTAGACATTAAGGGCATCAACCCCACTTACTGTATGCATAAAATTCTGATGGAAGAAGGACACAAACCTTCCAGGGAACACCAAAAAGGTTGAACCCCAACATGAAGGAAGTGGTGAAGAAATAAATGATAAAGTACTTAGATGCGAGAATCATTTTCCTAATCTCTGACAGTAGCTGGGTTAGCTCGGTTCAATGTGTGCCTAAAAAGGGTGGCGTGACGGTAGTAAAAAATAATAACAATGAACTGATCTCTACGAGAACTGTCACGGGCTGGAAAATTTGCATGGACAACAGAAAGTTAAATATGGCCACCCGAAAAGACCACTTCCCACTTCCCTTCATTGATCAAATGCTGGACAGATTGGCAGGGAGGTCACACTTCTGTTTTCTAGATTGGTACTCTGGGTACAATCAATCTCCATTGCAGCAGAAGACCAAGAGAAGACCTCCTTCACTTGCCCATATGGCATTTATGCTTTTCGAAGGATGCCATTTGGCCTATGCAATGCACTCGCCACATTCCAAGGATGTAGGATGGCCATATTCACTGACATGGTAGAACACATAATAAAGGTATTCATGAATGATTTCTCAGTAGTGGGGAACTCATTCGATGAGTGCATTATAAATCCGACTCATGTGCTGAAATGGTGTATTAAGACTAACCCGATTCTTAATTGGGAGAAGTGTCATTTCATGGTACAAGAGGAAATAGTTATGGGGCAGCAGGTGTCAAGTAAAGGAATCAAGGTGGATCGCGCTAAAGTTGACGTGACAGCAAAGCTGGCACCTCCAACTTCAGTCAAGGAAATCAGGACCTTCCTCGGGCATGCCAGTTTTACCGGTGATTCATAAGAGATTTTTCAAAAATTGCCAACCCTCTCTGTTATTTGTTGGAAAAATATCACCCTTTTTTGTTTTCTGATGATTGCAAGGTAGCATTCGAGGAGCTGAAAAAGAGGCTGGTCACAACACTCATCATTTTTTTCCCCGACTAGGAGCAACCATTCAAACTCGTGTGTGATGCCAGTGACTATGCAGTGGGGCAGTGTTGGGACAATGGAAAGAAAACTTGATGCATCCAATCTACTATGAATGTTGAGTGGAGCCCAGTTGAACTACACTGTGACTGAGAAGGAGATATTGGTTGTGGTGTTTGCTTTCGACAAGTTCAGATCATACCTGATTGGCTCTAAGGTAATTGTATATACTGATCATGCAGCTCTTAGGTACTTGATTAAGAAGAAGGAGTCTAAGTCGCGCCTGATTGTTGGGTGTCGCTACTGCAAGAATTTGATCACAAAATTCGTGACTGTGAAGGCACAGGAAACCAAGTCGCTGACCATTTATCACGACTTGAAGGATCTCAAAACTCAATTGAGGTTGAGGATATTCAAAAAACCTTTCCAGACAAGTAACTGCTCACTACTAGTATTGAGGAAGTACCACGGTATGCAGACATTGAAAATTACTTGGCCAGAGGTATAGTTCCCTATGACCTTTCCTCTGTGCAAAAGAAAATTTTTATCGTGACTACTGCATATATTATTGGGATGAACCTTACCTGTTTTGAATATATGTTGACAATATGATCCGGAGGTGCATCCCCGAGACGGAACAATCTTCTGTTTTGCAGGCATGTCATGCCTCGGCGTATGTAGGGCATTTTGGAGGATTTAGGACAGATGCGAAAGTGCTAGAGGCCAATAGTGTTTAAAGATGCACACCAATGGGTGAAGGGCTTCAATGAATGTCAGCCAACTGGAAACATTTCCCGTCTCCATGAGATGCTCGTGAACCCGATATAAGAGGTGGAAGTGTTTGATGTCTGGGGGATTGACTTCATGGGACCCTTCGTAAGCTTCTTTGACAATAAGTACGTACTTTTTGTTTTGGATTACGTGTCCAAATGGGTAGAAGTTGCAGCATTGCCTACTAATGATGCAAGAGTGGTTGTGGGATTTTTGAAGAAGAACATATTCACCCGTTTTGGGACCTCGAGAGCGATTATCAGTGACGGAGGCACCCACTTCTGTAATCGACCCTTTGAGAAGTTGCTAGCTATGTATGATGTACGCCACAATGTGGTAACACCTTATCACCCGCAAACCAGTGTGACAAGTGGAAGTGTCTAATAGGGAAATAAAGAGTGTATTGGCCAAGGCTGTAAATGCCACAAGAATTGATTGGGAGAAAAATTTAGATGATGAACTATGGGCTAATAGAATTGCTTATAAAACACCAATTGGTATGTCACCATATAAGTTGGTGTTCAGGAAGGTCTGCCACTTGCCAGAGGAACTTGAACATAAAGCTTGGTGGGCATTGAAACAGCTGAACCTAGACATTGAAGTTGCGGGCACAACGAGAATCACTAAATTGCATGAGCAGTTCCAACATCTTGCTTTTGAGAGCATAAGGTTGTACAAGGAAAGAATGAAAAGGTTGCACGACTAGAACATTGTTGAGCAACATTTCAAACCTGGGGACATGATATTGCTCTATAACTCAAGATTACGGCTATTCCCGGGTAAGCTCAAGTCACAATGGTCCGGTTCATTTCGAGTGGTTCAAGTATTCCCTTCAAGGGCTGTAGAGATTGCCTCAAAGAAATTTTTTCACATGTTTAGAGTCAATGGGCAGAGATTGAAGTTATATGTAGGCATGAATAGACCAAAGGAAGTGTTAGAGATCCATCTGAAAGAACATCAGAGGTCGAGCAAGCCTTAAATGTGCTAGTCTGCATCATGCCGCGACGTTAAATTAGGCGTTGCATGGGAGGCAAACCATTGAATTGTTGTAATCGTTGTGCCAAAACAATAACTAAGCCGCTGGTTAGGAGAAAACCCAATGGTAGTAGTAGTTGTTTATTGTGAGTTTTGGGAAGTACTAACCAATGCAGGTGACAATTGGTGGATGATAAGGCCATCGAAAGTGGTAAGAATAGGTGAACTATATGAAAAAGTCGTGTCCAGGAGCGTGCCCGCGCTACAGGCCGTGCTTGTGGCTGCGCATATGGGCAACTGTTATGCCTCAGCTAAAAATACTAGTGTGACCGTGCTACTGAACACGCTAGTGGTCGAGCATATCGATGATTGTTCTGCCTGGACTAGCGCGACCGCTCTTGTACTACGCTACGACCACGCTAGTACCGCCTAAAATCTAATGCTTTTGGTTGTTATTTTATTTTTTCTTTATGTTAACTTTTTTTATTTAGTCTAAATTACCCCCCCCCCCCCAACCCAATCCCCAAATCTAATAACCCCCCCCCCCTCTTCAATCCCAACTCTCCCCCACCGATACAAACACATTCAAACACCCTCCCCAACCCTAAACCCCCCTTCTTCTTCACAAACTCCCCTCCTCTTCAACTCACTTCTATCTTTTTCAACTTTCCCCAAGTCTCAAGCATACTCCCATCTCCTCTTCTCCGCTTCTCCTAACAATCTCCCACTACAGGTGTGCCTTCTAGGTACCATTTTTTCTTCTTCTTTTTTTTTTATTTTTATTTTTCATTTTTTATTTTTGTATTTATGTAGTTGTTGTTATTTCCTTTGTTTAGTCAAAATCTCTAGTATATGTTGTATTTGTTTAGTCGAAATCTGTAGTATATGTTGTAGTAAGAGTGGGTGGAATGGTTAGTGGAGTTAGAGCGTGAATTAGTTGTGCTTGTGGGTAAATTGTGGTGGTCTTGGGGTGGTCAAATGCTTGAAATGGGTTGTGGGTACTGAATGCCCATAAGGTTTTTGTGTATTTGCTTTAGTGACTGTAATAGTGTACTTGTGATCAATAGTGTGAAGTCTGAGTAACCACATTGCGTCACCAGTTTGTGTTGGCCTGTGCTAATGTTCTCCCATTTTTCAGGTACTCTTGCTCCATCTCGGAAATGTCACGCCATATGTGCCTCTTCTAGAAGCCAAGCCGACTCGTCCAGGGCATGCAGGGAAGCCCCTGCTCGCCCCTTTGATAGTAACAGATTTGTCTCTGCCAAGGCTCAGGATAGCTTTGTGGATAAGGCCTCTAAAAAGTTGATTTCAGCGAGGGGAATAGACATGGGATCGGGTTCAGTTACACTGCCCTCACATATATACTGAGCTAGTGAGGCGGGGGTTTCAAACTTTCATTGACGAGCTAAGCGAGGGTAACGTAATGGTTGTTAGATAATTTTACACCAATGTGAAGGAACATGTCAATGGCGTGGTCACGGTGCATAGAAAGGCGGCGAATGCCTCTATTGAGGCTATAAAGATGACGTAATAGCTGCCCCCTGCTGTGGATCCTTATGATGACTATTATGAGGGGTATGGCCAAGCACACACTGTGTGGGAGGTTCTTTGAGACGATCTATGTACCCGGGAAGGAGGTGGTCTGGATGAAGTATGGTGTGAAGTTTCACTCCTCGGCACTAACCTTTGAAGGGAAGTGCTGGTTGTATCTTATCAACGACCGTCTGATTCCGTCCTCCAACACTACGGAGGTAAATGTCCCCCGAGCAACTTTTATTTGCTTCTTCTTCAATGGTCATAACTTTGACATAGCCGGATTGATACATGAGGAGATGTTCTCCTTGATTGTTTTTGGTTTTTTGAGTAATAGTTTCATTAGGTAAGTTTGAAATAGGTAAGTGACTTGTTCAGATGACGAATCTCTTTCGGTGGGGTTCTTGAGGGACTAAGTCGATTAAAAAAATTCCAAAAGTTAATATGGAGACTCTTCCTGATGACGGATCCTTTGGACAATTTTCTTGAGGGAAGTAAGTCTAGAGAAAAGACCAAAAAGATTTTTTTATTTTTAGATAGCGTAGTAACTCCCCCTTGATTTTTCTTTGGGCCACGGTTCTTTCCTAAGAGTTTAGCTTGAACCAGGTGTAGGTAGTTTTTGTTTAGTCTTAGTTAGGATTTATGGGGTACGAGTTGAAATCGAAAGAGAAACCCTTAGCGTTGATACACCTGAACATAATAGATATTAGAGTGTAACGCTTAATCTCAGTGACTAACTTTGCTAAAATGCCATAAATTATATGTTTGTCATTAACTTGAATACTCAAATGAGAGTGTCTTGATAAGCCAATCTGGAGTGAATCATGTGCTATATGTGTGTGAGTTGTACAGTATTCTATGCTTTATATTTGATGCCAAGAACTTGCCCTGTGTATTTTCTAAGCGAAACAGTAGTTTCATTCAGTCTTAGAAGTGATATAGGCATTTCTTTGTTGAGCGAGACATATAAAGTAAACCCACCTAATTGTAATACATCGTAGTTAACCCCGTTGAGCCTATAAGCATGTTTCTTTGGCAACCACATTGGGAACCTTTCCCAATTGTTTGAATACATTTACCTCCCATAAACACTTGAATGGTATTGAAATTATGCAAAACAAAAAGTGTAGGGTGGTAGTTTAGTTTTTGAGTGGAACCATTGAAATAGAGAAAAGGTGCAATGTTTGGAAAAGTAAAAGAATAAGCACCACTGAAAAGAAAAAAAAATGAGTAAATGTAGTAATCGATAAGTGGTGGTTTGTACAATTGCACCCAATGGAGTAGAATGTTGTAAATAAAAAGTGGTGGAGTGTTTGGTTGGCATAAGTATGGTTTTGAAGGTTAATGTGATTGTATTAAAAGTTCTTATGGAGGTTAGTTATTATATTCAAATATATACTACCAGTCTCTTAGCCTACATTACAACCAAGTAAAGTCCTATTGATCTTAGACTGAGTGGGCTCGATTAGTAGAGTAGTATACTACGGGCAAGCCTATGGTGTATTTTTGTGGCATGTGAATGTTCTTTTTGAGAGTCATCGAATTTTGTCTATCTAAGTTTCTAATTGTTCTAAATAACATTATATGTGGAACTACTCTCTTGTGTGATGTGAGGGCATGTGATTCACGAAGGAAAGACAAGTCTTGACTTATGTGTAGAGTAATTTGAGTAAGTATGAATAATGCACGGCACGTGAGAGTCGACATTTGAGGCGAAGATTGTTCATTGTAGACATGTGATTTTTGACCATCCCTAAGATTTTTCATATTTTAGTGTGTAAATATTTAAGTTAGGCCTAATAGCGCTATTTCAATTAATTTTGACATTTTTACTTTATTTAAGTACAAGAAAAATAAAAATTACAAAAATATTTTAGTTTATGTATTTTTTATAAATTTTGAAAAAAAAATATAAAATATAGTACCTTGTTTTTATCTTTATATAATTTCGAAAACACAAAAATAGTTTCATGTCTAGTTTAATTAATTAAGATTAGCTTCGGAATTGTGTAGTATTTTTATCTTATTTTTAATATATATATATATATATATATATATATTCATTGTGTAGTCTACGGACCCTTCTAGACTATTCTTTGGGATAAAAAATAAATAAAAAGACCCTAAAGACTTAACACAAAAGAACCTAAGGACTAATTGATAAATACACAAAGTTACACCTAGACATGAACTCTACATATATATATATATATATATGTAGTCTAGAGACCCTTCTAGATTATTCTTTGGGATAAAAAATAAATACACCTATAAATAACACTTAAAAAATCCGAAAAGGGAAACCAAAAAAAAAATGCTATACTATGAAAAGTTGCGCCGGAAATGCATACCCCCGGTCGTCTTCTTCAGCAACAGACCCAAGCCAAGCATCAGCCATTTTGGACCTTCCCTCTATAAATGAAACTAACAGACTCAACATTAAGAGATCAAAACAAGCAACATGTTTTCTGATTAAAAAAATATTTAAAAAAAACCATTGTCATCTGCTTCACTAAACACGCACGCCGACCACCCACTCTAAACCTCCATTAGATCACCTCTAAAATACCATGTAAAGAACCTCACGAAACCAGCTTTAAAATAAGCTCAGCTGTAGACCCCAAAACACACCAAGTTTCAATTGCAGTAAGCTCTTTGAGCTTCGGTTTCTCCGGGTCGATGTAGTTTTCGGGTTCATCGGCGCGTGAGTTTTCTCCGATGAAGCTCGACTAGTCCGTGGCCGGCGAGGTTCCGCTGCGTTCTCTGTTCAAGCTCAGGTTGCCGGCCGATTTTCCGGGTTTTTGTTTTGTTAGAATTACCGGTTGAATTATAGTGAAAACGATGTCCCGTTAAACACATTACAGGTGAGAATTTTATCACTCGAATTTGAGGCCTTTTGTTACGTTAGTTGGTGACTTTCTGCATGCTTGTGTATATCTTAGTTTCTTGGTTGACTTTGAAATTTGGAATTCTATTTGATCATTTTTATGATAATTAATGGTAACAGTTTCTCTGATTCCTGTCCATCTCTTTTTCATCTCTTCTATTAATCAATGGATATAGTTCTTTGTTTCAATCAATTTGAATCTGCTTATGATTTGTTAATTTGCGTTCACTCTATTGTTATTTGGTTTAATATATTTTTCTTTTTTAAATTTTAACTTATAAGATATGTTCAACAAAATGGATACATGAAAGATTAAGTTGAATGGTAGGAAAGCAAAAGAAGAAGGAAGATATGCACATTTACTGTATTTTTTTTATTTTTGTATTTTTTATATTTTTTTATTTATTTCTGTTGGTGGTGTAGTACGCTTATGCATTTGACACTTATAGTTTGATTACTGTTTCATACATTTATGTTTGACTACGTTCTATTCTAATTTTCTTTTATTTTATTCATTAGTTGTATTTAGTTAACTATCATGCCTTGAATGCCTTGGATTAATTCTGTGACGTTAAGGCACGATTTCAGCTCCGCTATGGATGTGCTCGAAATGATTGTTAACGTTAGGAATGCGGCCCTCATTTAATTAATTTCAACCTTTTAGAAATTAAGGTATGTCATTTAATAAATTTTTCATCGCCCTGCAAAGTATAAATGCGTAGTTGCTTTAGGGATATGTTTAATAATATTACTTTCCTAAACTCGAGTACACATTTATGTGACCCAAATCCAAATTTCAACGAAGTTAAAATATATCAAAAATTAAGGATGCATTTATGTGACATGGTTCGAGACGTGTTTTAACGACGTTGCAATCTTCTTTAATTAAAATGAATAAAATCGGTTAAAGGTTAGAATTTGCACATAGGTTCATAATTGTTTAAAATCAGATAATTCAAGCCGAATATGACAGTTGAGCGACCGTGCTAGAACCATGAAACCCGGGAATGCATAACACCTTCTCCCGTGTTAACAGAATTCCTTACGCGGATTTCCGGTTCGCAGACTGTCAAATAGAGTCATTCTTTTTTCTCGATACGGGATTTTAAACCGGTGACTTGGGATACCATAAATCTCCCAAGTGGCGACTCTGAATCTCTTAATAAATGAATCCCGTTTCGATTGTCACTTCAGGTTGGAAATAACTCCCCTTTATTACGCCCTTCCCAGGGTGTAGTAAGAAAAAGGAGGTGTGACATTCACTACTAGGCGTAACTTATGTGATTTGTTCTTGGTGTGATACGTTAGGGAATAATGCTTAGTGAAGGAACCTCTATAGAGTGTGGTGGATTGTTCGAGGACTAGCAATGATTTAAGTGTGGGGTATTGATAATAGGCTAGATTTATGTAATTTGGCAACTGTTTATGTCCCAGCTTGATTATGTTTCACTGTGATAATATAGTTAAATGGTGATAAATTAGCTCTAATTATGAATTTCACACGTTGCAAGAGTGAGCATCATGTAAGAGGACTTAAAACTATGGTTGGAGCGCAATTAAAGCAAGAAAAGCCCCTAGGAGCTGAGTATGTGGGAAGAGAAGAGAAAGAAGAGATGAAATGAAGATCAGGACTAGCGCGACTGTGCTAGCCCAAAAAGTCGAGGCATAATAATAGGCTATATACGCGGTCATTAGCGCGACCGCGCTTGCCCAGTTCCAAAAAATTTAACTTTAGGGGTAAACTTGAATGTTCGGGGGTAAATCCACTTAACCTATAGAAGGTTCAGCTCACCTAAAGATTGATTATCAAGGTTTTCATAGCTTAGTTGAAGGCAAGAAGAGGCAAGAAGCAAGGAGGATAATTCAACATCGAGTTCTTCCATTCTTCCTTTTATTTTTATGATTTGTGATGAATTTAAATATTTTTATAATGAACACTAGTATGAGTAGCTAAATATTTAGTCTAAGGTTTTGATGGAACCTATTGAAGTACGAACTTCTAGTTATGTTAATATAATTTTCCCAGTTTAATCGCTATTTGTTCAACTATGCGCTTGTTGTAGTTAAATTGATAGGAACCTCAATTAGCTGTGCGTATTTAGTGTGCATAACCCAGAAGAGAGTGCATACTTAGGTAATTGTTGAACAACACCACTCCCAATGTATATGAGGGATCAATAACTGAGGTTTTAAAGGCGAGATTAGGGATAACGAAGCCTTGGGTGCAATCTCAAGTGAGCTGTAATGAACAAAGTCAGCTAGCGTATCTCGGGAGAGTGCATCTAGTAAATTATCGTGATTACTCAGAAGTGATTTACGGTAATGATAACTAGGGATTTTAACGTGTTTTATGATTTTTCTTACTTATGCTTTGATCATAAATTCTTACAAAAATAGTCCCATAAGGCTCATAAGTGGTGCTTGATTGCAGGTTTGATCCACTAAGTGATGAGATGTCAAAGATCAGCTTAAAAGGAGGAAAACCTGCACAAGTACCAAAGACAAGACAGCTCAGGACAAACAGGCCTTGTGCAACCGCACTACACTTTGTGCGGTCCGCACCAGAGAGATTCAGAGAGCTGGATTTGAAGGCATCAAAGCAGTGCAGCTGCAGTACATATTGTGCGATCCGCCTGAAGACACTGCAACCGCACCACCATTTCATGCGGTTAGCGGAAGCAATGTTCAGAGAGATGTCCAGAGCCTAGACTCAAGCCTATGCGGTCCGCGGTCGTGTTTGCGCAGACCACGCTAGATGCCTCCGCAGCCGCGATCCATTCTGCGCGGTCCGTGGAGCCTGGGTTCAGAGAGTTGGAATTTCAGAGTCAAAAGCCTAGTGCGGTTGCACACCATTTTGTGCGGTCCGCACTGACCCCGTATTTTTCTCCAATTTTGTTAGCTTAGTATAAATAGAATCTTTTTCCATTTCTAGGGTATCAGACATTTCTAGACTTGAGATACGCTCGTGAGAAGCCATTTTGTAGCCATTTTGGGCATTTTAACTTAGTTTTAATGATAGAATCTCTGTATTTACTTTAGTGTTTAATTAATATGTCTTTCTCTTCATCATTTCTCTATTTTTCTCTTCAAGCACGAGTAGCTAGACCCATTAGCTAGGGTTGTGGCTCAACCCTAGTGTGGGTAATTGATGGGTGTTGTGATTTAGGGCTAGATTGACTATGGATGTTTATTATTTGAGTCAATTTTATGATTTAACTTATGAATTGGTGGTTGCAAATACTAGTTTGTGCTATGTTGACTTGGCTATTTTTGAGAAAGAGAGCCTAAGTCTCCAAAATTAACCCAACAAGGAATTGGGATGAACTCAAGAGAATTGATAGTCTCAAATAAAGGGTTAAACCTTGAGAGAGTAATTACCCGACTTGAACCCTAATTGCTTGAGCAAGTTTGCCTACCCGTTTGGTCTTGAGAAAGTCAATTGGGCAAAACACTCTCTCTACCAAGAGGTGTGAGAGTGGGTAAAATCGTGCAACGGTTATAGCATATTTCCCCCAATCATGTCAATCCTGTCTTAGAAGCAATTATCCGTCAATTAGCCACATAGGTGAAAGTCACGACCCTAGTGCCCTTCTATCCATTAGATACAACTCTTAACAATTCTCGTTCGCATAATACAGTTGCATTTATAGTTAGTAGTTGATAATAGTAGGTTTTTAAAGAAAAACCAAAAATGATTGGAAGTGATATTTGGAACGATTACCCAATTCCACACTAGATAGATACTCGACTCCCTTCCTAGCTCCCTATGGAAATCGATCCTGACCCACAAATCGAGTAAAAGATATCGCGACCCTCTCTTCCTACTCTTTAATAGTGTGGAGTAGGCAGCGATCAGGTAATAAGCGTGCTCATAATTGATAGAGATGATTAGGAAATTCTATGTAAGACATAACCGGAGTGGATTCTATCAATAGGGGAAACCATAATCTTAGAACATTCTCTTAATTGTTTACAACTTAATCATAGTTAGTTTTCAGCTTCTTATTTACATTCATTCTTAGCTAGTAGAAACATCATCAATTATTATTCACAACGTTTGGGAAGTTGATTCCGTGAATTTAGTAAGTCTAACGAGAGTAATTGATAGGTTAATTCCTTGTGGTTCGAATATGGGCTAAATACTCAGATTATATTTGCAACGTCCACGTGTCCTTTTTATATGGCATAGTTGGGCGTAATCAGGCCCTCAATTAGCTATGCTATTTAGTATGTATTACTCTGGAGAGAGTGAATATTTAGGTAGTTGTTGCACAACATCACTCCCGACGTATGTGAGAAATCAATAATCAAGAGTTTAAAGGTGGGATTAGGGATAACTATTAGGGATAACGAAACCTTGGGTGCGATCTGAGTGAGTTGTAATTAAATCCAGCTACCGTAACTGGGGAGAGTATGTCTAGTAAATTTTCGTAACTACTCGGAATAAAATTATAACATGCAGAGCGCTCATGATCGGTGGAGAATACTTATGCAAAATTATGTAAGACATAGTGGGAAGGATTCCGACAATTGAGAAAATCATAACTCTAGAACTCCTTAATATTTTCTCCAACATGTAGTATCTTTAGTGCTAATATATTATTTTAATTTGTTAGTTAGTTAAACACAAGAATCCTAATATCTATAAGTTAGGAATCGTTCAAGTTTGTATTCTTGGTGATAGTGAACAACTGTAGTTAAGCCTTAGTTCTCTATGTGATTCGACTCCAGACTTGTTAACCGGAATATATTTGCAATGATCGTTTTGTCCTTTTGATAAGGCATAGTTGAAAATGATCAAATTTTGATGCTGTTGCTGGGGAACTAACGGTGTAGCTGTAGGTGTACATATTTCTAGGGCGCAAGTTTGAATTGTTATTTTTGTTTTCGTGTATTTGATTATTTATTTATTTTTATTTTTTATTTTGATCTGAGATTCATGGCATCTCAGAATTATGAGAGTTTTGATGTTAGTGATTCTACTTTTGATCCGCTTTATGCATATTATGGAGGAAACCATGCAGGGAAAATTATCAAAATAATTTCGAGAGCGAGTTATGTGCACCAAATCAATCTTATGTGTGTAAAATGTGTGATATATGTGGTGGTCAAGATTGTCACTTTCATGGTTGTGCTTATATTTCTTATCTTTCCCCAACCCCTTATTTTGATGGTTCTTATTTTTCTTGTGAACTTAGTAGGAACAAAGAACCTAGGTATGAGGACCTAAAAAAGATCGAGGATATGCTAAGGTGCCTTATAGAATAATATGATGAGATACAACTGCGGGTACAAAGTCAAGGGGAAACAATTCACGACTTGAAGGCTCAAGCGAATAAATTAATTGAACCTTGTAAGCGCAATAAGTTGACATGTGGATAGTAGCCAATATAAGTATGAATTGGTTGCATAAATTCCATTATCCTGGAAGATTTAAAACATAATACGAGAATGAGCTAGAGGAGAAGGCTAGAGTAGAACACCAACAATCAATCGAACTAGATTTTGAGGATGCCGATGTCGTAGAAGAGATACTAGAGTCAACCAAGGATAATGAGGATACACATTTAGTTGACTCTTGTGTCATTAGTGTTAAGGATGTTGACAATCCTAATATTTGTGTAGTTGAGCGCGTTGGTCCACACTCCAAGAATTTTTCTACATTGTGTATGGATGATGATATAAAATAGAGTCGTCCGACCATTTGAGGAGTCAAGGAGTAAGGAACAAAATGTCTACATTCTGAATTCTTCGTGCCAGAAAGTCAGGAATATACATCTCATGCAAAGACCAAGAAGTCCAAAATACTAAATTATTTTATTGGGCCAGTCAGATTCGTTCTATGACCCCAGGAGCATGATCACAGAGCAGAATCAAAGGGTCCAATTCATAAGTTTGAAGTGGAGGCAGAAAGTGATTCATGTTGTGCTGCGATCTTGTAGGGAGTCAATCCAACTTTACAGCTTTATTATTATTATTATTATTTATTTTATTATTTTTATAGTGTTGATTTTTATTTTCTAGGAGCATGGAAAGCAAAGCTATTGGAAGGATGCAACAACAAACCAGAGGGTTGGAACAAAGTGTGAGGTACCCCCACGAAGGATCAGGCCTGGGAGAATTCTGACTACCCTATGAGATGCTACTGCTTCAAACTTTGGACTACTAGGGAGTTTCTTATACCCTCTTGTATGTATGGGTGTGCATTGAGGACAATGCACAATTTTAACTGTGGGATGAGAAGATTGTCTGGGTGACTTTATATGTTATTTTAGTTGTGTTAGTTTTCTGAATATTTTTTAAAAAAATAGAAAATATTGGACTTTTCTCGACGATAGATCTATTAGAAAATTTTCTTAAGGGATTTAAGTCTAAAGAAAAACAACAAAAATATTTTGTTTGTTAGGTAGTGTAGCAATTCCCCTTTGGCTTTTCTTTGTGTCGCATTTCTTTTTCAAGGGTTTTATTTGAATCGGGTGTAGTTAATCTTTTTTTGGGGAATAGGAGCCAGTGTATTATATTTTGAAATAAAATAACATCTCTTTACTTTGTTATGCCTTGAGAATAGTGAATACTTTGGTTGTGACGCATATGCTCAGTTTTTGACTCTTGTATAAGTACATTAAATTGTATGATTTTAACTTTGTTTAACTGCTTTGACTAGAGTGTCTTGATGAATCCAATCCCGAGTGAGTTATGTGCCATGCTTGTGAGAGGTTTGAGTGTTATTCTGTACATTGCATTTGACGCCTAGAACTTTCCCTGTGTGTTTGCTAAGCGAAATAGTAGTTTTGTACAGTCTTAGAAGTGATATAGGCATTTCATTGTTGAGAAAGATATGTATATGTTACCTGCCTAATTGTTATGTATCATAGTTAACCCCTTTGATCTTATAATCTTGTTTCTTTGGCAAACACATTACAAGCCATACCTATTTGTTTGAATTAACCATCTATTTGAACCTTCTAACCTCTCATGAGCACTTGAATTGTTATGAGCTGCGTAATAGTTAAAGTGTGGGGTGGTTGATTTGGCTTTTGAGTGTAACTAATGAAATAAGGATAAAGGTGCACTATATTGAAAAAGTAAGAGCCCCATGAATACAAACAAAACAAAAAGGAAAAGGAAAAAAATTGTATTGTTGTGAAAAAAAATCCTTGATAAGTGGTGACTCTTGATGTAATTGTGCTTGTGCTTAGATAAGTATGTGGTAAAATACATTGATGTGAAGGCGGAATTAGGTTTGACATAAATATGGGATTTGAATGTTAAAGTATATGTATTAAAGTGCTTAGGGAGGTGTAGTTACTCTTATATCTAAATGTATCATACCCGTCAAGCAACCTACATTACAACAAAATAAAGTCCTACTTGATACCAAACTGAATAAGATCGATTAGTAAAGTAGTATACTACGGGCAAGCCTATGGTGTATTTTTTGTGGCATGTGAATGTTATTTATGATAGTGAGAGAATTCTTTCCATATTGAATTCCTAAGTGTTCTTAAAGTTTATTGTGTGGAACTACTCTCTTTTATTGTGTGAGGGCACTTGATTCATGAAGAAAAGGTAATTTCGGTGACCTCTATGTTAGAGTAAGTGAGTGAGTTGTAAATAATGCGTGATATTTATGAGTTAAATCTTGAGGTAAAGATGTTACGCTTTGGTTCTTAGTCTATTTTAAATATTCTTGGTGTGATGAGTTAGGAGAATTATTTTAAAAAAAAAGGTTGTCTATATAAAGTATAGTTTGATTACTCGAGGATAAGCAATGGTTTAAGTGTGGGGTGTTGGAGATAGGCTATAATTGCGTATTTTAGTCACTTGTTACACTCTAATTTACTGCACTTTAATTGAGTTTTAGCTTTAATCGCTAGTGTTTTGCGCTATCTGTGTGTTTAATGCCTTGTAGGAGTCATTTCGAGCTATATAAATATTGTGAAATAAATTCAAGTGATTTAGAGCTCTGAAGTCTGATTAAAAGCCCAAGGAATTATGTCGAGATCGTGTTCAGGGGTCAAATTTGATAGTTAAGAACAAATGAAGACTCGAGTAGGTAAATTGTGCACTTCCAGCAAAATAGACATAACATTTCTCTCAGAATTCCATTTGAACTTCACAATATATGGTTGGAAAGCTAACTCAAAGGACTACAACTTTCACGTTTTACATTTTTCAAATTCTCAAACTAACAGGGTGAAGAGTGTGCGTCAAGTGCGCGTCCTTGCTTAGGCCGCGTTCAGGAGGCGCTCGTCAGACAAAATCAAAGTGGATATACACGGTCTGAGCACGGCCACGCACGTCCTTCCTGGAAAAAGTGTCCTTTTTTTGCATTAGAGAAGGTATAATTGCTTAGGCCCAGTCTTACTTGGTATATATACATGGAAAAATGGTATTTTGAGGAGGTTGGACATATTTGAGACACATATTCGACCTAAAGAGGCAGAGACACAATAGGAGCAAGGCGGGAAAATCTTTTACGAGTTTTTTCTTCCCCTTCCTATTTTTATTGTTGGTTATGACTTTTAGTATTGTAGTTTTACATACTATTATGAATAGTTAATTTGTTACCTATGATTTGATGGAATATTTTGTAGGATAAATTCTTGTTATATTTTTATATAATTGAGCCGTAGTATTTTCTCTATTTGTTCAAATTTATTATTCTTGTGTTTGATTGAAGGGCCCTTAATTAGTTGTGCCTATTTAGTATCTATTACTCGGGAGAGAGTGCATATTTAGGTAGTTATTGAACAACATCACTCCCGACATATGTGAGGAATCAATAACCAAGGGTTTAAATGTGGATTAGGGACAACGAAAACTTGGGTGCGATCTAAGTGAGTTGTAATTAAAGCCAACTAGCATAACTTGGGAGATTATGTATATTGAATTATTGCAATTACTCGGGAGAGAATTAAAACACGGAGAGCGCTCATGATCGGTAGAGAATAGTGAGGCGAAATTATAGAAGACATAGCGGGAAGGATTCCGACAATTGGGGAAATCATAACTCTAGACCTCCTTAATCTTTTCTCCAACTTGTAGTATCTTTAGCGTTAATGTATTATTTTAATTTGTAAGTTAGTTAGCTAAACACAAAAATCTTAATATCTATAAGTTAGGAATTGTTCAAGCTTGTATTCTTGGTGATAGTGAACAATTGTAGCTAAACCCTTGTTCTCTGTAGGATTTGACTCCGGACTTGTAAACTGGATTATATTTGCAATGACCGCTCTGTCCTTTTTATAAGCCATAGTTGGGCGTGATCAACACTACGGTTAAGGAGGGAATTGCTAATAAAAAGTTTGAGTTTATTGCAAAGAGGAGAACAGTACGATGTATTTTATATTTGTTTATTTATTTATTTACTATGCCTCATATGTATTTACCTCTTTATTGTACTTGATATTATTGGACCACTAGTAAGTGTCGATTCCGAACCCTCGGCACTACTCTTTTGGGGTTAGGCTAGATACTTACTGGGTACACATCAATTTACGTACTCATACTGCACTTGCTGCACATTTTTGTGAAGGTACATTTATGTCTGGTAGCCCTATGGGCGTAGTGGTGTGGTTACTTGCGGGGACTTAGGCGAGCTGCATCCTATGTTACGAATCCGCAACACGCAGAGTCTTCTTCAGAGTATTTATATTTTTCCTATCCAAATTTGTATTCCAAACAGATGATGTACTTTTTTTACTTCCTAGTTGATGCTCATGCACTATTGACACCGAGTTTGGGGTATTTATGGGTTGATAAGTATTGTGGTTGTAATAAAATATCATCATTTACTCTGTAAATTTTATCACTTATCATTTAACTAAATGAAATTATAATTTCAAAATACTAAAAAGAGTAATTAAGTTAATAAAATCTTGTTGGCTTGCCTGACAGCGGTATTAGGAACTACCACGACCTTTAATGAATTTTGGATCGTGATAATCCTGTTCTAATATGATGCGCATAATAATAGAGAATTCAAATGGGCATACAATGAAGAACAAGAAGGATTCTTCAATTTAAGGAATTTTCTTGTGGTGCTTGTTCTCAAGGAAAATTGGTTATTAAACCATCAACAACTAAAGTTGGGATTGAATCCCCTGAAATTCTAGAACGCGTACAGAGTGGTATATGTAGGCCTATATACCATCCATGTGGACTATTCAAGTATATTATGGTATTGATAAACGCATCTATAAGATGGTCACGTGTGTGCTTATTGTCAACTCGTAATATAATATTTGTGAGATTGTTGGCCCAAATAATAAGTTTAAGAGAACAATTTTCAAATTATGCAATTAAGATAATTCGTCTTGATAATGCTGGTAAATTTACATCTCAGTCCTTTACAGATTATTATATGGCCACAAGAACAAAAGTTGAGCATCTGGTTGCTCACATTCATACTCAAAATGGTCTAGCATAATCCTTGGTTAAACGTCTCCAATTAATAGCTAGACCAATGCTAATGAGGACAAAACTTCCACTTTCTGTGTGGGAACATGCTATTTTACATGCAGCACTTGTGCGCATAAGGCCAACCAATTATAATGAAGACTCCCTATTACAATTGGTTTTGGACAGGAGCCAAAAGAATTTTTAAATGTACAGTATATGTTCCAATTACTCCGCCACAATGCACAAAGATGGGTCCCTAAAGAAGGTTGGCAGTATATGTTGGTTATGAATCTCCTTCTACTATTAAATATTTAGAGCCTATGACAGGAGATTTGTTTACAACCGGATTTGTTGATTGTTGTTTTGATGAATCAATTTTCCCAATATTAGGGGGAGAAAATAAATACATGGAAAAGGAAATAGATTGGAACATATTATCTCTATCTCCTTTATATCCCCGTGCTAATCAATGTGAACAAGAAGTTCAAAATATTATTTATATGAAAAATATTGTAAATCAATTGCCAGATGCATTTACTAACCTTCCACGGGTTACTAAATCACATATTCCGGTTGTAAATGTTCCAATTCGAGTTGATGTCCCGACTGGACAATATAATAATGCAAATGAGTCTAGGTCACGCCTTTAACGTGAAACCAATCGGTTCCAAGGATAAAAATTCCCGAAAAAGAAAAGGAGAAAATGATCAAGTTGATAATAATATGGAGACGATTGCTCAAGAGGAGCATAAAGACATAATAATTGATAAGACCTTAAAAGAGGTTCTAGTACCTGAAAATAATAAAACTGAAGAGTTCTCAATATGTTATGTCTTTACGGGAAAAAGGTGGAACAGAAATAACATAGTTATTGACAATAATTTTGCATTTAACGATGTAGTTGAAGTAATGCAACAAGATGAGTATTTTGAGCAAAAATCTATCAACGAATGTAGATAGAGAAATGATTAACCAAAATGAAAAAAATGCAATTCAAGTGTAATTGGCTTCAATCAGAAAACATGAAGTTTTCGAACCAATAGTCCGAACGCGTCAGGGTGTCAAGCAGTGGGGTACAAATGGTTTTTCGTGCAAAACAAAATGAAAAAGGCAAAGTCGTAAGACATAAATCACGACTTGTGGCACAAGGGTTTTTGCAAAGGCCTGACATTGATTATATGTAGACATATTCTTCTGTGGTGGATGCAATTATCTTATGGTATCTAATAAATCTGGTAGTCTATGAAAAGCTTGATATGCAATTGATGGATGTTGTCAGAACTTACTTGTATGGCTCTCTAGACAATGAAATTTTTATGGAAATCCTTGAAGACATTAAAGTTCCTGAAGCACATAAAAGTTAAGGGAAACTTGTCAATAAAGCTTAAAAAATCCTTGTACAGATTGAAGCAATCAGATAGGATGTGGTAAAATCCCCTTAGCAAGTACTTGCTAAAGAAATGATACAAAAATGACCCTATTTGCTCCTGTGATTTTATTAAAAGGTTTGGATCTAAATTTGTCAACATAGCTATGTATGTCGATGACGTTGGCACTTCTAAAGAGCTTCCAAAGGTTGTAGAGTGTTTAAAGGAAGATTTTGAAATTAAAGATCTTGGTAAGACAAAATTTTGTCTTGGCCTACAAATTGAGCATGTAACAAATAGAATTTTTGTCCACTAATCAGCATACACTGAAAAGGTTTTTAAGCGATTTTACATGAAAAATGAACATTTATTGAGTACCCCAATGATTGTGAGATTGCTTGACATAAATCAAGATCCATTTCAGCCCCAAAAATATTACGAAGAACTTGTTGGTGAAACTCTGTATCTTAGTGCAATTGGGGTACTTATGTATCTTGCTAACAATACAACAACAACAATCCAGTATAATCCCACTTAGTGGGTCTTGGAAGGTACTGCGTAAGCAGATCTTACCCCTACCCTGGGGTAGAGAGGTTATTTTCAAATAGACCCTCAACATCCTTCCCTCTAAGAACTTCCCATCTTGCTCTAGGGGAGACTCAAACTCACAACCTCTTGCTTTTGCAGTAAGCTTATTAGAAAGATTGAGTTCCTCCCCAGCAAGAAGGAATGATGTTAAGCATATATTTAGATATCTTCGGGGAATTATAAATATGGGGTTGTTTTATTCTAATGAATTCAAGTCAGAAATGATTGACTATGCCGATGAAGGTTATTTGTCTGATCCACATATCAAGCCCGATCTCAAACAGACTATTTGTTTACAGGGAGGTACAACCATATCATGGTATTCAATGAAACAAACAGTTGCTACCACATCTTCAAATCATACAGAGATAATAATCATTCATAAAGCTAGTCGGAAATATGTTTGGTTGAAATCAACAACTCAACATGTTCAGAAAATGTGTGGTTTTCTTATAAAAAAAAAGATAATCCAACTACAATTTATGAAGACAATGTTGCTTGCATTGCTCAACTGCAAAGAGGATACATCAAAGGAGACTAGACAGAGCACATTTCACAAAGTTCTTTTCATGCATGATCTTCAACAAAATGGTGAAATTAATGGTCAACAGATTCGTTCAAGTAAATATGTTCACTAAGGCATTTCCAACTTCACCATTTGAGAAGTTGATACAGAAGATTGGAATGTGCCGTCTTCGAGAAATAAAATGATAGTTTTATGAGGGGGAGTAAGGTACACGATGTACTCATAAGGTTCTTAATGAGGCAACAAATAAAGCGTTCTACCGATATGTGTCCCCTTTTTCCTTCACTAGGATTTTTTCTCACAAGATTTTTTCTTAGTAAGGTTTTAACGAGTCATATTATCTATTTTTGAACATTAAAGGGGGAGTGTTGTAAAACCTATTGTAATTGTGAATAACCACTACTCCCACTACTTTCACCCATGATGTAAATAACCTACTGTGGGCACGTGATGCCCTATATAAGAATTACTCTTAGATAATCCAAAATAAAATAATTTTTAGTTTGCTGGAAAGTATTGTGAATTTTATGTTATTTTTTATATTATTTGCATTTATCTATGCATGTTTATTTGTTAAATTAATAAAAAATTACAAAAATATGTCGTATTAGCATCTAGGATTTAATTCTACAATTAGGAGTAATCAAGTTTGTTTTACAAAATAAAAATCACAAAAATAGGCATCTTTTGCATTTTTAGCCTTTAATGTCCAAATTGCGTGATTGTATTTTAATTGTTATTTAATGTTAAATAATTATTATATTAGGAGTTAATTAGTATTTTAAGATAATTTTGGTTTTTATAAATTAATCTTAGCATTTTAGCTTTATTAATTAGTAAAAGAAAAGAGAAAAAATATGAAAGGAAAATCGGATTGGGCCTCTTATTATAATTTGAATTAACTAGGCCCAACCACCTCTACCCAACCCAAAACTCCTTGATCTAGCCCATTTTCACCCCATCCCTCTTGATTTTTCAGATTTCTCACTTCATTCTATTCACTCAACCAAACAACCCAAATCCTAAACACACCCTAAACTCCCTAGCCGTCACACCCTACACCCCACCCCCTCCTCTCCATCTTCTCCAAACCACCCTCCTAACCACCGATAGCCGGACACCAACAGTCCAGGGTTGACCTTCATCCAACGTCGACGACCCTCCAGTCACGCTCCATCCTCCGCCAAACGAGCCACACGACCACACCTACTGCCTCACTCATGTAACCCCATCCAGCCCGTCGTCCATTGTAACAACGACCAAATGGCCCTACTGTCGTCAACCTCACTAAACGACCCCAACTGTCCCGTCCCCCAGCTCCAACGTCTCTAATAGCCCCTCTATCACGCCCATCCAGTTCCAGCTCGACCAAATGACCCTACTGTCCGTCGATTGCTCCTCAACCTGAAATCAGTCCAAACGTCACCCATCGTAGTCCAGTTCGCGGCCTAGTTCATCAAGGTCATTTTTCGTCAACTCCAGGTTTGTTCGTTGATTATTAGTTCCGTTCGAGTTCAAAAATAAGCAGTTCGAGGTCGTTGTTGAGATCTCGGGCAAATTCGAGTGTTTCCATTCGAGTTCGACGTGGTTTCGATCAGGTTAGTTGGTTTAAGTTTCATTTCTGTCCGTATTTTTGTTTGATATTTGCAGATCTAAAATCGGTATATGCTTTTTGTTCATTGTTTATCGCTTCTTGATTATTTCTTCAGTTTGTTTGATTGATTTGTTCTTGTTTACTTTGAATATAGAATGTTTTAGTTTAGTCACTTGAATCCCTTATCTTGATTATAATGTTGTTAGATTTAATTTGAAGTTCAATTGATTATTGAGTTTAGTGGTTTGAATTTGTTTTCTAATGTGTTAAATCTAAATTTGGATCTGAGTTAGAGATCTGAATTTGTTTGTTTGATCTGTTAAGTTTAATTTGAATATGAGTTTGGATATTGGAGTCTACTTGTTTGTTATGTTTAATGTTTTTATTATTGTTGAATCTAAAAGTATGTTTGTCAAGAATGTTGTTAAAAATAATTTCAGTTGGTTCTTTATTGTTCAACGTTTAGTTTGAATTTGTTGATTGAATCTGCTTAAGAATTGGTTATAGTTGCTATATTTTGGTTAATTGATTTAGATGAATTGGTTATAGCTGATAGGGGTAGAATAGTACTTTTCAGTAATTTTGAGGGTATTTTTGGAATTCAAAATTTGGACAATTATTTAATTTAAGTGTTTTTTCGGCTAGATTAAAGTATTATTAAAATAATATAGTGGGGGACAAGACATAATTATGTAAAGGAGGGCGGGTAATTATGTGATTTTCTTTGACCACTGAAAAAGAGGGGACTGTGGGACCCGTGTGGACTACTTTTTGCTTAATAAAAATGAGAAATATTTTAGGTAATAAACACTACTTTTTTTGAAAATTCTCTTTTTGCTTCATTGATTTCATTTCTCTTGATTCAAATACACTAAGACTGATCATAAGTAACTCTAGCGTGTCTTTGAGTACATTTGGCTAGTGTTGATATTGCTGTGAGTTGAAGTCCATTTCTGTCGGTATTTTCTGGTTTGATTTCATCGGGTTTTTGTTGAATCTATTGCTGGATATAGCTACTGTTGTTTCTGTTTTTGCTGTGTCGATTACTGCCTTGCTGATTTCTCATGTTCCTCTTCTCTTGTTTCCAATACCAGGTACATTGTTGTAACCTTGTCGATATTATAAACTGAAATGTGAAAGCATGAATACATATGAAGAATGGTACTTTGAAGTTTTAATTTAGCTTTTTCATTGTTTCTTTTACTGATTGTATTTAGGCTATTTTATGTATTATTATTCCGTAAACATCTGTCGATTTGCATAACTAGGCTTCTTGTAATGATGTCTTAAATAATACTTTGCTTTGGTTTGGTTATTGGGTAGTATATATTTAAGCATGCTCATTACTGTCAAATTATTTAATAATTGAAATAAGAAAAAAATAACATAAGTTGGTCTTTAGTTAATCGGCTTGGCAAAACTAGTTAGTTCACTAGCTATTAAGGTTTTAATATTGTCAACAGTAGGTAAATCGTGAACATGTAATTAAATTTAGTTAAGGTATGAATTTGAACTAATTTAGTGAATTAGGCATTAAGGCATGAATTGAGTTCAAACAAGGCTAGATAACGTCTAAGTTTAATAAACTTTCAAATAAGCATTAGCGATTAAGGTTTATTCTAGTTTCAAATATTTGTAAATAATTAATTCCAACAGTTCAAGTCATTTGACAAATGTGGGTTTAAACTAGTTATAGCATAATTAGTTTCTTTTGAATATCTTATTTGTCAATTTTGTATTTTATTTATAATTTCAATTTTAGTAATATTCCTTCCGTTTACATTTGTCTTAATCTAACAATTAATATGTTACGCCTTTTTCCAAGTATGTAATTAATTAGGATTTTTTTCTCTTTTATTTTAGAGACGAATTTAATAGAAATATAGTCATTTTAAGATATCCTTAAAATAAACGACACAAGCCTCGCTCAATAAAAAAGGTAAATCGCGGGGCCCTCAATAAAGATTCAAAAAAAATATTTAGAAAAATCGGGAAGGGTTGTTTAGCTAATTTCACGGCCTTCCCCAAATAATAACGCATTAGACTCTATAGGCGTGTACTTTAATAATATTATCTCCCCAAACTCGGGTGCACATTTGTGTGACCCAAATCCAAATTTCGACGAAGTTGAAATGTCGATAACCACAGGTACATCGGCTGTGACATGGTTCGAGATACGTTTTCACAACATTGCAATTCTTTGTTAAAAATAATAATAATAATAATAATAATAATAATAATAATAATAATAATAATAATAATGATAATAATAATAATAATAACAACAACAATAAGAATAAGAATAACGGTAAAAGGTTAAAATTTGTACAAAATAAGCCGAATATGACAGTTGAGCAACAATGCTAGAACCATGAAACTCAGGAATGCCTAATACTTTCTTCCGTGTTAACAAAATTCCTTATCCTGATTTCTGGTGTGCAGACTATAATAAAGAGTCAATCTTTTCCTTGCTTCGGGATTCAACTGGTGAATTGGGACACCATAAATCTCCCAAGAGGCGACTCTGAATTAAATAAACAAATCCCGTTTCAATTGTCCTTTAATTGAAAAAACTCCCTCTGCGCCCGCGTGGGCGTCGGAAATAGGAGGTGTGACAGCTCTGGCGACTATGCTGGGGATTGGAACCCATAATGTTTTGTTCAGAGTTTAGAATTCGAGCTTGGAATGATTGTTATATTTGGCTTTGTTTGATTTTGTTACATGATATGTGCCTAATGTGCTAATTGACTGCTTTTACCACTTTGATATTATGTGAACTGTATATAAATTGTGCCAAAACCCATCTCCTCTCTGAGTCTTCTGAATCATGAAGAAGGGTGTACGTCGTACGACTTCTTTTCTGTATAGTGTCAAATTCCAATTTAGAACGAGGTTTGGATAAGTCGCAAAGCGGCGAAGCTTCTGTATTCCTGGATTTCCTCCTCCTCCTCTGCTCGAGCTTTCCGTCCGAGTAAGCCAGGTCCACAACGAACACCCAGGTTTTGAACCTAGAATAACTCAGCCTCATGCCGGATCCTTAGTAGGAACGCTTATCTGCATCATGTGCATTGTTGACTTAGGGGACTCAACACATGGGTTGGTTCCGTCTAGGAATAGCAGCCCGCAATAGAAAAGATCGTCTTGATGCATCCTACTTGTGTTATGTGCATTTATTTGTATTAGACCCGCAAGTTGACCGGCTTCTGAATCTCGAAAATGTTAGAAAATTTTGGAAAATTGAGAAATTGAGAAAAAGAAAATTAGCATTGGAGAGTTAGATGATTAATTTAGAAAAGCAAAAAAAGAGTCTTTTATGTCCAAATAATATCGGAACTCTGCCGAAATTTTGAGAAAAAGAAAAAGAAAAATATATTACTTTTGTTTGCTTTGTTTAGAAAACAGTCTTTTATTTTTGCTTTGTTTTTAAAACGGAAAGGAAAAATAGTTTGTTTGCTATAAACGGAAAAGAAAAAAAATATGTTTGTTTTCAAAAATTAGGCAGTTTATTTGGCAAACTACGCCGGTTTTATTCTCACAGGGTGTGAGATACGTAGGCAACCCTCATCGGGTCCAACCTCCCCTTTTGCTAAAATAGCCAAAAAAAACATGTCAAAATTTTAATTTGTCATAAATAAGTGGAGTGATGTCCAACCTCCCCTTTTGCTAAATTAGCCCAAAAAAGTCAATTTTAATTTTGTCATAAATAAGTCGGGCGATGTCGTTATTGTCAAAAATAGCCGAATATTCCTGAAAGAGGCGCCGGAAGGCTGACTTTGCATAAACAACTACCTTTGGATCATTTTTTAAGATTTTGGCCTATTGACCCACACAGCGTTAAAATCTTCATCCCCGAAGTGCTGAAAGGCCGTCTTTGCAAAACCTGTCCTGCTATTTTAATTTTAAAAAATGAGTCAGTGGACAAGTGAATGCCGTGCAAATTTTGGTCAAAATAAGCCGAGCCAGCGTCGCCAGTGTATTAAACCGTTATTGCCAAAATAGCCTTAGAGTATCTTTCAGTTAACGAAAGGCTATTTTGATAAAATAATGGACAAGTTTGTAAAATAATTCTTTCCGGCCTCAAAATTAATGTGAAAATTAGAAGGGTCCACGTTTGCAAAAATACCCATTTGGCTAAAATTGGCATATATGGGAAGGAGTGCGTCAGTCTATTTTTTTAATTTGTATTTATTTTGATTAGAGTATGTGGGTTGTTTAATTTCCAAGTCTGTAAGTCGTCTTTTTGTCAAAGTATGTTAGTATGGTCAGTTTTTAAAACAGTGTAATCAAGTTTGTTTTATTTTGAAAATTTAAAATTCCAAAAAAAAAATGTTTTATCGGTATTGACCTTTTATTTGTCCGAACTACACAAGGTTTGATTCATGCTGGGACATGATACGTAGGCAATCCATATAAGATTAGACCACCACAAAGAAAAAAATCAAAAATAAGGGAAAGTTTGGGAAGTTTTCAATTGGGCAAAATTACAAGAAGCCGGAATGACACACGTAACTGAAGCGGATGCATGATAGACCGGTTTAACTGCTAGGTGCATTGCATTCAATATGTTCGCCTATCTTTCGAATGTCCTATCGCTAACGTGATGGCTTCACTTTATTGTGTTCAAATCAGAAAGTTGGTTGGTTATGGTAACTCTTCCCTACAAAACGAAGTTGAAAGACAATGATAGAGAACCTCATAACCGAGTGGGTCGATATCGATTACCGACAACAGCTGGTAGAATAGAACAACGGGTTGGAAGAAGAAGTGAAAATGTTGAGACGGCATGTGGCAGACATGTATCAGGCATGGGTGGCTGGAAAGGCACCCATACCACCACCGCCTGGTTTTTCCAAAGATGTCATCCCCCAAACTTTGGCATCTCCCGATCACCCTTGTGTCTCCGTAACTCTTCCATCAGACATCATCCCGGACCACTCCTCCATACCACAAATGGAGAAGAAGCCTAAAGAATATTTTAGGAAGTTCTGGCTCAAATGGAGTGAGCAAGTTGCTCGGGATAGCCTTACCATGGTAGGAAAAGACAGTGTTGAACCTCCCCGACAACAAGGTCCAGTGGTCGTCCTTGCTAAATGCCCCTAGTATCAACATCAACCCCGTGGTTATCCTCTGGTGCCACATGGCCCTTCACGATTCCACTTTTCCCCACACAATTCTCAAAGAAATACTTCAACTTCCAAATATCCACCTCCACAAAACACATATCCACCACCAAGGGCCTATAGGAACCCTGCAGGGCCAGGTTTCCGCGGGAATTAGAGAACATTCACTGAGTTGGGAGAAACCTATACTGCTTTGTTCCACAAATTAAGGCAGTTAGGTTTGTTGAGTCTTGTTAAGCCCAGATTGCCAAATCCCCTTTCCAAACACATGGATCGCTCGGTAAGCTGTGAATATTGTTCGAGGGCTCCCGGACATGATATCGAGAAGTGTTGGAAGTTGAAACATGAAGTGCAATATCTTATTATCGCCAGTAGGATTGAGGTTCAGACACCAGAGGTGCTAAACATTGTCCAGAATCCATTTCCAGCTTGAGTTTGATGATTGGAAAGATGCTCCATCTTCTGGTTAGCCAGGGAAGTGTTTTGGTGGCTATTGTTGTTATCATTTCTTTTGTCCGGGTTATTTTAAGGGTGGTAACCTGGATATTGTCTTCCGACTCAAACCCTCTTGTCCTTTCATTTTGTCTAGTTTGTTTAGTCATGGTGGTTTGTTTAGTGCTGTCCATTTTGTTTCAGTTTCACTCTAAGGGTTGTACTCCAGTTTGTTTTGCTTGTTTTGTTATTTGAACTGTTTCACCATTTGTCTAACGCAAAATCCGGTCTTTTATTATTTCCAGCCATCTTTTTGTTTAGTTCTTTTATCATTTTGTTCAGCGCCGACTCGAGCGACATGACATGCGCACACATTTTGGGCCTAATCTTAAAAGTTAATCATAAAACCATTAATAGGTGATCGGAACATTTAAAGGAAATTAGAACGGTTTGAGATTATTTGGAGCCCGAGTCATGTGATACTAGGGCAAGTACAACATAAAGAAACCATAAAGGCAAGCCAAATTGACGTGGGGGTCGTTCGTGGTAATGAAATGAGAGTGTTTCCCAGTGATGCTTTAAAATGACAAATGAAAAGGCGAATGTGCAGATATGGTTCTCAAGTCTGGCACAATAGAAATATGTTGCGAATGTTTAATTTTGTTGTTTGCACTTGGCATGTTTTGAAGATTGAAATGACGGAGACATTTTGTTCTGATATCCAAATACTTTATCCTTCGTTAATCCTTTGAGCCTTATTTATTTTCTTTTATACCCCTCCTTCGGAATCAGTAGCAAAGGATAAAAACACAAACGTGGAAGACAAACAAAGAAAAAAAGGAAAAAAAAAGCAACAAAAACAACAAAAGAAAAAAAAAGAAAAGGAAAGGAAAAAATGATAACAAAAACAAAAGAAAGTCAGAAGAAAACAAAGGAATTGGGAACTACGTTTGACCTGATTCCTCAAAGAGGATACATAGGCGCTTCACAGCTCGGTCATAGTGTAACAAAAATTAAAATCCCCAAGCAAGAATCTAGGGAAAAAATTATGTTTATTATAAAATAATCTAGTTCTGAAGATTGTAATTTTAAACTAAATTGATGTGTTTTTGAGCCTTTAAATACCCTTTCTTTCTAGCCTATCCAAATCCCACATTACGGTCCAAAGAAAGACCTTTCGATCAGTCTTCACAATAGGCCAAGTCAGGCAAAGGGGAGAGTCTTATCAGAACATAACACTTTGATCCCCGACGAAAAGACTCCGACCCCCAGCAAAAAAGACTCTGGTCCCCTGCGGAGATGATACATGAGAGTCTTATCGGTAACACCCTAACCCACAGCTGAAGAATAATACAAATGAGAGAGTCTTCTCGGTGAAAACCTTCATGGGAACCTTGAGGCGACTGCGAGTTGAGAGAAAAGCCAAAATGAGATAGTCTTGACAGTAAAAACATTCAGGCACTACAAGTCGAATAAGGGTGAGAATCAGATGGGGAATGACCAAATGAAGATCTTGAAAGAAGATTGGAAGATAGGCCATATGTGCATGTCATGACCATTAGAGTCGGTATCCGCGTTTGATAGGTTTTTATTTTATAGTTTTTCCAGTTAGAGAGTCATCTATTTCCTTCATCTTTTATTCTTTTCCTTTTATCTTTTCCTTTCGTCAAAAAATTCCCCAGTAGAGTCTGTTTGGTCAAGACAAGTAAGAAGTGACTCCAAAATTTGCCACCTGCCTTCCAATTATGCAAGACGAGATCTGATTAGAGCATCCAAGTGGTATAAGTCAGGAAGGAACAATCGCAAAGCCAGTGTCAGGATTTCCCCAGCAAGAGGAGATTGAAAAAGGGATGGATCAGTGTCAAGAAGGATATCCCCACAGAAATCAAACGTTATAGACCTCAGGACCAAGGCCAATGGACAAATCAAGGGAGAACGACGCTGAGAGCGACGAACATAAATTGGAGATTTCATATGAGACTCAAAGGTCAGGGGAAATGCCAATTTCCCAGCTATGCCACAAAGAAGAGGGATATCCCTAGAAGAAAAGGTTTTTCAGTGACACAGATGAACAAAGGAAGTGGTTCATCAGTAAAATATGGATGATCCTCAAGTATAGTCACTGTCATAGGAATTTGGATGGTCAGGATACAAGTGGAAAACAATGGTGAAAGGCTTTTGAATAAGGATTCGTCAAGAAAGTAGGAAATTATTGGCCAAGTTTCAAGATGGCCAGACGACGCAAGGCAGGGCAAGTCATGCAAAGATCTGCAAATAACATCATCCCCAGCAAGTTTTGATAGTGTAATAGAACGCAGAGCAGGGAAGGAGAAAGGGAAAAATCATCCCCGACAGGAACGCCACAACCAACCACGTTTTTAACTAATAAATTTTCTTTGATTTGAAGCAGGTTGGAGAAAATGGCATTGATGGCGGAAAGGCATGCCATAAAGAAGATTATCAAACTGGGGCAGAAAATTTTCTTTTCATTTTTGAAAATTTTCTGAAAATCAGGTATCCACTAGGGGAAGAAGGAAGATAACACTAGTCTTAAGGGAAGTGGTCTTTGAACCAGTGTTATCCCCAACATAACAAGTTTTAATTAGGGAATTATATCTCCAGCAGATAGAACAAATGGATGAAACTTGTGTTCAGAAAAATAAAAGGCAGTGTCATCCCCAACCTTTTTTGGAGGAATAAAGCACTAGTTTTGAAGGATTGAAAATTCCCCAGCAATTTTATCCTTAACAGCGTTATCCCCAAATGATAACATTTTTATCTCCAACAGTGTGGAGATAAAATAGAAGTTTTGAAGGAAGTAGTTGTAAAAAAGAGAAAAAGAAGAAAGGGAAGAAAGGAGATTCCCCCAGCAGTATTATCCCCAATAGGTAAATAAGTAATTCCCCAGCAGTGTTATCACCAGCAGTTTTGAGGGAAGACAACATGAGTTTTGAGGGAAGTGGCCTTTAAAGAAGGAAGATAACACGAGTTAAAAAAATAGACAAAAAAATGACGAAAGAGAAAATGTAAAAGAAAGGAGAGCCGCCAAAGGTAAGGTCTCAAATCTTTGCCTTTATTTATCTTTCTATTGTGCATTTAATCACGCCCTAGATTTTTCTCCAAGATAAAATCTTAGTCTGTTGAAACTTTCATCTAAGATGAAAATCTTAGTCTGTTGAAACTTTCACCTAAGATGAAAAAGCTTAGTCTGATGAATTTTCACCTAAGATAAAAAATCTTAATCTGATGAATTTTTCACCTAAGATACAGATAAAAATCTTAGTCTGTTGAAACTTTCACCTAAGATGAAAAAAGCTTAGTCTGATGAATTTTTCACCAAAGATAAATTTAAAAATCTTAGTCAGTTGAAACTTTCACCTAAGATGAAAAATCTTAGTCTAATGAATTTTTCACCTAAGATAAAGATCTTAGTTTGACGAATTTTCTCCTAGGATAATTTGAAAATAAGGGAAGGTAGAATTTGCAAATAAAGGAAGGCATAATTTTATTTATTTTTAAAAAAGGGAGAAGGCGGAATTTGAAAAAATAAAGGCAAAATTTGAAAAACATGAAAGGAAGTCTGAATTTGACATATTAAGAAAGTATGATTTGAAAAATGGACCTAGTTTGATGAATTATCTCCTAGAGTCAAAATCTTGGTCCGATGAAATATTTCTCTCAAGATAAGATTTAACAATCTTAGTCCGATGAAATTTTCTCCTAAGATATCAAATCGTAGTCCGATGAAATTTTTTCCTATGATATCAAATCTTAGTCCGATGAATATTTCTCCTAAGATGACAACAAAATGGATCTAGTCTGATAAATTATCTCCTAGAGTCAGAATCTTAGTCTGTTGAAACTTTCACCTAAAATGAAAATCTTATTCTGATAAATCTTTCACCTAAGATACAGATAAAAATCTTAGTCTGTTGAAACTTTCACCTAAGATGAAAAAAGCTTAGTCCGATGAATTTTTCACCTAAAATAAATTTAAAAATCTTAGTCACTTGACTAAGATAAAAAAATCTTAGTCTGATGAATTTTTCATATAATTCCGATGAATTTTTCACCTAAGATAAATTTAAAAATCTTAGTCACTTGACTAAGATAAAAAAATCTTAGTCTGATGAATTTTTCACCTAAGATACAGATAAAAATCTTAGTCTGTTGAAACTTTCACCTAAGATGAAAAAATCTTAGTCTGATGGATTTTTCACCTAAGATAAATTTAAAAATCTTAGTCAGTTGAAACTTTCACCTAAGATAAAAAATCTTAGTCTGATGAATTTTTCATCTAAGATACAGATAAAAATCGTAGTCTGTTGAAACTTTCACCTAAGATGAAAAAAGCTTAGTCTGATGAATTTTTCACCTAAGATAAATTTAAATATCTTAGTCAGTTGAAACTTTCACCTAAGATAAAAAATCTTGGTCTGATGAATTTTTCACCTAAGATAAAAATCTTAGTTTGACGAATTTTCTCCTAGGATAATTTGAAAATAAGGGAAGGTAGAATTTGGAAAGAAAGGAAGGCATAATTTTATTTTATTTTTTTAAAAGGGAGAAGGCGGAATTTGAAAAAAAAGGTAGAATTTGAAAAACATGAAAGGAAGTCTGAATTTGAAATATTAAGAAAGTATGATTTAAAAAATGGACCTAGCTTGATGAATTATCTCATAGAGTCAAAATATTGGTCCGATGAAATTTTTCTCCCAAGATAAGATTTAACAATCTTATTCCGATGAAATTTTTTCCTAAGGTATCAAATCTTAGTCCGATGAAATTTTTTCCTAAGATATCAAATCTTAGTCTGATGAATATTTCTCCTAAGATCACAACAAAATGGATCTAGTCTGATGAATTATCTCCTAGAGTCAGAATCTTAGTTTGTTGAAACTTTCACCTAAAATAAAAATCTTATTCTGATAAATTTTTCACCTAAGATACAGATAAAAATCTTAGTCTGTTGAAACTTTCACCTAAGATGAAAAAGGCTTAGTCCAATGAATTTTTCACCTAACATAAATTTAAAAATCTTAGTCACTTGAAACTTTCACCTAAGATAAGAAATCTTAGTCTCATGAATTTTTCACCTAAGATACAGATAAAAATCTTAGTCTGTTGAAACTTTCACCTAAGATGAAAAAATTTTGGTCTGATTAATTTTTCACCTAAGATAAATTTAAAAATCTTAGTCAGTTGAAACTTTCACCTAAGATAAAAAAATCTTAGTCTGATAAATTTTTCACCTAAGATAAAGATCCTAGTTTGACGAATTTTCTCCTAGGATAATTTGAAAAGAAGGGAAGGTTGAATTTGGAAAGAAAGGAAGGCATAATTTTATTTTATTTTGTTATAAATGGAGAAGGCGGAATTTGAAAGAAAAAAAAGAAGAAAGAAAGGCAGAATTTGAAAAACATAAAAGGAAGTCTGAAATTTAAAAAGTGAAGAAAGTCTGATTTGAAAAATGGACCTAGTCTGATGAATTATCTCCTTGAGTCAAAATCTTGGTCCGATGGAATTTTTCTGCCAAGATAAGATATAACAATCTTAGTTCGTTGGAACTTTCACCTAAGATAAAAATATCTTAGTCTGATGAATTTTTCACCTAAGATAAAAATAAAATCTTAGTCCATTGGGACTTTCACCTAAGATGAAAATCTTAGTCTGATGAATTTTTCACCTAAGATGGTAATACTTTTCATGTCTTTACATTTTAGGCGCCCGCCTGAAGTGAGGAATGGCGTTTTATTTTAAGTTGATGATGTTAGGAAACCGCCGGAAGAGAGGAATGGCGTTTTTATTTTCAAAGTTGTTGATGAAGTCAGGAGCCCGCCTGAAGAGAGGAATGACATTTTTATTTTCAAAGTTGTTGATGAAGTCAGGAGCCCGCCTGAAGAGAGGAAAGACGTTCTATTTTAAAAGATGTTGATGAAGTCAGGAGCCCGCCTGAAGAGAGGAAAGACGTTTTAATTTTAAAGATGTTGTTGAAGTCAGGAGCCCGCCTAAAGAGAAAAAATGCGTTTTATTTTCAATGATGTTGTTGAAGTCAGGAGCCCGCCTAAAGAGAGGAGAGGCGATTTTATTTTTAAAGTTGTTGTGGAGGTCAGGAGCCCGCCTGAAGAGAGGAGAGGCGTTTTTATTTTCAAAGTTGTTGTTGAGGTCAGGAGCCCGCCTGAAGAGAGGAAAGGCGATTTTATTTTCAAAAGTTATTGATGAAGTCAGGAGCCCGCATGAAGTGAGGAAGGGCGATTTTATTTTCAAAAACAAAATGTTGATGAAGTCAGGAGCCCGCCTGAAGAGAGGAATGCCATTTTATTTTTAAAGTTGTGGTTGAAGTCAGGAGCTCGCCCGAAGTGAGGAATGGCAATTTATTTTCAAGGTTGTTAGTTGAGGTCGGAGCCCGCCCGTACAACAGAGGAATACATTTCAGTCTTTACATTTCAATCTTTACATTTCAGTCTTTACATTTCAAGTTTTGAAGTCGGGAGCCCACCGTATAACAGAGGAATACATTTCAGTCTTTCAATGTCATGTCTTGAAGTCAGTAACCCGCGGGATCGCAGAAGGTTACACCAGAACATCCCCAGCATAAATACAAATTCAGAAATCAGAAGGAAGGCAACAATTGTCGTAAGAAGGCAATTCAAGCTTTGAAAGGAAAGTAATCTGAAGCTCACAAGAAGGAAATAAGCAGTTCAAGTTCGACAATCAAGAGAAGCCGATAAGGCAAGTCAGAAATGAAGAATCATCAGAGGAAACACAATAGCAAACAAGGTAAGAAGAGCAAGTTGGAGATAAGATTTTGTAATCCATAGACCAGTTTAGTCTAGCTTCTTATTTTTCTTCTAACAAGGTGTAATAAGGAGGTCGGTAAGCAGCGGCAGCAGCAACAGCAGTAACAGCAAAATTACAGTTCCATGGTAGTCCCAGCTACCAAAAATTTCTGAACTATATTGACCTGATTTTCTTTTAGCCAGGGATATGTAGGAAACCTTTGAAGAAAAGGTTCAGTCAATCTTTCAAAAATGCTTCACATGGAGTGGTCAAGCGGGCAAAAATCGCTCGTATCCGCTCACTTTATCTTTGCACAAAAACTTTTCGTATTTTTCTTACAAAGAGGGGAAGCTGTGAGCACGTGATTTTTGCCCTATATATGAATTACTCCTAGAAAATTCAAAATAAAATATTTGCTGGCAATTTTTGTGAATTTTGTGTTATTTTTCTAGTATTATTTGCATTTATCTGTGCATTTTATTTGTTAAATTATTAAAAAAATACAAAAAAATGTTGCATTTCCATCTAAGATTTAATTCTATAATTAGGAGTAATCAAGTTTGTTTTACAAAATAAAAATCACAAAAATAGGCATCTTTTGCATTTTTAGCCTTTAATGTCCAAATTGCATGATTGTGTTTTAATTGTTATTTAATTTTAAATAATAATTATTATTAGGAGTTAATTAGTATTTTAAGATAATTTTGGTTTTTGTAATTTAATCTTAGCATTTTATCTTTATTAATTAGTAAAAGAAAAGAGAGAGAGAAAATATGAAAGAAAAATCGAATTGGGCCTCTTATTATAATTTGAATTAAATAGGCCCAGAACACCTCTACCCAACCCAAAACTCCTTGATCCGGCCCATTTTCACCCCATCCCTCTTGATTTTTCAGATTTCTCACTTCATTCTTTTCGCTCAACCAAACAACCCAAACCCTAAACACGCCCTAAACTCCCTAGCCGTCACACCCTACACCCCACCCCCTCCTCTTCATCTTCTCCAAACCACCCTCCCTAACCACCCATCGTCGGATACCAATAGCCCAGCGTCGACCTTCATCCAATGTCGACGACCCTCTAATCACGCTCCATCCTTGTCTCCGCCAAACGAGCCACACGAACACACCTACTGCCTCTCTCAAGTAACCCCATCCAGCCCGTCGTCCATGGTAACGATGACCAAATGAACCTATTGTCGTCAACCTCACCAAACGACCCCCACTGTCAACAGCCCCCCTGTCACGCCCGTCCAGTTCCAGCTCGGTCAAACGACCCTACTGTCCGTCGACTGCTCCTCCACCTGAAATCAGTCCAAACGTCACACATCGTCGTCTAGTTCGCGGCCTAGTTCGCCGAGGTCATTTTTCGTCAACTCCAGGTTCGTTCGTTGATTATTAGTTCCGTTCGAGTTAAAAAATAAGCAGTTCGAGGTCGTTGTTGAGATATCTGGTAGATCCGAGTTATTTTGGGTTTCAAAATTTCCGGTCATATCTATTTCCATTCGAGTTCGTCATTGTTTCGATCCGGTTAGTTGGTTTAAGTTTCATTTCTGTCCGTATTTGTGTTTGATATTTGCATATCTAAAATCAGTATATGTTTTTTGTTCATTGTTCATCGCTTCTTGATTATTTCTTCAGTTTGTTTGATTCATTTGTTCTTGTTTAGTTTTAATATAGAACGTTTTAGTTTAATCACTTGAATCCCTTATCTTGATTGTAATGTTGATAGATTTAATTTGAAGTTCAATTGATTATTGAGTTTAGTGATTTGAATCTGTTTTATTGTTGTGATAAGTCTAAATTTGGATCTGAGTTAGATATTTGAATTTGTTTGTTTGATCTGTTAAGTTTAATTTGAATCTGAGTTTGGAGATTGGAGTCTACTTGTTTGTTATGTTTAATTTTGTTATTGTTGTTGAATCTGAAAGTATGTTTGTCAAGAATGTTGTTCAAAATAATTTCAGTTGGTTCTTTGTCGTTCATTGTTTAGTTTGAATTTGTTGATTGAATCTGCTTAAGAATTGGTTATAGTTGCTATATTTTGGTTAATTGATTTAGATGAATTGGTTATAACTGATAGGGGTAGAACAGTAATTTTTAGTAATTTCGGGGGGTATTTTTGGAATTTAAAATTTGGACAATTATTTAATTTAAGTGCTTTGTCCGCTAGATTAAAGTATTATTAAAATAATATAGTGGGGGACAAGACATAATTATGTAAAGAGGGGGTAATAATGTGATTTTCTTTGACCATTGAAAAAGGGGGAATTGTGGGAACCGCGTTGACTACTTTTTGCTTAATTAAAATCAGAAATCGTATAGGTAATAATATAAGGTTAGAAGATACACAGTGGAAGAATATTGGGTGGAAAAGTAAAAAGGGGTAAAAGGGTTAGTAATAATTATTAAAAAAAATAAAGTTAATACTTAAAAGGTAAAAGAAAGAGTCTTGCTTTGGGTATATAATAGGACTCACTTAACACTTAGAGGGGACGGAAATTCGAGAGAAAAATTTCAGAACTTAAGAGAGAGAAAAAACAGAGAATGAAAAATAATTGAGAGTTCAAAAAAATTAGAGAGCTGAAAACACTACTGTTTATTTGAAACTTCTCTTTTTGCTTCATTGATTTCATTTCTCTTGATTCAAATGTACTAAGACTGATCTTAAGTAACTTTAGCGTGTCTTTGAGTTCATTTGGCTAGTGTTGATATTGTTGTGGGTTGAAGTCCATTTCTGTCGGTATTTTCTGGTTTGATTTCACCGGGTTTTTGTTGAAATCTATTGCTGGGTATAGCTACAGTTGTTGCTGTGTCGATTACTACCTTGCTGATTTCTCACGTTCTCTTCTCTTGTTTCCAATACCAGGTACATGGCTGTAACCTTGTCGATATTGTAAACTGAAATGTGAAAGCATGAATACATATGAAGAATGGAACTTTGAAGTTTTAATTTAGCTTTTTCTTTGTTTCTTTTACTGACTGTATTTAGGCTATTTCTTGTATTATTATTCCGTAAATTTATGTCGCTTTGCATAACTAGGCATCTTGTAGTGATGTCTCAAAATAATACTTTGATTTAGTTTGGTTATTGGGTAGTATATGTTTAAGCATGCTCATTACTATCAAATTATTTAATAATTGGAATAAGAGAAAAATAGCATAAGCTGGTCTTTAGTGAATCGGCTTGGCAAAACTAGTTAGTTCACTAGCTATGAAGGTTTTAATATTGTCAACAGTAGATAAATCGTGAACATGTAGCTAAATTTAGTTAAGGTATGAATTTGAATTAATTTCGTGAATTAGGCATTAAGACATGATTTGAGTTCAAACAAGACTAGATAATGTTTAAATTTCACAAACTCTCAAATAAGCGTTAGTGATTAAGGTTAATTCTTGTTTCAAATATTTGTAAATAATTAATTTCAAAGGTTCAAGTCATTTAATAAATATAAGTTTAAACTAGTTATAGGATAATTAATTTCTTTTGAATATTTTATTTGTCGATTTCGTATTTTATTTATAATTTCAATTTTAGTAATATTCCTTCCTTTTACATTTGTCTTAATCTAACAATTAATATGTTACCCTTTTTTCAAGTATGTAATTAATTAGAATTTTTCTCTCTTTTATTTTAGAGACGAATTTAATAGAAAAGTAGTCACTTTAGGATATCCTTAAAATAAACGAGACGAGCCTCGCCCAATAAAAAAGGCTAATCGCGGGGCCCTCAATAAAGACTCAAAAAAAAATATTTAGAAAAATCGGGAAGGGTCGTTTAGCTAACTGCACGTCCTTCCCCAAAATAATAATATGTTAGACTCTATAGGCGCCGTACTTTAATAATACTATCTCCCTAAACTCGGATGCACATTTGTGTGACCCAAATCCAAATCTTGACGAAGTTGAAATGTGTCGATAACCGCGGGTACATTGACTGTGACGTGGTTCGAGATATGTTTTCACAATGTTGCAATTCTTTTGTTAAAATAATAATAATAATAATAATAATAATAATAACAATAATAATAAAAAAAACGGTAAAAGGTTAAAATTTGCACATAGGTTTAACATGTACTAAATTCCGATAAATAAGCCGAATATGACAGTTGAGCGACCGTGCTAGAACCACGGAACTCGGGAATGTCTAATACCTTCTCCCGGGTTGAGAGAATTCCTTATCCGGATTTCTGGTTTGCAGACTGTAATACAGAGTCAATCTTTTCCTCGCTTCAGGATTCAACCGGTGACTTGGGACACCATAAATCTCACAAGTGGCGACTCTGAATTAAATAAACAAATCTCGTTTTGACTGTGCATTAATTGAAAAAACTCCCTCTGCGTCCCCGCGGGTGTCGGAAAAAGGAGGTGTGACACCTACCACTATTCATCACTAGTATGATACCAATTCTCACACATCCATAACCCATTCCATGATCTTTCGTATAATCTCAATTGTTAATGTTATGTTTGAGACAATTATTTTGTAATCTTTTATGTAATAATATAAATACAGACATGAAATATGATATGTGATATATTTGAACACATGAAAGTTATACTCTGAACTACGTTACTTAATAGTAGTCGAAATATAGTAATTTTTATCCATAAAAACATAGAGCTACTCCGGTTTAGGACTGATTTAGCACCGAAAAGTGGTCAATTTCATTAAGACGGTAAAGAAACGAGTCAAAAACATTGAACTAATTTTTACATATTCCAGCAAAAGATACTTGTGTCCTTTTTTGCCTTCCAATTTGCCCCACATCATCATCATCCACTTCGTTGCCTCTGCTCATATTCCAACCCACCCCACCCCCCGCCCCTGCCCCTCGCACATAAATATATGTCAAAGAATTTCTCATGAACCCAGAATTTTAAAAACCTCCCCATTTCTCCTTCACTTTATCAACTTGACTTTGATCATAACATCAATTTTTTGTGACAGGCTTGTAGATCAACAACTTCAAGGTATGTATTTTTTGACTTTACTGACTTTTTCTAAAAGCTCAAGATCACTTTTTAGAAACTAAATTTTCTAGAACCCAAGAAAAAAATGTGCTAGGCGATTTACTGATACCCAATTTGTTTTTACATCAGATCGGTGTATATTCTTGAAATTGATTGCAAATATCTGAGTCTTTTTTGCATCTACAGAGTTGAATCTGAGCTGGGTAAAAGGAAGATCTAGAGTTCTATTTGTCATTAGAAGAAGTATGTCTTTTATTGGGACACAACAGAAATGCAAGGCCTGTGAAAAGACAGTTTACCCGGTGGAGCTATTGTCAGCTGATGGGGTTAATTATCACAAGTCTTGCTTCAAATGCAGCCATTGCAAAGGAACACTTAAGGTGCTTTTGCTATGATTATATTCACTACAATCTTGTTTTCACTTTATGTTCTTGGGTAGTGCATAAATTTGCTGTGAAATTGGAAAAAGGGTAATCTTGCCTTGATTCATATATACTGTCCTAAAAAAGAAAAATATCTCCATGTTGGATCATACTGCATTGGTAGTTGTACTTTGAGCATTGACAATTACCTTATCGAAAAAAACTTTGAGCATTGTCAATTGGACGAGGCCAAGCATTGAGGAAACTGTACCCAACATTTGAATAGTTTAAACTAATCCGAAAAGAAGAAGATAAAGATTTGAATAATTCCATATGAAAAGGATAATGTTGTTTAGACTCAATTGACTGATGTTATGTATTTGTGAACTTTTTGCTAGCTGAGCAATTTCTCCTCAATGGAAGGTGTTCTGTATTGCAAGCCCCATTTTGAGCAGCTTTTCAAGGAGTCGGGCAACTTCAATAAGAACTTTCAGTCACGTAGGTCTATATATTCTTGCTTAGTTAAGTTCTTTCTCCAGTTTTATAACTGATATTCTTTATTTATAATATCGTTACATATTTTACTTTCACAGCTGTGAAGTCAGCTGAGAAGTTAACTCCTGAGCTGGTAAATTTTCTTTGCATCTACATGTGAACAGAATTAACAAACTGAAAAAGAACAAACCATGCCTCATACTCTCTCCTTTCTTGTTTTGTTATGCAGACAAGGTCGCCTAGTAAAGCTGCTGGCATGTTTTCTGGCACGCAGGAAAAATGTGCAACTTGTGGTAAAACAGCTTACCCACTTGAGAAGGTAAAAATTGGCTCCTCAATTTTTCCCTAGCCATGATGTTTCTGTTGAAAAGTAAACTGTTGCATTCTTCTTTTTGCTGTAAGTTCCTATTCTGGAAGTTCAATTGGGAAAAGGTGGTTGCCCATTTCGTTCATTTGATGCATCAATAAGTTGCTTGTCTGTGGCAATGGTGTCATCAATTTCCTGCTGTGGATTTAGCATTGTCAGAACTTTACTGATTTTCAGTGGTGCGTGAAAGCACAATTAGCGTCTAAGTAGCTTTCCAATGTGAAAGTGCACAAGCAATGTTCATTTAGAGAGCAGGGACAGCCTTTCACTTTTAAATGGGTGGAGGTGCTTTACCAACTGAGCAAGCCTCACTTGCCATTTATGCCACATTTGTTGGTTAACACGATAGGATTGATCTTACAAATGGTACAACGTTGGCGTAACAACTGAAGTCCACAAAGATCTATTCTTTCTCTTTTTTTTTTTGGTATTAAGATGTGAATATATTACCAGACAACCAACCATCAATTTACACAGAAAGAGCACTCATTACTGTTATAGAACCAGTAATTGAGCCTCGAACAGTTTTTAAAAAAAAAAAAACACAACTACTAGCTACATATCCCATCAATTAGAAATCTAGTTTCCCTCGCTTCCTTAGTTTCCCTCAACATATCAATTGTCTCCCTTATTACACTTTGTATTTGCTACAAAACAAAACTATTATTTACACTATGTCCTCTAGAATGTTTCCGGTTTCGTGCTTGCCATATTTGATAGATTCCCAGTCCATATATCGCTGCCATGATCTTCTTCTTAAAGATTCTCCAGCGTTTCCTTTTGATGTTGTGCATGGTATCCGCCAACCATGGAAGTTGTATGCTGAGACCAATCCATTGTTTTACAAAGATCTATTCTTATTCAGTTGCAAATTGACTGTTAATAGTTCAGCTGTGATAGTAGTTAAAACTGGCTTGCTGTGCAAATTGGTGAGTTTGAGCATTTTGCATGTTACTCTCCCTCCTCCAGTCATCTAGTACTCTACCAATCTTTTCCATTTTTGCACATTCTAGTGGATGCCAACTCTGAAATTATGAGGCAGAATCACATGTTATATTGCTTCCATATTTCTTAGGTAGTTCTTAGACTCTCAGTTGCCAGTTGCCACACAATGGTGAATGTCCACCTTCGAAGTTGTAATGTAGATAAGAAATTTAATTTGCATGAAGAGCTAGTCTTTCGATCAGAATGTGATATGACGCAAGAAAAATAGCTGAGATGTCTATGCTTCCATACATTCTCGTGTCCAACAAGTAGTTATTTCTCTTGATTTATGATTTATTTTCTTGGCGGCTTGGAGATGATTTCTGAATATCATCATCTTTGATGCTGGAAGTTATATATAACTGAACAATACATTGGTGACCTACTTCTAGACCACAGATTCTGAGTTTAGCATTCCTCTCCTCATTTTAAATTTATTTGAGAAGGAAAATATAAATATACATTTGCTTGCAACAATTTCCTTTCCTTCACTGAGCTGAGTTTCGATTGGAAACGGCCTCTCTGCCCTTTCGGGTAGGGGTAAGGCCCGTCTACATATTACCCTCCCCAGACCCCACTCTGTGGGACTATACTGGGTAATTGTTGTTGTTGTTGCTTGCAACAATTGACCTGGTCAATTGAGTACTGTCTCTAGCATTGAAACATGGAGGGGTTATCCAACGTTTACTCTAGGTTGTTACTTTTTCTTTTCTACCTGGGAAGTTTCTACAGTTGCCTTTCTTTTTAAAATCAAAATTGGAGCAGTAAACACAAGCTTTACTATTGCAACAGTTTAATTTCTGAGATTGATGCATGTGTTGGTTGCACTTTTTTAGGTGACAGTGGAGAACCAAAGTTATCATAAGACATGTTTCAAGTGTTCTCATGGTGGATGCTCTTTATCTCCTTCGAATTATGCTGCACTAAATGGGATTTTATACTGCAAACCTCATTTTTCACAGCTTTTCAAGGAGAAAGGCAGCTACAATCATTTGATCAAGTCTGCCTCGATGAAACGTCCAGCTGCAACCGTTCCAGATTCTTAAACTCCATGTTTCAGTCAACTACTGTATCCATTCACATGGACATGATATTTCTTGAGTGTGTTTCTTGCGCTTTCTTTGTTCATTAGCTGGTAACCTCATCATTTTGGGTTACTGGTTTATATATGTTCCTGAAGGCTGTTGTCCTGATTTATTGTATCATTTAACTTTTGGATGTTGAAATTCCTGCCCCTATCAAATGATCTTTGGCAGGAGCTAATTGTGTGATACATAACAGTGTTGTTACTTAGTATTCTTCTGTTGCTCTCCTTATATTTGTCTTCTGCTTAGGTGCTGATGCGCCCTTTCCGGTCACAAAAGCAGCTCCATTGATATGAATTTACGGTCGGTGTTTGCACTAAATAAATACATGTATGATATTATATTTACATAAATTTTCGTCAGGAGCATTTTGAATAAGAAAACCAAAAACAAAAAACAAAAAAAGGGAAAAGATGAGGGGGCATGGGATTAGGATGAGAATGTTTGAATTAACGATGACATTGTCACCGTGAAAGCTGAGGATGGATTTCTGAAAGCCCTTGTTTGCTATTCCTCCATTTGTTTTTTTGCTTCTGTATTTCATGCCTAGGTTAAGACAAGAGGGGTTGCTACGATGGTAAGCAACCCTCACTTCCAACCGAAAGGTTATGAGTTCGAGTCTCCCCAAGAGCAAGGTGGGAAGTTCTTGGAGGGAAGGATGCCGGGGATCTATTTGGAAACAGCCTCTCTATCCCAGGGTAGGGGTAAGGTCTGCGTAAACACTACCCTTCCCAGACCTCATTACGTGGAATTATATTGGGTTGTTGTTGTTTTAGCAAATTGGGATAATTCTAGATATGTTATTAAACTTTGCTTTACAAGATGTCACCGTATTTCCTTAGGGTTTAGTGGCATGTCTTTTTATTCTTCTTAACAATAGAAAATGAAAACCAGTACATGGTTTACTAGAAAATCATTTGGTTATTTTCTGAAATGCTTATTGTAGAAAGGCACAAACAAGTTGGAACGGTGCTCAATTATAGACACCAAAGTAAGCGCTATACATACTGTTAGCACAATTTGGATTTCATACAAATGAGAGAAGTATAATAACTAGGCACATATCTCCAACACAGTCCTTTAAAAAAAGTGGCATAAACATAACATGAGCGCATAAATCATCTCTTTTTCTACATAAAGGAGAAACGATTTACAAATTTCTAAATTTCAGTTCCTTTCAATTTATAAATCTCATCACGATAACTACAGTAACATATAATGTAGTCTTAGTCAACAGTTTCCTCAAAGAATAAAGATAAAAGATCTTTCATTCTTAACCCTATGGTGGGAAGAATGTATAGACAAATTAAGTCACTTATTAGGGATCTATTCAGGCTACTCTGGCGAATCTTGTTTCCCATGTTACCTGGCAAAAAATAAATGAGGGAAAAATTCCTAGATACCAACTGCAAGCGCATGACTCCACTTGCATCCTGAAGGTTGAATCTTTCCTTGAACATCAATTGATATCAAAGTCGTGGTTGATGTTTTTTCAGGTTCATATTTCACTTACTACGTTTCTTTGCTTCACTATAGAGTATTACTCCAAAAACTGTGAGTGTGTAGCCAAGCATCCCTATAACTGACACTGGATTCTTAAATATTAAGATTGAGACAACAACAGCTACAGCACCTTTTGCATTTCCCAGGACCTGTGAAATGGCGAAATTCTGTAAGACATAACAACCATGAAGGAGATCCAGGAAAAACGAAACATCTCTTCATAATCCTAAACCCAAAAGAAAAAGGTAATAGAAATAAACTTCAAAACCCACTGGAAACAAATACCAAAAACATAATAATGATAGAGGGACAAGAATATAAGTAGGCCACGCTACTGAAGGGCTTATTCTTGATTCCAATAGAGTTTTAACTGAATACTGTTTCAAATCTATACAAAAAATGAACTTTCTCTTCTTCCTTTCCCGTTTTTCTCTTTTGGGGTTCTTTTTTTTTTTTTTTGGGTGAGGGGGGAGGGGTTGTTCCCCTTTCTTTAATGGGAAAAGTCTCGATATTGAGAAGATACTCCAATATTAAATCCCTTAGCTGCAAGTTTGAAGGTCCATTTTTGTTTCTTTTCCATGTTATCACAAAATTGTCAGGCAAATATCTTAGTATATGATACAATCAAAATTTTTACATCCAGCTACTTTTTTCTAGCCAAAAATAAACTTGCATTCCCAAATAACCAATAAACAACAACCATTTTCTTAGGCGGAGTTAGCCATGGCAAAACCATTTGGGAAAAGGTGTAAGCCCTGATGTGACTACCTCAGAACAAATGATACCACTCAGAATATTTAGTATGCTTATCAACCAACCTCAAAACCTAACATTGATATCATTTAAACTCTATTACTTAATCTATTGGCTAATGAAAGTTGATTGTATTCGTGGTACGGAATCAACACACTAGATGTAGGGGATCGTCATATTTTACGGAGGACTAAATACCCAAGTTGGAGTCCTCTTCATAGTTTATGACACCTAAATCCCTACTCAATAGTAAGAGGCCGAGTCTTCCAATACAAAACGTATTCTTCTCAAAAACAGGCCTGTCAAGTGATTCCTCATGTAAGGCTAACCATGACTATATCTACACCTCCCCAAACTTCAGTTAGAGTCCTAATATTCTGTTGATATTATCTACATACTCTACTGGCACATGTCAATAAGTCTTACAAGTTTAATTCACCAGCATCATACTTCACTTATTTGTTTCTATGAGAATCAGGGGAAGCTTAAATCCGATGCAATTCACATAAATATTAATCTTAAAAGAATCATGGTGCTAGATAAATCACCAAAATATCAGCATAACAAACAAACCCACAATGTTAACAAATCCGAAAGAGATCATAGCTGAAATATTGCAGCTCCACATATACAGCATACTAGGATAGAGGAAACACTCCAACCATATTGAATTCAAGATCTCAAAATTCAGACAACCCCTCTTCCAGAACATCTTTTTTTCATTAGGGGAAAAAAGTAGTTTAGAAGTGCTTGAAAAATTCAAATATTATGTGAGACAGGAGCTGTATTTGACGAAAAGAGAGGAAAATACGTAGGATTTTCAAATAAGTAAAATAGCTCTTCCATAAAATTCAAAGATGAATCCTTCCAGACAAAAGCAAAAAAGACAGTATAAATTGATCCCATTTTACTTATCAAGATCTGAAAGCAGCACTGATATCCGATTTAAAAAATAAGCATAATCTAAACTGATGATACAAAAAATACAAAAACCCATCTTAAATATATCTTGAACGGAGAATCAAGAAAAATTACCTGAAGAGTCAGCGCACTGGTGTGTTTTGTGACCAGAAAATTGGTCAAGTTTACAAAATAAGCAAGGGCAGAATTGAACAGCAATAACCAGATGATTTTTATATCATCTCTTGCAAGTGCCAGTGTTATACCAACTACATTATCTTCCATCAAGAGCGTTGCAGGTAATAAAAGCACGACTGCTATAGGAGCCATGTAGAGTAGAAGGTTCATGGAATTCAGCTTCTCCCTGTAATATGTAAACACAAAACAATTCAACATCCTATCCTATCTCCAGACTGACCATAATGAAGAGCATAGAATTAGATTAAATATTTACTGAAACACAAAACAGCATTATTACCCTTCAGAGGAAAGCAAAATTCCCTGAACCACTGACTTGAGTGCCCTTGCAGCTGTCGCACCAATACACATTATAAACCCAAATAGATGAAAACTTGGCTCTCCCTGAGAAGATAAACTAAAAAAAATTAGTCTTAAGAAAGATTACACCTGCAGCACTAAAGTGTCAATACAAGTTAGTCATACAAAACCCAAATCAGCTTTTTCAACAAGTCTAGCTCACAAATACATCTTTTGGCACAACATAAACACTTAGTACCTATTAACAATCCAAGGTGCAGCAAGATCCTGTATTGAATCAAGCATTGACAAAATACAACCCACTAACTTAGAAATATTACCACATTATTTCAATCAAAAACATGTAGTCATCTTACACCGTATCATTGCAACAGCAAATATGCAATTTTCTTAAAATGGGGTATAAGCTTGAACTCTACCTAACTAAATCAACCACAAGAGACTGAATTAATTAACTCTAGCACCACAATTCAAGTAAAACTGAGATAGAAGAAAAGCATACCCCGCTGGCAATGATAACCCCAGTGACAACAGGAATGAGAGTGACATAAGTCAACCAAGCCTCCCTCTTAAACGTCATTAGGTAAGCAAATACAGCAGTGAAAAAGGGAGTGGTGGCACCAATAGCCTGATTGAAGGAAACAGGCAAATATCTAAGGGAGATGTTGCCACTAACAACAGAGGCACAGAATATAGCACTCAAAGCAGAGATCTTCAAGAACTGAACCCTAGATCTTATAGTCTGCATTGGCACCATTTTCATCCAAGCAATGGCTATATAACTTAGCAAAGAACAAGCAGTCATATGACACATGGTTAGAAATATTGGATATTTGAACCCATAATTGCTTAGCAAATACTTGTTCAGCAACAAAACCCCAATGTTCGAGGAATACCATGATGTTACTAGCCCAATCGTGAAGAATTTCCCCGTTGTCTTCATTGCAATCCAAGATTCGCCAATTTTCTGCGACCCAAAACCTCCAAAAAGAAATTTTATACCCAAAAAGTATATCAAGAATTTAAGATCTCAACATGTATGGATCTGATTCAATTTTCGTCACCAGAGATATGTTGACAACAACACTTGAACAAAGAAATAAAAGCCACCTCCTTTCGTTTTTTTTTTGGGGGGGGGGGGGGGGTGTATAAAATGTGTACAGCAAATTGAATAAAAAGGGCACGCCGGAGAAGGGAGTTTAGAAGACTACCGACGCTGCTGCTGCAAATATACAGAAAGGTAAACGCGTATTGGCGAAAAAAGAATGGGGGTATTCGGCTACTGCTTTTAGTTTAGTACTACTACTATAATTCCATTTATATGTAATTTTCATAGAGTATTAACTATTAGACTTAAAATTTTCTTCCTCTTTTCTTTTTTGAGTTAAATTAAAATAATATTCTCCAATTTTATTATGTGATTATATTTGATTGGATATGATATTTAAATATTAATTTAACTTATATTATATAAATTAAGTGATTTTAAATATTTAAAAATTCGAAATTTTTGTTTAAAAATAGAATGGTGTAAGATACTTTGGCCTTCTAAAGCAGAAAGCATGTAAAATATAAATTAAAACCAAATAAGTATTATTGTAAGAGAAGGTAAAATGATAAAATGTTATTTACTTAGAATATTAAAATGGAGGAGGATTCAATATAACATGTTTTAGAGGGAAGCTTTATATTATGGAAGCAAGCTAAGGGGCTCTTTTTTCACGTTAGTATGGTTTTTTAAAATTCTTTTTCATATTAATTTAGTTTTTCGTTTTTTTTTCATGGCAGGGAGCCAACTGCCATCTGCTTAGCCTCCTTGTATTTAATGAAACAAAAAAGTAAGTACTATACTATCAGAATAAATGAACAAAAATAATTTGTAAGTGTGTCTTGTGTTATAAATAATAATAAAACAAGAAGAGTATTGGAGAGCAAAGTAAAGAGAGAGGGAATTCTTATTGATATGAGATGAATTACAATGGAATAGAACCATTTATTTATAGGGAGAGGGTGATTTAGCCACCAAGTAATAAACCCTAAAATCTCTCTAAATATAGACATTCACCATAAATAGAATTCTATTTATAACACTCCCCCTTGAATGTCTATTCAACATATAATGTGTCTCGTTAAAACCTTAACTAAAATAAAACTCAGTGGGAAAAAAATTTCTAGAGAAAAAAGAGTAAACATATCTAACAATATGCCTTTTGGTTGCCTCGTTAAAAACTTTGCAAGGAAAATCCAGTGGGACAAAACCTTGTAAGGGAAAAAGAGTGCAACGCGCATTAACTCCCTCTGATGAGAGCATCAATTCACATCTTTAAGCATTTGCATTCCAATCTTGTACACCATCTTCAAAAGATCTTTGGTAGAGACTTGATAAACAAATCAGGCATATTTACTTGAATGAATATAATGCATATTGAAATCATCATTATTGATAGAGATATAATGTCTTCATAAACTGCCGTAGAATGACCCTTTCAATATCTCTATAGAAGTATCCTCGCTATCACATTATAATGCTTATGGTTATAGCAAGATACATTTGTACACAAATTGCACCGAGAAAGTGGTACTTCAAGATCAAGAATTGTATATGCTTCAAGCAACTTAAATCATTCATGGATTGTCATATAAGTTAAGTCATATAGGCTATATAATAGACTTTAGATGCATATCAAGTTTTTATGTCATGCTAGACATATAAGATATCGGAAACTGGTTGCACATACCATTGACTTTATACTTTCAAGTATTTGAACAACATAGACAAAATTATATATTTTTCATATGAAACCAATTCTATTGGAATTGCGTCTCTTCTATTTGGCCAATATTTTTGTGTTTGCAGGCGACAGGCTTAAGATCCTCATCTATATTTAGCGCTATCATAGATGTCGTCGACGAAGATTTTATATCGGTTCCAATATTTTTTCATAAAGACATAACATAGAGATCTCTTCATTCATATATTCAGGTACCTGAATCTCTCATGAGATTTTATGAAGTGTTATGTCATGTGATCTTCTAGATCACTTGCCTTCTTATTATGATCATTTGCTCAGCTTCTTTATCAAGAAGTTTATCTGAAACCGATTTGTCAATATGCTTTAAGCGTACCATAGACTTTGTCCTTCTAGGACTTAATATGAGCATTTGCAATGAGAATATAGTTACTTTCTTTGGGTCAGCGAATGCGTATGGCATGCTTTTGCAGTATATTGCAAACGAATCATTTTTTTATGAACTTCAAGTTCATATTATGATATTCGAGGATATATATATGTACAAATAATAATTCATACCACGTAACTTTTTCTCAATTGTTTATCATGTCTCCCTTTCATGTTAGAAAGACTAACTTGTTTCCTCAACTTTGAGAACTCATCTTTGTATGTTATGGTGTTAATCAAAATATACACCGCATATCAATAATAGTAAGATGAAATTATTTGGTTCCTGACCCAGAACCACTTATGAGGGGGGAATATAATATACTCGTATATAATGTATATCAAACTGATACAAATAACTTTGCTCTCATAAGCAATAGTTTAGCTATTAAGTGGAGGCACTTAATAAATTATTTTACTAAACCAGCTGTGATATAAACCAACTTATCAAGATAAACTATCTTGGACAGAAAATTTAGAAATTATACTCTAAGTTAAATTGTTGAGCAAATTACCTCGCAAACACCAAGTTGCGGGTTAATAATAATCGCACATGTAACCACCTCATAGATGCATCTTAGGTGGTATACATGGCAGGTGAATGGACCCATATTCACCTTTGATATTTCCAGAATCCATGCGATTCAACCCCAACTTTAGTTGGTCAATTAATTAATAAGAACAAGCAATGTAAGAGAATTTATAAAGAACTTTATAGTTCTTTAATATTTACTCATGTGAATTCTCTATTATTTTTGCACATCATACTTAAATTGATATGGCTAACCCAAATGCCAACTGAATAAATTATCAATATTGATAAGTTCATGTGTTACACCATGACATGTGCAATTATCAATAAACTCCATATTTATTATGATATGGGTTTTTATATCAATAAACATCCACTTTATTATGACATTCTTTTATTCGTGTAGTACAAACTGGAGAATAAAGCGGGTAGCTTTTCACCTACAGATTATCCCGCTACAAGTTATAGTAATAGAAGATATCAAATCTTTTCTTTATTTATTGTCTCAGTATAATCAACCGCTTTCGGGTATACTTTGGAAACTGAATAAGTTTCTTTGATACTTACTACAACACAATACCTTATTGGTAATCAATTGTGTTTCTCCAAAATAGTATAATTGACTCTTCTAGAGCTCTTAATAATTTTGTATTACCACATATTCATCAACATTCATATGGTCATATATCTCTTTCAAGGAGAAAGTTATATGTAGTCGTGGCCAAAATTATATGCAAGATATGTTTCTTTCATTACCATTGTCTTTTAATAATCACATTTCCAAAATATTTTGACGTATAATAGGTACGTGACCAATGACCATTCATGCCATAATAATGACATTATTATCTTATATCATCTCAAACCTCCTTCTAGAGGTGAGTGTGGTATATTCACTACCACTAGCACGTTCATATTCTTCCAAGAATGAATATGTATTCATAAATTAGATGTTGTCACACTCACACTATGAATGGACCATAATCATCTATATGTGCTTTATAAAATATCATATTGTCAAATTGATAACAAATATTACTTTAACAGAGTGAATGATTATTTTGAGAATCCTTATTATTCTCATTATCACAATGTTGACGATTATAATTTCGTCTATTGCCACACCCACATAAATTGATACCTTTACAGTAATAATTTTGTCTTCTTTCAGACTTATCACATACTGCTATCACATTCTCTAAAGTGAACGAGAATGGAGCAAATTCAATGGGACGGGTTGTCAATTCTTTGCCCACAATTATACATGAATTTGATCATGGCAAAACATAGAAATTTTACCACTTTGAATGGCTGTAATATCTTTCAAACTCCATAAGAGTTGGAATAAAACTTTATCATCTTTACTTGTATGTAAAATCAAATTATAGAATGTCAAGAATTTGAAAGAGAAAAGTAAAATACTTACCTTAAATCTCAATTTAATCATGAAGGAAGATCATAGAATATTTGACGATCATTATTCTCAATCCTAAAGCTTCTATTCAATTGGTTAGAGTCTCGTGCTGATAAGGTGTTATAAACAATAGTAAAAGAAGAAGAAGAGTATTGCAAAGCAAAGTAGAGAAAGAGGGAATTCTTATTGATATGAGATGAATTACAATGGAATAAAACCCTCTATTTATAGGAAGAGGGTGACTTAACCACCAAGTAATAAACCCTAAAATCCCTCTAAATATAGACATTCACCATAAATAATATTCTATTTATAACATCTCGAACCTTAGTCGATAATTATTAACGGTAGTAGTTCATTTTCAACTAGCAGTTCTGTTTAATTATCTTTTATGGAGTAGCATTTTTTTTGTTACCAAACAAGTGAAAAGTAGTACATTTGATGGAGTAGTTAATTTAGTTGGATTGGTTGATGGGATTATAATTTGATGATTGAATACTTTAACTAGTTGGTTTGGTTTCCAATTTATTTGGTGATGGGTTAAGTAAAAGCACAAAACACTTAAAATTAGAGCTAAACACCCACTCAGTTTTAATTAAAGTAGCTTGCCTTAATTTAGTAGTATTAAATTGTAGCATTGCTTGAAAAACACAAACTTAAGCTTTACTTGAAAATCATAAAACCAAAACAACAAATACTAATTAAACTAGGGAAACTATCCGGTATAATCGCTTTTAAAAATAATAGCCGATAATTTCTATTTTTATATTTAATTAGCAAATATAATTATTTTTTTTACCAACTGGCCAAATATATAATGTACCAATTATATTATGAAGAAAACAATTTTTACTCGGTGGAATACGAAAAAAGAAAATGACAAAAAGGAAACTCCCACGATAAACTATAAAAAGAAAAGAAAAAGTGGTCCTTAAATCGTGTGAAGACAACGTGGTCATTGGTAGTTTCTGCATATATATAATTATTTGAAATTTCTACGGATATGCAGAAGAGAAAGGTCAACGATATTTGTATAACTTCAGTTCAGAAAGGTCGACAAAGAAGATAAGTGTGAGGCCCAATCAAAACTTGCCAAGACTTTTTCAACTTTCACATTGCTTAAATTACTTATTTACTTGCATCTAACACCAAATTTTCTTTTTAGGCCTTCAAATGGGGAGAGAAAAATGATATTGTATAGTCGCTCTTAAAATGATAGTCGAATAATTATATGTTATATATATATATATATATATATATATACACACACACACATTATGTATGTTATATATAAAAAATATGCAAATTTTACTTCTTCGATTATCGAATATAAATAATTAATGAAAAAGATTAAAAGGGATAGTACCCAAAGTTATTTAATTTCTAGTTTCTTGCGATACACTTCAATGAATTTAACTTTTATACACAGCAGAGTTTCATATGTTTAAAGGAGATCAATTAATTATCGTCGAAAAATTATAATTCATATATTATGCTAGACTTTGCTCTCTTTCTCTCTCTCTCTCTCTCTCTCTCTCTCTCTCTATATATATATATATATATATATATATATATATACACACACACATATATATACACACACATACATATGTCAATAATATTTTTTATACATATAGGGTTTTATACATATAAGGTGTGTTTGGTATGAAAAATATTTTCCTGAAAAATATATGCTTTGAGAATAAGTGGGTTTTTACTTATTTTCTAGTGCTTAGTTAGGTACGAGAAAATATGTTTTGAAATATATAATTTGGGCAAATATTATGGGAGATGAAATGGATAAAGGGCGGGCGAGGATGGTAGGTTCGAGGTCTAGGGGAAGGGTGGCGGTGGAGAGGGTAAGGTGGATGGCAGGGGTAGGAGGAAGGGTCGGGCTGGTGGGAATGGGGTAGTGGTGGGGGTGGGGGTAGGGTGGAGGTGGAGGGGATGGGGTGGGGGAAGGGGGGAGAATAGTGTGGGTAATATTGAAAAAGATCTGAAAAATATTTTCCCTCCTTTTAGTAGGAAAGTCATATTCTTCCACTTGGAGAAAAATAGATTCATAAGAAAAATATTTTTGAAAATATTTAAGTCAATTATAGAAAATTGAGAAACATTTTCTTAATACCAAACACACCCATACACAATTAAAATTCACATAGTTGACCGTAATTTATTTGGGCTTGAAGTGTTACCTTTGTTATTGTTTCTTAATTCTATAGAAAAGGGTTAAAAATACCCTTATACCATTGAAAAATGTTTAAAATTATCCTTCATCCATCTATTAGGCTAAAAATACCCCTTCATCCATCTTTTTGATTCACTTATGTCATTTGACCATTAAGTCAATGTTGAATTAAAAACAATAATTATTTAAATTTCACGTGACAACTTCTTATTGGCCAAAATTAAAAACATCTAACAATTAGAAAGACCAACCCATATCTACCAGTTTTTCGTACTAACCCGCGTCAAACACGAAGCCGGCCCGAATGAAAAGTTTAACTAAAAAAAAAGAGGCCCCACTTCTATCAAACTCCATGGAATAAAAGCTCCATGAAAGTTGTAGCGAACATATAGACGCAAATTTACTACACGATTTTCTTTTTTCTTGTTATGGCATCCCGTTAATTAATATAATAGACAAAAATTGCATTATATTCAAGATGAGCTTAATTAATCATTTTCACATAATGAAAAGATCTCAAAGTGATTGTTTGGAAGATATTGTTTTGCTCAAAAGAAATACACACTTTGTGAGCTTAAAAACAATCAAAAAAGTATATGGGTAAATCGTAATCAAGTATAATGAGTCCTAGAAGAGATTATTTCACTAAGATCGCGGTAGATCTGAAAATATAAAATATAATAGAGAGCTTTAATATTGAAAGGAGATAGGTAGAGAGATAGAGAGATGTTTGCCTGATAATAATAGAGAGAGAAAGTAGAGAGGTAGTATATTCAGAATAATGAATCAGTCCTATTACAAGGTGAATGTCTCCTTTATATATTAGGAGACCTTTCTCAGAATATACAAAAAGTACAAAAGTTGGTGGCTTCCTCGTACGGAAGAAGCTAGGCCTAAAACGCTATCGTTCCTCTGCTTAGTTGATTAGGACGTCCTTAGTCGGGCCGTCCTTACCTGGTTGAAAAGGCTTCAAAGGCGGCCTCGTTATGAGGGACGTGTTTATTTAAACGGTGACGAGGTGAACCAAATTTTACCTCATACAGTTAGTCCCTCCGTCCATTGGAGGCGTCCTCGAGGGGCATCTTCGATGGACGGATATGTACACTTATGTGACAATATAGAGTCGTTGACGCTCGGCTCCTTTTTAGGATGATATCATCTATCATGTGCATTATCATTATTTTTACTCCCGAGGCGGTTCAGACCCTGGGGTGACTTTTGGGTTTCCCGCGCCAGCTTTTGAATGATGCCACTTCAATTTTCGTGTACCTCACTACTATAGACAACGGAGCGGTTCAAAACGATTCATCGTTCGAATCTTTAAAGGACATTTCTCTCTTTCCCTCATTCTATTTTCTAGCGATCACTGCTTTTCTTAAGAACTATTATTTCTACGAATCGAACTTTGCATCTACTTGAAATACTTTTCTTTGCAAGCTTTAATCATGGTGAAACGATCTCAAGGCAGCAAGAAGTCCAGAAATAATGCTCCTTATAGGGCTTCACCTCCCTCTAACGGTGATCCAGAGGTGATCGAAGAGGTTCTCGTTCCTCAGTCAGTGGCGAATGTTCTTCCGAAGAATATGAGCAAAAGAAATGATTTTAGTCATAAAGGCTCGCCTCCACCCTGGGAACGTAGTGAATTGATGCTATCTCACTTGGATGCCCTCATAATGGCATATGGGTTTCCAGATCATGTCGATATAGTTCCTGTCGAAGAGGACTATGCCAACGTGCACATGCCCGGGTTCTGCACGTTTTATGAGTATGCATTTTGGATCGGCTACAATTTCTCGCTCAATCCTCTAACGGAGGAATTTTGCCACTTTTTTTGGGCGTGCTCGGCCCAACTCACCCCTTACACATTGAAGGTATGCATGATACTTACCACACATGCGGAGAAAGCCGGGTGTGTGGTCACGATATACCACCTTCTGCATATGTTCAATGCGAGTAACCTGAGGGTTCGATGCTGCATCTGATGTGCCGCGGCAAGAAAAGCTTTGTGGTACATTCTGATGACAAGGGCAACTGTGGCTATTGGAAGAAAGTTTTCTTCGTCCAGATGGAGCACCTGGTGGTTAACCCCGAAGGGTTTCCGGAGGTGTGGAACCAGGAGTGTAAGTATCCCTTTGCGTCTTATTTCGTGTTTTTCGTTATTATGGTCTATCCTCTCATGTTTCTTTTATATATGCGGTTTGCAGTGGCGGCTCGTATGCCTGTGGATTCCTCGTTTCTTTCCTGTGCGGACGACATTAGGTCGTGGGTGGAGAGGATGATTCCGCATGTAGAGGAGTGTCGTACCTAGGCCCAATTTTGTAGCATGTGCGGCCCAACTGGTAACGGTCTTCCCTTGTTCTTTATTTTTTCCTAGCCCTGTTCGAGAGTCTTTTTGCTTAACATATCTTTTCCTTGATAGGTTGGGGCACCTCCAAGAGGACCAAGAGAATGCGAACTGATGCCGGGCCGTCTAGGGCAGAGCCGAGCTCTGAAGAGGAGGATGTGCTTGCGGGGGGTTCGCCCGAAAGTAACACCCTCTTGGCCCCTCAGCAGGAAGTTACGCTGGGGGCGGTATCTAGTGCAGCGGCTGGGATAATGGCGGGAGTGGCATCAGAGGAGGTTTTGGTGGTGGCTCTTGAGGTCGTACCTACAAGGGGTGGGGGTGAGGTCTCATCCAACAATGAGGTGCTTCCTTTGGAGTCACCCTCGCAGCCGGTGGAGGCGGCTCCTGAAGATGAGGAGCCCCTTGAAAGTAGGAGGCGCCGGCTGATCACCGGCAAAGGAGTAGCTGTTGAGGAGGATAGAGTGCAACTACCTCGTCATGAGTCGGGGCGGCCGTTTATGGTTGATACCGTCCGCTCATGGAGGACTGATCCTCAGGGGAGGGTTGATGTCTAGACCGGCCCGATTCCTACTAGGGAGGATGGCTCATCGGCCGCAACGATTTTGATATCTAATTTTTTTCCATATATTTCTATACTCAAAATATTCCCAAAAATCATATAGATGCATATATATGCATCCACAAAATGTTTGATATTTTTCTACATTTTTTTCAAGTATTTAAATTCAATTTACGACTTATTTTGTACTATAAAATCTAATGTTTAGTCTCATATCTTGTTATTTTAATAAGTAATCTATTTTATTCTCTTATTTACATAAAAAATATATTTTACATAATTTTTACAAAATTTTACAAGTGCATTAGGTATTTCTAAATTAAAATTGTATTAAATTGCAAGTTTAGCCCATTTCTCAATTTGACAGGTATTTTAACTACAAAATCATTCCTAATAATTTTAATCGATACTTATACATATTTTATTAACTCAGTATTTTTATAATTATATTTACTATTTAATAAAAATAAATTAGGGGAAAATTAGCCATTTAAATCATAGCCCCCTTTTAATTGCAATTGTAGCTGAATTTCAGTCCAAATCGACCCCCCCCCCCCAATTACCTGACCCAATCTCAAAATTATCCGACCCAAAACCACATAAAACTAACCCGCCCCAGTTCCCTTTAATCGTGGCCGTTGATAACTCAGATCAACGACCCAAGACCACCCTTTCCATAATTAAACCCCAATACACCCTAACCCTAATCATTTACACCAAATGAGCTGCCCTTGAATCCCTTTACCCTCAAACGATCTCTAGCCCCTTCTGAACCCTAATCGCCTCCGTCTCTATTTCACCGGCATCTATGGTCGTTCAAGCCCTCAAACGTTTATATCCATCACTCCTCGCCTCTCCTGGCCCTTGGGTTCGAAGATGGGAGTCCCGTCTCAAGGGTTACCGAACCAGAGGTCCTCCGATTTGAAGATCTACAGTCGTGTCCGGCCTTCTCTGGCAAGCCTTAAGGCCCTTGGTCCTTTGCCGACTCCGACGAGTCCATTCCAGACTTTTCTCGATACTTCGAGACCTTTCTCTGAAAATCCTAATTTCTCAAGGTTCTTCTTTGTGTTTACTTTTACGATCCTCTCTGAGTCCTAGTTATCTTCTAAAGATTTTAAAGTATTTCTCACCTCTTCTTCGCCTATTTTATTTTCAAACTATTCGTCTTTTAAACTTAGGGTTTTCCTTTACTTCTCTGATTTCTTTGATTTCATTGTTTTATAATCTACTGGGTGTTCTTCTGTATGATTTTTGAGCATTTTCTACTATGGCTCTGAGGCATTTTGCTTCACTGATTATTTTCTAGGCTTTTCAGTTAATGTGTTCTATGCTTTCGTTTATGCTGTTCTGATTTTTGTTCACCTTCATCTATGATATTCCTTATACTCTAATATGCATTGTAAACCCTAGATATAAGGGGGATTTTCCATTGTCTCTCTGTGAAACCCTAGCCGCCTCAAATTGCTTTCGAGTGTGTGTTGCTACATGTTTATTCTACTAACTCCAGTTTACGCAGGCTCGAATCTATGCATCTTTTATATTACCATTTCCCCTTTCACCGAGCAACCCTAAATTGGAAAATTGATTTTGTATAGTTGTTTGATTCTCTAATTGAAGTTTGTTTTCTGACTAAGTTCGAATAAGCTAGTATCTCGATTTCTTGATTTTCTAGGTAATTAGCCTGCCTTATATGTTTACCCGTGTGATTTTCAAAATTTCTTACACGTATTTACTCTATATTCTGTGATTAATACTCGATTTTCTTTCCAAAATTAGGCTAAGGTTTATTTACCTCCAGCCGGTTCCTTAATTAAATGGAGCCTTGTCCTTAAGTGTCTATGATTGGTACTGTTGAATATTTTCTTGTCTTAAGTGTTGCACCTCTTTCAAACTATAAAGGCCTTCACCTTTTCTCACTAAACAGACACTGATACACGAGTACCTTCTAAGTTCACTCACTGAAGACTCTCTTCTCTTCTGTATTCTTCTCTATTACTTGCTCTCTTTGCTAAGAATTAGCCGAAATTAGTCCGTTGAAAGCCAAGGCTAACTATAAGGATCTATACTTGCTTTGTCATTCAAGTTGCAACTGGTAGGCTCATAATTTTACATCATCAACCTCCAACTAGTTGTTTACTTAACCTTGTTCTTTGTCTGTTTACGCTTTAAGTTTAAGTTCATCATGTTTAACCCCTTTCCTTTCCCCTAGTCTGTTTGTGTATTTTAGTTTAAGCTTTAGCATGTTTAATCCCCTTCCCCTTTCCCTTGTCTGTTATGTTTATGTTCAGCAGGTTTAATCCCCTTCCCCCATTTCCTTTGTCTGTTTGTGTATTTCAATTGCTGCATGTTTAATTCTCCTTTTTCCCTTATATGTTTATATCTCAGTTTTCAGTTCACCATGCTCAGCCCCTTCTCTTGTCTGTTTATTGTTCATTATTGTGGTTTAAGTTCTTGTACACCCCTTTCCCCTGAATCCCTTTAATTTAGTCTTGTTCTCTCAAGTATACTTATGTGATTCCCCCTTCCCTGATCCCTGTTTGAATATGAGTGTGTTCTGGATTAGGGTGGCATCTCATTGCCACTCCTAGTTTAGAACTAAGGTTGTTAACAGCCTATACTCAAAGTAATCCCATTCCCTACCCCCATATTATGTGTTTGAGCCTTGACAAAGGCCTGTTAGTGTCCTAATCACCATATAGGCCCTAGTCTGACTTGTTTACAAGTCTGCTCTTGCTTGTTAACCTTTGTAAGTGGTTAGGGGTGTGCCAGCCTCACCCCATAGGCTAGGTATGACCACCTCCTACAATGGTCTTCCTCCAATCCCTCACTTTTGCACTTATTCTTAGTTCTTTAAGTTCTACCCCCTCTGGTAAGCCATGCTTAGGGACCTTGGAGTCTCATCTGAACTTGGATGCCCTAGGGCTGGTAATTCCACACTTACACTATTCTAATTGATTAGAGTGTGGGTATTGCCTGGATTTATTTGAAATACTTTGGAGCCTTGATACACTCTAAAGAGAAAGCCTCGATTGGGAGCCCGGATTTGGTAAAAGGCATATGTTGGACATTAAAGTTGCTTTGCGCTTCTTCGGGCCTGTTGTAGTATTGATGTATTTACTTATTTCCTTTAATCTTTTTCTCAGATTCTTGTGAGTAATTTGTATAAAACAACTTGGGGATATAGTGAAAGGGAATATGGGAGGGGTTTACATTCTTGCATCAATTAGATACATTTACATTCTTGCATCAATTAGATACCATGCATATAGGGGTTTACATTCTTGCATCAACTAGATACCATGTATGTAAGGGTTTACTTTCTTGCATCTCATATAGATATCATGACTATAGGTTTTCATCATTGCACAATCTCATGTAGATACCATTTATGTAAGTGTTTACTTTCTTGCATCTCATATAGATATCATGTCTATAGGCTTTTATTATTGCACAATCTCATGTAGATACCATGTCTGTAAGGCTTTTTGTTATTTCATCAATTTCATAATAGAAATAATGTATATAGGTTTGCATTCTTACAGCCTCATGTAGAAACCATGCTTATAGGTTTGCATTCTCATAATCTCACCTAGAAAATATGCCTATAGGAACTATATAAACGTTATGAAAAATAGTAGGTCGTCCAAACTTGTAATAAACAGTAACGAAAAGGATCAGTGTGCATGTTGTAAAGGTCCAGCTCGCCCAGTGCTTAAGAACGTTTCAGTCCAACTTGTCTTAAATCAAATTACTTTTAAATCGGGCCCAAGTCTGTCCCTTCTCTAATATTCTGAACATGTAAATGTCTTTAAGTGCTGAATCTATGGTTTCAAACATTTTGCCTGCCTAAGTTTAAAGTTTTAAGATCTTTAAAAACTTTTCTCTTGTTCAAACAGTGCGGCTGACTTGTAAGCCTTTTCTAAACTTGTTTGCAACTTTAAATCTCTCTTAGCAAACTCTTGTCTGAAACTGACATTTTCCTCCTGATTTTCTAAATTCTGTCAATTCCTAATAATGGGCCTGGAGGGCGCAAAGAAGATTTTCTATCTAACTTTCATGGGTTAAACTGATCCGTCTGCTCTTCTGACCTCTTTTAAAGACCAAATCAGTATTATCAGTCATGCTAAACTAGTCGTTATTATGTTACGGGGTTTATTTGAGCCTTTAATTGTCCTACTTGTATACCACTTATATGCTACGTGTTTTAGCTGTCGTTCTAGTGTTTTTACCTTTGAAATTCCATATATATCTTATCTCTCTCGCCCCCTTCTTAGGATTAGAAGTCCTAATACCCCAGGACTAACAGGTTGGGACGGGTATTAGCATGCGATAAGTAAATGATACCAACGCATTTAAATACCTACGGGGTGGGAAGGGTAGAATATGGAGATGATGACTGGTACGCTAATACCATATGCGACCCCTCTTTGAGGAGTGTGTGCGTGGTATTGTACCGACGTGATCCATATTATAGTCAAACCTAGAACCCTTCTCTCTTTTGTTTGCTTTATTTAAATTTTCTCCTATAGTATTACTTTTCCAAATCAATCCTCTCTTTCATTTTAATCTTATGTCCTTCCTTTTTCTTTAAAGCTTTCAAGTCGTGTGAATGCTATATATGTGAACCTTATTTGTTTAGTGTCTTCATCTCTTTACAAAGTCACAATTAACACGGCCGGGAACCACATTAGTGGATCTTGAGGGGTGCCTAACACCTTACCCTCGAGATAACCTCAAGCCCTTATCCGAATTCTGGTTTTCTTTCAAAATACTCCTCCCATCTCTAAAAGTGTCCTAATGCACTATAATCATTAGGTGGCGACTCTTCAAATTCCATAACCCAATTCCCAAACGGGAATGAGAGTTATTTTGCCCATAATATCGTAAAACCTGATTTTGCTTTTTTGAAAAAGGGGGCATCGACAAGCAGCGGGGACAAGTGCGCCCTCGGAGAGGATGGGCAGAGGAAGGGGCTCTCTGGCTCGTGTGGAGATGACGGACGGTAGGTCTACTCGTTGCATTGTGATTTCTAGCGGTTACAACCTCTTGGAGAACTGTGAAGAGGAGGTCGTAGACATGACCCTTCTCTGTGCGGGTTCCGAGGGTGAGGCATTGGCGGAGGTCAGTGACAGGGGCATGTCTCGAAGGGTCGCAGGCGCAGCCTTGCAGGTACATTTGGCTCTCTTTCCCATTGGTGTCATAGGGGTAGTTTGCCTTCGTGCTGATCCATCCCTTGATATTTTCAGGTTCTTGTTTTGGAGGTAGAGAGGGGGTAACGCCTGGCAAAGAGGGCGGATGCCCATAAAAAATTGTTGCAGAGATACAAACGGGTCTGCGAGGCGCATCAAACATTTGCCGACGTGTACAAGAAGGACCCCGAGTTCAGGCTATTTCGCGAGGGCCTTACCCAGATGGAAAAGCAACTAAAGAAGAGGTTGGTCGAGTTGGAGAGGGCGGATGAGCATCTCGTGGCTGCAGTTGCTCGGAATAATGAATTGGAGGCTCTCATTTGGGAAAAAGATGATAAGTTGGAGCTTGGCCGCGCCGTAGCGGTGGAGGCTGCTGAACTTTGGGTGCGGGTTACGGCCTTGACTATTGAGCTCCAGGATAAAAAGGCCGAGATCGAGACTCTTGTGCAGGTCACCCCATAGGAGGCTGAGCGTCGGGATGCTCATGACATGTGGGTGTACCATGATGCCCGGCTAGTCGTGTTTGCAGAGCTTCTAGCATCTGATCGGGTCTCCAAGGAGGACATGGATAGGCAGTGTAGTTTAACCCGGGTTGCTCTTGAGGCGGCCGGTTACCTCTCTGACTCACCCGCTAGAGAAGGATATAACTAAGAAGACATTAACCGCCTAGCATCTACCTCTTGGATTTCTATGGACTACCCGCCAGAAGGTGGCGACGACTCGAGTGCTGATTGTGTCGGTCAGGTCGACGAGGAGTTCCTAGGGTTTGCATTTGTACCTTTTTGTTGTAAATGGAGCCTCTTTCTGAGGCTGGACATGTATATACTTTTTTGGATATAATAGTACATACCTTTTTCTGTTGTCATTCTTTCTTTATTCCTTGGAACTTTTGTCGTGTTTGCAATTCGTAGTTTGAACTTAAATCGACTTTCGTCGGTTCCTCTATTTTTCCATAGTCGATCTTGGGTCGAGTGTTAATGGTGATGGCCTTAGCCATTTAGATTCGATGGCCTTAGCCATTTAGTTGACTTCGACTGTCATCGAGTCTCTTATTCTGCCGTAGTCAACATTGGGTCGACTGTTAGCGACGATGGCCTTAGCCATGGTTAATCGAATGGCCTTAGCCATGTAGACGTCGTTGGCCTTAGCCATGTTGAATCGAATGGCCTTAGCCATGTAGATGTCGATGGCCTTAGCCATGTAGATGTCGATGGCCTTAGCCATGTTGAATCGAATAGCCTTAGCCATGTAGATGTTAATGGCCTTAGCCTTTTCATTTATTGGAGATGGCCGTAGCCATTTCATTTATTAGAGATGGTCGTAGCCTTTTCATTCGTTGGAGATGAAGATGGTCGTAGCCTTTTACACATTGGAGATGAAGATGGCCCTAGCCTTTTAAACATTGGAGATGAAAATGGTCGTAGTCTTTTACACATTGGAGATGAAGATGGCCGTAGACTTTTACACATTGGAGATGAAGATGGTCGTAGCCTACATTGGAAATGAAGATGGTCGTAGCCTTTTACATATTGGAGATGTCTCTGGTCCAGTCCCTGTATCTGGTCGGGCTTGAGAGCATATGGAGAGGCTGATGTGATATACTTGTTCCGCAAATATCTCAAGGTTTTTCCTTCGTTGTCTCGTTAAAAACCTCCTCGATAAAATCCAATTGGGACAAATCTTGAGTGAGGGAAAAAGAATGCGACTTGGGGGACGCCTTTTAGAAATGGAAATATTTGAGGTGGACGATGTTCCAGTTGTTCTGGAGTATTTTTCCTTCCATTGTTTCCAACTGAAATGCCCTTTTGCCAACTGCTGCTGTGATTTTGTACGGCCATTATTAGTTTGTGCCCAATTTTCCTTCACTTGGGTCTTTGGAGGCCAGTGTCTTGGCTTTGAGGACGTAGTCTCCTGCTTTGAGCGGCCTTACTTTCGCCCTCTTATTATAGTACCTTTCGACTTTTTGTTTTTGGGCCACCACTCTGATGTGGTCCATTTCTCTTCTTTCCTCAGCTTCGTCAAGGTCTTGGAGCCTATTTGCATCATTTTTCGCTCCACTAGAGTGTGAATACCTTAGACTTGGCTGGCCGACTTCGATGGGTATGACCGCATCGGTTCCGTAAACCAATGAATATGGAGTTTCTCCGGTGCTGGGTTTTGGAATAGTCATGTGTGCCCACAACACTTCCGATAGCAGTTCGGGCCATAGCCCTTTGGCGTCCTCGAGCTTCTTCTTCAGTATGTTCAGTATTGTTTTGTTAGAGGATTCTGCTTGGCCGTTGGCGGCAGGGTGGTATGGCGTGGAGAGTATCCTCTTGATGCTCCATTTTTCGAAGAATTCAGTCATTTTTTGACCGATGAATTGTCGTCCGTTATCATAGCTGATTTCTTTGGGAATGCCGAAGCGGCATATAATGTTCTTCCAAATGAAGGTGATGACCTCCTGTTCACGAATTTTTGCATACGCACTTGCTTCCACCCACTTAGAGAAATAGTCAGTTAAGACAAGTAAAAATCGTACTTTTCCCAGTCCTACAGGTAGGAGGCCGACTATGTCCATTCCCCATTTGATGAAGGGCCAGGGAGAGGCGACTGTGTGTAGGGGCTCCCCCGGCTGGTGTATCATTGGGGCATATTTTTGGCATTATTCACATCAGCAGACGTATTCTGCTGCTTCTTTCTTCATGGTGGGCCAGTAGTAGCCGGCGGGGATGATGCATCGTACGAGGGCACGGTTACCTGTATGGGCACTACAGTGACCTTCGTGTACCTCTTCGAGTACTGGCCTTATTTGGTGCGGGCCTAGGCACTTGGCCAGGTGTCTGCCAAACGTTCTCTTGTTGAGGTCGTTGTTGATCAGGTAGTACTGGGCGGCTTGCACGCAGAGTTTCTTTGCCTCTTTCTTGTCGTGCGGTAGCGTTTCGTCCTGTCGATAGGACACGAACTGGTTGTTCCAGTCCCAGGTTAGATTTAACAAAAATACCTTGGTGTGGTCGATGGCTAAATGGAGGAGGGTGACCATGCTTTCCTTGTTGATGTTTTTGGTGGTCACAGCCAGTTTTGCCAGGCCGTCCGCTTCGATGTTCCATGCGCTCAGAATTTGTTCGAAGCGGCATTCATCGAACTTAGCCATTAGCTTGCGGATTTCTATTTTGTATTCTTTAGCCTTTTTTCTTTGATCTGGTAAGTCCCAGCGACCTGGTTTACCACGAGTTGTGAATCGCCATGGAGAAGGATCCGCCGGGCTCCGTATTTGGTGGCTAATTTCATACCTGCAATACGACCTCATACCCAACCCTCGTTGTTAGTCATTTCGAGGCATCGTATGGACTAGAAAATGTTTTCTCCCATGGGGACCTTGAGGATGAGTCCCAGTATCGATCCTGACGTATTAGCGACGCCATTGGTGTGGAGGACCCATAAGTCGCGATTGGTAGAGGTGTGTCGGGCCTCGAGTTCTGTCTTCGGTAGGTTTTTTGCGTTGAAGTCGGCTAGGACTTGAGATTTGATGGTGTTTCATGGAAGGTACAAGGTGTCATGTTCGTTGAGCTCGATCGCCCATCTTGCGAGACGGCCCGATAGCTCAGGCTTGTGTAAGACGCTCCTCAGCTGGAAGGTCATTACTACTTTTATGGGGTGGCATTAAAAATAAGGTCGTAGCTTCCATGAATTTAGGACTAGTGCTAGCGCTAGATTTTCATGGTGTGGGTACAGAGTTTCGGCGTCCACTAGTATTTTGCTAATGTAATAGATGGGAGATTGCGCACCTTTGTTCTCGCGTAGTCAGGACAGTGCTGACGGTGACCTCAGACACGGCTAGATACACCAGAAGTGTTCACCTGGGCTTGCTTTGGCTAGTAGGGGTGGCGAGGATATGTACGCCTTCAGATTTTTTAGGGCTTAAACGCATTCTTCGTTCCACTGAAGCCCCTGATCTTTCTTCAACACACTGAAGAACTTATGACACCTGTCAAAGGATCGTGAGATGAACCTGGAAAGGGCGGCTATCCGACCCGTCACCTTTTGTACTTCTTTTTTCTGCTTAGAACTTTTGGGATTGCGTCTATTGCTTTGATCTGTTTTGGATTGACTTCGATATCCCTCTACAATACGAGGAATCCCAAGAAATTTCCCGAGGCCACGCCGAAGGTTCATTTCTCGGGATTCAGTTTCATCCTGTATCTTCTCAATATTTTGAAGGCCTCCTTCAGATGGTCGAGGTGGTCCTCCTTTCTGGACGACTTTACCAGCATGTCATTGATGTAGACTTCCATTGTTTTGCCAAGTTGTTCCTTGAACATCTCGGTCACCAACCTTTGGTACGTGGCTCCCACGTTTTTGAGTCCTAAGGGTATCACTTTGTAGTTGTATTCCCCTCAGCGAGTGATGAAGTTCGTCTTCTCCTGATCTTCTTCGGCCATCATGATTTGATTGTAGCCAAAATATGCGTCTAGGAAGCTCAATAGTTTGCGTCCGACCGTCGCGTCTATCAGCTGGTCGATGTGGGGAAGTGGGAACGAATCTTTCGGGCATGCTTTATTCAGGTCGGTGAAATCCACGCGCATTTGTCACTTCCCATTTTTCTTCATGACCATAACAACGTTGGCAATCCACTCAGGGTACTTGGATTCCCTGATGGAACCATTTTCTAGTAGTTTGTCCACTTCTTCACTCACATCTTCGTTAATGACGGCATTGAATATTCTCCTCATTTGCCGCACGGGAAGGTGTAGCGGATCAACATTCAATTTGTGGGTAGCGATGTCCCGCGGTATCCCTGGCATATCTGAATGGGAAAAAGTGAACAAGTCTACATGGTTAGATAAAAATTCACGATACTTACTTGAGTTCGAAAGGCCATGTCCGATGTAGGCCCTATTCGTAAGGTCGTTGTTGTCTAGCTGCATGGGATTGAGGTCTTCGACCGTGGTTTTGCTGGCTTCTATGATATCCGGATCTTTGATGGCGTCCTTTGCCGGGTGAAACTTAGTCCCCGACAGAGCTGATTGCTATGCTTTTGCGCTTGCCCCTTGGAGTGTTTTGGTGTGGGTGTTGATGATGGGCTATAATTACATATTTTAGTCGATTATTAAACTCTAATTTACTGCACTTTAGTTGAGTTTGCGCTTTTATTGCTAGTGTTTTGCACTAATTGTGTGTTTCATGCCTTGTAGGTATGATTCCGAGCTATGTAGATGTTATGGAATAAATTTAAGTGATTTGAAGCTTCGAAGTCTGAGTAAAAGCTCAAGTAATTAAGTCAGGATCGTGTTCGGGGTCAAATTTTATAGTTGAGAACAAACAAAGACTCGATAAGGTATATTGTGCATTGTCTAAGTATTGGTTTCTCCCGTGGTTGGAAAGCTAACTCAAAGGGCTACAATTTTAATGTTTTGAGTTTTTCCAAATTCCAAATAGAACATTGTGAAACATTGTGGTTTCACCACGATTGCGGGAGAACCACGGCAGAGTGCAGACGCAGACAATTGAAGAACCAGAGGCCATGTTTGGTCGCGGTTTGACCGCGACCGCGGCAAAACCGTGGAAGAAGGCGGAAATATTAGGGACTTATGCGCAAAACATGGGATTTTAAGCCCTAAACCCTATGTAAAACAATGGAGGCCGGCCAAGAACAAGAGTTGGACATATTTTTTACACATATTTGTCCTAAAGAGGCAGAGATACAAGAAGAGCAAGGCGGGGAATTCTTCACCAAGTTTTTCCTTCCTCTTTTTATTTTTTTCATTGTTGACTCTGACTTTAGTATTGTAGTTTTATATACTATTATGAATAGCTAATTTGTTTTCTATGGTTATGGTTAAACCCGTTGGGGATGATTTAGTTGTTATATTAATATAGTTTTGAATTGGTTGTTTGTCTTTATTTGTTCAACTACATTTTGGTTGTGGTTAATTGAAAGGATCCTCAATTAGTTGTCCCTATTTATTATGTACCTGGTTGAGAGAGAGTGCATATTTAGGTAGTTTTTTGAACAATATCACTCCTGGAGTATAGACGAGAGTCATAACCGAGGGTTTAGAGGTTGTATTAGAGATAACGATACCTCGGGTGCAATCTAAGTGAACTGTAATGTGAACTAGCTAGCGTAGCTTAAAAGAGTGCGTCTAGTAAATTATCGTAATTGCTTGAGAGAGATTTATGATAGATGGAGAGTTCATGATTGATATAGGCAACTAAGTCACAGCTATAAGAAATATACAACCAAGGATATCAACAACGGGGGAAACCATTACCTTAGAACTTTATTCAAATTGTTTACAATTCAATCATAGTTAGTTTTCTGCTGTTTATTTATTTTTAATCTTGTCGTCTTATTAAACAAATAAAACTAAGCCTTACCGTGGGATTCGACTCCGGACTTTTAGACCGGGTTATATTTACAGCGACCGCTTATCCTTTTTAGGACTAGAGTTGGGCGTGATCAAATTTAGGCGTCGTTGCTGGGGAAGTAATGGTCAAGTTGTAATTGTATATATTACTAGGGTTCAAGTTTGGATTTTTAACTTTGTTTGTTTTGTATTTTTATTTTTATTTTATTATAACTGTTGATTTGAGAAATATGGCATCTTGGAATTATGGAAATTTGGGTATAGATAGTTCTACTATTGATCTCAATACATATTTTGAAGGAAACCACCCATGGAAAAGTTTTCAAAACATTTCTAATAGCGAGTTATGTGCACCAACTCAATCTTATTTGTGGAATATGTGTGATGTGTGTGGTTGTCAAAATGGTCACCTTCATGGTTGTGCTTATATTTCTTATTTTTCCCCCAACCCCTTACTATGATGGTTCTACCTTTTCTTATGAAGTTAATAGGAACAAAGAACCTGGGAATGCGGACTTGAAGGAGATCAATGATATGCTAAAGTGCCTTATATAACAAAACAATAAAAAAAAATTGCAGATAGAAAGGCAATAGGAAACTATTCGCAAGTTGGAGGCTTAATTGAGTCAAGCGGTTGGAGATTTTAATGCCCAACAAACCAATATTGAGGGTAGTGGCCAAGACAAGCACGAATTTGAGGTATTAATTGGGGAGTTCAAAGTAGAACATCAGCAACCTAGCCATCTAGAATTTGAAGATGTCAATGTTGAAGAAGTGAGTTTAGAGTCAGCTAAAGACATTGAGGATACAAATTTTGTTGATTCTAGTATCATTGATGATGAGGATGTTAAAAGTCCTGAAGTTTATTTGTTTGAGCGCATTGGTTCTCACTCCAAACATTTTTCCACGTTAGGCTTGGATGATGATATGGAAATAGAGTCATCCGAGCCGATTGAGGAGTCAAGGAATAATGAACAAGGTGCCTACATTCTGGAATTTTTCTTGCCAGAAAAACAGGACTATATACCTCATCTAAAAGCCAAGAAGTGTAGAATAGTACAGTGGTTGCTTTATCCAATTAGAATTGTTCCTCCACCCCGGGAGCATAGCCAAAAACTTGATGCCAAATTGGGGGTTCAATTCATAAGCTCGAGGTGGAGGCAAAATTGATTTGCGTCGTGTCGCGATGTTAAATCAAGCGCTTGTTGGGAGGCAACCCAGCTTTATTGTTTTTATTTTTATTTTTTTAATTGTATTATTTTTGTAGTGTCAATTTTTATTTTCTAGGAGCATGAAAGCAAAGGTATTTGAAGGATGCAACATCAAACCAAATGGTTAGAACTAAGTGTGAGGTACCCACACAAAGTACCAAGCTTGGGAGAAGTCTGAGTACCCCATAAGTTGCAATGCTTCGGCCTTTGGCCTACTAGGGAGTCTCTTTTATCCTTTTATTAGTTATAGTTTGCATTGGAGACAGTGCACAATTATAAGTGTGGGTTGAGGAGATTGTCTGGATGACTTTCTATGCTATTTTAGTGGTGTTAGGTTAATTGAATAAATTTTTTTTTGAAATACAAAAGATTGAACTTTTCCCGACGATGGATCTATTAGACAATTTTCTTGAGGGATTTAAGTCTAAAGAAAAAGTACAAAAAGATTTTCTTTTGTTATGTAGTGTAATAATAACCCCTTGATTTTTCTTTAAACCACGGTTTTTTTCCAAGGGTTTTGTTTGAACCGGGTGTAGTTAGTTTTTTTGGGGAGTAGGATCCATTGTGTTGTATTTTGAAGTGAAGCAATATCTCTTGACTTTGTTATGCCTTGAGAATAGTGGGTACTTTGGTTGTGACGCTTAGATTCAGTTTTTGACTCTTGTAGAAGTACCTTAAATTGTATGATCTTAACTTTGCTTAACTGCTTTGACTAGAGTGTCTTGATGATCAAATCTTGAATGAGTCATGTGCTATGTGTGTGTAAGGATTTGTTATATTTTGTGCATTGCATTTGATGCCTAGAACTTTCCCCGTGTGTTTGCAAAGCAAAATAGTAATTTTATTCAGTCTAGGAAGTGATATAGACATTTCTTTGTTGAGCCAGATATGTATATTTTACCAACCTAATTGTTATATATCGTAGTTAACCCCTTTGAGCCTATTATCTTATTTCTTTGGCAACAACATTACAAGCCATACCCATTTAATTGAATTAACCATCTATTTGAACCATTGTAACCTCTCATGACCACTTGAATTGTTTGTGAACTTTGTAAAAGTTAAAGTATGTGACGGTTGGTTTGGCTTTTGACTTGAACTAATAAAATAAGGAGAAAGGATGCACTGATATGAACAGCAAAAGGCACTTGAACTGGAAAAAAAAATGAAAAAAAAGTTGTATTGCTGTAAAAACAAATCTTTGATAGTGGTCACTCTTGATATAAGTGTTCTTAAATAATTTGGGAGTTGATGTATATTGATGTGAAGGTGGAGTTTGGCTTGACATAAGTATGGGGTTTGAATGTTAAAGTATATATATATATATATATATATATATATATATATATATATATATATATATATATATATATATATATATATATATATATATATATTAAAGTTCTTAGGGACGTGTAGTCACTCTTATATCTAAATATATCATACCCGTCCCGTAGCCTACATTACAACCAAATAAAGTCCTAATTGATCCTAGATTGAATGAGCTTGATTAGTGGAGTAGTACACTACGGGCAAGCCTATGGTGCATCTTTTGTGACATATGAATGTTATTTCTGAGAGTGAGTGGATTCTTTCTATCTTGAGTTCCTAAGTGTTCTTAAATTTTATTGAATGGAACTACTCTCTTTTGTTGTGTGAGGCACTTGATTCATGAAGGAAAGGTAATGTCAGTGACCTCTATGTTAGAGTAAGTAGGTGAGTTGTGAATAATGCGTGGTACTTGTGAGTCAAATCTTGAGGTGAAGATGTTACGCTTTTGTACTTAGTCTATTTTAAATACTCTTGGTCTGATAAGTTCGGAGAATTGTTTAAAAAGGTCGTATCTATAAAAAGTGTAGTTTGAATGCTCTATGAAGAGCAATAGTTTAAGTTTGGGGTGTTGATGATAGGCTATTATTACGTATTTTAGTCGCTTATTACACTCGAGATTACTGCACTTTGATTGAGTTTGAGCTTTAATCGCTAGTGTTTTGTGCTAATTATAAGTCTTATACCTTGTAGGTGTGATTCCGAGCTATATAGATGTTATGGGATGAATATAAGTGATTTGAATCTTTGAAGTATGAGTAAAATCTCAAGGAATTCAGCCGGGATCATTGTCGGGGGTCAAATTTGATAATTAATTACAAAAGAAGACTCGAAGAGGCACATTGCGAACTGTCTAGTAAAATAAATATAATATTTCGCTCAAAACTCCATTTGGACTCCATAATATATGGTTGGAAAGATAATTCAAAATAATAAAACTTTCATGTTTTATGTGTTTTTTAATTCCAAATAGAATAGGGTGAAAACCCAAGTTTACAGTAGGACCGCGGTGAACCACGACAGAAAATCAGAGAGGTGATTTGGCCGCGGTTTCAACCTAAGGAGGCAGAGACATAATATGAGCAAGGCTTGGGGATTATTCTACGAGTTTTTCCTTCCTCTTCCTATTTTTCATTGTTTTTTATGACTTTTAGTGTTGTAGTTTTACATATTTTCATGAGTAGCTAATTTTTCTAATCAAAGGTTTTGGGTGAAACCCGTTGGGGATGAATTGGTTGCTATATTAATATAGTTTTGAATTGGTTGTTAATCTCTATTTGTTCAACTACGTTTTAATTTTGGTTGATTTAAAGGATCCTGAATTAGTGGTTCCTATTTATTATGTATCTGCTTGTGAGAGAGTGCATATTTAGGTAGTTGTTTGAACAACATCACTCCCGGAGTATAGGCGAGAGCCACAACCGAGGGTTTAGAGGTTGAATTAGAGATAAAGATACCTCAGGTGCGATCTAAGTGACCTGTAATGTGAATATAGCTAGCATAGCTTGAGAGAGTGCATCTAGTAAATTATCATAATTGCTTGAGAGAGATTTATGATAGCTAGAGAGTTCATGATTGATAGAGACAACTAAGTCACAGATATAAGAAATATACAACCAAGGAAATCAACAACGGGGGAAACCATTACCTTAGACCTTTATTCCAATTGTTTACAATTCAAGCATGATTAGTTTTCAGTTGTTTATTTATTTTCAGTTTTAGAAAATTGTTCAATCTTGTATTTTTATTGATATTAAATAGATATAGCTAAGCCTTAGTTCTCCGTGGGATTCGACTTTGGACTTTTAGACCGAATTATATTTGCAGGACCGTTTATCCTTTTTAGGACTATAGTTGGGCGTGATCAGGTGTAGTCTTGAGCTATCTTATAGCATTCTCGGGTGGTGTGGGGTTCACCTCATATGCTGAACACCCCCCACGGGGTAGGAAATTTGATCACCTGATAAAAGCTGGAGGGGACTGCTCTCATGGCATGTATCAATGGTCGTCCAATGATGGTGTTGTACGTTGTCTCCTGGTTCATCACGTGGAAAGTGGTTTCCAGCATGACTCCTCCCGTCAGGACGTGCAGTGTTATTTCTCCGAAGGTTCTTTCCACTGCATTGTTAAAACCAGCCAGTGTTATGCAGCAAGGTGTTATCTTGTCCTCGAGCCCCATAAGTGCAAGGACTCTCGGGTGGATAATACAAGCGCCGCTACCGTCGTCAATCATAATTCTCTTAACATCTGTATCCATAGTGCGTAAAGTAATACCAAAGCATGGTAATAAGGAAAAGACAAACCATCGACATCAGACTTATCGAAGGGGATACTATCTTTGAAGTCGTCATACCGTTCGTGGGGGATAGTTCGCTTTGTATTGTGAGTGGTGGTGAACTTGACGTGATTTATCTTCGAGTCGTCGCCATCCCCGATGATCATGTTGATGGTGTGTGTCGGGGAGGGTGGCCTTGGCGGCTCGTTGAGTTGTTCCCGTTCTCGTGCGAAGTTGACTTTCCCTTTGTCGCTGAGTAGTTCTCTCAGGAACCCTTAGTTCAACATCCTAACCACCTTCTATCGTAGACCTATGCAGTCTTCGATTCTGTGCCATCGCTCCTGGTGGAACTTGCATAGGGCATTTGACTTTCAGGTGGTAGGGTCTGACTTTATCTTTGCTGGCCATTCAACCTTGTTGCCTAGTTTCTCTAGTGTGTACACTACCTCTGAAGGAGAAACACAAAAGTTATGTGTGGATAACAAACGAGGCATACCTCGTTCGTTCTGTAGGGGCGACGTGTTGCTGCAGTGAGTTCTTGTGCCTCGATGACGGTGGGTGAGACGTTTTGATGTATGGTTGATGTCTTTCCCTGTTGGGGCGTGGGATTTGCTCCCATCACCCTTCGTTGCGTCGGTCCCTCCTGACCTCCGGAAGTATCGTTGTTAGTCTTCGGGTAGGTCCGTTGAGGCCATCTTCATCCGCGTGCACCTCGGCGTAGTAGGCATTATTGATTTCTTCCCAGGTGGTAGGAGGGTACATTATAAGGTGACTCAGTAGCTTCGTGGTCGCTCTCGAGCCATCCCTGCTAAACCCGTTCTGGAAAGCGGCAACGTCCATACCTTCCGACACGTTTGGCAGGCTCATTCTCACCCTGTTGAACGTGGCCAGGAAGTTTCTGAGTCCTTCTCCCATGGTCTGCCGGACGGTGAAGATGCCGTTGACTCTTGCTTCCGCTTTCTTTGGTCCTGCATGTGCTGTGACGAACTTGTCCGCCATTTCCTCGAACGTGGAGATACCCCTACTCGATAGCCGGGAGTACCACGTCAAAGCTCCACCTGCCAATGTTTCTCCGAACTTCTTCAGCAACACAGATGGTACATGTTCCTTTGTCAAATCATTACCTTTCACGGCTGTGACATAATGGATTATATGGTCCTCGGGGTCCGTAGTCCCGTCGTATACCCTCAGGTAGGGAGGCATATTGAATGTTTTTGGGATAAAGTGTGGTGCGGCCTCCTCTGTGTAGGGCTGCTCTACAAACCTTCCCACGTCGCACTCTGCCAGCAGTTTAGGAGCGCCCGGGATCTTGTCTACTCTTTCTTGATATTCTTTCATTTGGTCTCGGAATGATTTGTTTTCGTGCTCCATTTCCTCCATCTTTCTGAGGATGGCTGCGAGCGCTTCGTGGTTGGTTTGAGTGTCGGTTAGCATTTTGTTGGCTTGCACGACCTCGAATTTATCTTTGGTTGTGGTGAGGTCCATTATTGGCGTGCGTATTACGCCACGATGCGGTGACTTTTCGACTAGATCGCTCAGAATGCTTGTGAGCCATCCTTTTTGTAGCTCCTTAATTTCCGAGGGTGCTTCCTTAGATGTAGAAGTAGAAGCTCCCCTTTCTTGAGGATGTGTCAGATCTCTGGGTGGAGGAGGTGGGGTTCCTCTACTCATCGTGGTGCTGGGGGTTGTGTTTATGATATTATCTTCACCTACCTCGTTGGGTGAATCCATGAGGTTGACTCCAACCTCGTCTATCGCTTTCTTTTTTGCACTGTTGTCAGCCATGCTTGCTCGTGCGATGTAGGAGATGGTCGTCATCGGTTTTTTCTAGGCATAAACTATAACTTTGATTCTCAAAATCCTCATAGACTGCGCCAAGTTATTTTGCTCAAAAGAAATACACACTTTGTGAGCTTAAAAACAATCAAAAAAGATGTATGGGTAAATCGTAATCAAGTATAATGAGTCCTAGAAGATATTATTTCACTAAGATCACGATAGATCTGAAAATATAAAAGATAATAGAGAGCTTTAATATCGAAAGGAGATAGGTAGAGAGATAGAGAGATGTTTGCCTGATAATAATAGACAAAAAGTATAGAGGTAGTATATTCAGAATAATGAATATGCCCTATTACAAAGTGAAGGTCTCCTTTATATATTAGGATACCTTTCTCGAAATACACAAAAAGTACAAAAGTTGGTGGTTTCCTCGTACGGAAGAAGCTAGGCCTAAAACGGTATCGTTCCTCTGCTTAGTTGATTAGGACGTCCTTAGTCGGGCCGTCCTTACCTGATTGACAAGGCTTCGATGGCGGCCTCGTTACGAGGGACATATTTTCTTAAACGGTGACGAGGCGAACCGAATTTTACCTCATACAGATATCATAAATTGTTGCACTACCCTTGATTTTCCGTCCCGTATTATTGTCAAGAAAATTATTGGCTCATTCATACTAGGCTTTTATTATTTGATTAATTTGTTCATGAACCTTTATTCGATAATAATATTTTTCATGAGATTAATCAAGAAAATGAACACATATAGATCCATGGTTAGATGAAAGTGGGACGTCTTTTTTTTATTTGAATTTTTTATTACAGTCAGGTTAATGTTTGGAGCGGGTTAGTCCGAAAAATGGGTAGGTATGGGTGGGTCTTTCTAATAGGTTAGATGTTTTAATTTCGACCAATAAGAAGTTGTCGTGTGAAATTTAAATAATTATTTTTTAAATTCAGTATTGACCGAATGGTCAAAGGGTATAAGTGAACCAAAAAGGTTGATGTAGAGGTATTTTTTACCAAATGAATGAAGGATATTTTTAGAGCTTTTTCAATAATTCGGAGACATTTTGTACCCTTCTCCGTTAATACCATACCAAAAACATGAGTTGGTTATATGAGAAAACCTATTAGAGACAAAACAATTAAAATGATGATTCTGGAAATATTACTGACTGTGTTAGTAGATAAAACTAATTAATTTAAGAAAACAAAAAAAAGAAAAGTAGGTCGTTGCCCTAAGTTCACTCCACATTTTGCATGTCTAAGTTATTATAACGTGTTCAACTGCGTAATCTACAAGTCTAAAACCCTTTCTAATCTCCTTGCACTCTATATATGCCATAAGATAAGGCGTCATCTGATAGCCGCATTTGAAATTGAAGCATTATTTGCGCTCAACTTTTTAGAGGAAATTTGCCTTGAAAGAAACCCAAAAAGAAAAAGGGTAACGTATTTAGTCATTATATGACGATAGCGTTACCGTTAAGTGGCTATTCTCATTTTGACTTATTCAATTTATTGAAAAGATCTTTTTAACTTGATTGGTATATAATTATGTTAGTTTTGTAAAGGTTTATTAAATGAATGAAAATTTTGTAGTTAATTATCTCATATTTTGAAAAACAAAATCACCTACTTCCAAGTGTTGCCGTGAACCTTCCACCCTTAAGTAGAGGTTTCGAGTTCGAACTCTTTCTAATGAAAAAAATCTTAATAAAAAGCGTTTTTTCGGAAATCTAAATTAATGGAGACCTAATGTAGCATCTGTTGAGGAACAAAGAAAAAGCAAAAGATTCTTAACTAGGCAATTATTCGATTTTTCAATTGTCTTTATTTTTCTTCTATAAGACTAATCTAAATGAGAAAAATTATGGGTTTTAATTGTTCTTTTACTTTAGGAGACTTCTTAGTGAAACAAAGGAATAAATTATTTTCTTTCATTTTTCGCTCTATAATATGCCTGACAATGATGTTTTATGTGTACTACTGATTCCTATAGTTTTTGTAGGCATACGATGACTTGATTTCTCGATCATAAATCTTTCAATGATAAACATGCATCTATTGTTCATGATACTATTCAGAGCTTTGCAGAACGAATCTATCTACTGAAACACTTGTAAAGCGAGAAGGAAATGTGATAATTGTTTATATATGGGGAACAATTATAATTTGTTTTCCGCATTAAACATATACTAGTGGGAGATAGCAGATACCTCATCAATATAAAATTAATCTAGGTGTACACAAGCTAATCTGTATACTCCGATTATAAAAAAAAATTATTCATCTCAAAGTAATCCGACATAGATAGTGCATGACTGCATTTTCTGTATATCTGCAGCAAAGAAAATTCTAAACAGATACGACTTTAAAGCAAGTCCTGCTATAATGCAAACGACATTTGAAGGGAAATTGTTAATTCATCTTTTTTCCATTTCAAACAAGTGAATACTAGATTTCTTCGTTTTACGTTGTATAATCAACTCAAGAAATACATTTTCCATGTTTTTGGTATGAAGGAAAATGTTTTTCATCAAAAATGTTTCACTAGAAAATATTTTCATGAAAAATGAGTGATTTTATAACTTATTTTCTCTTGTTTGGTTGATAAGTGGAAAATATTTTCTGGAAAATATTTTTTATTGTTTGGTTAGAGAGTAGAAAATAGTTTTTTTTAGATAAATATTTTTTACGCAACTCACCTCACCCCTCCCCCTCGCACCTCGCCTACCCCTCCCCCTCCCCCTCCCTCACTCCTTCCCTAAGTCTCTAAAATTGACAAAATCTAAAGGAACTAATGTGATGCTTTACTTTTTAACGCAAGAACCGCGTATTTTCGAACTTGTAAATTTTATAATTTTTAAACTCGTTAACTTCCAAATACATAAATATCCGAACTCATAATTTTGGAACTTGTAAAATTTTGAGCATTTAAATCGAAAAATAATAAAATTAAAAACTGAAAATTATATTTTAATTTTTTTTTTGGGGCGGGGTTGGGGAGAGCAGTAAAAGGAAAAAAAAACAAAATTTAAATTACAAAAAAAAAAAAGAGTAAAAAACAAATTGTGCGGGAGGGGGGGTAGGGGGTGAGGGTGTTGGCTGAGTGGCGCAGAAAAAAAAACAGAAATTTGAAATTGCAAAAAGATAATTTTTTTTTGCGGGGAGGAGGGGAGGGGGTGTAGGAGGAATGGGTTGTAGGGTGGATGGTAACGGAAAAGCTGAAATTTAAAAAAAAAAAACTTATTATTGGAGAGGGGGTGGAGTGGGTTGGTGAGGGTAGGGGTGTGCGTTCGATTTATCGATTCGATTTTGACCCTTATCGATAATTACTTATTGATTATCGATTTGTACATCTGCTTATCGTTATCATTTCAATAAGATTTCAATTTATCGATTTTTGGGGCTTATCAATTCGGTTATCGATTACACCAATAAGAAAATTTGCGGGATTCCACGAAAAGTATGTCGCTACACACACGCCTAACTAATATGGACAAAAAACAGCTAAAACACCATTTATAACATAAAAATTGTGTCAACAAGCACATGCAATGAAACTAAAGTAAGGGATGAAATGTATGCCACCAACACTCCAACGGTATAAAAAAATAGAATACATCATCACGGCTAATTCTATTTTCCATTAATTTGAACTCCATTCCCTTAAGCTTTAAGTATAATCATCCCTTAAATGTGGTGGAGAAAATAATAGGGTTAGGGACAAAGGGTAAAGGAAAAGATATTATAGAATAAGGGTAAAAAAAATTAAAAAATAATTTAGTGTATCTTATCGGTTTATCGATAACTGATAAACTGAAATGGACAAAATCGAAATCGATAAACCGATTCGAATGCACACCCTTAGGTTAGGGTGAGAAAGGTTGAGGAAGAACTTTGAAAAATATTTTCCCTTCTTTTGATAAGGAAAACATTTTTCTCCAATTGAAAAAAAAAATTGATAAGAAAAATATTTTTCAAAACATTAAAGCCAACCAAATATGAGAAAATTAAAAAATATTTTCCTCCGTACCAAACACACCCTCAATCCAAACTATGGCGAACAAAGAACCGCAAGGAAAACTAGGCTACGAGCACACAACCACCCTGAAATCTTGGATACTTAATATCCCTTCGTTTCAATTAAGATGACTAAAATTTGACTCAACACACAATTTAAAAAAAACTTATGTTATGAAATAGAAGATTCTTACACTTCTATTTAAGGTGAATGTCTTTAATGTACTTAATTAGAGAGATTTTAGAGTCCTATTATTGGTAGCAAGATCTTCCTCCTCCCTATAAATAGAGGTGCTCTCTACCATTGTAAATCATCCCTTGAGACCCCTCTCAACTCAATAAGAAGAACTCTCTCTACTCTTCTCTCTATTGCTATTGTTCTTGCTCTATTGTTCTTGTCTTTTGCTTTAGTTTATAACACGTTATCAGCACGAGACTCTACCGTCTCAAGTATCATTCTCGAAAATCCAAGGTATTTTCCCTCTTCCTAATTTAATTTTCGAGTATGTCTGACATTATGAAAAGAAAGTTCATTGCCCTTGAAATTTCGGGCAAGAACTATATGACATGGGTGTTGGATGCTGAAATCCACCTAGATGCTATGGGTCTCGGAGACACCCTCAAAGATAAAGAAAAAGCATCCACCCAAGATTGTGCGAAGGCCTTGATTTTCTTGCGCCACCACCTTGACGAAGGTTTGAAGATTGAATATCTCACCGTCAAGGATCCACTCGTTTTGTGGAACAGCTTAAAGGAGAGATATGACAACCTGAAGTTGGTCACTCTGCCACAAGCACGATATGATTGGGCCCATCTGAGGCTACAGGACTTTAAGTCCGTTTCTGAATATAATTCTGCTATGTTCAGAATTACTTCTAAACTGAAGCTATATGGAGATAACATCTCCGATTACGATATGCTTGAGAAAACGTTTACAACGTTTCATGCCTCCAATATGGTACTGCAGCAACAGTACCGAGAGAAAGGCTTTACGAAGTACTCTGAACTGATTTCTCTCTTACTAGTGGCTGAGCGAAATAATGACCTGCTCATGAGAAATCACGAAAATAGACCAACTGGGTCTACACCACTGCCTGAAGCAGATATGGTGCACTCGCATTATGCCAAACATAAAAGGGACCATGATCACGGTCATAAACGGGGTCAAAGCCAAGGACGTGGACAAGGAAGAAATTCCAAAGAAGTCCGTCACCCCCCAAAGAGAGATAACCACCGAAAGCAGAAACGGGATCCCGAAGATCCTAAGGCAAATAGTTCAGAAACTATATGTTATCGTTGCGGTGGGAAAGGGCACTGGTCAAAGATTTGCCGTATACCAAGACACTTGGTTGACCTTTATCAAGCATCTCGAAAGAGAAAAGGCCCTGAAACAAACTTTGTCTATGACGACAATGAGGACATCACCCACCTGGATGTGGCAGACTTCTTTGAGCAATCCGAGGGGAAAATAGACCACCTAATCGACGATGGGACCATGATGAAAGAAGATGGAGTTATTTGATTTTGTTCTACTTATTTGTATTAGTTAGTGAATAATCTAATAGTCATTAGTATTAGCTCGTATTAGCTAGTTCATGATGCAATGTTAGCAGTAGTTCTTTAGAATATCTTCAATATGCTCAAATATCAATAAAACTTTTATTTTCCAGTGGGGGTAATCGACTAGCCTGAAAAACTAGTCGATTATCAACTATTTTCGCATTAAAGTTGAAAAACAATTGATCAACAATCGATTGTTGTTGACTAACAATCGATTGTCTTGAAACAGTGAGGTCTGGAAATTTTCAAAAATAGCCAACAATCGATTGTCTTTGTCTAACAATCGATTGTCTTGAAACAGTGAGGTCTGGAATTTTTCAAAAATCACCCACAATCGATTGTCTATATCTGACAATCGATTGTCGTTAGGCAGTGTAATCTGGAATTTTTCAAAAATCATCCACAATCGATTGTCTATGTAAAACAATCGATTGTCTATGTTCCAACAATCGATTGTGTGGGTTTAATAATCGATTGTCTTATGAAAAACGCTGAAATTTTCAAACTGCAAAGTAATTGATTATGGACAACATATCTGATTTTGTTAGTCAACTGTTAGTAGCAGATCTTGAAAATATTATGTGACACAAAAGAATTGAACTTGTTTATTCTTATGTTCATGTATTCCTTTTGTATGTCATACCATGGGAAGTAAACTGATTGAAAGGCTCCGGAAGAGCAAATGTAACTCTGCCCAAAGGCATGACGTTTATCTTAGAGAATGCAATATTCTCCTCCAAGTCTAAGAAGAAACTTGTTGAGTTTTAAAGATGTACGCCGGAATGGCTACAATATTGAGACAATGGATGAAGATAATCTTGAATATCTCGTCCTCACTTTAAAGAATGTCTCCGGCCAAAAGAGGGTTATTGAGAAATTCCCGTCTTTATCTTGTGGCCTGTATTGGACAAGAATTAGTGCAATTGAGGCACATTCAACAGTAAATCTAAAGAATACTGAGTCCAATACATTTGTACTTTGGCATGATCGACTGGGTCACCCAGGATCAACCATGATGAGACGGATTATAGAAAGCTCATATGGGCATCCGTTAAAGAATTTCAAAATTCTTTCAAGTAATGAATATCCTTGCACTTCGTGTTATCAAGGCAAGCTGATTATCAGACCATCCCCAACAAAGGTTGGGACTGAGTCACCCCAGTTTCTGGAACGTATACAAGGGGACATTTGTGGACCTATTCACCCACCTAGTGGGTAGTTTAGGTATTTCATGGTCTTGATAGACGCATCCTGTAGATGGTCTAATGTGTGCTTGTTGCCATCATGCAACCTTGCGTTTGCAAAGTTAATGGATAATAGATGAGAATAATCTTGAATTCTTCATGAAAACGAGGCTGCCCATTTCGGTTTGGGTTCACGCCATTTTGCATGCAGCAATGCTACTTTGTCGGCTGCCCGCTTCGGCTTAGGGTCACGCCATTTCGCATGCAGAAATGCTAGTTCGTCTCTGACTGACGAATTATCACAAATATTCCCTATTGCAATTGGTTTTGGGTCATGAACCCAATATATCCCATTTAAGAAGCTTTGGATGCGCAGTATATGTGCCTGTAGCACCGCCATCCCGCACCAAAATGGGTTTGCAAAGGAGGTTAGGAATATATGTTGAGTTTGACGCGTCCTCCATTATTCGCTACCTCGAAACATTGACAGGAGATTTGCTCACTGCACTATTTGCAGACTGTCAATTGGATGAGACACTTTTCCCAAAATTAGGGGGAGAAGTTGGTGAAACCAAACGGGAAATTTTGTGGAAAAATGCATCATTATCTCATCTTGATCCACATACCTCTATTTGAAAGAAAGAGGTACAAAAGATTATCCATTTGCAAAGAATAGCAAATCAAATGCCTGACGCATTTACGGACTTGAAGAGGATAACGAAATCACACATTCACGCGGGAAAATGTTCCGATCCGTATTGAAGTCCCTATTGGACAAATATCTAGTGTCATATCCAATGAGTCAAATGCACGCCAGAAGCGTGGCAGACCATTAGGTTCCAAAAATCGAAATCCTAGAAAGAGGAAAAAGAACGATCTAAATGACACTATGAAAGAATCACATGAGGACGCTCATGATTTGATTAATTTCGAGATTCACGAAGAATCTATTGAGCCTGAGACTCTTGAAAATACGGAATGCAAGAATGTGAGGATCTCGAACCTCAGTCTGTGGTAGTACAAAATTAATTGAGAGCTCTCGAAGAGCCAATTATTACTATGTTGGAGAAACACAATTGAGTATTGTGCTGTAGTAAGTCTCAAAGAAACTTATTCAGTTTCCAAAGTACACGCGAAAGCGATTGATTATATTGAGAATATAAATAAAGGAAGGCTTTGATTCTCCTATTACTACAACTTGTAGCGGGGTAATTTGTATATGAAAAGCTACCCGCTTTGTTCTCCAGTTTGTACTACACAAACGAAAGAATGCCACAATAAAGTGGATATCTATTGGTATAAAACCCATGTCATAATAAACCCGAAGTTTATTGATAAGTGCACATGTCATGGTGTAAATTTGAAGTTTACCATTATTGATAATTTATGTTAGCCATCTCATTTGAAGTATGATGTGCAAATTCACATAGGTGAATATCAAAGAACTAGAAGTTCTTGTTCTCAGTAATGAACTGACCAACTAAAGAGTTCGGGTTGAAGCCCCTTGATTCTGGAAATATCAAAGGTGAATATGGGCCCATTCACCTGCCATGTATACCACATATGATGCATCTATGATATGGTTACATGCGCCATTGTTATTAACCCGCAGCCTGGCAGTGCTTGCGAGGTAAATCGCTCAGTAATCTAACTTCGAGCATAGTTTCCAGATTCTCTACTCAAGACAGTTCATCTTGATAAGTTGGTTTATATCAAAGTTGGTTTAGCAAGATAATTATTGAGTGCTTCCACTTAATAGCTAAACTGTTCCTTATGAGAACGAAGTTGTATATATCAGTTTGATATAAGTTGTATACGAGAGTATATTCTCCCCTCACAAGTGGTTCAAGGTCAGGAACCAAATAATTTCATCTTATTACTAAGGTGTTGTGTATATTGACATAATGCACAAAGATGATTTCCCAAAGTTGAGGAAACATGTTAGCTTTACTAACATGAGGGGGAGACATGATAAACATTTGAGAAAGTGTTACATGGGATGAATTTTCATTTGTATATGTATATCCCCGAATATCATGATATGAACCTGTAGTTCATAAAAAGGGAAATGCACTTGCAACATATTGCAAAGCATGCTATACGCATTTGCTGACTCAAAGAAAGCAACTAAATGGAAGAGATACAATTCAAGAAGAATTGATTCCATATGAAAGACATGTAGCTTTGAACCTATAGTTCATATGCTTGAAAGTATAAAGGCAAAGGTATGTATAGTCAATTTTCGATATCTTATTTGTTTAGCATGACATGAAACTTTGATATGCAGCTAAAGTCTATTATGTGACTTACATGACTTAACTTGAAAGATTTAAGTTGCTTGAAGCATATGCAATTCTTGGTCCTGAAGTACCACATCCTAAGTACAATTTGTGTACATATGTATCTTGCTATAACTATAAGCATGATGGCATTGAGAATGCATCTATGGAGATATTGAAGAGCTATTCCACGACATTATATGAAGATGTTCATATCTATCAAGAGTGATGATTTCAAGGTGCGGAATATTTATTCAAGTCAATATGGTTGATTTATTCATCAAGCATCTACCAAAGATCGTTTTGAAGATGATGCACAAGATTGGAATGCAAATGCTCAAGGACATAAATTGATGTTCTTATCAGGGGGAGTTAATGCGCGTTGCACTCTTTTTCCCTTACAAGGTTTTGTCCCACTGGGTTTTCCTTGCAAGGTTTTTAACGAGGCAACCAATAGGCGCATATTTAAACATGTGTACTCTTTCCTTACTTTAATTTTTCCCATTGGGTTTTGTTTTAAGGTTTTAATGAGGCACATCATTGAATAGACATTCAAGGGGGAGTGTTATGAAATAGAAGATTCTTACACTTCTATTTAAGGTGAATGTCTTTAATGTACTTAATTAGAGAGATTTTAGAGTCCTATTATTGGTAGCAAGATCTTCCTCCTCCCTATAAATAGAGGTGCTCTCTACCATTGTAAATCATCCCTTGAGACCCCTCTCAACTCAATAAGAAGAACTCTCTCTACTCTTCTCTCTATTGCTATTGTTCTTGCTCTATTGTTCTTGTCTTTTGCTTTAGTTTATAACAACTTATAAAATTTGTAGTTTTAGAAGCTTAACAAAGAAAAGCTTTACGGGCCACGACATTTGTGTGGTCATAAAAACTTCTCTTCAAGGATAAAATAAGTAAAATAAGAATTTAAAATTGAACTATTACCAAATTTAAAAATGTCACTAATTTTGGAACAAAATAAAAGTAACTCATTTAAATTGAAACATGAGGTAGTATTAAACTGGATATTAGGATTAAACAATTTGAACTCTCAAGCAAGAATCAAAGTGAAAAATTGCCACCCACTACATTGCAGCCGTTCAGTTGTAAAACCAAATCAGCAAACTTCGCAGATAGATTCAAAAAAACAAACAAAACATTATAGGGAAATCTAATTAGATTTGAATCTTCAGTATTACTCAGAAGTGATAAACAAAACACTAAGAATGTAACTCCACTAAGCACAGGCCACAATTTAAGTCTTAACTAGTAAAAATGAAGATCCTTCATCAGACATCCTTGATCAGGCATAAACCTTCCAAAGCATCCAACGACCTTGATCTGAATCATCTACTCCGTGATGCCTCACTGCACATGTAAATAGACAGCATCAAAAAACATTCAAATAATATCAACATGCAGACAAAATGAAAAGCCACAAGAATATCTAGACAACCACCATTCAAGAGCCTATAGACTTTTGTTATCAAAACAACCTGAAGTAAATATGTCATTCAAAACATGAGCACCAAAGAACGGGTTAAATTCTTCTACCCGTAAGTGTAGAAATGATCATAGATATACGAAAGAGCTAACAAACATAGCATCATACAACTGAGAACCATATCCTTTTGACAAGCCAGAAGTAATTTTATTAAGTATAGACCAATCGGTACTCGTATACAAAAGAGAAATTAACACCAATCAGCCAACAAATATCTACTTATTCAAGTACTATATCAAACTCTCTACTTACTACCTTTTTCTGCAATAGTGTATTTCCCTTGGCATACCCCCCAAGTCTTAGAAAGCTATTCACCTACTTCTTTCTGCAATAGTGTATAAGACCTTGCATCCTCCTCTCAACAGACTTGACCTCAAGTGTGCACAGATGATGTCCTGGTGTGGCGTATGCAACATATGCCACCATCTTATTTATTTCTCCGACTGAAAACATACACATCAGCCACAAATTCCAACTTATCAGATGAATACTGCTGTACATTCATGTTCTAGATCCCTTGGCATTGGTGCTGCCCCTAAAGTCTTGCACACTAATCACCCCTTACGACTTAGCAGATGAATATTGAATGTGCATTCAGTTCTACCATGTGTATATCCCTTGGCTCGAAGTTGCCCCTAAAGTCTTACATATGTTTTTCATCTATCCGAAACCTATCACCCTCTTTTCAACCAAAGCACCCATCTCTTACACATGCAACCCAGGTGTAACCACCTATTTACCACTACATATGCCACCTGGTATAGCCCCTCACCCTCTGGTGGTTTTGAATTACTAGATCTGTGCCAGACAGAAACTTAGCTACCAAGATTTTGGCCAAAAATTTTCACCACATATGATACCCACTTATTATGAATAACAACACAAACAGATAAATAACAATAAAACCTCCTCTTTCACGCTATCATGTCCAAAACTGGATCATAAATCATTTCTGCTAAAACAATGATACTTCTAAGATCTAACAAGTAACATCTGTATTGTGTGATCACTACCTTCACAATGCAGGGTATCTTAGGCAGCCAGAACCTAACAAACATGCCAGAAGCGCTAAAGAACAGATAGGTAGTTCCTTTCTCCCAACTAGAAAACAGACAATGGATAGACTACGGGGTCATCTACTTTGAGGTTTGAAAATGTCTATATCACAAAACTCTGCATTATTAATTGGGCGTTTGGTTGATACAATTGTTTCCTACGCCTAACTTACACAAGTAATATCCAGATTATTTTGTGCCTAAGCTGATGAGGAATGACCAGAAATGTATTAAATAACATCAATAACAAAAAAAAGTTCTGTAAACTGTTATCTATTAGCTAATCATCTCACATATTAATTCAGTTATTCCATCTTTTATCAGTACACCTCATTTTGGGTTTCCTCTCAGTTGTTCTTATTTGATATAATTAAGAACAAAATATGTTACATATTCTCATTATTTTACAGCAAGTAATTACTTTTATCACATAAGACATTAAAATCAGTACTAAGTTTGATGAAGTGATTAATACAGGCCAAAGGTCAAATACATAGAAACTTAAGCACACAATTTAATAGACACAGTGACCATAGAAAACACTAACATAAACACATATGATTCAGTTAAAACAGTGGACAGGCAAAGAGGCTACCTTATATGTTGCTTGGGTACATGAAAACCCTGACTTTAGATCCCTGAAAGAGTTACAGAAACAAAATAACTCAGTTAATCATAAAGAAAAAACTACCAATAAAATAATAATGCAATTAAATAGACAAACTACGAATAACAGAAATGTACCATAGACTTAGGTGGCAAGTTAGACTTGAACTTAGCTCTGACGACGCCGCTGTTTCCATGAGGCCTGCAAACCTTACCCCAAATGCAGCGATAGTGAGAGTTGTTCTTCTTTGTCTTAGCCTTGTAGACGTACGCCATGCGCTTTCCGAGGTACCAATCCACTTCCTCCTTAGTGTTCACTCCCTCAATCTGAATCAATGAAGTGCTTGGGTACTGGTTCGATTTCGACCTAACACATAAATTAAACAATTTTAGATACTCAATCAAATGAAATCGACATTATTCTTCAGATAGTGACAGTAAGTTACCTTTTGTATCCAAGAACGGTTCCTCTGACATAGAGCCTACAGATAGGAAAAAAAAAAAGACGGTGTGAAAAGTGAGATTGAGCAGATGAATGTAATGGAGGAAGTTTAAGAAGATTCAATACCTGATGCGCTCTCCTTGGCGTCCTTTCACCATTTTCGATTCCAGGGAATGGGGGATACGACGAACGACGGAGAAGAACTGCAGAGAAAAACTTAAAACCCTAAGAGGATTACTCATTTTAAAAGAGCGCTATATATGTGATCTGCTGGCGCTTTGCATTTGCTCGATAACTGGGCTGGAGGCCCAGTTCGATTCTTAGGGTTTCAAAATTGGGCTTTTGACAAAGTTGGCCGCTCGACCCAAAATGTTTTACCAGAATAGCCGGCCGAATTTATCAAAATAGCCGCTCATCTAATCTATTAAATTAAAAATTCTATTAAATATATATAACAGTGTGTAAGATACGTACACCGGCTAGAAAAGGTAAATGTTAAATTTGACTGGCTATTTTGTATGACAATCCTTTTCTAATCAATTTACATAAATTATATATTGATTATACATGGATATACATATATTACATATGAATTATACATATGCTGGCTATTTTTAGCTTAAACAGTTAAGTAACCGCCAAATTAAGTTAATTTTAACTTTATGAAACTTTATTACCCTCCCTAATCAAGTTTTAATTTAATTACATGTGCGTATTATATTTATTAATTATATATAAATTAGTATTAACTAGTAGTTGTACCCAAGCGATGCGCAGTCAATATTAAAAAGATATTAATTAAATTAAATTAAATTATAATCGGGCTTGTTTTATTCTATTATACGGTATTGCTTTAATAAATTTCGATATCATCTTTTTCCATAAGGTTTTTTTCTAGGCTATCACTTGGCTTAAGTAGAGGGCTCTATCTTCTCCTTTTAATAATATATAGAAGATATATATAATATAGAATATTAGAAAGAAACTACTCCACAATTTGAATCAAAAGTTTTTTTACTGCTTTATTTTTATTTTTTTATTTTAAAATAATTTTAAAACTCCAACTTGAAACTGCTCTCCAATTTAAAATGGTAATTTTTTTAATTTTTTTTTATTATAGTTAATTTTTAAAAAAATAATTTTAAAACTCCAACTTGAAATTACTCCCACCCAATTTGAATGGGTAGTTATTTTTTTATATATATATTTTTATTTTTTAAATTATAACTAATTATACTGTATTTATATTTATTAATTAAAATAATATAATAATTTATACACACACACACACACACACACATATATATATATATATATACATATATATATATATACATATATATATACATACATATATATATATATATACATATATATACATATATATATATATATACACATATATACATATATATACATATATACATATATATACACACACACACACATATATATATATATATACTGAATGTAGAAAATGAATGTGTATTATGTGACACAAAAGAGGAAGAATCGATGGAGCACATATGGTTTGACTGCAGATATGCCAAAACAATATGACATACACTGGTTAGTTAACTCATTGAAAAACATCAGATTGGTACATGGGATGATGAGGTCAAATGGCTTATAAGCATAAATTCAAGCAGAACATGTGGAGAAATACGAGTGTTCTTATTCACAACAATGGTGTATCATGTATGGATAGAGAGGAATAGCAGAAGTTTCCAAGGGAAAGCAGTAAAAGCCAGGCATAAGATCAAAGACATAGTTCTAACATTGCACAAGGCTGGACAAAATGAAAGGAAATGGCAGAAAGATCTAGCAAAATTAAACAACTATCCAAGTATAGCATATAATGAAGATATGTAAATAGGATAGTGATAGCTGAGAACGTTCAAAAATGTAATAAATAGAATCTAGTTATAGAGGGAAAAAAAAAAAAAGAATTAGCGGATGTAAATATTACCTCTTGGTTAAATGATGTTTAAGCATTTAATAAAAAAAAACTAACTATAAACTAAATAACTAATTATCCCATATGTCATTTTTAGGTTGCCACTTGGCTTAAGGAGATGGTTTTTTCCTCTTCTTTTAATAATATATAGATATAAATTTTAAAACTCCAACTTGAAACTACTTCCCGATTTGAATGGGTAGTTTTTCCTCTTTTTTTTTAATGTTTTATAGCCATTGTTTTTCCTTTTTATTTTAAAATAATTTTAAAATTCCAAATTGAAACTACTCTCACCCAATTTGAATGTGTAGTTATTTTTTTATATATTTATTTTTTATTTTTATTTAATTATAAGATAACTATATTTATTGATCCAAATAAAGCAATCAATTATATATATATATATATATATGTGTGTGTGTGTGTGTGTGTGTGTGTACATATGTTTAAGGAAAGAGTTTTTTCCTCTCCTTTTAATAATATATAGATGAGTATCCCTTTATATTATAAGTTGAACAGGAAATCCTCATCTCTGCGCTCTCTCTCTTGTCTCTCTTTCTCTCTCTCTGTCTTTATCTCTTTCTCTCCTTCTCTGTTCTTTTCTCAATTTTTCTTCCTTCGTTTTTTCTGCCCCCCCCCCCCCCATAATATAGATTTTTAAGTTAGTAATTTTCTTTCATTTTGCACAATTGATATTCGGATTGAAATGCCAATCACTAAATGTTGAAGGTGTTTGATTCTCCACCATTTACAACTGTTAAAAAGCTTCAAAGTTTTGAATTCGAATTTGTGTTTTCAAAAATATTGTTATTGGATTGGGAGTTATTGTAAACAATTAGGAATATTCTTTAGAGTTTATATCCTTGACGATATTTGATAAAGATTAAACTTGATTTTGGCTAAATTTGAGATTGAAACACAAAGAAGAAGAAGAAGAATACATGAGATACAATATACTTACTAACTCAATCGAATATTGATTAATGCGTAATCGATCGAACATTACTTGAAAACGGCTCTTCTGCTTGGAAACGGACTGTTCCAAATGTTCCTGGAAATTCTTGCTCCCATTGGACCATTTGTATCTATATGCATCAGGATCCCGATTCATGGATCTCTCGGTTTGAGAAATCAAAATAAGAGGCTCGAACCATTTCTTCTGACTCTTTTTCAAATTCGATAAATATTGGTCGATCGTATATTTCATTATAGTTCTATGATTCGGAGTATCCTTCCCTATTTGATCCCTTTGAATTCCATATTCGAAGTTGCGATCGGATCTATTCATTAAAAAGAATCGATTCAATACATTTCTTATGTACCCATAGGTACTATATTGGATTTGAATCAGATTTCGGATCAATCTATAGTATTAAAGTTGTATGTAAATTGTATTTAAGATGTATTTTGTTGTAATTGTTTTTATTTGAATGTTGTATGAAAGTTGAAAAATACTCGTATATGTATGAATAATTGTATAACATTTGTATTTAAGTTGTGAATACTATCTTTTTACATAAAGTTGTTGATATGTATCAAAAGTGTATTAAGAGAGGAAGTTTGGATTTGAATTTCAGAGAGTAAAAGGAATAAATCACTTACAAAAATATATACAAATCATATACAAAAGACATGTTGCATAACATTTATGAAAATTGTATTTAAGTTGCAGATATTGCAGTTGTATTTAACTGGGTAGAAATAATGTACGAAAGTTGTAGATAAATTATAAATACGTTGTATACTATATAATTAGTTGTATAAAACTTATCTTTTGTTTATATGTTATTGTAGATGTATCAACTTTGTATAAAATTTATTTTAAATTTGTATACTGTTCTACCATAAAATTTGTATGTTGCTACTGTCCCTTAAAATATAATTTATGGCATGAATTATTATTTATTTTATTAGTGAATGATAAAATAAAATGAAAATAATAGACGAGAATGATACCATCAAGTTTATTGATTTTTTCAATCGGTCATTGATAACGTCAAACTATGCCTTATAAAAAGACACGCGGACGTTACAAATATAGTCTTATTTATGCCCAGAGTCGAACCCACAGGGAATTAACCTATCGTTTACTTTCTTTGGATGTACCCAATTCTATGAAATCAACTTCCCCAAACTTTATAAATCATAATTGATATGCTAGTAATAACTAAGATAGAAAGTAAATAGACAGCTGAAAACTATGAGAAGGTTCTAAGGCTATGATTTCCCCTATTGATGGAGTCCCTTTCGGTTATATTTTATATAATTTCACCAACACATCTCTATCAATCATGAACACTCTATTTACCGTAAATCTATCCCGAGTAATCATATTAATTTACTAGATGCACTCTCCCGAGATACGCTAGTTGGCTTTATTTATTATAGTTCACTTTAGATTGCACGCAAGGTTTCGTTATCCCTAATCCCGCCTTTAAACCCACAGTTATAGATTCCTCTTATATTTTGGGAGTGATGTTTCTCAACAACTACCTAAATATGCACTCTCTCCCGAGATATGCACACTAAATAGGCACAGCTAATTGGGGATTCTATCAATTAACTACAATAAATACGTAGTTGAACAAATAGAGATAAACTGACAATCCATATTAACATAATCAAGAAGTTCATCCTTCAATAGATTCCATCAAAACCCTTGACAAAGGATTTAGCTACTCATAACAAAGTAAGAGAAAACTACGAAATTGTTCGTAATGTAAAAATTGCAAGAAAATAAAAGAGATAAAGAACTATAATATTTTGGGTGATCTCTCACACTTGTTCCTCCTCCAAAAGTAATCTTGTCACGACCTGAATTTCCCACCATCGGGAGTCGTGATGGCACCTAGTAACGGAACTAGTCAAGCCAAGTACTAAAATATTTTCTGATAACATCTCAGCAATATAAAATAAAAAGAGTCATTTAAATAAAAGCGGAAGTCTTAATAACATAGATAACTGGAAACCAAATGCAGAAGTTTAAATACATCTCTACCCAGATCTGGTGTCACTAACTCACGGACTCCTAAAGAGTGCTAAAAACAAGTCAGAACAGAAATAAATCAATGTTTGTCTCGATACAAGGAAAATAAACTAATAATAGAGAAAGGGACTCCGGCCCGCGGACGTCAGCTAGGCTACCTCGTTAGTCCCTGGACTGAAGACAACTCCCGATCAACACTGTTGCTGAGGCCCAAAAGTTGCTCCTGGATCTGTGCAAAAAGATGCACAGAGTGTAACATCAGCACAACCGACCCCATGTACTGGTAAGTGTCTAGCCTAACCCCGATAAAGTAGTGACGAGGCTAGACCAGACTACCAGATAAACCTGTTCAGATATGTAATATACTTTGCGAAAAATAAACAGGAAATAAGCAATTTATACAAGGAGGGGGAAACATGCTCGGGAGACAACAGTTGTAAACAAGGAGTCTAATTTAAGGTAGATCAGCCAACAAAACTCGAATCTAGAAATAACACATTTAACCCATACTTGGTTGCGATGCGCAACCCGATCCAATTACTCCATAACACTATTGCGGCGAGCAACTCGATCCACATATTCCTAGTATTGTTACAGCGTGAAATCCTATCCGTGTGGATATTATTTATCCTTGTTGGGGAACACAACCCGATCTATATCATTTAACACTGTTGCGGTGTGCAACATGACCCATTAATATCGTATTTGCTCATCCAACCAACCGACAAGGGATTATTCATATCTTTTTATATTTCTTTCATTTCTTACTCAATAGTCTTTTATAGTTCGAGCCAACGCTCCAAAGAATTTATAATTAATCATTATTTTCATACTCTTCAGATTATCTAAAATCATCAATTGGACATAGAAGAGTCACAACAATATCAAACTAAGTACAAGTAAGGATCCACGGTCATGCTTGACACCAGTGTATAGATACTCGTCACCATGCCTATACACCGTACTCGACAGATAGCAATTAACAACTAAGACTTTACTCCTATTTCCTCAAACCAAAGTTAGACCAAACACTTACCTTGAATGCTCCAAACTCAACTCTAGCCTTTAGTGTAGCTTAACCCCTCGAATTCAACATTCAACCCTTGAAGCTAAGCGCTACACTATAGCATCTATCGTGTTCAGATGTACAAACGCTAAGGGTTTTCCTTCGATTTTCGCTCGTATCCATTAATCCTAGCCTACAACTAAAAAGAACAACAACAAAAACTACCTATATCCGGTTCAAGCTAATTCCTTAGAAAAGAACCGTGGCCCAAAGAAAAACCAAGGGGGAGTTACTACACTACCTAAAAATATAATAAAAAAATCTTTTTGGTATTTTCTCTAGACTAACTTACCTCAAGAAAATTGTCTAAAGGATCCGTCATCAGGAAGAGTCTTTATATTCCTTTTATATATATATATATATATATATATATATATATATATATATATATATATATATATATATATATATATATATATATATATATATATATATATATATATATATATATATATATATATATTCTCGACTTAGTCCCTCATGAACCCCGCCGAAAGAGATCCGTCATCGGGACAAGTCACTTACTATTTCTACTTACCTAATGAACTACTATTCTAACACCAAAACAATCAAGCAAATAGTTAATTATTACAATTACAAACATACAAGGAAGTATCCCCTACCCACAAATAAATAAAGACATGTCCCCATGGCTTCAATATATAAAGAACAGCGAGGTGCAGGAACTTCCCTAAGGCTCAATCCTGGTCAGAGAGGTATCTGGGTTCACATTGTACGCACGACCTAGCGCTCGCAACCAGCCCAAGAATTTCTTGTGTGACTTCACTTGCCGGTCAGCCACTTCCTCAACATTGGCACTCAAATCATTGTCTGAGGTACGCAACCTAACCAACTTATGCTCTAAAGCTGCCATGCTAGTGCTCTGGCGTGGCTGTGATGGGCCTGCCTCGTCCCATCTGGTAGGTGCGGTGACCGGAGATGCCCTAGTATCATCATCAAACTCATCACCAGAGTCATCACTGTTTGGCACTGGCTCTCTTCCCTCAAGTCCAATTTTCTTTGCTCGGTATGGGGCCTTCAGAGGTAACTTCCTATCAACTTGAAGGTTCTCAAGGACCTTAGCAAGGTGGCACAGTCAGGTGACTAGCGAAGGGAAGTAATGGCCTTGATTAGCTTAGGTGATCTAATGAAAATTTCATCATGGAGGACTCGGGCGACATCAAATCCTTGGTAAGTTATAAAGCAGTAGATCATAGCTGCCTGTGGCCCATTCACTTTAGTGGTATTGCCGGATGGAAGCAGACGGGTGTAGATGACAGTGAGCCAGCACTTTGCCTCCTAAGTAAGAGACTGTGAGTGTAGAGTCTTCAGTTGTGCTATCCATTTTGGAATTTTGCCAGGGATACAGATTACCTCCTGAATTATGTCCATGTTAACCCTCGGGCGGTGATACATCATATAATGATCGTCACCTGTGAATGTTGGGAGGTAATACACTTGGCCGATAGCCTCTAGAGATGTATTAACCTGGGTGTTGTGCACAGTCACAACCCCATTCTCATTTTCAGGCAAGTTCGCATAAAATTCCTTCACCAGCTGAATATTAGATTCCTCTAGGACCTCAAAGAAGATGTCAAGTGCACCTCCTCAACTCATTAAACACATTTGGCACTCCTTATTCAATGTCATCAGATCGATATGAACCTCATGGAGCAACTTCTTAGCTGCTTTCTGATTATGCCTTGTCACTGCTGATTGAGATACGCACCAAGTGCTATCGAACTGCGTTGCACTGGCTTGGCCCCTAGCCCGTGAGGAGCCTCCTGGACCACTAGCAGATGACCCGGTGTTTCATCGCTTACGAGATGAACTCATAATACCTGTCAAAATAGAGAAACACCTATTAGGATGTGCGCAAAATGTGTGACTATGGGTGGTTACTCAAACTTCACCACAACCATGTCACAACATCTCGTTGTATCTCCATTGAGGCAATTTCCCAAACACATTGTGGATAGGGAAATTATTTTCATTTACATGGCCCATGGGAATCAAGAAAACTTCCCCAAATCAAATATGCCACTATACCTAATCATTTCACACTTGCTACATACAATCACCCACCAACAACACCATTCCAAACATGTAATACACAACCCTTTCACCAAACCTATGAAAAAAAATGATAATACACTAGAAAACAAGAAGAAAAAGTTAAACAAGAATAATATTACCAATGCTACATTATAATAGAAGTGAACTAGTATAACAACAACGAAATATAGAAAAAAAGAGAAGGGGGGTTAGAACTCATACCTTAGGAGAAGAAGGTGAGGGGTATTGTGAGGGAAGAATGAGAAGAGGAGAGTATGGGGGGGGGGGGGAATTAGGGTTTAGAGAGAGAGATTTGGGGATATTAGGGAAGGGATCGGGTGTTTTGGGTTGGGGGTGGGGTTGTATTTTAAGATTAAAAGAAGAAGAGAAGAAAAAGGACCAGAAATAAAATATACAACACCTGGTACCCCCGCAGTCCACCGCGGTCGCCGAGTGTTTTAAAATTCGAGACAGTGTACTCCATGGTTCACCACGGTCCTCGCCGCTGTCGCAGTGGAAATTTATAACCCTCTAATGTTTTCCGCAGTTCACCGCGATCCTCGCCACGGTCGCGGTGCTGGCAACATATTTTTCTCCCTTTTTTATAGGACATTGCAAGAACATACTTACAACAGCATTCATGAGTTTCCTCCCACGCAACACCTGATTTAACGTCGTGGCACGATGCAGATAAGCACATTTAAGACTCGCTCGACCTCTGAGGTTTCATCAGATTTGTCTCAGATACTACCTTTGTCTCTTTCATGCCTATGTATAAATTCAATATCTCCCCATTGACTCGTCTAGAAAGGTTTCCAGAATCTATTCGACCTAGACTGATTTTTAGCTCCTTCAAGTCATGATAGATGATCAGCGGCTTTATTTTTTATGCCCTTACGATCATGAATTTTTAGGTCAAATTCTTGCAACATCAGCACCCAATGAATTAGGCGCGACTTAGACTCCTTCTCAATCAAGTACATGAGAGCTGTGTGATCAGTGTATACAATTACCTTGGATCCAATCAAATATAATTTGAACTTGTCAAAAGCAAACACCACCGCTAACATCTCCTTCTCCATCACAGTGTAGTTGAGTTGTGCACCGCTTAGCGTCCTGCTTGCGTAGTAAATCAGTTACATCAGTTTATCCTTTCGCTGCCCCAAAACTACTCCTATGTCATAGTCACTTGTGTCACACATGAGCTCAAATGGTTGCTCCCAGTTAGGTGCAACATGATGGGTGCAGTCACCAACCTCTTCTTCAATTCCTCAAATTCCAACCTACAATCATTTAAAAACACAAAGGTCTGATCCTTTTCAAGGAGTTTGCATAATGGGTTAGCAATTTTAGAAAAATCTTTTGTGAATCGCCGGTCGAACCCGGCATGTCCAAGGAAACTTCTCACTTCCTTGACTGAAGTGGGCGGTGGTAGCTTTTCAATCACTTCAACCTTAGCATGGTCGACCTCAATTCCTCTACTGGACACTCGATGCCCCAGGACTATCCCTTGTTGTACCATAAAGTGGCACTTTTCCCAGTTTAGCACTAAATTTGTCCCCACACATCTTTTGAGCACTCTCCTTAAGTTGTGAAAATAGTCTTTGAATGAATCTCCCACCACGGAGAAATCATCCATCAAGACTTCCATAATATCCTCCACCATGTCTGTGAAGATGGCTAACATGCACCGTTGATGTTTCCCAAAAGGCCTAAAGGCATTCTCAGAAAGGCGAAGTTGCCATACAGACAAGTGAATGATGTTTTTTCTCTATCTTCAAGGGCTATTAATATTTGATTGTACCCTGAATATCCATCTAAGAAATAGAAGTGTGATCTCCCGACCATCCTGTCCAACATTTGGTCAATGAAAGGCAAGGGGAAATGGTCATTCCGGGTGGTTTTGTTCAATTTTTGGTAATCCCTGTGTTTGGCTCAAAAGTTATCGATATACTTTGTAAGCTTAAAAACAACCAAAAGTAAATGAAGGTAAATCATAATCAAATATAATAAGACATAGAGATGAATAGAACGACGTTGTTATAGTAGATCTGAAAGATAAAAATACGGTATCAACTTGAGAGAAAGTAATCGTTAGAGTTAGAGATAGAGGGAGAGTAGGAGAGAGAGTTGTATTATTCGAGAATAATAGTGATGCCTATTACAATGTGAAAGTCATATATAGTAAGAGACCTTCCTCAAAATAATAAAAAAAGTACAGAAGTAAGTAGCGTCTTCTTAGCTAGGCTCTGGATTTTAGACGACGTCGCTTCTGTCCCTATGCCCAAGTCATACCCTTTCTTTAGTCAACATACACTCACTGGGCGTACCCATCAGCATAGAGATGGTTAGGATCAAATTTGACCCTATATAGTTAGTCACTCCGTTCATTGGAGACACATTCGGTAAGCGTCTTCAATAGACGGAACTACAAACCTCGTCTTGGGAGAATTTGACCTTACCCTTGGGCGGAAAAGTGAATGAGATGAAATATATGGAATTTTTAAGCCGCTGACGCGTGGCTTCCTTTTCAAAATGACATCATCACCCACATGCGTCATTATTACACTTATTCCAGAGGTGATTCAGAGGATGATGTGATGTTTTGGTTTCCCGCGCTTGTTTTAAATCATGCCTTTTTTATTTCCATGCAACCTAACCCTATAAATCGGGGAAAGGTTAAATCTGATTCATCTTTCGAACCTTTGGAAAACGTTTTTCGGTTTCTTTCTTTGTTTTTCTCTCTTGTAACCATTATTTTGTGTGAGACTCTTCCACTTCTTTGAAGTTGTATTTATTGTCGTTAGTACCTTATTTCTTAAATAGAACAACATGGTAAAGCACCGTCAAGGTAGTAAAAAGACCAAGGACAACTCCCTGTCTAGGGTTCCACCATCCTCTGGTGGTAAAGAGGATTAAGTAGAAAAGACCCTCGTTCCCCTCACGTTTGGCAACGTGCTTCCAAAGAAAATGCACATCCAAAGAGATTTTGAAATGAAAAGTCCAGCTCTTCCCTGGGAGCTTAGTGAATTATTGCATCCTCATTTAGACAATTTTCGAGAGGCACACAATGTTTTGGACCATGTGAAATGGCTCCGGCTGGAATGGATTAGGTCAATGTGCATAGGCCTGGATATTGCACATTTTATGAATATCCATTTTTGATCGTTTATATACCTATTTACCCTCTAGTGAAGGAGCTCAACCGTCTTTTCAACATATGTCCGACTCAACTCACTCCTTACACCTTGAAGGTGTGTAGGATTCTGACCACGTACGCGGCTAGGGCTGTGTGTGAAGTCTCAGTTCATCATCTTTTACAATTATTCAACATTGGTTACCTGAGGGGTATCATGTTGCAATTGAAGAGCCGTGGTATGAAGGGCTTGGTAGTTAAGGCTGACGACAAGACCAATCATGGCTTCTAGTACAGTTACTTTTACATCAGAACGGAGCACCTGGTGCTGAACCTTAATGGGTTCCCCGAAAGGTGGAACTCAAAACGTAAGCACCTTTGCATGTGGAATTCCTGATTGTATGTTGTTTTGACCATTCGGCCACTGTGACTTTTTTTTGTAGTGAGGGACATACCTGGACTACATTTCGTTAACAATATGGCCTGTTAGATAATTTTTCGGCTTTGGTTTGAAAACTCCATTAGGTTTTGTCACCTGACTCACTTGTGTTGGCAGGTCGGAGCGCCCCCAAGAAGAAGAAGGCCGTTGTTACCTTGCCTAGGGCGGAGACTAATTTTGAGGGTGAAGACATACCCTGCGATTCATTTAGTAATGGTGTTCCCGTAGTTCCTCAGTAGGAGGTTACGCCTAAGACGACATCTGCAAGTGAAGCAACTCTTTCGGAAGGTGAGGAGCCGCCAGAGAGAAAGAGGCAGCAATTTATAATGGGTAAGGGGATAGCAATTGAAGTCAAGAGGGTCAGTGAGCCTCGTCAAGAGCCGAGGCCAGTTTTCATGGCCGATGTTATCCGTTTGGGGAGGTCGGGTCCTCAAAGGAGAGCTTCTGCTAATGCCAGCCTAGCCCATGTTCTGGAGGGTGGTTCGTCGGCCGCTATTGGAGAACTGGCCGTTAATGCTGAGAGATGGGCCTAAGGCCGCTCCTGGAGATGTAAATAGCGTAACGAGGGATCCAGACCGCGTAGGGATGACGACGGGTATGTCCAACCACCGAATCATAATCCCGGGAGGGTATAATTTGCTAGAAATCAACGAGTAGGACACACTGGATATGACCCTCTTATGTGCGGCTGCTGAGCATGAAATGATGAAGTGTGTTAGTGATAGGGATTTGTCTCGGAGGGTCGCTGGCGCAGCTTTGCAGGTAGCTTTTAGTTTTTCTTTATGGGCCATGAGGGCAACTTTCATGCGTACTGACTTGTTTTTCCTCTTTTCCCTTTCCTTTTCAGACTCTCATTTTGGAGGTAGAGAGGAGGCGGCGTGCGCAAAAGAAGGCGAACACCTTTAACAAAATGGAGAAGAAGTACAAACGGTGCCGTGCCAAGCATTAAGTGTTGGCGGATATACTTAAATAGGACCCTAGAGTTTCGGGTGTTCCGTGAAGGCCTTAAACAATTGGAGGATCAACTGAAATGGAGGGTGGCCAAGCTGGAGGAGGTCGATGAGCAGCTGATGGCCACTTTGGCTCGGAACATTAAACTGGAGACTCTTCTTCAGTCACAGGCAGAGGAGTTGGAGATTAGACGCGGGGTAGCAGCGGAGGCTGCTGAATTGTAGACCAGGGTCGCTGCCTTGAATGCCAAACTCGATGCCAGGGCCGCTGAGATTGAGGTCCTTAAGCAGACCGCTCCGCCAAGTTATGATGAGGGTGCGCATCGTGAGGCACATGAGATGTGGGTATACACCGGGGCCAGATTAGTCGTACTCGAGGAGTACATGGCTACGAGTCAAGCTACTAAAGCGGAGGTTTAGGAGTAACGGCACGTAGCTCGCATTACCCAAAAAACTGTGGGTATAGTTCTGACTCCCTAGACCGGGCGGGCTATAACTTCAATGAGGTCAACAGTCTAGAATTCAGCTCTTGGATCTTTGCAACTTACCAACCCAGGGGCAGCGATGGACAAGATGGCAGTTAGGCGGGGGTCAATGAGCAGAATGGCGGTCATGCAGGGGTTGACGGGCGAAGCGGCGAAGCTCCTTAGGGCTTGTACATATTTTTTTTTATTTTTTTATGTTTTGGAAGGTAATGGGGACCTTTTGTAAGGTCGGGTGTATATGCATAGTTTGGATGATAATGAAAAGTCATACTTTTGCTGCTATTTCTTTCCTTTTTATCTTTTTATTTACTTTACCTCGCCTCCGTAGAGTGGGTGCTCGCTTACTTGTAGGAATTTCATTATGTTTCTGATTGTTGTCTATGTGTTTTCCACTATTGTTGAACTAGGTCAGCGATTAGTGGCGAATGATCAAACTTTGTTGATGTTTGACGATAATAGACTTAACCAATGATAACGTCGATGGCCTTAGCCATATAATTTCGATGGCCATAGCCATGTAATTTTGGTGGCCTTAGCTATATCGTGTCGATGGCCTTGGCCATATGTGTAACTTTGACTGTCGTCGAATCACTTGCTTGTCATAGTCGAACTAGGTCGACGGTTGACAGCGATGGCTCTGGCCAGAATAAAGTGGTTGGCCTTAGCCGTATCGTATCGATGGTTGTAGCCACGTAGTGTCGATGACCTTAGCCATATATATGACTTCAACTGTCATCGACTCACTTGCTTGTCCTAGTCGAACTAGGTCGATGGCTGACGACGATGGCCTTGTCCAAAATAAAGTCGATGGCCTTAGTCGTATCGTATCGATGGTCGTAGCCACATAGTGTCAATGGCCTTAGAAATATGTGTGACTTCGAGTTTCGTTGAGTCAGTTGCTTGCCGTAGTCGAACTGGGTCGATGGTTCACAGTGATGGCCTTGGCCAGAAAAAAGTTGATGGCCTTAGCCGTATCGTATCGAAGGCCGTAGCCACGCAGTGTCGGTGGCCTTATCCATATGTATGACTTCGACTGTCATCGAATCACTTGCTTGCCATAGTCGAACTGGGTCGACGGTTAACGGAGATGGCCTTAGCCATTTATATATTGGAGATTCTGGCCTTAGCCATTTATACATTGGATATCGTGGCCTTAGCCGTTTACGCATTGGAGATGGACTTAGTCGTTTTACACATTAGAGATGGCCTTAGCCATTTACACGCTGGAGATGGCCTTAGCCATTTGCACACTAGAGATGGCCTAAGTTGTTTACACGTTGGAGATAGCGTTAGTCATTTACATGTAGGAGATGGCCTTAGCCATTTACATGTAGGAGATGGCCTTAGCCATTTGCACAGTGGAGACGACCTTAGCTATTTGAACAGTTGAGACGTCCTTAGCCTTTTGCACACTGGAGATGGACTTAACTATTTACACACTAGAGATGTGCTAGTCCAGTCCCTTTATCATGTCAGTCTGGAGAGCGTATGGAGTGGCTGGTATGATAAACTTGTTTTGCAAATATCTCTAGGTGTCCCCTCCGCTGCCTCGTTAAAAACCTTCATGAGAAAACCCAATTGGGATAAAACTCGGGTAAGGGAAAAAGATCACGACTCGAGATACGCCTTTCAAAAATGGAAATACTTCAGGTGGGCGACATTCCAATTGTTTTAGAGCGTTTTCCCTTCCATTGTTTCTAATTGGAACGCTCCTTTACTTGTTGCTGCTGTGATATTGTAGGGTCCGTCCCAGTTGGTGCCCAGTTTTCCTTCGCTTGGGTCTTTTGATGCCAATGTTTTGGCTTTAAGGACGTAGTCTCCCACTTTGAGTGGTCTTATTTTGGCTCTCTTGTTGTAGTATATTTCGACTTGTTATTTCTGAGCCACCATTCTTATGTGGGCCATTTCCCTTCTTTTCTCAGCCTTATCAAGGTCTTGAAGTCTATTTATGTCATTCTGTGCTTTTCGGTATGTGAATACCTCAATCTTGGTTTGCCGACTTTGACTGGTATGACCGCATCAGTTCCGTAGACCAGTGAGTACGATGTTTCTCCTCTGCTGGATTTGGGTATGGTTTTGTGTGTCCACAACACTTCTGGTAGTAGCTTGGGCCATAGCCCTTTGGCTTCTTCGAGTTTCTTTTTCAGTATGTTCAGTATTGTCTTGTTGGAAGACTTTGCTTGGCTGTTGGCGGCGGCATGATATGGCGTGGAGAGTATTTGCTTAATATGCCATTTGTCGAAGAACTTTATTGTCTTCTGGTTAATGAACTGTCATCTATTGCCACAACTAATTTCTTTGGGAATGCCGAAATAGAAGATGATATTCTTCCATATGAAGGCGATGACTACATGTTCATGTATTTGGGCATATGCACCTGCTTCCACCCACTTGGAGAAATAATTTGTTAAAACTAATAGAAATCGTACCTTTCCTTGTTCTGTAGGTAGGTGACCGACTATGCCCATTCCCTATTTAATGAAAGGCCATGGGGAGGTGTCTGAATGGAGGGGTTCTCCTGGTTGGTATATCATGGGGGCATACTTTTGGCATTGTTTGCATCGACGAACATATTCTGCTGCCTCTTTCTTCATAGCGGGCAAATAATAGCCGGCCCGTATTATGCAGCACAAGGGTGCGGTTCCCTGTGCCGGCACCGCAGTGACCCTCGTCTACCTTTTTGAGTACTGGCCTTATTTGGTGCGGCCCTAGGCAGTTGGCCAAGGGTCCGCCAAACGTCCTTTTGTAGAGCTTGTGGTTTATCACGCAATACTAGGCGGCCTCTACGCGGAGCTTTTTTGCTTCTTTTTTGTTGAGTGGAAGTTTCCCATCCTACAGATAGGATACAAATTGGTTGCGCCAGTACCAAGTTAAATTAAAAGAGAGTACTTTAGTGTGATTAATGGCCGAATGCAGGAGGATGACCACGCTTTCTTTGTTGAAGGTTTTAGTGGCTGCGGTCAATTTTGCTGAACCATCTACTTCGACGTTCCGCGCCCTCGAAATTTGTTCGAAGCGGCACTCGTCAAACTCAGTCATATCTGTGGATTTCTGACTGGTATTTTTGCAATCTCTACTCCTTGATTTGGTAAGTCCCAGTGACATGGTTCACTTTGAGTTGGGAATCGCAATGGAGAACGAGTCGTCGAGCCCCATATTTGATGGCCAGTTTTATACCTGCAATAACAGCCTCGTACTCTGCCATGTTATTAGTCATTTCAGGGCATCGTATGGACTAGCAAATTATTTTGCCTGTGGGGACCTCAAGAACGAGTCCCAGTCCCGATCTTGAGGCGTTAGCGGCGCCGGTAGTGTAGACGGTCCATAGGTCGGTTGGAGGGCACGACGTGCCTCCAGTTCAGCCTTTGGTAGTATCTCTATGCTGAAATCGGCTATGAAGTCAGCGAGTACTTGCTACTTGATGACGTTTCTTGGGTGATATGAGATATCGTGCTAATTGAGCTCTATGTCCCATCTGGCGAGCATGCCTGATAATTTAGGCTTATGTAGGATGCTTCTCAGGGAGAAGGTCGTTATTATTTTTGTGGGATGGAACTGAAAGTAGGGTCGGAGCTTTCGTGAAGCTACGACCAATGTCAGAGCTAACTTCTCAATGTGTGGATATCGTGTTTCGACGTCTACTAAGGTTTTTCCATTATAGTAAATAGGAGATTGCGTACCTTCATTTTCGTGAACCAAGATTGCACTAACGGCGACCTCAGATATGGCCAGATACACTAGCAGGGGCTCGCCTGGACTCGCTTTGGACAACAGTGGTGGCGAAGATAGGTATGCTTTCAATTTTCTCAAAGCTTCGATGCACTCCTCATTCCATTGTAGCCCATTGTCCTTTTTCAACACATTGAAAAATTTATGTCACCTGTCGGAGGACCGTGAGATCAATCTGGATAGGGCGGCTATTCGCCCCGTCAGCTTTTGTACTGGTTTTTTGCTGGTCAAAATCTCAACTATTGCATCTATTGCCTTGATCTGATGTGGGTTTTCCTTGATGCCTCATTGTGATACGAGAAATCCTAAGAATTTTTCTGAGGCCATACCGAAGGCACATTTCTCGGGGATCAGCTTCATCCCGTATCTTCTCAATATCCTGAAGGCTTCTTTCAGATGGTCGATGTGGTCTTCTTTTCTTGTCGACTTCACCAGCATATCATCGATATAGACTTCCATGGTCTTACCGAGCAGCTCTTTGAACATTTTAGTGACCAAGTCTTTGGTATGTAGCCCCTGTATTTTTGAGCCCGAAGGGCATTACCTTGTAGCAATATGTCACTTGGTGGGTGATGAAAGTCATTTTCTCCTGGTCCTCCTCGGCCATCATGATTTGATTGTAGCTGGAGTAGGCATCTAAGAAGCTCAACAGTTCATGTCCTGTGGTGGCGTCGATCAATTGGTCGATGTGGGTTAGAGGGAATGAATCCTTAGGGAACGGCTTGTTCAGATCGGTGAACTCTACACACATTCTCCACTTCCTATTTTTCTTCTTGACCATGACGACATTGGCGACGCACTGGGGGTACTTCAATTCTTTGATGGAACCGTTGGCCAGTAACTTGTCTACTTCCTCACTGACTGCTTCATTGACAGTGGCGTTGAATTTCCTTCTCATCTGTCGCACGGGCGGATGTAATGGATCGACATTCAATTTGTGGGTGGTGATATGGGATTCCTGGCATATCTGGATGGGAATAAGCAAATAAATCAACATGGTTAGTTAGGAATCACAATACTTACTTGGGTTGGCCAAGCTGTGCCCGATGTAGGCTTTTTTTGTAATGCCGGTGTCGTCCAATTGAACTGGGTCGAGATCTTCGATCATTGCTTTATAGAACTCCACGACGTCGAGGTCTCTAATGGCGTCCGTTGTCAGATTGACCTTAGTCCCCGACACAGCTTATTGCGATGCCTCTACACTCGCCCCCTTTAGCTATTTGGTGTGGGTGCTATCTTGAGCTATTTTGTAGTATTCCTGTGCGGTGTGCGGTTCGCCTTGAATGTTGAATATTCATCATGGGGTAGGGAATTTGATCACTTGGTAAAAGCTTGAAGGGATCGCTCGCATGGCCTATATCCATGGGCGTCCTATGATGGTGTTGTATGCCATTTCTTGGTTCATCACGTGAAAAGTTGTTTCCAGCGTGACTCCTTCTACTAAAACGGGTAGTGGTATTTTTACAGATATCCGTTCCACTGCATTGTTAAAATCAGTTAGTGTTATGCAATGCGGTATTATCTTATCCTCAAGTCCCATTTGTACGAGGACCCTCAGATGGATAATACAGGTACCACTTTTGTCATCAACCATGATTCTTTTAACATCCGTATCGGCGATACATAAAGTGATAACTAAAGCGTCGTAATGAGGGAAAGACAAACCGTCGGCATTTGACTTATCGAAGGAGATACTATCTTCGAAGTCATCGTACCGTTCATGGGCGATGGTCCGCTTTAGTTTACGCGTGGTGGTGAACTTGACGTGATTGATTGCTAAGTCTTCACGGCTTCCGACAATCATGTTTATCGTGGGTGTTAGGGAGGGCGGCTTCAGCGGCCCGTGGGGTTGTTCCTGTCCACGTGCAAAGTTGGTTTTTCCTTTGTCACTGAGTAGTTTCCTCAGGTATCCTTTGTTCAGCATCCTGACTACCTTTTGCCATAGGCCTATGCAGTCTTCGATTTTGTGTTCCCCTTCTGGATGGAACTCAATAGGACATTTCATTTCCTTGTGGTTGGGTCTGAGTTTATCTTCGCAACACTTTGGTTGCCAGCTTCTTCAGCGCAAAAGTTATGGGCGGATAATAAACGAGGCATACATCTTTAATTTCGGAGTGGGAAGACATGTCGTTGTAGCGCATCCGTATGCCTTGGTGGTGGTGGATGGGAGGATCTGATCTAAGGCTGGTGTCGATCTTTGTTGAATTGTGGGAGTTTTTCTCGTTGTCTCTCATTGCGTTGGTCCCTCTTTGTTTCCAAGTATATCATTATTAGCCGTTGGGTCGGCCCATTAAGATCATCCTCGTCTGCTCGTACCTCAGCATAATAGGCGTTGTGGATTTCCTCCCATGTGGTAGGGGGATATTTTATGAGGCGGCTTAGCACCTTATTAGTTGCCCTTGAACTGTCCCTGTTTAACCTGTTCTGGAAAGCGGCGACTGCCATACCTTCCTATCCGTTTGGCAGACTCATCCTTACCCTGTTAAACCTGGCGAGGAAGTCCGTGAGTCCCTCCCCTACGGTTTTCCTGATAGCGAAGATGTTGTTGACCCTTGCTTCCGCTTTTTTGCAACTGCATGGGCGGTGACGACCTTATTCACCATTTCCTCAAACGTTGATATCGCCTTAGCTGGTAGCTGAGTGAGAGTAACACGTTAGGGACCCTCGTGTCAACGTCTCACCAAACTTCTTCTGCAGCAATGATGGTACCTGTTCTTTTGATAGGTTGTTGGCCTTCACAACAGTGACATATTAGATTAAATGGTCCTCGGGATCTATTGTTCCACCCTATACCCTCAAGTAGGCGACATTTTGAAGGTTTTTGGGATAAAGTGAGGCTTAGCTTCTTCGTTGTATGGTTGTTCAACAAACCTCCCCACATCGCATTTTGGTAGCAACTTGGGAGCACCGGGATCTTGTCTACCCTCTCCTGATGTTCTTTCATTTGGTCACAAAGCGCCTTGTTCTCATTCTACATTTCTTCCATCTTCTTTAGGATGGGTGTTAGCGTGCCACCGTTGGTCTGTGCCTCGATGGGCATATTATTTGCTCGTACAACCTCAGGTTCACCCATGGCAGCAGTGATGCCTACCATTGGTGTACATCTGACGTTACCATGCGGTGGCTTTTCAACCAAGCCACTTAGAGTACTTGTTATCCACTCTTCCAGTAGCTTCTTGACCACCGAGGGTGCTTTCTTAGCCGTAGATGTGGAAGTTCCTTTTTGTGCAAGATCGTCAGATCTTATGATGAGGATGGTTAGATCTTTGCACCTGGTGTGGTGCTAGGGGTTGCATTCAAGATGCCCTCGTAATCGGCCTCGTTGAGAGGACCAAAGAGATTGGTTGTAACACCCACTATTATTTTCATTCTTGTGTTGTTTTCCGCCATCGTTTGTTTTTGTGTGGTGTAGAGAATGGTAGTTGGTTGTTCTCTAGGTGGATACTATGATTTTGATTCTCGAAATCCCCCAAAGATGGCGCCAAATTGTTTGTCTCAAAAGTTATCAATATACTTTGTAAGCTTAAAAACTATCAAAAGTAAACGAAGGTAAATCGTAATCAAATATAATAAGATCTAGAGATGAATAGAACGCCGTTGTTATAGTAGATCTGAAAGATAAAAAGATGGTATCAACTTGAGAGAAAGTAATTATTAGAGATAGAGATAGAGAGAGAGTAGGAGAGAATCAGAGAGTTGTATTATTCGAGAATAATAGTGATGCTTGTTACAATGTGAAGGTCTTCTTTATATAGTAAGAGACCTTTCTCAAAACAATCAAAGAAGTACAGAAGTAAGTGGTGTCCTCTTAGCAAGTTGTCGGGTTTTAGACGATGTCGCTTATGTCCCTACGCCCAAGTCATACCCTTGCTTTAGTCGACTTACACTCACTGGCGTACCCATCATCACAAAGACATTTAGGATCAAATTTGACCCTATAGACCATGCAAATCTGTCATCCCGTGACTGTACGAGTTGAGATCAACTCATTGTTCTCATTTTGCACAACAGTCATCCCCCCTTGGTACACATTGGACATGACTGACCCAATTGCTATCAAGATGGGGAAGATGATTCCCGCATCTAAACATTTGATCACTTCTTCATGTTTGTTGGCCCAAGTTCAGATGAAGTTTTGAAGGTTGACAAATGAACTCAGTCATGGACCAGGTCCATCGTGTGAGACACAGTGTTTATTAACCTATGAATGTGTGATGCACGTGAAGAAGATTAGTCTTAAGGATCAAGCAACAATACCTTCTCAACTGATCGAAAAGATTGCATGTTGGATAAGGAGAAGAAGTCTTCTTATGAGAAAAGAACACAATCTGGATCAAGGATAAGAGTTGGAGTTTGTATTGTTCAAGGACTCAAATTTGATGGAGGATAAGCAATTGAGTCTCAATAAAACTCAGATTACTAACTAAATAAATAATTAGGTTTGTTCTCTTTACATGTATTGGACATACGCAGAAGTTAAACTAAATTGAGAGCAAAAGAGCAAGAAAATTTTGCAAGCTATTTATGTGAGATTTAAGTGTGCACTCTTGAAGCTACTTGAACGAGATAGAAGAACCAGTTCCATTGTGTTTATTCTTATTCTAGTTTAATTGTAGTTGGTGGTTTAAAATTGCACCTTTCCAGCTTTCATAGAAGCAATTGTATTAGGTACTTTGAGTATTCAAGTTAGAGTTAACTTGAAGGTGTCACAACAGTTGAGGCTGTGTGCCACACTGGGATTCGAGTTAATCCTTAGGTTTACAAGAGTTTTGTAAATGTTGTTTTGGGCTCATTAATTTTAGTGGATGTTTGGAAAAATCCTACTGAGTAGTAGGTCATGGTTTTTTCACCTTTTGAGCTAAAATCTCTGTGTTCTTTAATTTGTGTACTTTTAATTCTGAAAATAGTAGTTGTTAGCACACCCAATGAACTAGGTTATTCTAGATCGAAAATTATTTACCACACAAATCACCCCCCTCTTGTGTGGTGTTGACGTTTGGAACATCAATTGGTATTAGAGTAAGTTATCCTTGAAGAGGCTAACATCTTAAGAAAATATCAACATGAGTGCACCACCTGGGAACTGGGAAGGGCAATCTAGTACCAGGCCTCCATTGTTCAATGGGCAATATTACACTTGGGGAAGAACATGATGAAGGATCACTTCATAGAGAAGACTATGAAATATGGGACATAGTCATTGATGGTCCTTTGGCAACTACAATGAAAAATAAGGAAGGAGTGAATGTGCCAAAGACAAGAGCTGACTGCACTTAGAGACCTGAAAAAGTGGGAGAAAAAATGCTAAGGCTAGGAAATGGCTTGTATGTAGACAAGGTCCAGATGAGTACAGTAGGATCCAAAGTTGTACTAATGCCAAGGAGATATGGGACACTTTGCAAGTGGCTTATGAAGGAACACCTCAAGTGAAAAGATCCATAGGAATACTGCTGTATTCTCAAGATGAGAATATTACTATGAAAGATGGAGAAACTATCCAAGAGACGTACACTACGTTCACTACACTGATAAAAGAACTTAAGTCTCTTGGAGGGGTTATTCTTGAAGAAGACAAGGTTGAGAAAATCTTGACAAGAGTTCTTCCAGTTGCTTGGGAAAGAAAAAACACTGCTATTCAGGAATCCAAGGATATGGCTACTCTAGGACCGGATGAACTGATTGGAAATCTTACTGCTTACGAACTCAGAAGGCAAACCAGGAAGATGGATACACCAAAGAAGGAGAGAAGCCTAGCTCTCAAAATTACAGAAGCTTTAGATCTGGAAGATGATGAAATGGCTATGATCACTAGAGATATCAAAAAGTACCTGATGAGAGGAAATGGTTCATCAAGAGGTACAAACTTCAATAAGTCAAGAGCTCCTGAGAAACAGACCAATGACGGCTGCTATAAGTGCGGTAAGACTGACTACATGATCAAGAATTGCCCTCAATAGGAAATTAAGTGGAAGAAAGAAAGGTCTGAACGAAGAAACAGGAAGAAGGAACATGTTCAACCCAAAAGAAACAGAGGTTCAACCAAGGCAATGGTTGCTGCTTGGGGTGAAACCTCTGGTGAAGACTCATAAGATGAAGCTAAAGAAGAGCATGCTCTTATGGCCATTGGAGAATCAGATGATGAGCATGAGGTAAGTATTCTGCATCTCAAAGAAAAAATTAAATGTTTGTCTAAAGAAAGGTTGGCCGAGCTATTATTAGACTTCATTGATGAGTCTGAGATAGTTAACAATGAAAAGAAAGTTATGTATAGGGAATGTGTTATCCTAAAAGCAAAATGCAAAAGTCTAGAGTCTACGGCTGATGAGAGTGATAACAAAAATGCTGAGTTGAAGAATCGAGTTTTTGAACTTGATAATAGTGACCTAGAACTTAGATCTGAGAATTTAAAACTGAAACTAGGAACAGGAAAAATGAAGGCTGTTCACTCATATCTCACTCTGGAAGAAAAGTTAGGATAATTGAAAGATGATCTTTATAAGAAAGATGAATTGATCAAAGTCCTAAAAGAAGATCTAGGGAAAATGTAACATGAACTAGACAGAACTTGCAAGTGGAACAAGGCTTCTGATGCACTTTCTTGGTTGCAAGAGCATCACAGTAGCAACAAAAGAGGACTTCGTTATGGGACCCAAGTTCGAAAATGGGATAAAAAAATAAGTATCTCACACATCCTGAAAATAAAATCCACACACACTGTGGCAAGACTAGACATTTCGAAAATGAATGCAATGCAATGCAAAAGAAAAGTCCAGTCAAAAGAACAAAGCTTTTGTTCAAAAGAAACATAAATTGACTGGTTGGGCAAAAAAGAATTTGATTCATCCTTTTGCCTATAGAAAGGGAACCAAACTAGTTTGGGTTCCTAAGACTAACCTATAATTTCTTTTTACAGGTCCAAGTGAAAGGGAAGGGCCAAATATAGTATATGGATAGTGGCTGCTCAAAACATATGACTGGGAACAAGGACCAGTTCCTTTCACTTAGGACCTAAAAGGAGGTAATGTCTTCTTTGGTAATGAAAAGAGAGGTGAGACCATTGGGGTTGGAAAGGTAGGTAAGACAAAATTCTCACTCCATTGAGAATGTCTACTTGATAGATGGCTTGAAATATAACATAATAAGTGTGTCACAACAATGTGATAGAGGTAATCTTGTAGCTTTCACCTCTACCAAATGCTTTAACCTTACCACTGACAAGATTGTTTTGCAGGGAAAAAGAGTTAACAATATTAACACTGTAGATATGTCAACTCTTTCAGAAAATAAACTCACTTGCTTAAGTGTGTTAGTTAATGATCCCCTTCTGTGGCACAAAAGAGTTGGCCATACCAGTCTAAATTAGCTAAGCAAATTAGTCTCCAAGGACTTGATGATAGGGTTACCTAATATCAAGTTCAAGGAAGACAAAGTTTGTGATGCATGTGCAAGGGGGAAATAGTTAAGGTCATCCTTCAAATCCAAAATAATGGTAAGTACGTCCAAGATGTTGGAATTGGTTCATATGGATCTTTGTGGTCCAATGAGAACCATGAGAAGAGGTGGAAAGAAACAGGTGATGGTGCTTGTTGATGATTATTGTAGATTTACTATTTCTGACATCAAAAGATGAGGCATTTGAAATGTTCATTGTTTTTTTTAGAAAAACTCAGAAACAATCAGGAAATCTACTTGCATCCATTAGGTCTGATCATGGAACTGAATTTGAAAGTGCAAATTTGCTAAATATTGTGATGAAAATTGTATAGATCATAAACTTCTCTGCTCCTAGGACTCCTCAAAAAAATTGAGTAGTTGAAAGAAAGAACAGGACCCTTGAGGATATGGAAAGGACCATGCTTCTCTCTAGTAAATTACCTCACAACTTCTAGGAAGAGGCTGTAAAAATTGCATGCTACATAATCAATAGATGCATGAATAGACCTCTTGTTGAGAAAACTCCTTACGAGTTACTTAAAGGGAGAAAACCGAACATATCCCATCTTAGGGCATTTGGTTGCAAGTGCTATGTGCAAAATAATGGAAAAGACTCCCTAGGTAAGTTTGATCCCAGAAGTGATGAGGGAGTATTCTTTGGATATTCTTCACATAGCAAAGCATATAAAGTGTTCAATAAAAGAACTTTGTGTGTAGAAGAAAATGTGCATGCTGTATTTGATGAAACTAACATTCTTTCTGAGAGATAGGAACATGAAGATGAAGCCATTGGACTGTAAAAGAATTGACTGAATATACAACACAAGACAAAGTGGCATCAAAAGAAGGACCATGTGATGGAACAGTTTCTTTTACTCAGGGCAACCTGACAGGGGGAACTTATCAGGAGAAATTGAAACAAACTTTCTATAAGAACCTATCCATGAACCTGTTCCTCAGTAAGAGAACAAAGGATAAATATATAGTAGAAACCAGTTGGTGGTGAAATCCACAAGTATCAAAGTTCTCATCCCATTGAGAATATCATTACTGATCCAACATCTAAAGTCAAAAGTAGATCACAACTAAAGAATTTATGTGCATTTGATGATTTTCTATCCCTTATTGAACCTAAAAATATTGTTGAGGCTTTGCAGGATGTAGATTGAGTCAATGCTATGCAGGATGAACTCAACCAATTTGAAAGAAGTCAAGTCTAACATCTAATTCCAAGACCTAAGGACAGATCAGTCATTGGCACAAAATGGGTCTTCAAGAACAAACTTGATGAAGATGGAACAATTACAAGAAACAAGGCAATACTGGTGGTTCAAGGCTACAACCAAGCTGAAGGCATTGACTATGATAAGACCTTTGCTCTAGTTGCAAGGCTAGAGGAAATCAGAATCCTCATTGCCTTTGTAGCACACATGGAATTCACTCTCCTCCAGATGGATGTCAAAAGTGCCTTCCTGAATGTTTACCTACAGGAAGAAGTGTTTGTGAAATAATCTCCAGGATTTGAAAGCAAGAAATGTCCTAAGCATGCGTACATGCTAGACAAAGCCCTATATGGGCTCAAGCATGCCCCAAGAGCTTGGTATGAATGGCTATCAAAATTCCTACTGGAGCATGGCTACAAAAGAGGTAAAATTGACAGTACCTTGTTCTTAAGGGAACACAAGGTAAAGACCTCCCTGTGGTGTAAATATATGTTGATGACATAATATTTGGGGCCACTACTGATAGGTTGAGTAAGGATTTTGCAAAACTAATGGGGAGTGAGTTTGAAATGAGCATAATGGGTGAACTTAACTTCTTATTAGGCTTGCAGATCGAACAAAATCCAAATGGAACCATGATTCATCAGCAAACGTATACAAAAGAACTAATCAAAAAGTTTAGAATGGAGGTCTCTAAAGAAATATATACACCTATTGCAACTACTAATAAATTAAATGTTGATGAGCCTGGTTCATCAGTTGATCATAAGTTGTATATGGGTATGATTGGTTCATCCTTGTATCTTACTGCCAGTAGAACTTACATTATTTCAATGTAGGGCTTTGTGCTCGTTTTCAGGCAAATCCAAAGGAGTCTCACTTGACTGTTGTCAAGAGGATATTGAAATATCTAAAAGGCACAAATGATTTGTGTCTTTGGTATCCCAAAGGTAGTAATTTCAAATTAGTAGGGTATGCTGAGAGTACCTCAGGTACGGCACACTTCCTTGGTTCATGTCTTGTGTCATGGGCTACCAAAATGCAAAATTCAGTAGCCCTATCTGCTGCTGAAGCTAAATATGTTGATGTTGCTTCTTGTTGTGCTCAATTGCTATAAATCAAACAATAGCTGGTTGATTTTGGAATTGAAGTGGGACGTATTCCAATATTTTATGATAACACCAGTGCTATAAGTATGACAAAGAACCCTGTTCATCATAAAAGGACCAAACACATAGATGTTAGACACCACTTCTTAAGAAATAACTATGAGAAATGATTGATTTTAATAGAATTCTGTGCTACTGATAAACAACTGGCTAGTATCATCACTAAAGCACTATGTAGGGAAAACTGTGAGAGGAACATGTTGGAATTAGGGATGATTAAGATCACCTAAAAAAGTCCAGTTAAGAATGCAAAACGAAAAAGGGAAAAATGAAAAAAAAATCAGTTAGAAGTTCTACTTTGTGTAAATATCTAGACTAATTCTTACTCAGTCTCATACTTTAACCAGTATACTCTTGTGACATGTGTTTATAATGACTCTGTGATCTCTTACAAAGTTTTTTTTTTCTATTCTGACATTTGAGGCATAAACAAGAGAAGTTCTACTTGATGAACCTGGTTCATCAATGTATGCTCATGAGAAAGTTCAGGTATGTTTCTATACTTTGCACAATTTGAAATATTAATTTTTCAATCATGAGTATCCGTTGAGCATTGAACTAGTTTCATTCTCCTAGAACTCTAAGGAAAACAATATTTTTGCTTAAAATCTAGAGTAGCCTATTAATCACTAAGAGAGCGGAATTATAAAGTGATTAGACTCCTGATTGACTACTGCAAAAAGTCTATCGTTACTGCATTTTAATCATAACCTTCTTTAAATACACTCCATCCTCCTTTCTAGTCCACAACCATCATTGATCCCTCCCAAATTCTGATCATCCCTTTCATCTCCAAAATTCTCAGAAATACTCTACCATGACAAACCCTCAAGACAACCCAGACACTCCCCCACCAGTATCCCCTAATACTTTCTCATCCTGACCTTCTGTTGAAACCCCAAAACCTAGGTTTTGCTGGCAGAAAATATTGGCAAAAAAGACAGTAGCTTCTGGTTCTCTAAGAAAAGCTATGAATGAAAAATTGAAGGCTAGCCAAAGTAAAGAGAGCCTTGTTAAATAATTTGACTCAAGCTCTGAGTATGAAGCATTCATCTCTGCCAGCAAAAGAGAAGAACATGGGTCTTCTGACATTGACAAAAATCAAAAAATCCCTAGAGAGGTAAATACTTATCTTATGTTCTCTGATGTGGTAGAAAGGGAAGAAAATAGGTTTGTGCTCTTGGTTTTTGTAAAAGATGTAGAATGGGATGGGTCTAGTAGAAAGGAAAAGAAAAAGAAAGGAAAAGTTCTTGCTATTTGTGGTAGTGTAGAGGAGGGGGTATCAAGTTAGGAGGGAAGCGGTTGCGGAGAGGCTACCGAAGGCCTTGATAATTTGAGTGAACAACGTAATAAACCTGGTTCATCTGTGGAGGAAACCTTAGCTGACATCTTGAAGAAGGTTGGGGCTATCTATGATCCAAAGAAGTGCAAGACCTCTTCCCAAAGGACCCCAATTGCTTCCGAACCAACAAATAAAAGCAATGTGTCATCTACCGAGTGTGTTGTCCCTTCATTACCTAAGTGAAGAGCCACAAGGAGCAGGGTCAAGCAAAATGAGGTAGAACTACAGAAAGCTTTAGAAAAAATTAAGAAAAATAATAAGGAAAAAGGAAAGGCAAAAGTTGTGGAATGTTCTGAGGCTGCTGAAGAAGAGGAGGAGGAAATGGAACTGATCCATCAAGAAAGAGGTACAACTGTGGAGGTTCCAACTTCAAAACATTAAGGAACTGACTTCTGCAAAGAAGTCTTCAAAACATGTATCTGCTGAACCCTCCCTGTCCAAAAGAACTAGGTCTGTAGTGAAGGGAAAACATATAAAAATTACTGAAGAAGAAGAAGAAGAATGGAGTGGAGAAGAAGAAGAGGAGGAGTCTAAAAAAGAATATGATAGGTTTGCCATCTTTGGAAGAAGGAAGATTTTGACGAGAAGGTTGTTGAAAGACCTGGAAGAGCCAGGCATGATTAGATTGGTGGATGCCCTAGATGCACAAGGGTGGAAGGATATGGTTCTTCAAATGGATGAAAGGCTGGTAAGAGATCGAGTTCACGGCCAATGCCATTGTGAAAAATAGGGTAGTCACCAGTGTGGTTAGGAGAGTAAAGGTGCAGTTTGATGCACCTAAATTGGGAAAGATTCTGGACATACCCTGTGAAGGTTATGATGACTACACTAGGCATAGGTAACCTTGTGTAGATGATCTGCCTAGTGCTCTCCAAATCACCAGAAACTTCTGTGATAAAGAGTCTGCTGAAGATGTGCCAGAGGTAGGGTTTGTGCAGAAGAGTGAGATGAAGCCTGAGCACAAGGTGCTATTTGAATTTATGATAGAATGTCTACTGTCCAGACAGGAAAAAAGGCATACTTCTAACTACATGGACTTGGTTCTTCTGGAATGCCTTGTGAGAGGAAAGCAGATTAACTGTCCTGCCTTCATTATCAAGCTACTAGACAAGGTCATAAATGGCTCAAAGGCTCATGCTACTCCTTATAGGTTCATACTGACGATTGTGCTGGATATATTGAATGTTCCCTTGATGAAATGTGAGATGGCCTCCAACAAGGAGCATTTTTGTGTCAAAACCCTGCATGCTTGAGACTATCTCCTCAATGTAGCCTCAGTTGAACCTGATTCATCTCTGAAGACTCCTGTGAACAACGAGGTTAAGGCCTTGGTTCAAGAGTGTGGGATAAAAGATGCTGAGATTGTTAGGCTCTAGGCTCGTGTTGCTGAACTGGAAAATGAGAGGAATGGCTTGAAATCTGAGCTAGGAAAGAAAAAAGAAAAGGGTGAAGGGATGCTTTACACAATGATCAATCTTCTCCAATCCCAACCCTCTGGTTCCTCCAAGACTTAGGTCTTCTAGCACTATCTTTGAACCAGTCTAGTAACCCCCACCAGTGACCCACATTAGAGATTTTTCTTTGTCTTTTTGCTCATGGTTGGATATTTTTTATTTCTTTTTGTGGACAATTTTGTAGAAGCATTTTCTTATCAATTACAATTTACTTTTTCTCTTGATTTGTGAAGACTCTGATCTTAATAGTTATGTTTTTTGTAAAGATTGATTACTGCTTCACTAAAACATGCTTTCACCTGCAGTTGCCCTAGTAGCCATGAGTAACTATTACAATATGGGATTCACATTATATACAACTTTTTGCTAATGCCAAAAGGGGGAAGAGATATTGTGCTTTACTTTGTATTATGAAATAAAGTGATGTTTATAACCTGATTAAGCCTGGTCCTTAATGATAAGTTAAAATTTCTAAGTTACAATGTTGATAATTCAGCTGAGTTCCACAGGTTCTCTATTCGTAAAGGCATAGAGTTTGTCATCATCAAAAAGGGGGAATTTGTTGGCCCAAGTTCAGATGAAGTTTTGAAGATATACAAATGAACTTAGTCATGGACCAGGTCCATTGTGTGAGACACAGTGTTTATTAACCTATGCATGTGAGATATACGTGAAGAAGATAAGTCTTAAGGATCAAGAAGCAATATCTTCTAAACTAATCGAAAATATTGCATGTTGCATAAGGAGAAAAAGTCTCCTTATGAGAAGAGAACACAATCTGGATCAAGGATAAGAGTTGGAGTTTGTATTGTTCAAGGACTCAAATTCGATGGAGGATAAGCAATTGAATCTCAATCAAACTCTGATTACTAACTCAATAAATAATTGAGTTTGTTCTCTTTTACAGGTATTACACATACACAGAAGTTAAACTAAATTGAGAGAAAAAAGGCAAGGCGATTTCGCAAGCAATTTTTATGAGATTTAAGTGTGTACTCCTGAAGCTACTTGAATGAGATAGAAGAACCAGTTCCATTGTATTTATTCTTATTCTATTTCAATTGTAGTAGGTGGTTTAAAAGTATAACTTTCCAGCTTTCATAGAAGCAATTGTATTAGGTACTTTGAGTATTCAAGTTAGAGTTAACTTGAAGGTGTCGCAAAAGTTGAGGCTGTGTGCCATACTAGGATTAAAGTTAATCCTTAGGTTCACAAAAGTTTTGTTAATATTGCTTTGGCTAATTGATATTAGTGGATGTGTAGGAAAATCCTTCTGAGTAGTATGTCGTGGGGTTTTTACCTTTTGGGCTAGGTGTTTTTCATGTAAAATCTCTGTGTTCTTTAATTTCTGTACTTTTAGTTATGCAAATAGTAGTTGTTAGAACAGCTAGAAGAACCAGGTTCTTCTAAATAAAAAATTAGGTACAACACAAATCACCCCCTCTTGTGTGGTGTTGATGTCTGGAACATCAATGTTCGGGTTCGACCTTCGTTGATGTTCTTTGAAAGGTTTATGCCCTTGTTCCAAGATAATCTTATGCATACAGAAGGCTGGGCTGATACCCTTAATGTTTGCCAGCCAATGGTAGTCTTGCTTTCCTCCAGTACCTGTAAGAGCTGTTCTACCTGCACATCTAGCAAACTGGATGATATAATAACAGGAAAAGTAGAATTAGGGCCTAAGAAAATGTACCAGAGGTGATCTGGGAGTGGCTTCAGCTCCAGCTTGGGTGGTTCCTCTATTGATGGCTTTGCTGGAGGTGTAACCATTTTTTCTAACTCAAGGGACTTGAATTGAGGTTCCTTGTCTAGAATCCCTAGTCTTCAAGTGCCATGACTCATTCAGCTAACCTTTCACCATCCATCTCCTCTAAATTTGTCAAACATGCCTCTAATGAATCTTTAACAGTCAGGGTCACATCATCTTCTTGCAGGATCACATCTACTGCCTCCACTAGGGAACAATTAGAATATTCACTAGATCTTATCATAGATTGCTGAACATTGAATATGATTTCTTCATCGTTCAGTCTCCTTTTTAGTTCCTAGTCTCACAATCGATCAGTGCTTTTCCAGGGCCAAAAATGGTCTACCCAAAATGAGAGGTATTTCCTCATCTACCTGACAATCCAAGATAACAAAGTCCGCAGGGAACACAAACTTACCCACTTGCACCAACACATCATCAAGAATACCAGTTGGCCTCTTCACCGTGCGTTCAACTAGCTATAGCATCATCGAAGTTGGTCTAGCTCTGCCAATGGCCAGTTTGGTGTATACAGCCAGCGGTATGCGATTTATGCTGGCTCCTAGATCACATAATGCCTTTGCAAAGGCATAACTCCCAATTTTTGCATGGAATAGTGAAGCTACCTGGATCAGACAACTTTTGATCCATTAGTCTTGTTACTACTGCACTGCAGGTCTGTGTCAGAGTCACAATAGAAAGATCCTGAAAATTAAACTTTTGAGACATTAGATCCTTCATCATCTTTGCATAATCGGGAATCTCCCTCAAGGCATCCATAAAAGGAATATTCAATTGAATTTGACGTAGCATCTCTATATATTTCTTGTATTAAACTTCCTTCTTTTATTTTCCCAGTCTCTGATGGAAGGGTGAGGGTATTACCCTTTGTGCACTGCTTGATGGATTCTCCCTATTGGAGTTTTCAGGAACAAGAGGTGCCACATGTTCTGCAGCTTGCTCATTCACCTTCTCCTTACCTTTTTCATCATGACTATGTTCAATCACCACTTTAGCAAGTTTTGTTATTTCTCTACCTCTAATGGAACTGGAGTGGCTGGTGTACTCTCTTGCTGGTTTGTATAATTTCCTGCTCTCTGTCTAAGTCTCTCCCATTTTGGAGACTCACTACCATCACCTGATTCAGGTTTTTCTCCTTGGGGTTGATGTTTGTGTCTGCAGGCAAGGTTCCCTGAGGGCGGCTGTTTAAAGCCATGGACAGCTGTCACAGCTTCGTCTTAATGTTCTTTATGGCCGAATCATGCACTGCCAACTTTTCCTGCACTTTATTATTTGTCCTAATGTGTTGCTGAAGCATACCCCTGATTTCTATCATGTTGTTATCTTGGTGAGGAGGTGTTTGATATGTTAATTGCTGTTGATTTTGCTGTGGATAGCCCTGTGGTTTCTGATATGGTATTGGCACCATTTGGCCTTGGGGGTGCATACCCCCAGGCTGTTGCATGTTTGGCCTGTACTACCAATTTTACAATGGTCTGCACTGCTGTCCTCCCTGTCTCTGCATCCCATAGTTGTTGACATTATTCTATCTTCTCTTGACCCTTGATTTTCACCTTCTCTCCATGAACACACATAAGAAGGATTAATACAAGGTGTACAGAGTCCTCCATTTGTTGTATCAACAATCTGCACCCGTTTTGTACCCATCACATCAATTTTCTTTGAGAATATGCTCATCTGGGTCACGAGTGTGGCCATGTTCTCCGCATGTGAATTATTTGGATCAAGAGGAACTGCATGCACTATGGGTGCCAATGTTGTACCTCTAGTCATCCACCCTGAATTTTGTGACATCTTATCAAGAAGGATTTTTCACTCGGTGAATGTCTTACTAAAAAAAGGCACCTCCAGCTGAAGCATCTATATTTTCTTTTAAATTGTTAGCTAGCCCTATGTAGAATCTCTGACCGAGCATCTGGTCTCGAATGCCATGGTGAGGACACTTCACTAGCATCCCTTGAAATCTTTCCCAAGTTTCTTCCAAGGACTTATTCTGCTACTCTTTATACTGCAATATTTCATCAATCTGTCTTGCAGTCTTGTTAGACGGATAGAACTTGTTCAGGAACTGCTTGACTAATTCCTCCCAGGTGTTAATGGAATTGATAGGGGGCGAATTTAGCCAAGTCTAAGCTTCCCCCATCATAGAGAATGGAAACAGTAACAACTTGATATCTTCTGGGGTCACATTTGGCTGCCTCTGGGTCATACAAATTGACAGAAAATTTTTCAAGTGTTGTTGCGGGTCTTCAATGTGTGATCCGGAGAACGATCCTTTATTCTGCAGTAGATGCAGCATATTGTTCGTTATCTGAAAGGTCCCAGCTTGAATTGCGGTCACAACTATGGCAGTGGCTGAGTTATCAGTTGTAGGCTGTGCCTAAGGGTGTACTGTGGCCTGGGCCTGAACCAGACCGGACCGGGCCGCGGTCCTGGCGGGCCTGGTGGGCTGGTCCTGGTGGTCCTGGGCCTGGTGGTCCTATAGGCCAGTGACGGGCCGGTCCAAAACTGAAAACCTGTGAGCCTGGGACCAACATCTCTTTTTAATTTTTTTTAAAAAAAATTCAGTAACGACTCATTTTGAACTATAGCCGTTTGGAACTTTGTTAAATAGCCATTTGGTTCCCAAACTTTATATAGTTACACTTTTTCCCATATCTCAACTATAAATACCCCCTCATTCTTTCATTTTTATTCACCAATTCATCAATATCTCTCAATCTCTCTCAATCTATCTTTCAATCTTTCTACTACAATTGCTTAATTTATTGTTGAAAATTCGTGAAAAATTGTGAAGTTGTTGAATTGAAGTTTTCAAGTGTTCAACGATTTTCAATTTTCAAGAAGTTGTTCGACAATCCGGTAAACTCGTTTCAACTCTTAAATTTTAATAATATATTTTTGTGTGGTTTAGTTTGCATAATTATAATTAGTATGGCATTTTCTTTGAAAAAATGTTTGGTAAAGGAAAAGGTAAAACCAGTGAAAGTAGTGACCATAATACTACCCTTCCCCCGGCTCCCCGACCTACAAAAGATAAGCATGTTTGAAAGTAGTCACCAACCTAGACGTCCTACTCCGCCTCCCGTAATGCTTGATAGTGATCACTCTTATTTTCAAATTACCGATAGTGAATTTCTACATGATGTTGCAGTAGGTGATAGATTAGATGATGAAATTATGAATGCTCTTTATCCTAATGAACATATCTTAGAGGAAAATGAGGATGATGACGATGATGATGAAACCCAAACACAAGATTTAGATGATACACCTACTAGTCATGTTCATAACTCAAGTAATGCACCGCCCCACCCACCTGTAGAAACTCCAACTTTTAGAAGCAGCCCGCTAAATGTCCAGAAACATCATTAGTTTGGAATTTTTTTACTCAAGTAAGAGAACTAAATAAGGATAAGTGTAAAACTTGTGGGAAATTACTGGTTCATAAATTTACTAGAGACCGTAGCGGCACGGGTAGTTTGACTAGGCCCATAAAAACACACCCTACACATAGGGCTAGATCTTTTCAAATGCAAGCGCAGCAAGAGGGGACAAGTGTAGATTCTGCGGTTGACCCTAGTACAGGTTAAAATCTAGTTCAACCAGGAATTAACACTGTCACCGGAGGTACTTTATATTACGATCCAAATGGAGATCGTGAAGAATTAGCAAAGATGATTACCGTTATGTGCTTACCTTATACTATTGTTTCTAATCCTAATTGGGTTCATTATATTAGAAGAGTTTTTAGTCCTACTTATAAAGGTTGGCCTCGCGCAACAGTTAAGGTCGATATTTACAAAATTCAAACATGAATATGAACAATATTTGTGCTATTTATTTACTCATATACCTAATCGGATTTCTATTACTACTGATATTGGTAGAAGTAATATTGACTGTGATTATCTAACTGTTTCAAGTCATTGGATAGATGAGGACTGGACAATGCAAAAACGTATAATTGCGTATAGAATAATTAATTAACGTCACACAAGTAAGTTATAGCTAACACTGTTTTAGATATTTGTAGATATTTTTGGTTTAGCGATAAAATAATGGAAATTTCTATGGATAATGCTAGTAACACTAGTGCTATAGGCATGCCTACAAAAACACTAAATCCTGCATTTAGTAATATTTTCCATGTTAGATGTATTTGTCATATTTATCATTTAATTGCCGGTGATGGTATGCGAATTTTAAACATAGAAATTGAAAAGGTTCGAATGGCTCTTAATTGGCTTTTTTATTCAAACCGTAGAACTAGACTTAGAGAGTATTTCAAAAAATGTGATGAATATGGCCTTAGAGAAAGAAAGGTTCCTAAACCTTGCCCGACTAGATGGAATTGTATGTACGAAAGTTTAGTAGTTGCATATGAATATAGAAACCCAATTAATGCAATGTTTAATTCTCGGGTAGGTGGTGAGGATGATGATGAAATGCTTACTACCCAAGATTGTACGAATGTTAAAATTCTTTTAGATTTTTTAGAACATTTTCAAGTTGCTACAAATGCATTTTCTGGGCAATATTATCCTACTATTTCAAACTGTTTAGTTTATATTGCCGCACTAGCTGATTTGTTTGTTGAATTTGGTGAGGTGGGGATATTTATGAACTTGCTATAAATGAAATGAAACAAAAATTTAAAAAATATTTTTTCCCTATCCCTCCTATTTTTGGTGTTGCTGCAATGTTAAATCCTACAATGAAATTGGGAGGTCCTCATTTTTGGTATTCAAATATTTATAAGGCTTTAGATCTTTCAAAAGAAGAAGTTGCTACACTTGCAGATGAAAAAGCATCAATTAAAATTAATGCTCAAATATTTTATAATGCTTATCAAGTTGCCTTAGAGCATGCTAGGTCAAATATTCCAACCCCTACTTCGTCTAGCTCACAATCGTCTAAAAGAGCTGCGGGCTTAACATCTCTTAAATTTTGGACGGAGTTCCGGGGTTCTCAAGGTGATAATTATGATGAAACTTCACATCTAAATGAGCTTCAAGTTTACTTATCTCAGGGACTTGAAAAGGAGAATCCAGACGGCTCTTTCGATCTTTTGGAATGGTGGAAGTCAAGGGAAAAATATTTTCCGGTTCTTGCAAGGATGGCTCGGGATGTTTTATCAATTCAAGCTTCAACTATTGCATCGAAAAGCGCTTTCAGTCAAGAAAGACTACAAATAGGTGATCATAGAGCGGTGATGAGGGATAGCTTGGAAAAATCGGTACTTTTTAGAGATTGGATCCGCGCGAAAAGAAGAAACTTTGGAATTGCAGAATCACAACCGGCGATAGATGAAACTTATGAAGAAATGATAGCGGAACTTTTGAAGGATTCGGCTTCGCCCGGAAGTGGTGATGAACAAGCTTCGTTTCCACCACCACTGACACAACCTCCTCCCAACCTTGACGGATTTATGAGATTTGTTAGAGATACAATGTAGATTATGATGTAACTTGTACATTGGCACATCTTCTTTTAGTGTTTTTTTTCCTTTTAATGGTGGTATTAGTACCTTGTTGTGATCATTCCATTAGGGGAAGGAAGACTAAGAAAGATATGCCATTTTGGGTAATAAAAATTATAAGACATATTCTTGAATACTTTTTTTCTCAATATTTCTTTGTCTTTACTTCGAATTATTTATAAGCTACAATATATATATATATATATATATATATATATATATATATATATATATAACATACAATATATACTACAAGAAAATATATACGAGAATATATATTCATAACATACAACCTAATCTACAAGAAAATATATAAGTAATAACATATATACATAATATACAATATATATAAGAGAATATATATACATTATACATAAGAGATACAATATATATACTATGACAGAATATATAACTATATACATTGTAATATATATACATAATCTACAATATATATACTACATAAAGATGTATAAGAGAATATATATACATAACATACAATATATACTACAAGAAAATATATATATATATATGCATAATATACAATATATACTAATTGCTACAACACAATATACTAATTAGTAGTACCACCATTGGCACATCTTCTTTTAGTTTTTTTTTCCTTTATATGGTGGTATTAGTACCTTGTTGTGCTCATTACATTGGACGAAGGAAGACTAAGAAAGATATGCCATTTCGGGTAATAATATATACATAATATACAATATATACTAATTACTACAACACAACACAATATACAATGAAATATATATTATATATACTACTAGATATACTATATAAAAATATATTATATACTATACTAATAACTAATATACAAGATATTGCCATAAAACAAAAAGCCCGCTAGGCCCGCCAGGCCCGGCACGCTAAGCCCAGGACCACTATGGGCTTAGGCCCGTCACGGGGTGGTCTCACCCGCCAGGACCACCAGAGCCCAGGACCACGAAGCCCGGGACCGCGAAGACCCGGGACCGCCAGGCCCGTGCCAAAATACACCTTTAGCTGTGCCTAGTCATAAAGTGCAGCTTCAGGCATAATAAGTGCCACTATTCTTATGTTGGGGTTTGTTGGTGGATCCCCAATGTTTCCAATGACGTTGTCTGCGTCATCCATGTCAAATTCGAGCTGTTGTGATTGTTGGATTCTCTTATTGGCACGGTTCAATGCCTTGAATGTTTTCTCAGGGTCTGAGAGTCCTTCTAGTAGTTCTACAGTCCTCGAAGAATTTCAAGGCATACACGTGAATTCCACAAGAGTTCAAATAATAGAATTTCAATGAAAAAAATGGGTATAGAGAAAACTGAATACACTAAGAATTTTTGCACTTCATTCAATTGTAATTGATAATATCGTTAATTCCCCGGCAACGACGCCAAAATTTGATAACGCCAAATTATGCCTTATAAAAAGACACGCGGACATTACAAATATAGTCTGAGTATTTATGCCCAGAGTCGAACCCATATGGAATTAACCTATCAATTACTTTCTTTAGATGGACCCAATTCTATGGAATAAACTTCCCAAAACTTTATAAATCACAATTGATGGTGTAACTAATAACTAAGACTGAAAGTAAATAGACAGCTGAAAACTAACTATGCTTGAGTTGTATACAATTATGAGAAGGTTCTAAGGCTATTATTTCCCCTATTGATAGAGTCCCTTCCGATTATGTTTCATATAATTTCACCAACACATATCTATCAATTATGAGCACTCTATTTACCGTAAATCTCTCCCGAGTAATCACAATAATTTACTAGATGCGCTCTTCCGAGTTACTCTACCTGGCTTTATTTATTACGACTCACTTTATATTGTATCCAAGGCTTCATTATCCCTAATCATTCCTTTAAACCCGCAGTTATATATCCCTCTTATACTTTGGGAGTGATGCTGACCAACAACTACCTAAATATGCACTCTCTCCCAAGTTATGCACAATAAATAAGCACAACTAATTGATGATCGTGTCAATGAACAATAACAAGTACGTAGTTGAACAAATAGAGATAAACTGGCAATCTATATTAACATAATCAAGAAGTTCATCATTCAATAGGTTCCACCAAAACCCTAGATAAAGGATTTATCTACTCATAACAAAGTAAGAGAAAACTACTAAATTGTTCATAATGTAAAAATTGCAAGAAAATAAAGAGATAAAGAACTTTAATGTTTTGGGTGATCTCTCACACTTGTTCCTCCTCCAAAAGTAATATAAAAAACAAGCGTAAACTATCTTGGGCAAGTTTCTATAGCTTATAAGGGTTTTACAAAAATTTTCCCGAATTGACACTTTGCCCCCACATTTTTAGGTTCGTGAACAGTTCACCGTGGCCGCAGCGTGGATCGTGGTCGACCGGGTGAACAGTGCCCAGTCTATTTTTGTGTTTTATCTCCTCGCAGTCCACCGCGGTCGCGGTGGACTTTTGCCCAGGTCATTTTCTTTTGCTTCTTTGTGTTCGGGTACTTCTTGAGTTGGTGTTTTCTTCACATCGTCGCCTCCAAAAACTTCGTGTTACTCCTTCACATATAATGTTTCTAGCGAAACCAAAGAGCAATATTTAAAGTATTGTATTGGAAATTTACCTCATAAAACAACAACAAAGCATGGACAATTAAAATGTAAATATCAACTATATAGCCTACTATCAATCATTCTCTCTTTTATTGTATTTAGGTCCTCATCAATGGAGTTGTTTGACTGTTTGAGAATTGATAGTTATCCGTCTGGCATTCATAATTTTATTAGAGGCTAGCCTTCAAATGAAAGGGAACAAATTGCTAGTTAAATTATCTTCGTAGATTTTATCTCCTACACTTCTCACGTTGCTTCGAAGGGGAGCCTTGGCGTAACTGATAAACTTGTTGCCATATGACCAGAAGGTCACGAGCTTGAGCCATGAAAATAAGCTCCTACAGAAATGCAATATGAGGCTGCGTATGATAAACCTTTGTAGTCCAATTCTTCTCCGGACCCCGCGCATAATGGATGCTCAGTGCACTAGGTTGCCCTTAGTTCTCACATTGCTTCGTTTGATTGAATTTTGGAAGGAAAATAAAGAATAGCAGAGAGAAAATAAGAAAATGATGTAATTAAATCCCTTAATTTAAGGCACTAATAATGGATTGTAGATAATTTATTGGTATCCTTGTTTAGAACGGATAATATATAATATTAGGATAATTTTAGTAAATAATTTTTAAATATTGTATAGGAAGAAAAAAAAGTCCCTTCTTCAAAACTTTGACTGCCACCTGACCCACAATTATACATTACAATTTATAGCCAAATACAAATAAAATTTGCTAACTCTTAAAATTATGTTTGCATCGCCCCTCCCTCCTAGCCATTGAGAGCAAAAAATCAATGCGCCCATTCTTCCTCTTTTTCTTCTTTCAACTTATTTTGTCCACTATAGCTTCACCTCTCCTCCACTCTTCATTATTTGTCCCAATTCCTTATTGTCATAACTCCACCACCTTGACCCATCATATCTATTTCGTCACTACAAAACTATCCTCCATATTTTAGTCACTCACAATCTCACAGCCATGGAAGAAAGGTCCTTCCTTTCACAAAAAACTAGTCAATCTATTTTCAATAATTAGTGAAACACCATAGTCTATACTCAATATATGCTCCCTAAGTATGCAATGAGTTTATATTAATTATCCATTATACACTCACGATACAATCGAGGTACTTCTTATACCATTAAACCATCATTACTTGTATACAATATATAAGCAATGAATATATATTGTATAACAACAACAACAACTACCCAGTAAAATCGCACATAGTGGGGTTTGGGGAGACTAATGTGTATGCAGACCTAACCCCTGCCTTGATAGGGTAGAGAGGCTGTTTCCGATAGACCCTCAGCTCAGAAAGATAAAAGTAAAGTAATAAAAAACAAGAGGAGAGAAATCATTAGTAACTCCAGTGGAAATCGTAATGACAACAGAAACATAAAAATCAAAAAATGAATAACATGCAATAACAGAAACCATAATCTATGGCCCGAGACTAAAACAAACTACAAGAATAGTGTGGGTCAAACATAGACTGCAATCCATCTAAGACCAACCCTAATCCAACCCCGCCTCCCCCTGTAATGAAGTAAGGATAGCATTACTACGCCTATCCTACCACCCTAATGCTTGACCTCTAGGCCTTCCTATCAATAGCTATGTCCTTGGAAATATGCAGTCGTGCCATATCCTACCTGATCACCTCTCCCCAATACTTCTTAGGTCTCCCTCTACCTCTTCTCTCACCCACCACGGCCAACCACTCACACCTCCTCACCGGTTCATCGAAGCTTCTCCTCTGCACGTGGCTGAACCATCTGAGCCTCACTTCCCTCATCTTATCATCCACATAGCAGAAGCCCACATTCTTCCAAATATCTTCATTCTTAGTCTTGTGTATCCTAGTGTGCCCACACATCCACCTCAACATCCGCATCTCTACTAATTGTATCCTCTGGATATGGGAGTTCTTAACCGGCCAACACTCTGCTCCATGCAACATGACTGGTCTAACTACAACTCTATAAAACTTACCTTTGAGTATCAGTGGCACTTCCTTGTCACACAAGACTCCATATGCAAGCCTCCATTTCATCCAACCCGCCCATATGCGGTAAGTGACGTCCTCTTCGATCTCTTTGTCCCCATGAATCATCAACCCAAGGAACTTGAAGCTATCTCTCTTGGGATGACATGTGGCCCAAGCCTCATGTCTCCGCCTACATCCCTTAACTCAACGCTAAACTGGCATTCCAGGTACTCTGTCTTAGACCTGCTCAATTTGAAACCCTTAGACTCGAGAGTCTGTCTCAAAAACTCCAATCTCTTGTTAACATCGACCCTTATCTCGTCAGTTAGAACTATGTCGTCAACAAATAACATACACCATGTTACCTCCCCTTGAATATGGTGTGTCAAACCATTCATCACCAAGGAAAATAAGAATGGGTTAAGCGATGAGCCTTGATGTAATCCCATAACAATCGGGAAATGCTCCGAGTCACTTTCCACCATCCAACCTTAGTTTTAGATCCATCATACATGTCCTTGATTGCTCGTATGTAGGCTACCGGCACGCCCTTCACCTCAAGACATCTCCAGAGCACCTCCCTAGGAACCTTGCCATACGCTTTCTCCCAGTCAATAAACACCATGTGCAGATCATTCTTCTTATCCCTGTACTGTTCCACCAACCTACTAATAAGGTGGATAGCTTCCGTAGTGGAGCGGCTCGGTATGAATCCAAACTGATTGTCGGATATAGACGTTGTCTTCCTCTCCCTAACTTCTTCTCCTCCACATTACCTTGGACTGTGTCATTCCACCACCAGTCTCTTTGGTGCCTGCTAGAAAAACCCTTCGATACACCTAGCACCTCTCTCGCCGCCTCCCTTACATAGTTCGCCATCGTCGACCAAGTAGTTCTCGCGTCTTCACTACTCCTCCAAGCTCCCATAGCGGATAACCTCCCCTCCAACTCCTCGGCTTTATCCTTGGTTAAAGCTCCCCATCTAATCCTTAGTCACCCACGAGTATACCTCCTCTTCCTCTTCATCATAATGCCGATGTCCATCACTAGGAGCCTATGTTGAGTCGTGAGGGTCTCTCCCGGGATAACCTTGCAATCCTTGCACAACCCTCTATCACACCTTCTGAGGAGAAGGTAATCGATCTGAGTCTTCACCGTCGAACTCTGAAAAGTAATCAGATGCTCCTCCCTCTTCGGAAAAGTCAAGTTCACAATCACCAAATCGAAAGCCTTAGCAAATTATAACAGCGAAGTACCTCCTCCAATCTTCTCCCCAAAGCCAAAGCCACCATGCACCTCGCCATAAATACCAGTAGCTACCCCAGTATGGCCATTAAAATTCCCTCTAATAAATAAGCTTTCAGTAGGTGGAATACTACGCACAATCTCGTCCAAGCCCTCCCAAAAGTGCCTCTTAACCTCCTCATCCAGGTCCGTTTGTGGAGCATAAACGCTAACGACATTGAGGGTGAACACACCATTCACCAACTTAATAAATATTAGCCTATCATTTACCCACCTAGCCTCAACCACAGACTCTCTAAGGTCCCTATCCACCAAGATAACAGCTCCATTCTTAACCCGCACGACTCCAGAGTACCACAACTTATACCCATCTGTATTCCCTGCTTTCGACCCTGCCCACCTAGTCTCCTGGACACAAGCTATATTAATCTTTCTCTTCATATCTTGCTTGAGTTGTATTTCAGTCCAGAGTTTTCTCCCTCTTTTTGTTCTATTCAATAATATTTGCTCCAATTATTGTTGAGTTTCCACGACCTCTCTTGTCAGCAACTTTATTGTTCTCTTTGATTCTCAACCGAACAATGAGATCTTCAAGGGAAATCTCCTTGCGTTTGTGTTTCAAATAATTTTTGAAGCCCTTCCATATTGGAGGCAACTTCTCAACCATTTCTGCTACTTGGAATGCTTCATTGATGACAATACCTTCAATGGGAATTTGGTTAGTAAACATAATAAAATTAGTACTACTAACTCTATTATTAATTTTACTTATACCTTCAGCAAGTAGATCAGAATGATCATTTGCAGTTCCTGGACTTGGTCAATAACAGACTTGCTATCTACCATTTTGTAGTTAAAAAACTTTGCAGCAACAAACTTCTTCAACACAACATCTTCAATTTTGTATTTTTTTCAAGCACAACCACAGTTCTTTTGACGTTTCTACGCCACTATAGACGTTATACAAAGCATACTCCAACCCTCTTAGAATATAATTCTTGCACAAAAAATCTGAGTGCTTCCATGCCTCAATCAAGAGTAAGCATTCAGTTTCTGGTGTTTCATCGGACATCACAGAAATATCTTTCTTGATCAACTAATGGAGACTTAGAGTAGTCAAGTATAAGAACATCTTTTGCTGCAAGCTCCTGAAATCAGTCCCGAAATTTTTTTCGAGTTTCTCTGTTGGTGACAATGCTGTTGGTGTTGTTCGGCTCATTGAGGCATTGACAGTTACCATCGGAACATCTTGGTTTCCATTGTCATTCGTCATTTCTGTAAAATAATGACACAAACGTTAAAATCACATAGATTTTAATCTTAAATAGAGTACAAAACCACAAAGGTTTTACTCTCCAAAAATAGTGAGTATAACACAAATATGGAAAATATGTTAAATTCCCTAAGCTTGTTAGAAAGCTGTAATTTGTAACTAAATCTGAAAAAACAAAGAAGAATAATGTATAAATAGAAAATGTAAAGAAGCAAAAACCAATTCGAGCCCATTGAATTCACAGTGTTTCCTTAAGGAATTTAGTCCCCTCCTAGTACCCAAGGTCATGAATTATTTCCTCCCAGGATAGAACGAATTACACATTGGTGTAGTGGCACTCCAAACTCTAGTGTTTCAGCGAACACAAAGTTTGATAGAAAATCACACTTACTGTTGCTCTGTTTGATGTTAATATTATGCAAAAGAAGAAGGAGAAATTCAAAAAACCGTATGGAAATTCTGAGCAGAATAGACTTGTATTTATAGTCAAAGTTGGGCTGAAATCTGAAGGAGCACAGCTCTTTAGAATGACTGCTTTTGCAAAGCGGCCATAGCATTAACGCCATAACACAAATATCTATTTACTCAACAATAAAGAAGAAAAATTGAAGAGGGAGTTTAATTTTCAGTTACAAAACTAAAAAATGGATTAGATAATATATTAATATTTATTTTAATATTAATATTTGTGAGCACGTGGTTTTTGCTCTGAATTATTCTTAGAAATTCAAACAAAATAATTTTTTCCTTCGTTATTTTACAATTTTGTAAATTTTGTGTCAATTGTTTTCATTTTATCATACATGTTAACGAAAAATATAAAAATACTACTTGATATTTTCTTTATTTGGGCTTTAAATCCATATTTTAGTTTAATTAGTAGTTCAATGGGTTTTCAAATAAAATGTCAATTTTAGGGATTAATAAGTGTAATTTTAGGAAATAAATTAGGTCTTTAATTTTCTATTTTTTTTTTATAAAATGAAAACAGAAAGAGGGAATTTAGAAAAAAAGGGAACTAAAAGAGAAGCAAAGGTTAACGAAGAGAAGAGAATTGGGCCTTTTGCCACAGCCCAAAAGACTTTTAATCCAAACGACCAACCCAAATCGGCCGACACCCCATGCCCATTGTTGAAAAACGTTCTCAAATCGCTAAAACTAAACGTGTGCTCATCTTTGTAGGTTTTGATAAATGACAAACCGACGCGCATGGAACATTGACATATGCCGAAGTCCAAGCACAAGAGAAACAAAGAACAAGATCAAGTAAAGCAACGAAGATATACATGAGTCGTTTTTATTGTGATCTTGATCCAACAATAGATTCAAGTCTTGGCTTCTCTCGTAAAATCATTTTCATCATACCATGCATCTTTGTTTTAAAACAAAAATGATTTTCAAACACATTCATTTTAGCCAAAATGAATTATAAACATGTCATTCAAATCTGGACAGAAATAATCGATTATGCTTTTCTATAATCGATTATGTTAAGACAGTGTAAACCGGAATTTATAAAACAGCAAAATAATCGATTATGTCTTTTTAATCGATTATGTTAAGACAATGTAAACCGGAATTTACAAAACAGCAAAATAATCGATTATCCTATATAGCATAATCGATTATTCATTGACCGTTGCCAAAGTATTTTTAAACGCTGAAAGATAATCGATTATGCACAAGGAAATAATCGATTATGCTTGCATAAAATCAGCGTCTGATTTTTGAACGTTATCAGGTAATCGATTATGCAATTTGAATAATCGATTATTCTAGCTTAAAATCTGCATATGATTTTTGAACGATTTGCAGATAATCGATTATGCAAATCAGATAATCGATTATTCTAGCACAAAATTAGCAATTAGTGATTGACAATTAAGCAACGGTCTTTGGGTCTTTGAGGACTATAAATACACCTCAAAACCACTCTTTTAAGCACAACAACTGATTACAATTCTTGCTTAAGCTTACATACTTTCATATCAATCATTTCATATTCATTTCATTGTTTTTGAGAGCCAAATTCTTGACGAAGTTGTTGTGTTCTTGAGCATATTAATTTTACTCACATCTACTCTATAAGAGAGTCTTGTCTTGAGTGCTAAGTGTTTGCATACACTTGAAGGGAAGTTCTAATCCCTTGTTGTAAGAAGGAAAGTTAAGTTCCTTGACTTGAAGTCTTGAGGTGAGGTATCCTCGAGCAAGTTGAAGTCTTGTAGAGTGTATATCTACGAGCAAGCGTAACGGTTTGTTAGGCACCCGTAAGCTTAACGGAGTTAGTGTAAAACTCGAGAGAGTCTCTCGGGGACTGGACTAACCACACGTTGTGGTGAACCAATATAAATTCGGTGTGTTCTCTCCTTTGTACTTTAATTACTGCACTTACTTTATTCCTGCAATTTTAATTCCGTAAATTTGTCTTGATTTTTATTAAAACGCTATTCATCCCCCCTCTAGCGTTAAGCGTATATTCTAACAATTGGTATCAGAGCCTAACTCTCTGAAAGACTTAACAGTTTGAGAGAAACAATCCATGGCTTCTACTCGTAACGTTTATACAGGACTAGGTGAAGGACAATGCTTCACAAGGCTACCACTCTTCGATGGCACCAATTACACTTATTGGAAGGAGAGGATGAGAATATTCATCCAATCAAATAATTTTATATTGTGGAAAATTATAAAGGATGGAGAGCAAATACCAACCAAAAAGGTTGAAAATGAAATGGTTCCTAAATCCGAAGATGAATACGATGCGGACGATATCAGAAAAGTGGAGAACAACGCTAAAGCCATCAACATGATGTACTGTGCTGTAAACCCCGATGATTATAGGAAAATATCATGTTGCACAACGGCCAAGCAAATGTGGGATAAATTGGAAATCACCTACGAAGGTACGGACCAGGTAAGAGAAGCTAAAATAGATTTTCTAACCCATGAATATGAACTTTTTCATATGAAGGAAAACGAGAAGATAGATGATATGTTCAAACGATTTTCAAAAATCGTTAATGATCTTCATGCTCTTAAGAAGACCTTCACGGATAGGGAACTTGTCCGTAAAATTCTTCGAAGTCTCACTCCGGAATGGCGCTCCAAAGCCGACGCTATTCAAGAGTCAATCGGCATCACAAATGTCACAATCGACGGGCTTAGAGGTAATCTCAAAACCTATGAATCTACTATTCTTAACCCTCCCTTGGATGATCTAAGGAAACGAAGAATCGCTCTTAAAGCAAGCACGGCTCAACCTCAAAATGATGAGGATTCAAGCAACGAAGATAACGAGTTCGGACTCGTTATTAAGAAATTTCACAAGTTCATGCGAAAGGAGTATGAACAAAAAGGTAAGCGACAAGGAGACCAATTAAAGTGCTATGGATGCGGAGAAATCGAGCATATCAAACAAAATTGTCCAAATACCAAAAAGGAGAAGAAACCCGTCAAGAAACAAAGAGCATACATCTCTTGGGGAGGCGACTCCGGAGACGAATCAAGTGATGGAGAAGGAAACGAGACCACAAACTTGTGTCTTATGGCACACGAAGAATCTCAAAATGAGGTATGTACTACTTCTAAGAACTACTTCACTTTAGAAGAAATGCAAGATGCTTTTGACGAATTGTATAAAGAGTTTATTAGCGCTTCTAAATCCATAAAAGATTTAAGAAAACAAATTTCTTCAAAAGAAAAGGATTTTGAGAAACTAACTCTTGAAAATGAGAAATTAAAAGAGGAAAACAAGTTTTACGGCAAAAGAAGCGCCGATAAACCCAAAAGCTCAAACAATGGTTGTACATCTTGCAAATCTCTAAAAGATGAAGTAGAAAAACTCAAGAGCACCTTGAATAAATTCAACTCCTCTCACAAAAATCTCAATGAGGTTCTTATAAACTTGAAATCTACTAAACATGGAATAGGTTTCAAAAATGTGCCTAACAAAAAGGATGAGACCATTCCTAAACAACCTAGAATTAACAATCCTAGGACCACTATACATCCTAGAACGAGCACTAGAAGAAATGTAGAACAATTTAGAACACCTAGAAAAGATATTCAAAAATTGCAACCTAGAAATAATAATCCTAGAATCGTTATGCATCCTAGAATAAACACTAGGAGAAATGTTGAGCAATTTAGAACACCTAGAACAGATTTTCGAAAATTACATCAAAACTATATTCCAAAAAATAGGGTGAATGAATTTAGATCCCCAAATTATTATCATCCTAGAAGAATGCACAATCCGAATGTCATTTGTCATTATTGCAATAAAATTGGACATATTGCTCCCGCATGCTTCACTAAACATAGACATTTCACTGCAGGTCAATCACACCACTATTTTGCACCTAACACACAAGGACCCAAAATGGCTTGGGTACCAAAATCTCATTAATTTGTTTTGTAGGTGTGTTTGAAGGGATCAAGTGTACTTTGGTACCTTGATAGTGGATGCTCCAAACATATGACCAGGGATGCATCAAAATTCCTTCAACTAAAACCCACGGAAGGAGGAAATGTTATTTTTGGAGACAATAACAAAGGAAAGATTATCGGCATTGGCTCGGTCGGTAAGGACGAATCCTCCTCCATTAAGCATATTTTGCTAGTTAAAGGTCTTAAACATAATCTCTCGAGCATAAGTCAATTATGTGACAAGGGAAATCTTGTATTGTTTGACTCCGAAGAATGCTTAGTTATCCGTCGTAGTGATTTTAAAGTTATTCTTCGTGGTATTAGAATGGATAAATCTATATGGTTGATCTTGAAAATTCTTCATCAAGTTTTGTGAATTGCCTTTTGAGTAAAGAAGACGACATGTGGTTATGGCATCGTAGAGTAGCTCATGTCAACATGAATCTTTTAAACAAATTAGTTTCTCAAGATTTAGTAATCGGTCTTCCAAAACTAAAATTTGAAAAAGATTCTATTTGTGATTCATGCCAAAAAGGGAAACAAATAAAAGCCTCTTTTAAATCTAAAAATGTTGTTTCAACCACTAGACCTTTACAACTTCTTCACATGGATCTTTTTGGACCATCTCGTGTTGAAAGTCTTGGTGGAAATCTTTATGCTTTTGTAATTGTTGATGACTACTCTAGATTCACATGGACGATATTTCTTGCTCATAAAAGTGATGCCTTTCAAGCTTTTAAAAGTTTTCTTAAACGTGTTCAAAATGAAAAGAACACAACCGTCACTTCCATAAGAAGTGATCATGGGGGAGAGTTCGATCATAATCTCTTCGGGGATTTTTGTGACGAACTCGGTATTGAACATACCTTTTCGGCTCCACGTACACCACAACAAAATGGAGTGGTGGAACGTAAAAATCTATGTCTCGAAGAGATGGCTAGAACCATGCTCGATGAGGCTAAGATTTCCAAAAAGTTTTGGGCGGATGCCGTGAGTACCGCAAGCTATGTTTTAAACAGAGCTGTCATAAGACCGATACTCATGAAAACTCCCTATGAACTCTATATGGGAAGGAAACCAAATATTTCCCATCTTAGAGTCTTCGGTTGTAAATGTTTCATTCACAACAACGGAAAAGATAACTTGGGAAAATTTGACGCGAAATCTGATGAAGGAATTTTTCTTGGTTACTCATCGAGTAGCAAAGCATATAGAGTTTTCAATAATCGAACCAAAACTGTTGAGGAATCTCCTCATGTAGTATTTTGTGAAAATGATGCTCGCTTGGCGAGAAAGGATTTTTGTGATCATCTTGAAGATTCTCTAAACAAGATAAGTCTTCAAGACAAGGTGCAAAAGGAGAATCCAAAGGAAGTTCAAGATGAAGCTGTGGAACAATCATCGGAAGAAGAACCATCACAAGAGGAAGAATCGATGATGCCTAAGGCTTGGAGGACGTCTAAAGATCATCCTCTCGACAAGGTAATTGGCAACATCGAGAAAGGGGTAAGTACTCAAAACCTTCTTAAAGACACTGTAGGACATATGGCTTTTGATTCACAAATAGAACCTACAACCATTTCCGAAGCAATTGGGGATGAGCATTGGACCTTGGCAATGCAAGAGGAGCTTAACCAATTCAAACGTAATGATGTTTGGGAATTGGTGCCAAGACCCGATAATCAAATCATAATTGGTACGAAATGGGTTTTTCGAAATAAATTAGATGAAAACGGTATAATCACTAGAAACAAAGCTAGGCTTGTAGCTAAAGGATATAATCAAGAAGAAGGAATTGATTATGAAGAAACTTATGCACCCGTAGCACGGCTAGAAGCTATTCGTCTATTACTTGCTTTTGCCTCTTCTATGAATTTTAATTTATATCAAATGGATGTAAAGAGTGCCTTCCTAAATGGGTTTATTCAAGAGGAAGTATATGTTGAACAACCCCCGGGTTTTGAAGACTTTAAATCTCCCGATCATGTCTTCAAACTTAAGAAAGCCCTCTATGGTCTTAAACAAGCTCCCCGAGCTTGGTATGAACGCTTAAGCAAATTTCTTTTGGACAATGAGTTCATTAGGGGGAAAGTTGACACTACACTCTTTATTAAGAACAAAAACAATGACATCTTATTAGTTCAAATATATGTAGATGATATTATTTTTGGTGCTACTAACAATTCTTTGTGCAAGGGATTCTCTGAATTAATGACAAGTGAATTTGAAATGTCAATGATGGGTGAGCTAAACTTCTTCTTGGGGCTGCAAGTGAAACAAATGAAAGAGGGAACTTTCATTTGCCAATCTAAATATTGCAAGGAGTTGCTAAATAGTTTCGAAATGAGCAACGCCAAAGCAATGGCAACTCCAATGAGTACATCCGACCATCTTGACAAAGATGAGAAAGAAAGGAAGTAGACACAAAGAAGTATTGAGGTATGATCGGATCCCTTCTTTATCTTACTGCAAGTAGACCGGACATCATGTTTAGCGTGTGTTTATGCGCTCGATATCAATCATGTCCGAAGGAGTCGCACCTAACTGCGGTAAAACGGATAATGAAGTATCTCGTTGGAACTATAAATGTGGGACTATGGTATCCCAAAGGTTCTTCATGCCAACTTGTTGGCTATTCCGATTCCGATTTTGCGGGTTGCAAATTGGACCGCAAGAGCACTAGTGGCACTTGACATTTTCTCGGTAGCTCTCTAGTTTCTTGGTTTAGCAAGAAACAAGTAAGTGTTGCGTTATCCACAACCGAGACTGAATATGTAGCCGCGGGGAGCTGTTGTGCTCAAATCCTTTGGATGAAAACAACTCTCGGATTATGGTCTTAGTATCAATCATATCCCTCTTCGATATGATAATACTAGCGCCATAAGCTTGACGAAGAACCCTGTTCTTCACTCAAGAACGAAACACATAGAAATTAGGCACCACTTCATAAGAGATCACGTTCTCAAAGGTGATGTCGAAATTGAGTTTGTTGAAACCAAGTATCAATTGGCCGACATCTTCACAAAGCCTTTAGAGAAAGAGTCCTTTTTCCGAATTTGTAATGAACTCGGAATACTTGACTCCACATTGATCTAATACATGCATTGCATTTTTTCTGTTAACGATTACTAACTTGAGCGTCGGAGGCGCCTAATTCTTTTTTGCAGGTATCGCCCTAAAGACAGGGGGAATTCTCGGGCACTGGTGATAAATAATCGATTTTTCTTAGTCAATAATCGATTATTACTTCTTTATGTTTTCTGACTATTCTGCTGGAAAAATAAAATAATCGATTATACAACTACTACAATTGATTATCTAACAATCTCGGCTTTGCAGGAATTTGGCGATCATATATAAAAATCGATTATCAATGTTACTAATCGATTATGTTGAGGTTCAGTTTCAGGTGTTAAGCCACTGTGTAACAATAATCGATTATTGAAAACTGCATAATCGATTATCTTAACATTCTGTTTGTCAAATGACTAGTGAACATATAGAATAATCGATTATCTATTTATCGCAATCGATTATTAACTAATTCTGTTTTGCAGGTCTAAGCCAAAGATTAAAATAATCGATTATCGGCAACCTCGTAATCGATTTTCCTTTACCGCTTCGACTTCGTCGGATAGTACATTTCCTGACATAATCGATTATCTCAAAATGATAATCGATTATTCTCTGAATCTGTTTTCAGACTGGGTCATCAAAATCGATTATCTGACCAACAAAATCGATTATCAACGTTCACTTTTTCAAACTTCTTACCGTTTTTTGACCGTTTGGGACTTAAAATCTGAAGTTATTGTATAATTAAATGCCTTCATCTCCTTCACTCTATAAATAGGTGCTTCCACCCTTCAAATTCTTCACTCCAACATCACTCCTAACTCCTAATATTCTTCCAAAGTCTTCAAAAATTTCTGCAAAGGCTCTCAATTTTTTCAAATGACGGGCAAGAATTCTAAACGCGCTCGTTCCGGCAAAAATATTGCCTCCTCTTCCATTGCTCCTCCACCCGTTCACTGCTATAAAGACGGATCTTATTTACAGTTCGACAGTGAAGCCGAACTTATTCGTTTCGTCGAAAAATTTGAAAATCGAGAAATCCTTCCTCCTCGACTCTCCACTGATCGATTCCTTAGCCACATCGCCCCTCCATCCACAGCAAATATCCTCATGCAAAGTCAACTTCTTGAATTCATATATCTTCAATCCCCTTACATTCACCCTTCTCTAATTCGTGCCTTCTATTCTAATCTCGGGAAGGACGAAGATGGTGAACTTGTCTCGAGCATCAATGGAGTTCCAATTCTTTTAAATGAGAAAAATATGCAAGTCCTAACTAAACTTCCACGAAATGGGGAAGACATTTCCCTCTACACTAGGGAAGAAGGTATTTTATTTGATGAACAACTTCTTTTTAACCAAATTGGCATTGGCGAATTTATTGCAAGTCCGGAGCAGCGTCGCACAACCATTACGCACATGCTCCCGGAATATCGTCTAATCTTTTATTTCATAACCCGCGTTCTAAAACCGCGCAAATTCAATCATACGACTCTCTCTCATGAGGATTCAAAACTCTTGCACGCAATTATCACCGGGGCTCGCATCAATTGGTGCCAGTTCGTCATGACTCACATGTATGATGCAATTGGGGACGATAAGCCACTCCCCTATGCTTTTGTCATAATGGCTCTTTTTCAAGCCTCCGGTATCGACACCTCCGCCGGTCCTCATAAAAAGGCAACAAAACATTGGAAAATTCAAGAATCTTCATTTTCCAATATCGGTGAACATCCGGCTCCTCCTCCAACTGAAAGACGTCGTCCTCAGGCCCCGTCCGTTGCTACCCTCCAAACCATTTCTGAGCAACTTGACTCTTTGTCCACGTCCATGACTCGTATTGATAGGAATGTCACCCGATTATCCCACGAGCTTCATGGATATTTTGACCACGTCCGCTATCCCTATGCCCAAGGTGCCCTTCCGGAAGAAGTGCCAGATTCCGAGGCAGATGTTAATGTTGACAATGAATAATGTCTTGTCTATTTTTTTCTTGCTTCCATTATGTCTCGTTTGAATAATATTTTGTCTATCTTTCTTGCTTTATTATGTATTTTCAATATTGCTTCCTCAATAAAAGGTTATTTATTTTTGCTAATGTCAAAAGGGGGAAGAATAAGGGCTATGCACACTAATACATATTGGCATAAATTGAGGGGGAACTCATAAATTGAGGGGGAACTCATTCACATATCTATATACTTGTCTTGGATTGTCATTATCGATTATTTAATATGCATATCCCGATATTGGTTTGCCATTATCAAAAAGGGGGAAATTGTTGAAACACATTCTCAAATCGCTAAAACTAAACGTGTGTTCATCTTTGTAGGTTTTGATAAATGACAAACCGACGCGCATGGAACATTGACATATGCCGAAGTCCAAGCACAAGAGAAACAAAGAACAAGATCAAGTAAAGCAACGAAGATATACATGAGTCGTTTTTATTGTGATCTTGATCCAACAATAGATTCAAGTCTTGGCTTCTCTCGTAAAATCATTTTCATCAAACCATGCATATTTGTTTTAAAACAAAAATGATTTTCAAACACTTTCATTTTAGCCAAAATGAATTTTAAACATGTCTTTCAAATCTGGACAGAAATAATCGATTATGCTTTTCTATAATCGATTATGTTAAGACAGTGTAAACCGGAATTTACAAGACAGCAAAATAATCGATTATGTCTTTTTAATCGATTATGTTAAGACAGTGTAAACCGGAATTTACAAAACAACAAAATAATCGATTATCCTATATAGCATAATCGATTATTCACTGACCGTTGCCAAAGTATTTTTAAACGCTGAAAGATAATCGATTATGCACAAGGCAATAATCGATTATGCTTACATAAAATCAGCGTCTGATTTTTGAACGTTAACAGGTAATCGATTATGCAATTTGAATAATCGATTATTCTAGCTTAAAATCTGCATATGATTTTTGAACGATTTGCAGATAATCGATTATGCAAATTAGATAATCAATTATTCTAGCACAAAATCAGCAATTAGTGATTGGCAATTAAACAACGGTCTTTGGGTCTTTGAGGACTATAAATACACCTCAAAACCACTCTTTTAAGCACAACAACTGATTACAATTCTTGCTTAAGCTTACATACTTTCATATCAATCATTTCATAGTTTTTGAGAGCCAAATTCTTGACGAAGTTGTTGTGTTCTTGAGCGTATTAATTTTACTCACATCTACTCTATAAGAGAGTCTTGTCTTGAGTGCTAAGTGTTTGCATACACTTGAAGGGAAGTTCTAATTCCTTGTTGTAAGAAGGAAAGTTAAGTTCCTTGACTTGAAGTCTTGAGGTGAGGTATCCTCGAGCAAGTTGAAGTCTTGTAGAGTGTATATCTACGAGTAAGTGTAACGGTTTGTTAGGCACCCGCAAGCTTAACGGAGTTAGTGTAAAACTCGAGAGACTCTCTCGGGGACTGGACTAACCACACGTTGTGGTGAACCACTATAAATTCGGTGTGTTCTCTCCTTTCTACTTTAATTACTGCACTTACTTTATTCCTGCAATTTTAATTCCGCAAATTTATCTTGATTTTTATTAAAACGCTATTCACCCCCTTCTAGCGTTAAGCGTATATTTTAACACCCAGAACCCGGCCGATACCCAACTTAATCAAACGATGCCGTTTGATATCAATCAATCCGAGCTGTTTATCACCTCCATCCAACGGCCATGATTCCATTTCAGCAATTTAATAAAATGGTCCGAAAATAATCCCAACTTCAAAACACTGCATCTCCCCCTCGTACACTCCATCTCCAACCTCTGCCTTCTATTCCCACCACCTCTCAGTGGCGGCGCCGACACCATTACCTTAAAAATTGACACCAAAACGTCCCCTCCACCTCCTCTTCATGAATATCCACCTTTTACACTTCAAATCCCACCCAAGAGCCTCAAATCAGTGAAACCTCAGGACGCCGCCATAGGTTCCTCCGCCTCCGCCGCAGCCCAAATCCTACCAAACTCACATCCTAGAGCCACCATTCTTCCCCTCATCTCAAATTCCCGCTTGTTTTCTTTCAAAAGTTTCCGGATCTAGTCGAATCCTAAAGCCAAAATTTTCAGACTTAGCCATTAAAGGTCTTCATAGCCATGCAAGTGTGGCCCTCTGAAGTCACATGAGTGTCCAAGACCAGGTCAACTTCCAAATAACTAACGATTTTAAACTCAAAGCGGTAATGTCTTCTTTTTCTTTCTTAGTTCATGATTAAATGAATCTATGGTTATTCTTCTTCATCTTTTCTCATACCCTTGGTTCAATGAGGTTCGATTAGGTTATCTATTTTTTTTTTGTGTTAGTGTTCTGATTGGTCAAAAAAATGGGTTATTTTATTTCTGATTCAATAGCATGTTTAGTTCTATGCATACGATTGATAATCTATTAAATAAATTGTTTAATTGTGGAAAATTATGGATATTTGTGCATTCTTGCTGATACTTAAGGGCTTCTGGTTGTGTAGTTTATCGACTGGGCTTAATCCATATTCGAAATAGCCCAGTTCAAATTCAGTTTATGCCATTGGGCTTTTGACGCATGGCCTGTCTTAGCTTAGGTACGAACATGGGTTTCAAGGGGAGGCTACATGTGAGGAAGTGAAGCAAAATTTCAGGTGTATTTGGGGAGGGATAGGAGGATCATTTAGGGGGAAATTGAATGAACAAAGGTTCTAGAACCCTCCTAATTCTGCTTATAAAAGGCACCTCATTCTGCCTTAAGTCACAAGTTTTCACCTCTAGTATTCCCCCCAAAACTGTCCTGAAGTGCTCCATATCTGAAATTCAAATTCAAATCAAACTTTCCCTTAGAATTTAACTTCCTTTATACAGAAAAAAAAAAGAAACTGGCTCAAATCCAAAAACAAGAACAAAAATACAGTAAGAAATCAAAAAGAGCTCTGTTCCATTGAGTTAGTAGGCTATTTTTGGAGTTTTCAGTAATGGCAATGCATTTTCATGTTTAAGTTTTGGTGGCTCAGTGATTTGGAGAAATCCCGGTTAATTTTCAAGTGATTTGGGTAGTATCTATTTGGATCTGGTTGGTTTCCGCTGGTGTTTTCTTCATCTGTCATTCGCTCCTGGGCTGTAGTGATGCAACTTTGGCTTTCAAACTGATCTTACTCTTATGTTGCTGCTGGGTTTTAACTTCTAATTGTTGGCTGCTCACTGCTGGCTCCTCCTTCCTTCTACTTTGCTTAATTGCCAGGTACTTGCTTAATCTCCAATGGCCAGCTAAGGAAACTTGTAATCAAAGCTTTTTATTTGAAATGAAAGGCTGATTTGAGTGTTTGAATTGGATTACATTTTAGAATAGCAACATTTGAAACTTAATGAACTAGGACTTCGGTGAATGTAACTGGACTCCTTCCAAAAGGGTCTTTGAAAGTAGGAGTTTGAAATTGGTTTAGTTCTGTTTGAATTATTTCACCTGCTTTAGTTCCAAACTTTGAGGAATCCATAAGTCAGTTAATTTTTCATGTTCCAGCTAATTTGAGTCATTGATCAGTGCTTTTCGTTCACTTGAAGTTTTGAAAGTAGATTGCTAATGAATTAAATATGCCTGTACCGTATATTTCATTTGATTTAGAGTGTCAATTTTCCTTGGTTCATATTGTTCTAGTTCACGTCTCGATTGTCAGACTTGCAATTCTGGGGAACTAATTGATTCAATGGCACAACATCTATACGGAATTTATTTTTGCAGCAATACCTTTCTTTCATTTTAAAGAGCTCCATAAGTAATTGAATGTGCTAATTAGTAATGAATCTGAGGTTTTGAATTAAAGATTCCTCGAATGCTATCAATAGTGGTTTATTAATGATGCTGATTAAATGGGCCTTTTGGAAGCATTTTTTTAGCAAAAAAATCATACTTTCTTTTAGATTGGCTTTTAAATAATAAATTGGGCGCGCATGCCAAACAAAATGCATAAATTGCGGGGCCCCTCTTTAAATGCTTATATTAAAATACATAGAAGTCGGGATGGGCCATTTAACAAATTTTACGGCCTTCCCCAAAATAATAATGTGTTAGACTCTCTAGGCGCGATTTAATTAAATTACTTTGTTAAACTCGGGTGCGCATTGATGCAACCCAGATTCAAATCTCGACGAAGTCAAAATGTGTTGACAACCAAGGGTGCATTGACTACGACATGGTTCAGAATGCGTTTTCCCGATGTCGCAATTCCTTTTAAAATAAATAATGATAAAAGTGGTTTGAAATTAAAGGACACATAAGTTAGCATGTATTAAAATCAGGTTTTTCAACCATTTACAATAATTTAAGCGACCGTGCTAGAATCACGGGATCCGGGGGTGCCTAACACCTTCCCTCGGGTCAACAGAATTCCTTATATAGAATTTCTGGTGCGCAGACTCCAATTGGGAATTTGAAATTTTCCTTAGTTCGGGATTCAAGATAAACCAGTGACTTGGGACACCAAAAGTCAACCTTTCCCAAGTGGCGACTCTAAATAAATAATCTCGATCCGAATAATGTCACTTTAAATGGAAAAACTCCCTTATACATTATCCTTCAGGGTAGGTGTGTAAAAAGGAGGTGTGACAGCTCTGGCGACTCTGCTGGGGATAAGAACCCAGAACGTTTTGTTCAGGGTTCAGAATTCGAGCTTAGGTAAATTGTTGTATTTGGCTATATCTGATTTTCCTTCATGTTTCATGCTTAATGAGCTAAATGTTACCGCTTTGATATTATCTGAACTGTATATAAACTGTGCCGAAACCCTCTCTCTTCACCTCCGCTGATGTGCTTACTGGTTGAGACTCCCTATTCTGTTAGTGTCATACCCTGAAATAAGAAAGAGGCCGGATAAGTTGCAAAGCCGGATGATCTCGCAGGTTATCGGAACGTTGCCCCCTCATTGATTCGAGTTTTCCGCTCGGGTACACAGTCTAGAACACATACCCAGGTTTTGGACCTAGAATAACGTGGCTTCATGCAGGATCCCTAGTAGGAGAGCTTATTTGCATCATGCTGCATTTGACTTAGGGGACTCAACACATGGATTGGGTCCGTCTAGGGCTAGCAACCTGAAATGAAAAAGACCATCCTGATGTATCGTACTTGTTATATACATATATTTATTTCGAACATGCATGTTGAGCGATTTCTGAATCTCGGTAATGTTGAAAATTGAGGAAAAAAATAGAAAAGAGAAAAAGAGAGAAATAACAGCTAGGAGTTAATTGATTATTCTAGAAAAACAAATGACCAAGTATTGTCGAAACTTAGTCGAAACTTTGAGAAAATAAAAAAAAGGAAAATGAGTCTTTTATTTTTGGAAAGTTGTTTGTTGAAAAATAAAATGAAAAAAAGTCTTTATTTTAGTGTGGGAAAATAGGTTATTTTGTTGTTTGTTGAAAATGAAAAGGAAAAAAAGAGAGACATATTTTGTCTTGTTTTCAAAAATAGAAAAGGAAAATAGTTTGTCTTGCCATGAAAAATGAAAATAAAAAAGTGTCTTGTTTTTTTTAAATAGTTCTTTTTATGAAATGCCAAAAATAAAAATGAAAAGAGTCGTGCTCTGAAAGTGGTTTTGTTATTTGCTGCCAAAAAAGAAAATTAAAAAGAGTCTTGTTTTAAAATAGTTTAGTTAATTTGCCCGAACTACGCTGGTTTGATTCTCATCGGATGTGAGATACGTAGGTAACAATCATCGGGTCCAACCTCCCCTATGCAAAATAGCCAAAAATATCAAAAATTTTAATTTCGTCATGAATAAGTCGGGTGACGCCATTTTTTGTCAAAAATAAGCTGAATGTCCCCAAAAGGGCGTCGGAAGGCTGTTTTTGCAAGATCAGCCATTCTGAGTCATTTTTTAAAAATGGTTTGCGGGCACAACCTTAAAATCGTCCTCCCAGAAGTGCTGAAAGGCCGTATCTGCAAAACCAAGCCCCTGCTTTCTAAACGAAGAAATTTTGAAAGAATAGCCACTTTTCCTTTTAGGTCAAATAAATCATTAAAATACTCCTTAGGTGTTTTTTGTAAATAGAAAATAAAAGAAAATACACAAACTTGGAAAGGAAATTTTGAAGTCTTTCTTTCAAAAACAAAATAAAAAGTAGAAATCAAAATCAAAAATATTTTCCTTAAAGCATTTCTTTCAAAATTCCAAAAAAAAGAGTTAGCTTATTTACCTAATTTGCACGAACTACGCTTGGTCTGATTCGTGCGGGTTCGCAATACGTAGGAAATCCTCATCGAATTCGACCGTAACTATAAGAGAAAAACAAAAGAGAGGGAAGAAAATAAAGGAAAAACAAATGAAACAAAGAGCGGAAGAAAATCAAAGAAAAATCATGGCAAAAGAAATGAAAAGCAGAAAATGAGAAAAATAGAGGGAAAAACAAAATGAGAGAAAGAAAAGAAAGGAAAAAAAAGAAAAATCGGGATGACACATGCAGTCATTGATGTGCGATTACCTATCGGTTATTTATCTCAAACTAATCATTTGCTGCTATCAAATTCCAGTCAGGTTTATAGAAACAGGTGGTTGGTTTTGCGGTAAACTGGCTTCGCACCACTACTTTACCAGATCTAAAGGTAGTACAGAGATGTCGTCAGAAATGACCCTGCCAACAATCCCTATTTCAGAATATAGCCCACTCTCGGGCATCCCGGCCTCAGAGTCCGCAGTGGCCGAAGAAAACAGAATCTTACGTCTGAGGGTAATGGAGATGTGAGATGCATGGACAAATGGAAAAGAACCCCCAGCGTCATCCCTGGATTTCCCGAGTTGTTCCCAAGACCAACGGGTACCTATAACATTCCCATCAGCCACTCGAATGCCCTGCTAGGAAAACCTACTATATACGCTCATTTCATGGGAGCAACTTCTGAGGTTCGGCCCCAGGCATTCATACCCGGGACAGCTCCAAAACTCTTCACTGCTTCACTATCTTCTGCTACAACACAGCCCACAGTCCCAAGGCCTGTGTTTGATCCATCGGCCTTCACTTATCAAACTCCTACTTACCAGCCAGAACTTCCTCAATACTCTGCATATGCTTACCCTCAGCCACCGCCATATGAGTTTACACCGGGGAAAGACAAAACCCCTAAAGCCCCAAAGCAAGATGATATGTCCAGGAGAGTGAGAATTATTGAACAGAGCTTAAAGAACATGCAAGTTTTGAGCGGGCAAAAGAGTGCCTCTTATACAGATTTGTGTATGTTTCTGCATGTACCCTTGCCGTCAGGGTTCAAAACACCAAAATTTTAAAAGTATGACAGGCACGGCAACCCCATTGCTCATTAGAAGAAGTATTGCAATCGATTATGGGGGGCCGACGGCAAAGAAGAATTGTTGATGGCATATTTCGGGGAAGGCTTAATAAGCATAACTTCAGAGTGGTATATGGATCAGGACATATCTCGATGGCACATTTGGGATGATCTTGCTATAGATTTTATGCGACAATTTCAGTACAACATAGACATTGCACCGCATAGGAATTCTTTGGCAAATCTAAGGAAAAAGCCCTAAGAAAGCTTCAGAGAATATGCCATTAAGTGGCGCGACATGCATCAAGAGTGAAGCCTCAAATGGATGAAGTACAGATGGTCACTATCTTCCTGCAAGCCCAATAGATCGATTACTTCCAGAATATGATGTCGGCCACGGGAAATCCATTTGCATAAGCAATTAAAATCGGGGAAATGGTAGAAAATGGTCTGAAAAATGGGTAAAATCTTGAGTCAGTCGGCCATAAGAGCAACCTCCCAAGCCATCCAAGGCGGGTCTGGAGGAATGGAAAAAAAATAGGACGAGAGAAGAAACAACCATGGAAACATCAGGAGGAAGAAGATACCGGGCTGGAAAAACCCCTCAACACTACTATCCTCACTCCAATATGGTCTATGATCCACCACCTTATGAAGTTATGAATGCTCAACCTTTCGGCCGACCGCAACCACAAGCTAACAGAAATCAACCTCCATTCCAATGAAACCAGCCTCCTCATTAGAACCACTATAATCCTCGACCTCCATGGAATAACTTTCGTCTCCGGGAACCACACAGGAGACCCAACTATACACCAACCGGTGAACCTTACTCTACCCTGTTCCCTAAGCTTGTCCAGATGAATTTGCTGCAACCCATACCCCAAACGGGCAAAACCCGGAATTACCATCATATCAGTGGGGTGCCAAATGTGCCTATCATTCAGAGGTAGTGGGGAACGATATAAATGACTATTGAACTCTGAAGCAAGCGGTGGAGAATTTAATAGAGCAAGGGAAAATTATGTTGAAGGATGAGGATGTCCCCAATGTGACCAATAATCCTTGCCAGCCCACAATATCGGGCCAGTAATTGGGATAATTTGTGAAGACAAAGAATTTGATCCGGTGCTTAAGGCCATAATTGCTATTGCTGATATGGAAAGGAAGCCCAAGGTAGCCCCAAAACAAGAGAAAGGGGAAAAGAAGAGTAAAATCATCGAGACAGACTAGAAAAGGAAATTGATGTACCCGAGCAAGCTTATGTGGTCCGGGGGATAATTAAACCGTTTTTGTTGAATGAGCCAATGGTTGTTGGATGTGTGCCACAGAAGCCAATAACAGACCCTACTGCGAAGTCATATAAGGGCAAAGAGATCTTGGGAAAGCTTCAAGAGACTGAAGAAATACATGGGTCAAGGAGCAAAGTTCTTTACGAAACCAACATGGTTCAATTGGGAGAAAGCACAAGCACCACGAAGGTGCTATACATGGGACCAAGCGCCAAGCTTCAAAATTGGAAGGCTACGCCGTTCCCAATCAGGCGGGAGTCTGGGTAGACTTGTCCTGCCGCTTTTTCTGCATCGCGAGTCATCCCAGGGTGTAACTCAGATGTTTTCTTTAGTTCCCTGTCTTTAAATTACTAAATGTCAACCCTATTATCTTCCCAATTCCAAGAAATGAAATCAAAATTTCATCGTTCATTTATTTTTTTCAGTATTTTGCTATGTTTTCTTTTTCTCTTCAATTCTAATAATGCAACTTTAAATAACATGACATGCTTGCGGACTTCATGCCTAAATCCCAAGAACTCTATCAGACTTTGAAATAATGAATCAAAAGTTGAAATACAAAGAAGTTAAATTTGAGAAAATAAAAGAAAAGAATTGGAACAACAGAGGACAATTGGTTTGTGGTTTGAGAAAGGTCTGTCATTGAAGCAGAGGTTGAGAACAGTGAGTTGGTCTAGACTCGTATAGAACATTGACCCTAATTGAAAGGGATGACTGCAGTTTGTCACGGGCAGTTGTACCAATAAAGAATGGCTCGCACCTATGAAATTTGAAATAGGGCAACTGGTGTTAAGGCACATTGTTCCTCCGCACCAGGAAATAAAAGGAAGTTTGCGCCTAATCGGAAGGATCCATACACCATTGGAAATATTGCCAAGAGGAGCACTGTATCTGGGTGACATCAAAAAATGATCCCAAAGTAGTTGAGAATGCAGATGCAGTAAAAAGGTACTATGTCTAAACTCGTTCCGGCGATGCCTTTGCACATGTGAGATGACGAAGGCTTTCATTACCGCTATCCAAACGCCATCAATCCTTCGTAAACCTTTTGAGCCAGTTACCTTTATTTGATTACCCTCTTTGGAACCCGGAAGTGCTATTGAAAAAAAAAGAAGGAAAAGGAAAAGAAAAGAAAAAAAAAGAAAAGAAAGAAAAAGAAAAGAAAAGGAAAAGGAAAAAAAGAAAAGGAAAAGAAACAAAAAAGAAAAGAAAGTGAAAAAGAAGAAAAGAAAAGAAAAGAAAAAAAAACCGAAACAAAAACAAAAACAAAAATATTTCCCTGAACAACGTCTGACTTGATTCCTAAAGGATACGTAGGCAGCCTCTCTCTGGGGTTCAGTCACACCAAAACAAAAATCAAAATTCCTCCAAAAATAGTAACTAGGGCAGATGATATAATGGTTCGGCCATGAGACCGCCGCAATGGTTCCAAAGTTGTGGTTCCGCCCAAAATCCTTTTTACCCCAAAGACCTTGTCCAAGTCCTTCCGATCAATTGGCAAAGGCAAGGAAGTGGAAAATGCCATTGTTAGAATCTGATACAATTCAAATTCAGATAAATAAAATGAGAGAGTCTTATTTGTGAAAACCTTTGGTCACCATATGGCGATGGTAAGTAGAGAAAATGAAAGTGAGAGAGTCCTCTTAGTGAAAACTCGCAACGAGCACTATCGGATGATGGTGAGAAGAGAAATGAGAGAGATTGATTGGCGAAAACCCGTAAAGGGCGCTGTCGGTCAATAAGAAGACATCTCAGCACCAAAATATTCCTGGCAAGGTTCTCTGTTAGCTAGAAAGTTGGTTGGGTCAGGCGTCCAGTCCAAGAAGCATGTCATGTTCATTTGAAGCCAGCATGCACCCTAGATAAGTCTTTCTTTTTCTCCGAAAGGGACGCTTTTATTTAAACTCATATGCTTGTCTTTTGCATACTTTTGTTTGAATCCCTTTCGGTTTAACACTGACTCCGTAATAATTACAAAGAAAATGTGGCAGTACCGGTTTCACAGGGCTCCGCCCGGCAAGAGTCAAAGAAAATACTCAGCCTCAGTGGTGCGCCAGTCCAATCCCGACTGACCATGGTGGTTGATTGCCTCCAAAGTGAAGGACATTAGAAAAGAAAAAAGCCAAAGGAAAAGGTATGGAAAGCAAAATGAGGTGGAAAACAATAGCCCACATGGGCGAGTCATCATGAAGTCCAAAGACTGAACCCGGTCAGTGTGAAAGAGATTCACCCTCATGGCCAACAAGCAGCAAAGTTCTCAACGAAAATGGGGCCGGGATCAAGCGAGGGAATTATCAAGTCCACAAAACCAACCACCGTTTCAACTAACAAATTTTTCTTTGTTGAAAACCGGTCTTGTTCAAAGCAACCGTGCAAGAAGCAGGTGCAACCCAAAAAGAAATGAAATGCGCAAGTGCTGAAACAGTTCTGCAGCAGGAAAAATAACCAAAAAAGAAGTTTTCTCAACATTCTTTCATGCATTCTGTTAAATAAAAAGGAAAACAAATATGGAGAAAAAACCAAAGAAGAAGAAAAGAAATAAAAAGGAAAATCCCAAAAGAAAAAGAAATCATGGAAACATAGGACCTCATTCTTCAAATATCGACCAAAAAATCGAGGATGTCCCGGCTCAAAAATCACGGAGCTTTTTTTGTCTAAATCCCGGCCAAGAATCGAGGATCTCCCGGCCAAAAACGCGGAGCTTTTTCTGTCTAAATCCCGACCAAAAACTGAGGATCTCCTTGGCATAACCCAATGAGCTTTTTTCTTTCCAAATCCCAGCCAAAAAACCGAGGATCTCCCTAGTATAACCCAAGGGGTGTTTCCTTTCAAAATCCCAGCATAACCCATGGACCTTTTCCGGTATAACCCGATGAATTTTCCAGCATAACCCGTGGACCCTTTCCGACATAACCCGATGATCTTTCCCGGTATAACCCGTGGACCTTTTCCGGCATAACCCGATGATTTTTCCTGGCATAACCCGTGGACCTTTTCCAGCATAACCCGATGATTTTTCCCGGCATAACCCGTGGACCTTTTCCGGCATAACCTGATGATATTTCCCGGCATAACCCGTGGAACCTTTTCTTCATAACCTGATGATTTTTCCCGAATAACCTGTAGACCTTTTCCGGCATAACCCGATGACTTTTTCGGCATAACCCGTGGACCTTTTCTGGAATAACCCGATAACTTTCCCTGCATAACCCATGGACCTTTTCCGGAATAACTCGGTGATTTTTCCGGCATAACCCATTGACCTTTTCTAGCATAACCCGATAAGTTTTCCTGACATATCCCGTGGACCTTTTCCGGCATAAGCCGATGATGTTTCCCAGCATAAATCATGGACCCTTTTTGGCATAAACCGATGTTTTTTCTCGGTATAACCCATTGGACCTTTTTCCGGCATAACCCAATGATTTTTCCAGCATAACCCATGGACTTATTCGGGCATAATCCGATGACCTCCATGGCATAACCCGAGGACCCCTCTCTCTTTTATGGCATAACCCGACCATTTCCCAGCATAACCTGGATCCATTAACAAAGATACACAATCCTGATTTGACTGCTTAGATATATGTCACCACTAACTCACGAAATTTTTCTAGCAAAAATTGGGGCAGAAAACTTCGTTCGTTGTTTGTTTTAGTATATTAAGCAGGTTGACTTCAAGACAAAGGGTGTGAGATTATCAATGGAATGAGTCTCAATCTATGATCAAGAAAAGAAGAAAAGAACAAAAAAAGAAATGAACTCAAATATGAAGCATACATAGGTTGCAGATTGATCAAGATCTGATTGAAGTCGCAAGCTCCGCCAATCCTGTTTTGACTCAATGCTGCATAAAGAAGTAAACACCTACAACTTCCGAGCATCAAGATTCAGATCGAAGTCCACAGCAAAATCAGCTAAGACTCAAGATCAAGTTTCAAGAGAATAATAGATTGGAATCTTGTAACTCATAGTTGTTAGTCATACCTAGCTTAGTTTTGATTTTCCTTTTGGTGTAATAAGAAAGTCAGCAAGCAGTAGCAGCAGCAACAACGGTGAAATCATAGCTCTTGGTAGTCCCAGCTACCGACACTCCCGAACTACACTGACCTGATTCCTTTTTAAGCTGAGGATATGTAGGTAACCTCTGAAGCAGGGTGCGATCAACTTCTTCAAAAATACTTCACACGGAATATTCGAGCGGGCAAAAATTGCTCGTTTTTGCTCCCTTATCTTTGCACGAAAACTCTCCATTTTTTCGGGTAAAGAGGGGCAATTGTGAGAACGTGATTTTTGCCCTAACTAAATTATTCCTAGAAATTCAAATAAAATAATTTTTTCTTCATTATTTTATAATTGTATGAATTTTATGTTAATTGTTTGTATTTTATCGTACATGTTAACGAAAAAACATAAAAATACTAATTGATATTTTCATTTTTAGGCTTTAAATCCATATTTTAGATTTAATTAGTATTTCAATGGGTTTTGAAATGAAATGTCAATTTTGTGGATTAATCAGAATAATTTTAGGAAAATAAATTAGTTCTTTAATTTTCCATTTTTTTTATAAAATGAAAAACAAAAAGAGGGAAATTAGAAAAAAAAGGAAATATAAGAGAAGCAAAAGGTTAAAGAAGAGAAGAGAATTGGTCCTTTTGCCTCAACCCAAAAGACTTTTAATCCAAACAACCAACCCAAATTGGCCCACACCCCATGACCATAGGCCGGCTGGTCCCCATCTTAATCAAACGACGCCGTTTGGCGTCAATCAATCCGAGGCATTTATCACCTCCATCCAACGACCATGATTCCATTTCAGTAATTTAATAAAATGGTCCAAAAATAATCCCAAACTTTAAAATAATGTCATCTCCCCCTCGTACACTACATCTCCAACGTCCTTTCAGTGGCGTAGCCGACGTTGTTGCCTTCAAAATTGACACCAAAACGTCCCCTCCACATCCTCTCCATAAATATCCGCCTTTTACACTTCAAATCCCACCCAAGAGCCTCAAATCAGGGAAACCCTAGGGCGCCGCAATAGGTTCCTCGACCACCGCCGCTGCCCAAATCCCACTAAACTCACATCCCAGAGCCACCTTTCTTCCCCTCATCTAAAATTCCCGCTTGTTTTCTTTCAAAAGTCAACGGAACTATTCGAATCCTAAAGCCAAGGTTTTCAGACTTAGCCATTAAAGGTCGTCATAGCCATGGAAGTCTGGCCCTCTGAAGTCACATGAGTGTCCAAGGTCTAGTCGACTTCCATATAACTGACAATTTTAAACTCAAAGCGGTAATGTCTACTTTTTCATTCTTAGTTCCCGATTAAATGATTCTATGGTTATTCTTCTTCATCTTTTCTCGTTCCCTTTTGTTCAATAAGGTTCGATTAGGTTATCTATTTTAGGTTTTTGTGTTAGTGTTCTGATTTGGTCTAAAAAATGGGTTATTTTATTTCTGATTCAATAGCCTGTTTAGTTCTCTGCATATGATTATTAATCTGTTAAATAACTTGTTTAATTATGGAAAATTATGGATTATTTGTGCATTCATGCTGATGCTTAAGGGCTTCTGGTTGTGTAGTTTATCGACTGGGCTTAATCCATATTTGAAATAGCCAGTCCAAATTCAGTTTAAGCCATTGGGCTTTTAACGCATAGCCTGTCTTAGCTTAGGTACTAATAGGGGTGTCAAGGGGAGGTTACATTTGAGGAAGTGAAGCAAAATTTCAGGTGTATTTGGGGAGGGATAGGAGGATAATTTAGGGGGAAATTGAATGAACAAAGGTTCTAGAACCCTCATAATTCTATTTATAAAAGGCACCTCATTCTGCCTTGAGTCATAAGTTTTCACCTCTAGAATTCCCCCCCAAACTGTCCTCAAGTGCTCCAGATCTAAAATTCAAATTCAAATCAAACTTTCCCTTAGAATTTAACTTCCTTTATACAGAAAAAAAAAAAGAAACTGGCTCAAATCCAAAAACAAGAACAAAAATACAGTAAGAAATCAAAAAGAGCTCTGTTCCATTGAGTTAGTAGGCTATTTTTGGAGTTTTCAGTAATGGCAATGCATTTTCATGTTTAAGTTTTGGTGGCTCAGTGATTTGGAGAAATCCCGGTTAATTTTCAAGTGATTTGGGTAGTATCTATTTGGATCTGGTTGGTTTCCGCTGGTGTTTTCTTCATCTGTCATTCGCTCCTGGGCTGTAGTGATGCAACTTTGGCTTTCAAACTGATCTTACTCTTATGTTGCTGCTGGGTTTTAACTTCTAATTGTTGGCTGCTCACTGCTGGCTCCTCCTTCCTTCTACTTTGCTTAATTGCCAGGTACTTGCTTAATCTCCAATGGCCAGCTAAGGAAACTTGTAATCGAAGCTTTTTATTTGAAATGAAAGGCTGATTTGAGTGTTTGAATTGGATTACATTTTAGAATAGCAACATTTGAAACTTAATGAACTAGGACTTCGGTGAATGTAACTGGACTCCTTCCAAAAGGGTCTTTGAAAGTAGGAGTTTGAAATTGGTTTAGTTCTGTTTGAATTATTTCACCTGCTTTAGTTCCAAACTTTGAGGAATCCATAAGTCAGTTAATTTTTCATGTTCCAGCTAATTTGAGTCATTGATCAGTGCTTTTCGTTCACTTGAAGTTTTGAAAGTAGATTGCTAATGAATTAAATATGCCTGTACCGTATATTTCATTTGATTTAGAGTGTCAATTTTCCTTGGTTCATATTGTTCTAGTTCACGTCTCGATTGTCAGACTTGCAATTCTGGGGAACTAATTGATTCAATGGCACAACATCTATACGGAATTTATTTTTGCAGCAATACCTTTCTTTCATTTTAAAGAGCTCCATAAGTAATTGAATGTGCTAATTAGTAATGAATCTGAGGTTTTGAATTAAAGATTCCTCGAATGCTATCAATAGTGGTTTATTAATGATGCTGATTAAATGGGCCTTTTGGAAGCATTTTTTTAGCAAAAAAATCATACTTTCTTTTAGATTGGCTTTTAAATAATAAATTGGGCGCGCATGCCAAACAAAATGCATAAATTGCGGGGCCCCTCTTTAAATGCTTATATTAAAATACATAGAAGTCGGGATGGGCCATTTAACAAATTTTACGGCCTTCCCCAAAATAATAATGTGTTAGACTCTCTAGGCGCGATTTAATTAAATTACTTTGTTAAACTCGGGTGCGCATTGATGCAACCCAGATTCAAATTTCGACGAAGTCAAAATATGTTGACAATCAAGGGTGCATTGACTACGACATGGTTCGGAATGCGTTTTCTCGATGTCGCAATTCCTTTTAAAATAAATAATGATAAAAGCGGTTCGAAATTAAAGGCACATAAGTTAGCATGTATTAAAATCAGATTTTCAACCATTTACAATAATTTAAGCGACCGTGCTAGAACCACGGGATCTGGGGGTGCCTAACACCTTCCCTCGGGTCAACAGAATTCTTTACGTAGAATTTATGGTTCGCAGACTCCAAGTGGGAAGTCGAAATTTTCCTCGGTTCGGAATTCAAGATAAACCGGTTACATGGGACACCAAAAGCCAAACCTTTCCCAAGTGGCGACTCTAAATAAATAATTCTGATACGAATAATGTCACTTTAAATGGAAAAACGCCTTTATACATTATCCTTCAGGGTAGGTGTGTAAAAAGGAGACATGACAATATTCTTTTTATTAAAATAAATATTTAATAATATTTCTATTAATATTTTACTATTAGCAAATAAATTTGGTCCAAAAAATTAATCAATTAATCGATCATTTGATCATATCTAAATCTAAATCCAAATCCGAATCCAAATTCGTAGCCGAAGCCGAGCGAGCGACAACGAGGACGGTGCAAGGCTTGCCTTCTTCTCATCTATTTAAGAGCTAGAAGAAGAGTAATTGCTTATATACCCATAAAAAACATTTTCCTCTTCCAATATGAAAAAATTAATCAATCAACGATCATTTAACCAAATCTGAATCCGAATCCGAAGAAATGGAAAAGTAATTCAACAAGGAACAACACCCCCTTTAAACACAACTTCAATTAAAATAGATTAATGTCTTTCGATAAACTCAATTGCAACTAATTATTTAAGGATAAACTCAATAGTGAAAGTATTTCTATGAAATGAAAAACTTTGGATTCTAGTGTATGAATAGACTAACAATGAAAGAGATGTCACGAATTAGTACTACGTCTAAATGCATGAGAATAACCAGCAACAAATGGATAATATGTAATAAAAATTTCAATTAAGAGTAACTCCACAATAAAAGAAATCACATAATGCTAAAAATGATAATAACTTCAATAAAACATATAAGAGCAAACTCGATAAATAAAGAAAGTGACATGTAACGATAACTTCAAATAAAGCATGTAATAGTAGACATGACGAATAAAATATATAATATGTGCTAACAATTCCAAATAAGTACGTACATAAAAGAAGCCTAATAGTCTAAGCCGATCAATTTTTAACATATAAGCCCGAGTACATATTCGTCACCTCACGTACACGGCTTTCACATGACACAAATAGCACAAATTACTCAAATCCTAAGGGGTAGTTCCCCCACACAAAGTTAGGCAAGTTACTTACCTTAAAGAAGCTAGACCAATACTCGAAAATGACTTTCTCGTGTGAAACACCATCTGGACGACTAAAATCTAGCCAAAATAACTTAATATCATAAAGAAAAAATATAGGAAATAATTTCGGATAATAAAGCTTCGATCTTTAATGGAGATAAAAAAGTCAACCCCAAGCCCGCACCTTGGAGCCCGAAAAAAATCACAAAATCCGAATACCCATTCCAATACGAGTCCAACCACACCAAAAATTATCCAATTCCATCATCAAATCGGCCTTCAAATCCTCATTTTATATTTTAAAATTTTTTACAAGAATTCTCATTTTCTCCTATTCAAATAACTAATTTAATTTTAAAAATAAATATGGAATCACGAAATATAATTCAACCTGAATAAAGAACACTTACGCCAATCCATAGTGTGAAAATCCCCTTCAAAATCACCCAGATTCGAACTCTATAGCTTAAAATAAGATAAAATGACCAAGACCTTTGAAATAGAGTACTTTAAACACTGCTCCAGAGGTACCCTCCGTCATCGCGGTCACCAACCTCGCGATCACAATTCAAAAAATTTCCAGCACAAATTTTGCCCTTCACAATCACTAAGAACAAATTCTCACTAACCTTCCCAAGTGCTTCTCAGACAGTTTGTAGTATAACAACCGTAACGTTTTACACAAAATTCCAAATGACAAACGGTTTGATTTTTGCAAAATTAGACTCAAAGTGTGATAATTTCATTTTTGTATCATCTCCAAATTCCTTATAGATTACTAGATAAACACTTTCAAAATCGTTGAGTGGCAACATAATTTCTTCTATGCGATCACGAAAAGACTTCCGCGATCGCGATTCACATTACCCAAGCAGCAAGTTTGCTCTTCGCAAACGTGACCCAAAGACCATGATCGCGATGCATAGCCTTGTGGCAAAAATTCAACAATTAAAAATGGCCTAGAAATGTCCAAAACCACCTCGAAACTAACCCAAGCGGCGAGGGACCCCTGTTCGAACATGCCAACAAGTTCCGTAATATAAATTGGACATGCTCGAGGCCTCAAATAACATCATGAAATATTAAAGCTACGAATTGCATCTCAAATCTAACTTAATGAACTTATGAACTTTAAACTTCTATAACTCGCGCCAAATCATATCAAATCGACCTGAAATAACCTCAAATTTTGTATGCAAGTCCCAAATATTATAACAAAGCTATTCCAACTCTCGAAATTGCAATCCGAGATCGATATTCACAGAGTCAACTCCCGGTCAAGCCTCTCAACCTTCCAAACGATCAAATTTCTATTTTTTGCCCAAATGCATCAAATTAAACTACGGACCTCCTACAAATTCGGGCATACGTCTAAGTCCAAAAGCACCATACAATCTTCAAAACACCATTCTAGAGTCTTCTACATAAAATTCAAACTCCGGTGAACTCTTACCGCATAAGCTTCTATGACAAGAATCATCATTGCAAATCAATCCCGAACCATCCAAAAATCAAACTAGACCACACGCGCAAGTCATAATACATAACACGAAGCTACTCGAGACCTTACGCCACTGAACGGGATTCTAATTCTCAAAATGACCAAGTCGGGTCGTTACAAATATACCTAATTATATTGGTTTTTGTTCTTATTTTCCAAAGCATGTTTCATTAAGATAATAAGCTTCTCATAAGATGCATTACCCCAAGGATAATTAACACAAGTCTCACCGTCTTCAACAATAGCTGCATACTCCTCCAACATAGTTGATTTATATTTTCTTCCGAACAAAATAGGCTCCTCAATAAGAATTTTCATAAGCTTCACAACATCTTCATCACTTTCTCATACACGTTTAAAATTCACATCATCCTTTTTAATTTGATTCCATATAATATACTCTCGAATGTCCTTCAAGGTCACGCCCTTAGATTTCCCAAAAAAGCGCTTCAGAATTTTACTATCTCGTTTAATGGTTTTTTTAATATTAAGTGTTATGATTCTGAATCTGCTAATAATGTGAAAGTCTTCCAGGCTGAACGACATATTACGACCAAAAATCTTGAAACTAGTGGAATCTCAGTCATTTGTGAATACGCGAGAAATAATCAAACAATTAATGCTCAAATGAAAATTCTCCATTGCCATGATATACCGCAATGTACCATTATTCAGCTTCTCCTGTTGTGCAGGAGTCAAGAAAGATGCAATTAAACCCTTCAAATTGTGGTTCCCCTTCCAATAAGTACGACAGTTAAACTAATCCCGAAACTCATAATATCTCTCCCCTGGTTTTGTGGGTACAATAACATAGACTAAATGAGCTTTACGTATGCTAGGTGCTTTAGGATCTTTAGGTGCTTTGGATTTCGTAGAGGCCATATGTTGAAAAAATTACAGATAAGAAAAATAACTTCAGAACATTATGACATAATGTATGTTTTGTAGCTTGTATAATTTCAGACCAAATCAAAAGAATCATTAAAAAACTTCAAAACAATTTGGCTTAAGTTATATTTTAAAGTTTTCTAACTTCACACTATACAAACTTAAGTTATGCTTGAAGTATTATAAACTTCAGACTTTAATAACATCATCTATTTGAGTATCAAAATTTTTAAATTTTTAATGTTTCGAAAAATCCCTAAGGAATATATAGCATTCTCATAAAAAACACAAATATAATTTCAAAAAAAACTAAAAATACTAATCCTAAAGTAAAACCTGCAAAACTAATGCACTGGTCAAAGTAAAAACCAAGGAAACTATTTTAGCACAAATCAAAAACGGAAAATAATTCAACTAAGATTACTATCAACAACAACAAAAACCCCAGAAACTAAATCATAAAACTAATGCTAAATTAAAACCCCATATATATTTAATGCAATGTTTAAAAGTAATACTAAAATCGTACTTGTGATTATACTTAAATTTTGTTGAGAAGAAATAGTTGCAAGATCAAGCAGAATGCAATGGCGAAAACCGTTTGATTTAATAGAAAAATCAAAAGCCGTGAAGAAGGGGAGAGAGACAAAGACAAGAGAATATCGTATGCTCGGAGAGAAAGTAGTCTTTTATTAAAGAAGGTAAAAGCGTCTTTTTAGAAACGCTTTTAAAAAAAATCGAGTACGAATACAAACGGAAAAATAAAATAAATAGAAGTTAAAAAGGGGCGATCAAATAAAGTGTCTGTTGTAATCTTTACTAAATTTCGTACTCAATGAAAAACAATCATATCAATTGAAATGGATGGAATAGATTGGCAGCGAAAAAGAAGCCACACCCTTACCATTTTATGCAAAGCTAGGTTTTTGGATCCAAAAGCCATGACAAAAGGACGACAAACATTTAGCTCAGTGAGGAGAAACAATATAATAAAGCTCTTGTTTCAATTGAAAATAGTTATATATGAAGAGAGACATTTTCCCCATATTAAAACTGAAAACAAAATTAAGAGTTATAAATCTGCAAATATGTGGTAAGTTTTTGAGTCCACTACAATGAGCCTGAAGGCAGCTACTAAAACAGTACCAGATGCGAAACCAAAGAAGACAATATTTAGCCAATGCCAGCTCTTTTGTAGTGAAGACAACTGCTTTTTCATGGCAGCAACAAGGTACATATGGTTAGGGAGAATAAATGTGAGTGGAAATGTGCTGATAGCACCTGTGAGGCTCATGAAATCCCCCAGGAAAGGTAATATTGCTGACAAGAACGTAGTAATTGCCAGATAACTACCTCTCACTACTGTTCTAAATGCAATGTTCCGAAAATCGACTGCACTTCTTTTGAGTCCATATTTGGTGTCCAGGAATTCATATGTTGGACTTGCAAATATCTACAATAAGCAAAAACATGGCAACCTTTAGAGCAGAAAAAGAGGGTAACCATTGGAGAATTTAAGATATAGAGTCACTATTTTCAGAATAAACGTAATCTTATACGCCATGTACACATCTTATATATCTTTTTATATATAATGTACACATAATCCCCGACAAAAGTGACGTGCTATGTTGAAACCATTAACCAGTCGTACATCTCTGATAGTAAAGAGCTGAACTTTCTGTTTCAAAACCAAGATAAGATCAAAGTGAAGATATTCTTACGTGCAATGATATGATGGATTGCAGGAAAGCAGCTAGGTTGGCTAGTGCATTCACCCAAACTGGGCCGCTGACATTGTTGAGCAAATAGGACGACGTTCTTGATCCATAAGACCAATATCCCACGAGTGTAACGGCAAAAACAGGTGCAGGTCCTATAGTGAAATGTATATATAGGGCTTTCAACATGTTATCAACAACAGGTGCTCTAAGAGTAGCCTGTTACACAAGCATATACTTTTATGACGGTAAAAAATGATCGATAACAACATATAATCCATCACTTAAGTGGCACTTTGTTCACGAGGCTACTATATTTCTAGCTTATAAAGATACCTGGATCTCTGGAACCATTCCAGAGTTGAATGCAAAAACAAAGTTTCCTGTCGCACCAACTTGAGCATACAGAACAAACTTGTGATGTAGTCAGATCATATTAAGGAGAGAGACATGCATACCATCTTTAAGAGACAAAACAAAGGTTATAGTGATATAGACTAGACTGAAGAATGTTGAAGCCGCCAACCAAGCCCTTAAACTTGACAAATGCGGTACAACTATGGCAAAAAGAACACATCCCAATCCCGCAATTGCAGTGAAGTACGGTAACTTCATCTAATCATCGTCCCTAAACAGAATATAGAAAGCCTGTCAATCACAAATAATCGTTCAGAATGATTTCTACCACTTAACCAATAAAATATAAACATATAAAGATGAATTCTTTCTCTTCTTTGAATACTTCAATGGTTTACAACTTTCATAAAACTTCCCCTCTTATTTATTGTCTCTTCTTTTCTAACTTCGCCATCTTTTGGGGTATATGGAGGAGATATCAGGACTGAGGAGCTAGGGACCAGACTGAATATTACCGTGACAAGCTAACACAGGTATCTTGAGGACAAAAAGATAGGCATGGGAAAAGGATACGGTTTTTTTTCTAGTTGACTTTAGTGATCACTACAACTACAACAACTACGAATGCCTCAATTCCAAGCAAGTTCTGGTTAAGCTCGTCATAATCCAATATTGTTAATACATCGTCTCGTACTAGATTCTCTCTATATACACTAGACTGTTAGGCTCATGCAAGGCATATTTATGGAAGTAGCTGGGAATTTGACTGATAAATTTGAAAAACGCACATGACAAAGAAGCTGTTAGCCGGCTACCCCTTCCACTCGGCCTTTCCTCGCCATGGGAATTAAGATCTTAGTCTGTATGGGCGCAATAGATTTTCCATTTACATAAAATAAGTCAATTTATGATTAATATATTCTCACAATGCAAAATAACTTACCTTCAATGCCTGTCCACCCAAAATGATATATCCAATATTTATCAAGAATAGATTTGCATACTGTAATCCCCAAACAACTACATAAGCTTTCTGACCTGCATCAGCCGACATCCCAATAAATTAAATGAGATGGTACAAGGACCTAAAAAGACTATATATTGATATGAATTTTCTGGTACGCACCATATATGAATCCAGCAAGGTCTCTATACCTGATATGCCTCTTTCCCCTATATTCATGAATCTGGGCAATTAGAGCATTAGCATATAATGATATCGCTGCTGCTAACATCAAACCAATCACACCTCCAATCCATCCCAAAGGTACCATGATTGCACCAGCATATCCAAGCGCGTAAGCACTGTTCAAACCAGTACACATAAGAACTCCCACTTGAATGAATGAATCTACAATTTTTCCAAACAGGAGACACAAGACACAAATTACGAAAATTTTAACAAACCAATATATACACGTAGTATGTTTGGTATGAAGAAAAATAATTTTCACTGTTCAAAAATACTTGTAACAGTAATAGATTGAAGATTACACTCAAAAGGTTAGTAAGGTTATTTACCATCCTCCTTAAATTAGAGTAAAATGTGTTCTTATGGAAATATTTTTTCAAAAATTTAGGATGACCAAACATGAGAAAATTCATATCAAATACACCCATAACATTTGCTCTTTCTTACTTCAACTCTAAAAAAAAAAAACAGTTCTAATTATAGAAGAAAAAATGTCAGAATTATCAGTAGATTTTTCAGATGAAAAGCAGCTAGTCACAATTAAGTTCAAGGATTAATTGTACCCACTGAACTTATTGAGGCCCTAGTCATAAGTTTTCAGCATATACTCTATAAATTACAGACAAAATACTGCATTGTCGTTCAGCTATATGAATGTTCACTTCTCCATCTAGCTCAACTCATATATGATCATCATACTAAATAACATAAAGTAAAATATTGCAGAAGTTATCTAACAAGACCAAAACGCATTCCCAACTAGTAAATATCACATATATATGGATTTTTTCTTCTATTGTGCCATGATATTTGGGCTAAGGGTGTGTTTGGTATGAAAGAAAAGTTTTCCCATATTTGGTTGGCTTAAATGTTTTGGAAAATATTTTCCTTATCAATTCATTTTTTCTCCAATTGGAGGAAAATATTTTTCTTATCAAGAGAACGGAAAATATTTTCCAAAGCTCCTTCTCAACCTTCCACATCCTCACCAATCCACCACACCCTTTCTCCAAAAAAGTTTTTTTTTTCAAATTTCAATTTTTCCGTTACCACCTACCTTACTATCCCTCTATACTCCCCCCAACTCCCAAAGATTTTTAGAAAATATTTTTTGTTATACCAAACACACCCTAAGTCTGTACTGATTCTAAGAATTTGTAGGTCTGTGGTGACAACTTGTATGAAAAAAGTATGAATTATTCACTTTATGTAAGAAAACATGTACACATCTTAGATTTGCAATATTATAGTAGGAAACACATGACTTCTCCTTTTCAAAATTTCCAATTGTTATTTTACTATGAGGAAAAGTGAAACATTTAGGTAAAAATACATATTTACTAACCATTGTGGATCGACTAGTTTGAATATTTGTCAGTCTGACGAAACAAATGGCAATTAGAAAACAAGAGAGGAGCATGCAGATGCAGATGCATGGAGATAGACGTTGGCCAATCTGATGATGAGTTTCAGGAACTTCAACTTCTAAAGCCACATGATTACTGGAACTAGTGATCCCTTCCTTTAACTTCTTTTCTTCTTCTTCTCCCATTTCCAACTTATATTGTCAACCCTTGGGAGAGCACATTACTAGAAATTTGATAAATACCGACCAAAAAAACCAACCAACTTTAATCGGTTATGACCAATTATCGACCAAAAAGCAATCAAATACGTTTGGACGATATTTTGATTGTCGTTTTAATATACCGATCAATGTTGGTCGGTCAATTAAATTCAAAAAAAAAAATCGCAAAAAAAAAATAAATCGATCAAAGTTGGTCGGTATTTTAATTATGTAGTCAAAAGATTCACCATCTAGGAATCAAACCAGGGTGTGCATTGTGACAGGATACTATTCTACCACTAGACCATTGGTGCATTTTATTTTAAGATTGTCTTATTTTTTATTTATATTCTTTAATTGTATTTTCGCACGAAAATAACCGACCAAAGTTAATCGGTTTTATTAAAAAATAAAATTACTAATCAAAGTTGGTCGGTTTTTTAAAATGACGGGCCAAATTTACCGACCAAACTTAATCGATTTTTTAATATTAATTTTTATTTATTTTAATTGCAAAAACCGATCAAAGTTGGTCGGTTTCTTGAAAAATAAATTTCGTAGGACTCAAAAATAGTTTCCAGCATTTTGCTTCGAAGAAAACCGACCAAAGATGGTCGGTTTCTTTAAAAAAATAAAAAAATAAAAAATTATTGTTCAGGTTTTTGACCGACCAAAGTTGGTCGGTGTTTCTTGATCGATTTTTGTCGAATTTCTAGTAGTAGCGAGTCATGAAATGGTAATGTAAAACTTATCCATATTAAGGTATGCCTTATTTTGCAATGATAAACTTGAAGTACCGATTATGCCCAAATTTGAACTAAGAGTTGTCAATATTTGGTTCTTGGATCGTGGAAATTGAATTTGGAGCCCGTATCTTCTATTTTAGTAGCATGACTTCTTTCCTTTTCGTTTCGGGTGAATTCTTTCCTTTTCTTCAAATAGTTTAGTGCAATATTCCTTATATTGTTGGCTTGGTTCAGGACTTTTATTACCACTTTAAAAAAAATTTGTAATTCGTGTTGATTAATTTTTTGTGGAGCTTTGTGAGCATGAGATCCAGTGGTTTTTACTTTTTATGTTGAAGAGGTTTTCACATTAACTCTTGGTGTCTCCTTTGTTTGATTATTTTGCTTGCATCTATTTGACATTGCTTGATATACTTGCTATTCAAATATATTTGTACTTGAGTTTGTTTGTCTTTTCTTGATTCAGATAAATTGAAAAAGTTTGATGTGAGTATTTCTTACCGTTACCTTGTCACACATTATTTAGTGCTTGTTTTTCCTCAACATAGTGATATCAGAGCTTGTTATTCCATTTATAGGTTATATTTTTATGTTATGACCCAAAATACCATAAAGTCTGATTATACCTAATCCATTCTGCTAGTTAAGGCAAGCAGTATAAGTTGCAACTATAATGATAAATCATCAATATTACTGCAAAAGAATTCAATACAACTTTTCCGGGTATTGGTAGTACAAGTCATGAGCCACTAAGATTAAATTTACAAATCTAATAAGAAGAAAAAATACATTATCTACTTAAAATTTACATAAACAAAAATGAAGTCCTAAACTACAACGAATAAAAAGGTAGATGAAATTCGGAATACTGATACGTCTCCAAGACAAGGTTTTGTCTTCCACAGCTACTCAGATCTAGAATCTCCATGCAAGATGCAAAAGAGTAGTATGAGTACAACCGGCCCTATGTACTCAGTAAGTATCTTGATTAACCTCAGAGAAGCAGTGACGAAAATTTTAAGTTAAAAGATGCTCACTTTGCGGAACATGTGCAGCTTCATAACATGTATAATATAGAGAAAATACTCCAGAAAGAAAAATTCTGGAATAAAGAATATTAAAAATAAAGGTGCACAAGTGAGATATGGAAATAAAGAAACTCTATCAATTAGATATATTTAACAAATACAACTTGCACTAACCTCACTCACAAAGAGGTATGCACTATATAATATGTGTTCTCAATAGCCCAACATGATCCGATTACATATCAATTTTCATATAACACATTCAAGAGAACCTTTCAAGAATCATATCAATGCACGAAGATAACTTTCTTATCACGTCAACCTGATACACCACCGATAGATATCAATATCATATTGTTAAATCCATCTTGACAATCAAATCATCGACAATAACAGAGGCATAAGTTAGCATGTTAAATGCAATGCAAAACTCATGTAAGAATGTATGACAACCATAAAGAATTAACATGCACATTCAAAAATATCACTCTCATACCACCACATAAACTTCATCAACAAAATCACCCCAAATCATCACATAACATGATCAATAATACCGTTGTTATTTGCCGCATGCAGTATAAAAATGTCACCCCTCTTTTCACTGACATGCGCATATCACCACCCTTATTTCGTCACATAATCAAGTCGGACATAAGCCACCCTTATTCGGCCCATGCGCAATAATAATCGCAATTTTACAATAAAGATCTCGTACCAATACCAATCACAATCGCACGGTAAAAACCTTATGCCACAATATCATCATAATCAATCTACTTAATATATCCACAAGTTCCATAGTCACAACAATGCAAGATAACAAATTATCAATGAGAGGCATGTAAATGTGGATAAGGCATGATCACGACTAAATTAGTTATAGCAACCAAGTTCAAGTACTCATACAAAGGATCACATATTTGTCACAGAGTTCATGCGTTCCAATCAAGGAACAACACAAGAGCAAGTACGAATGTGTGTTCATAGCATACATGTTTCTACTTCCAAGGAAAGTATAACATAAATCTCAAGATTTGATCATCATGTTCAAAGAAGATACCAATAGCCTCAATATTTCTCTAGCGTATTTTAATGTGGTAGCGTAATCAATAAATTGAATAATACATAGAATAAAAAAAGATACAACCAAACAAGGCATAGAGTAATCTAGAATTTACCCGAGCATGAATACCCATTGCACATATATATACGCTCGTCACCTCATATATACATAACTCCTGCATGTAGAAAACAATATAAACTATTATGAATTTTTTTCTCAACCAAATCTAGGACAGACACTTACCTCAATGAGCCCAAATCAAACATCTGAAATAGCCATTCCCCTAAAAATCACCTTTGTCCGGCTCAAATCTAGCCAAATTACTCAATAATATCAAATAATTATATAGGAATCAATTTCAATTACTCAAGTTTCAATCTTTATCCAATTCTTAAAAAGTCAATAAAGGTCAACCCCGAGGCCCATCCAATCAAAAGCGAGTCAAATGGTAGATCCTGAATATGCTAAATATATGATTACATTATAAAACTAAGTCCAAATCTACTCTTAAATCCTAAATTTTTATTTTTCAAAACATAGTTAAAAATCTCCAAAACTTTTCTTCAAATTCAACAATTTTGGTGTAAAAATCCATAAAAACAAATTAAGGTAAATTATCAAAATCAAGAAAAATCGCTTACCAAATAGAAAGTCCTCTTCAAAATTGGCTCAAAATATAATCAAATGATTCTAGGTCCCAAAATACTCAGCAATTAACCAACTGCAGATATCGCAATTGAGATCATTGGTTCGTAAATCTGACTATCGCAAAAGCAACCTTAAGTTCACAAATGTAAAGCCCACTAACACATTATATGGCGCAATTGCGACCAAGACATCGCAAATGCTTGTCTTCCCCCCAGACGGCCAGCAGTTAAAGCGACGCTGATCGAGGCCAACCTTGCACTACTATTAAGTAGCAAAGAGGTCGAAATAGCTTTTACCCGAGAAGGTCGGGATCGATTTCCACAGGGAGCTAGATATTGGAGTTGAGTTTCTATCTAAAGTGGTGTAGTGTATTTGATCCTAATTGCACTTCTACACATTTTTGGTTTTGATTTTTACTTCTAATCGTATAATAGTCCGATGCTATATTATGCTAAATAAAGATAAGATAGAACTATTGAGAGTTAATCAAATAGATAAAATGCACTAGGGTAGTGACTTTCTCCTAGGTGGTTAATTGACGGATTCTTGAGTCTAAAGCTAGATTGTCATATTTGGGGAGTATGATATAACCATTGCACGATTCTACTCACTCTATACCTCTCGGTAGCTCGAGTGATTTTGCGCGAGTTGACTTTCTCAAGACCAATTGGGTATGCAAAATTGTGCAAGCAATCAAGGTTCTAATTGGGTGTTACTGTCTCTAGATTTACCCCTTTATTGGGGCTATCAATCTCTTGAGTACGCCCCAATTTCTTGTTGGACCAATTTCATGGACTTAGGCTCTCTTTCTCAAGAAGAGCCAAAGTCTACTAGGCACAAACTAGAGTTTTCAACAACTAATTCAATATTAATATCTTAAATTAGCCCAAATATCAAACACCCATAGACAATCAAGCATCAAAACACAAGACCATCGATTATCCACACTAGGGTTTAGCCACAACCTAGCTAATGGGTCTAGCTACTCATAATTAGAGAAGAAAGCAAAGAAATAGTTGAAAAAAAGCTCATAATAATTAATTGCTAAATAAAACTTGAAGATTAGATGGTGAAATTAAGCTAAAATTACTCAAAATGGTAAAAGAAATGAAGTCACGAGTGCAGCTCTGATGACCTAAAAATGGGGAAAACATCTATTTATATTAGGCTATATATTCTTGACAAAAATACCCCTGCGGGGCTAGTGCGGACAATACAAAATAGAGTGCGGTTGCACTAAGGTTCTTGTATTGACTATTCTGCTCTCTGAAGTTGGGCTTTGCGGACCGCACAAAGTCGAGTGCGGCCGCGGTGGCTTCTATTGCGGTTCGCACAAAATGGATCGCGTATCGCATTGGGATTCATCCTCCAATCTAGCACATCTGAACTTGGGCAATGCAGACCGCACGAAATTGAGTGGTGCCGCAGTGAACCCAATGTGGACCGCACAAAACCCTTTGCGGCCGCATTGCCTGGTGGCTTGAAAAGCATAGTCTCTGAACTTCATCTTTGCAGACCACACAGAAAGGTGTGCGGCCGCACTGGACCTAGCCCCGGTTTGACTAAGCTTGATCTTGTCTTGGTACTTGTGCAAGTTTAACTCCTTTTTGAGCTGGTTTTTGACACCTTGACCTTGTTGATCAAACCTACAATCAAGCACAACTTGTGAGCCGTTGGGACTATTTTGTACGCATTTATACTCAAAACTTAAGCAATAAGGAGTGTAAAATGCATCATACTACCTAGTTATCAACTCCCCCAAACTTAAGTTTTTGCTTATCCTCAAGCAATCAAAATATGACCCACCCTTTAAGAGTCAATTCCGAGAAAATTCAGCCACCTAAAGTGACCTCTTCTAGCATCAATTGGGACTAACATTGCCATCAATTCAAATGAATCATTAACAACATTCACTCTTTTAAACACCATGGATTTAGTGCGACACAAGAGCATTAAAAGTTGACTCAACACATCAAAGAAACACTTTCTGTTACTTTGGTCATCATGGAATCCAAACTCACACATCCTCAACTCCCCCAAGCAAACCTCACCTTTAGGATAGTGGAACTCAAAATGAGGTTAATGGAAATGCACTCATCTCTCTCAAGGAAAAGTCACAAGTCCGGCTCTAAGTACCATATGCTTGCCCCATATATGAGACGCCACTAATGTAATCTTCATTCAATTATAGATTATATAAAGCTTTTGTGGAGACATAGTGAAGGCTTTTGGTTCCGGGTTGGTCTATGTAGGTTCCATCTTCCCTTTAGCACCTATTTTGTTTCATTTTAGCATGCATTCACTTGACTTTTTAAGCCATTTCACATCTTTTTAAGGGGTTAGAGAGACACAATGTCACTCCTTCTTGTTCATTTCAAATTTTTTCTCCTTTCTCAATTTCCCACACCTTTCATTCTCTGCATTTCTTGAATCCCTTTATTCATTTCTACATTGAACATTCTTTTTTATCTTTTTGCTTTTCTTTCTTTTTCACTACCTTTCCATTTCTTCATTTTGCACCTTTTTACCACTTTGTTTCGGTCCTCGTCTCTTCCCCCAAACTTCTTTTTCCATGTTCTAGAAAAGATCGGGTGCCAAGAGAGGGTATCTTTTAGAGAGGGTAAATTATTGTATCATGGTTCTTGAAGGGAAAAGGTCTAAGGCTCAAAAGGGTTGACTAGGGATTTTATCATGGGTAGGCTATGGAAGTGTTCAAGCTATCATTTGGATCAAGGAGAGCCAATAATCATATCTCAAGTCAAATTTGACTTAGGATTTTGCCTCGACAATATTTAGGTCAAGTTCTAGACTAATGGCTCGAGACTTGGACTTGCAATGTAGTTTCTCACAACACAAGCTATGGGATCGCTAAAGACACAGAGTCGGGGGACCACAACAACCTTAGATAATATTTGAGCATACAATGGTCCCAAAAAATTCTTGATGATTATCAGCCAACACAAGAGTCTCAAGGTCGCAACTTTCACCATCTAATACACAACGATTTGTTTTTGACAATAGGATTAAAGGCAAATGTGCTAGACCCAAGTGAAGCTTTGCTTGAAGCACCCTCAACCACTAACTACTAAAAAGCAAAAAAGAAAAGACAAACAGACTCAAACCTTTAAGAAGGTTGTCATGCCATCCATCATCGGGAAGAGCCACCTGGTTCACACAAATTCCACATTTGAAAAGAACCGTGCCATTAAGAAAACAAAGTCTTATTGCAAAAATCCAAAACAAGAAGCTACGAACATAAGAAAGAATCTAAGAAAGAAAAATTGCATAAAGTAAAATGAATATATACAAGAGGAGATTTAATCGAATATAAAATAAGGGAGATGAATATATACAATGTAACATAACTTTTATATACATACCCAAGGTAAAAAAAGTACGAAAAATGTAATGAAATGTAGAAATTATATACATACCAAAGATGAAAAAAGAGGAAAGAAATAATAAAATCTGACATATATATACAATCATTCAAATCAATAGGGCCTACCCCCTCCAATTAAAGCTAGCATTGTCCTCAATGGCAACTATAAGCACCAAAAATAGAGGAAAGAGGATACAGAAACTCCCTATGGGCTGCCTTTCTGCATGGGTTCCTCTGTTTGGGTCCCTGGGTCCTCTATATGCTTGGGAACTAGAGACTGAATCCCTGTGACCTGTGGATCTACAGTTGGGACCCGGGCCTAGATGTGCTTTTAGGCTGCATCTTGTGGCTGACTAGAGGAAGTCTCCGGTGGGTCTGCCAATTGGATAACTACATCATCGAACTGAGAGATCACTCTGTTTCTCTTGGGAGGCCTCTGGGATTGGTTGGGGATGAGCTGCTGGCGCAGGGTCATTGAGTAGCAAATCCAAAGGCAGGTGATCTGCCTTCAACCTCTCAACCTCAACTCGTAACTCCTTCACGGACTCTTTGGAAGTCTGAGTCTTCCTCATCTTCATCGCGTCCCTAGCAAGCTCCTTGAGAGCCTTTCCATGATAATCAAAAACGTCTGTAACCAATTTCCGAGTCTCGAGTATCTTCTTCTGGTTGTCCAAAAGATCCTTGTGAGCGTCCTCAAATAGACTATGGGACCTGTAGAGGCGGAGGTGCTGACTGAGCTGCTATGGTAGTAGATAACAAAGACAGCTTAGAAGTAGCTGTTTGCATCCAGTTGTTGATGTTGGTGAGGGCCTGGCTCAGATGGTAGGCAGTCAATGGATACGCTGTGGTGGAGGGTATCTCTTGATCTGTGGAGGTGGATGGACCTGGGACCATATCTACTGCAGTAGAAGGAGGCTGCTGAGTAGTCACTACCACTACTGGCTCTTCAGACTGGCAAGTGGAAGTAATGGATTTTCATTTAGAGTGCTTGCCCTTTGGGTTATCATCACCTTGTAGGCTATACCATAAGAAGGGTGCCTTTTCCTTCACCTTCACACCGAATATGCATTTTTCCACATTGAGATCCTCAAAGTACATCGTCAGGAAGTTGGGGAATGGGTAGGACCTATCACCCTCACTCACTACCCGTGAAATAACCTAGGACATCACATTCCCAACATTGATCTGGTACCCTGCCATGACGGATGCAACTAAGATCGCCCAGTGAAGTGGGAGTGAGTTGTCATGGGTGGTAGGGTCTAGTCTGCTGCACACGAATGTCTCCCACCCTTTTGCTTCAAAGTTCAATGTCCTCCGCAATATCTTTATCCCCTCAGTCAGCCACTTGGGAGTGGTGTACTTGCTAAGTACTCCGCTAACCACGGACGCGCTTCTTCCCCCAACTTCATCTTGTCTAAGTAAAGGGACTCATCCTCCTCTGTGAAGCCTAGATAGTCATTGATGGTCTTGCCACCAAACATCACTTTCAAGTTCCGGACTTTGGAAACTGTGGTAGCTTTTTTGATGTGGGCCACATTGGTGTAAAATTCTTTCACTAAATGCTCATTGGCGTCATCCACATTCCTGATAAAGTAAATCCCCTACAGCTCAATCTCTAAATTGCTTCAACACATTTGGATTGTGAGGCAAAAGATCTCGGGTAATAATTTTCCTCTCCGGTATCAACCTCTTTTTTTGCCACCACTCTTTAAACTTGTGGTAGGAAATATCACTGACGGACCGGTCCTCCCATGCTTCCGGGTTCCTAGTCTGCTCAACCCTACTAACTCGGGGCTCATCCCTTCTGCTTGTTCCCTTTCTTCTGGTACTACACCCTCTCCGGATAATGAAGCCGTATGAGAGGTGGATTACTCATCCCTACTGGCTGCATTTGAGCCCACAGATGACCTAGAAGATACATGCACTGAAGTCTGTGCAGTGGGGGATACTGGAGGTGTATCTCTCAATCTGTTTCTCTCCGGCCAGTCAGGAATGTACTCTGGAACGGAGTCTGATGATGCCTCCCTGAAGGGCTCATACTCAATCCCCGACTGTTCAATTGCTCTGTCTGTAGCTTTAATGAGTTTCCTTGTGTTCTTAATATTTTGTCGGGCTTGTGGGGTCAGCTTTATCATCTTTTGTTTCCCATCACAGGAGAATTCTCCTCGTCCTGGTTGTTTGGCACCATTGCCTCTTGATTTTACCATTATCTACAAAAAAGCTCGATCATGCTTTGTTAGTATTAGTAGACACTATGAAATTCAAAGTTGCAGTAAAAGAAAGATATTGCAGACAGTTCAGTTATTGCAGAGTGCGGACCGCATAAAATGCAGTGCGGCCATAAAGAGGCCATTGCGGACCGCACAAAATCCACTGCGGTCCGCACAGAGGTAGGGTTCAGGTCCTATTTATAGAAAAAGGTCTTGGAGACCATCTTACCTACCCACCGCGGACCACAGAAAATGGCACCGCGGTCTGCATTACTCAAAGCCATAGGGCTCAGACAAGACAACCACTGCGGTCAGCACAAAATGCAATGTGGCCATAGTGGACATCCGCGTACCGCACAAAACGCAATGCGACCGCGGTGGTAACTTCAAAGAACCCCAACTTTTTCATATCTCCAGTGCGGTCCACATTGATTTATTGCCCCTGCACTGAGGTCTTTGCAGTCGCACAAAATGGCAGTGCGGTCCACATTGACAACTTCAGAGAGTAGTCATTTTTAAAATTTTTCCTGCACTGCATCCTACAACATCTCACCACCAGTCAGTCCAAAAATAAATCCTACACTACAATGAAAATCAAAGAAAAACAAGAAGAAAAACACATGGGTTGCCTCCCAAAAAGCGCCTGATTTAATGTCGCGGTACGACGCAGGTTACCGTTAAATCATTTGATATAAAGAAGTTCCACTACGTGGCTGTCATCAATTTTTCCCAAGTAGCGGTTGACCCTATGCCCATTCACTCTAAAAACTTCCCCATTTTTGTTCTTCAAATCAAGTGAATCAAACGGGGTTACAAACACCACTTCAAAAGGTCGACTCTATTTGGACTTAATCTTTCTCGGAAACAGACGTTACTGAGAGTTGAATAAGAGAACTAAATAACACATTTTGAACTCGTTTCCACGAGCATATTTATCATGAAGGTACTTCATCTTGTCCTTGTACTAGGAAGAACTAGATTAGGCATGGAATCAGAATTTATCAAGTTCATTAAGCTACTCCACAAGAAGATTTGCTGCCACATCCCATTCAAGATTCAGCTTCCTCAAAACCCATATGGCCTTATGCTATATCTCAATCAGTAGATGGAAAGATTTCCCAAATACCAACCGATACGGAGACATACCAATTGGAGTCTTGTAGGCAGTCCTATAAGCTTATGGATCATCTGACTTCTTTGACCAATCTGTCATATTTGCATTGACTGTCTTTAACAATATACTCTTAATTACCCTATTTGAACTTCAACTTGGCCACTCGCTTCAGGTTGATAGAGAGTAGAAACTTTGTGATTGACACCATACTTTGGAAGCAAATTGTCAGAAGCTATATTGCAAAAATGAGACCACCCATCACTTATTATTGCACGAGGAGTGCCAAACCTTGTAAAAATGATCTTTTTGAGAAATGCAACAACACTCCGGGCCTCATTGTTGGGAAAAGCCACAGCTTAAACCCACTTTGAAACATAGTCAACCGCCGCAAAAATGTATGTGTTCCCACATGAGCTAACAAACGGGCCCATAAAATCAATGCCCTATACATAAAAAAAATATCAACCTCAAGAATGGTATTGAGAGGCATATGATCTTTCTTCAAAATTCCACCCCCTTTTTGACATTTGTCACACCTCTTCACAAGTTCACTTGCATCTTTGTACAATGTTGGCCAATAGAACCCCACAACTAAGAAATTTGTAAGCCTTCCTCGCCCCGCCATGATAGCCACCATATGGAGAGGAATGACTAGCCTCCAAGATACTCAATTGCTCTTCCTCCGGGACACACCTTTGGATCACACCATCCGTGCAAATCTTGAACAAGTATGGCTCATCCCAAAAGAAATCCAAACTATCCCACTTGAGCTTCTTCCTTTGGTTAGAAGAGAGCTCACACGGGATTATACCAGTCACAAGGAAATTACCAACATCGGCAAACCATGGCATAACATTCATTGATACCAAAAGGAGTTGTTCATCGGGAAATGAATCATTGATCTATAGGCTGTCACGAGGCCTCCCCTCCACCTCCAAGCGGGACAAGTGGTCTACCACTTTGTTCTCACTACCCTTCTGGTCCACAATCTCCGAATTAAACTCTTGAAGTAACAAGAACCATCGCATCAGTCTAGCTTTGGAATCCTTCTTCGTCATAAAGTACCGGAGTGCAGAATGGTAGTTATGAATTATGACATTGGCACCCTTGAGATACGGCTGAAATTTCTCCATTGCAAGAACAATAGAAAAAAGTTCTTTCTCGATCACCGTGTAGTTCACTTGAGCATCATTCACTGTCTTGCTCGCACAGTACATCGGATGAAACATTTTGTTCACTCTTTGACCGAAAACCGCCCCAACCTCAACATCGCTCGCATCACACATGAGCTCAAAGGGAAAGCTCCAATTAGGCACAGTAATGATAGGAGTGGTGGTCAACTTATGCTTGAGAAGTTCAAAGGCTTGCAAACACTTTTCATCAAACACGAATTAAGCATCTTTTTCCAACAACTTGCACAAGGGATTCACTACCTTCGAAAAGTCTTTGATAAATCTCTGGTAGAACCCCACATGCCTAAGAAAACTTGGAACCCCCTTGACATATGTAGGGGGAGGGAGCCTTGAAATCACATCGATCTTTGCTTCGTCTACCTCAATACCATGCTTCAAAATTTTATACCGAAAAACTATTCCTTCTTCCACCATAAAGTGGCATTTCTCCCAATTGAGGACAAGATTGGTTTCTTTACAACGAGCCAAAACTGTATCAAATTCTTCAAGCATTCATCAAATGAATCACCCAAAACACTAAAGTCATCCATGAACACATCCAAAATGTCTTCCACCATATCGGTAAAAATGTCCACCATACACCGTTGAAATGTAGTCGGCGCACTACACAACCCAAAATGCATCCTAGAAAAGGCAAAAGTGCCATATGGACAAGTGAATGTGGCCTTATCCTGATCTTCTAGAGCAATCAGTATTTGATTGTACCCAGAATACCCAGCCAAGAAACAGTAGAAGGCACGCCTAGCAAGTCGGCCTAACATCTGATCCAAAAAAGGTAAAGGAAAGTGATCCTTGCGGGTCTCTTTATTCAACTTGTGGTAGTATACCCTCCAACCGGTGATGGTTCTTGCAGGAATCAAATGATTTTGAGAATTTGCAACCACAGTCATGCCACCTTCTTTGGTACACATTGCACCGGCAAAGTCCAAGAGCTATCAGAGATGGGGTACACAACCCCGACATCCAACTACTTGATCACTCCTTTTTCACAACTTCTTGCATTGCCTCGTTCAACCTCCTTTGATGCTCCAAGGAAGGCATTACATCGTCTTCTAGAATAATCTTGTGCATACAGAATGTGGGGCTTATCCCCCTAATATCAGCTAGAGTCCATCCAGATGCTTTTTTCTGCTTTTGAAACACCGCCAATGTGGCATCAACCTGCATGTTAGTAAGTCAAGAAGAAAGAATAACTAGCAAAGTAGAATTTGAGCCTAAGAACTCATACCTGAGGTGTGGAGGAAGTGGTTTCAACTCCAACACCAGAGGCTCCTCAATTGAAGGTTTAGTTGGTAGAGTCTTTCTATTATCGAGGTCCAAAGATAATTTCCTAAGCTCATAATAGTAAGAGCCCATTCCATGCCAAGCACTCACGCACTCCACTCGACTTGCATCCTCATTGACATAAAGATTCAACAATACGACCTCCAATGGGTCCTCCACATTGATCATTGCACTGGTGTGATCAATTATCACTGTTCCGATGAGGTCCACAAAACAGCACACCTCGGTACTATTGGGTTTCTTCATTGAATTGCACACATGAAATACCACGTTTTGATCGTCCACCCGGAAGGTGAGTTCCCCTGCTTCCACATCAACTAAGGCCTTCCCAGTAGCAAGGAAGGACTCCCCAATATGATAGAAACTTCATAATCCACCTCACAATCCAAGATCACAAAGTCAGCTGGCAAGATAAATTTGTCCACCCGGAAGAGCACATCATCAATAATACCCAATGGTCTCTTCATCCTTCTATCCTCCATTTGCAAACTCATGAAAGTCGGCCTTGGTTGCCTGATACCCAAAGTCTTGAAAATTGAGTAGGGCATCAAGTTGATACTTGCCCCTAAATCACATAAAGCCTTAGCAAAGGCCGCACTCCCAATGGTGCAAGGAATGGTGAAAACACCAGGATCATCAAGCTTTGGGGCCATTGAATGCACTATTGCACTAACTTGGTGGTTTATTTTAATAGTTTGACAATCCATAAATCGCTTGTTTGTCACCAAGTCCTTTTTGAATTTAGCATAGCCCGACCTTTGTTCAAGAGCCTCCACCAAAGGAACTAATGGATAAGCTCTTCATCATGTCTATGAACTTTTTAAACTGATTCTCATTTTTCTGCTTCACGAACCTTTGAGGATAAGGTGATGGTGGCCTTGGTAAAAGAGCCTTGACTTTAGGCACAACTGGCTCCGGCATGTCTATTATATGTTCCCTAGATGGGTTCACGTCATATTGAGTTTTCACCTCTGCCTCATGAATATCAATCCTCACTACTTTGTACACATTTTCATCAACCACATCTTCAACCATCAAAGTAACTTCATCTTCTTTCAACTCAACATCATCATCTAATACTTGTTTTTGTTTGGAGGCATTCACATCACCGCCTCGTCCACTCCTTGTAGTTATCACAATCACATGATTGTTCCCACCCTTCGGGTTCATTACTGTATCACTTGGTAGAGAACCTTAAGGGCGTGTATTTAAGGACTGGGAGATTTGTCCTAACTGAACCTCCAAATTCCTAATTGAGGTATTGTGGGAAGCCTACTGTGCATCAAAATCCCCATTCTTCGTTATCATCTGTTCTACATCATTTCAATTCTCCCCATATAATTGCTAGAAGAACTAGGACCTTGGGATGGAAATGGAGGCGAGTTGTTCGGTTGTTGGTACATTGGGGGTATTTGAAAGTCTTGCCTCTGGTTTCCTTGGTTTCCATTGTTCTATCCACCTTGATTATTGTTGTTACCACCCCAATTGTTATTTATTACCATTCCAATTTTCTTTATTGTTTTGATTGTTGTTATGATTGGCCAAGTTGTTGTTTTGGTTGTTGTTCCCCCAATTACCATTTCCTTAGTTGCTTATTGCCCAATTACCATTGCCTTGTTGTTGATTGCCTCAATTTCCTTGAGGTCTTCATTGTTGTTGGTTGGAAGAGTTACCAAGTTTGCCTTGATAATTATTCATGTATTGAACCTCTTCACTTTGTTCATCATAACCATCATTTTGAAATCCACCACAACCGTTGTCAAATTGCTCAGAATTCCCTTGGCTTTGTTCCCCTCTTTGCCTTCTTATGTTGACAGGCATATTGACACCCTTCATGGCATTCACTTGGCGAGGATTTTGAACTTGTTGCAACTATTACTTTGCCAATTGGTTCATAGTAGTTGTTAGATCAGATATGTCTTGCCTATGGTCATGTAACTCCTTGTGCAAATGAGCGACTGTGGGGTCACCTTGGGGCACATTTGCTCTACTTTGCCATGCAGGAGAAGTGTTAGCCATCTCGTCAAAAATATCACATGCCTTATCATATAACAACTTCATAAAGTTTCCCCTAGAAAGTTGGTTTAGTATGCATTGGTTTGTTGTATTAATGCCCCGATATAAGGTTTGTTGGATCATTGCCTCGGTCATATCATTGTTGGGGCATTCTTTCACCATTATTTTGTAACACTCCCAAATCTCATGCAAAGGTTCTGTGGCCTCTTGATTGAAAGCCAATATCTCATCTCATAATGCCTCCATATGCCATGGTGAGAAAACTTTTGTAACGAACTAGTCCGCCAACTCATCCCAAGTAGTGATGGAATGGTTGGGAATCGCTCGAGCCAATCCAATGCTTTCCCTCTAAGTGAGAATGGGAAGAGTCTCAACTTAGGAGCATCCTAGGACACATTAGTCTGCTTGCTCCCCAACATGTATCCATGAACCTCTTGAGATGTTTATAGGCATTTTGATTTGCAGCACTCGTAAAATACCTATGCTGCTCTAGTAAGGTCAACGTCACATTGGTTATCTGAAAGTTTCCCGCCCGGATTCGGGGTGGGACAATAGCACTTGCATAGCCCTGGTTAGGATGCACTTTGGGAGCCACTCTTGGAGGTGGCCGAGGAGGGCTTGGAATACTATCATTAGCATTAGCATTGGTCTGGAAGCCTCTGTATTATCCTTGAGGTACAAGAGGCACCTCATAATCTCCGACATCATCTACCTTCTCCCTTGAAATCACATTTCCAAGAGGGTCATTAGCATTATTTGCTATCATTTAGTACCTGAGTTGTGATATAAACAAGTTACTAACAAAGAAGGAAAGAAGAACAATACACAAAACTAGCTAGATAGATAGCCAAAACTGTATCTCTCCGTCAACGGCGCCAAAAGATGATTGATGCTACTGTACACTACTATTAAGTAGCGAGAGAGGGTCAAAGATCTTTTATCCGGCTTAGGGTCGGGATCAATTTCCGCAGAGAGCTAGAGTTTGGAATCGAGTATCTATCTAGTGTAGAGTTGCGTATGTGTCCCAAATTATACTTCTAAATATTTTTGGGGTTTTTGTTTTACTTCTACTTTTATCAAACTACAATAGTAAATGAAACTAGATTAAGCTAAGAGTAAAATGTTACGGGTTGTTCAAATAGTTTAAATGGCACTAGGGTAGTGACTTCCACCTAGATGGTCAGTTGACGGATACTTGAGCCTAAGGCATGATTGACATATTTGGGGAGTATGATATACCCGTTGCACGATTTTACCCACTCTATGCCTCTCGGTGGTTCGAGTGATTTTGCCCGAATTGACTTTCTCAAGACCAATTGGGTATGCAAATTTGCACAAACAATCAAGGTTCAAGTCGGGTATTACTCTCTCGAGGTTTAACCCTTTAATTGGGCTGTAAATCTCTTGGGTACACCCTAATTCCTTGTTGAATCAATTTTGGAGACTTAGGCTTTCTTTCTCAAGAAGAGCTCAAGTCAACTAAATACAAACTAGTATTTACAACCACTAATTCGGGAATTAAACATAAAATTGGCCCAAATATCAAACACACATAGTCAATCTATCCCTAAAATACAAGACCCATCAATTACCCACACTAGGGTTGAGCCACAACCCTAGATTATGGGTCTTGCTACTCATAATTAAAGAAGAAAAATAAGAAATAGATGAAGAACAACTCATAGTAATTAATTACAAAAGATAAACAATAAGATTCAATGTTGAAATGTAGATAAAATTGCCCAAAATAGCTAAAAGTATTGAACCCAAGAGTGCAGACCTTTTCTAAAACTATCTAATAACCTAAAAATGGGAAAATAAGCTTTTTATACTAAGCTGAAAAATCTGAACAAAAATACCACTGCTGGGCTAGTGCGTACCGCACAAAATGGCGTGCGGACGCACTAAGGCTCTGAACTTGAAAATCCATGTCCCTGAATTCTAGCAATAAGGACCATACAGAATGTAGTGCAGCCATAGAGGCTTCTGGTGCGGTCCGCATGAAATGGAGCACAGACTGCATTAGCTTGAAACTTGAAATTGGCAGCTTTCTGAACCTTCTCACTGCGGACCACCCTAAATCAAGTGCAGCCGCGTTGATCCCACTGCGGACCACATAGAAACTAGTGCGGCCACATTACCTGTTTGCCTGAATATCATACTCTCTGAATCTCACTCATGCAGACCGCACAGAATGGTGTGCGGACGCATTGGGCCTATTTTGCCTGAGTTTTATGTTGTCTTGATACTTGTGCAAGTTTCACTCCTTTTTGAGCTGATTTTTGACATCTTGTCACTTTGTTGATCAAACCTACAATCAAGTACAACTTGTGAGCCTTTTAGGACTATTTTGTATAAATTCCTAATTAAAACATAAGTAAGAAAGAGTATAAAATGCATCAAAATCTCTAATTATCACCCATAGAAAATATGAAGAACCATAACCATTAATCAAAAACCATTCGAAATAATCCAAAACCACTTCAAATCTCACCAGGGCCCCCCGGATCCTGCCCAAACATACCAACAAGCCCAAATAAATTATCCAAAGTTATTTGAAAGCTCGAATTATTATAAATAACATCAAAATCAAGAATCAAAGATCAAGATGAAGATCAAGATCATTTTCTTAACTTTGAAACCTCGGCGAATGCATCAAAATCCTACCAAATCATCTCAAAATGAAACCAAACTTTGCACATAAGTTCTGTAATGACCTGACCGGTTATTTTGACCTCTAGATCATCATTGGTTGGTTTGAGGCCATAAGTAGCTTGACTTCATGATTATGACTTGTAGGTATAGTCAGATTTGAATTTTGTGAAGCTTGGAGTTGTTTGGAAGGAAAATTATCAATTCGGAAGCTTTAAGTTGAAAGAATTGATCAAGGTTTAAATTTTAAGTAAACAACCTTGGAATCAATATTTAAAGGTTCCAATAAGTTTGTAAGATGATTTTGTACTTAGATGTATTTTCGGTTTGGGTATCAGATGGTCTAGGAGCATTTGAACACTTAGTGTGGAAAGTTGGTATTTGAAAGTTTTAAAATTTTCTAAGTTTATTGAACTTTGGTGTATCGATGTTCATTTAGTATTCCGATCCTTGGAATAAGTTCGCATTGTAATTTATGACTTGTACACAAAATTTGGCATTATTCTGAAATATTTAAGTACGATTCAGATGCGTTCGTTGAAGTTTGAAAGAAGAGTTTTGACCATTGATTCATGATTTATTCGTGATATTCCAAGCATTTAGATTAGTCTAGATAAGGTATTGGGACTTGTTGATGTGATAAGATGGGGTCTGGGGGGGGGGGGGGGCTCGGGTGTAATTTGAGTTGGTTTTGGACCATTTCATCTTTTCTTGTAATTGCTGGTTTCTGGCGTCTCGGTTGTCCATTCACGATCGCGATGATAGGCTCGTGATCATGTAGTGTTGATTGGGAGCTGGGTGAAGTTGTTAGTCGCGATCTTATATGGTGGCTCTAGAGGCAAGGTGTAGAAGTATAGTATAAATACAACCGACCATATGTACTCAGTAAGTATCTTGACTAACCTTAGTAAAGTGGTGATGAGATTTTTAAGTAAAAAGATACTCACTTTTTTTTTAGTTTAACATTTAGCTTTCATTGATATCAAAAAAATACAATGGAGAGTTCATAGTAGTAGTATGAACTAACTACTACTTTACAGTTCAGTACTATGCTAATACAAGAATTTACATCTAATGCTAAGGGTAATGGTTAAGTTGTCGCAGTCCCGTTTGCCAACGCTTACAGTTTCTGCCCCGAATATGAATGAGCAATGCAACCTCGCTACAGAACTGATTTTCCTCTAATGGTTTCCCCTCAAATCTGATATAGTTTCTATTTCTCCAAATGAGTGCAACTGTGGTAACAAAGGCAGTAGCAGCAACAGCCTTATACCACAGTTTACTTCTAGCTAGGCAGCATACCCATTGGATTTCAGTATTCCAACTACCAATTATTCTATTATAGCCCAACCAACAACATATCTATGGCACAGTCGAGGCCTCCAGCAGTGATAGGTCTACAGATCCTTTCCCATGCTACCAGAGCTCTTTTGGATATTGTTGCACTTCCAGTCCACAGATAAGATCTGCAGACAGCTTCTATAATTTTCAGAACTTTCTTTGGTAAGATGAATATTTGTGCCCAATAAGTTTGGATTCCAAATATCACAGTTTTGATCAGTTGACTCCTACCTGCATAAGATAATAATTTGGCAGACCAGCAGGTGATTTTTTCAGTTATCCTCTCTATCGGTGGCAAATAATGGTGGATGACAAGCTTCTTAGAGTGGAGAGGTATCCCTAAATATTTGAAAGGTAGTTGACCCTCAATGAATCCCAAAGACTCTAGTATGGCCTCTTTGACAGTCTGATGAACCCCAGCCAGATAAACAACACTCTTAGTGTTGTTTGCATACAGTCCAAAAGCTGCAGAGAATGTATGGAAAGCATCATGCAGAATCTGGATAGATATAATATCAGCTCGACAGAATAGTAGAAGATCATCAGCAAAACAAATATGGGCACAATTCAGCTTCCTGCATCTTGGACGGAAGTTGAAATCTCCATTTCTATGCAACTGAGCCAACAGCCTATTCAAGTATTCCATAGCTAGGACAAACAAGTAAGGTGACATGGGATCACCTTGTCGAATACCCCTTCTAGCAGTGAAAGGCTTAGTGAGACCACCATTCATCACTAGTGAGTAAGTCACAGTAGAGACACAAGCCATTGTCCAATTAACAAACTTAGTAGGGAATCCTAGATCAATAGGTAATTGTTTGAGGAAACTCCATTCAAGAGTGTCATATGCCTTCCTTAAGTCCACCTTCATAACACACCTAGGAGGATACCTTTTCTGGAATATCCCTTGAATATTTCATGGCTGAGCAGGATATTATCAATGATGCTCCTCCCTTCAATAAATGCTGACTGGGCTTTACCAACAAGATCATCAATAACAGATTTCAGCCTCCTAGTAATGACTTTAGATATGATCTTATAGATAGTGGTGCAGCATGAAATAGGTCTATAATCTTTCACTCTTCTAGGAGCTTTAACTTTAGGCACAAGGGCAATGGCAGTAGTGTTGACCATGTAAGGCAGCTTACAAGTAGTAAAGAAATCCTTTATAGCAGCATATACATCTTCCTTGACAATCTCCCAGTTGCTAGTAAAGAACTCCACAGGGAATCCATCTACACCTGGTGCTTTGTCTTTAGGCATATCTTTGATAACTTCAGTGACTTCTTCCACAGTAACATCCTGAATATGTGACCTTTGCTGTGATAAGGTCAGACAGTGTCCTTCCTCAACAATAGCAGTGTTAATACAAGGCAATTCATCAGCACATTCACCCATTAATGACTTGAATACCTCAATGAATTCCTGCTCCACAGCCACTGGATCTGTCAGCTTTATACCTGCATCAGTGTATGTAGAAGTAATATTATTCTGACTGGTTCTGATCTTCCACTGAGCATGAAAATATTTTGTATTGGCATCTCCACAATCTATCCAGCATGCCTTTGATTTCTGCCTCATAACTTGCTCTTCAACATTGCTCCATTTCTCAATGTCATTAAGAGTTGCTTTCTCCTCTTTAAACAGCTGCTCTGAAAATGGATTATGTAGAAGCTGATTCTGTATAATCCAGTGATTCTCTAGCATGGATTAGCTTCTGTTTATAGGAAGCCATATGACTGTTCAGTTCTTTTAAGTGCTGCTTCAAGTTCTTCAATTTATACCATATCTGTTGCAAAGGTGAACCTTCACACTTCTGAGACCATACATGCTGCAAAATAGAAGAAAACTGAGGATCCTCCATAATAGCATTATAGAATATGAAAGGTTTAGGATGCAATAACTTTTGACACCCAAACTGTATGAGAATTGGGGAGTGGTCAGAGACTGAGAGATTCATAAAATCAGCTTCTAGGTGTCCATACTGCTGAATCCACTGAAAATTACCAAGTGCCGAATCAATTTTGCTATAGACCTGCTTGTTTGTCCACGAATACTTCCACCCTTTTGATCTGAGAGAGGTCAGTTGAAGATCAGAAATAACCTCAAACCCTCTAACTTCAGCATCTGTGACAGGAGATCCAATCCTATCATCATAGTATAGGACAAAATTAAATTCACCACTGATTAACCATGCATCTTGACTGGGAACATTTACTAGTCTCAGATCATCCCACAACTGCTTCCTCAGAATTGCAGAATTGTGAGCATAAATGACACTCAGTTGTATTATGATCTTATTAAAAGGATCTTCTAATAAGCAATGAATAAACTGGTCAGTCACATAGGAGATATGAATCTGAATGTGAGGCTTCCAGATTAGCCATATTCTCCCATTGACAGCTTTGGTATAATTACATTGGACCTTCCACCCTTTAGCAATCTTATCAACAATCCTATTTGCTTTATGTTCCTTAACTCTAGTTTCAAGGCATCCCAGGACAACAACTTTATTTCTAGTCAGAAAGTTTTTCAGTTCTTTCTGTTTGTGGACTTTATTAAGCCCCCTAATGTTCCAGGTAACTATAATCATGAATCATTAGGTAGCAAACTCCAAGAAGGACCAGGATCCTGCTGTTGTCCCCTTCTACCATCATCAAGAAATCCAGCAACAGCCTTGCCCTTATCTTGGTCAACCAAAACCTCATTATCACCACTATCAATACTTTCCTGATTTCCAGATTCATCTAGTTCATTCCTCTAACTTGCAACCATATCTGTATTAATCTGCACCCTCTGCATCTTCTCATCATGTTGAGCAGGATGTACTTGCAAGCTAGGCAATGTATTTGTAGGCATTGACAAGCTTTCCAGTGTATCAGCATTAGCTTTAGGTATCCATTCCTGCCTTGTAGACTTTCCTGGTTTCTTGACTCGAGTCCTTTGTTTTATTTCCCTTCCTTGCTCTTGCATCTCCTGAACCCCTTCATTATGACCATTATACCAACAGTCAAGAGAGTCATGACCAAACTTCAAGCAGTGATTGCAAAATATAGGCTTCCAGTCATACTCAATCTCTTGTATCTTCAACCCAAAAGGAGTTTCAATTTCAATTTCCTCGGGCAAAGGAAAAGAAGCATCTACTTCAACCAGTACTCTGGCAAATGAGATCTTCTCAAAATGAGCTGTAAATTTATCTGTGTACAGAGGCTTACCCACTGCACTGGCAAGTTTGCTTAAGATTTCAGGAGACCAGTAGCCCACTGGTAGGCCAGGGAAACGAACCCAAATAGGCACAGTACTAAGAACATCATTTTGAAAAAAGAAATCAACATCCCAAGGTTTCAGCACCATAGGCTTGTTCCTGTACGAGTATGGTCCAGATTGGAGAACTAAGTTCTTATCCTCAACATTATTGAAGCGAAAGATACAATAACCTTCAGAGTGTAGCAGAATCTGTGGTTTAGCCACAAAATTCCAGATATGCATAACAAAATTCTCCAAAGTTTTCACAGTGGGATTATCACCAATGATGTATCCAATTAATGAAGCACTCCAGTACTCCGATAGAGGTTTCAATTCAGCTTCACTGATTTTAACTACTCTTTTCCCATCCCTATCAGAAGGCGGAACGAATGATAGAGCCTTACCCATATTGCGATTACCCCTGACGACCTCAGCAACAGTAGGAGAAGAATGCTCAGATATGGCGATATCAGAGAACTGCAATCTTCTTACAGTCAAGCTTGCAGGAGCTGCATCACTCACCTTCAATTTAGGCTCTACATTCACAATTTCATCTACATGCAAAGTATCGGTTGCTTGAAATTTCTGTGGTAGAAAGTTTCCAAACGTTAGCGGTTCAAGTTCTTTAGTTACCCCCGGTGCTGGAGTAACGATTTGGGCAGTGGAGACGGCTGGTTGACGCCGCCGACGCGCCATTATCGGCGAGAAAGCTTCGTGCTAACTTACGCCGAGTAGTACTGTTTCATTGGCTTATCATGCGCCGAGAGAGAAACGCATCCCTTATAGATCCGCGTTACCCAACATTCCAAGGATACTCACTTTGTAGAACTTGTGCAGCTCAATAACATGTATAATATAGAAAAAATATTTCAGAAACACAATTACAGAATAAAGAACTATGATAGGGTACTAAACAAACTCTACCAATTAGAGATGTTGAACAAAAATAACTTGCACCAACGCCGCTCACAAAGACATATGCACCATATAATATGTGTGTTTAATACTCATACATGACTGTAAATATGTGCCCAACATGATCCGATTCCATATCAATTGCCAAATAATACGTTCAAGAGAACATTTCAAAAATCAAATATATCAATTCATGGAGACGCCTTTCTTATCACGTCAACCCGATACTCTATCGACAACTCAACAAAAAATGAGATATCAACTCCAAATAGTTAAATCCATCTTGACAACCAAATAATCAAACATTAATAGATGTATATATGAGCATGTTAAATGAAACGCAAAAATCATGTATGAATGCATGAAAATAAAGAATTCACACGCACATTCAAAAATATCACTCTTGTACCACCATATAAACATCATCGACAGAATCACCCCCAAACCATTGCATAATATAATCAACAATACCACAATTATTTCGCTACATGAAATATCAATAAACATCACTCTTATTTTGCTACATGCACATATCACCATCCTTATTTTTTCATATGGGAAAGCTAAAAATTGCCACCCTTGTTTCGACTCATGCCGATAACAATCACTTGACAAAGACCTCGTGCCAATACCCAATCACAATCGCAAGGTAAAGACACTCTTACCGTAATATCATCTTAATCAATCCGTACAATATGTTCACAAGTTCCATGGTCACAACAATCCAAGACAACAAATTATCATCAAGAGGCATATCCTCATAACTCATCAATAAAGCACCCAAGGATATGATAATAAGAAAAATGTGGATAAGGCATGACCATGACTAAATTAGTTATAGCAAGCAAGTTCAAGTAGTCTTACAAAGGATCACATATGTGTTACAGAGTTCACACGTCCCAATCAAGGCACAACACAAGAACAAGTACAAATGTGTATTCATAACATACGTGCATCTACCTCTGAGGCAAGTATGACATAAGTCTAAAAAATTGCCCGTCATGTTCAATAAGGTACCGATAGCCTCAAAATTTCTCTTGCATAGTTTATTGAGCTCACGCAGTTAATTGAATAATATATAGAATCAAGGAAAACATCCAACCAAATAAGACATAGAGTAATCTAGAATCTACCTCCGAGCATGGATATCCATGATACGTGTATATACGCTCGTCACCTCATATATACATGACTCTTGCATGTAGCAAAACAATATCAATTATTAGGAAAAATTTTCTCAACAAAATCTAGGCAAGACACTTACCTCCATGTGCCCATATCAAACCTATAAAATAGCCTTTCTTAAAAAAATTACCTCCGTCCGGCTCAAATCCAGCCAAAATAATTCAATTACATAAAAAAACTCTATATGAATTAATTTCAATAATAAGCTTCAATATTTACCCAATTCCTAATAAGTCAATAAAATTCAACCTTAGGCCTACGCGATCAAAATTCGAGCTAAATGGTAGATCCCAATTATGCATAGCCCCACTATATATGATTGGATTTCAAAGTCAAGTCCAAATCTACTCTCTAATCCTAAATTTTTATTTTTTAAAATATGGTAAAAAATCCCTAAAACATTCTTTCAAATTCCACAATTTTTGCATAAAATGCATCAAAATAAATATAAATTATCAAAGAGTGAAAATAGCTTATCCAATAGTTTGTGTGAAAATACTCATCAAAAATCGCTCCTCCACAATTCTAGGGATCAAAATATGACGAAATAAGTGTAAGTACCGAAATACTCAACTATTAACTAGATGCATATGTCGCAATTTGCACATAGAGGTTTGTGAATGCGAATATCACAAAAGCAACCTCAGGTTCGCAAATGGGAATCCACTGACACATTATATGTCGCAATTGTGACCAAGACATCACAAATGCGAAGTCCTCCCACAGACGGCCAGCCGCAAAAGTGACACCGGACTTTGCCAAAGCTAACAACACCATTGTCGCAAATGTGACTCCTAACCTTGCATATGCGAGGTCCTCCAGCCTGCCAGTCGCAAATGAGACAAAAGTCTCACAAATGCAATATCTACATTCGCAACCAACCTATTGCAAGTGTGAGGAACCAAAATAGCAATCATAACCCATTTGAAATAATTTGAAATTACCTTGAATCGCACCCGGGGCCTCGCCCAAACGTACCAATGACTCCAAATACATTAACTAAACTTATCCAAAAGCTCAAAATATCATAAATAACATCAAAACTAATAACCAAAGATCAAGATCATTCTCTAAACTTTCAAATCTTTAAACCTTGCAGATAGAACTACTCCAAGGACTGTTAATACAAGTCATGAGCCACTAAATTAGATTTACAAAGCTGATAAGAAGAATAAATACATTATCTATTTGAAAATGACACAAACAGAAATGAAGTTCTAAACTACCACGAACAAAAAGGTAGTTGGAATCCGGAACGTTGGTACTTCTCAAGGCAAGACTTTATCTTTCATAGCTACTCAGCTCCAGAATCTGCATGCAAGGTGCATAAGTGTAATATGAGCACAACCGGCATCTTGTACTCAATAAGTAACTTGACTAACCTTAGAAAAGTAGAGACGAAACTTTTAAGTCAAAAGATACTCACTTTGTAGAACATGTGCGTCTTAATAACATGTATAATATAGAAACAAATTCTAAAAATACAATTATGGAATAAATAATATCAACAGTAAATGTGCACACCTGGGATAAGGTAATAAACAAACTATACCAATATATCCATAAAGAATAACAACTCTGAACCATTCAACACTCATTTTATATCAAAGTGTCAAGGTGACTCCAAAATTGTAGTCATAACTTCTTGCACAAATGTCCAAATAACAAACAATTTGAACTTCTGAAAACTAAACTCAAAGGGCACAACTTTCATTCCAACATTATCTCTAAATCTTTATTAGGGAGAAATACTCTTGTGATGTCAGGACAACTAAAGAAAGTCCCTGTTAGTAGTTCAAATCCTTCAATACTTACTCCAAATGTACCGAAACTCACCCAAGCACGTCGGATCCCCTCCAAACCATCCCAACAATCCCATATACCTTGTATCAACTTTTCCAAAGGCTAAAAACACAAATGGAGATGTTGAAACATAAAGTCAACTTTCAAGTGAAGCTTATGAATCTTAAACTTTTAATTTTCATTCAGTAGTGCTGAATTATACTCGATACCCATAGGTCCAAATTCAAATGTACGTACAAGTCAAAAATAATCATACATGTTTATTGGAAACTTCAAATAATGAAACTAAGCTCGTTTACTCAAAATGTTAAATTTATTCAACTCTAAGCAATTAAGGCTTCAAGTTAGCAACCAGGTGTTCCAAAATATTCCTGAACCCTTTGGGACCCGTGCCACATATACCCGTAAGTTATAAATTACAAAAATGAAACTATGAAAAATCTCAAATATGGAAATGGAGTCCTAGAACTTAAAAATGACTGGTTGAATCATTAAAAGTTTATAACATTTCAGACCATTTATTATTTGCACATTCCTATAAGGAGACATGATCTTTTTATTTAAGGATAATATAGCAGCCACACATACATGCATGGGCCACACAACCACCTATGCAAGGTGCACAACTAATCCTAGAAAAATATCAAAGGGAGCCAAGAAAAATCTCCAAACTTGGATGTGCCACATAAGACCATGCGTTGGCCAAGCACAATGCTAGAAACCTTTTTAAAGGTATTTTATAGCTTTTATTTTGAAACTAATTATTAAAGTTCTGAGACAGGGAAGAGATCTAACCCAAATAATGCTACCTTGATGTAAGAATTTATTATATTCTATGGTATATTGGGTCCATTAAATACATGACTTAACTCCTCTATATCATGGTAATCATAGATTCTTGAAGAATATCTCAAGAGTATTTCAAAGGAAATAAGTCTTGGAATCTTGGGGTTGACAAGGAGGTGACCTCTTCACTTCATTCTTGTATATTATATTCCATAGATATTGTAGAGCATATGCATGAAGAAAGATTGGTATTTGAATTTTGATTCTTGAAACCCTAGAAAGTTAGAATTGAAATTCTGATTTTTTTAAAGAATGCAAATAGTGATACGTTGATATAGATGAAAGTCAGGATGCTTCGTTACTTTAGCAGGGGGAACTATGTATTGACGATCTATGCTGCAAAAATGTATTACGCTATCTACTATAGAAGTTGAGCTTATTGCTGCTGTTGAACTTTGTAAAGAGTTGCTTTGGATGAAGAGATTTTTACGGGAACTTGGCTTTGCTCAAAAGAGATATGCGCTTTATTGAAAAAGTCAAAGTATTATTCATCTTGGAGAGATTTCTATATTTTACGGTAGATTGAAATATATTAATGTGAGATATTACTGAATTCAGATATGTTGGATTCTAAGTTGCTTGAACTTGAGAAGATTCACATGTAAGTTAATTGTTCATACATGTTAACTAATCTCTACCAATAGGAAAGTTTGAAGAATATTGCTTAATCAATGGGATGGCGGTCTCCTTCACATAGTTGGGGTAAAAATTACACGGGGCGCCCTATTTGGTCGTCCCCATTTAACCTATACCTATTTTTATAAAATTTTTGACTTGTAATTAAATAACTTCAGCCCCATTTCTCCTAATCTTTCTCCTTCTTCGTTTTCTTCTTCAAGTTACAAAACAAACTAGTATTTATCTCCAGAAGCAACGTTACTTTAGTCATAAGGTCAATTTTTTTAATTGAACAGTTCAATCAGAGCTATTTCTTTGTTTGTGAATAACTTTTGTTAGATGCACCTAATTTTTGGTTGTATTAACTTTCTTCACATGTGGGAAGGAGATTGTCGATCTATGCCTTGATCGAGTAAGAAAATAAGCTGACAATTGCACAAGTTTGCAAGGATTTTTGGTGTTTAATGCTGTTGGTGGTGGTACTGGTTCTGGATTGGGGTCATTGTTGCTGGAACGTCTATATGTCCATTATGGAAAAAAATCTAAGCTTGGATTTACTATCTATCCTTCTCCCCAGGTGCAGAGTCATGCTTTAGCAAAAACACAAATTTCAGCTCTAGAGCTGAAGTTTCCTAGTTACAAAATAAAAACTTCAGCTTTAGAGCTGAAGTTCGCCAGTTACAAACAAAAACTTGAGCTCTAGAGCTAAAGTTCACCAGTTACAAAAATAAAAACTTCAGCTCTAGAGCCGAAGTTCGCCAGTTAAAAAACAAAAACTTCAACTCTAGAGCTGAACTTTAGGCCCAGCTACTAAAATCCTGAAGTTTTGTGTGATTGCCTTTGCTACTTCAGCCCCGTATGCTGATGTTATTCGAAAAAATGGGTACGCTTGTAATTTTTTTCCAAAACGGACACAAGTTAAAACGTGACACAAAAAGTGGATAGTATGTTTAGCTTCTCTTGGTTCAAATATATCGGGTAAATTTGACTTGGATATTTTCCGCTACTACATTGTCGTGCATTGTTTACTGCTTGCTTTTCCCCAATACATGTTTCAATTAAAAACGTTTGTCGCTAAAAAAATAAAAAAAGAGTCAAATATATCTCTCTACTATTATTTATTGTTTAAATGTATCTTTTGTTATATTATCCGACCAAATATACCCTTACCGTTAGGAGAGTTTTTATATTTGCCCTTACTTTAACGGATCAGACACGTGTAGCCTTTAAAATAGAAGCCCCAACTCGTTCGATGAAAATCCAACCATATATTATACTAACCCATGACCCGATTCGACCTCCCCTTCCCATAAAAAAATCTCAAATCACATTACATCCCACTTCTCCCACCGAGAAGGCCAACTCTGAAGGCGATGTAAGAGGGGAGATGAGACAAACATTTCTAAAAATTCTAATAAGCTTGATCTGGGTGCCTATGAAACAATAATTTAGAGTTAAAGACAATACCCATGTGCCCAGAGTTACAGAACATTTATTTTGAAGCTTGTTTGTTTGTTCCTAAAATCTGATTAGGTTCTATTGATTGTGCTTGAATCATTTCGCGGTTGTTGGGTGGAAAGTGAAGTGAACATTACAAGCACCTAGTGCTAGGTTAGCTTGGAGATCGAAGTTATGTCTGGAAAAAAAGTATTCAAATTTGAGGTTAAAAATATATGTTATTTGTTAAGCTCAAAAATTATATTAGTATTTTGTAAGCCTAAAAACAATCAAAAATATATGGGGTTATGTCGTAATCAAATATAATAAGCCCTAGAGATGATTATCACTTCGAGAATTTTCGTAGATTCTGTAGATGGATGACAAAAATAGACTTAGCTTAAGAAGGAAGCAATGGTTATGAACGAGAGAGAAAGAAAGAGAGAGAGAGAGAGAGAGAGAGAGAGAGAGAGAGAGAGAGAGAGAGAGAGAGAGAGAGAGAGATTGTATTATCAAAGGATCAATAATCATGACCCTCTCCTTTTACAAAGGGAAGATTTCCTTTATATAGTAGGAAACCTTTCTCAAACCAATAAATAATAATAATAAAAAAGGTACAAAGGTTGGTGGCTTCCACTCAGTAAAAGGGTCAGGTACTAAACAACGTCGTTCCTTCTTTACCGATTTGGCCGCACCCTTGTTTGGGTCGCCCTTATCATGGGGGGACGTGCCCACCTGGTGTGAGGACGTTATGAGCCAAATTTATCCCTATACAGTTAGTCCCTCCGTTCGTTGGAGACTTACTTGATGTTCGTCTTCAATGGACAGACATGCACGATTCGCTTTTTACGGAAATTTGGTCATGCCCGTAGGTGCCTCCTTTGCAGAATATGGAAGTGGATAGCATTGATTGGGTCATTGATGTGCGACCCAACTTTTTTAAGGTGACGTCAACAGTCACATACGTCATCATTATATTTGTTCCCGAGACTTGTTCAGAATGCAATGTGATATTTTGGTTTCCGGCATCGGTTTCAAAACTGAGCCTCTTTGATTCCCGTGTGCCTTTCTCCTATATATAGGAGAGTGGTTCAAAGAGTTTCATCTTTCGATCTTTTAGAAAGTTTCCCTTTGTTTCTTTATTCATCCTTTCTTCTTGCAATAGTTACATTATTTCCAGAGAGATACCATTCCTGAGAGTTGTCTCACTCACTACTAGTACTTCATTCTTTCACTGTGTATTATGGAAAAACGTCAAGGAAGAAAAAAGGCTAAGGGTAGTGCCCCTTCTAGGGTTCTACTCTCTTCTGATGGCGAAGGGGAAGGAGCGGGAAAAACCCTAGTTCCTTTAACGGTAGACAATATTTTACGAAGGATTTGAGTGAGAGAAAAGACTTCAACGCGGCAAGAACCCCATAGTGACTTACTTCAGTCTCACCTGGATGTAATCAGAACCAGGTATAACATTCCTGATCACGTTGAGATAGCTCCGACCGGGACGGACCATGCAAATACACATAGGCCCGGTTTTTGTACATTCTACGAATATGCTCTTAAGATTGGGTATAGCTTTCCGCTTAAACCTTTGGCGGAAGAGCTCTGTCTCTTCTATCAAGTATGTCCGACTTAGCTCACACTTACACCCTGAAGGTATGTTAGATCCTTACCACGCTTGCGGGTGAGGCCGGGGCCGTTGTTTCCGTTCACCATCTGCTACAGATTTTCAGCCTAGATATATGAGGGGTACCATACTCCAACTGAGGAGCCGTGGCAATAAGAGCTTTGTCGTGAGGGCCGACGACAAAGCTAATCATAAGTTCTGGCGTATATTCTTTTAAGTTAGGATGAGAAATCTAGTGTCCGATCCTGAAGGATTTCCAGAAACGTGGAATGCAGGATGTAAGTATCTCTGTATGTAACTTTGCGACATTCTATTTTGACTGACCTAATTCTGAACTCACTTTCTTCCTTTTTGTAGTGGTGGCTCGGTCACCCTTCCTGTTGACGACATTAGATCGTGGTTGGCGGGGTTGATACAATATGCAGAGAGATGCCGCACTTGGACCGAATTCTGTAGGTTGTAAAGACCAACTGGTAACAAACTTCCCTATTTTCTTATATTTTGTCTTAGCTTGGAGATATTCACACCTGATGCGCTTTATGTTTGCCAGGTCAGGGTACTTCCACAAGGACAAAGAAGAAGAGGGCTGATGCTGGCCCATCTAGGGCAGAGCCTGACTCTATTAGGGAAGATATACTTGTGCGCGGCTCACCCAGAGGTAGCCCCCCTTCGATTCCCCACTGAGGGACTATATTGGCAACAACATTGGAGGTGGTGCCTAGGTTGCCTCTGTGGAGGTACCAGAGGCTGCAGCGGCAACGACACCTGAAACTATTTCTGTGCCGGAACCTGAGGTCACTCTAGCGGTGGCCGATATGGTCCTCTTTCCTTTCCGATATGGTCCTCTTTCCTTTCCGATTTTACTAGTATATCATCGATGTAGGCTTCCATGGTCTTATCGAGTTGCTCGTTGAACATTTTGGTTACTAGCCTCTCATACGTGGCTCCTGCATTCTTGAGCCCAAAAGGCATTACTTTATAGCAGTATGTCCCCAAGTGGGTGATGAAAGTTGTTTTTTCTTAGTCCTCTTCGGCCATCATGATAAGGTTGTAACCGGAGTATGCATCTAGGAAACTTAGTAGCTCATGCCCCGCGTTTGCATCTATTAGATGGTCAATGTGGGGCAGTGGGAAGGAATCTTTCGGGCATGCCTTGTTTAAGTCGGTGAAGTCTACACATATTCTCCAATTCCCGTTCTTCTTTTTGACCCTGATGACATTGGCGACCCACTGAGGGTACTTTGATTCCCTGATGGAGCCATTGGCCAGAAGTTTTTCTACTTCTTCACCGACCGCTTCTTTGATCGCCGCGTTGAGTTTTCTTCTCATTTGCCGTACATCTGGGTGTAATGGGTCAATATTCAACTCGTGAGTGGCGATTTCTCGCGGGATTCCCCACATATATGAATGAGAAAAAGCAAATAGGTTTGTATGGTAAGATAAAAATTTACGATACTTACTTGGATTTGAGAGTTTGTGCCCGAGGTAAGCCTTCTTTTTAGGGTTGTTGTTTTCTAGTTTTACCGGATCGAGATCTTCGACCACAGACTTACGGGCTTCTACGACATCAGGGTCTTTAATGGCGTTTTATGTCGGGTGGACCTTAGTCCCCGACATAGCTGATTGTTATGCGTCTGCGCTCGCCCCCTTAAACTGTTTGGTGTGGGTGCAGTCTTGAGCTATTTTATAGCACTCTTGAGCGGTGTGGGGCTCGCCTCGAATGCTGAATATTCCCCATGGGATGGAAAATTTAACCATTTGGTAAAAGCTCGAAGGGACCGCTCTCATGGCGTGTATCCACGGTCGTCCGATGATGACGTTGTATGCTATTTCCTGGTTCATCACGTGGAAAGTTGTTTCCAGCGTGACTTCCCCGCTAGGACGAGTAGCGATATTTCTCCGGAGGTTCGTTCCACTGCAGTATTGAAACCGGTTAGTGTTATGCAGCGCGATATTATCTTATCCTTGAGTCCCATTAGTACGAGGACCCTCGGGTGGATAATACAGGCGCTACTGCCGTCATCGACCATAATTGTTTTAACATCCGTATCTACGATATGTAAAGTAATAACTAAAGTGTTGTAATGAGGGAAAGACAAACCGTCGGTATCAGACTTATCAAAGATGATACTATCTTTGAAGTCGTCATACCGTTCATGGGCAAAAGTTCACTTCAGTCTGTGCGTAGTGGTGAACTTGATGTGGTTGATTGCCGAGTCGGTGTTGTTTCCAATGATCATGTTGATTGTGCGGGATGGTGAGGGCGGCTTTGGTGGCCCGTGGTGTTGCTCTCATCCACATCCAAAGTTGATTTTTCATTTGTCATTGAGTAACTCCCTTAGGAACCCTTGGTTCAACATCCTGACCACCTTTTGTCGCAGACCTATACAGTCTTCGATTTTGTGTCCCCGTTCCTGGTGGAATTCACATAAATTGTTTGATTTTCTGGTGGCGGGGTCCGACTTCATCTTTGCTAGCCATTGCACCTTGTTGCCTAGCTTCTCAAGTGCGTACACTATCTCTGAAGGGGACACATAAAAATTATAGGTAAATAATAAAGGGGGCGTACCTCTATCATTTCGTAGTGGGGTGACATGTCGTTGTAGTGCGTCCGCGTGCCTGGGTGGTAGTGGGTGATAGGATCTGTTGTAGGGTTGGTGTCTCTCCTATTGAGACGTGGGCCTTGTTCCCGTCATTCTTCATTGCGTCGATCCCTCCTGATCTCTGGATGTACCGTTGTTAGACGTTGTGTCGGCCCGTAGAGGTCTTCCTCGTCTGCACGCACCTCAGCGCAATAAGCGTTGTGGATCTCTTCCCATGTGGTGGGCGGGTACTTCATGAGGCGGCTGAGTAGTTTTTTGGTCGCCCTCAAGCCGTTTCCCTTAACCCGTTCTTGAAAGCAGCAACTGCCATGCCTTCCGATACGTTGGGTAGGCTTATCCTTACCATGTTGAACCTAGCTAGGAAGTCCCTGAGTCTTTCCCCTGCGGTTTGCCGAACGGAGAAAATGTCGTTGACCCTTCCTTCTACTTTCTTAGGTCATGCATGGCGGTGACAAACTTGTTCGCCATTTCCTCGAACGTGGAAATAATTTTGGTCGGTAGCTGGGAATACCAAGGTAGTGCTCCCCTTGTTAGTGTTTCGCCAAACTTCTTTAGTAGTACAGATGGTACCTGTTCTTTTGAGAGGTCGTTACCTTTTACGGCAGTGACGTAGTGGATCAAGTGGTCCTCGGGATCTGTAGTTCCGTCGTACACTCTCAGATAATGCGGCATTTTGAAGGTTTTTGGAATGGGGTATAGTGCAGCCTCTTCCGTGTAGAGTTGTTCAACAAACCTACCCACGTTACGCTTCGGTAGCATTTTGGGGGCACCAGAGATTTTCTCCACCCTTTCTTGATGTTCCTTCATCTGGTCACAGAGTGACCTATTTTCGTTTTCCATTTCCTCCATCTTCTTGAGGATGGCTGTGAGCGCGTCGCCGTCGGCCTGAGTATCGAAGGGCGCGTTGTTTGCGCGGGTGACCTTGGTTCGCCTCCGACTGCAGCAAGATCTGTGGTCGGCCTGCATCTGACATTGTGTTGAGGTGACTTCCCAACCAAGCCGCTTAGGGTGCTTGTTAACCACTCTTCCAGTAGTTTCTTGACCTCCGGGGGTGCTTCTTCAGATGTAGATGTGGAAGCGCCTTTTTCCTGCAAGATCGTTAGATCTTCGGGCAGTAGAGGTGGGATTTCTCCGCTCAAGATTGTATTAGGGGTTGTAATCAAAACCCCATCTTCACCGGCTTCGTTGAGAGGGCCGATGAGATTGGTAGCAACATCTGTTATTATCTTCATTCTTGCGTTGTTGTCAGCCATTTTCTGTTTTAGTGTTGTAAAGAAGGGTTTTCGATGGTTTTCTTGGTGCAGACCATGGTTTTGATTCTCGAAATCCCCACAGACGGCGCCAAATTGTTTAGCTCAAAAATTATATTAGTATTTTGTAAGTCTAAAAACAATCAAAAATATATGGGGGTAAATCGTAATCAAATATAGTAAGCCCTAGAGATGATTATCACTTCGAGAATTTTAGTAGATCTGTAAATGGATGATAAAAATAGACTTAGCTTAAGAAGGAAGCAATGTTTATGAACTCGAGAGAGAAAGAGAGAGAGAGAGAGAGAGAGAGAGAGAGAGAGAGAGAGAGAGAGAGAGAGAGAGAGAGAGAGAGAGAGAGAGAGAGAGAGAGAGAGAGAGAAATAGAGATTGTATTATTCGAGAATAATCATGATCCTCTCCTTTTACAAAGGGAATGTTTCCTTTATATAGTAGGAAATCTTCCTCGAACCAATAAATAATAAATAGAAAAAAGTACAAAGGTTGGTGGCTTCCACTTAGTAAAAGGGCCAGGTACTAAACGACGTCGTTCCTTCTTTGTCGATTTGGGCCGCACCCTTGCTTGGGTCGCCCTTATCATGGGGGACGTGCCCACCTGGCGTGGGGACCTTATGAGCCAAATTTATCCCTATACATTATTGTTTATTGGTAATTAAATTCAATTGATTGTGTGTTTGTGGAGATGGAAATTCATAAATATCTGGAGTAGAACTTTTGAAGAACACCATTACCTGGGTTTGTTGGGTTTAAAGCTTGAATTTTTAAAAAATAATTAGGAGTTATTTGTTGTCTGGACTTGATTTGGAGCTAATATTTAATCTTCAAAACATCTGAACTTTAACATCTTGAGCTATAAAATCATGATTAGGTACTCTGGAGATAACTTGGAACCAGAAAAAGAGCTAAAGACTCCATTGGAAGCATTCTTCAAAGCTTCGAATCTGGGGGTTTTGATCTTTAAATGACGACCAAAATAACGCTTAAAACTGCTGGGAAACTGATGTTTGGAGCTTGAAACGTGAGTATCAAACGATTTTGAGGCAGAAAATTTGAAGAAGAAAGTTAAAACTCCATTAAACCTTACTTGAAGCTTCAAGTTCAAATCGGGGAAGGGGGAGGTCAGGCCGGGTTATGGGTTATTTTTATGGGGTTGGGTTTTTATGGAACGGGTTGAGGCTTCTATTTTAAAGCCTCCACGTGTCTGATCCGTTAAAATAAGGGACTATAAAACTTTCCCTAATGGCAAGGGTATATTTGGTCGGATAGTATAACGTAGGATATATTTGAACAGTAAATAATAGTAAAGGGATATATTTGACCCGTTTTTGCTAAAAAAATAGTTGAAGTCCCGGAATAAGAACAGAACATTTTCATCGTATAAGTATCACATAAAGAGTTACAAATCTGCAAAGATATGGTAAGTTTTTGAGTCCACTGCAATGAGCCTGAAGGCAGCTACTAAAACAGTTGCAGATGTGAAACCAAAGAAGACAATATTTAGCCAATGCCACTTCTTTTGTAGTGAAGACAGCTGCTTTTTCATGGCAACAAGGTACATATGGTTAGGGAGAACAAATGTGAGTGGAAACGTGCTGATAGCACCTGTGAGGCTCATTAAATCTCCAAGGAAAGGTAACAGAGCCGACAAGAACGTAGTAATTGCTAGATAACCACCTCTGACTATTGTTCTGAATACCACGTTTTGAAAATTGACTGCACTTCCTTTGAATCAATATTTGGTATCCAGGAATTCATATGTTGGACTTGCAAATATCTACAATATGCAAAAAAAAAAAAAAAAAAAAGGAACCTTTAGAGTCGGTGAGTTCAGAATGAGTGTGATCATGTGTATACATTTTAAATGATTTATATTCATAATACATAGTTTAAGGTCACAGACTCAGTTGAATCCATTTTATAGCCATAGTAATAGAGCTTAATTTTCCGTTTTAAGACCAAGAAAGGACAGAGTAGCATAAGATCAAAGTGGGGATATACTTACATGTAAAGATATGATGGATTGCAAGAAAGCAGCAAGGTTGGCTAGTGCCTTCACCCAAACTGGGCCACTAACATTGTTGAGCAAATAGGATGATGAGCTTGATCCATAAGCCCAATACCCCACAAAAGTAACGGCAAAAACAGGCACAGAGCCTAAAGTAAACTGTAAATATAGGGCTTTCAACATGTCGTCGACAACAGGTGCTCTAAGAGTAGCCTGTTACAAAAAGGATTTAACAAAAAATATGCGGATACTGTTAGAATCTAGGCAGAAACAAATTGATTGAGCGGAAATAGGTGAAAAGTCATTTACAAGTACGAAGACAAGATAAGATTTTCATAGTACAAGAATGGGGCAGGCACACTCAACAAAACGGAATAAAGAGTAGATACAAGGGCTGGAGAATGATTCATTGCCTTATTCACACTCATAATCTAAATATCCTTCAACATAATTAAAAGAATATATTTCTTATATCTGAGTATATCCACGGAGACATATGATGGTTTAAAAAATCTAAAAATGATAATGTCCATCACACAAATACATTGCTGAAGTGGTACTCTGTTCATAAGGCTCTTATATTTCTAGCTGATATAGATACCTGGATCTCTGGAACCATTCCAGTGTTAAATGCAAAAACAAGGTTTCCTGTTGCACCAATAATTGCAAAAGCTCTGCTTTCTTTTGACTGTGGAAGGCCATAGTCCCTAAGTGGAGCATTCATTCCTGCAATTTAGGAAAGAATAGAAGGATGCATGTTAACTATGTATTAGTTACTTAGACAAGAGAGTTTGAAATGATACTGGACATGGACATTTCACATAAAGCTATATATCCTTTATGGAAATGGCAAACCGATTCAAAGAATTTCTGACACAAGTATTCAATTAGTTCGGACTTGTTTAGTATTGACAACAACAACCCAGTATTATCCCAGTTAGTGAGGTCTTGGGAGGATAGTGTGTACGCAGACCTTACCCCTACCCTTGGGTAGAAAGGCTGTTTCCAAATAGACCCCCGGCATCATTCCCTCCAAGAACTTCCCACCTTGCTCTTGGGAGACTCGAATTCACAACCTCTCGGTTGGAAGTGGGGGTTGCTTACCATCAGAGCAACCCCTCTTGTCTAGTATTGAATTAAAACCAAAATAAAAAAGCTTTTCTTAAAGTCAATCCAATAGCACATTACTAAATTCGAAATATCCTTCCCAGTATTTCAGTAGAGCAGAGAGCAACTGAACTGCCAATTCTATCAGTGGTACCGATTCTGTATAGTGGTAGTATGGTACTAACCCCCCCCAGGGGGGGTTTATTGTTGGATGTGAAGAATTATCATGACAGATATATAGTAAAGCTGAGATTAATAGCAGGTGTATAACAAGAAATAGGTGATGTTAATAGCAGGTCTAATAGCATATGATAAAATGTTGAAATGGAGACGCTTAGGTAGTTGCTTTGCTGAGTGCAATAATTAGACAAGCTCCCTCTAGCATTTCCTTTTAATACTCGGTTCAGACATTGTCTGATGACACCAATAAAAATCACATTCTCTGAAGAAGGCATCATTCCAGTTACATTATTTTATTTTTTTAACGTTGCTAATCTTTGTTACTAGAACTAAAGAGATTCAAATTGGTATAGTAACTTCTGATGTAGTCAGATCACACTTGGGGAGGGGTGGAGAGAGAGAAAGAGAGACATGCATACCATCTTTAAGAGACAAAACAAAGGTTATAGTGATATAGACTAGACTGAAGAATGTTGAAGCCGCCAACCAAGCCCTTAAACTTGACAAATGCGGTACAACTATGGCAAAAAGAACACATCCCAATCCAGCGATTGCTGTGAAGTACGGCAGCTTCATCCCATCATCATCTCTAAAGAGAACATAGAAAGCGTGTGATGTAAGATATATGGACTTATATCTACATACATATGAACAATATATGGATAAATTATATGTTATGTGCTATCTTTTGGTTTGGCCTAAATAAGTGGTCTTATGGACATTAAGTTAAGGGGGCCAGTGTGTTGTCATATAAAGTGTAGGACTAATGTGTAGATACCCAAAAGGGTAACCTTAGTTAATGATGGGCTAACTAAGGTTACATATATGTAACCATGGTTACATGCTTGTGACTCTTGAGTTTTGTAACTTATGAGTTATAAAGTGGGGGTTATGGTTCCCACATTATTGCAAGACATGATCTCTTCTTCCTCTCATTGAATCAAGAGAAAAACTCCATTGTTGTCTTGCAAATTCTTGTGGAAAGCCATACACCAATTTGGTTATTGTCATATTATTGTCATTGTGAAACCATTCACATATTTTAGTCTTGTGAGGAATTCTTGTGGAAACATCAACTTCAAGACAATCTTGAAGGAAGGATCAAGGAGCAATCTTCATAAGGACATTTGGACAATCATCAAAGGAGGTTCAAAGATTTCCACAAATGGATTCAAGTAAGCTTCCGCTCATGTAGTTGTAATTCCGAATTATTCGATATGAAGGATATTGTATTTTAATTGGAATCATTATTCTATCAATTGGTATCAGAGCCACCTTCATATTTGGATAATTTGTATGTTTATAAGATTCATGTTATGTTAGGTTCATGTTCAAGTAAAGTTAGACTTTTATTTTGAAATTCTAGTACCATGAAGTAGCATGATTTTAAGAATGTTATGATTTTTTGATGAAATTTGATGTTTTAATATCATGTTATCTTTACGTGATTTAAAACATTGAATTTAGCATGATTTTAGTTGATGAACAACATGTTTTCTTGTTTAAGATTCTTGTTGAAAGACTGCCAGAATAATCGATTATCTGTTTAAGATAATCGATTATCCTGGACCAGTAAGGTTGAAATGTTTTTTTTAATGCCAGAATAATCGATTATCTGTTTAAGATAATCGATTACCCTGGACCTGTAAGGTTGAAACGTTTTTTTAATGCCAGAATAATCGATTATCTATTTAAGATAATCGATTGTCCTGGACCAGTAAGATTGAAACGTTTTTTTTTAATTAATAAAACATTTCAAGTCTTTCAAGTTTCAGATTTTAATTGAATATTAATAATATGTCAATTAACATTAAGTTTTTAATATTATTAATGTATTATACATTAATATTTAAGTTTTGAATATTAATTGTTTTAGTCCATCAATTTTCAGATTTTGGAATTGTCCAACTAAGAATATAACAATTAATATTCAGTTGTTGCATGTCAAAACATGTAACATATTAAGTTAAGATTCATAATATGGCTTAAGGAACTAAAGTTTTTAGCATCTAATATTTTAAATTAGTCAATTGAAGTATTATGTTGCCAAAGTAACCTCTATTGTGTAGATTGATTGATCTTGAAATATAAGATGACTGTGGATGTTAGTCTTCCATGCGTTTAACACCGGCCCAAAGGAAGGTTGTTATTTGGCAGGAATTCGAACATGCTTGTGGTGATAAATATGAGACAGTTATTTGGTTTTCCATGTGAATATTAAGTCGGCCCAAAGGAAGGCTTGATATTTGACAGGAGTTTATTGTCTATATTCGATCACTACACCAAGAGTACCACTTACAAGTTGATTTTCTGTCCAAAGACTAAAATCAATGTTGTGCTAGGTATCTTGTAATGGGATTTGCATATTTTGAATCTATAAAGTAAAGTTAAAGTTCAAGTAATTGTAAGCATGTAACCATGGTTACATATATGTAACCTTAGTTAGCCCATCATTAACTAAGGTTACCCTTTTGGGTATCTACACATTAGTCCTACACTTTATATGACAACACATTGGCCCCCTTAACTTAATGTCCATAAGACCACTTATTTAGGCCAAACAAAAAGATAGCACATAACATATAATTTATCCATATATTGTTCATATGTATGTAGATATAAGTCCATATATCTTACAATATCCCACTTGGACGAGATACACATACATATGTACAAACCTTAGCATTATATGTTACATTATAACCTTATGAACTCAAAATTGTTATCACAATAAAATTGTCATGATCAATCCGGTCCATCAATCCGGTCCATCAATCATACCAACATAGGACCTAAGAGCTCTTAGTTACTCATTCGTAACTAGAACCAACATAGATCACGTATATCAATATAACCAACGACATGGATCAAGTGTAGGTGTGTAGCATGGAAATAACATAAAGTGTGGTCAATAGAATGTCTATTTCCAACTGGTTCTCTTTATTGAGATCAATCATAAACTTTAAGAGTACAAAACTTTAAAACTGAATATCTGCAGATATAACTAAATTACTGAATGCAATGAACAATACATAAATGTATAATACAAACTCCCACTAAAATACATAAATTGTTAGAATAATGATTCCAATTAAAATACAATATCCTTTATATCGAATAATTCGGAATTACAACTACATGAGCGGAAGCTTACTTGAATCCATTTGTGGAAATCTTTGAACCTCCTTTGATGATTGTCCAAATGTCCTTATGAAGATTGCTCCTTGATCCTTCCTTCAAGATTGTCTTGAAGTTGATGTTTCCACAAGAATTCCTAACAAGACTAAAATATGTGAATGGTTTCACAACAACAATAATATGACAATAACCAAATTGGTGTATGGCTTTCCACAAGCCATCAATAGGTGTATCTGCCAACATCAGTAGCATCCCTGTGCTTAACGGCACAAACTTTAAGGAATGGAAAGAGAACATCATGGTCGTTCTCGGTTGCATGGATCTTGACCTTGCACTTCGGAATGAGCAACCTACTTCTCTTAAGGATACATCCTCTCCTGATGAAAGGAGGGAGATGGAGAAGTAGGAACGCTCGAATCGCATGAGTCTAATGATCATGAAGCGTGCAATTCCAGAATCATTCAGGGGCACTATGAATGATGAAGCTAATGCCAAAGTTTTCCTTGAAAACCTTGAAAAGCGTTTTATGCAAAACGAAAAGGCGGAAACAAGTACACTATTGAGTAAACTTGTTTCCATGAGGTATAAGGGCAAGGGAAACATTAGGGAGTACATTTTGGAGATGTCTCATCTTTCTTCGAAACTTAAGTCACTCAAGCTAGTATTACCTGAGGAACTGCTTGTGTACTTTGTTTTGACATCTCTTCCTACACACTTTAATCAGTTTAAGGTCAGTTACAACTGCCTGAAGGAGAAATGGACTCTTAATGAGCTCATTTCACATTGTGTGCAAGAAGAGGAAAGGATAAAGCAAGATAAGACTGAAAGTGCTCATTTGGCATCCTCTTCTAAGGAAACTAAGAAGAGGAAAGGTAAGGAAGTTGCGGTTGCAAGGCCCAAGATTAAGCAACATAAGGAACCTAAGGTTGAAATTACTGAATTAGGTTGCTTTTTCTGTAAAGGGACTAATCATGTGAAGAAAGATTGTACTAAGTACCATGCCTGGCGTGCGAAAAAAGGTACATTTCTTTCTCTTGTTTGTTCTGAAGTTAATTTAATTTCGGTACCTAAGGATACTTGGTGGGTAGATTCTGCTGCTGCTACTCACATAAGTATATCTATGCAGGGTTGCCTGAACTGCCGAAAACCAAATGATGGTGAAAGATACATCTATGTGGGTGACGGCAAGAAGGTGCCAGTTGAGGCTATTGGCAAATTTAGGCTGTTGTTTAAGACCGGTTTTTCATTTAGATTTGGATGAGATTTTTGTTGTACCGTCTTTTAGACAGAATTTAATTTCTATTCCCAAATTGGACATATCCGGTTATTCATGTTCTTTTGGTGATAATAAAGTTAGTCTCTTTTAGAATTCAAATCTTATTGGTACTGGTCTTTTATCAACATTTGATAGCCTATATTTGGTTGACACAATAACCTCACATAATGAAACCTTGCATACAAGTTTAAGTGGTACCAAAAAAAAATTAACTAATGAGAATTCTATATCACTCTGGCATAAACGTTTGGGTCACATATCCATTCAAAGAATTCAGAAACTCGTGTCAGATGGAATTCTTGATTCTCTTGATTCCTCAAATTCGGATATTTGTGTTGAGTGTATCAAGGGTAAACAAACAAACAAGACGAGATTAGGTGCTAAGAGAGCTTCGGACATCTTAGAATTGATACATACAGATATTTGTGGGCCATTTCCTACTCTTTGTAGGAATGGTCAACAATACTCTATCACATTCATAGACGATTACTCTCGTTATGGGTACCTATATCTTATTCATGAAAAGTCCCAATCCATAGACGTGCTCAAATCATTTAAGGCTGAAGTTGAAAATCAACTAAGCAAAAAAAATAAATCCGTTAGATCTGACCATGGTGGTGAATACTATGGTCGATATGATGGTTCAGGTGAACAACGTCCAGGGCCATTTGCTAAATTCCTAGATGAGTGTGGGATCGTCCCTCAGTATACTATGACAGGAAGTCCTACGATGAATGGTGTAGCTGAGAGACGAAATCGGACCCTCAAGGATATGGTAAGAAGTATGATTTGTCATACTACTTTGCCAGACTCACTCTGGGGTGAAGCATTAAAAACCGCAGCTTATATTCTTAATAGAGTTCCAACTAAAGCTACAATCAAAACTCCATATGAACTTTGGACTGTGCATAAACCCAGTATTAGGCATTTACACATTTGGGGTTGTCCAGTTGAGGCAAGGCCTTATAGGCCGAATGAAAGGAAACTGGATGCTAAGACGGTTAGTAGCTATTTTGTTGGATACTCTGAAAGGTCCAGGGGTTTTATGTTTTATGATCCCACTTCTAGAACTATTTTTGAGACGGGTAATGCTAGGTTTCTTGAGGATATTGAGTTTGGGGGGTGGGGAGATAAAGTTGTTAGAGATTTTGTCTTTGAGGAAGAACATGTGTCTTTCCCTCAAGTTGTTGATCTTGGTCAGGGTGCTATCATTCCTGACAAGGATCATACAACTCCAGTTCAAGACAATCTCGAAAATCTCCCCAATCAGGATCCTGAAATTACTAATGAAAATCAAACTCAACAACCTCAAGAAACTGAAATGCCATTAAGGAGATCCACTAGAGAGAGGAGAAATGCAATTCCGGATGATTATGTTGTATTTCTCCAAGAACAAGAAAGTGATATTGGACTTGAGTAAAATGATCCAATCAACTTCCGTCAAGTCATTAAGGGTTCTAACTCTCAAAAGTGGATTGATGCCATGAATGATGAGATGAAGTCTATGAGCGATAATGAAGTTTGGGAGCTTGTTACATTGCCCGAAGGTATTAAACCTATTGGTTGTAAATGGATTTTTAAAACCAAAAGGGATTCAGGGGGCAATGTTATTAATTATAAAGCTCGTCTTGTCGCAAAAGGCTACACTCAGAAGGAAGGCATTGATTATAAAGAGACTTTCTCTCCAGTTTCATTGAAAGACTCTTTCAGGACTATAATGGCATTAGTAGCACATTTTGATCTTGAGCTTCATCAGATGGATGTTAAGACAGCGTTTCTCAATGGTGACATTGAGGAAACAATTTATATGGTGCAACCTGAAAACTTTGTTTCGGATGAATCAGAGAAAAAAGTTTGCAAATTAAAGAAATCCATCTATGGGCTCAAGCAGGCTTCCCGTCAATGGTATTATAAGTTTCATGCAGTCATTACATCTTTTGGTTTTGAACCGAATATTGCTGATGACTGTATATACCATAAGTTCAGTGGGAGTAAGTATATTTTTCTGGTTTTATATGTCGATGACATACTGCTTTCCTGTAATGATATAGCATTATTGCATGAAACTAAGAAATTTCTTTCAAAGAAATTTGAAATGAAAGATCTTGGTGAAGCTACTTTTGTATTAGGAATTTTTTTCAGATACAACGAGATCGCTCCAAAGGTTTTCTCGGTCTGTCACAAAAGGGCTATATCGATAAGGTTCTGAAAAGATTTGGCATGCAGGATTGTAAACCAGGCAACACCCCTGTTGCTAAGGGAGACAAGTTTAGTCTCAAACAGTGCCCAAATAATAATTATGAAATTTCAGAAATGCAGAAGACGCCTTATGCTTCGGCTGTAGGTAGTCTGATCTATGCTCAGGCATGTACACGACCTGATATAGCATACATTGTTGGGATGTTAGGCAGATATCTAAGCAATCCGGGAATGGACCATTGGAAGGCAGCCAAAAGGGTCATGAGGTACTTACAGAGAACAAAGGATTACATGCTTACATATCGGAAATCGGACCAGCTTGAGATCATTGGGTATACCGATTCCGATTTTGTTGGATGTCAGGATAGTTTGAAGTCTACTTCAGGCTATATTTTCATGCTTGCTGGCGGTGCTATCTCTTGGAGAAGCATCAAGCAAACTCTTACGGCCACTTCCACCATGGAAGCGGAATTTATGGCATGTTATGAAGTATCCAATGAGGCATTATGGCTGCGAAATTTTGTTGGTGGACTACGCATTGTTGATAGCATCAAAAAGCCAATTAGGCTATTATGCGACAACAGATCGGCAGTCCTTTATGCTAATAACAACAGTAGTTTGACGAAAGCAAAACATATGGACGTCAAATTTCGGGTTGTTAAAGAAAGAGTACAGAATGGATAGTTGTGCATTGAGCACATCAGTACAAACTCCATGCTTGCGGATCCGCTCACTAAGGGATTGACACCAAAAGTATTTCTTGAGCATATTACTTGTATGGGTGTCAAATCATTTGAGGATTATGTATTTTAGTGGGAGTTTGTATTATACATTTATGTTTTGTTCATTGCATTCAGTAATTCAGTTATATCTGCAGATATTCAATTTTAAAGTTTTGTTCTCTTAAAGTTTATGATTGATCTCAATAAAGAGAACTAGTTGGAAATAGACATTCTATTGACCACACTTTATGTTATTTCCATGCTAAACACCTACACTTGATCCATGTCGTTGGTTATATTGATATACGTGATCTATGTTGGTTCTAGTTACGAATGAGTAACTAAGAGCTCTTAGGTCCTATGTTGGTATGATTGATGGACCGGATTGATCATGACAATTTTATTGTGATAGCAATTTTGAGCTCATAAGGTTATAATGTAACATATAATGCTAAGGTTTGTACATATGTATGTGTATCTCGTCCAAGTGGGAGATTGTAAGATATATGGACTTATATCTACATACATATGAACAATATATGGATAAATTATATGTTATGTGCTATCTTTTGGTTTGGCCTAAATAAGTGGTCTTATGGACATTAAGTTAAGGGGGCCAATGTGTTGTCATATAAAGTGTAGGACTAATGTGTAGATACCCAAAAGGGTAACCTTAGTTAATGATGTGCTAACTAAGGTTACATATATGTAACCATGGTTACATGCTTGTGACTCTTGAGTTTTGTAACTCATGAGTTATAAAGTGGGGGTTATGGTTCCCACATTATTGCAAGACATAATCTCTTCTTCCTCCCATTGAATCAAGAGAAAAACTCCATTGCTGTCTTGCAAATTCTTGTGGAAAGCCATACACCAATTTGGTTATTGTCATATTATTGTTGTTGTGAAACCATTCACATATTTTAGTCTTGTGAGGAATTCTTGTGGAAACATCAACTTCAAGACAATCTTGAAGGAAGGATCAAGGAGCAATCTTCATAAGGACATTTGGACAATCATCAATGAAGGTTCAAAGATTTCCACAAATGAATCCGCTCATGTAGTTGTAATTCCGAATTATTCGATATGAAGGATATTGTATTTTAATTGGAATCACTATTCTAACATGTGAATCATATACCTTCATTCAGAATCATTTCCACCACTTGACCAAACAAGGTAACATTTCAAGATCAATTTCATCTTAACAAATACTTCAAGTTGCGGTCGATAGCTTTCTAGCAACCTCCCCTTCTCCTCTTATTCATCATCTCTTTTTTTCTCAACTTCACCCCCTTTTGGGATAGAAAAAGGAGATTTAGTAGGAATGAGGAGGGACCAGACTCTGAAATTACTGTGGCGAGCTCTCACAGGTAACTTAGTGACACAAAGATAGTAAGGCAAGGAAAAAGGTTAAGGATATTTTCTTACCTTTAACGAAGATGATAACAACCAACAATTATTACTGTGCATCAATTTCAAAAAGGTTCGAATTGGCTATATGAATCTTCAATGTTCATGTGGCTCCATCATTAAAGCCAGTCATAGTCCAATATTACAAAATTTTAGTTTTCCTTACATTAGAAGCCTATATATTTTTATTTGGTCTACAAATCTCTAACAAGACTAAAAGACTCATAGCAAACATTGAACAAAAAGCAAACATAGTGTTATAACTAAAACTTAACCTAATTAGCAGATATAGCCTACACAAACTCTTTTCTCATTGTAACTAAGCTTGTATGAGCTTGCTCACATTCCCAACCCAAAAAAAGGAGGAAGGTTAGGTAAACTAACAACAAGCTAAAACTAGCCCATTAATATGACAAATCCTCATAATATAGGACATCTTACCTTTAACGACTGTCCACCCAAAATGATAAATCCTATATTTATCAAGAAAAGATTTGCATACTGTAATCCCCAGACAACTAAAAAAGCTTTCCGACATTCCAATTAATTAACTAAGTCAAATAAACAAAAATTTCATACTGAGCTGGGCTATTTATTGATAATTTTTTTCGTGATTTTTCTCGTACCATACATGAATGCTGCAAGGTCTCTATATCTGATATGCCTCTTTCCCCCATATTCATGGATCTTGGCAATTAGAGCATTAGCATATAGTGATATCACTGCTGCTAACATTAGACCAATCACACCTCCAATCCATCCCAAAGGTACCATGACTGCACCAGCACATCCTAGCGCGTACGCGCTGTTCATACCAGTACACAGTAGAACTCCCACCTGAAAGGATGAATCTACATTTTGCAAAGCACATGAGTCAGAGAATACAAATTACAACGGTTTCAACAAACCAAAAAATATATGAAACACATGACATGTGCTCATTTTCTTTCTTCAGTAACTCCTAAAATTATCTGTTGTAATATCATGATCCAAATTTGGTTAGAAGCATGTGATTTCGTTCAAAGTCACGCGGGCTACATATTGGCGCGATATCATTCTGTATTCAGTACAAACATAGCGAAAATATGAACCGAAGGCTGTGAAGAACTTACGGAAACTCACATCCTCTTTCAATTTAATCTTCTCCTCTCTGTCTTTCTTCTCAACTCTCCTTCCGATTTCTCCTCTCTCTCTTTCTATCTTTCTCTATTTCGCTTCCGTTCTATCTCTCACTCTCTCTCTCTCTATATATATATATCTTATTTTTTTTCTATTAATCTTTCTCTCTTTTCCCTAATTTTCATCTAAATATCTGTTAAATCACTATCAAATTCTTTATTATAAAGGGTTATAGCCGTGACTTAGTTTGCTATTTATATTTTGCTTATGTGATGATTCATCACTGATGATCCTTGAGGTTAGCATTATTACAAATGGCATGAGAGCGTCCGCCCTTCCACCATCGGAATCAACAGTCATGGTAGAAGAAGAGTAACGGAGAGTCGAAGTTCAAGGTGGCGGCGAGAAAATTCTGGGCATGATCAAGAACTCGATATTAGAATCTGAAATGAGTGCATCTGCAGCGTCGATGGTTTGGGACCGGAGAAAGTTAGATGAAGAGGTTGCTTTTCATTAAAGTGCTTATGATCAGTGACGGATCTAGGAATTCAAGTTTGTGGGTGCTGAATTTTTCTTGTACATAAAATTAATTGGTGCTTTTGTAAATTTTTATACGTTTTTTAAATTTACTAAATAACTATACATACTCTGCCTCGAGGTTAATGGGTGCTCGAGCACCCAATTATCATAAGTACATCCGCCACTGCTTATGATTATGGACTCTATGGCTAAGAAAATGGGAAATAGCCTATGCCCTCCCAGGCAAGTCTGGGTCAGGTTTCTCATGTAAAACTCTTCTCTTTTGAATTTGACACATTTGATTAATTTCAGTACACAAGTATATTCAAGCACATTTGCTCATATATTTGATCTGGATTGCAGTATTTTCTACTTGCAGAGTTCACAAATATGTTGAAATGGCAAAAGTTGCATAAAAAAAGCTCTTGTTGCATCCAGGGTCTTGAACCAAAAAATGTTTGGGGTTATGCGTTTCTGTAGACTCTTAATATATTTATGCAAGAAGGGGATGTTGAATGAGCTAGAAATGCTATAGAAGACAAAATTAATATTGAAAAAGGATCCTGGATAAAGTTCGATGTAGGTAGATAGTGTATTGCATACACTAGTTGCTGTTGATAATGCTCATACAAATAGACAGGACATATCCTCTAAATCGAAAGAAATAATTATAGGAGCTAAACAACACGTTACATGCCAAAAACTAGTGGATATATAGTCAAACTTGAAGACCTATTGATATTCTGGATGAAAGTTTAACAGCAGAAACCTGGAGAGAATCATTGTAATTCTACTTTGAATTGAATCATTGGAGTACTCTTTCGCTTTAGGATTGTTACATGTAATTATAAAAAATAAAAATTCTCAGAATTATCAATAGATTTTTATTAATAAAAATAAATCGAAAAGAATACCGTGCCATACCGAATAAATTTACAATGTGAAAAATATATTATATGTTATGCCAAAATTTAACTTTTGGAGTTCCATTAAGCGCAATGTCCATTTTCTATATGCTAAGACCCTTGGCTCCCATCTAATGTCGTTCATGTTCAGTTAACAGGCCTTCCCTGCAGGGTGTTGGGATCGGTCTTCTTACATGATCTTGGATAAATAAGCCGTTTTGAGTTCTGGCCCTTGTTTTCGTATTTCGAAACCTTAATCTACGTGGTATGCTCATTGAAACATCAGTTAAAATCATATACAATTAAAATATATATTTTACTCCGTATACTTACTTTATAAAATTATTTTACCATGTATACTTATTGTATTCTAAAATATAATATTGTATATTCCAAATTAGAATATTGTGATATATTTAATTTGAATGTTGTATTCCAAATTATAATACTATAGAATATTTAGTTTGAATATTATATTTCAAATTAAAAATTATTGTATATTTGCATTGGATACTATATTCCAAATTAAAATAGAGTAGTATGTTTTGTTAGAATATTATGGTATGTTTAGTTTGGATATTGTATCCTTCATTAGAATATTAGGGTACGTTAGGTTTGGATTTTTCAAATTAAAATAATATAGTATCTTTAGTTTGAATAATATATTCTAATTTAAAACATTATGATTTGTTTAGTTAGAATATCATATTCCAAATGAGTATATATGGTAAATTAGGCTTGGATTCTATTCCAAAGTAGAATATCGTGATATGTTTTAGCATATATAGAGGTATAACGTGTAATATTTTTGGTTTGATGAAATTTGAAGACGGCAGTTCCATTTTAACTATATGTCATGGGGTTCTCAAAGACCTTTAAAGAAAGAAAGAATTGAACTCAAACTTTCTATTCTATCTCGGACCACCCAGTTTTTTAGTCATTAGAGGAGCATATTTTACACCAGAATTCTAGAGCACAATGGATTGTTTGTGGAGACTCAAATATCAAGTATTTTCATGCTCAAATGAAGATGAGGACAAATATCAACACCATAAACTCTATATATAATGAAGTGGGGAACAAGCTGTGTGACCCTATCCAAGTGGAAGAAGAGTTTACAATATATTTCAAGAAGATATTGGGGGAAAGCAATATTACTTGTCAATGTCCAAACACTGAAGTTATCCATCAGGGCCCCTGTCTTAATTTGCAGCAAAAAGAAGAACTAATTAAGCCAGTTACAAGGGAAGAAGTACTTATGGCAATAAAGGATATGCCTCATGATAAGTCTCCAGGTGTGGATGGATTTCCAATAGAGTTTTTCACAAGGCACTGGCAAGTTGTTGGTGATGACATTTATGAGGCTGTGATGGAAATCTTTATGACTGGAAGACTGCATAAAGGAGTTAGTAGTACTGCAATAACTCTAATTCCTAAAGTGCAAAATCAGAGCCAAGTGAAGGATTACAGGCCCATCGCATGTTGTACAACTCTATATAAAATTATCACTAAGATCCTTACAGCTAGATTGAAAGCAGTCATTGGAGGTCTGATTAGGAGATCTCAGTCAGCATGCATTGAGGGTCGCAGCATCACAGTTAATATCTTGTTTACACATGAGCTATTCAAAGGTTATACCAGGAGGGGCATTTCTCCAAGATGTGTCCTTAAAGTAGATTTGAAGAAAGCTTATGACACAGTTGAATGGTGCTTCTTAGAAAGACTGGTGAAGGATATGAGATTTCCTCATAAATTCATAGGGTGGATAATGGAATGCATATCATTAGTTACGTATTCCCTCAACATAAATGGTGGGCTCACAGTTCCTGTTAAAGGAAAAAGAGGCATAAGGCAAGGAGATCCTATATCTCCCTACCTTTTTGTCTTGGCTATGAAGTATTTGCAAAGGGAATTCATGCAATTGATGAAGAGGAAAGAGTTCAAATTCCATCCTAGGTGTAAGATATTGGGAGTGGTACATGTATATTTTGCGGATGGTCTGCTTATGTTCTGTAAGGCAGATATTCAGTCTGTTAAACTACTAAATCAGGCCTTCCAGAAATTCTCAAAAACATCTGGGCTCCAAGCAAGTACTGAAAGGAGTGTTGTGTACATAGCTGGAGTTTCAAATTGGCATAGGAAGGAGATTCTGCAAGAGCTGGCTTTCCCTGAAGGTAGACTTTCTTTCAAATACCTAGGGGTGCCTTTGGATTCTAAAATGTTAACCATTGCTCAATGTTGGCCATTAGTTGAGAAAGTAACGCAGAAAATAAATTGTTGGACGTCAAGATTACTATCATATGCAGGGCGAATTCAGTTGATAAAGTCAGTATTATTTGGAGTGCAAGCCTATTGGTCTGAAATTTTCCTATTGCCAAAGAAAGTGATGAGGATGATAGAAGCAATATGCAGATCTTACTTATGGAAAGGCTCAGCTATTGTGTCGAGGAAGGCCTTGGTTGCTTGGGAAACAATATGTTTGCCATATAGTGCAGGTGCGCTAAATGTACTAAGCTTAATTAAATGGAACAAGGCTACTATTGTAAAGCACTTATGGGCAATGGCCAAGAAGAAAGACGGCTTATGGATTAAGTGGATGCACGTCTATTACATAAAGAATCACAGAATTGATGATATGCCTGTTCCTAAAACTGCTACTTGGGTAGTAAGGAAGATCTTTGAGTCAAGATAGTTGATCAATGCAATTCCAAGCATTCAAGGGAATCCGGAGAGTAGACTGATTCAGATGCAGAGGGGTGAGCTTTTCAGTATAAAAAAACTATATAGGCTTCAATACCCTCAATACCAAAATGTCCAGTGGAGGAGCATCATGTTACAGGCTCATATGCATCCAAGATACAAATTCATACCGTGGCTTGCGTTACATAGAAGATTGGCAACAGTGGATAGACTTCAGAAGTTTGACATACAAGTTCCACAGGAATGCACATTCTGCGGGCTAGATATCGAGACCTTTGATCATCTGTTTTTTGAATGTTCGCAGACAAAGGCACTGTGGAGTCTTCTTCTAAGTTGGCTGGGATATCACAGACCCATATTTGACTGGAAGCAAGAGATTGAGTGGGTAAGTAAGATAGTAAAGAAGAGGAGTGGACTATAAGAAATCACTACATGTGTATTTGGGATGCTGGTGAATGTGATATGGAGAGAAAGAAATCAACAAACATTTCATGGAGGGAGAATGCTCAGCAACAATATCTGCAAAGAAATAGCTATCCACATGCACTTGAAGGGAAATTCAATTCACAACTGGAAGGAAGTGTTGCTGAGGTTAAACTGCTACTCTTAGGATATACAGTCTATTAATATCAATAGTGATAGATGAGAAACGCTGTGTATACTCTAGTACAAGATGAAACTGCAGACGAGTGTTTAGAATAGAGAAGTAGATGGTCAGCATCTGTGGCATATAATTATATAGTTTTTTTGATGAAATGAAATAAAATATGTTTATTCAAAAAAAAGAAGAAAAAGATGCCTCGTTCAAAAAAAATGTGCGAATAACTGCCAATAATTTCAGTCCTGATTTATTGCTGTGAGAAAGAAGAAAGCAGTAAGTTCTCCATTTTGTATTCCTTCACAATCCATTTAGTATAGATCAATTAATGTTTGTCTTCCAGATAAAAGTATGAATCATTCACTTTATGCAAAAAAAGTGTTCACATCTTAGATTTTCGGTAGCATTTGGCAACTGTTTATACGGGGAAAGACGCTTACCCTGGGGAATCAGAGATGAATTTTTCTTTGAATTGAAACGAAGAGGTCAACAAGTGGAAAGTAGCGGTCTTATTGATTAAAGATTGGTTATTGGCTTTCTTTTATTATATAGCTTGTAAAATTGCTAATTCAACTTTCTAATACGTACTCAGTAATTTTTGGGGACGATTAGAGTAAGTGGAGGCGTTGGTTTCGGAAGGAACATCAATCATAAGTAGAATTTTATTGTAATACTATATATTATGTAAATTGGAATCCCACACATTGAATTAAATAATAAGATCTGCTACTATTTTATGTTGGATGATTTGACTCATTCTCTTCCGCAAATTCAATTCTCAATTTCGCCGAAATATTCCGAAGTACACTTATAACAATTTTTTTCATATAATCACACTGCCCAGGGATTATCTGTTGCATATATATATATATATATATATATATATATATATATATATATATATATATATATATATATATATATATATATATATATATATATATAGAGAGAGAGAGAGAGAGAGAGAGAGAGAGTTGAAGGTGGTGATGGCTAATTATGGATGTGTTTGTTAATGCCGACTAGAGGCGCTGGTTGGTGGTAGTTTTGGTCGATTGTGGTGGTTCTGAATAATAGCTAGTGGTGATTGGTAGCGATGACGATTATGATTGGGGATGGTGGTAGGTGGTGATAGTGTATAATGATGGGTGGTGATGGTGGTTGTGGTTGTGATTGAAGAATATAATGTGATAATAAGTAGTGATAGTTTATAATGGTGGGTGGTGTCGGCTATTGTTGTTAGATGGTGATGGGGTGATTGACTGCAGTAGTTGAGGTGGAGGAGTTTGTGGTTGTAGTTGAGGATGATGGTGGTAGGGATGGTACGTGGAGGTAGCGATAGCGACCGTGGTTGATAATAATGATGATGATTGATTATGATGGTGATGGTGATAGTTGATAATGGTAAGCGATAACGGCATATAGTACTAAACATGGATGATAACATCTTATGAAATTAATCGGCCTTTATTATAAATCATAATCATATAGATATATCCAGACTCATTAAGTAGTTGTGAAGTTAAAAAAATAAATAAGTAGTTTGGAAGTTAAAAAAATAAATATACTTAATATGGTAAGATGTGAATGATTGAGATTCAGAGTTTATAAACAAACGTATTTAATATCTAAGATTTAAATAATTAAAATTTTAACCTTTGTTAAGTGTAAATAAATAAAGCCTTACTCAGAGGCGGAGCCAGGATTTGATTCTTATGGACTCAGGATTTTAGTTTTTTGAAGTTACTGAGTTCTAACTTAATAATTTTTACATATTCAATAAATTTTTAAGACAAATATAAAATTTAGATCAAAATTACTGAATTCGACCAAACCCGCAATCGAAGGACTGCCTCCGCCCCGACTTCATCCGTATTAGTGGAGATGTTAGATAGTGGAGATGTCGATTATATTGACATAGTTGTCGGAAAATGCAAAACACAATAAATTTATTTTTAGTTTTATATAGTTTTTCACAAAAGATATTAATTTTTACAGCATGAGAGACAGTGGAGGAGCCACATTGAAACCATGGTGTCAAGAGACGCCCCTTCGTCGGAAAGTTATACTATTTTGCTTTATATTTTTTTTATTTTATGATTCTCTTTAACTTTTTGATATATTTAATTAATTGTATTTTGACACCCATTAATAAAAATTCTAGATCCACTACACATAAAAATATAAAAATAACAAACTAGAGATATTAAAAGGGCATTTTCTTAATTTCATACTGTAAGGGGTCACAAGAGATCTTCTTTTGTTTTAAACCAAACTTTACATACATTTTGACCCCATTAAAAACTAATAAAAATAGTTTTGCGCCAAAATTTTAAAGCATGCTGAGTATAGAATTTTGAAGCACACTAGGCAGAACTTTAAAACACGAAACAATATTGTGGTAATTGTCATGATTTTGCCACAAATTATCAATATTGAAATTTTTTGGTGATCCGTCAAAATATTATGGCAAAATCCTAAGGATCATTGTACCCCAACGTGTTTCCTTTTATGGGCAAATCCGCTAGTAGGTAGAGTGCTTAGGACTAGATTTTTCATTAATAATAAAACAGCCTTTTTATTAATAATAAAACAACCTAAAAAGTAGGGGTGTCCATAGACCGGGTTGGTTAGGATTTTATAATTACCAAACCTAACTAATTGTATCGGGTTAATAAATCTAAAGACCAAATCAAACCGATAAAACTCGGGGTTTTCAATATCAATTTTTCTCGAATTTTCTCGGGTTATTATGGTTTTTCGAATTTTTTTCGAGTAAAATCTTCGTAGAACAAAACATATAACGTATGCTCAAAATATTTCTTTGATCCTAGTAAGATACAACTATACAAAGTACTTTCCAAGAACATAATATAAAATATGAGATGTGTCATGGCATTATCCAAAAATATTCAACAATATTCAACAATAAAGTTATGTAATGTAAATATTGTTAATTAAAAAGCCATAATAAAAGAAACGTAATTAAAAAGTACTAAGTCATGCTAAATAAATAGAATAATAATGGAGTATTAATTATATGACTAAACGCTAAAGAAAAATAAAATATATGTTATGCCTTTTTATATAAATTATTGAAAAATAAAAAATACATATTCAATACATTCCTATTCGTAATATTGAATTGAATGTCTTTAGTTAGCATTAGTATTGATTTGATTTTGATTTGGACTTTTGTTAGCATTATTTAATTTACTAATATTAATAGATATAAAACTTATTGGAGTATTCAAAAGTTCTAAGTCTAACCTTAAAATAATACATTAAAAGATAAAATTACGAAACTTTTTAAGAAATATTTATAAATTACATCGCAATAGGTATATTTATATATTAAATATATCTAAAATTTCTATATATCGGGTTGGTTTGGTTTCGGTTTGACTTTCTTTAGTTAAAACCAAACCAACCCAATTATGGTCGAATTTTTTTTCCAACACCAATTCAAATCAAACCAAAACGTAGTCACTTTTTTTTCTCAATTTGACTTGAATTGTCGGATTGGTGCAGTTTGTCAATTTTCTTTGTACACCCCTACTAAAAAGAAAGAGTAGTTCCCAACGTGTTTAAAAAATTTGGTATGATGCTTTTTTTTCCAAAATTTCTATTACCGAGGTCAAGAAATTAATAATGGCACAAAAATATCATATTTCTATTATTCTTGCTTGGACTCCAAAGATAAGCCTCCTCAATAACATAATCAGCCGGGAAAAAAAGCTTATTCACATTCAAAGCATACATCAAACAAGGGTAATTAGTATAAGTGATCATAAATTAATTAGCTTAATTAACAAACACACATATATATAAACTAAACTATTGTTCAAGCAAAAGACGCATGTCATGCGCTAATTACACTATATTCTACTGGAATGGATTCTATTGGGGTTGGAGAGACTGGAACTTATGGTGATTTCCTTCTTTTGTTCGTCTTCTCCCATTTCGTTGTTGTAAGCACTGCATTGACACTACCAATGAAACAATTTATTTGAAAAGTATTTGCTGTTTGAAAGCTGAGAGACTGAGCTAAAGCATTTAACTATTATATATAGTCGCTATTGTTAGATTTTCCATTAAGTTTACTAACTAAAGTACGGCCCATTTTATTTATATGTATTAAATTAATAACATTTGGTATAATATTTAATAAGCTTTCCTAGATAAGGTCGGACTCTTAGATTCTAATTAGCCAACTATGGCGTTACAGGATGGCTGGTTATTTAAGCACGTGCGTCTGGTTACCAACAGAGAAAAAAATTATAGTTGTGAGCATGTGATTTTTGTTCAAGTTTTGGCAATCAGGTGCCCATCTGGAGAGCACGGGATTACAATTAAAGTTTTAGCAATCAGGCTCCCACCTGGAGAGCACGAGAATACAGTTCAAGTCACTACTAGAATTCGGCCAAAAAGCGACCAAAAATTGACGACTAAAGTTGATCGCCAAACTACTGAAAATAATAAAAAAAATATTTAAAATAATTTAGCGACCATAGATGGTCACTATTTGGACGCAAATTCAGTCAAACTGTTGACTGGACTGGTCAAACTTGCTTGGTCAAATATATACTGAGTTTAGCGACCAATGTTGGTCGCAAAAGTGGGACCCACATAATTTTTTTAATACTTTTATCATTATTTTATAAAACTTATAAAATATAAATATATATAATTTAAATCTTACGACCAAAGTTGGTCGCTAACTGAAGGATAAGAAGATAGCGACTAACTTTGGTCGCTAAAGTGGGACCCAATTATAATATTTTAATAAATATATATATATATATATATCTATATATATATATATATATATATATATATATATATATATATATATATATATATATATATATATATATATATATATATATATATATATATATATATATATATATATATATATATATATATATATATATTTATGTAAAAGATTTGTAATTTAAATAAATATAATTCAAAATTTAGTGACCAAAGTTGGTCGCCTTAACGAAATAGAGACCAACGTTGGTCGCCTATGTGAGACCCAATTCTAACGTTTAACAATTTTTATTATGAATTTAAATATTATATAAAATATAAGTAAATCCTGTTAAATTTTAGTGACCAAATTTGGTCTCTAATTAAAATTCATGTACAGTTAGTGACCAACTTTAGTAGATAAATTAAATTCAATTAAAGTTTGCGACCAAAGTTGGTCTCTATATGATCAAAATTAAAAATCACTTTTGTATTTACTACGTAAATAATATAAATGTAAGTATTTAATACTTTTGTGATACAAGGGATGAATAGTTCAACGAAGTGGGCGTGTGTGTCTATATATACAATATATGTATTTACATTATACTATGTACTAAGTATAAGTGTATGAGGCAATACCGTATCAAATACAGCTTAGATATATATAATATATGTACTTACGCTATACTATGCATTAAGTATAAGTGTATGAGATAATACCGTATCGAATACAACTTTTATATATATATATATATATATATATATATATATATATATATATATATATATATATATATACTTATGCTATAGTATGCGCTAAGTATAAGTGTATGAGGTAATACCGTATCGAATACAACTTATATATATATATATACTTACGCTACACTATGCACTAAGTATAAGTGTATTAGGTAATACCTTATCGAATACAACTTATATATATAATATATGTACTTACGCTATACTATGCACTAAGTATAAGTGTATGAGGTAATACAGTATCGAATACAGCTTATAGATATATATATATATATATATATATATATATATATATATATATATATATATCTTTATATATATATATAGTTACGCTATACTATGCACTAAGTATTGTGTATGAGGTAATACCGTATCGAATACAGCTTATATATACAATATATATACTTACGCTATACTATGCACTAAGTATAAGTGCATGAGGTAATACCGTATCGAATATAGCTTATCTCTATATCTATATCTATATCTATATACTATATTAAAAGCACGAAGCCCTCATCGAACTGTTGTTCGTCTTTTTTACCCTTCATATATGCATTCCATGTTATATATTGCATGGGTCAAAATTAGATCACAGAAATTCGGTACGAGATGAAGGACATGGACGTACACACCAAGGACGTGGACGTACACACCAAGGACGTGGACGTACACACCAAGGTCGGACAGTCATCAACAGTCGTGGACGTACAGGCCATGAAGCATCTAGTTTATCTTGAAAAACTCAAAAGGAATATTCTATCGAATATTCCCTGTAAATTGTACCTTTTTGATTATTTTGAGGAGGGTCTCTTGTTATATAAGGAGACCCTAATATAATAAAGGGGGGCTCTCGGGATCTCCCTCTCCCTCTCTCTAGTAAATATGTAAACATACTTCTCCAGAAAAATGATAATATGTGATCCAATACTTTCATCAGATCTAAAAAGGGTCATGAAGTTCTTGTACACGTCTATTATTCATCTTTATGAAAAGAAAGAAGATCCGTCTCACTGAAGACCGGATGAATCTCTTCCTTTACTCATATTTTTGTCACTTAATGCATCTTTATTTATGCTATCAAATCTGATAATAATCGCAGTCGACGTTTATACTCGATGCCTTTTAATTTGTAGTGTTCATATCAGATCTAGAGTTAATAATTCTTAACTAGGATTTAGCCATCATTTATTTTGATTGTTTTATGCTCGTAAAGTATATTGGTAACTTTTGAGTCAAACATATATAATTGTAATCTTTAATCACAAAAATATATTTGGAAAATAAAAACTATCGTTTAGTGTTTTCTGTTGGCTAGAACTTTACTTTATTTAGGTTTATAATTCTTTAGGCTCTCCTTTCTTTAGGTATAATTAGGACTCTTTATTATGATGTAGCTTTCCACTATGTTTAGGATTTTTTTAGTTCTTCTTTGTCTATGATTCGTTCTTGTGGTTTGGTTCTTTATTACCAATTAGTTCATGTTACTTATCTTTGTTTAGGTTTAGCATTCACTTTACTTCTATATCTTGATAGCGCCAATATCCGGAGGTGAACTAACTTGAGATTTAAGGTGAACTTTTTACATGTAATCTCTTCTTCAAGCTATGTAATAATAAACATGCATTCCAAATAAAAAAAAAATTCAAATTGAGAGATTGTAAATTATCGATATTATAGGACGCATGTCTCATATATGCATGCTTGATTAAGAATTGCAAATTGAAAGGTTAATGATTTGTCACGATCCAAAATCTCAACCAAGTCGTGATGACACCTCTCGTGAAAACAAGGGCAGCCAACATATTAACAATACCTCATCTAATAGTTACTTGTCACGAATAAGTCAAACTATAGTGTACATTATCATAAATGCGGAAGAAAATGATAAAACAGGGAACCAGCCCGAAATCGGGGTGTCACAAGTCACGAGCATCTAAAGAATCTAAACACTGACCAGTAGTATACATAGTAGAATGTGGAATCAAAGGAAGAGATACGGTGCCGCGAACGCTGACGGTCACCTTGCTCAGCTACGATGGCTAAATCTCCAATCAACTCAAACCCCGCTACCGCGTGAATAATTACTTGCAGTTGCACACGAGGTGCAGAGAGTAATGTGAGTACTCCAACTCAGTGAGTAATAAAAATAAATAATGACTGAAAGTAAGAAATCTCATAAGGCACAAATAATGCTATCTCAAGCAGTAAAACGGTGAGTATCAGATTATTCTCTTTTTAAAACAGTAAAGACAAATCATTTCCACAGTAAGGATTAATCAAAGCTTGCCCCTCGGGCTCAATATGTAAATCTCAGTATAGTATCAGCCCCACGGTCTCACTCCCAACTCAACAGCAGACAACATCAGCCATCGGGCTCACTCCCAACTCATCACACACAACATCTGCCCTTCGGGCTCACTCCCAGCTCACCACACACAAACAACGGCCTCTCGGGCCCACTCCCAACTCACCTGGGTACCCTGTGCTCACTGGGGGTGTGGACTCCGAAGGGGCTCCTACAGCCCAAGCGCAATATAAATAGACCTGAAAGCCTTCACAGATCACACACGATGCCTGAAGGCCTCCTCACATAACACTCGAGGCTTGAAAGCCTCCTCACATAACACTCGAGGCCTGAAGGCCTCCTCACATCACTCAACATATCCTCACGTATGGCCCTCGGCCTCAATCAATCCAGAAAATAATCATAATCCTCTTGGGCATCAGTAAAACAATATTGCTCGGTTCAACAGCATTATAAATGTCATTAAATCTCGAGTTGAGTATAAATGTAGCTGAGTTCACAAAATAATATTATTCAATTGGACTGAGTTCAAATAATATTTCAATTCGTGAGGAAAATAGTGATGTAAATTCACAAAAGGTTTCAGATAAATTTGCACGAAGCCCAAATATTGCAATAAGCCCAAATCATGGTGACATACAGTAAATCTTTATCAAATACGCGGTAAAATATCAACTGGGATGGACCAAGTCACAATCCCTAATAGTAAATGACCCCGCACTCGTCATACAACGCGTGTCTCATCTCAACATAGTAGTATGTTGTGCAATCCGGGGTTTTAAACCCCTCAGTGCATCATTTAAAGTCATTACTCACATCGAGCCGGTGAAATCTCTAGCCCGGGATGCAATTGCCCCTCAATCGGCCTCCACGCGCATCGAATCTATCCAAAATCACAACGAAGACATTACAATAGGCTAAGGGAATATAACCCAATCGAAAAGACTCGAAAAATATCAGAAAATTACGAAATTTACAAAACCCGGGCCCCGGGCCAACATCTTGAAATTCAAAATGTTTTTCATCAATACGATCCATATCTCGCCACGAGTCTAACATACCAAATTCACAAAAATTGGAGTTCATTTGACCCCTCAAATCACCATTTTTATCCAAGAGGATTTTCTACCCTTTTCAACAATTTTCTCAAATTAAGCACCAAAACTTGTAATAGATTCGAGTTATACAATCCAAATTGAGTTAAGAACACTTATCCCGATGTTTTCCTTGAAAATATCTCCAAAAAATAGCAAAATCCGAGCTCCAAATAGCAAAGATGGAAAATGGGTTCGAAGTCCCATTTCCAAAACTTAACATACTGCTCATGTATACTGTACACGGATACTGTACAGGACACTGTTCACGCAAGTGCGATCACTGTTCACACGTACGAAAAATGCAGAAATTGCACAGAAAATTGCTGCAGCTTTTGTTTCACTAAAATGGCTCTAAATGCGTCATACGAACTCGAAATTATACGATTCTTGTTCTTATGAGTCATAAATAATAATACAAAGACAACCTTCAATTGAAACTAAATTCGGAACTCATTTGTCCAGTGCGATACTCATTTTACTCATTAAACAATTAACTCATATTTCTCGTCAAAAACCAAATCGCAACTTGATGAAATTAAACCAAAATTTCTAGATCAGTCCTACAATTCATGATTTAAATTCTTGAAGACTCAAAGTCAAATTTGGATCTCTAGAACTAATATTGAACCTTTAGATCATTACATTTATGCTCAAAACGGCAAAACTCTTCCAAAAATGAACCGTTGGGCATCTGAAACACACCTGAGGCCCTCGGGGCCCCGAACAATCACACCAAATAATCCCAAAAGATATTACGCACTTGCTCGAGGCTTAAAATTACACCAAACAAGGCCAAAATCATGAATCAACCTCCAATCCAAGCTTTATGAACTTTAGAACTTCCAACTTTTATTTCCGATGTCGAAACCTATAAAATCACGTCCGATTGACTTTAAGTTTTGCACACAAGTCCAAAATGCCATAACGAAGCTACAGCAACTCTGGGAATTCCATTCCGACTCCCGGATCAAAATTTTACCTATCAACCGGAAATCGCCAAAATACTAACTTCGCCAAAATAGGCTAACTTTTTCATCGGACTTCCAAAATTACTTCTGATTGCGCTCCTAAGCCTTATATCATCCCCCGAAACTAACCGAATCATGGGAATTCAATTTCGAGCCCTCTAACTCATAAGTCAACATCCGGTTGACTTTTCCAAATTAATTCTTCCTTAAAGAGACTAGTTGTCTCATTTCTTATGGAAATAACTCCAAATCAATTATAACCCACCCAATACCGGTAATGAAACATAAGAAAGCCGAAAATGGGAAGAACGGGGTAGTAACTCATAAGACGACGGGTCGGGTCCCTAACTTAAACAAACGTTCGTTCTCGAACGTGCCTAGAGTTGTTCCAAAAGCCCAACAATTGCTGAATAACCTTACCAGGTATAAATCCAAGGGTGATTCCATGTCACCCTATCTCATATAGGTCCGATAACATATTTAAAGTGAATTAACAGAATCCAGTTTCGCCCATAAATCATAGAACTTCCTTTTTAATTCTAAAACCATCAATATGAGCAAAATCTCACACCTATACTTGAATAATCTCGAATTAGTTGTAAAACCCATACCTGCAAACTCGGTGAAATCATATGATATATTGCAAATTCCAAACACTCGAAACGATAACTTCTATTCACAGCAGTTGCCCACAACAACCAAATACCAATAGAAAATCCCTTATTGGCTAATGTCTTATTCTAATACTTTCATACACTGCCAACAATTAATGCGACACACGGCAATCCATAAACTTCTTTCAGATCTGTTAGAAAATACGCTTAACGCTAGAGGGGGGGTGAATAACGTTATAATAAAATTTAGCGTAAACTTGCGGAAATTAAAATTTGCAGGAAATAAATTAGTGCGTTAAATAAACAAAAAGGAAAGAACGCACCGATATATTCTGGTTCACCACAACACGTGGCTAGTCCAGTCCCCGAGAGACTCTCTCGAGATTTTCCACTAACTTGTTAAGCTTACGGGTGCTCAACAAACCTTTGCAACTTAAGGACACAAGCCTTAACACCTTTGCACGGAGATACAACACTCCAAGACTTCAACCAAGGAAACACAAGTTCCTTACAACAAGAGAATCACAATTCTCTTACAAGTGTATAAAACACTAAACACTCAAACAAAATACTCCTTAATGAGGATATGAGTAAAAGAAGTAAGCTCTAGATCACAACAACTTTGGACAAGAATATGGCTCTCAAAAGCTTTATCAAATTGAATATAAAATGATAAACAAAAGTATGCAAGCTTATAGCAATGTAATGATCAGTTGTAGTATGTTGTTGTGTTTAAAACACTGAAATGAAGCTGTATTTATAGTTGAAAAACTTGGCATTACCGTTGCCTAATTGCCAATTAAGAGTTGCTGATTTTACTCACTGACAATCGATTGTCAAACCCCAACAATCGATTGTCTGCCGGTCAGATCAAAATTCAATCCAGATTTTACGCTTGATAATCGATTACTTACAATCCATAATCGATTACTGGCAACGTTCAAAAAATCCTTTCCAGATTTTACCACAAACAATCGATTGTCCAGAATCAACAATCGATTACTCAACAACGTTCAAAAAATCTTTTTCGGATTTTAATCAAAACAATCGATTATACAAAATCAATAATCGATTACCCAATAACGTTCAAAAAATCTTTTCCGGATTTTAATCAAAACAATCGATTATACAAAATCAATAATCGATTACCTGACGGTATTTGAAAACTTTACGACAACGGTCAGCTTCACAATCGATTGCACAAAGTCAACAATCGATTACTTATCAGTTTTTGAAAAATATTTTAGACACTGTCTCTTTGACAATCGATTGTCCAATGTAACAATCGATTATTTAATAAATTTGAAAATCACTGGAACACACTGTCTCAACATAATCGATTACCATTAGTTCATAATCGATTATTCTGAGTTTTGAAAAACTTTGATGGACACTGCCTCAGTTACAATCGATTGTCATTAGTTCACAATCGATTGTCATGCAGGTTTGAAAAACCTGATGCTCACTGTCTTACTCACAATCGATTGTCATTAGTTACCAATCGATTGTCATGCAGTCTTGGCTTAAAACAATCGATTATCATAAGTACATAATCGATTATCTTAGTCCAGATTTTTAAGGCATGTCTATAAATTATTTTGACTACTGTAAATATGCATGATTTAAATTCATATGACATTAAATTAAATATGCATGATTTTGGAAAATAGTTTTATGAGAGAAGCCATGTTACGAGTCAAGTTGTAGGATCAAGATCACAATTAAGAATGACTCAATTAAACAATAAAACTTTGTCTTGAGCTTGAATCTCGTTGTATATCAATTGTGCGCTTGTTTCTTGAACTTCGTCATATATCAATTTTCGCTTCGTTTGTCATTCATCAAAACCTATACAAAAGAACACACGTTTTAGTATATTGCATTAAACGTGTTTCCAACAATTTCCCCCTTTTTGATAATGGCAAACATTAAGCGGGATATACAAGACAAGCAATTTATAATGACGATTCAAGACAAGTATATACATGCAACAAGTATGCAATTTGTTCCCCCTCAATTTGAGAATTCCCCCTCAATTTAAGCTTATAACTTGAGAGTGCATCATACCCGTTATCTTCCCCCTTTTGCCATTAGCAAAAATAATAATAAGATGCCAAAAATGAAATAAACCTTGTTTATTTATTGGAAAGAAGGTGTGATTATTTAAAGAGAGTATAATAGCTCAAATGATAGCATTACAATCGATTTTTGATACGAGATAATCGATTATTAGATGAGGGAAACAGATTTTTCTGAAGAAGACTCGATTCTTGCGCGTCATGCTTTATAATTCCCCCTACTTTTAGGGCGATACCTGCAAAAAAGAATTAGACTTCTCCGACGCTCAAGTTAGAAATCATGTAAAAAAAATGCAATGCATGACTTAGATCAACGTGGAGTCAAGGATCCCGAGTTCACTGCGAATTCGGAAGAAGGACTCTTTCTCTAAAGGCTTTGTAAAGATGTCTGCCAATTGGTTTTTGGTTTCAACAAATTCAATTTCGACATCGCCTTTGATAACGTGATCTCTAATAAAATGATGTCTAATTTCAATGTGTTTCGTTCGCGAATGAAGAACAGGGTTCTTCGTCAAGCATATGGAACTAGTATTATCACATCTAAGAGGGATATGATCCAGACTTAGGCCATAGTCCAAGAGTTGTTGTTTCATCCATAGGATTTGAGCGCAACAACTCCCTGCGGTTACATATTCAGCCTCGGTTGTGGACAACGCAACACCTACTTGTTTCTTGCTAAACCAAGAAACGAGAGAGCTACCGAGCAAATGGCAAGTGCCACTAGTGCTCTTGCGGTCCAATTTGCATCCAGCAAAATCGGAATCGGAGTAGCCAACAAGTTGGCATGAAGAGCCTTTGGGGTACCATAGACCCACATTTGTAGTACCAACAAGATACCTTAAAATCCGTTTTACCGCAGTAAGGTGAGACTCCTTCGGACACGATTGATAACGAGCGCATAAGCACACGCTAAACATGATGTCCGGACGACTAGCAGTAAGATAAAGAAGAGAGCCAATCATACCTCGATACTTTTTGGTGTCGACTTCCTTACCTTTCTCATCTTTGTCTAGATGATCGGATGTGCTCATGGGAGTAGCCATTTCTTTTGCAATGTTCATCTCAAATCGTTTCAGCAATTCTTTGCAATATTTGGCTTGACAAATGAATGTACCTTCTTTCATTTGCTTTACTTGTAATCCCAAAAAGAATGTTAACTCACCCATCATAGACATCTCAAATTCGCTTGTCATTAAATCGGAAAATTCCTTGCATAAAACATTGTTAGTAGCACCAAATATAATATCATCTACATATATTTGAACTAACAAAATATCATTGTTTTTATGCTTAACAAAGAGAGTTGTGTCAACTTTCCCCCTAATGAAATCATTTTCCAAAAGAAACTTACTTAATCTTTCATACCAAGCTCCGGGAGCTTGTTTTAAACCATAAAGAGCCTTTTTGAGTTTGAAAACATGATCGGGAGATTTAAAGTTTTCAAAACCGGGGGGTTGTTCAACAAAAACTTCTTCTTGAATAACACCGTTTAGAAAAGCACTTTTCACATCCATTTGATATAAATTGAAATTCATAGAAGAGGCAAATGCAAGCAATAAGCGAATAGCTTCTAATCTAGCTACGGGAGCATATGTTTCCTCATAGTCAATACCTTCTTCTTGATTATAGCCTTTTGCTACAAGCCTAGCTTTGTTTCTAGTGATTATACCATTTTCATCTAGTTTATTGCAAAAAACCCATTTCGTACCAATTATGGTATGACCTTCGGGTCTTGGCACCAAATCCCAAACGTCATTGCGTTCGAATTGGTTAAGCTCCTCTTGCATTGCCAAGGTCCAAAATTCATCCCCAATTGCTTTTGAGATGGTTTTGGGTTCAATTTGAGAAACAAAAGCAATATGTTCTAAGGTACTTTTTTGAGAGTTTCGGGTACTTACCTTGTCTCCAATGTTGCCAATTACCTGTTTGAGAGGGTGATCTTTGATTGTCCTCCACTCGTTAGGCATATTCATTTCTTTTTCCAATTGTGGCGCTTCTTCCGTTGGTTGTTCCTCAGTTTCATCTTTATTTTCCTTGGGTGGTTCCTCTTGTATTTTGTCTTTCAAGCTATCTAAGATACCTGCAAGATCAAAACCGGAATCCTTTCTCGCCAAGCGAGCATTATTTTCGGAAAATACAACATGAGGGGATTCCTCCACAATTTGGGTTCTTTTATTAAAGAAAATACCTTCATCCGACTTAGCATCAAATTTACCCAATTGATCTTTGCCATTGTTATGAACAAAACATTTGCAACCAAAAACTCTAAAATGGAAATATTTGGTTTTCTACCCTTATAAAGTTCATAGGGGGTTTTCATGAGTATCGGCCGAATTACAACTCTATTTAGAACATAGCAAGCGGTTCCAAAAATGTTTGGGTATCTTAGCTTCGTCGAGCATGGTTTTAGCCATCTCTTCGAGACACCTATTTTTCCTTTCCACCACCCCATTTTGTTGTGGTGTACGTGGAGCGGAAAAGGTATGCTCGATTCCGAGTTCGTCACATAAGTCCGCAAAGAGATTGTGATCAAACTCTCCCCCATGATCACTTCTAGTTGAAATGACGGTTGTTTCTTTCTCATTTTGAACACGCTTAAGAAAATATTTAAAATTTTGAAAAGCATCACTTTTATTGGCAAGAAATAAAGTCCAAGTAAATCTCGAGTAATCATCAACAATCACAAAAGCATATTTATTTCTTCCTAGACTTTCAATGCGAGAGGGACTAAATAAATCCATATGAAGCAATTGCAATGGTCTAGAAGTTGAAACAATGTTTTTAGATTTGAAAGATGCTTTTGTTTGCTTCCCCTTTTGACACGAGTCACAAATAGAGTCATTTTCAAATTTTAAATTGGGAAGACCAACAACTAAGTTTTGAGAAATCAATTTGTTCAAAAGATGCATATTGATATGTGCTAATCTACGATGCCATAGCCAAGTATCATCCTCTTTACTCATTAGACAATCAACATAATCGGGTGAGGATTTAGCAAGATCAACCATATAAATATTATCCACTCTAAAACCACGGAGGATAATTTTGAAATCACTACGTCTGAACACTAAGCATTCATCCGAATCAAATAAAAGCAAGATTTCCCTTGTCACACAATTGGCTTATGCTCAAGAGATTATGCTTTAATCCTTTAACAAGTAATATATGCTTAATAGAGGAATTTTCATCCTTACCGACCGTGCTGATGCCGATGATCTTTCCTTTATTGTTATCACCGAAGATAACACTTCCTCCTTCTTTGTGCTCTAATTGAAGGAATTTGGATTCATCTCCCGTCATATGCTTGGAGCATCCACTATCAAGATACCATAGTACACTTGATCCCTTCAAGCACACTTACAAAACAAATTAATGTTCTTTAGGTACCCATGCCATCTTGGGTCCTTGGGGGTTAGGCATATAAGCATATTATAATGATGCGATTGAGTAATATGTCTATGACGTGTAAAGCATGCAGGAGCAATATGGCCAATACGTCTACAATAATGACAAGTCACATTTGGGTTATGCATCCTTCTAGGTTCATAGTAACTAGACGGATGAAAATTTCTTACACTATGACTATTTCGCATTGCATGAGAGTTATTTCTCCTACTATGAGCTCTAGGATGGGCAGCATTTCTAGAGTGATTGTTTCTCGGTTGAAGGCCGTTTCTAGGTCTTCTCAAAGGTTCAACATTTTGCCTAAAATATGCATCATTTCTAGGGTAACTATTTCTAGGTGGTAAGTCATTTCTAGGTCTCCTAAAATGTTCAACATTTTGTCTAGCATGCATATTGGTTCTAGGATTGCTATTTCTAGGATAAGCATTTATTTTATTAGTCCTAGGTTGAGCCTTAGGTGGTTGGGGTTTGGCTTCAACCTTTTCTTTAACCTCATTCTTAAATCCTATGCCATGCTTGGTTGATTTCAAATTTACAAGGACCTCATTCAAATTCTTGTGGGAAGAATTAAACTTATCTAAGGTACCTTTGAGTCTATCTACCTCATTTTTGAGATGCAAGCAAGAAGAACAATTTTTTGTAGAACTTTCGGGCTTATCGGCGCTTCTTTTTCCAAAAAAACTTGTTTTCCTCTTTCAGCTTTTCATTTTATAAAACCAGTTTTTCTAAATCCTTTTCTTTCAAAGAAAGCTGTTTTTGAAAATCCTTTTCTTTTAATGAAGCATTTTCTTTTATGCCCTTAACAGTTTTTGAAGCCTTAATAAATTCAGCATATAATTCATCAAAAGCAGTTCGCATTTCTTCAAGAGTAAAGAAGTTTTTAGACGAAATTTGACATACCTCATCTTTGTTGTCTTCTTGTGCCATAAGGCAAAGATTTGCTGCTTCGTCTTCTTCTCCTTCGCTTGACTCATCTCCGGAGTCGCCTCCCCAAGAAATGTATGCACGTTGCGTTTTAAAAGGTTTCTTCTCCTTTTTGATGTTTGGGCAATTTGATTTGATGTGCCCGGTTTCACCACATTCAAAACACTTGATTTGTTCGCCTTGCTTTTTGCCCTTGCGTTCATACTCCTTGCGCATGAACTTTTGAAATCTTTTGATAACGAGTCCAAACTCGTTGTCTCCTTCCTCATCAATTTGCGGTTGGCTTGTGCTCGCCTTTAGAGCTATTCTTTGCCTCCTTTGATCATCAACAAAAGGGTTAAGAATAGTAGATTCATAGGTCTTAAGGTTACCTCTTAGTGCGTCGATGGTGACGTTTGAAATGCCAATGGATTCTTGAATTGCATCGGCCTTTGATCTCCATGCCGGTGTGAGACTTCTAAGAATTTTTTGAACGAGCTCTCTATCCGTGAATGTTTTCTTGAGAGCATGTAGGTCATTTACGATTATTGAAAATCGCTCAAACATTTCGTCCACCTTTTCACCTTCCTTCATGTGAAATAATTCATAAGAATGGGTTAGGAAATCAATTTTTGCTTTCCTTACCTGGTCCGTACCTTCGTACGTAACTTCTAGCTTGTCCCACATCTCCTTTGTCGTTGTGCAACACGATATTTTCCTGTAATCGTCAACATTAACAGCATAATATAATAAATTAATTGCTTTAGCATTATTTTGAACCTTTCGGATGTCATCCGCGTCATACTCATCCTCGGACTTGGGAACCCATTCGTTTTCCACCTTCTTTGTTGGAAATTGGTTTCCCTTCATTATCACCTTCCAAAGGTGAAAGCTGTTGGACTGAACGAAGATCTTCATCCTCTCCTTCCAGTACGTGTAATTTGTACCGTTGAATAGAGGTGGTCGTGTGGAGCACTGTCCTTCATCAATTCCTGCAAAAGAGTCACGAGTAGAAGCCATGGATGGTTCTCTCAAACTGTTAAGTCTTCAGAGAGTATGGCTCTGATACCAATTGTTAGAAAATACGCTTAACACTAGAGGGGGGGGGGGTGAATAGCGTTATAACAAAATTTAGCGTAAACTTGCGAAAATTAAAATTTGAAGGAAATAAATAAGTGCGTTAAATAAACAAAAAGGAAAGAACGCACCGATATATTCTGGTTCACCACAACACGTGGCTAGTCCAGTCCCCGAGAGACCCTCTCGAGATTTTCCACTAACTTGTTAAACTTACTGGTGCTCAACAAACCTCTACAACTTAAGGACACAAGCCTTAACACCTTTGCTCGGAGATACAACACTCCAAGACTTCAACCAAGGAAACACAAGTTCCTTACAACAAGAGAATCACAATTCTCTTACAAGTGTATAAAACACTAAACACTCAAACAAAATACTCCTTAATGAGTAGATATGAGTAAAAGAAGTAAGCTCTAGATCACAACAACTTTGGACAAGAATATGGCTCTCAAAAGCTTTATGAAATTGAATATAAAATGATAAACAAAAGTATGCAAGCTTATAGCAATGTAATGATCAGTTGTAGTATGTTGTTGTGTTTAAAATACTGAAATGAAGCTGTATTTATAGTTGAAAAACATGGCATTACCGTTGCCTAATTGCCAATTAAGAGTTGCTGATTTTACTCACTGACAATCGATTGTCAAACCCCAACAATCGATTGTCTGCCAGTCAGATCAAAATTCAATCCCAGATTTTACGCTTGATAATCGATTACTTACAATCCATAATAGATTACTGGCAACGTTCAAAAAATCCTTTCCAGATATTACCACAAATAATCGATTGTCCAGAATCAACAATCGATTACTCAGCAACGTTCAAAAAATCTTTTCCGGATTTTAATCAAAACAATCGATTATACAAAATCAATAATCGATTACCCAATAACGTTCAAAAAATCTTTTCCGGATTTTAATCAAACCAATCGATTATACAGAATCAATAATCGATTACCTGACGGTATTTGAAAACTTTACGACAAAGATCAGCTTTACAATCGATTGCACAAAGTCAACAATCGATTACTTATCAGTTTTTGAAAAACATTTTAGACACTGTCTCTTTGACAATCGATTTTCCAATGTAACAATCGATTATTTAATAAATTTGAAAATCACTGGAAGACACTGTCTCAACATAATCGATTACCATTAGTTCATAATCAATTATTCTGAGTTTTGAAAAACTTTGATGGACACTGCCTCAGTTACAATCGATTGTCATTAGTTCACAATCGATTGTCATGCAGGTTTGAAAAACCTGATGCTCACTGTCTTACTCACAATCGATTGTCATTAGTTCACAATCGATTGTCATGCAGTCTTGGCTTAAAACAATCGATTATCATAAGTACATAATCGATTATTTTAGTCCAGATTTTTAAGGCATGTCTAAAAATTATTTTGACTACTGTAAATATGCATGATTTAAAATCATTTGACATTAAATTAAATATGCATGATTTTGGAAAATAGTTTTATGAGAGAAGCCATGTTACGAGTCAAGTTGTAGGATCAAGATCACAATTAAGAATGACTCAATTAAACAATAAAACTTTGTCTTGAGCTTGAATCTCGTTGTATATCAATTGTGCGCTTGTTTCTTGAACTTCGTCATATATCAATTTTCGCTTCGTTTGTCATTCATCAAAACCTATACAAAAGAACACACGTTTTAGTATATTGCATTGAGAACGTGTTTCCGACAAGATCAACCACTTATGAAGCCACTTCCCTTTTGACTAATACCACAGCAGATTCCCGAGCCGAACCTCGATATTATCCTCCTAAAAATCCAAAATCAAATCTATTCGTATTCATCACTTCCCCCAATGATAACCTCGAATCCAACACACAATTCTAGTGATATAACACCCCAATACAGGCCTAAGCCACAACTTGCATAATACACGCACCAATAAAAAATTGTTCGAACATACTTATATCATGAAAATGATTCAATTGGGAGAGTTGTTCCTCAAATTCTCTAGTACTACCACAACACAAGGCTGAGACCCTGTCTCATATCATAGGAATATGACACATGAATTTGACCCGCAAGGTCATATTTCCATATTTCTTTGTTGCACGCTCGATCCCATCTAAATACCTATTCCACGTGAAACACCTATGCAATGACATCCACCACGAAAACCCAATAAACAAATAAATCTTTCCCAGCTGTCCGCTGGTTCTTTGAAATACAAATCATTCTACTAAAACATATTCTTACGCACTTCACCACTTAACCCGTGGCATTTCCGGCGTAGCCCCTAATGCAATAGTTAAAATCACTCAACACTAAACAACCAATCTACACCCAAAATATAATATACCAAACAGGGAAAATCCACTCGGGCCTCCAAATATTAATAGCCACCAACGGTACCAATTCACGTGATCCACAACCTCTACATGGTCTATACCTGAGAACTCAAGTCTCCAACTCCGTATAGCACACCATTCATCATACTTGATCCCAGTTTCCACCGTGCAATACACACACACATTTGATACTCCTTTATTCCATGACGGATACTACATATTTACCCGTGCTTCTGAGCGACCCGACTACCACCAGTGGACCCAACAAGAACATGCCCCAATACTACTGAAATATAATCAGTTTAATTCCATTACCTTTTTCTGAGACATATACTCCCATCAAATCACTTCCACTTAGTAATATCATTTTCCCAAATCATCCGAAGATCATTTATCTAATCACTTAAGAGGAATCACTACACATCTCATGCTCTGCATGGCATACATAGGTCTTGTTCAAATTCTTACAATACTGACACGACGGATGAGACATGTACACATTCATAACTACTACCGAAACAACAATTCATTAGTTTATACTCTTGGCAAGAACTATCACCTCATTCTGAGCCAAAAAATGGTCTTAGCTCTTTAATTTACTTCACATACTCATATTTCACTAATCTCAAATTCAATGATCTCGCCTCGCCCAGCATGAATTGCTCGGGCAATAAGCCACTCAAAACATAATTAAAAGTCGCATATGATGCCCCAATGTGCCAATAGGTTACCAATTCGAACACAATACAAAAGAAAACGAGCTCTGGAAGGAATTACCAAATCCTACGCACTAATAGAGACTTTCCTTGGAAAATAGGAAGCAAGTCATACAAAGATAGCATATAGAAAACTATACTCGATTTACACTGTTGCGGCATGCAACCCGATCCAGATAACATACCCATGGCAGCGTGCCACCCCATCCACACATAGATCTCACATAAAGAGATGCATATCGAGCCAAAGCTGCTCATTATAACCAAATACCGAATATCGGTCATAAGCATGCTAAGTGCATAATATCATCCCTGAGGGATATTTTGCGTTATAAACTACAAAACTCAAGCACAACTGAGGTGCGATATACAATCTGAATTTCAAGAGCCAAGTTGCTTAGGTAACATCATTCCTACGCGGATTCTCAACACATAAGAAATTTCTCGAGTCATTTAACAAATCACACGGCGTAATGCATCACTACGCAAGGTATCTGACAATGAAGAATCAACCTAGCTAATCCTCCATGAGGACCGTATTAATAAAATGAACACATCTGGCCTGATATAGATCCATTATTCACATAAAATTCATTCACCGACTTCAAGCTGATTCTGATCACACTGAACTAGTCTGATGACCTTTCAGAGGTCCATAATAACTTCCATTTTCTTCATAAAACACAAGAACAACCATCACAATCGGAGTAATCCTCCCCAGTTCACAACCCAATATTCCAAGTGCCCTCCAGGCATGAATCTTTAATTTAACTACACCATCATAAACTTCATACTTGGTTTACATCTTTAATCAATCAAGTGATCACATGCCACACTTATATAATCTTCCCGTGGGACACACTCCCACAACTTACCACAACAATATCTAGAATGTACCTCCAAATCATCGGTCGCACTGACGCTGAAGAGCGATCAAGAATCATTAACAAAAAATGCAAAACCCTTTTTACAAAACACCGATCTTAGGTGACGCTGAAGACAATTTCAACTTACCGTAAACATCAAAACTCATCTGCTGCTCATCCGAGCTCATGACATCTTGTCAAAAATTTTCCTTCATTCGTGCCATTCTTTATCCAATTTCCATAACCATAACTGATTCACCAGTATGCATCAAACTCAAACCAATATAGCATATAATCGTGCAATCTCCCTATTTAATAGCAAACTCCCCAACTTGGCTCAAAGCCATAGATCAAAATGCACTTATACTCTATTGCTGTCATAATTTCATAGCGAGATTAAACTCCCTCCATCATAAGTTTGTGGAAATACGAATCATCGGAAATTTTAACTCTTCTGCAATTTTTGCATTCACTTACACAATAGTTAAGCCCACCCTATAGGCGACAAAATTTTTACTACGTCACAAATTTTTCAAAAATTTCGGCTGTGTTTCCCTTGTAATTGGGCCTATCCACCAGCCAGAGAATCACCAAAACCATCCTAACAACAGGTACACAACTTGAAAAAGAATCATAATGTATATCAATTACATAAATTAAATACAACACGTATTATGCTAGCACAATTGATACATGGACATGCCTTGCACCTATTTGAATCATAACACATAGAAAATACCTTTCAATCCCCCATTATTGGGCTATTCAACCGAGTAAGAACATATTCTTTCTTTAAATGTTTTCGACCTTCAAGGTGGTCTCCTTGACTCCACGATTTCGTCATAATACATTTACAGAAGCGATTCCCAGACTTATCTAACTAGTATGACAAATAAATTTCCCATACAAGCCAATTACCCATTAGCTTTACCTTTAGTTCATGTTTTTGTATACCTTCCACTTCCATACACATTACACAGTACCGCATACTCATTGCGTATCTATCCAGCCGCTATTCCCACAATTAGGGACAATACCGATCATATAAGTTCATAACTCCAGCTCACAAAATCAGCACCTTGGTGCTCAAGCCATAAGCAAAGATTTGGCCTCAAGTCCTCCAGACTGGCCCAACATCAAACTTACGGATATTACATCTCTCCCCCTCGATCGGGGAAGCACAAGCCACCAAGGCGCATATAGTACTAAGCGCTCACGTGCGCATACTGACGTGTGGAAGGAATTTCAAGAGGTATATCTCAAGCTGAATCAAGTACGCACGATAAGAATTCCAAGAAAGTGAAGTTTTCCTAAAGGTTCTGCAGCCTCCCGAGAATAAATCCAAATATCTCTGTGCCGATCCGCGAGACTCTATTAAACCTGCTCATGCTCGCGAGACCTAGTAACCTAGGCTCTGATATCAACTTGTCACAACCCAAAATCCCAACCCGGTCGTTATGACGCCTCTCGTGAAGAAAAGGCCAGCCAACATATTAACAATACCTCATCTAACAGCTAGTTGTCACGAGTAAGTCAAATTATAGTGTACATTGTCATAAATGCCGAAGGAAATGATAAAACAAAGAACCAGCCCAACTCATCCCGAAATCCAGGTGTCACAAGTCACGAGCATCTAAAGAATCCAAACACTGACCAGTAGTATACATAGTAGAATGTGGAATCAAAGGAAGAGATACGGTGCCGCGAACGTTGACGGTCACTTTGCTCAGCTACGATGGCTAAATCTCCAATCAGCTTAAAACCCGCTACCCAGTGAATAATTACCTGTAGCTGCACACGAGGTGAGTAAAGTGAGTACTCCAACTCAGTGAGTAATAAAAATAAATAATGATTGAAAGTAAGAAATCTCATAAAGGCACAAATAACACTATCTTAAGCAGTAAAATCATATATACAGTAAAACGGTGAAAATCAGAAATTCTCTTTTTAAAACAGTAAAGACAATTAATTTCCACAGTAAGGATTAACCAAAGCTTGCCCCTCGGGCACAATATGTAAATCATACTATAGTATCAGCCCCATGGGCTCACTCCCAACTCACCATCACACAACATCAGCCCCTCGGGCTCACTCCCAACTCACCACACACAACATCAGCTCCTCGGGCTCACTCCCAACTCATAAGCTTCTCAAGCCCACTCCCAAATCACCTGGGTACCCTTCTCTTACTGGGGTGTGTATAGACTCCTGAGGGGCTCCTACATCCCAAACGCAATATCAATAGGCCTGAAAGCCTTCACATATCACACACGAGGCCTGAAAGCTTCCTCACATAACACTCAAAGCCTGAAAGCCTCCTCATATAACACTCGAGGACTGAAAGCCTCCTCACATCACTCAACATATCCTCACGTATAGCCCTCGACCTCAATCAATCTAGAAAATAATCATAAGCCTCTTGGGTATCAGTAAAACAATAGTGCTCAGCTCAACAACATTATAAATGTCATTAAATCTTGACTTGACTATAAATGTAGCCGAGTTCGCAAAATAATACAATTCAATTGGACTGAGTTCAAATAATATTTCAATTCGTGAGGAAAATAGTGATGTAAATTCACAAAAGGTTTCAAAAAAATTGGCACGAAGGCCAAATATTGCAATAATCCCAAATCATAATGAAATACAGTAAATCTTTATCAAATATGCGGTAAAATATCTACTGGGATGGACAAAGTCACAATCCCCAATAGTAAATGACAGCGCGCTCGTCATACAACGCGTGTCTCATCTCAACATAGCAGTATATTGTGCAATCTGGGGTTTCAAACCCTCAGTGCATCATTTAAAGTAATTACTCACCTTGAACCGGTGAAATCTCTAGCCCGCGATGTATTTGCCCCTCAAACCGGCCTCCACACACATTGAATCTATTCAAAATCACAACGAATACATTACAATATTCTAAGGGAATATAACCCAATCGAAAAGACTCGAAAAATATCGAAAATCATGAAAATTTCAAAAGCCGAGCCCCAGGCCCACATCTCGGAATTCAAATTTTTTTACATCAATACGACTCTTATCTCGCCACGAGTCTATACATACCAAATTCACAAAAATCGGAGTTCATTTGACCCCTCAAATCACCATTTCTATCGAAGAGGGTTTTCTACCATTTTCAACAAATTTCTCAAATTAAACACCAAAATTTGTAATAGATTCGAATTATACAACCAAAATTGAGTTAATAACACTTAACCCGATATTTTCCTTGAAAATCTCTTCAAAAATAGCCAAATTCGAGCTCCAAATAGCAAAGATGGAAAATGGGTTCGAAGTCCCATTTCCAAAACTTAACATTCTAGCCGTCACTATTCACGGGCACTGTTCACGTATACTGTACACGGACACGCAAGTGCGGTCACTGTTCACACGTACCAAAAATGCAGAAATTGCCCAGAAAATTGCAGCAGTTTTTGTTTGACTAAAATGGCTCTAAATCCGCCATACGAACTCGGAATTAGAAGATTATTGTTCCTATGAGTCACAAATAATAATACAAACACAAACCTACAATTGAAACTCAATTCGAAGCTCATTTTGCCAGTGCGATACTCATTTTACTCATTAAACAATTAACTCACATTTTACGTCAAAAGCCCAATCGCAACTTGATGAAATTAAACAACAAATTTTCGATCACTCCTACAATTCATGAGTTAAATTCTGGAAGTCTCAAAATCAAATTTGGATCTCTACAACTAAAAATGAACCTTTAGATCATTACATTTCTTCTCAAAACAGCAAAAATCTTCAAAAAATAACCCGTTGGGCATCCGAAACACACCCGAGGCCCCCGGGACCCTGACCAACCACACCAACCAGTCATAATATATATAATGAATTTGCTCGAGGCCTCAAATCACATCAAACAACGCTAAAATCACGAATCAACCTCCAATCCAAGCTTTATGAACTTTTGAACTTCCAACCTCCATTTTCAATGCCGAAACCTATCAAATCACGTCCGATTGGCTTCAAATTTTGGACACAAGTCCAAAATGCCATAACGAAGCTATAGCAACTCTCGGAATTCCATTCCGAATCCTGAATCAAAATTTTACATATCAACCGGAAATCGCCAAAATAGTAACTTCGCCAAAATAGGCTAACGTTTTCACCGGACCTTCAAAATTACTTCCGATTGCGCTCCTAAGCCTTAAATCATCCCCCGAAACTAACCAAATCATCGGAATTCAAATTCCGAGCCCTCTAACTCATAAGTCAACATCGGGTTCACTTTTCCAAATTAATTCTTCCTTAAAGAGACTAGTTGTCTCATTTCTTATTAAAATCACTCCTAATCAATTTTAACGCACCCACTACCGATAATGAAACATAAGAAAGTCGAAAATGGGAAGAACATGATAGTAACTCATGAGACGACGGATCAGATCATCACATGATTACGGTTCCAGTAGATTTTTGGAAGGGAAGTTAGCTTATGTTGTATTTCTTGCTATTCAACTAGGGTAACGTCTTGCTATCCATATAGATCGGTAAGTCTCTCAAATGATGTCTAAAAATCAATAATGCTTGTGCAAGTCGGCATTTTTTTTGTTGCTATGTTCATTTTTTGTTCAATTGGTTCTTATATGTAATTTTTTCGTTGTGGTTGATTTATTGGTAATTATTATTTTTCCTGTGCTTATATTCATAAGGTTTTTAAATTAAAAAAAATAGAAATTGGCGTTGACGTATGCGGGTCTGCAATGCTTATAATTTATTTACTCTTCATAAATCAATCTTTTAGTACAATTATTGTCATTCCTGTTTGCCTACACACCTTCAAACAGTGTGAGTTCTTCTTTGCATGTTTATGTAAGTATTGTCATATATAGTTAATTATATTTATGACATCATTGTTTTTGACTTATTTTTATATGAATTTACTCTTGAAATTTTATTTAGCTTTTTAGTTAATTCTATAGCTTTAAATTAATTATTATAAAATCACCTTAAGCTCGACTTTCTTATCCAAATTAGGTTTTCACTAAGTTAATCCAAGTTATTGAACCAGTCAAGTTAATATGCGTAAGACATAAGTACTAAAGTAAAAGTGATTTGAAATTCTTAGTCGAAACATTAGGTGTCAAGTATCTTTGGAGTTATGTAAAGTTGTAATTGTAAGGATTATGATTCCTACTAAAGACAACAACAATAATCCGGAATTACAATTACATGAGCGGAAGCTAACCTGAATCCATATGTGTGGAATTTTATGAACCACCTTTGATAATTGTCCTTGATTCCTTTTGAACCTCTTGATCCTTTCTTCAAGTTTCTTGAAGTTTGTATGTTACCACAAGAATGAATCCACAAGATTTAACAATATGAGAATTGTTACACAATAACAATAATATGACAATGATCAAATTTGGCTTATGGTTTTCCACCCTATTTGCAAGACAATGGACAATATGGTTCTTGATTCAATGGGAAGAAGAAGAACTTGTCTTGCACTAGAATGGGAAACATAACCCCACTTTATAACTCTAGGAGTTACATAACCCAAGAGACAAGAGTTACAAGACAAAAGTTATGTCTTGAGTTATGTCTTGCAACAGTTACAAAACTCAAGAGTCACAAGCATTCATGTAACCATAGTTACATTTGTAACCTTAGTTAGCCCATCATAAACTAAGGTTACCCTTTTGGGTATCTACACATTAGTCCTACACTTTAGTATGACAACACATTGGCCCCCTTAACATAATGTCCATAAGACCACATAATTAGGCCAAACCAAAAGATAGCACATAACATATAATTATCCATATATTGTTCATATGTGTGTAGATATAAGTCCATATATCTAGATATAAATCCATATATCTTACAATCTCCCACTTGGACGAGATATACAAACATATGTACAAACCTTAATATTATATGTTACAAACCTTAGGTGCACAAAATTGCTATCACAATAAAATTGTCATGAACAATCCGGTCCATCAATCATACCAACATAGGACCTAAGAGCTCGTCGTTACTCATTCGTAACTAGAACCAATCATAGATCACGTATATCAATATAACCAACGACATGGATCAAGTGTAGGTATGTAGCATGGAAATAACATAAAGTGTGGTCAATAGAATGTCTATTTCCAACTGGTTCTCCTTATTGAGATCAAACTTAAACTGTAAGAGTACAAAAACTTTAAAACTGAATATCTGCGCAGATATAACTGAATTACTGAATTTCTGAATATAATGAACAATACATAAATGTGCAATACAAACTCCCACTAAAATACATAATCCTTATCTGATTTGACACCCATACAAGCAATATGCTCATGAAATACTTTTGGTGTCAATTCCTTAGTGAGCGGATCCGCAAGCATGGAGTTTGTACTTATGTACTTAATGCACAATTGTCCATTTTGTACTCTTTCTTTAACAACCCGAAATTTGACGTCCTTATGTTTCGCTTTCGTCAAATTACTGTTGTTATTAACATATGCAACCATGGTTACATATGTTATTAGCATAAATGGCAAAATTGGAGTCGGTATACCTGATGATCTCAAACTGGTCCGAACTCCAATATGTAAGCATGTAATCCTTTGTTCTATGTATGTTCCTCATGACCCTTTTGGCTGCCTACCAATGGTCCATACCCGGATTTCTTAGATATCTGCCTAACATCCCAACAATGTATGCTATATCAGGTCGTGTACATACCTGAGCATACATCAGACTACCTACCGCCGAAGCATGAGGCGTCTTCAACATTTCAAAAAATTTCACAATTATTATTTGGGCACTGTTTGAGACTAAACTTGTCTCTCTTAGTAACAGGGGTGTTGCCTGGTTTACAATCCTGCATGCCAAATCTTTTCAGAACCTTATCGATATAGCCCTTTTGTTACAGACCGAGAACACCTTTAGAGCGATCTCGTTGTATCTGAATTCCTAATACAAAAGAAGCTTCACCAAGATCTTTCAATTCAAATTTCTTTGAAAGAAATTTCTTAGTTTCAAGTAATAATGCTATATCGTTACGGGCAAGCAGTATGTCATCGACATATAAAATCAGAAAAATATACTTACTCCCACTGAACTCATGGTATATACAGTCATCGGCAATATTCGATTCAAAACCAAAAGATGTAATAAGTGCATGAAACTTATAATACCATTGACGAGAAGCTTGCTTGAGCCCATAGATGGATTTCTTTAATTTGCAAACCTTCTTCTCTGATTCATCCGAAACAAAGTTTTCAGGTTGCACCATATAAATTGTTTCCTCAATGTCACCATTGAGAAAAGCAGTTTTAACATCCATTTGATGAAGCTCAAGATCAAAATGTGCTACTAATGCCATTATAGTCCTGAAAGAGTCTTTCGATGAAACTGGAGAGAAAGTCTCTTTATAATCAATGCCTTCTTTTTGAGTGTAGCCTTTTGCGACAAGACGAGCTTTGTACTTAATAACATTGCCCCCTGAATCCCTTTTGGTTTTAAAAATCCATTTACAACCAATAGGTTTCGTACCTTCGGGCAATGTAACAAGCTCCCAAACGTCATTATCGCTCATAGACTTCATCTCATCATTCATGGCATCAATCCATTTTTGAGAGTTAGAACACTTAATAACTTGACGGAAGTTGATTGGATCATCTTCCTCAAGTCCAATATCACTTTCTTGTTCTTGGAGAAATACATAATAATCATCCGAAATTGCATTTCTCCTCTCTCTAGTGGATCTCCTTAATGGCATTTCAGTTATTTGAGGTTGTTGAGTTTGATTTTCATTAGTTATATCAGGTTCCTGATGGGGGAGATTTTCGAGATTGTCTTGAACTGGAGTCGTGTGATCCGAGTCAGGAAGACCAAGATCAACAATTTGAGGGAAAGACACATGTTCTTCCTCAAAGACAAAATCTCTAACAACTTTATCTCCCCACCCCCCAAACTCAATATCCTCAAAGAACCTAGCATTACCCGTCTCAAAAATAGTTCGTGATGTGGGATCATAAAACTTAAAACCCCTGGATTTTCAGAGTATCCAACAAAATAGCTACTAACCGTCTTAGCGTCCAGTTTCTTTTCATTCGGCCTATAAGGCCTTGCCTCAGCTGGACAACCCCAAATGTGAAAATGCCGAATACTGGGTTTATGCCCAGTCCAAAGTTCATAAGGGGTTTTGATTGTAGCTTTAGTTGGAACTCTATTTAGAATATAAGTTGCAGTTTTTAATGCTTCACCCCAGAGTGAGTCTGGCAAAGAAGTACGAGAAATCATACTTCTTACCATATCCTTAAGGGTCCTATTTCGTCTCTCAGCTACACCATTCATCGTAGGACTTCCTGGCATAGTATATTGAGGGACGATCCCACACTCATCTAGGAATTTAGCAAAAGGCCCTGGACGTTGTTCACCGGAACCATCATATCGACCATAGTATTCACCACCACGGTCAGATCTAACGGATTTAATTCTTTTGCTTAGTTGATTTTCAACTTCAGCCTTAAATGATTTGAACATGTCTATGGATTGGGACTTTTCGTGAATAAGATATAGGTACCCATAAAGAGAGTAATCATCTATGAATGTGATAAAGTATTGTTGACCATTCCGACAAGGAGTAGGAAATGGCCCGCAAATATCCGTATGTATCAATTCTAAGACGTCCGAAGCTCTCTTGGCACCTAATCTAGTCTTGTTTGTTTGTTTTCCCTTGATACACTCAATACAAATTTCCGAATTTGAGGTATCAAGAGAATCAAGAATTCCATCTGACACGAGTTTCTTAATTCTTTGAATGGATATGTGACCCAAACGTTTATGCCAGAGTGATATAGAATTCTCATTAGTTAATTTCCTTTTAGTACCACTTAAACTTGTATGCATAGTTTCATTATTTGAAGTTATTGTATCAACCAAATATAAGCTATCAAATGTTGATAAAACACCAGTACCAATAAGATTTGAACACTGAAAGAGACTAACTTTATTATCCCCAAATGTACATTTATAACCAGATATGTCCAATTGGGGAACCGAAATTAAGTTCCGTCTAAAAGACGGTACAATAAAAGTCTCATCCAAATCTAAATGAAAACCAGTTTTAAACAACAGCCTAAATTTGCCAATAGCTTCAACTGGCACCTTCTTGCTGTCACCCACATAGATGTATCTTTCACCATCATTTGGTTTTCGGCAGTTCAGGCAACCCTGCATTGATATACTTATATGAGTAGTAGCAGCAGAATCTACCCACCAAGTATCCTTAGGTACTGAAATTAAATTAACTTCAGAACAAACAAGAGAAAGAAGTGTACCTTTTTTCGCACGCCAGGTATGGTACTTGGTACAATCCTTCTTCACATGATTAGTCCCCTTACAGAAGAAGCAACCTAATGCAGTGATTTCAACCTTAGGTTCCTTATGTTGCTTATTCTTGGGCTTTGCAACTGCAACTTCCTTACCCTTCCTCTTCTTAGTTTCCTTAGAAGAGGATGCCAAATGAGCACTTTCTGTCTTATCTAGCTTTATCCTTTCCTCTTCTTGCACACAGTGTGAAATGAGCTCGTTAAGAGACCATTTCTCCTTCAGGCAGTTATAACTGACCTTAAACTGATTAAAGTGTGCAGGAAGAGATATCAAAACAAAGTACACAAGCAGTTCCTCAGGTAAATCCAGCTTGAGTGACTTTAGTTTCGAAGCAAGATGAGACATTTCCAAAATGTACTCCCTAATGTTTCCCTTGCCCTTATACCTCATGGAAACAAGTTTACTCAATAGTGTACTTGTTTCCGCCTTTTCGTTTTGAATAAAACGCTGTTCGAGGTTTTCAAGGAAAACTTTGGCATTAGGTTCATCATTCATAGTGCCCCTGAATGATTCTGGAATTGCACGCTTCATGATCATTAGACTCATGCGATTCGAGCGTTCCCACTTCTCCATCACCCTCCTGTCATCAGAAGAGGATGTATCCTCAAGAGGAGTAGGTTGCTCGGTCCGAAGTGATAAGTCAAGATCCATGCAACTGAGAACGATCATTACATTCTCTTTCCATTCCTTAAAGTTTGTGCCGTTAAGCACAGGGATGCTATTGATATTGGCAGAGATCGTAGAAGCAGAAGAATTTACTTAAAATAGAACAAAAGGATTACTAAATACATGCTTACAAAAACTTGAACTTTAACTTTATAGATTCAAAATTAGGCATTTCCCATTACAAGATACCTAGCACAACATTGTTTTTAGTCTTTGGACAGAAAAACAACTTGTAAGTGGTACTCTTGGTGTAGTGATCAAACATAGACAATAAACTCCTGTCAAACATTAAGCCTTCCTTTGGGCCGACTTAATATTCACATGGAAAACCAAATAATCGTCTCATATTTACCACCACAAGCATGTTCGAGTTCCTGCCAAATAACACCTTCCTTTGGGCCGATGTTAAACGCATGGAAGACTAACATCCACAGTCATCTTATATTTTAAAATTAATCAATCTACACAATAGAGGTTACTTTGGCAACATAATGCTTCAATTGAATAACTAAAATATTAGATGCTATAAACTTTAGTTCCTTAAGCCATTTTATGAATCTCAACTTAATGTGTTACATGTTTTGATGTGTAACACTTGAATATTAATCGTTGTTTACTGAATCGGACAATTCTATATATTATAAGAATTGATGGACTTTAAAACAATTAACATTCACTGAAACTTAAGAGAGTTGAAACGTTTTTAACCTTACTGGACCAACACAATCGATTGTCAAAACCAGACAATCGATTGTTTGGTTTTCTGAAAAATTTACTGGACCATCCACAATCGATTGTCAAAGCCAAACAATCGATTGTTTGGTTTTATGAATTTTTTTTAAGTTACTGGACCATCCACAATCAATTGTCCAAGCCAAACAATCGATTGTTTGGTTTTATGAAAAAAAATCAGTTACTGGAAAAATTTCAACTCACTGGACCTTGAACAATCGATTGTCAGAATCTGACAATCGATTGTCAGAACCTGACAATCGATTGTCAGAACCTGATAATCGATTGTCAGAAGCTGACAATCGATTGTCTGGTGTTCCAAAAAACTGCCAGAATACTCAAAGTCACAGACAATGGATTGTGTAAGGCAACAATCCATTGTCTGAAGGCAGTGACCAAAATTTTTTCTGAATAGCACATGATTTTCAACATGAATCTTAAACATAAAAAACATGTTGTTAACCTACTAAAATCATGCTATTTACATGTTTTAACATCATATTAAAACATCAAATCAAAACATAACATTCATAAGATCATGCTATTTCATGGTAGAATTTCATAAACAAAATTCTTATAAAACTAAAACATGAATACTAACATAACATGATTCTTATGAACATCCAAATTATCGAAAATGAAGGGTGGCTCTGATACCAATTGTAATGATTATGATTCCTACTAAAGACAACAACCTTCATATTGAATAATCCGGAATTACAACTACATGAGCGGAAGCTAACCTGAATCCATATGTGTGGAATTTTATGAACCACCTTTGATAATTGTCCTTGATTCCTTTTGAACCTCTTGATCCTTTCTTCAAGTTTCTTGAAGTTTGTATGTTACCACAAGAATAAATCCACAAGATTTAACAATATCAGAATTGTTACACAATAACAATAATATGACAATGATCAAATTTGGCTTATGGTTTTCCACCCTATTTGCAAGACAATGGACAATATGGTTCTTGATTCAATGGGAAGAAGAAGAACTTGTCTTGCACTAGAATGGGAACCATAACCCCACTTTATAACTCTAGGAGTTACATAACCCAAGAGACAAGAGTTACAAGACAAAAGTTATGTCTTGAGTTATGTCTTGCAACAGTTACAAAACTCAAGAGTCACAAGCATTCATGTAACCATAGTTACATTTGTAACCTTAGTTAGCCCATCATAAACTAAGGTTACCCTTTTGGGTATCTACACATTAGTCCTACACTTTAGTATGACAACACATTGGCCCCCTTAACATAATGTCCATAAGACCACATAATTAGGCCAAACCAAAAGATAGCACATAACATATAATTATCCATATATTGTTCATATGTGTCTAGATATAAGTCCATATATCTAGATATAAATCCATATATCTTACAGTAATTACTATTTGTCAATTATTTTTAGTTGGAAATCGTTAAAAGTTATTTTTCTATTTAAGTTAGAAGTAACTGCTATGATGTTTCGCAGTAATTTTCATCAATTTTCCGAACACACACATAGCTACACAAACACGCAGATTACAAATACGCTCTTGGGCAATTTTTTCAAAGCTACTTTCTCTTTAGAATTCATCTCGATATTAAAATCCTCAAGATTGTAGTAGTTCTTGTTATTTTTTCTGATATCATATGATTTGTTGGTCATTTGGAGAATTCCTTTGGAGTACAGTTTTTTCCTTTGTTAAAAATGATCAAAATTTATAATTTTCAGGAGTAAAAAATTATTTTTTCATTCTATAACTCATCCAATTTTAAAAATATTTATGTAATTCTAAGAAATTATATTTTCTGATATAGGGTTGCGCGTATCTTGAGACTAGTTATATTAAAAGTGGGAAGCCCATAACTAAAAAGTCAAACTACATACATACCCTTCTAAAAAATCTAAACACCCTATTTCATAAATTATTTAATAATATAATAAAACATCATTTAAAATAAACGTAAAAAACTGAATTAATTTAAGTGTGTTTTCGTAAAAGTTTTGTTTGTTCTTATTAATAACTAGCCGTTCAAAATTAGTTTTAACCATTGGCTTTTGAAAATGCCTTAGCCGTTGCCTTAGAGGTAAAAAGAATTTGCATCTTTAAATGCTTGTCTCTGTCGTGGTGTAGAAGTCCTATCGGAGAAGAAGCCAATTAAAGAACTACTCCAAAGAATTTACTTTCATCTGATTAGATAATTCGATAAAAAATAATTACCTCAAACAATATGAAACGGAGGGAGTAGTATTTCTTTGAAGAAAAAATGGAAGAACAGAATCGCAAGTTTCCAGTACATGAAGACATGGAAAAATTGATGGAGACGACATTTTGTCATATACTTATGGCTGCTGATCAGACAATTATTTTGCTTTTAGATATAATTATTATTATTGTGAATTTTACCTTGTAATTTTATATTGATGTGAGAAAAGGATAGATATCCATGTGGATTAATGTATTTCACGTATTAACTGTATTTCCTTCCTCTAGGGATTTTACATTATGACGTAACTATCTGAAAAAATGCATGGTTGACATATTCAAATGCATCGAAGACAAAACGGTTTAATGCATCTAATCATCCAATTTTTTCAAGGAATGTACATGTTAGAGTATAAATTATACGTATATTCTTCATTTTAAAAAAAAATAAAAAATCCTGAACAAGATCTTCCAAGTCAAAAGGATTACTGGTTGAGAATTTTATGTGGTGAAATTCTACATACTAATTACATATGCATATTAGTCCTCTTATCTTCTTTTACATGTGGAGGTTTAACCGGTTTGGTGAAGACAAAACATTGAAATGAAGGACCAGTATGCTTCTACATGGTTAGCATATACATTTATTGAAATTCATGAAATTGCTTATAAAATGTGGAGTTATAGTACATGTGCGTGAATTATTTGCAACCTCAACAACTATATTTATATTAACAAGAGTATAATTGAGCTTATAAAGTTACGTGTTATATGGAATAAAATATTTGAGATTAATGTTTATGTTGAAGTAATTTGAATATAAGAATATCAATCTTTAGTATCAGGGGGCATATGATCGTACTTTTGTATATATGGGTTGGAGTATATGAGAAAAATAAGTTTTAACTAGGTGAAAAAAATAAGGTGATATGAACTTAGTTGATTGTGTCTAATAAAAAAATTATAATAATGACCGGAGTAGAAAAGAGTACTACTAAAAGATGCCTCTTTCTCATTAGATGTAATAATTTAGTTGTTCATCTTCGTAGGTTTATACGGTATCCAAAATCATTTTGCCCTCGACAAAAAAGTACTAACATAGGTTGATCATTCAAGAAACAGCCGTATCGAATGCATTTTATATATATATATATATATATATATATATATATATATATATATATATTTACGCTATACTATGTACTAAGTATAAGTGTATGAAGTAACACCGTATCGAATATCGCTTATATATATGTAATATATATACTTACGCTACACTATGCACTAACTATAAGTGTATGAGGTAATACCGTATCGAATACAGCTTATATATATACAATATGTATACTTACGCTATACTATTCACTAAGTATAAGTGAATGAGGTAATACCGTATCGAATACAGCTTATATATATAAAATATATGTACTTACGCTATACTATGCACTAACTATAAGTGTATTAGGTAATACCGTATCGAATACAGCTTATATATATAAAATATATGTACTTACGCTATACTATGCACTAGCTATAAGTGTATTAGGTAATACCGTACCGAATACAGCTTTTATGTATATATATATATATATATATATATATATATATATATATATATATATATATTTGAAATATCGACCAACTTTGGTCGCTATTTTGGTCAAACGGTCAGAATATAGCGATCAAGGCTGGTCGCTATTTCTAAAAATTCAAAACTATTTTACCCACCAAAATACAACCAACGTTGGTTGCTATTTTTATTACTGAACTCTCAAAAGTGGGATCCCCTCCCATTCTTTCTCAAAATTTCCCAAAATCCCACTTTTCTCTCTCACACTCAAACCCCACCCCTCTTCCAACTCCCACCACCAGGCCTTACCCACGCCACCAACGACCATCGCTCAGCTGCCGTTGTCGCCTCTGCCACAGTTGCGCCTCTCCTTCTCCACCTCCTAAAAATTCAAGTTTATAATTACAAATATTTCAATTAGTGTTTCAATTGATTGTTGTTTCAGCCTAGAATTAGTGTTTCAATTGATTATTTAACATTTTATTTTATTGAAATCTAGGGCTCATACTGTATTTATCATTATTTAATATTTTATAAAAATCTAGGGTTTAGGGTATGGGTTGAATATTTAGGCTAGGCTTTCTTGAGTATTTCTCCTTCAATATTTTAGTAAGCAATAGATACTAATTTAACGTCAAAGACTTGATTATAGGTAGATATATATTAGGGTATAAATTGAACTTTTAGTTTAATCTTGATTAGTTTATAGGTAGATATTTAATATAGACACATGATAGTATATTTGAATTTTCTCTTAAAGTTCAAGACAATGTTAATGTATAAGGCCTTACGCGAATTATTGTGTGGCTCTTGTTTGAGTAGAACGAGTCACCCACTTTTAGGATATAAATTGAACTTTTAGTTTAAGTTAAAATTCGTAGGATACGGATATAACTTATAGTTTTTAGGTTTTGTTCTTGTGAATTGAACTTTTAGGATAAAAATTGAACCTTTTAGTATACGAGTTGAATTTTAGGATATGAATTGAACCTTTAGGATATAAATTGAACTTAAACTCGTAGGATATGAATATAACTTTTAGAATATAGATTGAAGCTTTTATGTATGAGTTGAACCGTTAGTATATGACTTGAACTTTTTTGGATATGAATTAAACATTTTAGGATATGAGTTCAATTTTTAGGATATGAATTGAACCTTTAAGGTATGAGTTGAACCTTATGGATAAATTGAACTTAAACTCGTAGGATATGAATATAACTTTTAGGGTATAAATTGAAGCTTTTATGTATGAGTTGAACCGTTGGGATATGAATTGAACTTTTGTGGTTATGAATTGAACCTTTTAGGATATGAGTTGAATTTTTAGGATATGAATTGAACCTCTTAGGTATGATTTGAAGCTTTTAGGATATAAATTGAACTTTTACTTTGTGTTTAAACTCATAGGATACGAATATAACTTATAGTTTATAGGTTTTGTTCTTGTGAATTGCACTTGTAGGATATGAATTGAACCATTAGGATATAAATTGAACTTAAACTCGTATGATATGAATATAACTTTTAGGATATAAATTGAAGCTTTTATGTATGAGTTGAACTATTAGGATATGACTTGAACTTTTGTGGATATGAATTGAACCTTTTAGGATATGAGTTGAATTTTTAGGATATAAATTGAACCTTTTAGGTATGAGTTGAAGCTTTTAGGATATAAATTGAACTTTTAGTTTAAGTTTAAACTCATAGGATATGAATATAACTATTAGGATATAAATTGAAGCTTTTATGTATGAGTTGAACCCTTAGGATATGACTTGAACTTTTGTGGATATGAATTGAATCTTTTAGGATATGAGTTGAATTTTTAGGATATGAATTGAACCTTTTAGGTATGAGTTGAAGCTTTTAGGATATAAATTGAACTTTTAGTTTAAGTTTACACTTATAGGATATGAATATAACTATTAGGATATAAATTGAAGCTTTTATGTATGAGTTGAACCCTTAGGATATGACTTGAACTTTTGTGGATATGAATTGGAGCTTTTATGTATGAGTTGAACCTTTAGGATATAAATTGAACCTTTTAGGTATGAGTTGAACATTTATGATATGAATTGAAATTTTGGTTTATGTTTTGGAATTTTATATTGCGGGAGGATTTTGTAGAAGAGGTTGATGACGTTATTAGACATGCAATGAAACTTTCACCAAGAATAACTAAAATAAAGTACCTGGCAGAATGTGCCTTTAATTGTTATTCTCATTAGGGACAATGATGATGAGAAGGAAATGTCATGTGTTTCAAATAGTGTTTGTGTAGGTAGGAAGTTAGTATTTCCTAAGTAGATAAAAGAAGAGCTTATAGAGTAATTCTGTACTTCATTTTCCATGAGAAAAAGAAGTTTAATTGAGAGTGACGAGGTTGATAGAGATGGAATGTGTTCCGTCAGTCATGACGGTTCCCATAAAAAGGGGATCATAAGACTATATGATGACAGATATTTTAGGAAGTTTTGTACTCGACTTTCTTCCAAGCTTAATAAATACAAGCTTAATTTGATATTGATGATAGTTCGTCGGATTCAGAGTACGCTTTGACGGACAAAAGTAAGGAAATTTTGATCAAAAGAATTAAAGGTAAAACATTACCAAGAAAAATGTTTTAACTTTAATTCCTTTGATCAAAACTTCCTTACTTTTGTCCGTTAAATCGTCTTATGAATCCGAAAAACTATAACCAATATCATATTAAGCTTGTATTTATTAATCTTGGAAGAAAGTCGAGTACAAAACTTCCTAAAATCTCTGTCATCATAGAGTTTTATGATCCACGTTTTATGGGAACTGTCATGGCCGACGGAAAACCTTCCATCTCTATCAACCTTGTCGCTAACAATCAACCATGTTCCTCTTGGAAAATGAAGTAGAGAATTTCTCTATAACCTCTTTTATCTACATAAGAAATGTTAAATCCTACCTACACAATCACTATTTTGAAACAAATGTCGTTGGCTTCTCATTATTATTGTAGCTAATGAGATCAACAATTGATCAAAGACACACCCTATCAGGTACTGTATCCAAGTTATTCTCTGTATACAAGTTATTCTCTATATCCAAGCTCATCCCGAGTAATAGTACACGAAGAGATTGATGACGTTATTAGACATGCAATGGAACTTCCACCAAGAATAACTAAGATAAAGTACCTGGCAGAATGTGCCTTTAATTGTTATTCTCATTAGCGACAATGATGATGAGAATGCAATGGCATGTGTTTCAAATAGTGATGGTATAGATAGGAATTTAGTATTTCCTAAGTAGATAAAAAAAGATCTTGTAAAGTAATTCTGTACTTTATTTTCCATGAGGAAATTTTTTTTAATTGAGACTGACAAGGTTGATGAAGACGGAATATGTTCCGTTGGTCATGGCAGTTCCCATAAAATAGTGATCAAAAGACTCTATGATGACAGAGGTTATAGGAACTTTAGTTCTAAATTTTCTTTCAAGTGTGATCCAATAAGTTTAATGTGATATTGGTGATATTTCTTCGGATTTGGACAATGATTTGATCGACAAAAGTATGGAAATGCTCTTAAAAAGAATTAAGAGCATTTCCATACTTTTGTCCGTCAAATCATCGTCTGAATCCGAAGAATATCACAAATATCACAATTAACTTGTTGGATCAGACTTGAAAGAAAATTTAGAACAAAACTTTCTATAACCCCTGTCATCATAAAGTCTTATGATCCCCGCTTTATAGGAACTGGGACGTCCAACGGAAAATATTTTGTCTTCATCAACGTTGTCACTATCAATCAAACTTCTTTTCCTCTTGGAAAGTTAAGTAGAGAATTTCTCTATAACCTCTTTTATCTACTTAGGAGATGTTAAATCCTACCTACACCATCACTATTTTGAAATACATGTCGTTGCCTTCTCATTATCATTGTAGCTATAGAGACCAACAATTGATCAAAGACACACCCTGTCAAGCACTATATCCAAGTTATTGTTTGTATCCAAGTTCATCCCGAGTAACAGTACCACGAAGAGATTGATTACATTATTAGACATGCAATGGAACTTCCACCATGAATAACTAAGATACAGTACCTGATGGAATGTGCCTTTAAATTTTCTTCTCATTATAGCGACAATGAGGATATGAAGGCAATGGCATGTGTTTCAAATAGTGATGGTGTAGGTAGGAATTTAATATTTCCTAAGTAGATACAAGAAGAGCTTATAGAGGAATAATGTACTTCATTTTCCATGAGGGAAAGAAATTTGATTGAGAGTGACAAGTTTGATGAAGACGGATGGTTTTCCGTCGGTCGTCGCAGTTCCCATAAAATAGGGATCATGAGACTCTATGATGATAGTGATTATAGCAAGTTTTGTACTCACTTTCTTTCGAGTCTGATCCGTATAAGCTTAATGTGATATTGGTGATATTCTTTAGATTCAGATAATAATTTGACCGACAAAAGTATGAAAATTCTTTTCAAAAGAAGTAAAGGTAAATTTTTTTCCGCATCCTTCTCTACTAAGAAAAACGTTTTATATTTAACTTTTTAAGATCATTTCCATACTTTTGTCAGTCAAATTATTATCTGAATCCGAAGAAATATCATCCAATATCACATTAAGCTTGTTCGTATCAGACTTGGAAGAAAGTTGAGCACAAAACTTCCTACAATCTTTGTCATCATAGAGTCTTATGATCCACGTTTTATGGGAACTATGACGACCAACGGAAAAATTTCCGTCTTCATCAACCTTGTCACTATCAATCAAACTTCTTTTCCTCTTGGAAAGTGAAGTAGAGAATTTCTCTATAACATCTTTTTCTAATTAGGAAATGTTAAATCCTACCTACACCATCACTTCTTTGAAACACATGTTGTTGCCTTCTTATTATCATTGTAGCTAATGAGATAAACAATTGATCAAAGACACACTCCGTCATGTATCGTATCCAAGTTATTTTCTGTATCAAAGTTTATCCCTAGTAATAGTACCACGATGATAATCACCAAAGCCACCAGACAAATTTATGATGCCAACGAAGCAAGATGAACTATTCAATGAAAGTCGTATTGTAAAGAAGAAGAAAGAGACTGATTCAGAAAGGAGGGTCGAGCCTCGACTACATACATGTAAGCTTTTTACTTTTCTCTAAATATTTTGATTTGCTTTTATATAAATTATGAAATAGTAATTCAATATAATTTTCAAATAGGTTCAATTCGCTTCACAACTGACATGGGGAAATTCATACGCAATCAACCACCTAATGAACCGAGCGAGGCAATCCAACGTTAAGGGGAGGATTCTGAAAGAACACTCCTTCAGCACTTTATATACTATTGTGTTAGTTCCATTGTGTTAGAACTAATTTACTATTGTGTAAGAACCAATTTACATTGTGTTAATTCTATTATGTTAGAACTAATTTACATACCAATTTACTATTGTGTTAGTTCTCTTTAGTTCGAATGGGCTTGTAATAAGTGTTAACTTAGTTTTGTTAACTTAATGTATTAGTTCTATTGAAATTTATTCTTTGTTGCTTTTAATTACTTTTTATTGTTGTTGTTGGCATAAAATGCCTATTTAGGAAATTGGTATGATTGGCAGGTGGTGTAGCTGCCAAAACAGGCAGTTTGTGCCAAAATAATACGCAGAAAAGCGACCAAAGTTGGTCTCTACTTGGTCGCTATTTCATTAAAAAAAAACTTTCTGGTGATATAGCGACAAAAGTTGGTTGCTATTATTTAAAAAATAAATTAAATTCATATATTTAGGTAATAAAATAAATAAATAATTAAATAAAATAGCGACCAACATTGGTGTCTAGTTTCTATATTTTAAAATATAATATTTGGATTAGAGACGAAAGTTGGTCGCTTTTTAATAATTAATAATAAATAAATAAATAATATATTTTTTATTTAGAGACCAATTTTGGTCGCCAAAATTTTATTATTAAATTAAAAAAACGACCAATGTTGGTCTCTTTAGTCAATATCCGGAAAAATGAGTCCCTTGAGCTTAGAGACCAAATTTGGTCGCTAATTAGCGACCAACTTTGATCCCTAAATAAAAGGGACCATCAATATAGCTACTAGGCACTTTTGGTCGCTTTTTCGCCAAAAAGTGACCAAAGTTGGTCACTTTTCGCGGTCACTTTTTCCAGAATTCTAGTAGTGAGTTTTGACAATCAGGCACCCACCTGGAGAGCAAGGGAGTACAGTTGAGATTTTTGTAACCAGGCGACCACCTGGAGAGCAAGGGAGAGCAACACCAGTTTTAAGGAAGGGAAACAATTTAATTGTCGGTAATCAGGCGTCCACCTAAATAAAAAAGCATCTCAGAATACAAGTCAACAAGGCAACAAGAGCCACAAGATCAAGTTTGAAGATACAGATAGGTTGTAATGCATAGATCATAGCTTAGTATAGCTTATTTTTAGTTTGTCATGGTGTAATAAGGAGTTCAGTAAGCAGTAGCAACAACAGTGAAATCATAGCTTCATGGTAGTCCCAGCTATCGAAACTTCCCGAACTACACTGACCCGATTTCTTTATAGCCAAGGATATGTAGGCAACCTCAGGAGTAGGGTGCAGTAAAATCTTTCAAAATGCTTCCCACGGAGTATTCAAACGGGCAAATGTCAAGACCCCAACCCGGTCGTAATGGTACCCAATCCTAAAGCTAGGCAAGCCTGACCTACAATCCCTTTCAATTTAACACTAAGTCTCAAAACCAACAATTTAAGAATATTATAGTAATTTTAGAATAATAATCCAAAAATAGTAATAGAGTGATATGGATAAGTACGAAAACCAATAAACACACCTATAAGACCTGGGGTCACTAGTCTAGAGCTTCTAAACAAAACTGGATAATAATATCTGAATGAAAATATAAAAATCTAAAAATGTATATAATAATAATGAACTGGAATATGAAGAGCAACCAAGTCCTGCGAATGCCAAGCAGCTACCTCAACGACTTTAGAAAATATCTGGAGACTATGCGTGTCAGCTAAGCCTCCGGTGCACCTGAAACTGCACACAAGGTGTAGGGAGTAGGGGTGAGTACTACCGAATCAGTGAGTAATAAGCATATATAATGTCTAAAGATAAGAAATCGACGAAATGCCACAAAACAAAGCTGAAACTAATAGTCCTATACCTTAACTGCAAACTAATAGCAAAAGCAATATTAAATATAACAGACAAGTATCAGATAAATTTGCAATGCAATGCACATGAATACGCTGTGGCGTGCGGCCCGATCCGTTTAACATCGACGACGCTCACTGGGGGTTTGTACAGATTCCTGAGGTGCTCCTTCAGCCCAAGCGCAATATCGTTATATCACCGTTGTGGCGTGCATCCCGACCCATGCTCAGTCCACAGTATGCATATGAGTCACATAACAGATTCAATCTAATTTCCCATTTTTGGATTAATAAGGTAAATATAATTTAATTAATATTTTTGAAAAAAGGTGACTTAGCATTTAATAACAGTGATTAAACACAGAACTGAGATCAATGATTATGCAAATCAGGTTATCAAAAAGATATTCATCTTAGACGGATGCTATAGATCGGAGCAAGGCCCCAAACACGGCAATAAGACCAGATATTCACTACAGGGTGCGTATCAGCTGCCGACAATTTTATTTAGCTCTCGGGATGGACCAAGTCATAATCCCCAATCATTTACAATCCCGCACTTGCCATGGGGTGCGAGTCACATCCTAACATAGTGTCACAATGTGATAAACCGGGGTTTCAAATCCCAATGCCATCATATATACAAACTAATCACCTCTACCCGACCGTAGATTGGTTCGCAATGCCTTTTCCTTTTCTATCAACCTCCTCACGCGTCGAATCTAGTCAAAATCACAACAAATACGTTATTATAGGTTAAAGAAACATAACCCAATTGAAATTACTTGAAAAATACTAAAAATTGCGAAGTTGGTAAAACTCGAGTCCTGGACCACTTCTCGAAAAATTTCAAAAATCACATCATCGAATTCCTCATCCCATCACGAGTCCGTACATATAAAGTTTGTCGAAAACGGAGCTCGAATGGACTTTCAAATCCCCAAAATTCATTTTGAAGCCCCAGTTCTTCACAATTTCAACCTATGTTCATGGATTTGAAGGTTGATTCTTCAGAAAAATGGTGTTTTTAAGTCAAGAGACTTACTTCCAATAAATATATGTTGAAAACACACTTCAAATCGCTAAAAAATCTCTCTTGGTTGCTTAACAATGGTGGAAAATAGGTTTTGTTCGCGGATGAATTAACCCTTAAAACATTCTGTCCGCCCAGTTATCCTTCTATGCGATCGCATCCCTACTCCTGCGATCGTATAGACCAAAATATCCGGCCCCCAATTTTACTCTTATGCGATCACATAAAACCCCATGCGATCGCATATCACTGAGCCCCACTAATATGCAATCACATTCACCTCTACGCGACCGCACTGAACTAGGTCACACACCTATGTGATTGCAGAGCCTCCCCCTCGATCGCGTAGAGCAAGTCCCTGGCCCCTCCAAAACCTCTTACACGAACGCAGACCTACCTATGCAATCACCTAGAGTAAATCTCTGCTGCAAATTTTCAACTGCACTATCTTATCCAAAAATCCCCGTTAGCCATCCGAAATCACCCCGAGGCCCTCGGGCAACCAAAAGCACATATATATTCTATTATTTCATTCAAACTTGCTCGTAACATAAAAATACTATCATAAACATCAAAACCACCAAATTACCACGGATTCAAGCCTAAGTTAAACTAAAACTTCCATAACTTGCATTTGATCAAAAACCCGACCATACCACCTCTGAATGACCTGAAACTTTGCACGCATATCCAAAATCACATAACGGAGCTACTACAACTATCAGAATTCAATTCTGACCCCCGTATCAAAATCTCACCTATCAACCAGACTTCGTTAAAATTTAAACTTAGCATATTCAAGCCGAATTCTACACCGAACCTCAACATTCAGTTACGATTGCGCTCCTAAGTCATAAATCACCACTCGAAACTGGTCGAATCGTTAGAAATCCATTCCGAGCCCTCTAACTCATATGTCAATAATCGGTTGACTTTTCCAAACTAACCTTCTCATAAAGAGACTAGTTGTCTCATTTATACCCAAACTCCATCCGAATTACTTCAAACTCTCCAAACACATATAATGAAACATATAAAAGCATAAAATGAGGAAAACGGGGCGGTAACTCATGGGACGACGGGTCAGGTCGTTACATCCTCCCCAACTTAAGCAAACGCTCATCCTTGAGAGGGTCAAGAAACATACCTGGAGTATCAAACAAGTGAGGATATTTGTTCCGTATCTCCTGCTGGGTCTCCCAAGGGTCCACGGTCCAACCTCTCCACTGCACCTTCACCGAAGCTATATCCTTTGATCTCAACTTTCGAACTTGTCGACCTAAAATATCCACCGGCTTCACATCATAGGTCAAGTCTTCATCTAACTGGATCGTGCTGAAGTCTAACACATGAGACGGGTCCCCAACATACTTCCGGAGCATAAAAACATGGAACACCGGGTGAACTCCCGACAAGCTAGGCGGCAAAGTGGGCATATAGGTCACCTCCCCAATCCTTCAAGTATTTCAAAAGGCCCAATGAACCTTGGACTCAGCTTCCCTTTCTTTCCAAACCTCATGACGCCTTTCATAGAAGAAACCTTCAGCAAGGCCTTCTCGCCTGGATCGCTTTCACCTTCTCTAAGGCACCTTGATCTAACTCTGTACCTAATAATCTAACCTCGCCGGGCTCAATCCAACCAATCGGAGATCTACACCGTCTCCCATATTGGGCCTCATACGGCGCCATATGGATGCTGGATTGATAGCTATTATTATATGCAAACTACGCAAGTGGAGAGAATTCAGCCCAAGAACCTCTAAAATCAATAGCACATGCACGCAACATGTCCTCCAATACCTGGATAGTACGCTCGGACTGCCTGTCCGTCTGGTGATGGAATGCTGTGCTCAACTGTACTTTTGTGCCCAACTCTCGGTGAAAAGTCCTCCATAACTGGGAAGTAAACATAATACCCCTATCTGATACAATGGAAACCGGGACCCCATGTAACCGTACAATCTCCTGGATGAAAATCTTTGCTATCTTCTCCGCAGAATAGGTAGTGCATACTGGAATGAAGTGTGCAGTCTTGGTCAGCCAATCCACAATCACCAAAATTGAATTAATCTTCTTCGAGGTACGAGGAAGACCGCTTACAAAATCCATGGTAATATTCTCCCATTTCCACTCTGGAATATCTATCCGTTGGAATGCGTCACGGGGTATCTGGTGCTCATATTTGACCTGCTGATATTTGAGACACCGTGCCACATAATTCACAATATCCTTTTTATCCTCTTCCACCAGTACTACTATCTCAAATCCAGGTACATCTTCGCGGCACCCGAATGAATCGAATACCACGAGATGTGAGCCTCCTCTAATATCAACTCCTGGAGACCATCCACATTGGGCACACAAATCCGGCCCTGCATTGTTGGTCAGGCTTGGTATCAGATCCCCGACCCACTTCTTGAAAATTTTCAAAAATCACATCATGGGATTCCTCGTCCCTTCATGAGTCCGTACATATAAAGTTTGTCGAAAACGGAGCTCGAATGGACTTTCAAATCCCCAAAATTCGTTTTTAAAAACCAAGCCCTAGTTCCTCACAATTTCAACCCATATTCATGGATTTGAGGGTTGATTCTTCATAAAATTGGTGTTTCTACGTCAAGAGACTTATCAATACTCGTTGAAAACACGCTTCAAGTCGCTCAAAAAGCTCTCTTGGTTGCTTAACAATGGTGGAAAATAGGTTTGGTTCGTGGATGAATTCACCCTTAAATCATTATGTATCCCACATATCCTTCTATGCTATCGCATACCTACTCCTGTGATTGCATAGACCAAAAAATCCGGCCCTCAATTTTCCTTGTATGCGATCGCATAAAACCCCATGCGATCGCATATCACTGAGCCCCACTAGTACGCGATCACATTCACCTCTACGCGACCGCACTGAACCAGGTCGCACACCTATGCGATCGCAGAGCCTCCCACGAGATCGCATAGGGAAAATCCCTGGCCCTTCCAAAACCTCCTAGCCCTGAAACTGGTCAAGTCGTCGGAAATCCATTCTTAGCCCTCTAACTCATAAAGTAACATTTAGTTGACTTTTCCAAACTAACCTTCTCATATAGAGACTAATTGTCTCATTTCTACCCAAACTCCATCCGAATTACTTCAAACTCTCCAAACACGTATGATGAAACATATAAAACCATAGAATGAGGAAAATGGGGCGGTAACTCATGGGACGATGGGTCAGGTCTTTACAACAAAACTTGCTCGTATCTGCTCAATTTATCTTTGCACGAAAACTCTTCATGTTTTCGAGCATAGAGGGGCAGTGCAATGACCTGACCTGTCGTCCCATGAGTTACCGCCCCGTTTTCCCCGTTTTATGTTCTATATGTTCGATTATATGTGTTTAGAGAGTTTGAAGTAATTCGGATGGAGTTTAGGTAGAAATGAGACAATTAGTCTCTTTGTGAGAAGTTAGTTTGGAAAAGTCAACCGAATGTTGACTTATGGGTTAGAGGGCTCGGAAAGAATTTACGATTATTTGACTAGTTTCGGGTGGTGATTTGTGACTTAGGAGCGTAATTGAAACTGAATTTGGAGGTCCGGTGTAGGATTAGGCTTGACATGGCTAAGTTAGAATTTTGCCGAAGTCCGATTGATAGGTGAGATTTTGATTCGGGAGTTGCAATAGAATTTCGACAGTTGCAGTAGCTTTGTTAGGTAATTTTGGATATGCATGCAAAGTTTCAGTTCATTCGGAGGTGTTTTGGTTAGGTTTTTGATCAAATGGAAGTTTTGGAAGTTTTAGTTTAACTTAGGCTTGAATCTGTAGTAATTTGATAATTTTGGTGTTTATGATAGTATTTTTATGTTGCGAGCAAGTTTGAATGAAGTAATAAGATGTATCTGTGTTTTTGGTTGTGGTCTCGAGGGCCTCGAGGTGATTTCGGATGGCTAACGGGAAATTAGGAGTTAATAAGTATAGTAGAAAAATGGCAGCAGACCTTTGCTCTGTGAAATCGCATAGGGTATCTGCGATCGCATAGAGGAGTGGAAGGGGGGCTCAGAATATGTCTATGCAATTGCGTAAAGGGGGATGCAATCGCATAGGTTTGGAAGGATGGTCTGTGCGTTCGCATAGGGAGAGTGCGATCGCATAAGAGGAACTGAGGGGCCTGGACTTTGGTCTATGAGATCGCATAGGCTTGAGTGCGATCGCATATGAGGAAATTAGGGTTGTCAATTTTTTGCCTATGTGATCGCAATAAGGGTGATGCGATCGTGTAGAGGAAAGAACTGGGCGGAAAGAATGTTTTAAGGGTTATTTCACCCGCGACCTATTCATATTTTCCTCCATTGTTATGCAACCAAGAAAGCTTTTTGAGCGATTTGAAGCGTGTTTTCAACGAGTATTGATTGGAGGTAATCTCTTGACTTAAAAACACCATTTTTAGGAAGAATCAACCCTTAATTCCATGAAATTGTGAAGAACTAGGGGTTAGTTTTTAGAACGAAGTTCGGGGATTTGAAAGGCCATTTGAACTCCGTTTTTGGTAAACTTTATATGTACGAATTCGTGGAAAGAAGAGGAATCCGATGATATGATTTTTGGAATTTTTTGACAAGTGGACAGGGCCTCGGGTTTTACCAACTTCGTGATTTTTGGCGTTTTTTGAATAATTTCAATTGGGTTATGTTTATTTAGCCTATAATAACATATTCGTTGTGGTTTTAACTAGACTCGAAGCGCGTAGAGGGAGATTCAAAGGGAAAAGACATCGCGAACCATTCTACGACCGATTAGAGGTGAGTAGTTTGTATAGATGATGGCCTGAGGGTTTGAAACCCCGATTTATCACATCGTAACACTATGTTAGGGCGTTAATCGCACCCCATGGCAGGTGCGTGATTGTAAATGATTGCAGGATTATGACTTGGTCCATTCCAAGTGGTAAAAAATTATTGGCGGCTGATACACTCCACGTAGTGAATATATCTAGGCTTATTGCAATGGTTGGGGCTTTGTGCCGATTTGTAGCATCCATCTAGGATGAATATTATTGTGATAGTAGGATTTGCATAATCATTGATCTCAATCATGTGCTTAATCACTGTTATTAAATGCTAAGTCACCTTATTTCTGAAATTAACTAACTAAATTATATTCGCCATCATATATGGAACTGGTAAATTAGATCAATTTGTTATGTGACTAATATGCATACTGTGGACTGAGTTTGGTTCGGGCTACACGCCGTAGCGATTATCATATATTGATAGTGAGGCCGAGAGCTTGCTCTATGCCAATACCTGGCTGATATTGCACTTGGGCTGAAGGAGCTCCTCCGGAGTCTGTACACACCCCCAGTGAGCACCGTCGACGTTAAACGGATCGGGCTGCATGCCGCAGCGTATTCATGTGCATTGCATTGCATCTTTATCTGATACTTGACTGTTATATTTGATATTGCTTTGCTGTTAGTTCGTAGCTAAGGTATAGGACTGGTAGTTTTAGGTTTGCTTTGTGGCATTTCGTGGATTTTTTTACCTTCAGACATTATATATGCTTATTACTCACTGAGTCAGTAGTACTCACCCCTACTCCCTGCACCTTGTGTGCAGATTCAGGTACATCGAAGGCTTAGCTGTCACTCGTAGTCTCAAGAAATTTTTTAGAGTCGTTGAGGTAGCTGCTTGACGTTCGCAGGACCTGGATGCTCTTCATATTCCGGTTCATTATTATTATTTATATTTCGAGATTTTATATTCTCATTAAGATGTTATTATCCAGTTTTGTTAGAGGCTCTAGACTCATGACTCGATGTCTTATGGGTGTGTTTATTATTTTTTCGTATTTATCCATATCACTCTAATAATATTTTTGGGATTTTTATTCTAAAATTACTATAATATTTTTGATTGTCGATTTTGAGACTTAGTGTTAATATTGAAAGCGATTGCTGGTCAGGCTTGCCTAGCTTATCACGACCGGGTTTGGGTCGTGACAGGCAGCTATGAGCACGTAATTTTTGCCCTATATGAATTACTCCCACAAATTTAAAAATAATTCTTTTTCGTTTGTTTGTAATTTAGTGGATTTTTTTGGCATCTTTCATTAATTGTTTGCATTTGCCTGTGTATGTTTATTTTATTTCATTAATAAAAAATTTAAGAAATATATTGCATTTGCGTTAAATATTTAACTCTGCATTTCAAAATTATTTAGCAAATTAGTTGTTTTATAAAAAAGGGGAGAAAATTGCAAAAATATATTTCATTTTGCACATTTTAATTTTAGCTTTTGGTTTTGGTAGTTTTCCTTTAAATTTGGTTTATTTATTAATTGTAATAATTATTATTTTGGTTTAAATATGGTTTTTGATAGCTTAATTAGGTTTTATAGGATTTAATTTGGACGTTAATTTATTCTTGGAAAAAATAAGAAAATGAATTTTGAAAAAAAAGTTGAAAAGAAAGGAAATAAATGGAGGAAATCCTTTTGAGCTGCATCAGTTCAGTCTCCACGAGCCCAATGGAAATTTCCCCATACCCAAATCCACACCCCGCCTATCCCAGGCCCAAACACACCCAATACCTGATCTGTTTCCCTGTTAACCAAACGATCCCGTTTTTGTTTACTTAATCTCAACCGTTGATCTTGCCCAGATCAACGGCCAGGAACTAATCCCCCCTTACTATAAGAATGTCTAAACAGGACCACCCCCCTCAGACCCCCATCAGATCTTCTCTTAGATTTACTCCTCTTAGAGACCGAAGAACCCTTACCCGCCACCCAAAATTCCCACCATCTTCGCCGGCGGTGCCGGTTCCAAACACCCTCAAACTAGCACTCCATGACCCCCTCACTCCCTTCTTTCCAAATACCCGCTCAGTTTCCATAGAACATGGACATATGTCTTCGAATATCAAATCTAGGGTTCGAGCCCTAGAAGCCATAGCCGAGCTCATTCATGAAAGATATCCCTCAAGGTTTTCTTAGCGTTCAGGGTTTGTTTGGTCCCGAAATAACGTTGTTCGCTTGTTCTTGGCAAAGAACAAGCGGATGACATTATTTGGGGATTAATTTAGAAGGTCAGTCAATTTAGATCCCTGAATCGGTAAGTTCTCTCTATATTTCAATTCATTATGTTTTTTCAGTTTGCTTTCCTTTTCTTTTCTTCTCTTTTCTTTGGACAACTTAGTTAATTCAACTCAATTCCTAGCCGAAATTGATAATCGTGCATTTGTTATTCTCAAGTCTGTTCTTCAATCTTATTTTGTTTGTTTAGTTCCTTGTTGTTGATAGCATGATTATTGTTCTCGTTACATCATCTGTTTAATCACATAGTTAATGTAATTACGCGCACAACCTAGCTAATTTCCTGTTATGTAGTTAGGTCATTTACTTTCGTTTTGTTTTGGCTGCATTTTTATAAGGTTCCGTATTTCTTCTTTTGGAAATCATGGGCCAGTTCTTAAAATTAGGAGTCCCAGATTGATTTTAATTGTATTCCAAAAGATAAAGAGCCCAACTGGGGATTTAGTTTGGGTTTACAGACCCATATCAAATTTGGTTGGATCAATTTGACCCACATTTTGATTTCAGGGGTAATAACATGGGCTGATAGGGGCAAATTTGGGAAATATAAGTAGGGAATATTTTAGTAACCGAGTAGGAAGCTTATTGGAAGCTTGGGAGGGGTACTGTTTAGTATAGTTGATGATAGGCTATAATTACATATTTTAGTCAGTTATTACACTCCAATTTAGTGCACTGTAGCTGAGTTTGCACTTTAATCGCTAGTGTTTTGCACTAATGTTGTGTTTAATGCCTTATAGGAGTGATTCCGAGCTATATAGATGTTATGGAATGAATTCAACTGATTTGTACCTTTGAAGTCTGAGTTAAAGCCCAAGGAATTAAGTCGGGATCGTATTCGGGGATCAATGGATGATTAAACAACAAAATAAAGACTGGATGAAGCATATTGCACATTGTCTAGTCAAATACACATAACATTTTGCTCATAACACCATTCGGGCTCCACAATATATGGTTGGAAAGCTAACACAAAGGGATACAACTATCATGTTTTATATTTTTCTAAATTCCAAAGGAAACAGGGTGAAAAATGCAATGGAAAGTCACCGCAGTAATCTCCGCAGTCCGTGCCGCGGTTTGAGGCAGTGCCTTCCACGGTTGTCACCACGACCGCAGTAGTCCAGATGTGAAATATTATCCTCTTTCACATAGAAGAAGGAATAGTTATTTAGGACCGACCCTACTTGGTATATATACATGGAAACACTATATTTTTGAGAGTTGGATGTATATTTGACCCATATTTTACTTAAGGAGGAAGAGACTCAAGAAGAGCAAGGCGAGGTATTCTTCAACAATTTTTTCCTTCCTCTTCCTATTTTTGTATCGTTGGTTATGACTTTTAGTATTGTAGTTTTACATATGATTATGAGTAGCTAAATCATTTAATATAAGGTTTTGGTGAAACCCGTTGGGGATGAATTGGTTGTTTTATTAAGATAGTTTTGAGTTGGTTGTTAATCTCCATTTGTTCAACTATGTTTTGATTTTGGTTAATTGAAAGGATACTCAATTAGCCGTTTCTATTTGTTATGTATCCGCTTCAGAGAGAGCGCATATTTAGGTAGTTGTTTGAACAAAATCACTCCCGGATATAGGCGAGAGTCATAACAGAGGGTTTAGAGGTTGGATTAGAGATAACGATACCTCGGGTGCGATCTAAGTGAACTATAATGCGAATCGAGCTAGCGTAGTTGAGAAAGTGCGCTTAGTAAATTATCATAATTGATTGAGAGAGATTTATGATAGCTGGAGAGTTCATGATTGATAGACACAACTAAGTCGAAGCTATAAGAAACATACAACTAAGGAAATGAACAACCGGGGAAACCATTACCTTAATCCTTTATTCCAATTGTTTACAATTCAAGCATAGTTAGTTTTCAGCTGTTTATTTATTTTTAATCTTGTCTTCTTAGTGATATTAAACAGATACAGCTAAGCCTTAGTTCTCTATGGGATTCGACTCCAGACTTCTAGACCGGATTATATTTGCAGCGACCGCTTATTCTTTTTTGGACTAGAGTTGGGCGTGATCAAATTTTGGCACCGTTCCGGGGAACTAACGTTGTAGTTGTAGCTGTATATTTTGCTAGGTCATGAGTTTGATCTTTTATTTTATTTTCTTTTGTTTTTTATTAATACCAATTTGAGAAACCTGGCATCTAATTATGGGAATTTAGGTGTAGATAATTTTACTATTGATCTCCATAAACCTCCAGTGGAAAATTTTTCAAAAAGTTCCTAAGAGAGAGTTATGTGTACCAACCGAATCTTATTTGTGGAATGTGTGTGATGTATGTGGAGGTAAAAATGGTCACTTTTATGGTTGTGGTTATATTTCTTGTCTCCCTTACCCCTTACTATAATGGTTCTACCTTTTATTCTGAAGTTAATAAGAACGAAGAACCTGAGAATGCAGACCTGAAAGAGATTAAGGATATGCTAAAGTGACTTATGGAACAAATCAATGAGAAACAATTGCAGATAGAAAGTCAAGAGGCAACTATTCGCAAGTTGGAGGCTCAACTGAGTCAAGTGGTTTGAGCTTGTAATGCTTAACAAACAAATATTGAGGATATCAGCCAAGAAGAGCATGAATTTGAGGTGTTAACTGGGGAGGTCAGAGTAGAACATCAACAACCTAACCAACTACAATTTGAGGATTTCAATGTTGAAGAAGTGAGACTAGAGCCAGCCAAGGACTTCGAGGTTAAAAATTATGTTGACTCTAGTATCACTGATGTTGAGGATTGAAAATCCTGAAGTTCATGTGTTTGAGCGCATTGGTCCACACTCCAAGCATTTTTCCACATTATATCGAAGAGTCAAGGAATGAGGAACAAAGTGCATACATTCTGGAATTCTTCTTCCTAGAAATTCAGGATTACATACCTCATTCAAAGGCGAAGGAGTGCAGAATACTACACTATTTCCTTGGGCCCGTTAGATTCGTTCCACCGCCCCATCACCACAATCATAAGCTTGAATCAAAACTTGGGGTTCAATTCATAAGCTCGAGGTCGAGGCGAAAAGTGATTCATGTCGTGCCACGGCGTTAAATCAAGCGCTTGTTGGGAGGCAACCCGGCTTTATTGCTTTTTTTTAATGGTATTACTTTTGTAGTGTAAATTTTTTATTTTCTTGGAGCATGGAAATCAAAGCTATTGGAAGGATGCAACGGCAAAGCAGATGGTTGGAACTAAGTGTGAGGTATCCGCATGAAGGACCAATCCTGGGAGAAGTCTGAGTACTCCATGAGCTGCTAGTGCTTCGGCCTTTGGCCTACCATGGAGTTTATTTTACCCTATTATTAGTATGTTATGCATTGGGGACAATGCACATTTTTAAGTGTTGAGTGAGGAGATTGTCTGGGTGACTTTTCATGCTACTTTAGCTGTGTTAGTTTAATTAAATAATATATTTTTTAAAAGGTTGGACTTTTTCCGATGATTGATCTATTAGATAATTTTCTTGAGGGATTTAAGTCTAAATAAAAAAAAGATTTTCCTTTGCTAGGTAGTGTTGCAATTACCCCTTTTCTTTTCTCTAAATCACGGTTCTTTTCCAAAGGTTTTGTTTGAACCGAGTGTAGTTAGTTGTGTTTTGAATTGAAGCAATATCTCTTGACTTTGCTATGTCTTGAGAACACTTAGTACTTTGGTTGTGATGCTTAGGCTCAATTTTTGACTCTTGTAGAAGTACCTTAAATTGTATGATCTTAACTTTGTTTAACTGCTTTGACTAGAGTGTCTTGGTGATCCAATATTTAGTTAGTCATGTGCCATATGTGTGTAAGGATTTGTTATTTTCTGCGCATTGCGTCTGATGTCTACAACTTGCCCCGTGTGTTTGCATAGCAAAATAGTAATTTTGTTCAGTCTAGGAAGTGATATAGGCATTTTTTTGTTGAGGCATATATGTATATTTTACCCACCTAATTGTTTTGTATCGTAGTTAACCTCGTTGAATGTGTAATCCTATTTCTTTGGTAACCACATTACAAACCTTACCCATTTATTTGAATTAACCATCTATTTGAACCATTATAACCTCTCATAAGCACTTGAATTGTTATAAACTTTGTAAAAGTTAAAGTGTGGGGTAGTTGGTTTGGCTTTTGAGTGGAACTAATTGAATAAGGAGAATGTGCACTATTTTGAAAAAGGAAGAGCTACTTTAATTGAAAAAGAATATAGTTGGATTGTTGTGAAAAAAAGTTCCTTGATAAGTGGTGGCTCTTATCATAAGTGTGCTTAAAGAAGAATGGGGTAATTTATATTGATGTGAAGGTGGAGTTTTTGTTTGACATAAGTATGAGGCTTAAATGTTAAATTATACGTATTAAAGTGCTTAGGGAGGTGTAGTCACTCTTATATCTAAATGTATCCCACCCGTGCCACAACCTACATTTCAACCAAATAATGTACTAATTGATCCTAGATTGAATGAGCTCGATTAGTTGAGTAGTACACTATGGGCAAGCTTATGGTGCATTTTTTGTGGCATATGAATGTTATTTCTGAGAGTGAGTGAAATCTTTCTATCTTGAGTTACTAAGTGTTCTTTAATTTTATTGTGTGGAACTACTCTCTTTTGTTGTGTGAGGGAACTTGATTAATGTAGGAAAGGTAATGTTAGTGACCTCTATGTTAGAGTAAGTAGGTGAGTTATGAATAGTGCATGGTACTTGTGAGTCAAATCTTGAGGTGAAGATGTTACACTTTTGTGCTTAGTCTATATTAAATACTCTCGGTGTGATGAGTTAGGAGAATTGCTTAAAAAAGTCGTGTCTATAACATAAAGTGTAGTTTGATTTCTTGTGGACGAGCAATGGTTTAAGCGTGGGGTGTTGATGATATACTATAATTTTATATTTTAGTAAGTTATTACACTCTAATTTACTGCACTTTAGTTGAGTTTGCGCTTTATCGCTATTGTTTCGCACTAATGGTGTGTTTTATGCCTTGTAGGAGTGATGCCGAGCTATATATATGTTATGGAATGAATTCAATTGATTTGGACCTTTGAAGTCTGAGTAAAAGCCCAAGGAACTAATCCGGGATCGTATTCGAGTATCAACGGATGATAAAACAACAAAACAAAGACTCAAGGAGGCACATTGCGCACTGTCTAGTGAAATGAACATAACATTTTTCTCAAAACTCCATTTGGTCTCCACAATATATGGTTGGAAAGATAACGAAAATGGATACAACTTTCATGTTATATGTTTTTCCGAGTTCCAAAAGGAACAGGGTAAACAAATGCGGTGGTCATTGCGGTCCGCGCCACGATTTGAGGCAGTGCCTTCCACGGTCGTCACCGCGGCCGTGGCAGTCCAGACGTGAAATATTGTCTTTTTTTGTGTAGGAGAAGGTATAATTATTTTGGCACGACCCTACTTGGTATATATAAATAGAAAAATGGTATTTTTGAGAGTTGGACATATTTTTGACACATATTTGACGTAAGCAGGCAGAGACTCAAGAAGAGCAAGGCGGGAAATTCTTCAACAAGTTTTTTCTTCCTCTTCCTATTTTTCATTGTTGGTTATGACTTTTAGTATTGTAGTTTTATATACTATTATGAGTAGATAAATTTTTTAATCTAAGATTTTGGTAAATCCCGTTGGGGATGAATTGATTGTTATATTAATATAGTTTTGATTTGGTTGTTAATCTCTATTTGTTAACCTACATTTAGATTTTGGTTAATTGAAAGGATCCTCAATTAGCCGTTTTATTATGTATCTGCTTGAGAGAGAGTGGATATTTAGGTTGTCGTTTGAACAACGTCAATCACGGAGCATAGACAAGAGTCATAACCGAGGGTTTAGAGGTTGGACTAGAGATAACGATACCTCGGGTGCAATCTAAGTGAACAGTAATGCAAATCGAGCTAGCGTAGCTTGACAGAGTGCGTCTAGTAAATTGTCATAATTTATTAAGAGAGATTTATGATAGCTGGAGAGTTCATGATTGATAGAGACAACTAAGTTGAAGCTATAAGAAACATACAACTAAGAAAATCAACAACGGGGGAAACCCATTACCTTATAGTATATTCCAATTGTTTACAATTCAAGCATAGTTAGTTTTCTGCTGTTTATTTATTTTCAATCTTGTCTTCTTAGTGATATTAAACAGATACAACTAAGTCTTAGTTCTCTGTGGGATTCGACTCCGGACTTTTAGATCAGATTATATTTGCAGCGACCACTTATCCTTTTTAGGACTAGAAATGGGCATGATCAATAGCTGATTTTAAACTACATATTTCTAAGCTAAAATGAAAATATGAAAAGGGTCAAAATGAAAATCTGATCCCTTAAGGCAGCCATAAATGCTTTGCCTATAAAGGCTCTCTAACTTGGCATTCAAGGCAGGCATTAGAGAGGAAATCTGGAAAAAAACAGAAACAACTTGAAGGCTTGGAAAAATTCTGCATTAACACTCAAATTCCTCACATTTCCCTGAAAGAAGTACCTCAAATCCTGCATAGTCTAGGGTTCTTGATCATCTCTATTAGCTAGTCTTTGAATCATTTCAAATCTCTGTAACTAGCTGAAATGGTCTGATTTTGTGGGTTTACGAACTTGGTTTAAGGCTATCTAGTGTTCTGGGCTACTGCTCCATTGGATCTGTTTGTCGATCTACTGTTGCTGCTTCTATTGAATCGTTATTTTCCTTTGTTTCTTTTGTTTCTCAGGTATGTCATCTGAATCATGAATGGAATTGATGTCTTTTAGGCTATTGTACGAAGATGTGGATTTCGGTTGAAAAAACGACTTTTCACCATGATTTTACCAATTTCTTTTTCTTTAAGTTTGTTGCTTTGTATTCTTCCCTCCTCTTAGCCAGGCTTTCATCTGTGCAACTAATCTTGTAGTCAATACCACACTTGCTTCCTAAGATTATATAAGGGTTCTGTCTTGTATGAATTCAATTCAACAAAAGATTATATGTTAGGCATATGTATTAACTGAAGATTTTGTTTCTTTAGCTTAATTGAGAGTTAGTTGATTTTAAGTGTTACTACGGGTTCAAATTATGTTCAGGACTGTTGAAACTTGAGGCTGGGTCTAGTTTTCCATATGTTTAAATTCATTTATGTGCAACTTGGAATTTTGTTTGCTGATTTCAGAGATCTCATGACTTAGTGTTAGTCTCCCAAACATTAGTGAGTTTCAACAACTAGATATAGACAACTACTGTATGACTGTCTGACCAATCCAGTACTATTGCAGTAAAGTCTACTACTCACGCACCTCAGTTTCCACTGATTATTGATGAGACACTGAAGAAGCCTCTACAGAACAAGAAGACAATCATGAACACCATGGTTCAGCATGTGTCAATGATCAAAGAGATGGGAAAGGAATTAAAGAAGATAAGGAAGTCTCAGGCCAGCATGAAGTTAGTGGATAAGCTTCGGAAAGAGGTGAATAGAATTTCTACAATCGGATATCTTCCATTTGATATGTTGCTTGACACGCATCACTCGACACCAAATCCTTCAGCCCCCTCTGCATTGGTAATACCAGCTGGCCAGTCTCAAAAGTCGGGCCTCGCTGCTGACACTACTGAGGTAGTGCGTTAGATGTTCACCAACCCAGTCACTCCTAGAGTCGAGGATGATGAGATCCAATTGGCTGAGCTGGAGGGCGATGTCATTGCTGTTGACACAGAGATATCCAAGGAGATATCGTATGTTTTCTTCACCTTTTCATCCTTTACTCTTATTTTCTTAAGCATTGGGGACACTGATTATTTTTATTGGGGGGGGGGGGGGGGTATTTGACAAATTTGATACTTTGATAAATTTGGACTGTAATAATTGGCAAATATTCTCATTTTTTATTTGTATGTATATATATATTCCCTCTCTCTCTCATTATGTGTAATTCGTTCTATCTTTAATAGTTTTGTTTTTCTAGCTTCCTTATTTGTGTTTCCCTATTAGGTCTTATTTTATTAAATACCTTTTATTTATGATATAGTAGATAATAAGCCTTTGATTTTCTTAACAACACGGTTCTTTGCAAAGGTAGTTATTTTGTGAATCGGGTGACTCATCCCAACAATGGATGGCGTGATAACCTTCTTAAGGGAATGTGTCCATTTTTGTGTTTAGGTAATAATAGTAGCACTAATGAATAAAAATATGTAATTAAGTTTTGCTCGAAGATTCAACCATGCTTTAATTGGAACCGACACACTTAAATATGTATTTATGGTTAGAGACAAGGTTTTTGAAAGATATAACTCTAGTTAGTGAATGTGTGACTCTTGTGTTGACTTTGGCAATCATCGAGTGGTTTAATTCGACCATAGTGATCGTTAATTTTGAATGTGGTCATTATGGGCCCTCGACTCTATCCTCTTTTATAATCTAGTTGCATGAGGGGTGAGATATATTGTTTCTAGTCCAAGTATCCGTGCAAATGATCTAGAACATGCCCCGAATGTGTTTCAATGCGAAATCCTAAGTTTTTCTTGGTTTAAGAAGTGATTGTAGGCTCTCTTTGGCCCGTTTATATTTTCTATTGCCAACCAATATTATTATCCCTAGTCAACCATTTTGAGCCTCCAGCCTTTCTCATTTGATAACAATCTTACAAGTCTTTACCCATTTTATAGTGACTTTCTCTTGGCACCCGAGCTTTCCTTAACACTCTTCCAAAACAAATGGCTCAAAATGTGAACTTGGGGGAGACATGAGGAACTTGAAACAGGTATCCAGGTGAAAAAAGAGTAAAGAAATAATCTCTATGAGAAGAGAGGGCAAGAAAAGAAAAGAACAAAAAGAAAAAATGCAAAAAGTGAATAAGTGGAAGGGCTGAATTGTTTCAAAAAGAGGTAATGATCTTAAACACGGAGAAATAAAAAAGGGAGAAAAACAATTAAATAATCAATAAAGTGTGATGCTAAGTCTCTCTAGTCCCTAATGAAAAGAAAGTGCCTTTATAAATAAGCAAAGTGTGAGCCGAGAAATGAAAGATGGAGTGCATAAGGAAAGGTGTAACCACTTACCCATACAGTATCCTACCCTAACCCAAAAGCCTTCATTAGATCCCGAAAGAACTCCTATTTGATTTCAAATCGATTGAGCTTAAATTAGTGGCGATCTACATGAGGGGCAAGCCTATGGTACTTGAAGCGTACTTGTGACATTCTTTTGAGAGATATGAGAGAACCTTTCATAAATCTTTGGATTGAGTGCTAAATGTCTTGTGTTAGCTTGGCAAATGGACAATAGAGGAGGAAGAGATTGGAGTGAACCACAACCTACAGGATAGTGCAAGAGTCCTTGATGAATAAAGTCAATTCTTGAAGTTCCATTGTCACAGTAGAACTATATGTGCATGAATGCTTAACTTGTCACCTTGTTGGCAATGCATGAGAAGTGTGGATAATTGTTGGTCCCAACTGGTGTATTGATGGCTCACATTTGACTCGCTAAAATGACCCTTTACTTTTGGAAGTGGAAACTAATTTATTTTCTTGAGGATAAGCAATGACTTAATTTTGGGGGAGTTGATAAGTGGAGATTTTGATTTCTTATTAGTACCTTATAGCTTTTGTTTCGGTCTGAGCGTATTAAATTGTGTTCTCGGAACTAATGAAATTGTGCAAAATTATAGGACTGCTAGAAGTTTAGTCTCCCATGATGAAATCCGACTCAAAAGGAGTGTTCCGAATAACAAGAAAATAAAGTTGCAGAATCAAAGATTTGTGATCCACAAAAGAAATTGCGGACCACATCATTCTGTATATAGCAGCAACCCAAGCAGTAGAACCTAACTAGATTTTTAGCAATATGCGAACCGCATATGAATTGTGCAGCCGCAGAAGAGAGATTTCACTAACAAAGATTAATAGTAAAGAGAATAAGAAAAAAGACCAAGTCCTAAAGCCTCTGTGAAGTGCGGACAACACAAGAATTGTGCGGTCCAAGTTGCCTTGCAACCGCAGTTCAGAATTGTGTGGCCGCAGAACTCACCTTCCTGCCAGCTGAAGAAATTTGCGGATCGTACATGGAATTGTGCGTCCATAGAAATTAATGAGGGGTATTATGTCCACAATTTGTTTCCCAATATAAATAAATGCGTTTCACAAATTTTGGCCACGTTTGAACATAAAAAAGATGTTGTAGTATAATATGTGCTTCGGCGGGGTGAGTTATTTCCGGCGCTTCTGTGCTGGGAGTCTTCAGATGGCTTTGTAAATTAGCAATAGCCAACTGTTGTGCCTGTAACATTTCATAATAACGTGAAGACTAACTTCCTGTTCATCCTGGGCTAGGGTTCTTTGGGATTCCTGTTGGTCGCTACGTCGTATGCTGATGTCACCATGTGAGGTTTCATCGACCTTATTCGAGGTTGTCGTTCTCAATTCTATTTACTTAGCCATACATTTTGACCTGAAATCAAGAGATCTTGGACAAGAAAAGTGTGAAAGATAACTTGCATTTTTGTGATGGAACCAACAAGAAAATTCACCATTATTTTTAGCCCCACGATAGGCGCCAAACTGTTTATCGTGAAAATGGTTGCAACAATGAAATTTGTAAATGATGAAAAGCAAGCTAAAGCAAGGCAATAATCAAACTGGGGGGCTTAGTGCCCTGGCTTCGGACTGGCGGATGGAGGACCTCGGGGTCTATATATGGGCTCGATGTTGAGCTATCGGGGTTACTCGGGAATGGGATAATAGCTACGATATGATTAACAAGGCTCTTTGTGGCCAATACCAAGTAATGAATGAAGAACAAATAGGAGAATAGAAAGTGCTAAAGTGGCCTCGAGCTAATAAGAATGAGCGTGTTAGAGAGAAAAGAAATAGAGAGAGAGAAAGAGAGAGAGAGATTATTGATCTTGCAAAAAAATTGTTGGAACAACATCAGCCCCTTACAAAGTAGGGAGGGTTCCCTTTATATATGGGGGGAACCCGGATATAGTACAACATGCATTAATTGTAGAGTATGGACATAGGACGGCTAGACACGACGCTTCGGCATAGGATTTGGATAGACCGAGTTTTTCTGACTTAGCCGTGTGTCATGGGAGCTTCTCCTTCTATTTTGGCCTAGACCTCCATCTTCTTCGAGTGGGGACTCGACGAGACCCAAGGGAGGGGACTCGGTCGTGGCTCCCCATCCTCGGGGTCTCGAGGGACTCTTCCAAAATGACTTATATCAAGAAATTAAGTCCTCCAATTTTTCCGCATACATATCCAATTCAACTGCATAAAGTAAATATAACTTTAAGTAACTGATTCCACTAATTAATTTTAAGCTAATATGAAACTAGTAAAAATGACAAAAATTCCCCCGGCCCAAATATCGGAATCGGGTCCTCACACTCTCACGATTTCATATATACAGAATTTACTCTAATCTGACTTTAAAATCTTGATCAAAACTCTAAAATTAGGTTTAAGAAATTTTTTGACTTTTCTCAACTTTTTCACCCCAAATTCGGATTTAAAGGATGAATTTAGGCATAGATTCATGGAAATTAGTCAAAATCGAGTAAGAATATCTTACCCTAAATACCCGGGATAAAATCTCTCTCAAAATTGCCAATCTCGAGCTCACTAATATTGGAGTGTGTTTAGGCTTTATTCCACATATTATACTATCTTTTGCTTAGAGTTTGGTTTATCTACACATGCTTAGTCAGTTTACTACTGCTTAACTATTTAATAAGTGAATTGGGTTTAATTGGATGGCCTTGTCTTCACAAGAGGTGCCATTACGACCCCGTCCAGGTTTAGTGTCGTGACAAGTTGGTATCAGAGCCTAGGTTACATTGGTCTCATGAGTCATGAGTAGGTTTAGTAGATTCTCACGGATCGGTATTCCTAGTGAATTCAAGAGGTAAAGTGTGGTGCCTAATGATTTTGAGTCTATAAGTACGGTTAAGAGTCAAGCTTTTGAAGCAACTTATGAAGAAAGGCACAAAATGTTCTATGGTGTTTTGACTTGCGGGGTAGCATTTGAGAGACATGAAATGGTCATGTGATTTGAGACAGCATGGTCTCACGATTTGAGGTCACTCGGGGTGAGTACAGTTGGAATAAGTTAGGTGTTGAATGGATTTATTATTATTCCTAAGGCAATCAAGGATAAATTGGAAGGAAGTAGATTGATTAGCCATAGTTGAATTGGCATATTGGTGTCAGTGATTAGTACGTTCAGCTTGATCGAGTTATGCATGTGATCTGTGACGGTACGTGTGACGCTTGTCGGCCGCAATTATTGATGTTATTCAGAAGCATTCTTCTGTTATCGGTTGCTATGAGTAGGCGGATCATGGAAAGGGTTATGGTAGCTTGGACCACTATTTTGATATTTGCTTATTCGATGGTTATGAGAATTCACCTATATGTTGCTATAGTTCTCATGAAGGAAGTTAAAATGAAAAGTTTTATGTGATGAAGTGTTAGCCTATCGGCGGTTCCAGAGTTGTGATGGAAATTGTGTCTATCGTATATCAGTATGTGAGGTGCATTGAGTGGTATGGAATTTGAAGTAAGGACCAAGGTTGCATTTTAGACAATGACTGTGATGTCACGTGCTCGGATGAGCAGGAAAGGAGCTCAGTGTTTCGAGTAAGATGGGTATTGATGTCAGTATCACCTGAGATCGGTGTTCTGTGAGAAAGGGTGTGCATCCTAGTTAGTGATTCTTGATCACTTTTCAGCGTTAGTGCAGCCGGTGGTTTGAATGTGCGAACTCGTTAATTTATTTCGGAAGATGGTGGGAGCTTGTCCCACTGGAAGAATGTATAAGTGTGACATATAGTCACTTGATTAATTAGCAATTTAAACCATGTATGAGGATTTTGGTGGTATCATACATTTGAGAATTTATGCCTGGAGGGCACTCTGTTTATTGGTTATCGACCTACGAAAGATTATTGGCTAGCTTGGCACGATCAGGATCAACTTGAGGTCGGTAATAGATTGAAATATGGAAGTGAGCATTACGTCAGGTCAATTGCGTTTATTTCAGCAATGCGTTCGTTATGGAAGGATAGTAGCGGTCTTATTTCGTGGTCAGCTAATTCATGTAATGATATATTGCGCCGTATGAGTTGTGAAACGGCTTGGTAAATTTCATATGTGTTGAGGTTCCACTCAGCGGTGATGTTACATGAGCAAGATGGCTCTTGATATTTAGATCAGGTAACGCACCTCCGTTGTGCTCAAGTTTTGTAGCCTATAGCGCTATGTGTTCCCTTAGGGATGGTATTATACACCTTAGTGTGTTTATGACCGATATCCGGCGTTTTGATGCGATGAGCTTTTCAGCTCGACGTATATCTCCTTATGTGAGTTCTATATGTAGATCGAGTAGCACGCCACCATGGGTAAGTTGTTTGGATCTGGTTTGCGCGCCGTAATAGTATGATGTTCAGTACAGCCCCCCTTATTTGCTTTTATGTGTTCTGTCTCTTATTTTTCCAAAATTCTAGTTCTAGCTGTGTGCCCGCGTCGCATGTATGATTCGCGAGCGGGGTAATTAAATCTCCTTTTATGAGTTAGGCTTCCTATTTGTATCACATTCTGAGTGGTAGCCTATTGGCATATTGTGGCATTATATTGGACTTTTGAATATATTCGAGGTGGCTTATTGCCTGAACAGTTCGTACTGGGATAAAACGAGATTATTGGATATAGGATCAGTGCAAATTGATTATATGAAGTATATTATAGAGCAAAGATCATTCTTTGGTTTAGGACGAGGTAATGGATCTTGTCAGGAGTATAGATTCAAGGATTTATTGATTCAGCAGTTGGATATGAATTTCGGCACATCTCTTACGTCGTATCGATGTTGCAAAAGCTAGAGAAAAACATGTGTAGGTCATGAGATACAATGGGAGCATCAGATTTGTGGAATTTCAACTATTATGTTTAAAGAATGTTATTGTAGTCATATGAGTAAAGTGGTGCAAAGTGTGCATTCAGTAAATTTATGCAGTCATATTTGGGTACTGCGTTTGGAGATTGATATGGTGGTTGTATGATGGAAGGAGGCTTGGCAAGAAATTTCGGATGTTGGAATTGGGCCTAATGACTTATTTGCTTGAATAAATCAGTATAGCTACAGTGTTATCGAGCTAATGTGCTCAACTGAGTTGTGCTAACATAGGAAGGTGCATGAGGTGTTAAACAAGTGACTTTAGACTACTTCAGTGTAGTTCTTAGCACGTTCGAGGACGAACATATGTTTAAGTGGGAGAGATCATAACGACCCGACCGATCGTTTTGAGCTGCGCCACGTCATTTAGCAGTTTGAGGCTATGAGCAGCTTCATATAAGGTATATTGACTTATGTGTATGGTCAGAATTAAAATTCAGGAAGTTTGGAGCCAAATCTAAATGAAAATTCTCATTTTAGAAGCTTAAAATTGAAGAAATCAACTAAGATTGAAATTTTGAATAAATTACCTCGGAATTGAATCCGAAGGTTCCAGCAGATTCGTATGATGATTTTAGACTCGAGAGTGTGCCCGGATCGGTTTATGATAACCCGGGAGTGTTTTGGCGCATATTATGGAAGATAGCATTTTAGAAGAAATTGCATCAGTTTGGCTTAAAATGCATTTCAGTATTATTGATGTTCATTTGGAATTCTGAGAGTGGGATTAGCTCCATATGGTTATTCTAGATTTGGGAGCGCGATCGAAAGTGAATTTGGAGGTCCGTAGGTCATCTTGTAGTCGTTTGGCTAAGGATAGAAAATTGAAGGTTTTTGAGAAAATTCGACCGGAAGTGGAAATTTGATATCGGGATCGAAATGTGAATTTTATGGTTCGGATAGCTTCGTTAGGTGATTTTGGACTTAGGAGTGTTTCCGAAATATTTTTGTGATGACCGCTGTAGAATTTAAGCTTGAATTGGAAAAGTTAGTATTTTGGCGAATTCCGGTTGATAGGTGAAATTTTGATCCGACGGTCAGAATGGAATTTCGAGCATTTTCGTAGCTTTGTTATGCCATTTTGGACTTGTGTGCTCAATTTGAAGTCAATCGGACGAGATTTGATAGGTTTCGGCATCGGAAATAGAAGTTGGAAATTTCAAAGTTCATCAAGCTTTAATTGGAGGTTAATTCATGATTTCAACGTTGTTTGATGTGATTTGAAGCCTCGACTAAGTCCGTGACATGTGTCCAGACTTGTTGGCACGTTCGGACGGGGTCCTGAGGGGATCGGGTGAGTATCTGTATGGTTTTGGACTATTTATAGGCCATTTTTAATTGCTGGTTTTTTGGCCACAGCAGTGCTCTACTCGATCGCAGGGAGTTGGTCGCGATCGCGGTGAGTAAAATGTGAGAAAATTGCCAGTGCTTGGCGATCACGTACAGTGCTTCGTGATCGCGAAGAAGGAAACTTTCTGTTGCATTGATCCTACTTCAGAAGCTCATAACGTTTTATCTACAAGGTATTTTGAGGTTATTCTAAAATGAAAGTTATATCCCTTCGAATCTAATTTCCAGAAAGATATAGAAATCATAATTTGGACATCTGTAGCAAAAGTTATCGATGTTATACTATAGGCTATCCAGGAAGGATCTCTAACACACATGGATGAATTTGGAATCTTATATCTCCCAATGTATAAAGATTTAGGAAATGAGTAACATATGAAAGCTGTAGAACTTTGTATCTATTTTCCAGAACATCAAACCATTTATCATTCGGAGTTGTGTGAAAAAAGTTATGGCTATTATACTGAAGGCTGTCTGGAGGAGCTGGAATTGCTCTCCGCAATCGCGAAAGGTAAAATTTGGGCTGGAAAAATTTTCTCTCCATGATCGTGAAGTAATTTCCGCGATCCCGATGAAGAAATACCTAGGCAGAATGATATTTTAGCTGGTTTAGCTTATTTTTCTTAAATTCTTCAAAGTATGGATGATTTTTGGAGAGCTTCAAGATGGGATTTTCATCATCAATGAGAAGGTAAGTTATGCCCTTCTATTTTGAGTTAAGTACATCAATTATGTATGGATTTGAGCATGAATAGGGATTTGAAAATAAGATTTGAAGATTTGAGGGGTCATTTAAACTCCGATTTTGGTGAATTTTATATGTACAAACTCGCGGCGAGACGAGGAATCTGGTGATGTGACTTTCTTAATTTTTCGAGAAGTGGGCCCGGGGCTCGGGTTTTGCAAATTTCGTGATTTTTGATAGTTTTCGAGTCTTTTGGATTGGGTTACATTCCCTTAGCATATTTTAATATATCCGTTGTAGTTTTGGAAAGATTCGATGCGCGAGGAGGTCGATTCGAAAGGAAAGGGCATCGCATAGTAGACTTTTGACCGTATTGAGGTGAGTAATAATTTTAAATGATGTCCTGAGGGTTTGAAACCCACGATTGCACAACAAACTGCTCTGTTGAGATGAGACACAAGTTGTATGACGAGCGCAGGGTCATTTACTATTGGGGATTGTGACTTGGTCCATCCCAGTTGATATTTTTACCGCGTATTTCATAAGGAATTATTGTTTTTCACTGTCATTGGAGCTTATTGCCATATTTGGGCTTCGTGCCAATTATTTGAAATCTTTGTGAATTTACATCACTATTTTTCCTCACGAATTAAGCTATTATTTGAACTCAGTCCAATTGAATTATATTATTTTTTTAACTCAGCTACGTTTATACTCATCTCGAGATTTAATGATATTATTAATGTTGTTGAGCTGAGCACTATTACTTTACTGATGCCCAAGGGGCTTATGATTATTTTGTAAACTGATTGACGCCGAGGGCCATACATGAGGATATGTTGAGTGATGTGAGGAGGCTTTCAGGCATTAGGTGTTATGTGAGGAGGCTTTCAGTCCTCGAGTGTTATTTGAGGAGGCTTTCAGGCCTCGAAAGTTATGTGAGGGGGCTTTCAGGCCTCGAGTATGATGTGTGAAGGTTTTCAGGCCTACTGATATTGTGCTTGGGCTGTAGGAGCTCCTCCGGAGTCTGTACACGCCCAATGAGCGCAGGGTTCCTGGGTGAGTTGGGAGTGGGCCCGAGAGGCCGTTGTTTTGTGTGGTGACTTGGGAGTAAGCCCGAGAGGCTGATGTTGTGTGCTGGTGAGTTGGGAGTGAGACCGTGGGGCTGATACTGTACTGTGAGTTTGATATTTAGCCCGAGGAGCAAGCATTTGATTATTCCTTACTATTGAAATTATTTGTCTTTACTGTTTTAAAAAGAGAGTTATCTTATATTTTATGGATTTATTGTATAATTGATTTTACTGCTTGAGATAGCGCTATATTGTGCCTTTATGAGATTTCATGCTTCCAGTCATTATTTATTTTTATTACTAACTGGGTCAGAGTACTCACATTATTCCCTGCACCGTGTGTGCAGATTCAGGCATAGCAGATTTTCATACATAAGAGCTGACCTTTCCAGTCTAGGTGGTGTTCGGAGACTACGAGGTAGCTGTTGGCGTCCGAAACCCCCGTGATTCCTTTATCTTATAATTCCTATGTTATTCAAATTATTGTGTCGGATTCCGTATTTAGTAGACTTGTGTCAGAATTTCTTAGTTGCTCGTGACTTGTAACGCCCCGGTTAGGGCCATGTTGGGTTGGATTTTCGGCTATTGGGTGTTATTAAAACCATGTTGCACTATATTGTTGTTAAATAATTATTTTAAAAGGATTAATTGAGTTGAATGGCTGACCTTGTCTTCACGAGAGGCGCAATCACGACCATGTTCAGGATTTGGGTCGTGACATATGTGTGGACTGGTTACTCTTTTGTATTTCTTGTGAGGTCACATGGTTTCACAAAGGATAGGTAACATTATTACACTTCTCTATTAAATTAATTATTCAAGACTCAGGTGCACTCATATTGAATTAGTCTTCGAGGCTAGGATTATTATAGTCATGTTGTTCCTGAAGTGTGGTTTGTCGGGTCCTTGAAGTGGAAGTGTTTGGTTGGTTCACTCGAGGGCGAACAACATTTAAGTGTGAGGTATTGATGTCGTGCTATAATCCCCCCCCCCCCCCACACACACACACACACACACACACACACATATATATATATATATATATATATATATATATATATATATTGATATTATTTATCCTATTATTTGTTGTTTGGATGTTAATTTATGCAACGATTGAGCGTAATAGAGCTTATTTCACTTGTAGGAATGCTTAGACGTGAATTGGAGAAAAGTTGCATGAAATGGTACCTCAGAGCTATAAAATGGAGAAATAAAAGAAGATGTGCAAGGCAATAAAAAGTCATAACCATAGACAGTGCAAGGCATTGTCCAGGGCACTCCTGACAGTACCTCGCGCAGAAACATTGGCGCCCCTGACAGTTCCTCATGTAGAAATGTTGGTGCCTCTGACAGTTCCTCACGTCGATGATGCTATCCAAGTCAATTTTAATTTTTCACTATTTTTGGATGTGAAATTTGGCCCCAACCATATCAATATCTCTTAAAGTTAGTTTTTGAAGAGTGGGATATCATTAGAGAGGCAAGAGACTACGGAATACTTTGGAAGCACGAATAACAAGAATTTTTCTCTATGTTCTTCTTTAATCTATAGTTTAATGCTTTTGAATATAACTATGATTGTTTATACAATTGTGAGTAGCTAAACTCTCTAATATAGAGTTGATGAAACCTTTTGGAGGATAAATTCTTGTTACGTTTTAATATAATTTTGACTTTGATATCCTTACTTGTTCAACTACATGTTTATTGTTGATAATTGAATGTCCATTAATTGACTATGCCTATTTATTATGTATTACTTGAGAAAAAGTGTTTATTTAGGTTGTTGTCGAACCACATCACTCCCAAGGTGTATGAGAGGTCAATAAGACGGGTTTAAAAGTGAAATTAAAGATAATGAAGCTTTGGTATGATCATAGTGGACGGTAAAAAAGTGCGAGCTAACATAATTCTAGAGAATTTGAGTAGTAAATTATTGTAGTTGCTCGATAGTGTATTAAGATAAGTCAAGTGCTCATGATCAATAGAGAATACTGCGAAATTGTAGGAGACGTAGCGCGAAGGATTTCGGCAATTGGGGAAATCATACTCTAGACTTTTCCAATTTTGTCTCCAACTCTTAGTATCCCTCGTTGTTAAGTTACTTCTTTATTAGTTAGTTGGTTATACATAAGAATATTAATATTTATAACTTAGGAATTGTTCGAGCTTGTCTTTTGAGTGATATTGAATAGTTATAGTGAATTCTTAGTTCTCTGTGGGATTCGACTCTGAACTTTTAGACTGGATTATATTTGCAGCGACCGCTTAAACGTTGGAGGACTAGAGTTGGGAGTGATCAGGGTTCCTACAACGATATAAGTTAATATATAGTATTAACCAAACCAACAAAGTGGGTTTCAAGTTAATTATATTTTATATTTAATGATTTTTAGTATAAATGCAAGGTCTAAAAAAAGCTACTAAACCCGCCGCAATTTTTATAATAGATCCACCCTAGTTGAATCCATAATAATAGTATTGTTGATGGAAGCTTACTAGCTTCTAGAGAAATGCTAGATTTTCATTAAGTTTACTAATGTGTGGGCCATATATTACTAATAGATTTTATTTGTATGTATTGAATTATATAATTATTTTAGTTACATTATTTGCTGATATTAATATTTGGGAAAGTTCCTAAAGAGATTGGGCTCTTAAATGACTTATCCTTTGATGGGAAGTATAAAGATTCTAAACAACTGTGGAGTTCCAAGACCGATTAGTTATTTGAGTATGTGTTTTCAGTCAAAATAGTACGAGCTAGTTATTTTTCGAATCGATAATCAAAAAATAGTTAGTATTTGTGAAGTCATTAAAAAAGAACCATTATTTTATTGAAATATAAAAAGTTCCAGCATAATATGCGGGATTAAAGAATTTATGTGTATAAATTTCCAGCATAATATGTTGGAACTCTAGGACATGAAAAGTTCAAGAATAATATGAGAGAGTATAGAGCTCATGCACATAAAATTTCAGCATATTATGATGGAACTCCGGCATATTATAGAATTTCAGCATATTATGCTAGAAGCTCGTATATAAAAAATTCGAACTCCAGCATATTATGTTGAAATAATTCAGAATTTTTGACAGTGTTTTTGTTCAACTTTTATCTTTACATGAAAAGTAACAAAATTTTAATTATTTTTTAAACTGTAGCTATTTTTCAATTACTAATTGTATATCCGTCTATTTTTGAATTTCACGAGTATTTCCATCACACCATGCGGGGGTAAACCTACATCAGAGTGTTCATATCAACTTGCTTCATTAGAAAATTATATCGTGTAAAGATTAAATATCATCTAAAAAGTCAACATTCAGGCGAAGTGGTCAAGCGGGTTCAGATTCTACCGAAGTCTATTCTTCAACTTCCAGTCAGCTTTTTCCTGAGCTTTTTGACAGTTTTTTAATACTTGAAGGCGCTCAACCTTATTTAATTATCATGCACTCAATATTTGCGCACTTACTATAATTATGTAATATAATGAGGTGAGAATGAATATATTAATCATGGCTAAAAGAAATACATGTAGGATATACTTGTCATCTATCTATAAGGACATGATGTGCATAAGTTTTTGTTAGTAAACTGTATTCGTAAAATATTTATAAAAATATTCATGACTACGAACAAAAATTATCATAAACAAAATGAAATAAATATTTGGAGACCAATGAATTCATGGTATTTCCTTAAGGAATTTAATCCCCTTCTAGCACCCAAGGTTATGGATTATTTCTTTCCAGGATAGAACGAATTACACACTAATGCAGTGGTACTTCAAATGCCAGTGTTTCAGCGAACACAAAGATCAGTAGCACATCACACTTACTTTTTTCTTTGTTTGTATGCTAAAAGTATGCAGAAGAAGGAGAGAAAACTCAGAAATTCGTAGTAAAATTTTAAGCAGAATAGTGTTGTATTTATAGCCAAAATTTTGGCTGAAATATTGAAGAGGTGCAACTCTTCAGAATGGCTATTTTTGCAAAACTGCCACAGCATAAATACCATTACATAAATGGCTATTTACTCAACAATAATGAGGGAAAATTGATGGGTAGTTAATTTTCGGTTACAAAAATAGAAAACTAAAATGTGATAACTGACTTGGATTTAATATTAAAATTAATTTTAATATTAATATTCTGTTATTAAAATAAATATTTAATAAGATATTTCTATTAATATTTTACTATTAACAGATAAATTTGGTCCAAAAAGTTAATCAATCAACCTATTGACCAAATCCAAATCCAAATCCAAATACCAATCCGAATTCGAATCCGAAGCCGAAGCCGAGCCAAGCCGAGCAGAGCAAGCAATGACGACGACGGCGCAAGGTTTGCTTTCTTTTCAACTCTTTAAGATCTAGAAGGAGAGAAATTGCTTATATACCCACAAAAATCTCTTCCTCTTCCAATGAGGGACAAAGTCCATATGCCGAGGGTGGGGGACTTGAAATTTCACTCAAAAATTTTATTTTCCTCCATTTCTCATTCACCCTCTTTTAAGTATTTAATATATTAATTAAATACCTTAAAAATTCAATAACTCCCCACATGAATGGGGAATGTCTATATCACGGAAGTATGCATGAAAAACTGTGTGATTCGCAAGTAAGGATTAATTGCATTTGGATTAGTAGGTTTCCCTTTGAACTTTCCGCAGTGAACTTATGTCGGATATACTCGATCAATTGGTATATTTGATATATTTGAACCGTTGAACTTTTGTGTATACCTAGACAACCGCAGGTCACACAACCAACCCTTAACCGTCTTTGGTTCTCATTGTTGTGTTCGTTTCAACCATGGACACCGCCTGGTTTCATAAGTGCGTAGAGAACTGGCCTTACAAAGTTCTCCTTGAAGCGGCTAACACTTCACACATACATAGGTGATTCCTAAACGTGTCATCCCATGGATATACTATTTGATATACCCCGTATCAAACATAGAAATCATTAAAAGCTTAATGTTTTATCCTTTGTACTGAACATTGTTTCATCACGAGAATGGACCAAAACTTTAGTTGACAATATTGAACCGTCATAAATGATTTTGTTTGATCTCCTTGAACCTAGATCTTGGGATCTCCAGTCTTCTAGGTAGAGCTACCGCCACTATGATTTGTTTTCGGCCACAGTCCCATTTCCCTTGATGACTTCTCAACTACATCTCTAGTTAGGCCTTTGTTATGTGGATCCGATACATTATCAATTGACTTTACATTCTCAATCGTGATAATTCCTCTAGAGTGTAATTGTCTAATGGTTTTATGTCTTCGTCGTATATGACGAGATTTACCGTTATACATAACGCTCCCAGCCCTTCCAATTGCCGCTTGACTATCGCAGTATATGCATATTGGTGCCAATGATTTGAGCCAAAATGGAATATCTTCCAAGAAATTCTGGATCCATTCAGCTTCTTCACCAGCTTTATCCAAGGCTATAAACTCAGCCTCCATTGTAGAGCAAGCAATACAAGTTTGATTGGACGACTTCCATGATACCGCACCTCCACCAACAGTAAATGTAAATCCACTTGTGGACTTGGAATCAGTTGACCCGGTGATCCAATTTACATCACAATATCCCTCAATGACTGCAGGATATTTACTGTACTGCAAAGTAAAGTCCTAGGTATGTACTAAATACCCAAAACACATTTCATGGCCATCCAATGAGATTGACCTGGATTGCTCGTATATCATCTCAATTTACTTATAACACAAGCTATATCTGATCGTGTACAATTCATGATGTACATTAAGCATCCCAACACACGATCATAATCTAACTGTTATACGCTTTGGCCTTTGTTCTTTGCTAATACAAGATTCACATCAATTGGAGTCTTTGCAACTTTAAAGCCCAAGTGCTTTAATTTTTCAAGTACCGTCTTAATATAATGAGATTGTGATAAAGCTAGACCTTGAGAAGTCTTAAATCAGCAACTCCCAAGTCTTTCATATCAAACTTGCTAGTTAGCATACGCTTAATAGCATTTATGTTGGCAATGTCATTACTCATTATGAGTATATCATCCACATACAAGCAAATAATGACTATATGATTTGGAATATTTTTAATGTACACACATTTATTACATTGATTTATCTTAAACCCATTTGACAACATTGTTTAGTCAAATTTTGCATGCCATTATTTGGGTACTTGTTTTAGTCCATAAATGGACTTAACAAGTCTACAGACCTTCTTTTCTTTACCTGGAACCACAACCCCTTCAGGTTGTTCCATTTAAATTTCTTCCTCCAACTCTCCATTTATGAAAGTCGTCTTAACATCCATTTGATGAATATAATACCATAAACTGTAGCTAATGCTACTAACGTTCTTATGGATGTAACTCTTATAACTGGAGAGTATGTATAAAAGTAATCAAGACTTTCTCGTTGTCTATACCCTTTGACCACAAGTCTTACCTTATATTTGTCAATAGTGCCATCATCTTTTATTTTCTTCTTAAAGATCCATTTAGAACCCAACAGTATATTTCCAGGAGGAAGATCAGCCAATTCTCATGTATGATTGTTCAGTATGGATTCAATTTAACTATTGACTGCATCTTTCCATAACAAGAAGAAGACATAGCTTCTTTAAATTTTTGAGGCTCATTTTCCAATAAGAAAGTCACAAAATCTGGTCCAAATAAAGTAGACGTTCTTTGACGTTTACTACGTCTTGGATCATCCTGGTTATGTGAACTTTCTTTTGTTTCTTTCCAAGGTCGTTTAAATCCTTCACCAACCGACGCACATTACTTTTTATACGGATATATATTTTCAAAGAACTCAGCACTATCTGATTCTATAACCGTATTATTATGAATATCGGGATTTTCTGATTTATGAACCAGAAATTGATATGCTTTACTATTAGTCGCATATCCTATGAAAATACAATCAACAGTGTTCGGTACTATTTTTACTCTTTTGGGTTTAGGAACTTGCACTTTTGCCAGACACCCCCACACCATAAAGTAATTCAAGTTGGGCTTCCTTCTTTTTCATTTTTTATATGGAATTGATTGTGTCTTGCTATGGGGTACTCGATTTAGTATTCGGCTAGCCGTATGACCCCCATAAGTTCTGTGGCAAACCAGAACTTATCAATAATGCGTTCATCATCTCCTTTAATGAACGATTCTTTCTTTCTGCAATCTCATTAGATTGGGGCGTGTAATGGGACGTTGTTTGATGAATAATACCATATCTTAAACATATTTGTTCAAAAGGAGATTCATATTCACCATTACTATCGCTTCTTATCATTTTGATTTTTTGTTTAGTTGTGCTGCAACTTCATTTTGGTATTGCTCGAATGTGTCTATTGCTTCATCTTTACTATTAAGTATGTAAATATAGCAATATCTAGTACTATCATCAATAAAATTATGAAATACTTCCTTCCACCGCGAGATGGTATTGATTTTATGTCACAAATATCTGTGTGAATTAACTCCAAAGGATTTGAATTCCTTTCAACTACCTTATAAGGATGTTTAACATACATGGATTCCACATATACTTGACATTTTGATTTGTCTCATTCAAATTTTTGCAATACTTCCAAATTAGTTGTTTTCCGTAAGATTTTATAATTAACATGACCCAAACGTATATGCCATAATTCATTTGACTCAAGTAAGATGAAGCTAAAATTTTATTATTATTTTTCTCAACCATTACATTCAACTTGAAAAGGCCCTCAGTGAGGTAACATTTTCCTACAAACATTTCATTCTTACTTATTACAACCTTATCGGAAACAAAAACACATTTATAACCATTCTTAACAAGAATTCCAGTAGAGTCTAAATTTTTTTAATCTTGAAAATATGAAGGACGTTATTCAAAGTCACAACTTTGCCGGAAGTTATTTAGAGAAATAACTTCCCACATCCTTCAATCTTGGCCTTTGCAGCATTTCCCATGGAAATTGTCTCATCGGGTCCAACAGGAGCATAAGTAGCAAAAGCTTCCTTGACAACACAAACATGACGTGTGATTCAAGAATCAATCCACCACTCTTTAGGATTTCCCACCAAGTTGCATTCGGAAAGCATGGCGCATAAGTAATCAACAGCATCATGCTTTTCAACGATGTTTGCTTGACCCTTCTTCTTGTCTTTCTTTGGAGCACGTCACTCCGTAGATTTGTTTCCGATTTTCTGTAGTTGTAGTAGTTTCCACTAAACTGCTTCTTACTTGGGTTGTATTTCGGACCAAAAGCCTTCTTTCTCTTCTTGTTCTCTTCAACAATATTTGTTCCCATTATTGTTGAACTTCTACAGCCTCTCTTTTCAGCAGCTTTGTTATGCCCTTCAATTCTCAATCGAATAATGATATCTTCAAGGAACATCTCCTTGCGCTTGTGCTTCAAGTATTTTTTGAAGTCATTACACAAAGGAGGCAACTTCTCAATCATTGCTGCTACTTGGAATGCTTCATTGATGACAAGACCTTCAATGAAATTTTTGTTAGTAAGAATACTAAGATTACTACTTTCAACATCAATATTAATTTGATTTATATCTTCAGCAAGGAGATCGTGAATAATCACTTGCAGTTGTTGGACTTGGGTAATAACAGATTTGATATCTACCATTTTATAGTCCAAAAACTTTGCAGCCACGAACTTTTTCAACCCGACATCTTCAGTTTTGTGTTTCTATTCAAGCACATTTTCACAGTTCTTTTGACGTTTCCAAGCCACTTTAGACATTATACAACGCATCCTCCAACCCACTAAGAATGTAATTCTTGCACAACAAATCTGAATGCTTCCATGCCTCAGTCACGAGACAGCGCTCATTATCAGGAGTTTCATCAGACAGCAAAGGAACATCTTCCTTGATGAACTTCTGAAGACATAAAGTAGTCAAATAGAAGAACATCTTTTGCTGCCACCTCTTGAAATCAATCCCAGAAAATTTCCCACGTTTCTCCGCCGGTTCCAAAGCAGCAGTTGTCGTTCGGCTTGTTGAAGCATTGGCTGTCACCATTGGAACAGCTTGGTACTCATTCTGATTAGTCATTTCTGTAAAAGAATGACACCAACATTAAAATTACGTAGATTTTCATAGAGTACAAAACCACAAAGGTTTTACTCTCCAGAAACAATAATACAAATACAAAAATATATTAAATTCCTTAATCTTGTTAGTAAACTATATTCGTAAAATAATTCTGGAAATATTAATGAATATGAACAAATATCATCATAAACATAAATGAAATAAATAGAAATGAAATAAACAATTCGAGCCCACTCAATTCACAGTGTTTCCTTAAGGAATTTAACTCCCTTCTAGCACCTAAGGTTATGGATTATTTCCTCCCTGGATAGAACGAATTACACACTAGTGTAGTGGTACTTCAAACGCTAGTTTTCATCGAACGCAAAGATCAGTAGCAAATCACAATTACTTTTTGCTTTGTTTGTACGCTAAAAGTATGCAGCAGAAGGAGAGAAAACTCAAAAATTCGTAGTGAAATGCTGAGCGGAATAGTGTTGTATTTATAGCCAAAATTTGGGCTGAAATCTAAAGAGGTGCAACTCTTCAGAATGACTGTTTCTGCAAAACTGCCACAACATAAATGCCTTTACATAAATGGCTATTTACTCAACAACAAAGAGGAAAAATAAAGAGGGAAAATTGATGGGTAGTTAATTTTCTGTTACAAAAACAGAAAACTGAAATCTGCATAACTGATTTGAACTTAATATTAATATTAATTTTAATATTAATATTCTATTAAAATAAATATTTAATAATCTATTTTTGTTAATATTTTACTATTAACAGATAAATTTGATCCAAAAAGTTAATCAATCAACTGGCTGAAGCCTAAACCGAGCGGAGCGACGGCGACGACGGCGTGAGGCTTGCTTTTTTCTCAACTCTTTATGAGTTAGAAGGAGATCAATTGCTTATATACCCATAAAAAATCCATTCCTCTTCCAGTGAGGGACAAAGTCCATATGCCAAGGGGGAACTTGAAATTTCACTCAAAAATTTCATTTCCCTCAATTTCCCATTTACCCTTTTTTAAGTATTTAATATATTAATTAAATACTTTAAAACCCCAATAGTTTTTGCTTTTATCTTACTTTAAAAACTTAAACTGTATTCGAAGTTAATTTGTTTTTTTCTCATACAATTTTCAGTACTACATGCAAGAATATTTGTTGAAATGATGTATAACTTTCAGTTAAATTTAATTTTTGTTTATATTGAAACTATTTATTTGTTCTATATTTTTTTAATTTGGCTTATAATGTCTCTTTATTTAAATTATTTGTATTAGTTTATTTCAGAACAATTTCGTCTGACTGTTTTTTCTTTTAAACAACAACTTGGTTTTGTATATAACAAGACAAGGAATATATATATATTGTTATATGTTTTAGGGTTTACATAGTTTAAATTGGTCTAAGATAATATATTAAGCGATGCTAATTTATTATGAAAAACTTGTTAATTTAAGTATGCCCTACTTGTAACTCTGATAAAAAGAATGCCCTACTTGTTAAAACATAAAGAGCGCCGATTTAAAAAACTTTCTACCAGCAAATCTCGCGCCTCTATTGCTTTATTTATATAAAATGTTGGGTCCATACCAGAATACTACACACTACCAGATAACAACAATTAATAAACTCAATATAACCCTAAAGGTGAGATTTGGGAAGGACAATATATATGTATATATTATCACTATCTTAATAGTAGTGAAATATTTTCGATTGATTCCGGCTCAAGAAAAAGAAAGCAGAAGCGGGCACACTACCCGTACATAAGAATTGTAAAATCCAAAAAATAAAAGTGAAAAAAAAATTTAAGTGAAACTGGTATTTAAAATTTAGAGTTGTATTTGGACATATATATTATTTTGGGTTATTTTTGAAGTTTTATGAGTGATCTGAGTGAAAATTTTGAACAAACGTTAATTTCATAAAAAAAAAATATTGAAAAGGGAAAACTTTCTTAGGTCCCAACAGGCTCTAGAAACTAACACAAATGTTTCTGTCTCTATTTGTTGGCTTATTATCTTCTGCACTTAATCACCATAGCTAGAGGTAACCCTAAATTTCGATATGCATATGTATTTTAAAATCTAACAGCAGTTGGAATTTGCAGTGCATGCATGTTCGTTGGAGGGGAATGTAGACTATACTGCCACAAGACAAAATTTTCTATTTCTCAATACGACAATTGGAGCTTCCCTATCCCTTTTGTTTTCCTTTTCAAAAATTAATTGCTTTTCTTTTTGCTTGGTCTTTTTCTTTCCTTTCACAACATTAAACAAAAGTCATTTCAAAAGGATTACCAAGTGGTATGGTTGGGCACCCATTAAATATTCCTTGCTGAGGTGATCATTACTAATGTATTCTTATAAAAAAATTTTAGAAGCCTCCAAGGCTAAAATATTGTGTGAAGTTAATATACGGCATCAAAAATCTTTTATCAAACCTCAACTGAAGATCAAATTTGCATTTTCATATATGTCACGATCCAATTTCCACTTCGTAGACTTTGTAACGGAAATTAGTCTCTACATTTAGGTGAGACTAACATTTGCGAAGTAATGAAATGAAACATAAGTTTAACAACTCACTGTAACAATAATAATATAACGGATAACCATGCCGCTCGACATGTACACAGTCTTTCCTAAATCCGGAACATCATAAGTCACAAACTACAGAAGGAAATCTAGTGTCTCTGTACATCGGAATCTAACAAAGAAATACAGAAGGTAATGGACATTGGGGAGAATAGAGGGGGGACTCCGAGGACCACGGACGCGACACATATACCTTGAAGTTTCCAACTGTCTCTGCTCATTAATGATGTGGCCGGTAAGAAGTACCTGGATCCGCACATCAAAACATGTGCGGAAGAGTAGCATGAGTACACCACAATGGTATCTAATAAGTGTCAAGCCTAACCTCGATTGATTAGTGACGATGTCAGGTCAGGGACCTACTTGTCACGACCCAAAATCCACTAAGGGTCATGCTAGCACCGGAAATCGCTGTCGGGCAAGCCAACTGAAATACTAAATCAGGTTCTTGTTTTAGAGTCTATTTGGAAAGTCACCCTCTAATTGAAATTAATGTAATTACTAGGGTAGTAATTACACAGCTTAGTAATTACTTTGTTGTGTAATTAAGATGACATGTTTGTTTGTTATAGTGTAACTACAATGTAATTACAAATTTACTGTTTGGTTGCACAAATGTAGTTACATAGTTAAATTAAATTTTAAATTAAGTAATTATCAAAACTTAAAAGTTAATATAATACATATATATCTATTAATTTTTGTCATTATAAATAATATTATATTTATTAAGATGTATATTTTTCGTGAATATAGATTAATAAATAATTATATAATTAGAACTAGTATTATAAAAATAATTTATATATACTTTTTAAATTAATAATATTAGTTTAGATACGTACAAAAATTAAAAATATACGTTGTTTTGTAAAAACATCATGGAATTCATATTTGATAAAATAAATTAATATTTTAAAATATAACGTGACAACATTATTCAAATATTTGAAAAAATTGATCTATCAATTCAACTTTAATTACATCACTTATATATGATAAGTTTGTAAATGACTCATTATTTATAATATTAGGAGGTGTAGTTTCAAAAAATAGAAAAATAAAATATAAGCAATTACATGAAATAACAAGAAATAAAGGAAGAGAAATAAAAGATAAATAATGTACAAAAGAAAATATATTTTAAAATTTTAAAAGAAATTTATAAATAAAATAAAATTTAAAAATTTAAATAATAGAAATAAAAATTTATAAAGAAAATAAATAAAAATAAAAATAAAAATGAAAGAAAATAAAAAGTAACCTTGTAATTACCACTAATTCTCACCCCCCTCCCCCCTTGAGAATTGGAGAGATTAATTACACCCCTCCAATTGCACCCAATTCCATGCTGACCAAGTAATTACTTGGCCAAACAAACATACCAAACTATGTAATTAGACTCAACTATAGCCAAATCCAATTCCTTGGTGGCTTTCCAAACATGCTCTTAATAATTTTGAAAGCGCTTCCTTTATGCAATTTTTAAAACAACACATCAGTATATTTTTCTGAATAAATAATGAAATGTTTAACACTTGCAAAAATTTTGAATTCAAACCCAAATACATCCCCAGAACACAGTGTCACAAGTACATGAGCAATTTTCTAGGAGAAGCCAAATTAGTGCAATAACTGTTCGCAATACAATTGGACAGAAAGTAAATAAAATCCTGAAAATGACTATACTAGCTGCGAAATCGCCTCGAGGAATTACAGCTCACTCAATCTCTGTGTCAACCATGCTTCTATGACACTAAGCCACTAGCCACACAATAATTTGTAAAATAAAAATGCACAGCAAGTGTAGTATGAACGAAAACAACGCGTACTCAGCAATTATCCTATCTAATCTGGAAGAAGTGGAGACGAGAGGTCGACTATAACACTTGCTAGAGGTCAATTAATAATATACTAGAATGTGAGGATATAATGGATTTATATAGCAGGTTCTAACTGACAACGTTGTTAAACTGGTAAACACCTTTAACAATTAAAGACGAATTTTTAAGATTAATTTTCATTTATCTTTATCAGTTTATATCGGGCCAAAAAGAAAATATCAACATCAATTATTTCACGGAAATAGTATGAACATGCGCATATCATGCCGAGGTCGACAACTCGCTCCAACAGAAGTGTATACCGTGCACTGCCGAGGGTCAAACGGTCCGAACCATAGATGCATCTATTACCCCCCCCCCCCCCCCCCCCGCGAATCATACATGCGACGTGGTAAAATTTAAATAAACAATCACCCTGCTCGTGATCATACATGCGATGTAGGCACACATAAAATAAGCAATCACCCTGCTCGCGAATCATACATGCGACGCAAGAACACATAAAATACATGCTCAATTAGCAAATTAAGAATTTATCAGGAACAATTATTCAAATAAAGCCAATTCTCTTTTAATAATTTAGGAAAATGAAGTTTAAATTCTTTTAGAAATTCATACATTAATTAACTTTAATTTAAGAAACTCAAATGTCCATAGGATTATAGATATTCCAAGTATAACATGCTTTTGAGTCCTAGACTACCCGGACAATAGCATAATAGTAGCTACGCACTGACTCTCATCACCTCGTGCGTACGTAGCCCCCACAAACAGGAGTACATAACCTATTAACTTACCTAAGGGGACAATTCCCTCTTACAATGTTAGAACCGAGACTCATCTCGCTCCGAAGACACATAACTGGCATTCTACATTCTTCTGAAGATTGAACCAATGCACAATTCTCAAAACCTAGCCAATTGTTATACAAATCCATTAATATATGCTAAGATACTCACTATAATCCAATATATAACAATTCCTAACCTCGATCAAAAAGTTGACAAAAATGCCCTCGGGCCCACATGCTCAGAATCCGAAATTTTTCGACGATAAACTTTAGCCATGACCTTAGGAACTCAAATATATAATTTTCACTAATTTCCATACTCAGTATCGTGGCCAAAAAATATAAATTTCTAGGTTTTCCACCAAAACTTCAGTTTTGTACAATTTTCCAAGTCTAAATCCATGTATAAACCTTGTATTTAACTCAAAGCTATCATAAATTACTTAACTCATGACAAGTGACGAAAATGGCCCTCAAATCTGCTCCCCATAGAGTCCAATGGAAGAAAAATGAGGTTGAAATGAACTCAACCACGAACTTTTAAAGACCTCACTGCCCTAGATGCTTCCGCTTTTGCGGAATTATTTCTGCTGTCGCGGTCCCGCCTTTATGGACAAAATGTCGCTTCTGCTTTTGCGGGTCTAGGGCCACTTCTGCAGTTCCATATCCGGAGAAGCGAAAATATCAGAAGCAGCAACCCTAGCCTTCTTCAAACTCTGAATTCGATCCGTTAACCACCCGGAATCCTCCCGAGACCCCCGGGACCTCAACCAAACCTACCAACAAATCCCAAAATATATTACGGACTTGCTCGATGCCTCAAATCATATCAAACATTGCTAAAACAATGAATTATACTCCAATTCAAGCATTATGAACTTTGAACTTTCAAACTTCTAGTTCCGATGTTTAAACCTATCAAATCACGTCCGATTGACCTCAAATTTTGTGTACAAGTCATAGTTGACATTACGGACCTACTCCAGCTTTCAGAATCAGATTCCGAGCCGGATATCAAAATGTCTACTTCCGATCAAACTTCTCAAAAATCTCCAAATTTCAATCTTTAGCCAAATGTCTTCAAAATGACAAACGGACCTCCGAATTCACTTCCGATCGTGCTCCCAACTCCAGGATCACCATTCGGAGCTACTCCCAATCTCGTAATCCCAAACGGACATCAATAACACTGAAATTTACTTCAAACCAAACTTATGAAATTCTTTCCGAAATGACAACTTCCACAATGGGCACCTAAACACTCTCGGGTCATCCAAAACCCGATCCGGGCAGAAGCACAAGTCCGAATCCTCATACAAAACTGCGGGAACCGTCATATCCCGAGCTTGAGGTCATTTACTCAATAATCAAATCCTAGTTAATTCTTTCAACATTAAGCTTCCGAAATTGAGAATTCTCTTCCATAATCAACTCCGAACTTCCCGAAATTCAATTCCGACCACGCGTACAAGTCATACCACATGAAATGAAGCTGCTCATGGCTTTAGACTGCTGAACGGTGTGCTAGGGCTCAAAACGACCGGTCGGGTCATTATATTCTCTCCCACATAAACATGCGTTCATCCTCGAACGTGCTGAGAACTATACTAAAGTAGATTGAAATCACTGTTTAACACCCCATGCACCTTCCCGTGCTACCACAACTTATTTGAGCACATTAGCTCGATAAATTATGAAGATATTCCCTTTCATTCAAGCTAATAAGCCTTAGGGTCCAATTCCATCATATGAAATTCTATGTCAGGCCTGTTTCCAACATACCATTACCATATCAATCACAACACGCTGTACTCAAATATGACTGCATAACTTTTGTTGAATTCTCACTTTGCAACATTTAATCCACAGGACCACAATAACATCTTCTAAGCATAATAGTCAAAATTCCATGCATCGGACGCTCCCATTGCGCCTCATGACACACATAAGTCTTGCTCAAACTCTTACAATACTACCACGACGGATAAGATGTGCCGAAATTCATAACCAACTGCTGAATTAACAAGTCATTGGATCTATACTCCTGACAAGAATTATTGCCTCACCCTGAACCATCCAATGGTCTTAGCTCTTTGATATACTTCATATATAATCAAATTTCACTGATCCTAAATCCAATAATCTCATCTCACCCAGTGTGAACTGCTCCGGTTATAAGCCATCCTGGACATGATCAAAAGTCCCATACGAGTCTACAATGTGCCAAATAGGCTACCAATTAGAATGCGAGACAAAATAAAAATGAGCTCTGAAAAGGAAGTTCAATTACCCCGCCCGCGAATCATACATGCGATGCGGGAAACATACTGAACAGACATCCCACTCACGAATTACACATGCGAAGCGGGCTCACAGCTAACATGGGTATGGGGAACTGTACTGAACATCACACTATTGCGGCGTGCAACCCGATCAAATAACATACCCATGGCGCGTGCCACCCAATCCACCCGTGGAACTCATATAGGGAGATGCACATCAAGCTAAATCGCTCAGTATAACAAAATATCGAATATCGGTCATAAACACACTATGTGTATAATACCATTCCCTGGGGATACACATAACGCTATAATCCACAAACTCGGGCACAACTGAGGTGCGATAAAAGATCTGAATCTCAAGAGCCATTCTGCTTATATAACATCATCGCCACACGGAACATCAATACATATGAAATTTAGCAAGCTGTCTCACAACTCATACGGTGCAATACATCACTACCTGGAATAGCTGATGATAAAATAACACCTCAACTGCTCATCCATAGAGAGCACATTGCTGATCTGATCACATCTGGCCTTCTATAAAGTCCCTGATCACATTTAGAATCCATCCGCTAATCTTAAGCCGATTTCTGATTGCACCAACTAGGATTATAAACTTTCAGAGATCCATAATAACTCCCCTTTTTCTCATAGCACATATGACGAACCCGCATAACCAGAGCAAACCTCCACAGTCCATAACCCAAGAAACAGGGTGTCTTCCAGGCATAGATTCTCAAATTAATAATATTACGACAATCCTCATTCTTGGTTTAGATCTTTTAATCAATCGAGTGACTGCACGCCACACTTATAAAATCTTTCTGTTGGACATGCTTCCACAATCTTCCAAAGCACATTGCAGGTCCGCACACCTAAACCACCAACCGCACTAATGCTGAAAAGCGATCAAGAACCCTTAACCAGGATGCAAAATCTCATTAACAAAACATCAATCTCCGGTGACGCTGAAGACAATACAAATTTAATTTAAACATGAAAACTCCTTTCGTGCTCATCCGAGCTTATGACATCCTTGTCAATACGGAGCTGCAGCCTTGATCCTCACTTCAATTTTCCATGCCACTCACTACACCCAACATGCCAATATACGATAGAACACGATTTCCATCATAACTCCGAAACCGTTTATATTTTTAACACTTCATCATATATGAACTTTTCACTTAACTCACCTCAGAAGAACCATTGTCTCACACACGTAGATTCTCACAACCATAAAATATGCAAGCTAAGTAGTGGTCCAAGCCGCGCCCTTCTGGAATCTGCTTCCACATAACAAGCCATAACAGAAGAATGCTTCGGAACATCAATTACGGTGGCTGAGAAGCCTTACACTTAGCACCATAAACCACATGCATGTCTTGATCACGCTGAATGAGCTGATCATTGACCCCAATATGCCAATTCAACTATGGCTAATCAATCTACCTTCTTCCAACTTATCCTTGATTGCCTTAGAATAATACTAACTCCATTCAACACATAACATACTCGATCTACAGTTACCCCGAGTGACCTTGAATCACGAGACCGTGTTGTCTCACATCCCACGAACCATTTCATACCTCCCAATTTCTAGATCACAATCCAAAACATCATTGAACATTTTGTGCCTCTTCTCATAATCCCCCAAGCTTGATTCTCGGTCGTACCAATAGGCTCGAAATTGTTGGGCATCACACTTAATTTCTGAATTCCCCAAGACCATTACTGAGAGCCACCTTCTCTAACTTGGTCCCGAATATAATCCACTCCATTAATCTTACAACACACGAATACCCTCTCGATGAAGCACCCGGAAAAATTACTTCCTCTAAAACCTGCATCTATACAAGGCATAAAACCTGAATCCTTCGACAAGTCTGAACATGAGCCAATAAGGCCAACCATGGCGTGCTTTCAACAATTCATTTTTTCAATTACCGCTTATGGTCTTTTTCCGTTGCTGAGATAACTCATCAATATACAAATAACTAGAAACCTTGCAAGTTGTTAACCTTGCAACCCATTCATAGGCGGTGGGACTCTCCCACTTAGCTTGAAGCCATCATTACGCAACTCCGAAACTCACTAGAGTTCTCCATCTCTTCTTTGGCATATCCTTACGCAATCAACCATCTAAATCTTCAGAATCGTTTTGTAGAAATCCCCTTTTGAACTATGGATCATTGACCACTTTGGCTCGACCGATCTTCTTGCTGAACAACTAATAGAATTCTTTACGGAAGCTTCGCTAACTACTCGACCGCTAACCTGCTCATAGGGAATAACCCACCTGAAAAAATCACTTCTAGACACCTCCCAATGCTGCTGCACGGGATACATTATGACATTAATAACAAAATCCTGAGTCCAAGCTCACTCTCTAGCTGCACCAGTCGATTCACTCCCCGTGGACATCAATTAAATGTGTGAAATATCCTTCAAATTCAAATTAGTGTTCTATTCTTCTTCATTTCAACCAGCTTCTTTCCATCATACCAAATCTCCTGCCGCATAATGGCCTATTCTTCAATTTACATACGCAGGCCCCAATCTCAAATCTCATAAGTTCCCAAATTGTTACAAACTCTCCTTAAGGCACGTAATAATCCTACTACCAAGCCCATATGCAACATCCGCCACTCTTCCACATGACTTCTAGGAATCGTGGTCATCGTCTGACACCTTCCACACATCTTTCCTCATACTTTGCCAGTCAATTGTTGCTTTAAATAAAAACTACCTTCGTTCACTTGAACCCACAAGTCACCACTAACTTTAAACCCTCCCGAAGATATCTTTCTCGAGCCCTTTGTTAGGATTTATGCACGTCACTAGAGGGGGGGTGAATAGTGCGGCACGAGAATATTGATAAATATTGCGGAATTAAAATTGCAGGAATAAAATAAATTCGGTAATTAAAATAGTAAGGAAAGAACACACCGAATTTATCCTGGTTCACCACAACTTGGGGTTAGTCCAGTCCCCGAGAGACTCTCTCGAGATTCCACTAACTCCGTTAAGCTTACGGGTGCCTAACAAACCGTTACACTTGCTCGTAGATGTACACTCTACAAGACTTCAACTTGCTCGAGGATACCGCACCTCAAGACTTCACCTTGCTCGTGGATACCGCACCACAAGACTTCAACCACTAAGATTGAGGGTACTTAGCAAACCCGACAATCAATGAGAAGATATTGTCTTCTCAAACACCTTTCTCTTATACAACAAGAACTCTCTCAAAAGAGTAGATAAAGAGATACAATATTAGCTCTATGAACAACTCAAAGTTGTCTCTCAAATGGCTCAACAAAAGCTCTAAAATGATGCTCAAATAATATCAATATGTAGATGAATAATGGGAGGTGTTGTGTTTTTCAAATCAGATCAAAAGACCTCTTTTTATAGGTGAAAAATGGTGTATGTCCGTTGCTTAATTGACAATCAATTATGCTGATTTTGTGCCAAGATAATCGATTATTTGGTTGATATAATCGATTATGTCTCTAACGTTCCGAAAATCAGAATGCTGATTTTCTGCCAAATAATCGATTATTTGCTGAGCATAATTGATTATGTGGAGGCAGTGTTAAAAACGCTGGCAACGGATACAAGATAATTGATTATTTAAAGGTTATAATCGATTATATACCATTGATATACATTTGATATACACTGTGTATACTAGAGTATACCAGAATTGAAAACTTACTTCAAAAACCATTTTGGTTAAAATAAAAACGTTTAAATCATTTTTTGAAGTATTTGAAATAAACACTGGCAACGGATACAAGATAATCGATTATTTAAAGGTTATAATCGATTATATACCATTGATATACACTTGATATACACTGTGTATATCAGAGTATACCAGAATTGAAAACTTACTTCAAAAACCATTTTGGTTAAAATAAAAACATTAAAATCATTTTGTTTGAAGTATTTGAAATATGTTTATGATATATATGATTTGATAAAATAATTTAATGCGTATTTATGATGACCTAATGTTGAGCCAAAAGATAAGATAACTTAAACGTTGTTCTTACATTGGTTCTACCTAATGACCTACGCCTTGGGTCTTCGGTCTTGAATTCTTTTGCTCGATTTGGCTTGTCTATGCAATCCCGTCATCAATATGCTTCTTGGCATCCAATCTTGATTTGTTTGGTTCATCATAATTGATTCGTCAACCATCTCGATTGTTTGCTAATGCATCTTTGTCGTTTGTCATTCAATATCGTTGTTTGACAATCGACTTCATTGTTTGTCATTCATCAAAACCTATACCTGGAAATCATGCTAATACAACCAAAGCACACATATCAAATATATCAATGATTTTCAAACGAGGTTAAACGAGGTCTTACACCCTTAACACTAGGGGCAACGATTCCATACTAAGCCAACACATCCCACGATCTTCGACCATCGCTTCTTTATTTATGACCTACAATATCCGTCCCCAATGGCGAACTTGAAGAAAAATAGAACACTGGCTCTTAACACTCTCAATTGAGGACGACGATTCTATGCTGCCGATGAAGACTCCAACACACTTGAAAACACCAAGTCTCATCACCTCATCATCTCAATCCTGGACATTGTCATCCTGATTGTCTTTCCCCAACCGGGAATAAAATGTCAAATCTCTAGATCATGAATTGAGTAAACCTCATGAACTGATCTAAAATAATGGAATACCCTTCCATAAGGGGACTATAATAGTCCAATCGACTATACCTGGAGAATCATCCCGCACCACATTTGTAGTACCATTTCAATTCCTCTAATCTCGATTTCTAACAAGCGCTCGCATTGCGTAAGATTGAGTAGGAAGGAATCAAAGGAATAAGCCTCAAAGAAATCTAACCACATGATAAGGGAATCAAAAAGGGAAGTACTCCTAACAGCCCTGTAGCCTCCTGAGCATAAGTACAGACATCTCCGTACCGATCCGAGAGACTCTATTAGACTTGCTCATGACTCGTGAGACCAACGGGAACCTAATGATCTGATACCATGTTGTCACGACCCAAAATTCACTAAAGTTCGTGGTAGCGCCGGAAACCGTTGTCGGGAAAGCCAACTGAAATACTAAATCAGGTTCTTGTTTTAATAATTTAGAAAATGCTTCCTTTATGCAAGTTTTAAAATAGCACATCAGTATATTTTTCTAAATAAATGATGAAATGTTTAACACTTGCAAAATTTCTGAATTTAAACAGAATACATCCCCAAAACTCGGTGTCACAAGTGCATGAGCAATTTTCTAAGATAAGCCAAATAAGTACAATAAATGTCTGAAATACAATTGGGCAAAATGTAAATAAAATATTGAAAGAGACTATGCTAGCTGCGGAATCGTCTCGAGGAATTACAGCTCACCTAATCTCTTTATCAACCATGCTGCCATCCCACTAAGCCACTAGCCACACAATAAACCTGTGCAACAAAAATGCACATCAAGTGTAGTATGAGTACGAAAACAACGTGTACTCAGCAAGTATCCCATCTAATCTTGAAGAAGTAGAGACGAGAGATCAACTTTAACACTTGCTAGAGGTCAATTAATAATATATTAAAATGTGAGGAAATTATAGATTTATATAGAAGGTTCTAACTCACATATTTGTAAAACAGGTAAACACATTTAACAATTAACAAAGGATTTTCAAGATTTCTTTTCATTTATCTTTAGCAGTTTATATCTTTCCAAAAAAGCAATATCAACATCAAGATTTCAATTAAGCGGCATGAACATGCGCATATCATGCCAAGGTCGACGGCCCACTCCAACATAAATGTAAATTGTTCCCTACCGAGGGTCGAACGGCTCGAACCATAGATGTATCTATTACCCTCCTCGCGAATTATACGTGTGATGCAGGAAAATTTAAATAAACAATTAGCCTGCGAATCATACATGCAACGCAGGCACACATAAAATAAGCGATCACTCTGCTCGCGAATCATACATGTGACGCATGTACACCTAAAATACATGCTCAATTAGCAAATTAAGAAATTATCGGGGAATAATTATTGAAAAAAGTTATCTTTTTACAATTTAGGAAAATGAAGTTTAAATCCTTTTAGAAATTCATTCGGTAATTCACTTTGATCTAAGAAAGTCAAATGTCCATAGGTTTACAGATATTCCAAGTATAGCATGTTTTTCGGTCCTAGACTACCCGAACAATAGCATAATAGTAGCGATGCACGGACACTCGTCACCTTGTGGGTATGTATCCCCCACAAATTGGAGCACATAACCAATTAACTCACCTAAGGGGATAATTCCCTCTAACGAGGTTAGAAAGGAGACTCATCTCGCTCCGAAGACCTATAACCGGCATTCTACATTCTTCCGAAGACTTGAACCAATGGACAATGCTCCAAAGCTAGCCAATGGTTATACAAATCCATTAATATATGCTAAGGTACTCATTATAATCCAATTTATAACAATTCCTAACCCTGATCGGAAAGTTGAAAAAAATGGCCTCAGGCCCACATACCCGGTATCCGAAATTTTTCGAAGATAAACTTTATCCATGACCTTAGGAACTCAAATATATAATTTTCACTAAATTCCATACTCAAATTCATGGCCAAATTCAAGAAATGATAATTTCTAGTTTTTCCACCAAAACCTCAATTTTCTAAAATTTTCCAAGTCTAAATCCATGGATAAACCTTGTAGTTAACTCAAAGCTACCATAAATTACTTACCTCATGATGACTGACGAAAATGTCCCTCATACTAGAAGAAAAATGGGGTTGAAATGAACTTAACCCCAAACATTTAAAGACCTGACTGCCCCAGCTGCTTCCACTTCTACGGAATTATTTGCGCTTCCGGGTCCCGCCTTTGCGGACAAAATGCCGCTTCTGCGAACAACGGGGTGCAACCCAATTTTTACTTTTGCGGATGGCCCACCACTTCTGTAGTTCCTCTTTTGCGGATCTAGGGCCGCTTCTACGGTCCCTAATCCGCAGAAGCAGAAATACCAGAAGCAACAGCCCCAGCCCTTCTTCAAACTCCGGATTCGATAACCACCTGAAATTCAGCCGAGGCCCCCGGGAGCTCAACCAGACCTACCAACCAATCCCAAAACACATTACATACTTTCTTGAGCCCTCAAATCATATCAAACAACGCTAAAACCATGAATTACACTCCGATTCAAGCTTTATGAACTTTCAAACTTCTACTTCCGATGTTTAAACCTATCAAATCACGTCCAATTGACCTCAAATTTTGTATACAAGTCATATTTGACATTACGAACCTAGTCTAGATTTCGAAATTAAATTTCGACCCCGATATCAAAAAATCCACTTCCGATCAAACTTCTCAAAATCCTTCAAATTTCTATCTTTAGCCAAATGTCTTCAAAATGACCTACGGACCTCCAAATTCACTTTCGATCGAGCTACTAACTCCATAATCACCATACAGAGCTACTCCCAGTCTCAAAATCCCATAAGGACATTGAAAACATAGAAATGCACTTCAAACCAAACTTATGAAATTCCTTCAAAACTGCCAACTTCCACAGTTGGCGCCAAAATGCTTCCGGGTCATCCAAACCCGATCCGGGCATATGCCCAAGTCCTAAATCATCATACGAACCTACTGGAACCTTCAGATCCCAATTCTGAGGTCGTTTACTCAAAAATCCAATCCTAGTTAATTCTTTCAACTTGAAGCTTCCGAAATTGAGAATTCTTTTCCCAAATCAACTCCGAACTTCCTGAAATTCAATTCCGACTATGCGTACAAGTCGTAACACCTGAAATGAAGCTGCTCATGGCCTTAGACTGCGAACCACGTGCTAGGGCTCAAAACGATCGGTCAGGTCACTACGCTACTGGTATGTATGTGTATATGTGTGTGTGTGTGTGTGTGTGTGTATATATATATATATATATATATATATATATATATAGGGAGTAAGATAGAATGAAATATCACAGTGTAATAAAAGATTAAAATTTAACAAGGAGAAAATCACATAAACATAATAGTACAGTATACAGGTATTACAACAGGGGATCGCTCGAGATACCATCCCCAAAACTAAATGCGCAGGGGGGTTCTCCCGAGATACCGTCCCTTAGACCCAAAGTAAATTTACTGGGGGAATCTTCCAGAATATCATTTCGTAGTCCCAAAATAAATATGCAGAGATCAACCAAAATACCGTTCCACACTCCCGAAGTAAATATACAACTCAAACAATGGAAATAACATCTACAACACTAAATCCTGCAATTAGACAAAGTGCAAGTCAAAGAAAGGTAGGAAATCCACGCTACACACAGTTAAGATAAATATCTAAGACATGAGACGTATTATTCTATACTAAACAGGATAATATCACATGCTAGTATAACCCAATTATAATGAAATAAGTTATTACTTAGTGAAAATGGAGTTTTACAACAACTAGCCCGTGTACGCACTCGTCACTTCACGTACACGGTGCTCACATATCATCATAGTACCAAATCCCAAGAGGAGTTTTTCCACACAAGGTTAGGCAATCCACTTACCTCGAGCCAAGCTCAATCAATCAATAACAATACCTTTTCCACGAATATCCGATTATGTGGCCCAAATCTAGCCAAAAGCAATTACATATGCTAAATTCAACTATAATAGACAAATCTATTAATGAAATCAAGAATTTAATAAGAAATTAAAAAATCGATCTAAAAAGCCTCCCCATGTCCACATCTAGAATCGGGTAAAAATCACAAAATAGGATCATCCACTCACTCACGAGTTCACTAGTACAAAAATTATCAAAATTAAATCAAAACCCAATATCTTCGTTAAAGAACTTGTACAATTTTTTCCCCAATCTCAACCACAATCCTTAATAAAATGATGAAATTAATCATAGATTAGTGGAACATAACCATAAAGGATTTAAGAATCATTACCCAAAAGCTTTCTCTGAAAATTCCTCAAATAATTGTCCAATCCGAGCTCCGAAAGTCCCAGAATTGAAAATTTGGATAAACCCTCGAATTTGGTCCATTTTTGCCCCGCAATTTTGCATCTACAAGCCTCGTATCGTTGCGATGCGACACATATAGAAATTCCATCACAGGTGCGGACTTAACTTAAGTCCCTAGGGTCCGTGCGATAAGTTGGTCGTACATACGTAGGCGCACCTTCAGATAGTTCTCTGCTTCTGCGGTCTTCCACCCGATTGTGGTTCCTCTAGAACATCTGCGGGCATCGCACATGAAAAATCCACCTCGTACCTGTGACCCCTGACCAACATTCCCAACCCGCTTCTGCACCTGGCCTTTACGCACGTGCGATCCCCCAACCGCAGGTGTGAAAATACTATCAATAAGAAATCTTCAGCACTTGCATAAGTCCAAATTTAAATCCGTTGAGCATCCCAACCACACACGAGGCCTTTGAGACCTCAACCAAATATACCACTAACTCCTAACTCAAATTACATCAAACAATGCAAAAAACACGAATCACCCTCCAATCACAACTAATTGAACTTGAAACTTCAAAACTCTACAACCGATGTCGAAACCTATCAAACCACATCCCACTGACCTAAAATTTTGCACACAAGTCATATTCAACATTACAAACTTACTCTACCTTCTGGAGTGTATCCGGCTTCGATATCAAAACGGCCTCTACCGGTCAAAATTTAAACCTAAATCAACTACAAACTTCCACAACACAATCTGAACAGGCCCCTAAGACGAAAATCACCCAACGAAGATAACGAAACTGAGAAAATTCTATTCCTGAGTCGTCTTCACACAGTTCTGACTATGATCAATATTTTAAGGCTTAAGCTTCAGTTTTGGGATTAAAAGTTCTAAGACACTCCGAAACCAAACAAATTAAACATCCCAAAAGTCACATATGCAGAAACAGATATTAGAAAAAACATAAAATAGGGGATCTGGGCTATTACACTCAAAATGAAACGCTAGGGGAGACAACCAGTCCATACTCAGGGTATGATCAAAATCTACCGTGCCATGCAATAATAAATCGCCTCTGGTATCAAAACCACTAATATAAACAAAACACGACCGATACATATGGTCAACAGCAATAGAGTCTTCCACTATTGTAGGAACATAAATAGGAGAACTCAAAAAATCATGAGATAAGCCCAAATGCGGGGCAAAATAAGATGACACATAGGAAAGATTGAAGCCTGGATCAAATAGAATCGATGAATCTCTATGACAGACCGGAACAATATTTGTAATGACAGAATCAGAATCAATTTCCTCTATAAGAGCAGGAAGGGCATAGTATCTGGCATGGCCTCCCCCTTTAGGGTGACCTCTACCTCCTCGACCTCCACCTCGAGTTGGATGGGCAGGTGGAGTGGTAGCGAGTGTAGTAATAATAGTATCATGATCCAAAACCTAGCATGTCATGATGAGCCTATCGTGGTACTTGGCAAGCCAACATTTCTGAAACACTTTTCAATATTTAACAGAAATGACTTCAAACATTTGAAATAAGTAGAGTCTTTAATAAAAATAAGGTAATCCCAAAGTTTAAGTGAGGAAAAACAGCTTGACATCGGGATGTCATTATGTTATGAGCATCTAAACAACCAGCCTAGAAACAGTGTCTACAAGAGTCTGTGTCAAAATACCAATACAGGAAAGAAGTGATAACAAGGAAGGATATACAAGGACAGCGAACGTCGGCAACTACCTCGTGAATCTTCGATACTCAACCACACATGAGATCAATGTCCGTAGTGTCAGGAAAGACCTGGATCTACACATAAAGTGCAGGGTATAGCATGAGAACAACCAACTCAGTAAGTAACAATAATTAATTAAGGAACTGGAGGTAGTAACTAGATACACAGTTATTGTTCATTTTAAGTAATTTCAGTACGAAGTAGACGTGCTTTCAGATCTGGCAATTTAAGTCAAATCAGTTTTATACAGTTTAAAGTTCAAGTGCAACCCAATCCATATATATACACATATATCTCACAGCTTGGCAGTCAGGCCCTGTCTCAGTAACCAACCTCTCTAGTCCCTCGAGCTCTTAGGAACCATATAAATCAGCCCAAACAAAGATAATAACATGTATCAACAAGGAACAAGAAGAGATGGAGGTATAATGCACAAGAAAAATCATGACTAAGTACAAGACAGAAAATAGTATTAAATTCAACAAGTACACGACCTCTGTGGTCTCCAACTACAACATCATATAGCCTACGCAAAATTTCAAACATGGATTTTAGTCCAATTTCTATAACAGTAAGAGAAACATATATCTAATAACAAGTTATTCCATTTTACAGTTTGACGGGACCAACTCTGTCACAATTTTCAAGGTGTACGCCTACACATCCGTTACCTAGCATGTGTATCACCTCCAAAATAATCACATAGCACTACATCCGAGGTTTCAGACCCTCAGAACTAGAATTAAAATTGTTACTTACAACAGTCCTGGAAAAACGCTAATCCAAAATATCTTTGCCTCGTGAGTCGGCCTATGAATGTCTCGAATCTAGCCATAAATAGAAAAATACAATCAATATAGGCTAAAGGGATCGATTTCACAAACCCGGCCCCCGGGCCCACATCTCAAAATCAGAAAAAAGTCACAAAAACTGGAAGATCATTCCCTCATGAGTCAAACCATAACAAATTTACTCAAATCCAATAAAAAAATCCCATTCAAAACCTCAAAAATCAAACTCAAGAACACTTCCTCTTCTTCCCGAATTTTTACCCCAAATAATAAATTGTATCATTAAGTTAAAGAAATCATCGTGAGATTTAGCCAAAAATAAGTAAGAATCACTTAGTAAACTCCACGAAAATCCCTTCAAGAATCCCCCAAATATGCGGTTCTAGCTCAAAATATGAAGACGTGTTCAAACCCTTGTTTTTGAAATAAAATGCTATTGCCCATGTTTTCTTCTTCGCGAACGCGTCCGTCCTCTCACGTTCACATAGAACAAAAATACTACCTCCCAGTTTAACTTTTCATGAATGCAACCAATGCTTCATGAACGTGAATCCTTACAGATCTCCTCATCATGAGCGTGACCCATGCCTCGCGAACGCGTAGACCAATGACCTGGGGTTTTCAACTGCCTCCATATCTCTTCATGAATGCGACCCCTCTTTCACATTTGCGATGCACATTCAAACCAAACCTTCACATTCACGTCCTCTTCTTCGCGAGTACGAAGAACAATTGGGACCATCCTCTCCCATTTGTGAAAGAGGAAACTAGATGAAAAATTACCAGTAGCTATCATCCATCAACCAAGGTCCAAAAATGCTCTGTTAACCACCTCATGCACTGATAACTAGGGATTCTAGCGTATTTTATGCTCCTTTTTGCTAAGGTTTTGGCTTAACAGTATGTACAAGTATTTCTGAAAGCTAACTTGGTGTGCTTGTTTGCAGCGTTTGGTCAAAAAGAGACAATGAACTCATAACTAGCTGAAAAAGGAGTGAAACTTGCACAATTTGAAAGTTGAAATCAAAGGGCGCTAATGGCGATAAATAGCATCGGGCACAGAGGGCACACCGCTGAGGCGGTCTTGATGTCGCTCTCAGCGGATTAAGGAATCAGAGAAGTGTGCTTGAAGCATAACAAGTTACCGCTGCCCACGGGGAAATTGCGCGGCAGTGGTGTCATCTATCACGATCGCGGTACGATTCTCGCCCTCAGCAAAACTGAGATTTAGAGGACAAAGTTTGGAGCTAAAAATTTAATACCTCAGTCCGCGCACATATTTTGTGACCACGGTTGGAGGAGCACTGAGGCGGTCGATTTTCTAGTCTCAGCGGACTCAGAGTTCAGACCAAAATCGGAAGAGAAGAACCGTAGTTCGAGCTTGCTTTTGCACGATCGCGGTAGTCCAACTAGTGAGGCAACCTATTTTCCGTTGTCGGCAGAATCTCTGTTGGGGAAATTTTGTACGAAATTATTAGTTGTGTACAAATAGGTCTTTTTCAAATTTGTAGGCCATCCGTTGTTTGGTAGAGCATGTGAACAACCATTTTTAGCCTTTTTGAGTAATTTTAGAACATCTTTAGCAACTAATCATAGATCTTAATCTTGTAATTACTTTTTATGGCTTATATTTTATCTCCAGCTTTGATTTCGTCTTTGATTATGAGTAGCTAAACCCATTAACTAGGGTTGTGAGCCAACTCTAGTGTGGGTATTTAATGGGTCTTTAATTTTAGGGCTTTATGGTTAATGATGTTTAGCTTGGTTTATGCTTTAATTGTCAAATTGGTATTGCAAACACTAATTTGTTCCTTTTTGACTTAGGCTCTTCCTGAGAAAGAGAGACTAAGTCTAGAAAATTCAGGCTAACAAGGAACTTGGGAGCATTGAAGAGATTTATAGCCCCAATTAAAGGGTTAAATCTAGAGATAGTAATACCCGACTTGAGTAAATTTTTCATGTATTGTTTAAAAAAACCCAATTGTGCTTGAGAAAGCAAATTAGGATAAAGTCACTCAAACTACCGAGAGGTATAAAGTGAGTAACTAAGTGCAATAGTTATATCATGATGCCAATCACAATAAGTTTGTCCTATGTTTTAGACCCCGTTAGATACGCACCTGGGTGTAAGTCACTTCCCTAGTGCCTTTTTACCAATTTAGAAAACCTTACGAAAATATCATACATAGCTTATTTTCATTCTTCATTAGTGATTAAAAGTAGAACAGTAACCAAAACAAAGCATGTTTGGAAGTGCAATTAAGAACATCGCACATAACTAGATTCGATAGAAACCCAATTCCAACCCAATATTTGCTCTCTATGGATTAGATCCCGACCTTTCAGGTAAAATTTTCACCGACTAATATTGCCATTATATAGTGGTATAGGGATGGGCACAATCAGTTTTTGGTGCCGTTGCTGGGGTGCTAAATAGTTTGTGTTATCTATCTAACTAGTTTTGTGTCTTGTTTTTCATTCCTTTTGTTTTATTAACTTCTGTGAGTCAATTGATTTAGGTACAACATGGCAAATGAGGATCCTATTTTAAATGTTCTCCTAGGGGAGGAGGTACATGATAGTGGCAAAGATGAGGTGCCTCTAATACCTCAAGGACAAAGAAGAGGCCGCCAAGCTAATGAAAATATTCTAGACCCTCCCCCGCATCCTCCAAGAGTCTCTCCTCGGGTGCTTCCAAATGAAGGATACGAAAGTGCAGTTTTCCCACTCCGAATATGGGGGCCAATTTCCAAATTACAAATGTGATGTTGACTTTATTGGAGCAGCGAGGGTACTTTACAGGCGCTCCCCATCAGAATGCATATAAACATCGTAATAGCTTTGATACCTGGTGGGGAGGTAAACAGACCAATGTGTCAGAGGATAAATTGATATTGAGATTGTTCCCTTTTCACTTAGAGGTAAAGCTTTGGACTACCTCTAAGGGCTTCCCAACCATTGTATCACTACGTGGGATGAGTGAGCGGACAAGTTTATGGCTAAGTTTTTTATGTCGGGGTCGACATTAAGAGATGAGATCTTGGCCTTCTAACACGAATCTAATGAAGCACTTCATGAGATCTAGGAAAGGTATCGGACAACAGGGAAAGAATGTTCGAACAGTTACATGACCTATGCAATGATGTAGTAGACATTCTACCGTTGTATTAACACGACCAATCAGTGTGTAGTGAACCAGCTGACAGGGGGAAATATTATGAACACACCTTATGCTAAGGTGTGTGAGATATTAGATGAGGTGGAAGATACTTCCTCAGCTTGGCAAAGTCTATCTAATGTGCCACAGGGTGATCCCACTATCACTCACCTGCACAAAGAGCTCCATGACCATGGCCAGGCAATAGCAGAGTTAACTACAACAATGAACAAGTTGAAAATAGCTTAATTGCATCAAATTCAAGCGCCGAGACAAGTAAATGCTATGGAAGGTGTCAACATGTTGGTCAACAAGAGGCGACAAAGAGGTCAACAATGTCAAGGTAGTCCGGATCGATATGAGCAGGGTAATGGTGGTTTCAACCAAGATGATGGGTATAATGAGCAAAGTGAAGAAGTTCAGTACGTGAAAAATGACCAAGGGCAAAGGGGTAATTATTCTAGTCAACAACAACAATGGAGATCCCAAGGAAACTGGGGCAATCAAAACCAACTGGGAAATAGCAGCTGGGGGAAAAACAATCAGAATTGTGGCAATCAGTAAACCAGGGAAACTGGAGTGGTAAGAACGGAAATTGGGGGGGAAACAACAACCAAGGTGGTTGGAATAATGAAAATAAAGGAAACGGGGGCAAGGCTTTCAAATACCTCCGATGTATCAACAACAAAACAACCCGCCTCCATTTTCGTCCCAAGGTCCTAGCTCATCAAACAATGAGATGGGAAGTATCGAGATGATGTTTGAAAAAATGATGAAAAATAATGCCGACTCGAAGTCCCAGTTGATATCCTACAATACTTCAATCTGAAATTTTGAGGTTCAACTTGGCCAGATTTCACAATCTTTGAATACTCGCCCTGAAAGGGCTCTACCTAGTGATGCGGTAGTAACCCAAATGGTGGGAACAATACCAGACATGCAATGGCGGTGATCACAAGAAGCGGTAGAGGTGGTGAAGTGAATACCTCCAAGCAAAAAGAAGTTATGAGTGATGCGGTTGAATTGCAAGATGATGATATTCCTATAGGTGATGAGCAAGTGAGTCAAGAGAATTTGAATGCCGAAGTGAGAATTGATATTCATGATAATGAGGTGGAGACTCAAGATAACCTGAACCCATCTAGGGAACACGTAATAGACATACCAAAAATGGTAGTGCCCAAATCTAAGGCTCTCTTGCCAAGGCCTCCTCTACCTTACCCTCAAAGACTTGCAAAGTAGAAGAATAAAAATCATTTAATAAGTTTATTGAGATGCTGAAAAGCTTGTCGATCAATGTTCCTTTGGTGGAAGCTATTGAGCAAATGCCAGGTTACGCTAAATTTATGAAAGACTTGGTGACTAAAAAGAGATCTATGGATTGTCACACCATCAAAATAACTCATCAAGTAAGTGCAGTTGTGCACTCGATGACTCTAAAGCTCGAAGATCCAGACGCTTTCACCATTTCATGTATCATTGGGAGTTTGGATTTTGAAAAGGAATTGTATGATTTGGGAGCAAGTGTCAATTTAATGCCTTACTCCGTGTTCAAATCTTTGGGTATTGGTCAACCGAGAGCAATGTCAATAAGATTGCAAATAGTGGATAGAATAATGAAGAGGCCGCTCGATATTATTGATGATGTTCTTGTCCGGGTGGAAAAGTTTATTTTATCAGCTGACTTTGTGATTCTGGACTGCAAATCCAACTATAAGGTGCCAATAATACTGGGAAGATCTTTCCTTGCAACAGGTAAGACATTCTTTGATGTGGAAGCAGGGGAGCTCGCCTTACAGATGGGTGACAAAAAAGTTGTCTTTGATGTGAACAAATAGTCGAATAGTATTGAAGTTTGCTCTTTTGCAATTCTTTTCACGGAGGTGATAGGTGATTATACCTATGCCATTATCAATGTGGAGGATCCTTTAGAAGAGGTATTGTTGAACCTTGATGTAAATAACGATGAAGGTCGGGTGAAGCGTGTCAATGCTTTGCATGGAATGGGTTCTTATTCCTATGAGGCATGTAAGCTTTCTTTGGATCTTGAGAACAGAAAGACTCCATCAACCAATCCCACAATTGAGGAACCTCCCATTTTAGAGTTGAAGCCTTTGCCTTCACACCTCAGGTATGAATTCTTGGGCCCTAATTCAACTTTACCTGTTGTTCTTTAATCTTCTCTTACTAATGTGCATGTAGATGAAACACTGGAGTTGCTCCAAAGAAGGAAGAAGGCTATTGGATGGACGTTAGCTGACATTCGGCGAATAATCCCCAGCTTTTGCATGCACAAGATTATACTTGAAGATGATTAGTCTATGCAAGAGGTTGTTTAAAAGGAGGTGATCAAGTGGTTAGACAAAGGGATTGTGTACCCCATCTCATGCAGTTCATGGACTTTGCATGTTCAAGTGTATCAAAGAATGGTAGCATAACTGTGGTTATCAATGAGCAAAATGATCAGATTCCCACTAGGACTTTCACCGGATGGAGGGTGTGCATGGACTACCGCAAGCTGAATAAAGTGACCCGCAAAGTTCATTTTCCATTGCCCTTCCTTGACCAAATGGTAGATAGACTTGTCGTGCACGCCTTCTACTGCTTTCTGGATGGGTACTCAGGTTACAACCAGATATTATTTGCTCCAGAAGATCAAGAGAAAACCACATTCACATGTTCGTATGGCACCTTAGCATTTTCTAGGATGCCATTTGGTTTCTGTAATGCACCGGCTACCTTTTAGTGGTGCATGGTGGCTATATTTACCAACATGGTCAAGGAATTTTTGGAAATGTTCATGGATGACTTCAGTGTTGTGGGTGACTCCTTTGATGAGTGTTTAAAGAATCCTGACAAAGTGCTAGCCCTGTGTGACAGACAACCCTTATGCTTAACTGGGAAAATGCCACTCTATGGTCGAGGAGGGTATTTTCCTCGGCCATATGATCTCAAACAATGGAATAGAGGTGTACAAGGAAAAAATTGAAGTGATCTCAAAGCTTCCTCCTCCTCCTACTTCAGTGAAGAGGTTAGGAGTTTTCTTGGGCATGCGGGGTTCTACTGAAGATTCATCAAAATATTTTCTAAGGTAGTGAATCCTTTGTGCAAATTATTGGAAAAGGATGCAAAGTTTGTGCTTATTGGTGAATGCATGAAGGCTTTTGAACTTCTCAACTACAAACTGACAACCACTCCCACTATTACCGCACCAAATTGAAGCTTACCTTTTGAGCTCATGTGTGATGCTACGGTAGGAGCGGTCTTGGGTCAAAGAGTAAACAAGTTGTTCAACCGGTGTATTATGCAAGAAAAATAATGAATGATGATCATGTCAATTACATGGTGATGGAAAAAGAGTTGTTAGCAACTGTGTTCGTGATGGAGATAGTTTAGGCCTTATGTCATGGGTGCCAAGGTGATAGTTTAGAGTGACCATGCAACACTCCGCTATTTGATGACAACAAAGGATTCTAAGGCTCGGTTAATGAGATGAGTTCTATTGCTTCATGAGTTTAACTTTGAGGTTTTTGATCGAAAAGGGGGTAAAACCAAGTGGCGTACCACTTTTCTCGCTTCGAGGAGGAGGGGAGGCCACGTGATGGCCTCGAAATTAATGATTCATTCCTTGATGAGTAACTCCTCTCCATATCTGTGAATACCATGCCTTAGTTTACGAATGTTGCCAACTTTCTTGTGACCGGTACTGTTCCGCGTGAGCAGTTTTCTAACTAAAAGAATAAGCTTAAACAGGATAGCTTACTGCTGGGATGAGCCTTATTTGTTAAAAATTTGTAATGATGTTGTGATTTGGAGATGTGATCTTGAAGAGGAGCAAATGAGTATTCTAGATGCCTGTCATGGCGGGGCAAGGACATCTTCAACAATGCTTAGATGTGGTTTTATTGCCCTACATTGTACAAGGATGCATGTGAGCTTGTGAAGAGATGTGATGAGTGTTAGAGATCATGTGGAATTTAAAAGAAGGATGAAATGCCTCTCACCACTATTCTTGAGGTTGACATATTTGGCGTGTGGAGCATTGACTTCACGGGGCCTTTTGTGAGTTCAAGTGGAAACACGTACATTCTGTTGGTTGTTTATTATGTTTCCAATTGGGTTGAGGCTATGGATTTACCCAAACACGAGGCCTGGAGTGTGGTGGATTTTCTCAAGAAGAATATCTTTACTCGGCTTGGCACTCCTAAAGCAATCTTCAGTGATAGGGGTTCTCATTTCTGCAATAAGGCATTTGACACTTTGCTTGCAAAGTGTGGTGTCAATCACAAGGTTTCAACCCCATACCATCCTTAGGCTAGTGGGAAAGTTGAGGTCTTCAACAGGGAGATTAAGATCATATTTTCAAACACTGTCAATGCAAATAGTACTGAGTGGTCAAAGAAACTCGATGATGCTTTGTGGGCTTACAAGACTGCTTACAATACTCTGGTTGGTATGTCTCCGTACCGGTTGGTATTTGTGAAATATTGACATCTATAGGTCGAGTTAGAGCACAAGTCCATGTGGGCTTTGAGAAAGTGAAATCTTGAATGGGATATAGCAGCAAATCTCCGTGTAGAGCAACTCAATGAGCTTGATGAGTTCCGGGTTCTTGCCTATGCCAGCTTATCCTTGTATAAGGATAAGATGAAGTATTTACATGAAAATTACGACCATAGCAAGGAATTCAAGGAAAGTGACTTGGTTTTCTTATTCAACTCTCGGTTACAATTGTTTTTGGGAAAGCTCAAGTCAAAATGGAGTGGACCTTTTGAGGTGGGGATTGTAACTCCATTTGGTGCTCTTGATTGGAAACATAAAAATTGTAAATTCTTCAAAGTTAATGAGCATAGAGTGAAGCACTATCTTGGCAATTTCGATGACAGTCATGTGGTGTCAATGATCCATTTCAAATGATTGATAACCTACGTTGTGCCACAAAACTAAATCAGGCGCTTCTTGGGAGGTAACTATGTGTTTTTCTTCTTTTCTATTTTCTTCTTGGTGTAGGCTTTGTTTTGAACTAACTAGTTGTGAGATGTGTGTAGGAATGTTTGATGTAGTGCAGGACTAAGCTGGACAAATTTTGCAGCAGTTTGAAGTTGGACTGCTGACAAGGCTACATTTTCTGCTGTCAGCAGTTGCCATTTCGCGGAGGCATAATTTGGTAGCGGATGGGGGCTTGAAAATTTTAAAATGCGACTTCTCTAAAGTTTTATCAGAGTTCGTGGTGCATTTTGTGCGGTCAGCGCTACCTTTCAGTAGCCCCATGCCAATTTTCACTCTTAGCGGCAGTCTCAATAAAGTAGCCCTTTTGTTCATCAAAAGCGCGGACCACAATGATTTTATGCGGCCACGCTAGGTAAGTGTTGTGGATCCAAAGGTGCCTTCTATAAATTGGAGGTCATGAAACCATTAACCCTTTTCGATCTCTTCACTCTCAAAGCTAATATTTTGTTGTTCATCTAAGCCCTAATCTGTACAAACAAAACATCTAAAGTGTATTTTCATCATTCATTATACAATTGGTAATTTCTCTCCTTCATTAGTCTTTAATTTGTACTTGTTTTTTTATTTTATTTGCTAGTCTTTACTTCTTCTTTTTCTTTTCTTTTAATATTGACCTAGGGTTCATTAGTGTTAATTATATTAGGCTTAAATACTTATGTTTGATTAATTAATACCTAGTTGGGGCTAAGAGCATAGATGATATCCTCTAATGACAAGAATAATAGAAACCCTAGGAATTTCTCAGCTAGTTTTGGAATTCCACGATGGTAGTAGTATTTTTACGGTGGCAAACACTGCTGACAGCATTCAGCTTTACGCGACCGCGCCTAAATTGTCGCGGTTAGTGATATTCATGTTCTGAGATGTAATCAATACGGGTTCGCGGCCGCAGTTGTTTTTTGACGGACAAGTTGCGACATCCATTGTCGCGCCCAATTTCCTACGGTCAGAGGCACTATAGAATGAGAGGTTGGGTAATCCGATCACCATGCCTTCGCTGCCGCACCCCTTTTCCCGCTCTCAGCAGCACTCATTCCGTGGCTTCACCTTTTTGTCTGCTTTTCTACACCACTATCAATTGTTCAATTGCTTGCACCAATTATCATTTCCAATTGGTCTTGAGAAAGTCAATTCGGGAAAAATCTTTCGACCTTCCGAGAGGTATAGAGTGAGTAGAATTGTGCAATGGTTATATCATACTCCCCAAAGAAGACAATCTAGCCTTGGACTCCGTCAATTGTCCACCTAGGAGATAGTCACTTTCCTAGTGCCTTTTATCTATTTGAACAACTTACAATAGTTTAATCTTAGTTTTACTTAGTTTAATTTAGCATCCTATTAGTATATAATTAGAAGTAAAAAGCAAAACCAACAATGTATAAGTGACATTAGGAACAAGTACGCAACTCCAAATTAGATAAAAACTCAACTCCAATATCTAGCTCCCTGTGGAAATCGATCCCGACCTTCTCGGGTAAAAGTTGCTTCGACCTCTCTTGCTACTTTGTAGTAGTACAGGGTTGGCCTCGATCATTTTTTGGCGTTGATTCTTGGTAGCTAATGTTTTTGGCTATCTATCTAAATAGCTTTGTGTCTTGTTCTTCTTTCCTTGTGTGTAACTATTTTGTGTGAGTCACAACTTCAGGTACAAATGGCATGAAACAACAATGACCCTCTTGCAAATGTCATTGCAGGGTAGGAGTTAGATGATGGCGGAGATGATGAGGTGCCTCTTGTACCTCAAGGACAAGGTAGAGGCTGTCAGGCCAATGCTGATGCCAATGACAATATTCCAGACCCTCATTTGCCACCTCCAAGAGTGGCTCCTCGAGTGCTTCCAAACCAAGGCTATGCAAGTGCAATTGTCTACCCCGGATTCGGGCGGGAAATTTTCAAATTACCAATGTTTGTTAGATAATACGCTTAACGCTAGAGGGGGGGGTGAATAGCGTTATAATAGAAATTAGCGTAAACTTGCGGAATTTAAAAATTGCAGGAAGTAAATAAGTGCGATAAATAATAAAGTACGCACCGATGTATTCTGGTTCACCACAACACGTGGCTAGTCCAGTCCCCGAGAGACTCTCTCGAGATTTTCCACTAACTTGCCAAGCTTACGGGTGCTCAACAAACCTTTACAACTTAAGGACACACTCCTTAATACTTTTGCTCGGAGATACAACACTCCAAGTCTTCAACCAAGGAAATACAAGTTCCTTACAACAAGAGAATCACAATTCTCTTACAAGTGTACAAAACACTAAACACTCAAACAATACACTCCTTAATGAGTAGATATGAGTAAAAGAAGTAAGCTCAAGATCACAACAACTATGGACAAGACTTTGGCTCTCAAAAGCTTTATGAAATGAATATAAAATGATAAACAATAGTATGCAAGCTTATAGCAATAGAATGATCAGTTTGTATGTTATTGTGTTTAAAACACTGAAATGAAGCTGTATTTATAGCTGAAAAACTTGGCATTACCGTTGCCTAATTGCTAATTAAGAGTTGCTGATTTTACTGTGTGACAATCGATTGTCAAGAAGTCACAATCGATTGTTTGCCAATCGTTCCAAAAATCAATTCCAAATTTTACGCTTAACAATCGATTGTCCAAGATCAACAATCGATTATTGGTAACGTTCAAAAACTCATTTTCAGATTTTACGCAAAACAATCGATTATACAAAATCAATAATCGATTATTCAGCAACGTTCAAAAAATCCTTTCCAGATTTTAATTTCAACAATCGATTGGTACAAAATCAACAATCGATTATTCAGCAACTTAAAAAAAATATTTTCCAGATCTTATCAACAATCGATTGTACAAAATCAACAATCGATTACCTGACGGTATTTGAAAACTTTACGATAACGGTGAGCTTCACAATCGATTGTTCAATGTTAACAATCGATTATTTATCAGACTTTGAAAATGATTTTAGACACTGCCTCGTGACAATCGATTGTTATATACTCACAATCGATTATTTACTAACTTTGAAAAAGTCTGGAAGACACTGCCTCAACACAATCGATTGTCATATGTTCACAATCGATTATTTTGTGACTTTGAAAAATCTGATGGACACTGTCTTTTCACAATCGATTGTCATTAGCTTCACAATCGATTATTTTGAGTTTTGAAAAACTTTGATGTACACTGCCTCATCACAATCGATTGTCATAAGGTTCACAATCGATTGTCATGCAGGTTTGAAAAACCTGATGCTCACTGCCTTAACACAATCGATTGTCATTTAGTTCACAATCGATTGTCATGCAGTCTTGGCTTAACATAATCGATTATCATAAGTACATAATCGATTATCTTAGTCCAGATTTTAGAGGCATGTTTAAAAATCATTTTGACTGAAGTAAATATGCATGATTTAAAATCATTTAGCATTAAATTAAATATGCACGATTTTGTAAAAATAATTTTACGAGAGAAGCCATGTCATGAGTCAAGTTGTCGGATCAAGATCACAATTAAGAACGACTCATTTAAACTATAAAACTTTGTCTTGTGCTTGAATCTCGTTATCCACCAATTGTGTGCTTGTACTTGAACTTCGTCATATATCAATTTGCGCTTGTTTGTCATTCATCAAAACCTACACATAAGAACACACATTTTAGTATAAAGCCTTGAGAACGTGTTTCCAACAATTTCCCCCTTTTTGATAATGGCAAACTTTAAGCGGGATATGCAACTTAAACAATTTATAATGACGATTCAAGACATGCAACAAGTACGCAATTTGTTCCCCCTCAATATATGTATTCCCCCTCAATTTAAGCTTATAAATATTGAGAGTGCATACCCGTTATCTTCCCCCTTTTTCCATTAGCAAAAATAATATAAGAAGATGCCAAAGATGTAAATAAAACTTGTTTATTTATTGGAAAGAAAACGTGATTACTTAAAGAGAGTATAATAACTCAAGTAATAGCAGAACAATCGATTATTGATACGAGATAATCGATTATTAGACGACAGAAACCGATTTTTCTGAAGAAGACTCGATTATTGCGCGTCATGCTTTATAATTCCCCCTACCTTTAGGGCGATACCTGCAAAAATTCGTTAGACGTCTCCGACGCTCAAGTTAGAAATCATGTAAAATAAAAAGATACAATGCATGACTTAGATCAACGTAGAGTCAAGAATCCCGAGTTCACTACGAATTCGGAAGAAGGACTCTTTCTCTAAGGGCTTTGTAAAGATATCGGCCAATTGATCTTTGGTTTCAACAAATTCGATTTCGACATCGCCCTTGAGAACGTGATCTCTTATGAAATGATGTCTAATTTCAATGTGTTTTGTTCGCGAATGAAGAACGGGGTTCTTCGTCAAGCATATGGCACTAGTATTATCACATCTAAGAGGGATATGATCAAGACTTAGGCCATAGTCCAAGAGTTGTTGTTTCATCCAGAGGATTTGAGCGCAACAACTCCCCGCGGCTACATATTCAGCCTCGGTTGTGGACAATGCAACACTTACTTGTTTCTTACTAAACCAAGAAACGAGAGAGCTACCGAGCAAATGGCAAGTGCCACTAGTGCTCTTGCGGTCCAATTTGCATCCAGCAAAATCGGAGTCGGAATAGCCAACGATTTGACATGAAGAACCTTTGGGGTACCATAGACCCACATTTGTAGTACCAACAAGGTACTTCAAAATCCGTTTTACCGCAGTAAGGTGAGACTCCTTCGGACACGATTGATAACGGGCACATAAGCACACGCTAAACATGATGGTCGGACGACTAGCAGTAAGATAGAGAAGAGATCCAATCATACCTCGATACTTCTTAGTGTCGACTTCCTTACCTTTCTCATCTTTGTCAAGATGATCGGATGTGCTCATGGGAGTCGCCATTGCTTTTGCATTGTTCATTTCAAATCGTTTCAGCAATTCTTTGCAATATTTGGCTTGGCAAATGAACGTACCTTCTTTCATTTTCTTTACTTGTAATCCCAAAAAGAATGTTAACTCACCCATCATAGACATCTCAAATTCGCTTGTCATTAAATCGGAAAATTCCTTGCATAAGACATTGTTAGTAGCACCAAATATGATATCATCCACATATATTTGAACTAATAAAATATCATTGTTTTTATGCTTAACAAAAAGGGTGGTGTCAACTTTCCCCCTAATGAAATCATTTTCCAATAGAAATTTACTCAATCTTTCATACCAAGCTCGGGGAGCTTGTTTTAAACCATAGAGAGCCTTTTTGAGTTTGAAAACATGATCGGGAGATTTAAAATCTTCAAAACCGGGGGGTTGTTCAACATAAACTTCTTCTTGAATAACACCATTTAGAAAAGCACTTTTCACATCCATTTGATATAAATTGAAATTCATAGAAGAGGCAAAAGCGAGCAATAGACGAATAGCTTCTAATCTAGCTACGGGAGCATATGTTTCTTCATAGTCAATACCCTCTTCTTGATTATAGCCTTTTGCTACAAGCCTAGCTTTGTTTCTAGTGATTACACCATTTTCATCTAGTTTGTTTCGAAAAAACCCATTTCGTACCAATTATGGTATGATTTTCGGGTCTTGGCACCAAATCCCAAACGTCATTCCGTTTGAATTGGTTAAGCTCCTTTTGCATTGCCAAGGTCCAAAATTCATCCCCAATTGCTTCGGAGATGGTTGTTGGTTCAATTTGAGACACAAAAGCAGTATGTCCTAAGGTGTTCTTAAGGGAGTTTCGGGTACTTACCTTTTCTCCGACGTCGCCAATTACCTGTTCGAGAGGGTGATCTTTGATTGTCCTCCACTAGTTAGGCGTTTTCATTTCATTTTCCAATTGTGGCGCTTCCTCCGTTGGTTGTTTCAAAATTTCGTCTTGATTTTCCTTAGGCGTTTCCTCTTGTATTTTGTCTTTCAAGCTATCTAAAATACCTGCAAGATCAAAACCGGAATCCTTTCTCGCCAAGCGAGCATTATTTTCGGAAAATACAACATGAGGGGATTCCTCCACAGTTTCGGTTCTTTTATTAAACACCCTATATGCTTTGCTACGTGAAGAATAACCAATGAAAATTTCCTCATCGGACTTAGCATCAAATTTTCCCAATTGATCTTTGCCATTGTTATGAATAAAGCATTTACGACCGAATACTCTAAAATGGGAGATATTTGGTTTCCTTCCCTTATAGAGTTCATAGGGAGTTTTCATGAGTATAGGCCTTATGACTACTCTATTTAAGACGTAGCATGCGGTACTCACGGCATCCGCCCAAAAATGTTTGGGAATCTTGGCCTCTTCGAGCATGGTTCTAGCCATCTCTTCGAGACACCTATTTTTCCTTTCCACCACCCCATTTTGTTGTGGTGTACGTGGAGCGGAAAAGGTATGCTTGATACCGAGTTCGTCACGAAAGTCCGCAAAGATATTGTAATCAAACTCTCCCCCATGATCAGTTCTAATTGAAGTGACGGTTGTTTCCTTTTCGTTTTGAGTACGCTTAAGAAAATATTTAAAATTCTGAAAAGCATCACTTTTTTTGTCAAGAAATAAAGTCCAAGTAAATCTAGAGTAATCATCAACAATCTTAAAAGCATAACGATTTCTTCCTAGACTTTCAATGCGAGATGGTCCAAATAAATCCATGTGAAGCAGTTGCAATGGTCTAGAAGTTGAAACAATATTTTTGGATTTGAAAGATGCTTTTGTTTGCTTCCCTTTTTGACATGAATCACAAAAAGAGTCATTTTCAAATTTTAAAATGGGAAGACCAATAACTGAGTTTTGAGAAATCAATTTGTTCAAAAGATGCATGTTGATATGTGCTACTCTATGATGTCATAACCAAGTATCATCCTCTTTACTCATAAGACAATCAACATATTCGGGTGAGGAATTAGCAAGATCAACCATATAAATATTATCCACTCTAAAACCACGAAGGATAATTTTAAAATCACTACGTCTAATCACTAAGCATTCATCCGAATCAAATAGGGCAAGATTTCCCTTGTCACATAATTGACTTATGCTCAAGAGACTATGCTTTAAACCTTTCACAAGTAATATATGCTTAATAGAGGAATTTTCATCCTTACCGACCGATCTGATGCCAATAATCTTTCCATTATTGTTATCCCCAAAAATCACACTTCCTCCTTCTTTGTGTTCTAGTTGAAGGAATTTGGATTCGTCTCCCGTCATATGTTTGGAGCATCCACTATCAAGGTACCATAGTACGCTTGATCCCTTCAAACATATCTACAAAACAAATTAACGCGTCTTAGGTACCCATGCCATTTTGGGTCCTTGAGGGTTAGGCATATTATAATGATGCGATTGAGTGATATGTCTATGTTGTGTAAAACACGTAGGAGCAATATGACCAATGCGTCTACAATAATGACAAGTCACATTGGGGATATCCATCCTTCTAGGTTCATAGTAACTTGATGGACGAAAATGATTTACTCTATTTTCATTATGACTATTGCGCATTTCATGAGAACCATTTCTCCTACTATTAGTTCTAAAATGAGCAGCATTTCTAGAGTAATGGTTATGTCTAGATGTTCTAAAAGACTCAAAACTCCTTCTAGTGTTTGGCCTAGAATATGCATCATTTCTAGGGTAGTCATTTCTAGGTGGTAACTCATTTCTAGGTCTTCTAATATGTTCAACATTTGGTCTAGCATGCATATTTGTTCTAGGATTGCTATTTCTAGGATAAGCATTTGTTTTATTAATCCTAGGTTGAGCCTTAGGTGGTTGGGGTTTGGCTTCAACCTTTTCTTTAGGCTCATTCTTAAAGCCTGTGCCATGCTTGGTTGATTTCAAATTAACAAGGACCTTATTCAAATTTTTGTGGGAAGAATTAAACTTATCTAAGGTACCTCTAAGTCTATCTACCTCATTTTCGAGATGCATGCAAGAAGAACAATTTTTAATAGAACTTTCAGGCTTGTCGGCGCTTCTTTTTCCGAAAAACTTGTTTTCCTCTTTCAGCTTCTCATTTTCTAAAACCAGTTTTTCTAAATCCTTTTCTTTCAAAGAAAGCTGTTTTTGAAAATCTTTTTCTTTTAGAGAAGCATTTTCTTTTATGCTCTTGACAGTTTTTGAAGCCTTAATAAATTCAGTATATAGCTCATCAAAAGCAGTTCGCATTTATTCAAGAGTAAAGAAGTTTTTAGAAGAGAATTGACATACCTCATCTTGCTTGTCTTCTTGCGCCATAAGACAAAGGTTTGCGGCTTCGTCTTCTTCTTCTTCTCTTGACTCATCTCCGGAGTCTCCTCCCCAAGAAATGTATGCACGTTGCTTCTTAAAAGGTTTCTTCTCCTTTTTGATGTTTGGGCAATTTGATTTGATGTGCCCGGTTTCACCGCATTCATAGCACTTTATTTGTTCGCCTTGCTTTTTGCCCTTTCGTTCATACTCCTTTTAGCATGAACTTTTGAAATCTTTTGCTAACGAGTCCAAACTCGTTGTCTCCGTCCTCATCAACTTGAGGTTGGCTTGTGCTTGCCTTAAGCGCTATTCTTTGCCTCCTTTGATCATCAACAAGAGGGTTAAGTATAGTAGACTCATAAATCTTAAGGTTACCTCTTAATGCGTTGATGGTGACATTTGAGACGCCAATGGATTCTTGGATTGCGTCGGCCTTTGATCGCCATGCCGGAGTGAGACTTCTAAGAATTTTTCGAACAAGTTCTCTATCCGTGAATGTCTTCTTGAGAGCATGTAGATCATTTACGATTATGGAAAATCGTTCAAACATTTCATCCACCTTTTCACCTTCCTTCATGTGAAATAATTCATAAGCATGGGTTAGGAAATCAATTTTGCCTTCCCTTACCTGGTCCGTACCTTCGTACGTAATTTCCAGCTTGTCCCACATTTCCTTCGCCGTTGTGCAACACGATATTTTCCTGTAATCGTCAGCATTTACAGCACAATATAATAAATTAATTACTTTAGCATTATTTTGCACCTTTCGGATATCATCCGCGTCATATTCTTCTTCGGACTTGGGAACCCATTCGGTTTCAACCTTTTTGGTTGGAATTTGATTTCCCTTCGTTATCACCTTCCAAAGAAGAAAATTGTTTGCTTGAACGAATATTTTCATCCTCTCCTTCCAGTACGTATAGTTTGTACCGTTGAATAGAGGTGGTCGTGTGGAGCATTGTCCTTCATCAATTCTTCCAAAAGAGTCACGAGTAGAAGCCATGGATGGTTCTCTCAAACTGTTAAGTCTTCAGAGAGTTGGGCTCTGATACCAATTGTTAGATAATACGCTTAACGCTAGAGGGGGGGGGGTGAATAGCGTTATAATAGAAATTAGCGTAAACTTGCGGAATTTAAAAATTGCAGGAAGTAAATAAGTGCGATAAATAATAAAGTACGCACCGATGTATTCTGGTTCACCACAACACGTGGCTAGTCCAGTCCCCGAGAGACTCTCTCGAGATTTTCCACGAACTTGTCAAGCTTACGGGTGCTCAACAAACCTTTACAACTTAAGGACACACGCTTTAACACTTTTGCTCGGAGATACAACACTCCAAGACTTCAACCAAGGAAACACAAGTTCCTTACAACAAGAGAATCACAATTCTCTTACAAGTGTACAAAACACTAAACACTCAAACAATACACTCCTTAATGAGTAGATATGAGTAAAAGAAGTAAGCTCAAGATCACAACAACTATGGACAAGACTTTGGCTCTCAAAAGCTTTATGAAATGAATATAAAATGATAAACAATAGTATGCAAGCTTATAGTATAAGAATGATCAGTTGTTGTATGTTATTGTGTTTAAAACACTGAAATGAAGCTGTATTTATAGTTGAAAAACTTGGCATTACCGTTGCCTAATTGCCAATTAAGAGTTGCTGATTTTACTGTGTGACAATCGATTGTCAAGAAGTCACAATCGATTGTTTGCCAATCGTTCCAGAAATCAATCCCAGATTTTACGCTTAACAATCGATTGTCCAAGATCAACAATCGATTATTGGTAACATTCAAACAATCATTTTCAGATTTTACGCAAAACAATCGATTTACAAAATCAATAATCGATTATTCAGCAACGTTCAAAAAATCCTTTCCAGATTTTAATTTCAACAATCGATTGTACAAAATCAACAATCGATTATTCAGCAACGTTAAAAAAATCTTTTCCAGATCTTAATTTCAACAATCGATTGTACAAAATCAACAATCGATTACCTGACGGTATTTGAAAACTTTACGACAACGGTCAGCTTCACAATCGATTGTTCAATGTTACAATCGATTATTTAACAGACTTTGAAAATCATTTTAGACACTGTCTCGTGACAATCGATTGTTATATACTCACAATCGATTATTTAATAACTTTGAAAAAGTCTGGAAGACACTGCCTCAACACAATCGATTGTCATATGTTCTCAATCGATTATTTTGTGACTTTGAAAAATCTGATGGACACTGTCTTTTCACAATCGATTGTCATTAGCTTCACAATCGATTATTTTGAGTTTTGAAAAACTTTTATGTACACTGCCTCATCAGAATTGATTGCCATAAGGTTCACAATTGATTGTCATGCAGGTTTGAAAAACCTGATGCTCACTGCCTTAACACAATCGATTGTCATTTAGTTCACAATCGATTGTCATGCAGTCTTGGCTTAACATAATCGATTATCATAAGTACATAATCGATTATCTTAGTCCAGATTTTAGAGGCATGTTTAAAAATCATTTTGACTGAAGTAAATATGCATGATTTAAAATCATTTAGCATTAAATTAAATATGCATGATTTTGTAAAAATAATTTTACGAGAGAAGCCATGTCATGAGTCAAGTTGTCGGATCAAGATCACAATTAAGAACGACTCATTTAAACTATAAAACTTTGTCTTGTGCTTGAATCTCGTTATCCACCAATTGTGCGCTTGTACTTGAACTTCGTCATATATCAATTTGCGCTTGTTTGTCATTCATCAAAACCTACACATAAGAACACACGTTTTAGTATAAAGCCTTGAGAACATGTTTCCAACAATGTTGACATTGCTGGAGCAACGTGGTATTTTACTGGCGTTGCCAATCAAAATTATTATAAAAATCTCATGGGTTTTGTGGATACCTGTTGGGGGAGCAAGCAAACTAATGTGTCAGAGGATGCACTCGATTGAGACTCTTCCTATTTTCACTAAGAGGGAAGGCATTGGATTTCCTTGAGCGACTTCCCAACCATTCCATCACTACTTGGGATGAGTTGGTGGGCAATTTCATGGAAAAACATTTCTGACCAGAGCATATAGCAGCATTGAGAGATGAGATCTTGGCTTTCAAGTAGGAGCCCACTGAACCATTTCATGAGATTTAGGAGCGCAAAAGAACAATGGTAAAGGAATGCCTCAACAATGATATGACTAAGGCTATGATCCAACAGAATTTCTACCGAAGCATTAACACAATAAACCAGTGCATAGTGAACAAACTTGCTAGTGGAAACTTCATGAAGTTGTCTTATGATGAGGCTTGTGACATTGTTGACAAGATGGCTTACACTTCATCAACTTGGAAAATCGGATCCAATATGCCCTAGGGTGACCCCATGGTCACTCATTTGCACAAAGAGTTACATCATCTAGCTGAGTTGACAATTATGATGAACCAACTAGCAAAGGCACAATTGCAAAGAGTTCAAAATCCTTGCCAAGTGAATGCCATGGAGGGTGTCAACATGCTAGTCAACAAAAGAAGACAAAGAGGTCAATAGAACCAAGGGAATTTAGAGCAATTTGACAATGATTGTGGTGGATTCCAAGATGATAGTTATGATGGGCAGAATGAATAGGTGCAATACGTGAACAATTATCAAGGCCAAAGGGGCAATTTTTCCAGCAAACAACAATGGAGACCCCAAGGCAATTGTCGCAATAAATTAAAATAAGGCAATGGTAATTGGGGGAAAAATAACAAAAATTTCAATTGGGGCAATCAAAATAATAATCAGAACAATCAGGGTAACTGGAATGGTAACAACAACAAATGGGGGTGGTAACAACTATCAAGGCGGGTGGAACAATGGCACTCAAGGAAACTGGGGGCAAGGCTTTCAAAGGCCCCCAATGTACCAACAATTGAACAATCCACCCCATTTCTATCCCAACGTCCTAGTTCTTCCAACAATGATATGGGGAGAATTGATATGATATTTGAAAAGATGATGAAAAAGAGTGCGGATTTTGATGCTCAGTTGTCTTCCCACAATACTTCAATTAGAAATTTAGAGGTGCAATTAGGCCAAATCTCTCAGTCCTTGAATACTCGCCCTAAAGGGGCTCTACCAAGTGATACGGTAGTAAACCCAAAGTGTGAATAATCATGTTATGGTAGTAACTACAAGGAGTAGATGAGGTGGTGATGTGAATGCCTCCAAGCAAAAGCAAATTTTGAGTGATGACGTTGAGTTGCAAGAAGATGAAGTTCCTTTGGTGGTTGAAAATGTGATTGATGAGAATGTGAATTAAGAAGTGAGGGTTGACATTGCTCCGAACCTGAGGTGGAAGTCGAGGGGCTCCTTACTGAGAAGAAGCGTCAAATTATTTGGACATTTGTTGCGCTGGCATAGCGGGGAGCCTACAGGGAAGGGACAAGGAGGAGCTAGATGAGTATCTGCGGAACCTCTACCCCATCGACTACATCTCTCGCTGAACCAACTTAAAATCCACTTGGAACTGCTTCCTGCATTTGCGGTGTTGCACCTAAACTAACGAACGAAGTAGGAGGGGAGAGGGGACATCAAATGGATTTTTGTTAATACAGAACTGGAAGAGGTTTGATTCCTCTTTGATGTTGTTAAGCCGAGATTAAAACTCAAAAAGATGAACATGTCTAGGGAACACATATAAGACATGCTAGATCCTGCCTAAGGCCAAGGCTCCTTTTCCAAGGCCACCTCCACCATATCCTCAATGGCTCGTGAAGCAAAAAAATAAGAATTAGTTTAAAAAAGTTCATTGACATGATGAAGAGCATATCCATTAATGTGCCTTTGGTGGACATTGTTGAACAAATGTCGGGCTATGCTAAATTCATGAAGGACTGGGCGACAAAGAAAGGTCCATGGATTGTGAAACTATAAAGATGACCCACTAAATTAGTGCAATAGTTCATTCAATGGCTCTGAAGCTTGAATATCCCGGTGCTTTCACCATTCATTGCACCATTGGGAGTGCGAACTTTGCTAAGGCTCTATGTGATTTGCTGCAAGTATTAACTTGATTCCCTACTCAGTTTTCAAGACTTTTGGAATTGGTCAAACGAGGCCGACTTCCATGGAATTACAAATGGCAGATAGATTGATGAAGAGACCATTGGGTATTATTGATGATGTGGTTGTTCGGGTGGAAACATTTATCTTGCCAGCTGATTTTGTGATCATGGATTGTGAGGTGGACTATAAAGTTCCAATCATATTAGGGAGACATTTCTTTTCTACTGGGAAGGCCTTAGTTGATGTGGGAGCAGAGGAACTCACCTTTTGGGTGGGTAATAAAAAAGTGGTCTTTAACGTGAGAAGTCAATGAAGCAACCCAACAGTTCCGAGGTGTGCTATTTTGTGGACCTTTACGGCAGTGATAGTTGATTATACTAGTGAAATGATCAATGTGGAGGATTCTCTAGAGGCCGTATTGTTGAATCATTATGTCAATGAGGGTGAAGGCCAAGTGGAGTGTGTGAATGCTTTACATAAGATGGGATGTTACTCTTATAAGCCTAGAAAACTATCTTTGGACCTTGAGAATAGGAAGACTCCGCCAACAAAGCCTTCAATTGAGGAACCTCCAGTGTTGGAGTTGAAACCGTTGCTTCCACACCTCAAGTATGAGTCTTAGGCCCTAGTTCTACTTTGCCAGTTATTCTTTCATCTTTTCTTACTAATATGCAGGTTGATGCCACATTGGCGGTGCTTCAAAAGCGGAAGAAAGCAATTGGATGGACTTTAGCTGATATTTGGGGAATAATCCATGTATTCTATATGCACAACATTTTTCTAGAAGATGATGCAAAACCCTCCTTCGAACATCAAAGGTGGTTGAATGAGGCAATGCAAGAAGTTGTGAAAAAGGAGGGGATCAAGTGGTTGGATACCGGGGTTGTTTACCCCATCACTAATAGTCGTGGACTTTTCCAATGCACTATGTACCTAACAAGGGTGGCATGACCGTGGTTGCAAATTCACAAAATTGGTTGATTCCTACCAGAACCGTCATCTGTTGGAGGGTATGCATAGACTACCATATGCTGAATAAAGTGACCCGCAAGGATCACTTTACATTGCATTTTCTTGATCAGATGTTAGATCGACTTGTTGGGCATGTCTTCTACTTTTTCTTGGATGGGTATTTTGGGTACAATCAAATCTTGATTGCTCTAGAAGATTAGGAGAAGACCACATTCACTTGTCCATATGGCACCTTTGCCTTTTCTCGGATGCCTTTTGGGTTGTGTAATGCACCTGCTTTATTTCAGCGGTGTATGATGGCCATTTTCATCGATATGGTGGAAGATATTTTGGAGGTGTTCATGGAAGGCTTCAGTGTTGTGGGTGATTCATTTGATAAGTGTTTGAAATATCTTGATAGAGTTTTTTCCCCTTGTGAAGAAACCAATCTTGTTCTTAATTGGGAGAAATTCCACTTCATGGTAGAAGAGGGAATAGTTCTAAGGCATAAATTTTCAAAGCATATTATTAAGGTAGATATAGCAAAAACTGATGTGATTTCAAGTCTCCCTCCCCCTAACTCTATCAAGGGAGTAAGAAGTTTTCTTGGACCGGATATTTATCAAAGACTTTTCGAAGGTACTGAACCCCTTATACAAGCTATCAGAAAAGGATGTCGAGTTTGTGTTCGATGAAAGATGTATGCAAGCCTTTAAACTTCTCAAGCACAAGTTGACCACCACTCATATCATTACCTTACCTAATTGGAACTTGTCATTTGAGATCAAGTGTGATGTGAGCGATGTTGTGGTTGGGGTGGTTATGGGTCAAAGAATGAACAAAATGTTTCATCCGGTGTACTATGCGAGCAAGACAATGAATGATGTTTAAGTGAACTATACGGTGACTGAGAAAGAATTTTTGGCTATTGTGTTTGCAATGGAGAAATTTAGGCCATATCTTATGGGATCTAGGGTCATAGTCCATAGCGATCATGCCTCACTCCGGTACTTGATGGCGAAGAAGGACTCCAAAGCTACATTGATGCGATGTGTTTTGTTACTTCAAGAGTTTGATTTGGGAATTGTGGACCGCAAGGGTAGTGAAAAGAATGTGGTGGACTACTTTTCCCGCTTAGAGGAGGAGTGGAGGCCTCGTGATGGCATAGATATCAATTATTCATTTCCTGACGAACAACCCCGTTCGGTGTCGGTGAATTGTATTCCCTGGTTTACAAACATTGCAAATTTCCTTCAGACTAGTATAAACCCTTTGTGGGCTTTCTTCTAAACAAAGGAAGAAGCTCAAATGGGATAGTTTATATTTCTATTGGTATAAGACATACTTGTTCAAGAATTGCACAGATGGTGTGATCCGAAGGTGTGTCCCAGAGGAAGAGCAATTGAGTATCTTGGAGGCTTGTCATTCCTCTCCCTATGGTGGTCATCATGGAGGGGCTTTATAATTTTTTAGTTGTGGGTTTTATTGGCCAACTTTGAGCAAAGATGAAAGTGAACTTGTGAAGAGGTGAGAGGAATGTCAAAGAGCGGGTGGAATTTCAAATAAAGATGAGATGCCTCTCAATACCATTCTTGATGTTGATATTTTTGATGTATGGGGAATTGCTTTTATGGGCCCGTTTGTTAGATCATGTAGAAACACATACATTCTTGTGGAGGTTGACTATGTTCAAAAGTGTGTTGAAGTCATGGCATTACCCAACAAAGAGGCCCGGAGTGTTGTTGCATTTATTAAGAAGAGAGTTTTTACAAGGTTTGGCACTCTTCGTGCAATCATAAGTAATGGGGGGTTCTCATTTTTTAATAGAGTTTTTGACACTTTGCTTGCAAAGTATGGTGTCAACCACAAAGTTTATACTACTTATCATCCTCAAGAGAGTATCCAAGTTGAAGTCTCAAACAGGAAAATTAAGAGTTTATTGTCAAAGACGGTCAATGCAAATAGGATCGATTGGTCAAAGAAGTTGGATGATGCTCTATGGGCAAATTGGACTGCTTACAAGAATACGATTAGTATGTATATGTATCATTTAATGTTTGGGAAAGCTTTCCATCTACAGGTTTAGATAGAGAAAAGGCCATGTGGTCTTTGAGGAAGTTAAATCTTGAATGGGATGTGGCAGCAAATCTTTATGTGGAGCAGCTTATTGAACATGATGAATTCTGGTTCCATGCCTACTCTAGTTCATCCTTATATAAGGACAAGATGAAGTACCTTCATGATAAATATGCTCGTGTCAAGGAGTTTAAAGTGGGTGATTTGGTTCTCTTGTCCAACTCTCTGTACGTCTATTTTTGGGAAAGCTTAAGTCAAAATGGAGTGGACCTTTTGAAGTGGTGTTTGTGACTCCGTTTGGTGGTACTTGACTTGAAGAATAAAAATGTGGAAATTTTTAGAGTAAATGGGCACAGGGTCAAGCACTACCTGGGAAAAATTGATGACAGCCACGTGGTGGCACTTCTTCATCTCAAAAGATTTGATGGTCTCTGCGTCGTGCCGTGACGTTAAATTATGCGCTTCTTGGGAGGCAACCCATGTGTTTTATTTCTTGTTTTTCTTTTATTTTCATTGTAGTGTAGGATTTATTTTTGGACTGACTGGTTGTGAGATGTTGTAGGATTATGTTGAAGCAATGCAAAAAAAAGTTGCAAAATGACAACTCTTTGAAGTTGTCGATATGGACCACACTCATTCTGTACGGCCACAAAGACCTTTATGCGGGGGCAAGAAATCAATGCGGACAGTACTGGTGATTTGACAAAATTTGGGGTTCTCTAAAGTTTACTACCACAGCCGCATTGCATTTTGTAGGGACTGTAGCGGGACTGCAGCGGTCCACTATGGCCGCATTGCTTTTTGTGTGGAGCACAGTAGTTTATTTGTTTGTGCCTAATGATTCTGAGAACCGCGGACCACAATGCAATTTTGTGCAGTTCGCGGTAGGTAGGTAAGTTGGGCCCCAGGACCTTTTTCCATAAATAGGACCTAAGGCCTACATTTAAACCTTTCAACCCTTTTACTCTTAGAGCATAAAAAATTAATGTTCATCTCTCTCTAGCGAACGTGATTAACTGCTAAGGCTTATTCATCATCACTACATCTCACTTCTGGTACCTTTAATTCCATTTCACTTGTTTAAGTTTATTATTTTCTTTGAATTTTTTTTATTGTTTCTTCTTATTTCCCTATCCGTATATATTTCAATTTTGTAGCTTAAGTTAGGTAATTTTTGTTTTTAGTAGAACTAGGTAGTTAAAACACTGAATCTCCGGTTATGTTCTCATCAATAGGTGAAAATTGGACTAAAATTGATCAAAACATGAACCCTAGGTTAGTATTGCTGCTGGGCACCTAGTGCAGACCGCAGTGGATTTTGTGCGATCTGCGATGCCCCCGTGTGGTCCACAATGGTATTTTGTGTAGACCGCAATGACAGAGTCCTGAAAACTAAACATTTGAGGAACGCAGACACGTTGAATTTTGTGCGGTCTGTTGTGCCTCAATGCAGATCGTATTTCCATTTTGTAAAGTCCGCGGTGCATAGATTCAGAAAGTGGGTAGTTTGAAACCCCACCTTTGTGTGGACCGCAATGAATTTTGTATGGCCCGTAATAGCCTCTTTGCGGCTGCAATGCATTTTGTGCGGTCCGCACTCTGCAATTCTAAACAGTCTGCAACATATTTTTTCTGCAACTTGAATTTCATTCTTTACATGGATACAAACAAAGCACGACTGAATATTGTTTGCAGACAATGGTGAAATCAAGAAGCAAAGGTGGTAAACAAACAGGAAGGCAAGAGTCTTCCCGGGGTGGGAAACAAGGAATGTTAAGATTGACCCCCACAAGTCCGACAGAACATTAAAACAAAAGGAGAATCATGAAAGCTGCAGACAGAGCTATAGATCAGTCGGGGAGTGAGTACGAGCCCTCGCAAGAGGTATCTTCAGATTCAGTGCCAGAATACTATCCTAACTGGCTGGAGATAAACCGATTGAGAGATACACCTCCACCATCCCCCACTGCCCAAGCCTCGGTTCATATATCTTCTGAGTCATTTAAGGGCTCAGCTGAAGGCAGTGGGGAAGATTACTCCACCTCTCCTATAGCTTCATTATCCAGAGAGGGTGCAGTAGGTGAAGAAGGGGAAGAAGTAGAAGGGGTGAGCCTCAAGTAGGTGGGGTGGAGACGACTAGGAATCGGAGGCATGGGAGGACCGGTTTGTCAGTGAGATTGCCTACCATCAATTCAGAGAGTGGTAGTCCGAGAAGAGGTTGATACCTGAGAGAAAAATCATCACCCATGACCTTCTGCCTTACAACCCCAATGTGTTGAGGCAATTCAAACATAGAGCTAGATGGGACTACTTCAGAGGGCATATAGATGACGCTAATGATCACTTGCTGAAAGAATTATACACCAATGTGGCCCATATAAAAAATGGTACCACATTCACCAAAGTGTGGAATTTAAAGGTGAAGCTTGATGACAAGATCATCAATGACTATTTAGGCTTCACGGAGGAGGATGAGTCCCTTTACTTGGCAAAGATGAAGTTGGGTGAAGAAGCTCGTTCGTGGTTGGTAGAGTACTTGGCAATACCAGGTACCAACCCCGAGTGGTTGACTGCGGGGGTGAAGATATTGAGAAGAATATTGAACTTTAGCGCTAGGGGGTGATAGACATTTGTGTGCAGCAGGCTAGACCCTACCACCAACGACAACTCACTCCCAATTCATCTGGTGACTACTCCATAGCCACCTTAAGGAAAAACACTTGAAAGGGAAATCCACTACTTTAACTGGCCAATCTGAAGACCCAGTAGTGGTAGTGACTACTCCACATCACCATCGACTTCAGCAGACATGGCCCTAGGCCTTCCACGTCCACAGGTCCAAAGATTCTCTCCACCACTTCCTATCTATTGACTGCCCATCGACTAAGCCAGGCCCTCACCAACATCAACAACTAGATGCAGATAGCTACTTCTAAGTTCTCGGTATTATCTACTACTGTGGTAGCTCATTTGGCATCTCCTCCACCACAGGTCCCACAGTCCAATAAGGGCACTCTCAAGGATCTTCTGGACAACTAGCAGAAGATCCTAGACACGTTAAAATTGCTTACAAATGTTGTTGAGTCACATGGAAGGCTCTCAAGGAGCTTGCTAGGGAGGCAAGGAAGATGAGGATGACTTGGGCGTCCAAAGAGTAGGTGAAGGAGTTATGGATTGAGGTTGAGAGATTGAAGGCAGATAATCTTCCTTTAGATTTGCTACTCCATGACCCAGCACCAGTAGCCCAGCCCCAGCAAGAGCAGTCTAAGAGGCCTCCTAAGAGAAAGAGGGTGATCCCCCAGTTTGACAATGCAGTAATTCAGTTGGTGGACCCGCCTGAGGATACCTCCAGCCAGCCCCAGGATGCAGTCTAAGAGCCAGTCCAGGCCCAGGTCCCAGCAGAGCCACAGACCACAGAGAGCCAGTCATAGGTTCCCGAGCATATAGAGGACCCAGGGACTGATAACGTCCAAATGCATCAAAAAAAAGCAGCAGACGTGGTCGCATGCATTATAATTTACTCAACTATAAGTCAGGGTCGAATCCCACAGAGAACAATGAGTAGGCGATTAGGAGTGTAAGAAAATTATTGCTAGTTGCGTAGTACCAACCACTAAGAATTTTGGTTGAAAATTGTTTTTATATCATGTGGAAATGTAAACTAACCTAGAAAACAAGTAAAATGATAAATGGCTACAAGTATGAATGCATCGAGAAATACACATAAGTAACGATCCAATGTATTTCACGATTTTACAAATATGAGCGAGTTTATGTTAATTAGCCACGGATAATAATTCTTAAAGCTTATTTGGAAGACTACTAAGACTTCCAAATTGAATTATCCCTAATCAACATTGGAAGATTAAGCACACCTGGAAGGCTACAAGTAGTTCAATCCTATCCCTAGGTAGAATCTATAAAATGAGGGTTAACGCCTTGAGTTCTTGTTAATTAATCGTTCCCAACCCCAAACTATTTTTCCAAAAATTAACTCGAAGTTAATGGGTGAGTCCTAGGGTTAGCTAATCCCTTTGGAAACATTAAAGAACAAGAATAATTAAAGAAACAACAACTCACTTCATAAATATATAAAAATCATTCAATACATAAGCACAACAAGGTATAAAATCCACGCTTTAATTATGAATATTCCCATAAATATAATTTAAGTGTTGGATAAAATACTACACACTTAGATAAACAATACAAAGCAAGGAAATGAAGAAATAAACATAAATGGGTAAGAAAATCTTAACCACAAGCTTCAATCTTCAAGACCCAAGTGTGTTTGTGCAAACCCTAGCTCAAGAACTTGTTCTCTCTAGTCTCTAAGGACTGAAAATAAGCCAAAGATGTTTTACAAAAGAGCCCTATCGGGTATTAAATGGCTTGGGGATCAAAAAATGTGAAATTCCAGATTTTCCCATGCCAGAAGCACGCTCTTCGCATTTGTGAACAAAAGTTTGCAATTCCCAACTACGCCTTATGATGCCTGGGTTCGCATTTCCCAGCATTTCTTCACATTTGCTAAGATTCAAATTTCCTGCTGAGTCCGCATTTGCGAATATTACTTCGCGTTTTTGAAGGCTGCCCAATTCCTGCTAAGTTCGCAAATGCGAACTTTTCTTCGTATTTGCGAAGACTGCCCTTTACTTCTTGGCTTCACATTTCCCGGGATTTGGTCGCATTTGGGACCCCTGAGGGCACTGCCCAGATTTTTCCTTTCTTTTTGACTTGTTTTCACTTGGTTTCTTCGCCATCACATCTATTTCAGATACACCCTGTAAAATAGAAGTAATTGACATTAAATACCTGATTTTATCACTTTAAACATAGCAAAAGTATAGGTTTAAAGGCAAGATAAGTCGGTAAAATACCAACTTATCACACCCCCAAACTTGAACTATTGCTTGTCCTCAAGCAACGAAAACAATAGAATCTCTTACCAAGTGGCTAAATCAACCTCGCATCCTTATCACACCAAGCCAAAAAGAAGGTCTACTTTAAGTATAAATGCATGACTTTGATTGGTACCAACAATTACTCCAAAGCATATGAATTATCAAGCACTTCAGATTAACTTAATTATTCTTCAAGTACTCAAACACCAATGCAAATAAAAGTAGCAATCAAGTCATGACACTAAATCTTCAAAATTTGCGGCTCCATCATAATCAACTTTCTTTGGTCATTCCTTCCAATTGAAAATGGAATGAAACTCATAACTCAAACTTCATGTGCCCTCACATTTAAGAGAGGATCCCACACCCATAAATCATAATTCAAAACAACAATGGGATATAAAATGGAAAGAATTAACTCTCTCTCAAAAGTATGTTCAAATGAATACAAGTAATACCATAGGCTTGCCTTTCATGTATTCCTCCACTAATGTAGACAATTTGGTTCAAAATCAATTAGGACTTAAGGGTTGTATTTTAGGCTTTTGGATAAGGTATGGTACAATTTTATTTAAAGTGACTCAAAACCGCCCCAAGCACTATGCAATTTATAATTAAAGTCCACTTCCTTCAAACACATTTTTCATCCTTTCCTTACTTTTTATTCCACACCTTGTCTTCCCTTTATTCACAACTTGTTTATTACTTTACTCTCTCCCTCTCTCTCTCTCTCCCTCTCTCTCTCTCTCTCTCTCTCTCTCTCTCTCTCTCTCTCTCTCTCTCTCTCTATATATATATATATATATATATATATATATATATATATATATATATATTCTTTCTTTTCCTTTTTAAACTTTTTGTCATTCGTTTTCTATCTTCCACCTTTTCAACAACTTCCATATCACAACTTTTCTAACATTCACCCCTAACTTAGGCTTTCAGCCTATGTTTGCACATTAAAGGTACTTCGGGAGGTAGGGTGCCAAAAGGTATATCAATTAAGAACAAAAGAATTAAGCTTGTAATATAGTTGCCAAAGAATAAGGTCAAAGGCTCAAAATGGGTTGACCAGGGAAAATACTCACGGATAGGAATTTTTAGGCATACTAGCGGTCCAAGGAATGACTAATATCATTTTTCAAACCAAGTTAATATATGATTTTTACTTGAAGAACATTAAGGGCAAGTTCTAGACTACAAGTAACACACATGGCACATGAAAACTCAAGCGGTATACAAATCCAAAATCCAGTTGAAACGAATGACACAAAGAGGTTGCATATAGCATATGACACTAATTTGTGAATCAAAGAGACAAAGGTTGAGTCTAATAGTCGTGAAATTTCTACTTCAATTAATTTTTCTCTTTTTCAACAATCTACAATTTATATGCCGTGGTTTAACTCATCTTGGTACCAAGCAAGCCAAAACTTGGCCAATGGGCGCAAATCCCAACTCAAACCATTTATTTTTCTTAAAGTGACAAAACTAATTCTAACTATGAGACTAATTCCCTTAAGAAAGTTGTCAATCCATCCATCATCGGGAAAAGTCGACAAAAAGTTTCTACAATTACCCGGTTCAAGAAGAAAAATTGGCATCCTTGGAAAAAGAACCATGGTATAAAGAAAACCAAGGATATCGCCACTAAAAAAAAGTATACTACAATAAATAAAAACTAAGAAGCTAATAAACATCAAGTACTAAACATGCTAATATCAACATACTAATATAACACATTATATAGAAATAGACTAATAAAAAAATAAACAAACAGTCAAAGCACTAATCCGCCACATACCCACAAAACATAACAGTTATACAAGAACCACCCCAACAAAAGATATTGCATTGTCCCCAATGCAACTAAGCATGATATAGTAAAAATGGTTGAAAGTGCTCCATATATACTGCATCAACTGCTCTCCTAGCTCTCTGAATCATCCTCATCCTCCTCTTCTTCTTCCTCAGGCCACTCTGCAGGAACATCATCAGGATCCACATCCGTGCTTGACGGTAGCCGGCCCTGAAAAGAATTTATCTCGTTTCTTCTCTCTTTTCACCATCCGGGTGTGTGACTTCTCTATAATGCCATGGGAAGTGCTCAACTCACCATGCTTCTTAGCCAACTCTGTGTATGCTTTTTCCAGTGCCTTGAGGTGATCCCCCTGCTTCTTCTGGTCGTCAATGAATTTCTGGAAGTCGTCCTTGGAAATGTTAGCAGATCCCCCAGATGTCTCCCCAGGTCCCAGGGGAAGGCTAGCCACGAGCTCGTGAATCACTCGCATCTCCTCATTAATCACAGCAAACGGCCACCCTATTGATGATGAAGGCAGACTACCCTGAGAAGATGAAAATATCTTTCTTTTTTTCAGCTTCACTGCTCCTCCTTCTCCTTTTTTCTTCAGTGGATGTATAGGCTTCCCCGGTTCGATCCAATTGTCCCCTGGAGCTTCTTCCACCCCAGCAAGCTGGCATAACTCAGTGATAAGCGAAGGGAACATCAATGAGGGACTGTTTTGAAACCGATACTCTCTCAGTTCACTAATAAAGATGTCACCCACATTTAGTTGAATTCCATCAAGGATGCAGGCTACCATTTGAGCTTGAGTAATCAGGATTTTCCATATGTTAGAAACAGGGGAGATACAACAACATATGATAGCTAGCCATATCTTTGCCTCCGCGATGAATTCCTTTAATGTGATCCCCCTCTTTTCAGCTGCCCACGGAACATCTGCACCCGGGCACAACTTAGAAGCTAACCATTCTCCGGAAGCAGAGTCTTTTTCCTTGAAAGGAGTCATGTCATGGTCTTGCAAATTGTAGAACTTGTTCACATCTTCAGCCCCAAAGCGCCATTTTGCCCCAAATTGTCATCTTGGGCTTTTTCAATCGGATCGCTGGGAGGTCCACATAAAATTCCCTCACCCATGTTGAAAGACAAAATAGTTCCATCCCATGGCCGTTAGCCTTTGATAGAACTCGCGGAGACATTCTTGGATATCATCCATCACTATCCCACTCTCCGGGAGCACCTTCTTTGAGATCACTTTGTCATTTTATCGTTCCTGGCATTGCATTGTCAGGAACCGATTGACATCAAATTCATGCTCTTCTTCCATGTGGTTTTCACTTGAGGATCCTTCGAAGTTCGGGTTCAATTTTGCAATTATAATACCTATCAAAAAGTGATAAGAGTAAAAACATGGTATGGCTATGAAGAATAGTGTAACATGAAGTAAATATGCCAAAGGAATGATCAAACAATCAGAACTGAACCTTAAAAAAATTTCAAATTTCATATTTTCATGTGTTGTGCTACAGATGTCGCAATTTCCATGAATTTCTTCACAATTGCAAAGAAATTGGAGACTCCAGGTGCTGGGAATTGCGAAGAAAACTTCACAAATGCAAAGTCTTCAAAAAGGCCAGACGTCGCAAATGTAAAGATAACTTCGCAAATGCGAAGTCAACCAGGAAAGGCCAACTTCACAAATGAAAAGAAAATCACATAAATGCGAGCCATCGTCCCCGGTCAGTGTTCTTTTAGAGAACAGTGTTTAGGTCAAAAAAATTTCAATCCAAACCTTTCTTAATTAAAACCAATCATTAATCAAGCATACATCATGCATTAATCTTTATAAACAACAATGAATCAAGAAATTTCAATGGTTTTGACAACGAATATCATTCGGGCATCACATTGAACACATTAAGAGCGCAAAATTTAGCTTCTGTTTGACAAGTAATTGGGTAATCTGACTTCCCCAAGGAAGAGTGAAAATTTGATGCCCTTACAGTGATGAGAGGGAAAGTGGGGCAAGAGTTTGGGAGTGTTAGTGTTTGGTTCGGCTTTAGTTCAAAGTGGGCAAGTCAGGCTATACCCCCACAGAAGTCACAATTGCGACTTATTTTTCACTTTTGCGAAGACCGGAGTGCGAACTCTGCCTGCATTTTCTAGACAGCTACTGGTTTTTGTCAATGGGCCATCCCAACCTACCCAAATCAGCTCCTAAAATTCTCAAACTTGGAAGATTAGTTACAAATAATATACTAATCTATTATAAAAAGGAAAATTTCAAAAACGATAAAAAAAATTTAAAAACTATAGGTTGCATCCCACCAAGCGGCGCATTCAATGTCGTGGCACAACATTACCACTTTTCTCGCCACTTGGATGATATTGTTAGAAAATACGCTTAACGCTAGAGGGGGGGTGAATAGCGTTATAATAAAATTTAGCGTAAACTTGCGGAAATTAAAATTTGCAGGAAATAAATAAGTGCGTTAAATAAACAAAAAGGAAAGAACGCACCGATATATTCTGGTTCACCACAACACGTGGCTAGTCCAGTCCCCGAGAGACTCTCTCAAGATTTTCCACTAACTTGTTAAGCTTACGGGTGCTCAACAAACCTTTACAACTTAAGGACACAAGCCTTAACACCTTTGCTCGGAGATACAACACTCCAAGACTTCAACCAAGGAAATACAAGTTCCTTACAACATGAGAATCACAATTCTCTTACAAGTGTGTAAAACACTTAACACTCAAACAAAATACTCCTTTATGAGTAGGTATGAGTAAAAGAAGTAAGCTCTAGATCACAACAACTTTGGACAAGGATATGGCTCTCAAAAGCTTTATGAAATTGAATATAAAGTGATAAACAAAAGTATGCAAGCTTATAGTAATGTAATGATCAGTTGTAGTATGTTGTTGTGTTTAAAACACTGAAATGAAGCTGTATTTATAGTTGAAAAACTTGGCATTACCGTTGCCTAATTGCCAATTAAGAGTTGCTGATTTTACTCACTGACAATCGATTGTCAAACCCCAATAATCGATTGTCTGCCAGTCAGATCAAAATTCAATCCCAGATTTTACGCTTGATAATTGATTACTTACAATCCATAATCGATTACTGGCAACGTTCAAAAAATCCTTTCCAGATTTTACCACAAACAATCGATTGTCCAGAATCAACAATCGATTACTCAGCAACGTTCAAAAAATCTTTTCCGGATTTTAATCAAAATAATCGATTATACCAAATCAATAATCGATTACCCAATAACGTTCAAAAAATCTTTTCCGGATTTTAATCACAACAATCGATTATACAGAATCAATAATCTATTACATGACGGTATTTGAAAACTTTACGACAACGATCAGCTTCACAATCGATTGCACAAAGTCAACAATCGATTACTTATCAGTTTTTGAAAATCTTTTTAGACACTGCCTCTTGACAATCGATTGATATATACTCTTAATCGATTATTTAATAGTTTTTAAAAAGTCTGGAAGTCACTGTCTCAACACAATCGATTGTCATAAGTTCATAATCGATCATTTTGTGACTTTGAAAAATCTGAAGGACACTATCTCTTCACAATCGATTGTCATTAGCTTCACAATCGATTATTCTGAGTTTTTGAAAGACTTTGATGGACACTGCCTCATCACAATCGATTGTCATGCAGGTTTGAAAAACCTGATGCTCACTGTCTTACTCACAATCGATTGTCATTAGTTCACAATCGATTGTCATGCAGTCTTGGCTTAAAAACAATCGATTATCATAAGTACATAATCGATTATCTTAGTCCAGATTTTTAAGGCATGTCTAAAAATTATTTTGACTACTGTAAATATGCATGATTTAAAATCATTTGACGTTAAATTAAATATGCATGATTTTGGAAAATAGTTTTATGAGAGAAGCCATGTTACGAGTCAAGTTGTAGGATCAAGATCACAAATAAGAATGACTCAATTAAACTTATAAAACTTTGTCTTGAGCTTGAATCTCCTTGTATATCAATTGTGCGCTTGTTTCTTGAACTTCGTCATATATCAATTTTCGCTTCGTTTGTCATTCATCAAAACCTACACAAAAGAACACACGTTTTAGTATATTGCATTGAGAACGTGTTTCCAACAATTTCCCCCTTTTTGATAATGGCAAACATTAAGCGGGATATGCAGGACAAGCAATTTATATTGATGATTCAAGACAAGTATATACATGTAACAAGTATGCAATTTGTTCCCCCTCAATTTGAGAATTCCCCCTCAATTTAAGCTTATAAATATTGAGAGTGCATACCCGTTATCTTCCCCCTTTTGCCATTAGCAAAAATAATAGTAAGTTGCCAAAGATGAAATAAACCTTGTTTATTTATTGGAAAGAAAAAAAACAGCAACATCAACTCGAATAATAGCAACATAATCGATTATTGATACGAAATAATCGATTTTTAGATGACGAAAACCGATTGTTGCACGTCAAGCTTTATAATTCCCCTTTCCTTTGGGGCGATACCTGCAAAAATTGTTAGACGCCTCCGACGCTCAAGTTAGAAATCTTCTAATAAAAAATGCAATGCATGACTTAGATCAACGTGGAGTCAAGGATCCCGAGTTCACTGCGAATTCGGAAGAAGGACTCTTTCTCTAAAGGCTTTGTAAAGATGTCTGCCAATTGGTTTTTGGCTTCAACAAATTCAATTTCGACATCGCCTTTGAGAACGTGTTCTCTAATAAAATGATGTCTAATTTCAATGTGTTTCGTTCGCGAATGAAGAACGGGGTTCTTCGTCAAGCATATGGCACTAGTATTATCACATCTAAGAGGGATATGATCAAGACTTAGGCCATAGTCCAAGAGTTGTTGTTTCATCCATAGGATTTGAGCGCAACAACTCCCCGCGGCTACATATTCAGCCTCGGTTGTGGACAACGCAACACTTACTTGTTTCTTGCTAAACCAAGAAACGAGAGAGCTACCGAGCAAATGGCAAGTGCCACTAGTGCTCTTGCGGTCCAATTTGCATCCAGCAAAATCGGAATCGGAGTAGCCAACAAGTTGGCATGAAGAGCCTTTGGAGTACCATAGACCCACATTTGTAGTACCAACAAGATACCTTAAAATCCGTTTTACCGCAGTAAGGTGAGACTCCTTCGGACACGATTGATAATGAGCGCATAAGCACACGCTAAACATGATGTCTGGACGACTAGCAGTAAGATAAAGAAGAGATCCAATCATACCTCGATACTTTTTGGTGTCGACTTCCTTGCCTTTCTCATCTTTGTCTAGATGATCGGATGTGCTCATGGGAGTTGCCATTTCTTTTGCATTGTTCATCTCAAATCGTTTCAGCAATTCTTTGCAATATTTGGTTTGACAAATGAATGTACCGTCTTTCATTTGCTTTACTTGTAATCCCAAAAATAATGTTAACTCACCCATCATAGACATCTCAAATTCGCTTGTCATTAAATCGGAGAATTCCTTGCATAAAACTTTGTTAGTAGCACCAAATATAATATCATCTACATATATTTGAACTAACAAAATATCATTGTTTTTATGCTTAACAAAGAGAGTTGTGTCAACTTTCCCCCTAATGAAATCATTTTCCAAAAGAAACTTATTCAATCTTTCATACCAAGCTCAGGGAGCTTGTTTTAAACCATAAAGAGCCTTTTTGAGTTTGAAAACATGATCGGGAGATTTAAAGTTTTCAAAACCGGGGGGTTGTTCAACAAAAACTTCTTCTTGAATAACACCATTTAGAAAAGCACTTTTCACATCCATTTGATATAAATTGAAATTCATAGAAGAGGCAAATGCAAGCAATAAGCGAATAGCTTCTAATCTAGCTACGGGAGCATATGTTTCCTCATAGTCAATACCCTCTTCTTGATTATAGCCTTTTGCTACAAGCCTAGATTTGTTTCTAGTGATTATACCATTTTCATCTAGTTAATTGCGAAAAAAACCCATTTCGTACCAATTATGGTATGACCTTCGGGTCTTGGCACCAAATCCCAAACGTCATTGCGTTCGAATTGGTTAAGCTCCTCTTGCATTGCCAAGGTCCAAAATTCATCCCCAATTGCTTCTGAGATGGTTTTGGGTTCAATTTGAGAAACAAAAGCAGTATGTTCTAAGGTATTTTTGAGAGAGTTTCGGGTACTTACCTTGTCTCCAACGTTGCCAATTACCTGTTCGAGAGGGTGATCTTTGATTGTCCTCCACTCGTTAGGCATATTTATTTCTTATTCCAATTGTGGCGCTTCTTCCGTTGGTTGTTCCTCAGTTTCATCTTTATTTTCCTTGGGTGGTTCCTCTTGTATTTTGCTTTTCAAGCTACCTAAGATACCTGCAAGATCAAAACCAGAATCCTTTCTCGCCAAGCGAGCATTATTTTCGGAAAATACAACATGAGGGGATTCCTCCATAATTTGGGTTCTTTTATTAAAGACCCTATATGCTTTACTACGTGAGGAATATCCAATGAAAATACCTTCATCCGACTTAGCATCAAATTTACCCAATTGGTCTTTGCCATTGTTATGAACAAAACATTTGCAACCAAAAACTCTAAAATGGGAAATATTTGGTTTTCTACCCTTATAAAGTTCATAGGGGGGTTTTCATGAGTATCGGCCGAATTGCTACTCTATTTAGAACATAGCAAGCCGTACTCACGGCGTCCGCCCAAAAATGTTTGGGTATCTTAGCTTCGTCGAGCATGGTTCTAGCCATCTCTTCGAGACACCTATTTTTCCTTTCCACCACCCCATTTTGTTGTGGTGTCGGTTGAGCGGAAAAGGTATGCTCGATTCCGAGTTCGTCACAAAAGTCCGCAAAGAGATTGTGATCAAACTCTCCCCCATGATCACTTGTAATTGAAGTGACGGTTGTTTCTTTCTCATTTTGAACACGCTTAAGAAAATATTTAAAATTTTGAAAAGCATCACTTTTATTGGCAAGAAATAGAGTCCAAGTAAATCTCGAGTAATCATCAACAATCACAACAGCATATTTATTTCTTCCTAGACTTTCAATGCGAGAGGGACCAAATAAATTCATATGAAGTAATTGCAATGGTCTAGAAGTTGAAACAATGTTTTTAGATTTGAAAGATGCTTTTGTTTGCTTCCCCTTTTGACACGAGTCACAAATAGAGTCATTTTAAAATTTTAAATCGGGAAGACCAACAACTATGTTTTGAGAAATCAATTTGTTCAAAAGATGCATATTGATATGTGCTACTCTACGATGCCATAGCCAAGTATCATCCTCTTTACTCATTAGACAATCAACATAATCGGGTGAGGAATTAGCAAGATCAACCATATAAATATTATCCACTCTAATACCACGGAGGATAATTTTGAAATCACTACGTCTGAACACTAAGCATTCATCCGAATCAAATAAAGCAAGATTTCCTTTGTCACACAATTGGCTTATGCTCAAGAGATTATGCTTTAATCCTTTAACAAGTAATATATGCTTAATGGAGGAATTTTCATCCTTACCGACCGACCCGATGCCGATGATCTTTCCTTTATTGTTATCACCGAAGATAACACTTCCTCCTTCTTTGTGCTCTAATTGAAGGAATTTGGATTCATCTCCCGTCATATGCTTGGAGCATCCACTATCAAGGTACCATAGTACACTTGATCCCTTCAAGCACACCTACAAAACAAATTAATGTTCTTTAGGTACCCATGCCATCTTGGGTCCTTGGGGGTTAGGCATATTATAATGATACGATTGAGTAATATGTCTATGACGTGTAAAGCATGCAGGAGCAATATGACCAATGTGTCTACAATAGTGACAAGTCACATTTGGGCTATGCATCCTTCTAGGTTCATAGTAACTAGACGGATGAAAATTTCTTACTCTATTTTGAACACTATGACTATTTCGCATTTCATGAGAATTATTTCTCCTACTATGAGCTCTAGGATGGGCAGCATTTCTAGAGTGATTGTTTCTCGGTTGAGGGCCATTTCTAGGTCTTCTCAAAGGTTCAACATTTGGCCTAAAATATGCATCATTTCTAGGGTAACTATTTCTAGGTGGTAAGTCATTTCTAGGTCTCCTAAAATGTTCAACATTTTGTCTAGCATGCATATTGGTTCTAGGATTGCTATTTCTAGGATAAGCATTTGTTTTATTAGTCCTAGGTTGAGCCTTAGGTTGTTGGGGTTTGGCTTCAACCTTTTCTTTAACCTCATTCTTAAATCCTATGCCATGCTTGGTTGATTTCAAATTAACAAGGACCTCATTCAAATTCTTGTGGGAGAATTAAACTTATCTAAGGTACCTTTGAGTCTATCTACCTCATTTTTGAGATGCAAGCAAGAAGAACAATTTTTAGTAGAACTTTCAGGCTTATCGACGCTTCTTTTTCCAAAAAACTTGTTTTCCTCTTTCAGCTTTTCATTTTCTAAAACCAGTTTTTCTAAATCCTTTTCTTTCAAAGAAAGCTGTTTTTGAAAATCCTTTTCTTTTAATGAAGCATTTTCTTTTATGCCCTTAACAGTTTTTGAAGCCTTAATAAACTCAGCATATAATTCATCAAAAGCAGTTCGCATTTCTTCAAGAGTAAAGAAGTTTTTAGACGAAATTTGACATACCTCATCTTTGTTGTCTTCATGTGCCATAAGGCAAAGATTTGCTGCTTCGTCTTCTTCTCCTTCACTTGACTCATCTCCGGAGTCGCCTCCCCAAGAAATGTATGCACGTTGCTTTTTAAAAGGTTTCTTCTCCTTTTTGATGTTTGGGCAATTTGATTTGATGTGCCCGGTTTCACCACATTCATAGCACTTGATTTGTTTGCCTTGCTTTTTGCCCTTGCGTTCATACTCCTTGCGCATGAACTTTTGAAATCTTTTGATAACGAGTCCAAACTCGTCGTCTCCTTCCTCATCAAGTTGCGGTTGGCTTGTGCTTGCCTTTAGAGCTATTCTTTGCCTCCTTTGATCATCAACAAAAGGGTTAAGAATAGTAGATTCATAGGTCTTAAGGTTACCTCTTAGTGCGTCGATGGTGACGTTTGAAATGCCAATGGATTCTTGAATTGCATCGGCCTTTGATCTCCATGCCGGTGTGAGACTTCTAAGAATTTTTCGCACGAGCTCTCTATCCGTGAATGTTTTCTTGAGAGCATGTAGGTCATTTACGATTATTGAAAATCGCTCAAACATTTCGTCCACCTTTTCACCTTTATTCATGTGAAATAATTCATAAGAATGGGTTAGGAAATCAATTTTTGCTTCCCTTACCTGGTCCGTACCTTCGTACGTAACTTCTAGCTTATCCCACATCTCCTTTGCCGTTGTGCAACACGATATTTTCCTGTAATCGTCAGCATTAACAGCACAATATAATAAATTAATTGCTTTAGCATTATTTTGAACCTTTCAGATGTCATCCGCGTCATACTCATCTTCGGACTTGGGAACCCATTCCTTTTCCACCTTCTTTGTTGGAATTTGGTTTCCCTTCATTATCACCTTCCAGAGGTGAAAGCTGTTGGACTGAATGAAGATCTTCATCCTCTCCTTCCAGTACGTGTAATTTGTACCGTTGAATAGAGGTGGTCGTGTGGAGCACTGTCCTTCATCAATTTCTGCAAAAGAATCACGAGTAGAAGCCATGGATGGTTCTCTCAAACTGTTAAGTTTTCAGAGAGTTGGGCTCTGATACCAATTGTTAGAAAATACGCTTAACGCTAGAGGGGGGGTGAATAGCGTTATAATAAAATTTAGCATAAACTTGCGGAAATTAAAATTTGCAGGAAATAAATAAGTGCGTTAAATAAACAAAAAGGAAAGAACGCACCGATATATTCTGGTTCACCACAACACGTGGCTAGTCCAGTCCCCGAGAGACTCTCTCGAGATTTTCCACTAACTTGTTAAGCTTACGGGTGCTCAACAAACCTTTACAACTTAAGGACACAAGCCTTAACACCTTTGCTCGGAGATACAACACTTCAAGACTTCAACCAAGGAAACACAAGTTCCTTACAACAAGAGAATCACAATTCTCTTACAAGTGTGTAAAACACTTAACACTCGAACAAAATACTCCTTTATGAGTAGGTATGAGTAAAAGAAGTAAGCTCTAGATCACAACAACTTTGGACAAGGATATGGCTCTCAAAAGCTTTATGAAATTGAATATAAAGTGATAGACAAAAGTATGCAAGCTTATAGCAATGTAATGATCTGTTGTAGTATGTTGTTGTGTTTAAAACACTGAAATGAAGCTGTATTTATAGTTGAAAAACTTGGCATTACCGTTGCCTAATTGCCAATTAAGAGTTGCTGATTTTACTCACTGACAATCGATTGTCAAACCCTAACAACCGATTGTCTGCCAGTCAGATCAAAATTCAATCCCAGATTTTACGCTTGATAATCGATTACTTACAATCCATAATCGATTACTGGCAACGTTCAAAAAATCCTTTCCAGATTTTACCACAAACAATCGGTTGTCCAGAATCAACAATCGATTACTCAGCAACGTTCAAAAAATCTTTTCCGGATTTTAATCAAAGCAATCGATTATACCAAATCAATAATCGATTACCCAATAACGTTCAAAAAATCTTTTCCGGATTTTAATCACAACAATCGATTATACAGAATCAATAATCGATTACCTGACGGTATTTGAAAACTTTACGACAACGGTCAGCTTCACAATCGATTGCACAAAGTCAACAATCGATTACTTATCAGTTTCTGAAAATCATTTTAGACACTGCCTCTTGACAATCGATTGTTATATACTCACAATCGATTATTTAATAGTTTTGAAAAAGTCTGGAAGTCACTGCCTCAACACAATCGATTGTCATAAGTTCACAATCGATCATTTTGTCACTTTGAAAAATTTGAAGGACACTGTCTCTTCACAATCGATTTTCATTAGCTTCACAATCGATTATTCTGAGTTTTTGAAAAACTTTGATGGACACTTCCTCATCACAATCGATTGTCATTTGTTCACAATCGATTGTCATGCAGGTTTGAAAAACCTGATGCTCACTGTCTTACTCACAATCGATTGTCATTAGTTCACAATCGATTGTCATGCAGTCTTGGCTTAAAAACAATCGATTATCATAAGTACATAATCGATTATCTTATCCAGATTTTTAAGGCATGTCTAAAAATTATTTTGACTACTGTAAATATGCATGATTTAAAATCATTTGACGTTAAATTAAATATGCATGATTTTGGAAAATAGTTTTATGAGAGAAGCCATGTTACGAGTCAAGTTGTAGGATCAAGATCACAAATAAGAATGACTCAATTAAACTTATAAAACTTTGTCTTGAGCTTGAATCTCGTTATATATCAATTGTGCGCTTGTTTCTTGAACTTCGTCATATATCAATTTTCGCTTCGTTTGTCATTCATCAGAACCTACACAAAAGAACACACGTTTTAGCATATTGCATTGAGAACGTGTTTCCAACAGATATCAATTGGGCACCTAGCTTGGAATCAAGCTTGTGACCATGAGCGATGGGGGGTGGTAAGTTGATGATCGAGCCAACGCTTAAATTCTTCATTTTGCACTTCTTGGCTCTCAAGTGAGAAATGTCATTTTGATTTTTTGTTTCCTCAAACTGTAAAATGAATGGTATGATTTTTTCTTCCTCGCAATCGTTCATTGATCGGTGTAGTTAGACTTTCCTGTCAACACACAATTCCAACATTTAAAAATGCTTGGAATGTGACTTCAAGCCTTCACTTTGCAATTTTTCTATCTTGACATCCTCTTTTTCCCCCGGATTACAGTCAACATCAACCACATTTGCATCTACACCGGTTGACTCCAATTCCATTTTTTTTGGCATCAATAACACTCATTGAGTCGGTTGGCGGATATTCAATTCCTGATTCCTCGAAGTAAAGCTCACTTTCTTCCTCGGTATTGGACTCGTCTTGGCTTTCTTTCACACACTCAAGTTGTTGGGCATAGTGATCCTCAACCAAAGTTTGCATTTGATTTTCCAAAGTGCGGATATGTTCATCATTTTAATTCAAGCCTTGTTTCAAGTCCTCGAGTGTATATTTGTGCTTCTCCTCATTCTGAAGAATGGCCTCCAACATGAGCATTATTTTCTAATTTTGAGCATTTGGGAGTTCTTCTTGGTTTTGATCAAATGTCGAGAAAGGGTTTTCACTTTCAAACTCCAAGGAAGGATTTTGGTTTTCATGCACTTCCAAGTCTCTTTGAACCCTTGAGGCTTCGATCATTTTGTCCATTTGAGAGTGCAATCGTTGTCGTTGAAGTGCTAAACCATTTTGAATACTAGTCTCCAAAAGATATTCCAAGGAATTTTGCTCCTTGTTTCCTTCTTCGAGTAGAAACTCCAACATGAGCTTGAACTCTTTTTGTCATGCTCACTTTTGTCCATTTCCATAGCCCTATTGTTCTCATCACAAAAAGCAAACTCAAGATAGTGGGGGCTTGGGGAAGTGAAGGTCAAATATGCACAATAATCCTAATGACCATTTTGGAAACCACAATTATCACCAATACTCCAACCATGGGGATAAAATTGTGCGCACAATCCACCCCCGGGAGAATATAAACAATTTTTCCACGAGTGTGGTCCTCCACAATAAGGACATGGGTCATCAAAGTATGAACAACTACCATCTGACCAATTATCATTATATGACGCCATTTTTCAAAAATAGGAAATTAAACAAGAAACAAACAATAAAAGTAGACCCAAAGTATGAAAAATAATTACACAAATATTCACAAGTTTGGACCAAAGCACTTTCGTTTACATCTCAAACAACCTAAATTACGCTAAATTGTTCCCCGGAAATTGTGTCAATTTTGATGACGTCCAAATCCACCGCTAAAAGCAGTAGACACAGTCACATGCAATATAATTTACCCAACTATGAATCGGGGTCGAATCATATAGAGAACAATGTGTAGGCGATTAGGAGTGCAAGAAAATTATCGCTAGTCGCGCAATGTCAAACACTAAGAATTTTTGTTGAAAATTGTTTTTATATCTAAAATCAAGAAATGTAAACTAACCTAGAAATCAATCAAAATGATCAATGGCTACAAGTAGAAAAGCATCGGGAAATACACTCAAGTAACGATCCAATGTATTTCACGATTTTACAAATATGAGCGTGTTTATGTCAATTAGCCACGGATAATAATTCTTAATTAGTTTCTTCCGAAGACTAACAAGACTTCCTAATTGAATTATCCTTAATCACAATTAGAAGATTAAGCACACTCGGAAGGGTACAAATAGTTCAATCATATCCATAGGTAGAATCTATAAAATGAGGATTAATGCCTCAAGTTCTTATTAATTAATCTTTTCCAAACCCAAACTATTTTTCGCAAAATTAATTCAGATTTAATGGCCGAGTCCTAGGGTTAGCTAATCCCTTTGGAAACATTAAAGAACAAGAATAATTAAAGAAACAACAACTCACTTCATAAATATATAAAACTCATCCAATACATAAGCACAAAAAGGTATAAAATCCACACTTTAATTATGAATATTCCCATAAATAAGATTTAATTGTTGGATAAAATACAAAACACTTAGATAAACAATAAAAGCAATGAAATGAAGAAATAAACATAAATGGTTATGAAAATCTTAACCACAAGCTTCAATCTTCAACACCCAACTGTGTTTGTGCAAACCTTAGCTCAAGAACTTGTTCTCTCTAGTCTCTAAGCACTGAAAATAAGCCAAAGATGTTATTCAAATGAGCCCTATCGGGTATTAAATGGTTTGGGGATCAAAAATTATGAAATTTCAAATTTTCCCATGCCTGAAACACGCTCTTTTTCATTTGCGAGCAAAAGTTTGCATTTCCAAACTTCGCCTTAGGATGCCTGAGTTCGCATTTCCCAGCATTTCTTCACATTGCGAAGATTCCAATTTCCTATTGAGTCCACATTTGCAAACGTTACATTGAATTTGCGAAGGTTGCCCACTTCCTGCTAAGTTTGCAAATGCGGACTTTCCTTCGTATTTGCGAAGACTGCCCTTTTATTCTTGGCTTCACATTTCCCAAGATTTGGTCGCATTTGCGACCCCTGAGGGCACTGCCCAGATTTTTCCTTTCTTTCGGCTTCTTTTTGACTTGTTGTCACTTGTTTTCTTCGCCATCATTTCTTAATCACATACACCCTGTAAAGTAGAAGTAATTGACATTAAATACATGATTTTATCACTTTAATCATAGCAAAAGTATGGGTTTAAAGACAAAAAAAGTCGGTAAAATACCAACTTATCAGGGACCCAGAATCAGGATCTCATGCAGACAGATGGCCCATAGGGAGTCTTTTTAACCTCTTTCCTCTATTTTTGCGCTTATTTGGCTTACTTGTGATTGAGGACAATGCCAGCTTTCATTTGAGGGGGTAGGCCCTATTTGGATTTGGATTATTTTACATATGATAGATTTTATGATTTCTTTCTATCTTTTTTATCTTTGGTATGTATATAATTTTAGTATTTCATTACATTTTGTTTTACTTTTAACCTTGAGTCTATATATAAAAATTAAACTCTTATGTATATATTCATATCCCCTATTGTATATTCGATTAAATCCCATCTTATACATATTCATTTCTACTTTCCGCATTTTTCTTATTCTTAGTTTCTTATTTTATGTTTGTAGCTTCTTGTTTTGGGTTTTGCAATAAGCCTTTGGTTTATTGATGCCACCGTTCTTTCCAAATGTGGAATTTGTATGATCCGAGTGGCTCTTCCCGATGATGGATAGAATGACAACCTTCTTAAGGATTTGAGTCTGCTTTTCTTTTTTCTTTTTAGTAGTTAGTTGGTATGGGTGCCTCAAGCAAAGCTTCACTTGGGCCTAACATATTTGCCTTTGATATTATGGTCAAAAAGAAAATGCTGCATATAGGATAGTGTAATTTGTGACCTTGAGACTCTTGTATTTGGCCGAAAATCATCAATTGGTTTTTGGGGACCACTCTGTGCTAAAGTTGTTGTGAGCCCCTGACTCTGAGTCATTAGGATACCATGCCTATGTGGTGAGAAATGGAATTGCAAGTCCAAGTCCCGAGCCAATGGTCTAGAACTTGCCCTAAATATTTGTCTAGGCGAAATCCTAAGTGTAATTTGACTTGAGACATGATTATAAGCTTTCTTTGATCCAAATGATATCTTGAACACTTCCATAGCCTACCAAAGATAAAATCCCTAGTCAACCCTTTTGAGCCTTAGGCCTATTTCCTTCAAGAACCATGATACAAGACTTCACTTGTTCTAAAGAAACCCTCTCTTGGCACCCGATATTTCCTTAGCACATGGAAAAAGTATAAGTTTGGGGGGAGATTCAAGGATTTCAACAAAGTGGTAAAAAGGCAAAAAGAGAAGAAAAGGAGGCAATGAAAAAGAAAGAAAAGCAAAAAGACAAAAAGAATGTTCAATGGAGAAATGTATAAAGGGATTCAACAAAAGCAAAGAATGAAAGGTGTGGAAAGTTGAGAAAGGAGAAACGATTTGAAATAAACAAGAAAGAGTGACAGTGTATCTCTCTAACCCCTTAAAAAGAAGTGAAATGACTTAAAAAGTCAAGGTAATGCATGCCAAATCAAGCAAAAGAAGTGCTAAAGGGAAGATGGAACCTACTTAGACCAAGCATTTCCTACCCTGAACCAAAAGCCTTCAGTATGTCTCCGCAAAAGCCTTATATGATCTTGAGTTGAATGAAACTTTCATTAGTGGTGACTCACATAAGAGGCAAGCATATGGTACTTAGAGCCGGACTTGTGACTTTTTCTTGAGAGAGATGATGTATTTCCATTGACCTCATTCTGAGTGCCATTATCCTAAATGTGAGGTTTGCTTAGGGAGATTTCAGAATGTGTGAGTTCGGGTTCCACAATGACCAAAGCAACAGAAAGAATTTCTTTAATGTGTTGAGTCAACTCTTGATGATCTTGTGTCGCGCTAAATCCATTATGTTTAAAATAGTGAATGTTGTTAATGATTCATTTGAATTGAGGGCATTTGTTAGTCCCAATTGATGTTAGATGAGGTCACTTTATGACGGCTGAATTTTCATGGATTGACTCTTAAGGGGTGGGTCTTCTTTTGTTTGCTTGAGGACAAGCAAAAGCTTAAGTTTGGGGAGTTGACAATAACAGATTATGAAGAATTTTACACTCCTTGCATAAGTTTTGATTAGAAATATGTACAAAATAGTCCCAAAGGCTCACTTGTTGTACTTGATGGCAGGGTTTCATCAACAAAAAGTGACAATTCATCAAAAACCAGCTCAAAAAAAGAGTGAAACATGCAAAAGTACCAAGACCAAGGCCAAGATCTGTCTAACAAGGCCAGTGCGGCCGCACACCATTCTATGCGGTCCGCAGAGATGAATTTTTGAGAGTAGGCGTTCCAGGCAACCAAGCAATATGGCCACAAAGAATTTTGTACGGACCACACTGATTTCATGGTGGCCGCACTCGATTTTGTGCGATCCGCAAAGCCCATATTTAGAGAGTTTCCAATTGGAGTATTATGCCCAATGCGGTCCGTGGTCCATTTTGTGCATACCGCAATAGAAGCCACCACGGTCGTGATTCACTTTGTGCGGCCCGCGGTGTCCAACTTCAGAGAGCATATTAAGAAGATAAGTGGTCGTGTTCAAAAAAGGATAAGCAGTCGCTGCAAATATAATCCGATGTAAAAGTCTGGAGTCGAATCCCACAGAGAAATAAGGCGTAGTTGTATCTGTTTAATACCACTAAGAAGACAAGATTGGAAATAAATAAACAACTGAAAACTAACTATACTTGAATTGTAAACAATTGGAATAAAGGTCTAAGGTAATGGTTCCCCCGGTTGTTGATTTCCTTGGTTGTATGTTTCTTATAGCGTTGATTTAGTTGCCTCTATCAATCATAAACTCTCCAGATATCATAAATCTCTCTCAAGCAATTATGATAATTTACTAGAGGCACTCTCTCAAGCTACGCTAGCTAGATTCGCATTGCAGTTCACTTAGATTGCACCCGAGATATCGTTATCACTAATCCAACATCTAAACCCTTGGTTATGACTCTTGCCTATACTCCGGGAATGATATTGTTCAGACAACTACCTAAATATTGCCCACTCTCTCAAGCTGATACATAATAAATAGGAACGACAAATTGAGGATCTTCTCAATTAATCAAAATCAAAATGTAGTTGAACAAATAGAGATTAACAACCAACTAAAAAATATATTAATATAACAAACAATTCATCCCCAACGGGTTTCAGCAAAACCTTAGATAAAGGATTTATCTACTCATAGCAAAGTAATAGAAAACTACTAATTTGTTCATAATGTAAAAATTGTAAGAAAATAAAAGAGATAAAGAACTCTAATTTTTTGGATGATCTCTCACACTTGTTCTTCCTCCAAAAGTAATCTAAAAACATCATCCTCCCTTTCTTGGGTGACTTTCTATAGCTTATAATGGTTTTATAAAAGTTTTCCCGAATTGACACTTTGGCCCCCAAATTTCCAAATTCGTGAACAGTTCACCACGGTCGCGGCGTGGACTGCAGTAAACACTGCAAAATTTAAAATTTGGAAAATATAAAACATGAGAGTTGTAACCCTTTGAGTTAGCTTTCCAACCATATATTTTGGATCCCAGATGGAGTTCTTAGCAAAACGTTATATGTATTTTACTAGACAATTCACAACATGCCTACTCGATTCTTCGTTTTGTTACTCTATCATCCGTTGATCCCCGAATACGATCCCAAATTAATTCTTTGGGCTTTTACTCAGACTTCAAAGCTCTAAATCACGTGAATTGATTCCACAACATCTATATAGATTGAAATCACTCTTACAAGGCATAAAATACACCGTTAGTACAAAACACTAGCGATTAAAGATTAAGATCAACTAAAGTGCACTAAATTAGAGTGTAATAAGCGACTAAAATATGCAATTATACCCTATCATCAACACCCCACACATAAACTATTGCTCGTCCTCGAGAAATCAAACTACATTTTATATAGACACAATCTTTTTAAACAATTCTCCTAAATCATCACATCGAGAGTATTTAAAATAGACTAAGCACAAAAGCGTAACATCTTCACCTCAAGATTTGACTCACAAGTACCACGCATTGTACACAAGTCACCTAATCTAACATAGAGGTAACTAACATTACCTTTCATTTATGAATCAAGTGCCCTCACACAATAAAAGAGAGTAGTTCCACACAATAAAATTTAAGAACACTTAGGAACTCAAGATAGAAAGAATTCACTCGCTCTCAGAAATAACATTCATATACCACAAAAGATGCACCACAAGCTTGCCCGTAGTGTACTACTCCACTAATCGAGCTCATTCAATCTAGGATCAATTAGGACTTTATTTAGCTGTAATGTAGGCTACGGGACAGGTAGGATACAATTAGATATAAGAGTGACTACATCTCCCTAAGCACTTCAATACATATACTTTAACATTCAAACCCCATACTTATGTCAAACCAAACTCCACCTTCACATCAATATATATTACCCCATACTTTTTTAAGCACAATTACAACAAGAGTCACCACTTATCAAGGAAATACTTTTTTTCAATTCAACTAGCTCTTGCTTTTTTAAAACAGTGCACCTTTCTCCTTATTCAATTTGTTCCACTCAAAAGCCAAACCAAGCACCCCACACTTTAACTTTTACAAAGTTCATAACAATTAAAGTGCTCATGAGAGGTGAAAAGGTTCAAATAGATGGTTAATTCAAACGAATGGGTAAGGCTTGTAATGTGGTTGCCAAAGAAAAAGGCTCAAAGGGGTTAAGTACGAAACATAACAATTATGTGGGTAAAATATACATATATGGCTCAACAAAGAAACATATATATCACTTCCAATACTGAACTAAGCTACTACTTCACTTTGCAAACACATGGGGCAAGTCTTAGGCATCGAGTGCAATGCACAGAATAACACAAAACCTTACACACACATGGCACATAACTCACTCAGGATTGGTTTTATCAAGACACTCTAGTCAAAGCAGTTAAGCAAATTTAAGACCATACAATTTAAGGTAATTATGCAAGAGTCAAAAATTGAGCCTAAGCATCACAATCAAAGTACTCACTATTCTCAAGGCATAATCAAGTCAAGAGATATTGCTTCAATTCAAAGCATAACATAATGTCTCCTACTTCCAAAAAACATAACTACACCTGGTTCAAACAAAACCTTTGGAAAAGAACCGTGGACCAAAGAAAAATCAAGGAGGAGTTACTACACTACCTAAAACAAAACAAAAAATCTTTTTGGTATTTTCTTTAGACATACTTCCCTCAAGAAAACTATCTAGATTCATTAGGAAAAGTCCAATATTTTAGAAAATAAAAAATTATTTAATGAACAAACACAGCTAATGTAGCATGAAAAGTCACCCAAGCAATATCTTCACCCTACACTTAAAATTGTGCATTTTCTCCGACGCACACCATAATGAATAAAAGGGTAAAAGAGACTCTCTGGTATGCCAAAGGCCGAAGCACTAACAACTCATGGGATACTCAGACTTATCCCAAGCTTGGTCCTTCGTGCGGGTACCTCACACTTAGTTCCAACCATTTGGTTTGATGTTGCATCCTTCCAATCGCTTTCCTTTCCATGCTCCTAGAAAATCAAAATTTGACACTACATATATAGTATTATAAATAAATAAATAAAATCAGTAAAGCTGGTTTGCCTCCAAACAAGTGTTTGATTTAATGTCGCGGCACGACGCGAATCACTTTTTGCCTCCACCTCGAGTTAATGAATTGAACCCCAAGTTTTGCTTCAAGCTTATTATTATGCTCTTGGGGTGGTGGAATAAATCTAACTGGCCCAAGGAAATAATGTAGTATTCTGCAATCATTGGCCTTTGTATGAGGTATGTAATTCTGAAATTTGGCAAAAATAATTCCAGAATATATGCACTGTGTTCCTCATTCCTGGACTTTTCAATTGGCTCAGATGACTCGATTTCCATATCATCATCCAAACATAATTTTGAAAAATACTTAGAGTGTGGACCAATGCGCTCAAACGCATGAACTTCAGGACTCGAAAAATACTTAGAGTGTGGACCAATGCGCTCAAACGCATGAACTTCAGGACTCGAAACATCCTCAACATAAGTGATACTATTCTCATCCTCAAAGTCCTTCGCTAGCTCTAGTCTCACTTCTTCAACATTGACATCCTCAATTGTGGTGGGCTAGGTTGTTGATGTTCTACTCAGACCTCCCCAATTAACACCTAAAATTCATGCTCTTCTTGGCTAGAATCCTCAATATTGCCTTGTTGAGCATTAAAAACTCCAACCACTTGACTCAATTGACCCTCCAACTTGCGAATAGTTGCCTCTTGCCTTTTTATGTATAATTTTTTCGCATTGTTTTGTTCCAGAATACACTTTAGCATATCCTTGATCTCCTTCAAGTCCGCATTCCTATGTTCTTGTTCTTATTAACTTCACAAAAAAGTAGAACCATCGGAGTAAGAGGGTTGGGTGACAATAAGAACTATAAGCACAACCATGAAGGTGACCATTTTTACCACCACATAAATCACACACAATCCACAAATAAGATTGATTTGGTACACATAACTTGCTCTTAGGAACGTTTTAAAAAATCTTCCACAGGTGATTTCCTTCACAGTATGTATGGAGATTGTTAGATAATACGCTTAACGCTAGAGGGGGGGTGAATAGCGTTATAAACAAAATTAGCGTAAACTTGCGGAATTTAAAAATTGCAGGAAATAAATAAGTGCGATAAGTAAATAAATTAGAACAAGCGCACCGATGTATCCTGGTTCACCACAACCCGTGGCTAGTCCAGTCCCCGAGAGACTCTCTCGAGATTTCCACTAACTAGTTAAGCTTACGGGTGCTCAACAAACCATTACAACTTGAGGACACAAGCCTCAACAACCTTTGCTCGGAGATACAACACTCCAAGACTTCAACCAAGGAAACACAAGTTCCTTCTTACAACACAAGGGACTTACACTTCCCTTCAAGTGTACAAAAACACTTAGCACTCAAACAAGACACTCCTTTAAGAGTAGATATGAGTAAAAAGAATAAGCTCAAGATCGCAACAACTTTCGACAAGAATTTGGCTCTCAAAAGCTTATGTAATGTATATAAAATGATAAGCAATAAAGTATGCAAGCTTTAGCAATTGTATGATCAGTTGTTGTATTTAGAAGACTGAATTGAAGCTGTATTTATAGTTGAAAAACCTTGTATTACCGTTGCCTAATTGCCAATTAAGAATTGCTGATCTTACTCTTTGACAATCGATTGTCAAATTACCACAATCGATTGTTTGCCAGTTCTTCCAAAAATCAATCCCAGATTTTACGCATAACAATCGATTATCTAAGATCAATAATTGATTACTGGCAACGTTCAAAAAATCATTTCCAGATTTTACTTAAAACAATCGATTGTCAGAAATCTACAATCGATTACTCAGCAACGTTCAAAAAATCCTTTCCAGATTTTAATTAAAACAATCGATTATAGGAAATCAATAATCGATTACCTGACGGCATTTGAAAACGTTTTGGCAACGGTCAGTTATACAATCGATTATATTAAGTTAACAATCGATTATATATCAGTCTTGAAAAATAAATTTAGATACTGCCTCTTGACAATCGATTGTTATAGGTTCACAATCGATTATTTAATAACTTTGAAAAAGTCTGGAAGACACTGCCTCAACACAATTGATTATCATAAGTTCACAATCGATTATTTTGTGACTTTGAAAAATCTGATGGAAACTGTCTCTTCACAATCGATTGTCATTAGCTTCACAATCGATTATTTTGAGCTTTGAAAAACTTTGATGGACACTGCCTCATCACAATCGATTGTCATAAGGTTCACAATCGATTGTCATGCAGATTTGAAAAATCTGATGCTCACTGCCTTAACACAATCGATTGTCATAAGTTCACAATTGATTGTCAAGCAGCTGACTTAAACATAATCGATTATCATAAGTACATAATCGATTATCTTAGTCCAGATTTTAGAGGCATGTTTAAAAACCATTTTGACTAAAGTAAATATGCATTATTTAAAATCATTTTGCTCTAAATTAAATATGCATGATTTGTTAAAAATATTTTTACGAGAGAAGCCAGGTCTTGAGTTTAAGTTGTCGGATCAAGATCACAATTAAATACCGACTCATATCAAACTTAATCTCGATCTTTGTCTTGTGCTTGAATCTCGTTATATATCAATTTTGCGCTTGTGCTTGGACCTCGTCACATGTCAATTTGCGCATAGTTTGTCATTCATCAAAACCTACAAATATGAACACACGTTTAGTATAATGCCTTGAGAATGTGTTTCCAACAATTTCCCCCTTTTTGATAATGGCAAACTTTAAGCGGGATATGCATATTAGGCAATTCATAATGACGATTCAAGACAAGTAAAGATATGCAACAAGTATATGGATATGCAATTTGTTCCCCCTCAATATATGAATTGCCCCTCAATTTATGCCGATAAGTATTGAGAGTGCATACCCGTTATCTTCCCCCTTTTGCCATTAGCAAAAAAATATAGAATAATTAAAAAACTTGTTTATTTATTAAAAAAACGGTTACATAACGGGAACAATAAAAACATAGAACAATAAAATAGAAAAACAAATAAAGAAATTATTCATCATCATTTCCTGCCTCAGCATCCGGCACTGCTTCATAGGGAACAAGACCGGCATATGGATAATGAACATGGTCAAAATATCCATGGATCTCATGTGTCAATTGACCGACAGAGGTGGTCAATGAAGCAATTTGGTCGGAAATGGATTGAAGAGTAGGTTCTTGAGGCTGACGCGATTGACGGGTTGGAGGAGGAGCAGGAGCTGCATGATCACCGTCATGGGGAAAGGAGGATTCAGAAATTTCCCAGTTCTTGGTGCTCTTTTTGAGAGGACCGATGGAAGTGTTGAACACGGAAGCTTCAAGAAAATTCATAATAAGGAGGGCATAGGGAAGAGGTCTATCATCTCCGATGGCATCAAGCATGTGAATCTTGACGAACTTACACCAATTGATGTGAGCTCCGGTTATAATGGCATGCATGAGCTTAGCGTCCTCTTGGGAAAGAGTGGTATGATTGTGCTTCCGAGGCTTGAGGACTCGGGTGATGAAATAGAAAATCAAACGATACTCGGGGAGCATTCCGGTGATAGTAGGGCGCCGAGTAGATAGATTAGGATCAACATGTAAGACCTATTTGGTTTAGGAGAATTTTCTCATCAAATAAGGCGCCGGCCTCTCTAATGTAGCGAGTAATGTTTTCGCCACTTCGAGGAAGATGGGCAATGGAATGCAAGTTTTCATTGGACAAAAGAATTTGAACACCATTAATATTTGACACAAGTTCACCATCGTCATCCTCATGAAGGTTTGAGTAAAACGCTTGAATCAATGGAGGATTAATATAAGGATAGGTAAGATATAAAAAGTCAAGAAGTTGACATTCCTTAAGAATGTTTGCAGTGGGGGCATATGATTCAAGATACTTGCTTGTTGAAAAGCGAGGAGGAAGAATGTCACGCTTTCCGAATTTTTTCAAAAATCTAGTAAGCTCGGTTTCAGTATTGAATTGTAAAATAGACCCATCTTGATAAGGGAAATTTTGAGGTGGAGGAGCAGAAGAAGATGCACCTTGTCTACCTGAACGGGAACGTTTAGAGTGTCTGCCCGACATTTTCAAAAAGTAGTAATGAACTTTGTAAGAAACTTGGAAGATTTTTGAAGGTTTGGGAGCAAAGATTGATGCTTGAGTGAATAAAGTTGAAGACTTGTGATGCCTATTTATAATGGGAAGAATGGCATTTCATTGATGATGAAAATCTGCCGAAATTAATGAGCCAAAACAGTCAGAAATGGTAAAAATAAATTGCACTGACCGTTAGACAATCGATTGTTGAAACGAAATAATCGATTGTTGAGCAGATTTTGACTTGAACTCGGAACTGACAGAAAATCGATTGCAGGACCCAAACGGTAACAAATATTTGAATGACTCAAAAAAATAATCGATTGTTGAATTATGATAATCGATTGGTGTGATACAGTGAGCACGGTGATTTTCTGACTCGGAAAATAATCGATTATATTTATGAAACAATCGATTGTTATAGGAAAGCAGTACTGAATGGCTGAGACGGTAATCGATTATACAGTTAAAAAATCGATTATTAAACACAAGTGCATAATACGCATCAAACATGAATAGTCGATTAGTGATACTTGCTAATCGATTGTCCGCACAGTAAAATAATCGATTATTTTCTGTAACAATCGATTGTTCTATGCCATTTCTTTATAATTCCCCCTGCCTTTAGGGCAATACCTGCAAAAGAGAATTAGACGTCTCTGACGCTCAAGTTAGTAATTTGTAACGAAATGATGCAATGAGAACGTGTTTCTTAAGAAGTGTGTCCTAAGGTGTTCTTAAGAGAGCTTTGGGTACTTACCTTTTCTCCGACGTCGCCAATTACCTGTTCGAGAGGGTGATCTTTGATTGTCCTCCACTCGTTAGGCATTTTCGTTTCTTTCTCCAATTGTGGCGTTTCCTCCGTTGATTGTTCCAAGATTTCATTTTGAATTTCCTTAGGAGTTTCCTCTTGTACTTTGTCTTTTAAACTATTTAAAATACCTGCAAGATCAGAACAAGAATCCTTTCTCGCCAAGCGAGCATTATTTTCAGAAAACACAATATGGGGGGGATTCCTCCACAGTTTGGGTTCTATTATTAAATACCCTATATGCTTTGCTACGTGAAGAATACCCAATATAAATTCCCTCATCGGATTTGGCATCAAATTTTCCCAATTGATCTTTTCCATTGTTATGAATAAAACATTTACAACCGAATACTCTAAAATGGGATATATTTGGTTTCCTTCCCTTATAGAGTTCATAAGGGGTTTTCATGAGTATTGGCCTTATGACTACTCTATTTAAAACGTAGCATGCGGTACTCACGGCATCCGCCCAAAAATGTTTGGGAATCTTAGCCTCTTCGAGCATGGTTCTAGCCATCTCTTCGAGACACCTATTTTTCCTTTCCACCACCCCATTTTGTTGTGGTGTTCGTGGAGCGGAAAAGGTATGCTCGATACCGAGTTCGTCACAAAAGTCCGCAAAGAGATTGTGATCAAACTCTCCCCCATGATCACTTCTAATTGAAGTGACGGTTGTTTCCTTTTCGTTTTGAACATGTTTAAGAAAATATTTAAAATTCTGAAAAGCATCACTTTTATGGGCAAGAAATAAAGTCCAAGTAAATCTGGAATAATCATCAACAATAACAAAAGCATAACGATTTCTACCAAGACTTTCAATGCGAGATGGTCCAAACAAATCCATGTGAAGCAATTGCAATGGTCTAGTAGTTGAAACAATATTTTTTGATTTAAAGGATGCTTTTGTTTGCTTCCCTTTTTGACAAGAATCACAAATAGAGTCATTTTCAAATTTCAAATTTGGAAGACCAACAACTAAATTTTGTGAAACCAATTTGTTCAAAAGATGCATGTTGATGTGAGCTACTCTACGATGCCATAACCAAGAATCATCCTCTTTGCTCATTAAACAATTCACATATTTGGGTGAAGAATTTGCAAGATCAACCATATGAATGTTATCCATTCTAAAACCACGAAGGATAATTTTAAAATCGCTACGCCTAAAAACTAAGCATTCATCCGAATCAAATAGAACAAGATTTCCCTTGTCACATAATTGACTTATGCTCAAGAGATTATGTTTTAAACCTTTCACAAGTAATATATGCTTAATGGAAGAAATTTCATCCTTACCGACCGATCCGATGCCGATAATCTTTCCTTTGTTGTTATCACCAAAAATAACACTTCCCCCTTCCTTGTGTTCTAGTTGAAGGAATTTGGATTCGTCTCCCGTCATGTGCTTGGAGCATCCACTATCAAGGTACCATAGTACACTTGATCACTTCAAACATACCTACAAAACAGATTAATGAGTTTTAGGTACCCATGCCATTTTGGGTCCTTGGGGGTTAGGCAAATCATAATGATGTGATTGAGTGTTATGTCTATGTCATGTAAAACAAGCAGGAGCAATATGTCCAATTCGTCTACAATAATGACAAGTCACGTTAGGATTATGCATCCTTCTAGGTTGATAGTAATTGGACGGACGAAATTCATTTACTCTATTCTTGACAATATGACTATTGCGCAAATCATGAAAATCATTTCTCCTACCATTTGTTCTAGGATATGCATCATTTCTAGAATAGTTGTTTCTAGGTTGGAAGTCATTTCTAGGTGTTCTAAAAGGTTCAAAATTCCTTCTAGTGTTTGGCCTAGAATGTGCATTATTTCTAGCATGATTATTTCTAGGTTGCGATTGATGAAAACCATTTCTAGGTTTGTTGTATCTAGGATGAACATTTGTTTTATTTATCCTAGGTTGAGCCTTAGGTGGTTGGGGGTTGGCTTCAACTTTCTCTTTAGGCTCGTTTCTAAAACCTATGCCATGCTTGGTCGACTTCAAATTAACAAGCACTTCATTCAAATTTTTATGAGAGGAATTAAACTTATCTAAGGTGCCCTTAAGCCTTTCTACTTCATTTTTGAGATGCATGCAAGAAGTACAATTTCTAGAACTCTCGGGCTTGTCGGCGCTTCTCTTGCCAAAAAATTTGTTTTCCTCTTTCAACTTCTCATTTTCTAAAATCAGTTTTTCCAATTCCTTTTCTTTAAAAGAGAGTTGTTTTTGAAAATCTTTTTCTTTTAAAGAAGCATTTTCTTTTATACTCTTAACAGTTTTTGAAGCTTTAATAAATTCGCTATACAACTCATCAAAAGCATTTTGCATTTCTTCAAGGGAAAAGAAATTTTTGGAAGAAATTTGACATACCTCTTCTTTGTTGTCTTCTTGTGCCATAAGACAAAGATTTGCGGCTTCGTCTTCTTCTTCCTCACTTGACTCGTCACCGGAGTCTCCTCCCCAAGATATGTATGCTCGTTGCTTCTTGAAGGGTTTCTTCTCCTTTTTAGCATTTGGGCAATTTGATTTAATGTGCCCGGTTTCTCCGCACTCACAGCACTTTATTTGATCTCCTTGCTTTTTGCCCTTTCGTTCATACTCTTTTCGCATGAACTTTTGAAATCTCTTGATAACGAGTCCGAACTCGTTGTCTCCGTCCTCATCATTTTGAGGTTGGCTTGTGCTTGCCTTGAGAGCGATTCTTTGCTTCCTTTGATCATCAACAAGAGGGTTAAGTATAGTAGATTCATAAGTTTTAAGATTACCTCTTAATGCGTTGATGGTGACATTTGAAATGCCAATGGATTCTTGAATCGCGTCGGCCTTGGATCGCCATTCCGGAGTGAGACTTCGGAGAATTTTTCGGACAAGTTCCTTATCCGTGAAGGTCTTCTTAAGAGCATGTAAATCATTTATGATTTTTGAAAATCGTTCAAACATCTCATCGACCTTTTCGCCTTCCTTCATGTGAAACAATTCATATGCATGGGTTAGGAAATCAATTTTGGCTTCCCTTACCTGGTTCGTACCTTCGTACATAATTTCCAGCTTGTCCCACATTTGCTTCGCCGTTAGCATATTTTGCACCTTTCGGATATCATCCGCATCGTATTCATCTTCGGACTTTGGGACTCATTCATTTTCAACCTTCTTGGTTGGAATTTGTTCTCCATTCATTATGACCTTCCAAAGATGAAAACTATTTGATTGTACAAATATTCTCATCCTCTCCTTCCAGTATGTATAATTTGTACCATCGAATAGCGATGGTCGGGTGGAGCATTGTCCTTCACCTATTCCTGCAAAAGAATCACGAGTAGAAGCCATGGATGTTTCTCTCAAACGGTTAAGTCTTCAGAGAGTTGGGCTCTGATATCAATTGTTAGATAATACGCTTAACGCTAGAGGGGGGTGAATAGCGTTATAATAAAAATTAGCGTAAACTTGCGGAATTTAAAAATTGCAGGAAATAAATAAGTGCGATAAGTAAATAAATTAGAACAAACGCACCGATGTATCCTGGTTCACCACAACCCGTGGCTAGTCCAGTCCCCGAGAGACTCTCTCGAGATTTCAACTAACTAGTTAAGCTTACGGGTGCTCAACAAACCGTTACAACTTGAGGACACAAGCCTCAACAACCTTTGCTCGGAGATACAACACTCCAAGACTTCAACCACGGAAACACAAGTTCCTTCTTACAACACAAGGGACTTACACTTCCCTTCAAGTGTACAAAAACACTTAGCACTCAAACAAGACACTCCTTTAAGAGTAGATATGAGTAAAAAGAATAAGCTCAAGATCGCAACAACTTTCGACAAGAATTTGGCTCTCAAAAGCTTATGTAATGTATATAAAATGATAAGCAATAAAGTATGCAAGCTTTAGCAATTGTATGATCAGTTGTTGTATTTAGAAGACTGAATTGAAGCTGTATTTATAGTTGAAAAACCTTGTATTACCGTTGCCTAATTGCCAATTAAGAATTGCTGATTTTACTCTGTGACAATCGATTGTCAAATTACCACAATTGATTGTTTGCCACTTCTTCCAAAAATCAATCCCAGATTTTACGCATAACAATTGATTATCTAAGATCAATAATCCATTACTGGCAACGCTCAAAAAATCATTTCCAGATTTTACTTAAAACAATCGATTGTCAGAAATCTACAATTGATTACTCAGCAACGTTCAAAAAATCCTTTCCAGATTTTAATTAAAACAATCGATTATAGGAAATCAATAATCGATTACCTGACGGTATTTGAATACGTTTTGGCAATGGTCAGTTATACAATCGATTATATTAAGTTAACAATCGATTATATATCAGTCTTGAAAAATCAATTTAGATACTGCCTCTTGACAATCGATTGTTATAGGTTCACAATCGATTATTTAATAACTTTGAAAGAATCTGGAAGACACTGCCTCAACACAATCGATTGTCATAAGTTCACAATCGATTATTTTGTGACTTTGAAAAATCTGATGGACACTGTCTCTTCACAATCGATTGTCATTAGCTTCACAATCGATTATTTTGAGCTTTGAAAAACTTTGATGGACACTGCCTCATCACAATCGATTGTCATTAGGTTCAAAATCGATTGTCATGCAGATTTGAAAAATCTGATGCTCACTGCCTTAACACAATCGATTGTCATAAGTTCATAATCGATTGTCAAGCAGCTGATTTAAACATAATCGATTATCATAAGTACATAATTGATTATCTTAGTCCAGATTTTAGAGGCGTGTTTAAAAATCATTTTGACTAAAGTAAATATGCATTATTTAAAATCATCTTGCTCTAAATTAAATATGCATGATTTGTTAAAAATATTTTTACGAGAGAAGCCAGGTCTTGAGTTTAAGTTGTCGGATCAAGATCACAATTAAATACCAACTCATATTAAACTTAATCTCGATCTTTGTCTTGTGCTTGAATCTCGTTATATATCAATTTTGCGCTTGTGCTTGGACCTCGTCATATGTCAATTTGCGCATAGTTTTTCATTCATCAAAACCTACAAATATGAACACATGTTTAGTATAATGTCTTGAGAACGTGTTTCCAACAAAATAATGGAATTGTCTATACCTAAATTCCTATACTTCCAAGATGCCATGGTTCTCAAATTGGTTGTTATAAAAATACAAAAAAAGAAAACAAAAGAAAATAAAATTAAAGTTCAAACTCGTAACCTAGCAATATATACAGCTACAACTACACCGTTAGTTCGCCGGCAACGGCGCCAAAATTTGATCACGCACTACTCTAGTCCTAAAAAGGATAAGCGGTAGTTGAAAATATAATACAGTCTAAAACTCCGGAGTTGAATCCCATGGAGAACTAAGGCTTAGCTGCATCTATTTAATATCACTAAGAAGACAAGATTGAAAATAAATAAACAGCTGAAAACTAACTATGCTTGAATTGTAAATAATTGGAATAAAGGTCTAAGGTAATGGTTTTTCCCGTTGTTGATTTCCTTGGTTGTATGTTTCCTATAGACTCTATCAATTGTGAACTCTCCAGCAATCATAAATCTCTCTCAAGCAATTATGATAGTATACTAGACGCACTCTCTCAAGCTACGCTAGCTAGATTCGCACTACAGTTCACATAGATTTCACCCGAGATATAGTTATCTCTAACCCAACTTCTAAACCCTTGGTTATGACTCTCTTCTATACTCCAGGAGTGATGTTATTCAGATAACTACCTAAATATGCACTATCTCTCAAACAGATACATAATAAATAGGAATGGCTAATTGAGGATCCTTTCAATTAACCAAAATCAAAATGTAGTTGAACAAACAGTGATCAACAACTACTTCAAAAATTTATTAATATAACAACCAATTCATCCCCAACGGGTTTGACCAAAACCTTAGACAAAGGACTTAGGTACTCATAACAAAGTAAGATAAAACTACTAAATTTTTCATAATGTAAAAATTGCAAGAAAATAAACAAGATAAAGAACTCCAATGTTTTGGGTGATCTCTCACACTTGTTCTTCCTCCAAAAGCAATCTAAAAACACCAGTCTCCCTTTCTTGGGCGAGTTTCTACAGCTTATAAGGGTTTTACAAAAGTTTTCTTGAATTAACACTTTGGCCCCCAAATTTCCAGGTTCATGAATAGTTCACCACGGCCGTGGACCGCGATGAACACTACCCTGTTTGAAATTTGGGAAAATGTAAAACATGAAAGTTGTATCCCTTTGAATTACCTTTCCAACCATATACTGTTGAGTGCAAATGAAGTTATGAGCAAAACGTTAAGTGCATTTTACTAGACAATGCACAATATGTCTACTCGATTCTTTGTTTTGTTGCTCTATCATCCGTTGTTTCCCGAATACGATCCCAGCATAATTCCTTGGGCTTTTACTCAGGCTTCAAAGCTCTAAATTACTTGAATTAATTCCATAACATCTATATAGCTCATAATCACTCCTACAATGCATAAAATATACTGTTAGTGCAAAATACTAGCGATTAAAGACAAACTCAACTAAAGTGAAATTAAAATGTAATAAGCGACTAAAATATGAAATTATAGCCTATCATCAACTACCAAAAGGCATAGAGTGAGTATAATCATGAAATGGTTATATCATACTTCCCAATGTAAACAATCTAGCGTTAGACTCAAGAATCCGTCAATTAGCCACCTACGAGATAGTCACTTCCCTAGTGCCTTTTATCTATTTGAACAACTTGAAATAGTTTAATCTTAGTTTTACTAAGTCTAATTTAGCATCCTAGTAGTAGAAAATTAGAAGTAAAAATCAAAGCCAACAATGTATAGAAGTTCAATTAGGAACAAATACGCAACTCCAATTTAGATAGCAACTCAAATCCAATATCTAGCTCCATGTGAAAATCGATCCTGATCTTCTCAGGTAAAAGTTTCATTGACCTCTCTTGCTACTTTGCAGTAGTACATGGTTGGCCTCAATCACAAACCCAATGTGAAGCAGCACTTTAATGAACGAGTAAGGTGGGAATACTTCACAAATAAGTTGCTGGATGCTACTGAGCACCTAGTCTAGGAATTTTATTCCAATGCCGCCTACATTAAAAAGGTCACATTTGTAAATAAGGTGTGGAACCTTAAGGTCAAGTTTTATGGAAAGACTATGAACGACTACATTGGTTTCAATGATTAATATGAGTCGTTGTACTTAGAGAAGGTGGCAATGGATGAGGCGGCCCACCCATGGTTGGTATCACTACTTGCTCTCCTAGATACTACTCTAGTTTGGTTGGCAGCGGGGGGTTCCTATCCATAGGAACACCCTGAACTTCGAGGAAAAGGGTTGGGAGACTTTTGCTTGTAGGAGATTAGACCCCACAACTCACGACAGTGGCATACCGGTTTCCTGGGCGATTATAGTGACGATTATCATGGCAAGGTTCCCGATCAATATCGGGAATATCATTTCTAGGGTGAACACTAGAGTGGTCAATAAGGGTAATAGATCCTGCCCATTTCCAAACTTCCTCCCTGTATACTTGGAGGACCAGGAGGTCGAAGAAAGAAATTACGATACCAAGGTGAAACCCAAGAACCCTTTCTCATGGTACAGCCTTCAGGGTCCACGAAACCCAAATTCCAAGGGCAAAGCTACGACTTCTACTGACCTGTCTGAAAAGCCAGTAATAGTGGTCACTAATCCTGAGCCTCCCACTTCCATAGCACAACCTTCTGCCGAACCTTCTACTTACAGACCTTCCTTTTTGCCTCCCTAAAAACATACCCTTTGACTGCACATAGGCTGAACCAAACTCTCTCCGGCATAAACAATTGGATGCAGGCAGCAACATCAAAGTTGTCTGTGATGTCCAGCTAAGTGGTAGCCTAGTCAATTACTGCACGGCCCCAGGTGCCATTTTTAGTGGAGGGAATTTCTCAAGGAGATTTTGGACAACCTGAAGAAGCTCCTAGAAAACCAGAAGCTCATCATGGATGCTCTTTCAATTAAATAATGTCAATTAAGGAGCTAAGCAAACAGACGAAGAAGATAAAAAAGACTCAGACCTCAAAGGAGTCCATGAAGCGTTGACAGAAGAGGTGGAGAAGATGAATTTAACTGGAGACCTACCTTTGGAGCTATTATTGTTGGACCTAATTCCAGCAACTCAGACAGAGCAGATACTAGAACAAGAGGCTGACGGCGAGTCTAGTAGGAGACGATTGATTCCTCAGGCTGAGGACTTGGAGATTCCGCTGGAGGACCCCGAGGGAGGTGCTTCAGTCCAGCCACAAGACCCCGAGGAAGGTGATCCAGGGACCCAGCCACAGGACCCCATGTAGACAGAGGACCCAGAGGGAGTTTCTTTACTCTCTAACCCTTTCCTTGATATTATTTTTTTCTATTATCATAGAGGACAATACTAGTTCTTATTTGGGGGATGGTCCTACTTTGATTTGTGATATTGGGATGTAAATATGACACTTATTTTTCATTTAATTTTATTTTTCACTTTTGGTATGTATATAAGTTTACCATTTATTTTACTTTTCGTTATTTTTCTATCTCGGTTTATATATAAAGTTACTTTCTCATGTATATATTCATTTAATTTCCGTATTATACTTAATACTTCTTTTGCAATTTTCCTTAATATCATAGCTTCTTATTTCATTAAGTAGCTTATTTTTAAGTTTGTTGCTTCTTATTTTTACAAGTTTTTGTAATCATAAGCCTTTGGTTTTCTTAATGCCACGGTTCCTTCCAAAGGTGAAGTTTGTGTGAATTGGGTGGCTCTTACTGATGATGGATGGCATGACAACCTTCTTAAAGGTTTGAGTCTGTTTTTTTTTTGTTGTGTAAATAGTAGCTAGTGAACAATAGTGCCTCAGACAAAGCTTCACTTGGTCATAACATATTTACCTTTGACCTTATAATTAAAAACAAATTGGTGTGTATAGGATGGTGATAGTTGTGACCTATGGACTCTTATATTGACTAAACAATCATTGAGTAGTTTCTCGGAACCATTTGTATTTCTCAAATCATAGCATAGGTTGTTGTGGGCCCCTGACTCTGTCTCTGTAGCAATCCTATAGCTTGTGTGGTGAGGTTCTAATTTGCAAGTCCAAGTCTCGTGCCAATAAGTCTAGAACTTGCCCTAAATGTTTGTCTAGGTAAAATTCTATGTGTTATAGGATTTCCTTGATCCAAATTGAGACTTGAAAACATCCATAGCCCATCAAGAATGATATCCCTAGTCAATCCCGCTGAGCCATAGCCCTTATTCTTTCAATAATCATGATACAAACCTTTATTCATTCTAAAATGATCCTCTCTTGGCACCCGATATTTCCTTAGCACAAGGCAAAAGTATAAGTTTGGGGGGAGAGACGAGGAATGCAAAAGTCATAAAAGGTACAAAATGAAGAAAAGGAAAGGAAAAAAGAAAAAGAAAGAAAAGCCAAAAAGTCAAAAAGAAAGCAAACAATATGGATGAAATGAAACGATTCAAGAAAAGAAAGATGAAAGGCTTCGGAAGATTAGAAAATAGAAAAAGGATTGAAATGAACAAGAAAGAGTGATAACGTGTCTCTCTAGCCCCTAAGGAAGAAGTAAATGACTTACAGAGTGAAGAAAGTGAGCCAAAATGAATAAAATGAAGTGCTTAAGGAAAGATGAAACCTTTATAGACCAATATTTCCTACCCTGAACAAAAATCCTTCATTACATTTCAGCCATATATGGTCTTGAGTTGAGTGGACTTACATTAGTGGTTACTCACATATGGGGCAAGCTTATGGTACTTAGAGCCAGACTTGTGACCTTCCTTTTAGAGAGATGAGTGTGTTTTACACAATTCTCGTTCTAAGTGCTACAATCTAAAAGTGATGTTTGCATATGGAGAGTCGAGGAGTATGAGTTTGGGTTCCACAACGACCAAAGTAGAATAAAGAGTTTCCTTGATGAGTTGAGTAGACTCTTAATGCTTTTGTGTGGCACTAAAGCCATGGTGCTGAAAAGGTTGACGCATTTATGTTGAGGGTAATTGTTAGTCCCAATTGATTCTTTATGAGGTTACTTTAGGAAAACTGAGATTTTCCTTTCTTTTATTTTGAGGAAGTGGGAATTACTTTGTTTGCTTGAGGACAAGTAAAAGCTTAAGTTTGGGGGAGTAGATAACTAGGGATTCTAGCCTATTTTATGCTCTTTTTTGCCTAGGTTTTGGAATAAAAGTACGTAATGTAATCCCGAAAACTAACTTAGTGTGCTTGTTTGCACTGTTTGGTCAAAAAGAGATAAGGGCATTATAACCAGCTCAAAAAGGAGTGAAATCTGCATAAGTTAAAAGTTTAAATCAAAGGGCGCTGAGAGTGAGAAATAGCAGCAGACACGGAGGGCTTACCGCTGAGGCGGTCCTGATGACGCTCTCAACGGATTGAGGAACTAGAAAAGTGTTCTTGAAGCTTAACAAGCTGCCGCTTCTCGCGGTGAAATTGCGCGGCAGCAGTGTCATCAAACGCGGTCGCGGTCCAATTCTCGTCTTCAGCAAAAGTGAGAATCAGAGAACTATATTTGGAGCTCAAAATTGAAGACGGCGATCCACGCACATATTTCGCAACTGAAGTTGTAGGAGCGCTGAGGCGGTGGATCTTTCGCTCTCAACGGACTCAGAGTTCATACCAAAATCACAAGAGAAGAACAGTGGTCTGCACTTGCTTTTGTACAGCCGTGGTAGTCCAAGAGCTAAGACTACCCACTTTCCTTTGTCAGAAGAATCTCCATGGGGCAATTTTGTCAGGAAACTTTAGTTCTGTATAAATATTTTTTTTCAAATTTGTAGGTCGTCTGTTGTTTGGTAGAGCACGTGAACAGTCGTTTTTAGCTTTTTTGAGTAATTCTAGAATATCTTTAGCAATTAATCCTAGATCTTAATCTTGTAATTACTTTTGAGGGCTTATATTTCATCTCCATCTTTGGTTTCTTCTTTGATAATGAGTAGTTAAACCCATTAGCTAGGGTTGTGACCCAATCTTAGTGTGGGTATTTAATGTGTCTTTATTTTTAGAGCTTAAATGTTTTTGGGTTAATGATATTTAGCTTGATTTATGCTTTAATTATCAAATTGGTGGTTGCAAACACTGATTTGTGTCTTTTTTACTTAGGCTCTTCTTGTTAATGAGAGACTAAGTCTAGGAAATTCAGGCTGATTAGGAATTGGGGTTCATTCAAGAGATTGATAGCCCCAATTAAAGGCTTAAATCTAGAGATAGCAATATCTGACTTGAGCCAATTTTTCTTGTGTTTTTCAAACACCCAATTGGGCTTGAAAAAGCCAATTAAGGTAAAGTCACTCAAACTATCGAGAGGTATAGAGCAAGTAACTATGTGCGATAGTTATATCATGATCCCAATCACAACAAGTTTGTCATAAGTTTTAGACCCCGTTAGATATTCACCTAGGTATAAGCCACTTCCCTAGTGCCTTTTTACCAACTGAGTAATCCTTACAAAAATATTATACTTAGCTTATTTTCATTCTTCATTAATGATTAAAATTAGAATAGTAACCAAAGCAAAGCATGATTGGAAGTGCAAATAAGAACAGCGCACATAGCTAGATTAGTTAGAAACTCAATTCAAAACCAATATCAGCTCTATGTGGATTCGATCTAGACATTTTGGGTAACTGTTGCATCGACCATTCTCGCCATTCTATAGTGCTATAGGGTTGGGCACGATCAGACCCTCGAGACTCAACCAAACATAACAACAAGTCCCAAAAAATCATGCGAATTTAGTTGAATCCTCAAATAACCTCAAACAATATAAAAACACAAATTACACGCGGATTCAATCCTAATGAACTTCAAAATTTTTGAATTCTAAAAACGATGTCAAACCATATCAAATCACGTTCGATTGACTTCGAATTTCGCATACAATTCATAGATGACACCACAGACCTATTCTAACTTCCAAAAATCCAATTCAACCCCAATATAAAAAGGTTCACTCCCGGTCAAACTTCCCAAAATTTCAACTTTCGGCATTTCAAGCCTAATTCTACTACGGACGTTCAAAGCACAATCTGGACGCGCTCCTAAGTTAAAAATTACCTATCGGTGCTAAAGGAACAATTAAAATTCAAATATGAGGTCCTTTGCCCATAAGTCAATATCCGGTCAACTTTTTTGCCTTAAGTTTTCGAATAAGAGACTGCCTCAATTCATTCTGAAATTACTCCGGACCCTAACCAACTAACCTGGTAATACATAATACAGATGTAGAATACAAAAGAAGAAGAAAATTAGGGGAACATGGCTACAACTCTCGAAACGAACGGTCAGGTCAGTACAGATAACCTATGGACCATGTGGAGTATGTGGTGCTTGAGAAGTATGTGGAGGTGCACCCCTCATAAGCCTAGGGAAACCCCTTACCATGTGGCGAGTGTCGGCACATTTAAAAATATCTTTGGGAGGGCATGGCTGCTGTGGCTAACTCGAGCCAGGTCTGCTAGACTAACCGCTAAAAGCACCCTGTGCAGGAGGCACACTAGATACCCGAGGTGCATAATAAGGCTCCCGGGGCCTAGGAGTACCCGGAATACCACTGAAAGATGGAAGAGTTGAACAAACAGAGCGACTCACATAGCCCCAACCATGTCAAACTGCACTTGGGGCACGAGCACCAGAATAAGAATCAGCCTCTCGAGACCTCTTGACCTCTCTCTCCTCTTTCTCCCGAGCAAGCATGCCCTCTGCTCTCCTAGAAATACTCACAACCTGCTGGTATGAAATATCCATCTCTAACTCCCGGGCCATGCTAGTCCTGATGCTGGGGTGGATCCCTCAATAAACTATCGGACCCTCTCTATTACTGTAGAAACCAAGCCGGTGCATGTCTAGACAAATCACTGAAATAAACTGCATACTCTCACATAATCATAGCACCCTAGCACAACTGCTCAAACTCAGCGCGCCATGCATATCTGAGTGTTTGTGGAACGTACTCCCTCAAAAACATATCTGGGAACTAAGTCCATGTAACTGAAGTTCCCTCAGCCGGACTGTCCAACTCATAAGCACGCCACCACTGATAGGCTGCTCCTCTGAGCTGAAACATAGTGAATGAAACCCCACTCAACTCTAATATGCCCATAGTACGGAGGATACTGTGGCACACCTCCAGAAATCTCTGAGCATCTTCTGACGCTAGGCCACTGAAAGTAGGAGGGTGGTACTTCTTGTACATCTCGAGCCTACGTTGCTCCTCTTCAGAAATTGTTGCCCTACCCTTAGTCTAAGTTGGGGATACAGGTGGAACCAGTATAACCACTGGAATCTGATCGATCTGAACCCTCTAATCTAGGGTACGGGCGGCGGGAGTCTGTGCTCTTCCCTTGGATTGAGATGTGGCAGGAACAAAGGGAACAAACCCTGCCTGAGCTACTAAACATGGTCATGAACGGTGTAAGGGTCTCCTAAAGAGCTAGTGCAGTAGTAGTAGGCATCTCAGGTGTCTGGGCTCCGACTACAGCCACTGGTGGATCCTCTGTGGCAGCTCGTGCAAGTGCTCTGGCTGCATCACATGGACGTCCCTGGCCACTAGCCAGTCCCCATCCTCTGGAAGCTCTAGCAGGGGACGTGGATGTCTGGTCAACTCCAGTTGTACGTGTCCTCATTATCTCTGAGAGATTAGAAGACACAAGTTTAGAATTTCGAAATCAACAAATTTTTGCATGACAAGGAAATCAAAGAACTGCAAGGTTCCTAACAATTCAATAACCCCCCGATGATAAGTACAGACATCTCTATAGCGATTATCGACACTCTAAATAACTGTCTTATGACTCACGACAGCTATGAACCTAAAGCTCTAATACCAACTTTTCACGACCAGATTTCCCCTTCGTAAGACACTATGACGACACCAAGTCTTCATGACTAGGTAAGCCTAACATTTGTGGAATAATTAAATGAAACATAAATTTAACAACTAACATTCACAGTAATAACATAATTGATAACCATGCCGCTCATCATGTCAATAACAATATCCTCGATGCTACACAGTCTTCCCAAAACCCAGAACATTATGAGTTACAAACTACAAAAGGAAGTCTAGTGTCTTTATACATTGGAATCTAACAAAGAACGATATAAGGTAATGGACATAGGGGATAATAGAGGGGGAACTCTGAGGTCTGTGGCCGAGGTAGATATACCTTGAAGTCTCCAAGTGTCGCTGCTCATTGATGACGTGGCTGGTAAGAAGTACCTGGATCTGCAAACGAAAACATGTGTAGAAGAGTAGTGTGAGTACACCACGACGGTACCTAGTAAGTGCCAAGCCTAACATCGGTCGAGTAGTGACGATGTCAGGTCAAGTCACTATATATATATATATATATATATATATATATATATATATATATATATATATATATATATATATATATATATCCCAGAATACCGTCTCGTAGTACCAAAGTAAATATATAGTTCAAACAATAGAAATAGCAGCTACAACACTAAATCCTATCGTTAGACTTAGTGCAAGTCAAGTAAAGGTAGGGAATCCACTAAGCATACTGCATAGAGTTCATATAAACAATTAAGACATGTAGATATGTTAAACAGGACAATTACACATGCTAGTATAACTCAATTAAAGCAAAACAGGTTATTACTTAGTGAAAAAATGGAGCTTTACAACAACTAGGGCGTGTATGCACTCGTGACTTCATCTACACAGAGCTCACATATCATAACAGTACCAAATCCAAAGGGGAGCTTCCCCGCCACAAGGTTAGGCTAGCCACTTGCCTCGAATTAGGTCAATCAATCGGTAACAATGCCTTCTCCATAAATATCCGACTCTGAATGGCCAAAATCTAGCCAAAAGCAATTACATATCAAAAATACAACTCTAATAGACTAATTTAATTATTGAAATCAAGACTTTAATAAAAAAAATTAAAAATCACCCTAAAAAGCTTCCCTGGCTCACGTCTCAGAATCGGGTAAAAGTCACAAAATATGAACACTCATTCACTCACAAGTTTACTCGTACCAAAATTATCCAAATTCGATATCAAAATCCCAAAAAAATCCAAAATCTTAGTTGAAGAACTTCTACCATTTTTACCCAAATTTCTCAACCACAATCATTAATTAAATAATGAAATCAACCATAGATTAGTAGAATATAACCATAAAGGAGTTAAGAATCGTAACCAAAAGCTTTCTCTAAAAATCCCTCAACTAATTGCCCAATCCGAGCTCTCAAAGTCCCAATATTGAAAATGGGATAAAACCCTCGAACTTGGCACTTTTTTGCCCATCGATTATGAATCTCCGGGCCAATAATCACACCTGCAATGTCGCGCCTACAGAAATTCCATCGCATGTGCGGACTTTACTTAAGTACCCTAGGTCCATATCTGCGATAAGGTGGTTACAAATGCATGTGTGGACCAACAGAATTCACCTCGCACCTGTGACCCCTGCCAAACATTCCAAACCTGCCTCTGCGTCTGGCCTCTACGCATGTGCGATCCCACATGTGTGGTCCCCCAACAACAGGTGCAAATACACCAGCAACCAAAAATCTTCAGCAATTGCATAAGTCAAAATTTCAAATCATTGACCATACCAAACACACCCGAGGCCCCTGGGACCGCAACCGAACATACCAACAACGCCTAAAACACCATATGAACTTAGTCGAGACCTCAAATCACATCAAACAACGCCAAAAACATGAATCACCCTCCAATCTGAATTTAATGAACTTGAAACTTCAAATTTCTACAACTGATGTTGAAACCTATCAAACCACGTCTGATTGACCTCAAATTTTGCACACAAGTCATATTCAATATTTCGACATACTCCAACTTCCAAAACACAATCCGGCCCCAATATCAAACGTTCATTACCAGTCAAAATATCCAAAAATTTGACTTTTGTCATTTCAAGCCTAAATTAGCTACAGACCTCCAAAGCACAATTCGAAAATGCCCCTAAGCCCAAAACCACCCAATGAAGCTAACATAACCGATGAAACTCCATTCCGAAGTCATCTTCACGTAGTTCCTACTACAGTCAATATCCTAAGGCTTAAGCTTCCGTTTAGGAACTAAATGTCCTAAAACACTCTGAAACAAAAAAAAAAAAGAAAAAAGAAAAGAAAACCTCCAGGCAAGTCGCAGAAGTAGAAAAAAATACATGAAAAACAGAAAATAGGAGCTCGGGGATATTACTTGACACACGTCCTACTTACAGCACCCGCGAGGGCACAAATGAGGTTTTCCAATTAAAAGACAATCGAAACGGAACTTGTTTATTAAGATTCAGAGTCGCCACTTATGATATTTATGGTGTCCCAAGTCACCGTTGAATCTCGAATCGAGGAAAAGATTGACTCTGTTTAACAGTACGCGAACCAGAAATCCGAATAAAGAATTTTGTTAACCCGGGAGAAGGTGTTAGGCATTTCCGAGTTCCGTGGTTCTAGCACGGTTGCTCAACTATCATATTTAGCTTATTTATTCAATTTTATTACACGTTGTAACTTATGTGAAAATTTTAACTTTTAACTGCTTTTATTTAAATTATTAAAGAAGATTGAACATCATCTGAAATATGTCTTTGGATTGCACCGCATGAAATGAACCCGCAATCCAGAACATACCTGAGTCGATGCTTTGGGATTTAGATTTGGGTTTCATGAATTGCACACCCGAGTTTAGGGAGGTAAAATTATTAATTACGCACCTAAAGATACAAACGCGTTATTATTTGGAGAAAGCCGTGAAATTCGCTAAACGGCATGTCCCGCAGTATAAAATATTTATTAACCTTTATTGAGGGCCCCACATTTTACGTATTTTTATTTGGCGAGGCACACCTCATATTTATTTAAAGGACAATCCTTAAGTGGCTACATTGTCTATTTTTTTTGTTGTCTCTAAAAAATAAAATTAAAAAAAAAATCATAGTTAATTACATGCTTGAAAAGGCATCTGTTATTGGCTACTAGCTTACGACAAATGCTAACAAAATATTTACAATCGAACTTGCGCAAAGAGAAATTATTTCATGCCTTATTCTATAACCCTATATTACTAAGATTTGAAAATAGATAGATCAACGGATTAAAAAATAATATTAATCAAAATAAACTAATTTTCATTTAATTAAATCAAATCCACATGGTTGTAAGAATTGAACCGTTGGAAATGCTTGTTTATAACTAGTAGAAATAAAAACCAACCTTAATTACCAAAGCTTGCAAAAGTTTGTTAAAAATATCTTAATCCACACTTGGAAAAATCTATTATAATTAAAGGATCTCTAACCCTCCTTGTTCGAACTCAGCTTGCCTTTTTTGTGAATCCCAATATACCAGTTATTAACTAGAACAACTCAACTAATGATTAATTAACTTAAAACCTGATACATTTGAATATGTTATGACTGAAATGAATTGGAGATGGCATGATGTGCATACTACACCGTTGGTTCTTTTCTAACTAACATTCATAGGAACGAGTTTGTAATAAAACTAAAACTACTACGGATCAATACTTATTTATACATTACAATTATTCACATGCTTCTAATGAATTAATAACTAACATGTATACATCTCAGAAAATAAATTACAACTAAATGACTTCAAGCCTTAAGGCTGCCCTTTTTTTTCATGCTTCAAATATTCCAACTTACATTGTGTACCAGTAAAGTAGTTGTGTACCTGGTATTTTTCACACGAAGGAGAAAGGAAGAATCAGTAATGCAGTAGTACAAACACAGCGACAGCAGTATAGCAGGTTCAGCGACAGCCTAGTAATAGATTAAAAATCGAGTAGCAATTTTCGGAAAAAAAAAAACTCCAAACAGCAACACCCAAATGCACCCGAAAAATAGCACCAACCAGTGTAATCAAATAGATAACCAATGCAGATTTAAAAACAGAGGAAAAACCCAGCAGAAAACCAACAAAGCGGTAGCAAAGTTCTAATAACACTTAAAAGATGCACAAGCTGAAGCTCATGTTTGTGTAAGCTTAAGTCTTACTTTCAAAGAAGAAATAAAAGAAAAATAATTTTTGTTCTTAATCTTTTAAGCTCTGAAAATTTTTGATCTCCAAATTCCCCTCCTTTCTAAGTGTCAAATGACTCTTATTTATATCTAAAAAATACGACTCTCTCCACTATTCTTTTAACTATTAACTATAATATTTCTGATTTTTAATCAAGCAAAAGTAGTCAAACACGGACCCCACGATCCACCCTCTTTTTAGTTTACATCATTATGCTCCCCACAAGTCTTTTCCCCTCTTATTTTAATTAAAAATTATGGGCCCACATTTAATCAATTTCTAAAATACCCTCGAAATTACAAAAAATTACTATTATACCCCAATCCTCCGATCTGTACCCAAAATTATCAACTGACCGACATTGATTCTTAATTCAAACAACAAATCATTACATCTATAACCAAATTCTAATTAAATTTAGCAATTAATCACAAACTAAATGATGAACAATAAATAACCAACTAAAATTATTTTGGCTGAACAATATTTGTTAACAATAAACATACTTTCACGTTTAACAACAATAACAAACAAATAAATTCAAATCACTAAACTCATATTCAAATTAAACTTAACAAATCAAACAAATAAATTCAAATCTCTAACTTAGATCCAAATTTAGACTTAAAATAATAATAAAACAGATTCACATCACTAAACTCAATAATCAATTGAACATCAAATTAAGTATAACAATATTTCAACCAAGATGAAAGATTTTTTAAACTACCACACTTCTTAAAAAATGAATAAAAACAAACTAATGAAATAAACAAGAAAAATGATAACCAACGAACAAGAAAAGAATCAAACATAAACTGACTTCAGATCCGAGAATATCAAACAAAATACGGACAGAAATGAAACTTAAACCAGCTAACCGGATCGGAACAACGACGAATTCGAACGGAAACAAATCTGCCCGAAACTTTGAAACCAAAAATAACTCGAATATTTCAACAACCACCTCAAATAAACCTCGAAAGAACACAGGCGAGTTCTAACACGGACTGAACTCATGATATTTCTATATGTCGTGCCAGACGGAGTTGGTTCACGGAGGGTAGCGGGGTCATTTGGACGCTGGTCCACGGAGCTGGCAGCGTGGTCGTTTGGATAGAGCTGACTGGTTCCGTGGTCGACGCAGAAGGTGAAGTTGTTTGGTTGAGGGAGCTTTTTCTGGTGTTATGCTGGTAGAAATGTCTTGTCGTTCATGGTGGCTCGCAGCTGGACGAATTGTGTGACGGAGGGCAGCATCTGGCGTTGCTGGCGTGAAGCTGGTGATCGACTGGCGGGGAAGAGAGCTATGTGTGGTGAGGTCGTTAGCTGGAGGGTTGGGATGATGGTTTGGTGGAGGTTTACTTGTTGAATGTGGTGCCTGCTGGGAGTTAGCATGGGTGGTAGACGGGCATGGCAGTAGGGTGGTGGTTTGGTTTTTAGGATTCCACTAGGTTTTTGTTTGGGTGTTGAAGAAGATTAAGAAGACCCTTCTTTGTCTTCATTTTTTTGTGAGTAGTGGCTGATGTGTGTTAAGTGTAGAGTAGGGTTTATTGGCTTGGAATAGGTCAAGGTTTTTGGGCTTAGGTAAGGGATTTTTTTGTTTGGCCCTGGTTTGTTTAATTTGGAAGATAGCCCAATCCAAATTTCCTTCTATCTTTTGTTCTCTTCTATTTAATCAACTTCCTAATTAATAAAATTAAGATACTAAGATTAAATTATAAAAACTAAAATTATCTTGAAATACTAATTAACTCCTAATAATAATTATCATTTAAATTAAATAACAATTAAAACACAATCACGCAATTTAGACATTAAAGGCTAAAAATGTAAAAGATGCCTACTTTTGTGATTTTCATTTTGTAAAACAAACTTGATTACTCCTATTTGTAGAATTAAACCCTAAATGCAAATGCAACATATTTTTGTATTTTTTTATTAATTTAACGAATAGGCATGCAAAGATAAATACAAATAATACAAGAAAAATAACACAAAATTCACAACAATTGCAAACAAACTAAATTGTTTTATTTTGAATTTTTCTGGGAATAATTCATATATAGGGAAAAAATCACATGCTCACAGCTGCCCTTCTTTGCTCGTAAACATGAAGAGTTTTCGTGCAAAGATAAAGTGACCGGATACGAGCAATTTTTGCCCGTTCGAGTACTCCGTGTGAAGCATTTATTGAAAAAGATTTAACCGAACCTTTGCTTCAAAGGTGTATAGCATATCCCTGGCTAAAGGGAATCAGGTTAATATAGTTCGGAAAATTGTGGTAGCTGGGACTACCATGGGCCTGCTATTTGTTTTTAGTGCTGCTGCATGTTGTTACTACTGTTTTACCGATCTCCTTATTACACCGTGCTAAAGAGAAAAACAAGAAGATAGGCTAACCTACGGATCACAAGATCCTATCTATCTTCAATTTATTTTTGTTGGCCTTGCTTTCTTGACAGCTTGTGTTTCTTCCGGTGATTCTTTCTTCCGAGAGCTTGGGGATGACACTGACCTTTTGCCTGTCTGAACACTATTTTTCATTGATCTTTGCTTGTTCTACTAGGGATGTGGCTTCCCTCATTACAATTATTGGCAATTCCACTGGGGAGACGCCTTTCTTTCATCGGCATTTGTTATGCTATGGCTTTTGTTGTAACCTTCTGCCTTCCGGGGGTTAAGAATTTCAAGTCATAATTGCAAAGCTATATGACTGGAGTTATAAGCAATGCGATTATATGAGATGTAGAGGCAAAGTGACACGTAGTCATATGAGATGTAGATGCAAGATGACGCGTAGTCATATGAGATGTAGATGCAAGATGACACGTAGTCGCATGATATGTGGATGCTAAGTGACGCGTAGTAATATGAGATGTAGATGCAAGATGAAGCATAGTCATAAGAGATGTAGATGAAAAGTGGCACGTAGTCACATGAGATGTGGATGCCAAGTGACGCGTAGTCACATGAGATGTAGATGGAAAATGACATATAGTCATATGAGATGTAGATGCAAAGTGACACGTAGTCACATGAGATGTAGATGCAAAGTGACACGTAGTCACATGAGATGTAGGATGCAAAGCTATTGTGACACGTAGTCACATGAGATGTAGGATGCAAAGCTATATGACAAACAGTCATATGAGATGAAGTCATAACTTGAATTCAATTTTCCTCCCTTTCCAAGGAAATTTTCGACAAAGGCAAAAACTTTTCTGCCCCAGTTCTGGCGATCTCCCTTGTGGTATGCCCTTCTTCCATTATCAGCATTTCTTTTTTTGCTTTAAGTCAAAGAAAACTTTATTAGTTCAAAACATGGTGAGTGGTTGTACCTCTCGTGCATGGGAGTCTCTTAGAATTTGGTCCACGTTTTCCCAAATGTTACCTTTCCAACTTTTCCCATACTTCTCCTGATATTCTGGACCCATCCGATGGAGTGAATTAAACACTTTGGTAAAACAAGCCTAACCAACTCCACACCAATTCAAACAAGAACATTCTGTTCAAGAGAGTCTTGCAACAATGCTCTTTCGTTTTGTTACCTTGTCTTCCGCTTGCCTTGTTCGTATTTTGCCTTGTACCATTTGGCAACTGGTAGCAAGCCTTGACAAACCTTTCTCAAAAATAAACTGCTGGGGGGAAGGTAAGAGAAATGATAGAAAATGGGGGGAAATCTTTCTAAATGAATATTGGGAAAATAAAAGACTTATCTGGGTGGTGTATTGGACCCGATGATCATGTCATATATTCTGGAAAAATCGACCCAGTCTATTGGTATTAATCAATTTCTGATGGCTTCATTTGCTGGGGATAAACAGGTGCACAACTTTTTCCTAAATGCAATTCCTTTCCACCAATATTATCTTGTCGCCTCATAGTGCTTTTCGAGGGGTTTTTACTAACAAGACTCTCTCATTTCTATCTGCTCTCGTCGCTTTATGGCGCCTGTGAAGGTTTTCACTACAGGACTCTCTCATTTTGTTTTCTCTCAGCTTTCGTCGCCTTATGGTGCCTGTAAAGGTTTTCACCATAAAACTCTATCATTTTATTTTCTCAGCAGGGAATGGGAGCGTTACCAATAAGATTCTTTCTACTGGGGAATTCTTTGGCTATCAACTCTACCGGGGATTCCTTTGGCTAGCAATTCTGCTAGGGATTCCTGCTAGCAATTTTGCTAGGGATTCCTGCTAGCAGTTCCCTCAGCTCATGATCTTCCTTCGTCCAGGGATCACTGTATTATTCCTGGCTTCCACTTGCCTGACTCGGCACCTTTGTGATACTGATCGAGGTCTTTTACGGATATAACATGTGGGTTTTGTGGGCTTGAAAGAAAAAAGGTATCAAAAATTCGAAATGACTTTGATGGGTGAGAGACTACAAATCTTGGAATCAAAAATTTTCTAACAACCTAAGTTCTGCCCCAGTTTTCTGCTTGGGGATTTTGATTTTTCGCGATATTTCTTCACGCTATGACCGAGCCGTGAGGCACCTACGTATCCTTTCATGAGGAATCAGGTCAAACGTAGTTCCTAAAGTTTTGTTTTCTTATGATTTTCTTAACATTTTTCTCTTCTTTTTTTTCATTTTTTTTTTGTTTTCTTTAACGATCCAAGAGAGGGGTATGAAAGACCAAATACGGCTCAAAGGGGGAAATAAAGATTGACAGTGTTTCGGTAGAAGAAAGAGTTTCCTTTGTCATTTCGTTATCCGATGAACACCAACTACAAACAAACAAAAATAATGATAAATACAATCAAGGAATTTACACATAGTATATCTTGATTGCATCAAAATTTATTGCCATATAAATGCATCTTCCTTCGGCATCCGTCAAACATAAAGCACCATTGGATAACACCCTGGTCACAACAAATGGTCCTTGCCAGTTTGGGGCGAACTTTCCCTTTTGCCTCGACCTGATGTGGGAGAATCCGTTTCAATACCTGCTGCTACTTCAAATTTCCCGATGTGGGAGAATCCGTTTCAATATGGTTGTTGATTTTGGTCTCCCTTACATTGTCGGCATCCCCCTAATTGCCAGCTTCAGTGTCATCAAAGTTGGGCTTGGGTTTTTCTTCGTACTGTCTTAGCTCCCTACTTACCTTCTTTAAGGACTTCATCCTCGTCATATTCTGATTCATTATCACAGTCGGTCTCCTATATAATTATCTCAGAATTAGATTGATCATTTAGACTAGGCCAAAGATCCGTCGTGCATGCCATATCATCATAACCAATAAAAAGAGTATTGTTCAGAAATCAAAAGAAGAAAAAACAAATTTAAACAAAACAAGAATAGAAAACTTTTACTTCAATAAAACAGGGGATAACAGGGTTCACAATTTAGCTAAAAATAAAACAAAATTTGTATTACACCCTGGAATAATCAAGAAAACAAGAAGGAAAATCAGAGCCCACTACCAAGACTCCCTCCAGCTTACCCTGACATGGAGCGTCTTTCCAATTAACAAGCACGACATTTTTAGCTATTGAGCTTTGCATACCTATTGCCAAGACGACTATCTGCTTCAAGATCTTCAGCTTTAGTCAGTATATTCACATGCGCCATGTCACCGGGCATCATCCCCACAAAGTTTGAATCATCATTATTATGTAAAGGATTCAGTGTGATATTCTGGATGTCACTGTCTTGAATCAAATTTTCCTGGATCTTGTACCTCCATCTTACCACAGACCGATCACTCCAGCTTTCTCAAAATTCAAAAAAAAAACATGTTAGAATGGACTTAGTCTGTCCTCATTATTAACAACATCTTTTGCCTTCTTCTTTCTTTTTTTCTTTTTTCTTTTTTTCGATTTTTTTTCTTTTTTTTTTGTTTTGGTCGAATCTTATGGAGATTGCCTACGTATCATGACCTGCATGAATCAGACCTTGCATAGTTCGGACATGATTACAACGGTTTAAAAATTGACCATACTAACAGACTTTGACGAAAAGACAATCTACATACCTGAAAATCAAAACATGCCACACCCTAAGCAGAAGAATTACAAACTCAAAAACAAACGGCAGGCTTCCTTTCCATTTTTGCCAATTTCAACCAAATGGTTATCTTTGCAAACGTGGCCTTTTTCCAATTTCACATGAAATTTGAGGCCATGGAGGATTGTTTTATTACACTACAAACTGGTCCATTCTTTTACGAAAATAGCCCTTCAACAACTGAAAAATACTCTAAGGCTATCTCGGCAAGAACGGTTTAATACATTGCCGAAGCTGGCTCGGCTTATTTTTTACTAAAATTTTGAACGACAATCACTTACCCACTAACCTTTTTTTTTCAAATTAAAATAAAAGGCCAAGTTTCGCAAAGATGACTTTTCTGCAATTCGGGGACGAAGATTTTATGGCTGTGTGGGTCAGCTGGCCAAAATCTAAAAAAATATGACCCAAAGATAAGTTTATGCAAAGTCATCCTTCCGGCCCCATTCGGGAACATTCGGCTATTTTTGATAAAAACAGCATCCCCCAACTTATTTATGACGAAAATAAAATCTTTGATATTTTCCGCTATTTTTTGCAAAGGGGAGGTTGGACCCGATTAGGGTTTCCTACGTATCTCACTTCCGGTGAGAATCAAACCAGCGTAGTTTGCCCAATAAATTACCTAATTTTTGAAAACAACATTTTTTTTCTTTTTCGTTTATAGCAAGCAAACTATTTTTCCTTTCAGTTTTGAAAACAAAGAAAAAATAGAAGACTATTTTCTAAACAAAGCAAACAAAGTAAAATATTTCTCTTTTTTTTCATTTTCTCAAAATTTCGGCAGAATTCCAACAGTAGTTGGACATAAAGACTTTTTTTTAATTAATCATCTATCTCTCCAACTGCTATATTTCTTTTTGTCAATTTTTTAATATTCCCGAGATTCAGAATCTGGTCAACATGCGGGTCCGAATTAAATAAATGCGCAGAACAACAGTAGGATGCATCAAGATGGTCTTTTCTATTTCAGGTTGTTATTCCTAGACGAACCCAACCCCTGTGTTGAGTCCCCTAAGTCAAAATGCACATGATGCACATAAGCGTTCCTACCAGGGATCCAACATGAGGTTAAGTTATTCTTAATTCAATACCTGGGTGTTTGTTCTAGACCTGGCTTACCCGAGCGAACGAATCGAGCCGAAGAGGGCCAGTGTAGCTGGTAACATTGCTTTCCGGTTTAAGTGGAAGCGCTCCCCGCCTAAAACATGTGTGACTAAAATCCTTCACTAGGTGCCAAGCACCTCAGCAATCTCAAAGAAAGTGGGCTATGTCAAGCAAATGCCCAATTTTAATTTTTAGAAGACTCAGAGGGGATGCGTGAGAAGGCAATTTATATACAGTGTTCAAAAAATTATCAAAGCGGTAAAAAGAAACATTTAGCACATTATGAACAAACATGTAACAAAATCAAATAATATTCATGCTAAATACACCAATCATTTCCAAGCTTGAATTTCTAACCCTGAATCAGTGGTTCTGGGTTAAGTTCCCTAGCAGAGTCGCTAGAGCTGTCACACCTCCTTCTTCCGGCGCCCGCGAGGGCACAAAGGAGTTTTTCCAATTAAAGGACAATCGAAAAGGAATTTGTTTATTAAGATTCAGAGTCTCCACTTAGGAGATTTATGGTGTCCCAAGTCACCGGTTGAATCCCAAATCGAGGAAAAGATTGACTCTGCTTAACAGTCCGCGAACCAGAAATCCGGATAAGGAATTTTGTTAACCCGGGAAAAGGTGTTAGGCATTCCCTAGTTCCGTTGTTCTAGCACGGTCGCTCAACTTTCATATTTAGCTTATTTATCAGATTTTATTACATGTTGTAACTTTTGTGCCAATTTTAACTTTTAACCGCTTTTATTCAAATTATTAAAGAAGATTGAACATGATCTGAAATATATCTTTAGATTGTGCCGCATGAATTGAACCTGCAATCCTGAACATACCTGAGTTGATATTTTGGGATTTGGATTTGGGTTGCATGAAATGCACAACCGAGTTTAGGGAGGTAAAGTTATTAAATACGCACATAAAGATACAAACGCGTTATTATTTTGAGAAAGCCATTAAATTCGCTAAACGGCATGTCCCGCAGTCTAAAATATTTTTTAACCTTTATTGAGGACCCCGCATTTTACGTATTTTTATTTGGCGAGGCACATCTTATTTTTATTTAAAGGATAATCCTTAAGTGGCTACATTATCTATTTTTTTGTTTGTCTCTAAAAAATAAAATAAAAAAATCCTAGTTAATTACATGCTTGAAAAGGCCATCAATTATTGGCTACTCGCTTACGACAAATGCTAACAAAATATTTACAATCGAACTTGCGCAAAGAGAAATTATTTCATGCCTTATTATATAACCCTATATTACTAAGATTTGAAAATAGATAGATCAAGAGATTAAAAAATAATATTAATCAAAATAAACTAATTGTCAATTAATTAAATCAAACTCACATGGTTATAAGAATTGAACCGTTGGAAATACTTGTTTATAACTATTAGAAATAAAAGCCAACCTTAATTATCAAAGCTTGAAAAAGTTTGTTAAAAAAAAAACTTTTTCGACACTTGGAAAAATCTATTATAATTAAAGGATCTCTAGCCCGCCTTGTTCGAACTCAGCTTCCCTTTTTTTTTATGAATCCTAATATACTAGTTATTAACTAGAACAAATCAACTAATGATTAATTAACTTGAAACGTGATACATTTGAATATGCTATGACTGAAATGAATTGGAGATGGCATGATGTGCATACTACAGCGTTAGTTCTTTTCTAACTAACATTCATAGGAACGAGTTCGCAATAAAACTAAAACTACTACGGATCAATACTTATTTATGAATTACGACTATTCAAATGCTTTAATGAATTAATAACTAACATGTATACAACTCAGGATATAAATTACAACTAAATGACTTCAAGCCTTAAGGCTGCCCTTTTTTATTAATGCTTCAAATGTTCCAACTTACATTGTGTACTAGTATAGTAGTTGTGTACCTAGTATTTTGACTCGAAGAAGAGAGGAAGAATAAGTAATACAGTAGTACAAACACAGCAATAGCAGCATAGCAGGTTCAGTGACAGCCTAGTAACAGATTAAAAATCTAGTAGCAATTTTCGGAAAAAAAAACTCCAAACAGCAATACCCAAATGCACCCAAAAAACAGCACCAACCAGTGTAATCAAACATATAACCGTTGCAGATTTGAAACCAGAGGAAAAATCACAAGCAAAGGGATATAAAATGACAACTCTGGAATCTAATAAAAATTACCAAAAACCAGAATCTCAAAAATCACAAGCTAAGGGATATACAAGAAGCTCTAACTCCGGAAATGTCTAAACGAAGGAAAATACTGAAAAGGCTATACTTATTACAGAAAGATAGAACGGAGTAAAGATCTTCAGTTAAGAAAATTAAGAGTCAATTAGGAAATAAGAATGAACCATAAACCAATTAATTTCAAGTAAAACATGTAGAGGTGAAACTAGTAATAGGGAATTCAATCATATCAAGAACAACTTCATACTCAGTGAAGGTAAGGACCTAAAACCTAAAAAGGGTAATTTTTCCACAAATAAGTCCAAGCATGCACTCATCACCTCTCGTACCCGGATTTACAATCACAGAGAAGACTCAAATCATAAGGGAAAGTCCCACGCGGAAGGTTATGCAAGATACTTACCTCCAACCGGCTCAAAATTAACTAGAAACAACGTTTTTGCCACGGGTACTCGACTCCAAATGGCCTCAATCTATTCTATTCAATTTCATAAAGTAAATAACACTTCACGTAACTGATCCTAAAATTAAATTCTAAGCTTATACATGGAATTGTGTAAAACAGCCAAAACGCCCCTCGAACCCATGCTTCAGATCGGATAAATTTATATTTTCAGAATCCTCACACTCCCACGAGTCTAACCATATAAAATTATCCCAATCCAATGTCAAATGCCTAATAAAACCCCAATCTCTAGGTCTAAAAGCTTTCCCCTCAATTTCTACCAACATTCCAAAATTAAAGGATGAATTTAAGAGAAGATTCATGGAAATCAGTCTAAACCAAGTAAGAATCACTTACCCAAGTCTCCCAGGTGAAAATACCATCAAAAATAGCCAAGAACCGAGCTCCAAAAGTCAAAATATGATTAAAAAAAAAAGTAAAACCCTCGACTTTGGGTTATATTTTATCTACCTGGGTATTTGTGCATCGCGATTGCGGGATAAGAGTCGCAATCGCATAGAAGATATTTGATGGCTTCCCAGGTTTCTCATCGCGAACGCGACGATGAGCTCGCGAACATGGAGAAGAAAAATGCGAGGCTTCGGGATCGCGAGTGAGAGACACGAACGGGAAGAAGAAGTATGTAGGCTTCGTGAACGCGAAGGGAAAGATGCGAACACAAAGAAGGATTTCAAGTTGGTCAGCAACAATGCATCGTGAATGCTAGATGTTGTTTGCGATGCAATGAAGGATATCAGAAGCAGCAACAAACAGTTCCAAAATGGGGGAAAATGATCCGTAGCCCATCCGAAATACACATGAGGCTCCCGGAACCCCATCTAATTACAAAAAGAAGTCACATAACCTAAAACGGGATCGCTTAAGGTTTCAAATCACACAAAACAACACCGAAACAATGAATCTACCCATAAATTGAACATATGGACTTTCAAATCCTCAAATTTCTAAACTTGGGCCAAAACCTACCAAATCAAACTGGAATGACGCCAAATTTTGCAGTCAAGTCCAAAATGACATAATGGAGCTGCTCCAACTCTCAAAATAGCATTCTGACCCCAATATCACATAAGTCAACCATAGGTCAAACTTTTTCATTATCCAAGATTCAACTTTTCCAACTTTCGCCGAAATTCCTCAATTTACCCTTAGGACCTCCAAATATAAATCCGGATGTGAGCCTAAGTCCATAATCACCATAGGAAGATGTTAAGATCATCCACAATCCATTCCAGGGTCGTGAATCCAAAAATCCAATTCCGGTCAAACTTTTACCGTTCAACTTCTTAAACTAGATTCCTTCATTCAATTTGACTCTAAACCATCCGTTGACTGAATTCCACCATGCACGCAAGTTGATACTTATATTCTAATATTGTTCTAGACTTTACACCACTGAACGGAGCTTAATTTCTCAAAATGACCAGTTGGGTCGTTACACTTCATGTCACAAATATCTATGTAAAAGTAAGTCTAAATGATTTGAATTCCTTTCAACTGACTTATAAGGATGTTTAACATGCTTAGATTCCACACATACTTGAAATTTGATATATCACATTCAAACTTAGTCAATACTTCCAAATTAATCATTTTCTGTAAGTTTTTATAATTGACATGATCCAAATGTATATGTCATAATTCATTTGACTCAAGTAATTAAGACGGAGCTGAAATTTTTTTTTTTTTTAACAACCATTACATTGACGTTCTTGAGCTGATTTTTGGAGCAAAAGATGGTGTATTTTGGGAAAAAGAAACAAGTGTTTTTCTTTTTTCATGGCTGTTTGGAGTATTTTAATGGAGGTTTCTCACTGGTTTTCATAGTGATGAAGCTAGGTCTTATTGTGGTTTTTTGGAGTTAGTTTGATGAGTGTTTGGAGGTGAGAGGAGCTGATATTTTTGGGGTTGATTGTAGTAGCTCGTTGCTGCATTTTTTTGGAGGTTTATTAGATTAGCTTTGATGGAGTTTCAAGAGGTGCTTTTGGAGGAAACAATGAGATGGTAATGGTGGAAATTTGCCACTCTTTCATGGATGAATATTTGGGTGTATTTTTTTTGTTCAAGAACAAAGAAATGGTTGTTCTTGTTTTCTTTTTTTTTTTGGTCCGCTAGGCAAATGCCTAGGGTTAGGTTTTATTAATAAAAATAAATAGAAAATTACAGCAAATAGGAGAAATAAAATAAGGCGGATTACACCGGTAATGTTACCCATATAACACAGCTGCCATATACCTTACCTTAGCTATCCTATTGAGGCAAATAAAAGCCTCATAGACTAGCAAGCATGTAAAAATAAAGAACTCGCAAGCACTAAGAATTGAATGATTATCACAGAGTTCATAACATACTCTGTGATGATATTACAAAGGATGATACTAATGTGATAGTAAAATAAATAGATGCAGAAACCATAAAGGTGCCCTTTTTTCTCTTTTGCTGTGAAAACTTTGATTTGTAGAAAGTTGTCTTCTTCCACATAATTTTTCAAAAAGTCTTCAAAATTCATGCTTTATTCTTGAGACGATTGGATATTGAAAGTATTTTTTGAGCGACCTGTTTTTGTTTTGCGTTTCTCATTGGGAGCCTCCTTATGATTACGTCATCAAACGCCCTGACGTCCCGAATTCTTTCCCTTTGACGAGAGTTCTTATTTCTTTCACTATGCAATGGTGACAAATCTCCTTTTATTGAAGCGTCTGCTTGACATTAGTTTAAAATGTCCTCTTCTTCCCTTTCTTCATATATGTGTCTTCCTGCAAAAATTGGGTTTGGTAATTCCATCGCTTCCAAGAGTTATCTTTCCTCGGACGAGATAACTGAAGCAGTTGTGACGAGATGCCCCGCTTGTGACTTTGCATTCTTCTGTTGCTTCTGATTCTGGCTAGTTGATGGCAGCGTGGTTGCTATTCCATCCCCAACTGATGTTTCGGCTAAGATTAGTTGTCGATTTTGTGCTGTTTCATTCTTGTTGGGCTTTGATGTCGCTACAGTTGAAATAACTGCATTTGCATTATTTCTTGGAACAAAAACTGGAGAATTATGGTTTAAGCTACTATTTTGAGTTGGTGTTTGTGTCAAGACTGCACAGCAGTTCGTAGTTGCATTTTTCCTTTGGAATTTTTGCTTGACTGGATCATCACTGTTCTCTCCAGTACTATCCTGATCATACTCTTGATCATCTTCTTCCGATGAAAAACTAGCAAATCCTTCACCCCAGCTCTCCTCATCATCATAGTCTCGTTGGTCTTTCCACAGCTTCGATTTAATAACTAGGTCCCTTCTCTTTGGCCATGTAGGAGTGTGTATGGTTCGAGAACTTTGAAATTTGGATTGTATTTGCAGATTGTATCAATGACATAAGCTGATATCTTTACCACTGTATTATGTGAGCTATCACCAAGCTGCAAATTTTTCTTTCAAGAGTTTTCCTTCATCATCATTGACATTGAGGAGTGCGGCAAATGAGTTTGAGATTGAAGGTAAAACTGAATTGTTTGCTCCGATGTGATTTTTATTTTTGGTTTTTGGAGTTACTGCTTTGTTGTCCATCGATGACCATTGTCCATCTTCCTTTGTGTGTTGACCAGAATTTGCTTGAGTTAAGGCAGCATTAGAGACAGCTTCAGTAGTTGTACCTGACTGATTTGTTGTTCTGTGAATACTTTCATTCACTGCTTAATGGTTGTCAAATTGTGATGCAGCTCGATCCATAGAACAATGCAAAGAAAGTGAAGATGGTTCATTTTGTACTGTCCAGTTAGCAGTGTTGGTATCCTTTGTACCAGATGCTGCGACTTCAAATTCCATAACTATGTTGCCATCCCCTACTTGATCACATTCTGTAACTGTGGAATTGGGATGCTGCCCTTTGCATAATTCATTTGAATTAGAGTGCTTAGATGTACTCAGGACTGCTGTTTTATTTAACTCATTACATCCTGCATTGATGTTTGAAGCCTTGATCATTTTGAGCATTGTCGAGCTCTCTCCTAGATGAACAACAGCAGATTTGTACCAGCTTTGGCAGGACCCAGAACCTCCAAATTTGTATCATTTCCTTGATAAACCAGTGTATGTTTCTCATTGTTACTATTGTGTACCAAGTGTTGCTGTTCACACAATAATTGTTCAGTCCTTTTTGCATTGTGATGTGCAGCCTCAAAAGATGCATCAGTCAATTTTGGCAGCAGATGTTCTGTGGGAACATTCAAATTGGATGGAACAGTAGACTCAGCATCCGGCATTGAATGAGCTTCTGCATTTGGAATGACTGGATCAAAATCAATATTTTGTCCTTCATCAGTAATCACATTAGGAAACACCCCAGTCAAATTTGACACCTCCTGTTCACTGTGAACCTTCAACTTGGCTGGGACAGTAGAAGGTTTTTTACACAATTGTTTAGTATCAGCATTGGTCATTGAATTACAATATGCAGCTGGAGCAATTGGAACAGCATGTAAGTAAACATCAGGCATTTTTGTCACTGTTAAGTTCTACCCTAATTCAACAGGGGAAGCAGCATGATTTGTTACAGCTTTGGCAGTATCCATAACCTCCAAAATTTTACTATTTCCTTGACGAAACAGTGTAGGCTTCTTAATATTACTATTGTGTAACACATGATGCTGCTCACACAACAACTGTTCAATCCTGTTTGCATTATGATGTGCAGTCTCATCAAATGCACCAGTCAATTTTGACACCAGCTGTACACTAGGGACATTGAATGGAACAGTAGGTGGATTTTTACACAGCTGTGGTATATCATCATTCGGGATTGAATGAGTTTCTGCATCTGTAATTACTGGAACAGAGTCAAGAAAACCAGCCAGATTTGAAACTACCAGTTCACTGTGAACATTCAAAATGGATGGAACAGTAGCTAGTTTTTTACAATGCTCTGCAGTATCTGCATTCGGCATTGAATTTATTTCTGCACCTAGAACAATTGGAACATAAAAATTAAATTGTCGTGCATCAACATTCATATTAGGAGGAACCCCTTCATTGCTTCGTGCTACAAGATTGGCATTTAGGAACTCTCTGGCATCCCCTCTTAATTTTATCATCTTGCCCCTGCCTTCAGATTGTCGATCATGAGCTGCTTGTTCATTCCTTTCATCTGTACTCCAACGACACGATTTTACTTCATGACCTTGATGATTACAATACATACAGTATTTAGGAAGGTTATCAAAGATGATCCGCTGGTTGTATTCGACTATTTTTCCAGATTTTATATCAACTTTCTTGATCTTTACTTTCTTTGGATGTTTGTCTAGCAGATTAACCAAGACTTTTACTCGAGCCGTACTAGGTTTCGTTCGATCTTTAGTAGCCTTATCTACTACTAGAGGCTTTCCCACTGCAGCAGCGATTGACATTAAAAAAAAATTTGTGAAGAAATTTGCTGGCAGTTCAGGAAAGGATATCCAAACAACAGCTTTTGACGTTTCTTCACGTCGATTAAATCCCACTGTCCATGGGAATGTCCTGAAGAAGTAGTCATCTCCTTTCGCCTTAACATAGCATGTTGTTCTTGAAAAGACATTCGCAAAATCTTCAAATAGATCAAAACTTACCAGAATATGTCGATATTCTAGCTGCCCTATATTGCAATTACCTTTGACATCGAGTTGCTTCGGTAAGATCTGTCTCAACTCCTGAAGCTCGGGTTTTCCATAAGAGAATTTAATCACAACTGCTTGTTGAAAACCTTCCTCCTTGGTGAATGAATTCGTCTACTGTGAATTCAACAGTAGGTATTCTATTCTCAACCGTTACTGGACAGAGTTCAAAATTCGATTTTTTTGCGGCAGAATGCTGTCGAACAAGTTGCGATGCATAAGTCTGTTTTGGATTTAGAACTTTTTGATTTTCCGTATGGTTTTGATTATCCTCTCCCACAGCACAAAGCTGGGGAGAGGGAGAAACTTCCATAGTTGCGATGATTGTCAACCAGAATCCATCACTAACATTCTATCGGAAAGAATGAAATTGCTACAGTAATTCGGAAAAAAAGATTTAGGATGTAGGGAAATTGGCTATATATTTGAGGAGAAAATCTATTGGGGATTGTTCGCAAAGAGAAGGGGATGTCTTGAAACCAAAATTGTGGCAATCGACGAACTGATTCTGGCGATTTTCTTCAGATGAATAGTGACGGAATACTATTGACGAAACAATATCGCTGGGAGAGAATCCTTCTGAAAAAGGTTACAAGCCAACAAAAAATTGCTGCTCTTGTTTTCAGAAGAAGGAGTTGCGCCTTTTTTTCCTTTCTTCTTTTTTTCCCGTAGCCTATTCAAAACTCGCTCGGGCAATCAGGGCTCCAAACCAAATATACAAACAATCTCAAAAACATCCCATGGACTTATTCGAGCAATCAATTTGCCAAAATAACATCGTAAACGAAGAATCAAACCCCAAAATCAACACTTTTGATCAAACTTCTTAAACTAATAACTTCAGATATTTATGTGCGAAACACGTCAAACGATGCCCGATTTTGACCAAATTCCACAAAAAGCACTTAACGCATATTAAAGACCTGTACCAGGCATCGGAACCAAAATACGAGCCCGATAATTATATTTTCTTTAATATGATGATGACCCCTTTGGGTCGTCACATCCTCCACCTCTAAAAAACCGTTTGTCCTCGAATGGATAAAAGAAAGAAGTACCTGAGTCGGGGAATAGATGGGGTTAACGGCTCTGCATATCAGACTCAGACTCCCAGGTCAATGCCTTAGGAGGCTGACCTCTCTACTGAACACGCACTGAAGGAAAACTCTTCGACCTCAACTGTCAAACTTGCCGGTCTAAAATAGCCACCGGCTCCTCCTCATATGATAGATCCTTTTCCAATTGGACATTGCTGAAATCTAATACGTGGGTTGTATCGCTTTGAATCCACTACAGCATGGACACATGAAAAACTGTATGTACGGCGGACAAGCTATGCAGCAAGGCAAGTCTATAAGCCACCTCTCCCACGCGGTCATGAATCTAAAATGGGCCAATAAACCTAGGGCTAATCTTGCCCTTTTTCCCGAATCTCATCACGCCCTTCATAGGCGATACACGGAGCAATACTCGCTCACCAACCATGAAAGCAACATCTTTGACCTTTCGGTATGCATAAATATTCTTCCTGGACTAAGCTGACCGAAGTCTATCATGAATGATCTTGACCTTATCCGAGGCCTCCTAACTAGATCTGTAACCGAGCCTCTACCGGCTCAAACCATCCGACTGGGGACCGTCACTGCCTAACATACAATGCCTCATACGAAGCCATCTGAATGTTAGACCGGTAGTTGCTGTTGTAGGCAAATTCTGCTAAGGGCAAGAACTGGTCCCACGAGCCTCCAAAATTAATAACGCAGACGCAGAGCATATCCTCAAGAATGTGAATAGTCCTTCAGACTGACCGTCCGTATGGGGATGAAATATTGTACTCAATTGAACCTGGGTGCCCAACTCCTGCTGTACCGCTCTCCAGAAATGCGAGGTAAACTGCGAACCTCGATCCGAAATGATAGATATCGGAACCCCATGAAGGTGAACGATCTCCCTGATATAAATCTCAGCAAATCTCTTGGAGGAATAGGTGGTGGAAACGGTAATAAAATGTGCTGAATTGGTCGGCCTATTATCACCTCCTTTTTACCCGGCGCAAAGGCGTAGTGGAGTTTTTCCAATTAAAGGACAATCGAAACGGGATTTAATAACTAAGATTGAGAGTCGCCACTTGGGAGATTTATGGTGTCCCAAGTCACTTGTTTTAATCCTGAATCGAGGAAAAGAATGACTCTGTTTAACGGTCAACACACCAGAAATCCGGATATGGAATTCTGTTAACCCGGGAGAAGGTGTTAGGCATTCACAAATTCCGCGGTTCTAGTACGGTCGCTCAACTATCATATTTAGCTTATTTATCTGGTTTTTATACGATTATGAACTTATATGCAAGTGATAGCACTTTTGCCGCTTTTATTATTATTATTTTTAACAAGAATTATAACATCGTAAAAGTACATCTCGAACCACGTCACATCAATGTACCCGAAGTTACCGACACATTTCAAATCTGTTGAGATTTGGATTTAGGTCACATAAATGTGCACCCGAGTTTAGGGAGATAACATTATTAAATACGCGCCTAAAGATACTAATGCATTATTATGTTGATAAGACCGTGAAATTTTCTAAATAGCATGTCCCAAAATCTAAGCATTTTTAACCATCTATTGGGGGCCTCGCGAATTGCGATTTATTTGGCGAGGCTCATCTCGTTTATTTAAAAAGGACAATCATAAAGTGACTACATCTTCTAATAAATTCGTCTCTAAAATAAAAGAGAAAAGTCCTAATACATTACATGCTTGAAAAGGTCGTATCTTATTTATCAGATTAAGACAAGTGCAACTGGAAAATTGCAATCAAACTTGCGCAAAGGGAGATTATTTAGTACCTTATTCTATAAGCCAATATTACTAAAATTGAAATTATGATTAGAATGTAAAATTGACAAACAATATTATCAAAATAAACTAATTATTCTCTAGCAAAATTACATTAACATTATTGGATGAATTGATATATTTGGAATTAACCACATGATTTCAGAACCATTTGGGCCGAATTTTTATAACTGTTGAACTTAAAACTATTATTTGAGAATTACTAACCCTTTTCTAATTAAACATCATTCATGCAAAAGAAACAATGATCATTCAAGTTTACGCCACATACTTAGATTGCGTGTTCAATTCCTGTGACTTATTAACACCAACTCCTAAGTTACCAACGCCTGTCATAAGTAATGAACTCAAGACATACTAATTTTGACATTGAAGCTTATTCTAATGATATCAAAAATGGCAATTACTTAGGATCTATGAACTTACTGATTTCAATCTAATAGCACGTGAAAACTATTTCTTATTTTTAACTTCAAACCATGGAATGCTAACATACGAACAAATAGTAACTACTGCTGATAACTACAATCTAACAGTCCATCACAAATATGATTTTAATTAGTCCAAATTAGCTTGAATACAGTCCATCTATACAAAGCATGTACTTATTTCAGAGAACAAAACTAGAGACATGCATCCTCCACTGTCTACTCTACTCAACTAGCTTGGATGCCTAAATTTCAGCCTGTCATTTAATTGCAACTTCTCAATTCAGAATTTCATCGGCTTGAGTTTCAAGTGTGTACCAGGAAATGGAATAAAATGAAGAAGAAAGAGGAATGATCAGCAGTAGTAGTAACACAACAGTAAAATAACAGCAATAGCCCAGCTATTCTTCAACCCCAAGAATGATTCAAATGACCCAAGAAAACAACGTAAATCCCAACAGATTGACTCACAGAATACCAGAAATCCAACCAGCAACTACTTAAACCAGAACAACAAGTTCAACTCTAAAATAATCAGTGAACCAAGGTTGTGTCCCCTTTAATTGTGCCAATTAAAACGCACTTATTCCTAAGCGATTTTATCAAAACAGGCTTAAAGCCTTGAGTCATTGGTATTTACTTCTACCAAACTCTAAACCACTTTCCCAAGCAAAGCAAGAATTTAACGGCTTTTGTTAATGCTTGCAACCACCAACAATGAATGAAGAACAAGAAGTAAATAAACATCAACCATCCATTATATATATATATTCAATTTCAAACACCCATTTAGGGTCCACAACCTTAGTATTTAAAACTAGCTACTCATGCTAACACAAAAACCAACTAATAATAAGTGTCATAAATGCTTACAAAGAGAAAAAGGGAGAAAATTAAAGTCTTGGAGTGTATCTAAAAGGTAAGACAATATGTTCCCACAAAAGTCTCTTAAAACTATTTATAGGTTGACCAAATTCGGGACAAAAAATGGACAAATTTTCCCTTCCAGGTTGCGTCTGCGACCGCAGACTTGTCGAAGAACAGGTCTGCGGTCCGTGTCTTGAAAAGCCGCTTCACAGATCCAAAAACCTATGTGTCAAGCCTTCATCGCAGGTTCAATTTGCGTTGCGCATTTGAGTTATGCGACAGCATATTTGCATCGCATCTTTGTCCTTGAGTTTCTTCTTGTTCATTTTGCGGCTCATCTGCGGTCTGCATGTAGATTCTGCGATCGAAGAACACGCCGCATTCTTGACGTGATTTTTGGCTCCATACCATGTAAAGCTCTGCGATGTGAGGGACGAGTCTGCGGTCCGCATGTGTGTTCTGCGACCACGTACTAGACCGCATTTTGGCAATTTGTGCAAAGTCATGCTCTTTTCCTCTCTTTTTGCGTCCATTTTCATATCCTTGGTGTTCCCTTCCGCTTGTGCTGTAAGAACAACAAATCTACATGAGTATTAGTTATAATTGCATTAAAACAAGATAGAATCTAAGCAATTAGTATTGAAATGCGCCGAAATTCTTCGGCACATCACCTAGTGGCCCCAAACCATTATGTCTTGCTCCCCACTTACTTATTAGTTTGATAGCATTTAATTCCCTACTTTCAGGTTGCTAATATTAACCTAATTCCCTAATATTTTCATTCCCAAATTGCCCCTGAAACCCCCTCACTATTAATTCCCCAAACCAATATGTTCAAACCTAAAGAGAATTACCTAAAACTAATTCTAATTAACAGCTATAACCAATCTTCCTGACCAAATTCAACCATTGATTCATTAAGCAAAAGATCAAGATCAAAATGGCATCAAAACAATGAGTTGATCATATTGAGAAAAGAACAAACAGAGAGACAATAAGCTAAACTGAAATAGTATAAATGGAGGAATGAGCTTATCACGTGAAAAACTAAAGAACAGGGATGGCATAGCAATAGGGAACGGGCAAACACAACTCTAACTCAAATATACATACAAGATGCAGCATTGTTGAAAGTATATTTGACACGGAATTCCCTTAAGCGAGGAACACAAACAGAAACACAGCTTAACAAGGACAGTTCGTAGAGATCAAAAAAACTACAAAAGATGACCTAATTGATGAAATTTAATTGATCAACTACATAGTTTATAACATATAATCACCAGTTAGAAAATTTGGACCAAAGAAAAAGGTCCGTAAAAGGGGGAGGAGAAAATAGCTGACAAAAATAATGAAATTAATACAACAGTACAAACAAATAACAATATACCCAAAAATAGAACAGACAAAAGAAAGGAAAAATACCTCATGAACTCATAAACCATACGGACTCGACTTGAAACTCTCACTTGAGACTTTTTGGGGTAAAAATTGACTTTTAATCGAGTGTTCTCGTCGACTAAAGTCGATTGAGGCTCTCGTTTCTTTTATTTTGGACAAATTCCAGCCTGGGTCTTGTCTAGGGTTTATACAGTTCGATTTGGGATTCGAAAGATTCCGACATGATTCGAAGGGAACCAGTGGTGGTTCAGAGGTGAGGGACGCCTAGTGGATATCTGGTGTGAGTTTGGGGTGGATTGGGTTTGGTTCATGGTTTTCCGAATCTTCGATTACAGATTCGAGAAGCTGGGGGGAAGATTCGAAGTAACGGTTAATGGATTCGTGTTCAGGGTGGTTAGAAGTACCTAGGGTGTTGGTTTGGTTACTGGCAGCGTCGATTCCGCCGGGTTTCAGGCGGATGAATAGGGTGGCGGCTAGGGTTTAGCCCTTGATTGTCTCTGAGAGAGAGATGATGAATAGTGGAGTGGGGGGAGTGTGTTTTATTTAGGGGGCTGGGGTGAGATATGGGGATTATATATTGAGGGAGGTGGCTTGATCTTGGTAGTTGGATCAAGCATGATCAACGGCCTGGATCATTTACTTAAGGGGAAACGGTGTCGTTTTGGTTAAGTGGGGAATTGGGTCAGTCCGGGAAAAATAGGTCGGGGTTGGAGAGATGATCTCGACTGTTGGATCATGATCAATGGATGGTTGAGATCTCTTGGCCATGGAACGACGTTGTTTTGGACGTCTGAGAGGTCTGGTCAATTGGACCGGGTGGAAGCGTTTTGGGCCTGATTCAAAGGCTGTTTGGGACACCTCAGTTTCAAGTTTTCTCATTATTTTCATTTCCTTAATTTCTAATTAATAAAACCAAAATTCTAACTTAAAAAATTATAAAATAAAATTAGCTAAAATACTAATTAACCTCTAATAACAATTATCACACATAATTAATACCAATTTAAAGTAAAATAACACAATTTGACTTTAAATGCTAAAAATGCAGATTACATTATTTTTGTGATTTTCTCATTTTTGTAAGGAACACTTAATTACTCCTATTTGTAAAATTAAATCTTAAATGTAAATGCGACATATTTTTTGTATTTTCACTTATTTAAATAAGTAAACATGCACACACAGATGCAAACAATAAGAGAAAACTAACCCGAAATTCAGGAAAAATGCAAACAACACAAAGCTATTTTATTTTGAATTTTTTGGAGTAAACCTCATATAGGGAAAAAATCATGTGCGCACAACTGTCCCTATTTGTCCGGAAACACGAAGAGTTTTGGTACAAAGATAAAGTGAGCAGATAAAAGCGATTTTTTCCTGTTGGAATACTCTGTGTGAAGCATTTTTTAAAAAACTGAACCTTTGCTTCAAAGGTTTCCTACATATCCCTGGCTAATAGGGAATCAAGTTTGTGTAGTTTGGGAAGTTTGGGGTTGCTGGGACTACCATGAAGCTGTGGTTTCACAGTTACTGTTGTTGCTGCTGCTACTGCTGCTTATTGGCCTCCTTATTACATCTTGCTAAAAGAAAATAAAAGTTAGACTAAACTATAGATTACAAAATCTTATCTATCTTCAACACTTGCTCTTGTAGTCTTCTCTTGATTTGCCAAACTAGAACTACTGATTTTCTTCTTGTGAGCTTCGAATTATTTTCCCTTCGAAGCTTGAACTGCCTTCTTTTGACTTCAGAACTTGAATTTAGGAAGGGGATTTTTGTTGCAATCCTCTGCTCTATGACTTTGAACTTCAATGTATTCCTCTATTATATGGGCGGGCTTCCAACTTCAAAACTTGAAATATAATTCCTCCATTCTACGGGCGGGCTCCTGACTTCAACAACTTAAAAAGGTAATGCCTTTGTTATACAGGCGGGCTCCCGACTTCAAACTGGAAATATAAAGAATGAAATGATTACCATCTTAGGTGAAAATTCATCAGTCTAAGAATTCCATCTTAGGTGAAAGTTCCAACATACTAAGATTTTATATGTACCTTAGGTGAAAAATTCATCAGACTAAGATTTTCATATTAGGTGAAAGTTTCAACGGACTAAGATTCTGACTTTAGGAGATAACATCAGACTAGGTCCATTTTTGTGTGATCTCAGGATAAAGATTCATCGGACTAAGATTTTGACTCTAGAAGATAAATCCTCAGACTAGTTTCATTTATGTGATCATAGGAAAAGATTCATCGGATTAAGATTTTGACTCTAGGAGATAATTCATCCGACTAGGTCCATTTATGTGATCTTAGGAGAAAGATTCATCGAACTGAGATTTTCACTCTAGGAGATAATTCCTCAGACTAGGTCCATTTATGTGATCTTAAGAAAAATATTCATCAGACTAAGATTTTGACTCTAGGAGATAATTCATCCGACTAGGTCCATTTATGTGATCTTAGGAGAAAGGTTCATCGGACTAAGATTTTATCTTTGTCTTAGGTGAAAAATTCATCAGACTAAGATTTTCATCTAGGTGAAAGTTCCAACATACTAAGATTTTTAACCTAGGAGATAAATCATCAAACTAGGTCCAATTTTTCGAATCCAGATTTTCTTAATATCTCAAATTCAGACTTCCTTTCTTTTTTTCAAATTCTGTCTTCCCTTCTTATTTTCAAATTCTGCCTTCCCCCTTTTTTAAAAAATAAAACTAGGCCTTCTTTTCTTTCCAAATTCTACATTCCCTTCTTTTCAAATTATCCTAGGAGCAAATTCGTCAAACTAGGATTTTTATCCTTATCTTAGGTTAACAATTCATCAGACTACGATTTTCATCTTAGGTAAAAGTTTCAACACACTAAGATTTTTATCTTTATCTTAGGTAAGATATTAATCAAACTAAGATTTTTTATCTTAGGTGAAAGTTTCAACAGACTTGTCGACGCCCCCCTTTTTCTCTCCCGAAGGAAAGGAATCGGGTTCGACATTATAGGCGGTGACTCTTTTATCCCCTTTTGGGGAGAATTTAGGATATGGAGTTTGAAGAGTCACCACCTAATTATTGTAGTGCATTAGGACATTTTTTGAGAAAAGAAGAATGATTCGAAGGAAAACCAGGTAAGGGCTTGAAATTATCTTGAGGGGAAGGTGTTAGACACCCCTCAAGATCCATTAGTGTGGTTCCCGACCTTGCTTAGATGTGACTTTAAGAAGAGTAGAAATAGACAAGCAAAGTTTTCATATAAGAAATACAAGCAAGTTGACAATTTTGGAAGAAAGATGGCACAAGCAAAAGAGAATTTTAATGAAAACATTTAAATTAAGAAAAATTAAAGAGGGTCCTAGGTTTATCTATAATATGGATCATTCGATTCAATATCCCGCACATGTTCCCGAAGAGGGTTCGCCTTATCATATCAACGCATCATCATCATCTCCGTATTCTACCTTTCCCACCCTGTTAAGGTATTTAAGCGCGTTTTAGTCTCGTTTACTTTTTGCATGCTAATACTCGTCCCGACCTATTAGTCCCGGGGTATTTGGACTTCTAATCCTAAAAGGGGAGAAAGGGATGAGGGAATATGTGGAGTTTAAAGGTAAAATTCTAAGGCGTTAACCAATAAACAAATAGCACATAAGGGACGTAAAACAAACATACAAAGGTTGCATATAAGCCCCTTAAGCCATACAGCAATTAGTTTAGCATGACTTGCAATTACTGATTTGGTCTTATGCTTAGAAATGATAGTGGACAGATTAGTTTAACACATAAAGTTGGATAATAAGTCTACTTTGAGCCCCTCGGGTCCAGTTTGTTGGAACTTAAAGTGTTTTAAAACCAGTGATTTCAGAAAATGCTAATAATAGACAAGGATCTGTAAAGAAGAGTTTTGGAAATAGGAAATTGAACCTTGCAGAAGTTCATAAATGGCTTGCGAAATAGCCGATCTACTTAAATAAAATCGTACAAGAAAAAGTTTTCGAAAAGCATTGAAATGCAAGTTTAGGCAGAAAACCAAAATGTTGATTTCAGAAAGAGGAAAGTTGGAATTTGAAAAGAGTCTATCGGTTTAAAATAGTGCAAAAGGCTTGACTTGGCCAGATTTCAAAAAATAGACAGCTTTGGACAAATTTTATTGAATGTTTTTAACAAATTAGGCGAGTTTGAACCCTATAGGCATGATATCTAACTCATTATTTGCTGTTACTTTTAGAACGTTTAAGGGGACCTACTGTTTGCCTAACGTTTTTATGCAGTTCTTATAGACATGATTTCTATTATGCTTGCGATAAAAATCCCATAGGCATGATTTCTAGATGGGAAGCAACATTGAAATTCTATGGACATGATTTCTATATGATTAGCAATATTGAAATCCAATAGGTATGGTTTCTATATGACTAACAGTATTGAAATCATACATGCATGATTTCAATTATGTTTGCAAAAAATCCTATAGGCATGATTTCTACCCATTGATTCATGTAACAATATAAACCCATCCCACACCCTTTTACTACATCACCAAATTCTTTTACAAAGTTTGTTACAAAAGTGGAAGGAAAATACTAAGAGAATAAATACATCAAGGCTACAATGGACCCGAGGAAGCCCAAAGCAACCTTAATTTCCAACACATGTATTTTACCAAATCCGGGCTCCAGATTCCAAGGCTTTCTCTTAGAGTGTTTCAAAGTTCCAATGACTTTCAGGAAGCCCAGGCAATGCATACACGCTAAAGAATGATTATAGTGCAGTGTGTGGAATTACCAGTCCTTAGGCATCCAAGTTTAGAGGGAACTCTAGGGTCCCTAAGCATGGCTTACCAGAGGGGGGTAGGACTTAAAGAACAAAGAGTAAGTGTAAAAGTGAGGGAATTAGGAGAGCCCAAAGCTAAAGGTGGTCATACCTAGCCATGAATGGGACTGGAACACCCCTAACCATTTACATGGCTTGAGCAAACAAGAGCAGACTTGAGAAAGTCCGACTTAGACCTGTATGGTGTTTAGGACACCACTAGACCTGAGTCAAGTTCAACACATAATAGGGGTAAGGGAATTGGACTGATTTGAGTATAGGTTTAGAGCAACCTGGTTCTAAACTAGGGGTGGCAATGGAGTGCCACACTAGTCTAAAACAATACTCACACACAAAGGGGTTAGGGAAAGGGGATTACACGAAAGCATTTGAAACAAACAGAATTAAGCAAAAGGGACTTGGTGGAAGGGATGTACATGCTGAAGTTTAATTGCATAATATAAGAAAGTCAAGTACAGACATGCATGTGAAACATATGAAAGAGATAGGTAAACACATAGTTTTGGAGATGGTATTTAAATCATGGACCTACCAGTTGAAATTGTCAAACAGTAGAACAAGAAAATAGAATCTCTATAGTTTAGCCTTGGCTTTCATCTGGCTAAACACAAGCAGCGACACAAGTAGCGGAAAAGAGATGAGAGGGTTTAGTGTGTGTGTGTTGAACTAATTGTTCGTGTTTTTGAAGTAAAAGGGGTGGGGGGTTTTATAGTTTGATAAGTCAAGAAAATAACTTCAGTACCAAATCATAATCAATCAGGAGAAAAGACTCCCTTTAATTAAGGACTCGGACTTGAGGAAAACAAACATTGCTCCATTAATGGAAAGAAAATCAAGAACAAGTTGCAAAATAAAGGGTAAATACATATAGAGTTTTAAAAAGATAAACGATTTTAAGAAAGTAAGGCAAGAATAGAATCACCAATCACATAGTAAATTAAGGAAACAGGTATTCGAATTTGTATTGAATTTAGTCAGAAAGTAGGTCCAAATCAAAGAATCAAATAAATTCGTAAAAAATCAATCTCCCAAAATTATGGTTATTTTGAAAGGGAAAGTATGACTATAAAAGAGATGCACAAATTTAAACATGAGAGGCGGGCATTAGCAACAATGGTCATGTAATCAGCAAGCAGAAAAACACATGCATGAAAGGAAAATAAAAATTCTTGCAATGCTTAGCAAGAACCACAAGTATGAGGCGAGTTAAAACAGTTAGGGTTTTGAAATTAAACAGGCAGCACACCATTACATACAATGCTCGGAAAATCACCCAAAATTTAGGGTTTTCATCACATCTCGAGTGTAAAGAAAAAATCATTCAGAGAGAACATAAACATTTATGAAAAGCACAATGAGAGCAAAGAACACAGTAAAGAAACTACTCGGAAACCCTAGAAACACATGGTGAAGAAAATACATGGAAATCATAGTAGAAATACTTCGGAATTACAACAAAAATAAAAGAAAGCACAATAGAGCAAATAAAACAAAGAATAATAGAAACCCTAAATTTTAAGAAAATGAACAGTTTGAAAACAAAAATTGGTAAAAAATGTGGAAAACACTTTGAAACATTAAAATAACGTATATCTGAAGTACATCCTAAAGAGAAACAAAGAAGAAAACCTTGGAGATTTAGGGTTTCAAAGAAAACTCTAGAGAATGAGAAAGCCTAAAACTGACTGATTTTGAGTTGAAAATGGACTCACAATGCTAAGACTCGCCGGAGAGAGACCATACATGGCTGTAAAACTCAAGTCGGAGGACCTCTGAGCCGGTGGTCTTCAAGATAGGGCTTCAATTTTTGAACAAAGGGGGTCATAGAAGGGACCGGGGGTGAGTATTGGTTGCATGAAGCCTGGGAGGCCATGGTTTCCGGTGAAACAACGTCGGAAAGTGGTCGGAGAAGGGCTAGGGTTTTAGGGGGTTGAGAGAATTTGGGGATGAATGGGTTTCAGGGCGGCTCGTTTGTGAGAAGTGATTCATGTTAGGGGTGTCTTTGGTTTAATTAAGGGAAGGTGAGACGTGGACCGTTGATTAAAACAATCAACGGTCCTGATTTAAAAAAGGGTTCTAGGCGGGTTTATTTAATAGCTTTAGGTCGGGTTATTTATGAAATTAGGTAGTATAATTTGGGGGTTGATGAATTTACTCTGATGAATTATTCACCTAAGATTTTTATCTTTATCTTAGGTGAAAAATTGATCAAATTAAGATTTTCATCTTCGGTGAAAGTTTCAACATACTAAGATTTTTATCTTTATCTTAGGTGAAAAATTCATCAGACTAAGATTTTTTATCTTAGGTGCAAGTTCAACAGACTAAGATTTTCATCTTAGGTGAAAGTTTCAATAGACTAAGAGTTTTATCTTTATCTTAGGTGAAAAATTCATCAAACTAAGATTTTTTATCTTAGGTAAAAGTTTCAATAGACTAAGATTTTTATCTTAATCTTAGGTGAAAATTTTATCAGACTAAAATTTTCATTTTAGGTGAAAGTTTCAAAAAACTAAGATTTTTATCTGGGAGGAAAATTCAGGGCATGGTTTAATGCACGATAGCAAGATAAATGAAGGCAAAGATTTGAGAACCTACCTTTTGCGGCTCTCCTTTCTTTTGCATTTTCTCTTTCACCCACTTTTATCTTTTTTTTCTTTCTTTATCTTTTAACTTGTGTTATCTTCCTTCTTCAAAGGATACTTCCCTTAAAGCTCATGTCGTCTTCCCTCGAAACTGCTGGGGAATTATTTATTTACCTACTGAGAATTATACTGCTGGGGGGAATATCCTTTCTTCCACTTATTTTTTTTCTTTTTTTTTTCAAAACTGTTTCCTTCAAAACTTTTATTTTCTCTCCACATTCCTGGATAACGTTGTTGAGGATAACACTGATGGGGATATTCATTTCTTCAAAACTGATGTTTCACTCTTCCGAACACTGCTGGGGATGACACTGGCCTTTTGCTTTTTCTGAACACAAGTTTCCTCCCTTTGTTTTGTCCGCTGGGAATATAACTTCCCTCATTAAAACTTGTTATCCTGGGGATAACATTGGTTCAAAGACCACTACCCCAGTTTGATAATATTCCTTATGGCCTTCCTTTCCGCCATCAATTCCATTTTCTTTTACCTGCTTTAAATCAATGAAAATTTATTAGTTTTAAACTGGTAGGAGGTTGTGCTACTCCTGCTGGGGATGATTTTTCCCTTTCTTCTTCCCTGCTCTGCGTTCCATTACACTATCAAAACTTGCTGGGGAAGATATTATTTGCTCGTCTTAGAACGACTTGCCCTGTTTTGCATCGTCCAGCCATCTTGAAACTTGGTTGACAACTTCCGGCCTTCTCGACGACTCCGTATTCACAATCCTTTCACCGTTGTTTCCCACTTGTATCCTGACCACTCACATTCATATGACAGTGACTCTGCTTGAGGACTCTTGCATGTTTACTGATGAACCACTTTATTCATTCATCAGTGTCACTGAAATACTTTTTCTACTAGGGACATCCCTCTTCTTTGTGGCATAGCTAGGGAATTGGCATTTCCTCTAACCTTTGAGTCTCTTATGAATCTCTTATTTATGCCCATCGCTCTCAGCCTCGTTCCTCCTTGATTTGTCCACTGGCCTTGGTGTTGAGGTCTATAACCTTTGATTTTTGTGGGGATATCCTTCTTGACACTGACCCATCCCTTTGTCAATCTCCTCTTCCAACACCTTTCTATATCATGCCCCGGGGAATACGAGCAATATGCGCACCTTTGAGATAAATCACCCTTCTTGACGAACGGTTTGGCATTTTTATCAGGATCGGCTTCAACCTGCCCAACTACTTCAACTTTTGGAACAAACTGGCATATGACCCTCCAATAGGGGTGAGAGCCTTTTCTCGTTTCAACAACCTCTCATTCCTAAATATCATATTTGGCCTAAAACCTGACCCATCGGGTTTCTGGTATTCTCGTGTGGGTGGATATGAATTTTGTGGAGCTGGGTACTTAGAAAGTGAAGTATGACTTTGGGAGTCCCGTGGAGAGAAGTAATGGCATGGAGAATTACAAGGATATCAACGGGGTCGATATAGAAACTGAGTTCCTTTATCAAGGACGACCACTGGACCTTGTCGTTGGGGAGGTTCAACACCATCTTTCCTTTTCATGGGAAGACTATCCCGAACAACTTGCTCATTCCATCTGAGACAGAATTTCCCAACATCTTCTTTAGGCTTCTCCTCTATATCTCATATAGAGGAGTGGTCCGGGACGATGTCTGACGGAAGATTGACGGAAATACTAGGGTGATCGGATGCCAAAGTTCGAGTAAGGACATCATCGGAGAAATCAGGTGGTAGCGGTATGGGTGCCTTCCCAACCATCCATGCCTGATACATGTCTGCCACATGCTGTCTCAACATTTTTACCTCTCCTAGCAACCCGTTGTCTTGTTCAACCAGCTGTATTCGGGCATAGGTACCAACCCACTCAGTTCTGTTGTTTTCTGCCATTGTCTTTTGCCTTTGTGCTAGAGGGAAGCGTTAGTTCGGTATCACAAACCAACCACCTCAACTTTCTTCGCAATTCAAAACAAACATGTTAGAATGGACTTAGTCGGTCCTCATTATTAACAACATTTCCATTTTTTTTCCTTTTCCATTTTTCATTTCTTTTTGCTTTTTTGGTAGTGGTTGAATCTTATGAAGATTACCTACGTATCATGACCCCGCATGAACCAGACCTTGGTTAGTTCGGACAAATAGACAACATCAAATATTTTTTGGGATTTCCCATTTTTTTAATGAAACAAACTTGATAACAAAGGTTTAAAAACTGATCATACTGGCAGACTCTGATGAAAAGACGACCTATAGACTTGAACATCAAACAAACCACATAGTCTAGTAAAAAGAAATTCAAACTAAAAAATAGACTGGAAGCTTCCTTTCCCTATATGCCAAATTTAACCAAATGGCTTTTTTTACAAATGTAGCCCCTTCTCAGTTTCACATGAATTTTGAGGCCGAGAAGGATTATTTTATGAAATTTCATAGCCTTTCGACAACTGTCTAAGGCTATCTTGGCAAGAACGGTTTAAGACATTGCCGAAGCTGGCTCAACTTAGTTTGACCAAAAATCTAAATGGTATTCATTTACCCACTGACTCTTTTTCTCGTATTTTAAATTAAAATAAAAGCCTGGTAATGCAAACATGGACTTTTAGCGCATCGGGGACATACATTTTAAGGTTGTGTGGGTCAATCGACCAATAATCTAAAAACATGATCAAAGGTGGCCATTTATACAAAGTCGACCTTCCGGCGTCCCTTTCGGGAACATTCGGTTATATTTAACAAAAGCGGCATCACCCGACTTATTTGTGACAAAAATTAAAATTTTGACTTTTTTTCTTTTTTTTGGTTGCTATTTTTGCAAAAGGGGAGGTTGGACCCAATGAGGGTTGCCTACGTATCTCACACTCTATGAGAATCAAACCGGCGTAGTTCAGGCAGATTAAACAAACTATTTTAAAATAAAAAGTTTTTTATTTTTATTTTTGTCATTTCAAAAATAAATAATTAAAAACTACTTTCAAAAGCAAGACTTTTTTTCATTTTCAATTTTCATGGGAAGACAAACTATTTTTCCTTTTCTACATTTTTTTAAAAACAAGACAAAATAATAACTCTCTTTTTTTCTTTTTTATTTTCAACAAACAATAAACAACCTATTTTTCCTTAACTAAAATAAATACTCTTTTTCTTCTTTTTCTCAACAATCAACTTTCCACAAAAAAAGACTCTTTTTCTTTTCCTTTTCAACAAATAATAAAACAACCCATTTTTCCAAACTAAAAATAAAAGATTCTTTTTCTTTCTTTTTCAACAAATAATAACACAATCTATTTTTCCAAACTAAAACAAAGACTTTTTTTTCTTTTCTATTAACCAAAAATAAAACAATCTGATTTCCCAAACTAAAACAAAGACCCGTTTTTTTTTTTTTTGCTTTTTGAGTTATAATTTTTTTTTCATTTTCACAAAATTTCGGCAGAATTTCGATAGTATTTGGGCATTGGTCTTTCTGAAAATAATTAATTATTTCTCTACGCTGCTAATTTCCCTTTTCATGATTTTCTAATATTCCTAATTTCATGAGCCTGTATGCATTCAAGTATGAACAAATAAATTCATAAAGCAAACAAGATGTAGCATGATGGTCTTTTCACTTCAGGTTGCTTATCCTAGACTGACCAAACCCCTATGTTGAGTCCCCTAGGTCAAATTCACATGGTGCAAATAGACGTTCCTACTAGGGATCCGGCATGAAGCTGTGTTATTCTAGGTTCAGAACCTGGGTGTTTGTTCTAAACCTGGCCTACCCAAGCGGACAGCTCGAGGCGCGGGGGGAGGGGGGGCAGAATACCGCGGATATAGAATCTCAACCCGACTTTGCAACGTATCTGAACCTCGTTCTAAAAATGGGATTGACTCTAAACAGAAAAGAATTCGCACGAAGTACCCCTTATTCATGATATAGAAGACTCAGAGAGGAGAATAGTTTTCGGCAAAGTTTATATACAGTTCACAAAATATCAAAGCGGTAAAAGCAGTTAGTTAGCATATTAAGCACATATCATGTAACAAAATCAGAAAAAGCTAAACATAACAATTTATTCTAAGCTCGATTTCTAACCCTGAACAGTTGGTTCTAAGTGTTTATCCCCACCAGAGTCGCCAGAGCTGTCACACCTCCTTTTTACCCGCGCCTGCAGGGGCATAGTGGAGTTTTTCCAATAAAAGGACAATTAAAATGGATTTTAATAATTAAGATTCAGAGTCGCCACTATGGAGATTTATGGTGTCCAAAGTCACCGGTTTTACTCCTGAATCGAGGAAAAGAATGACTCTGTTTAAGTGTCAGCACACCAGACATCCGGATAAGAAATTCTGTTAACACGGGAGAAGGTGTTAGGCATTCTCAAATTCCGTGTTTCTAGCACGATCGCTCAATTGTCATATTTAGCTTATTTATCTGATTTTTATACAATTATGAACTTATATGCAAGTTATAACTCTTTTGCGGCTTTCATTATTATTATTTTTACAAGAATTAAAACGTCATAAAAATACATCTCGAACCACGTCACATCAATGTACCTGTGGTTATCGACACATTTTGACTCTGTTGAGATTTAGATTTGGGTCACATAAATGTGCACCCGATTTTAGGTAGATAATATTATTAAATACGCGTCTAGGGATACTAACACGTTATTATTTTGAGAAGGCCGTAAAATTTGCTAAATGGCCTGTCCAAAAATCTAAGCCTTTTTAATAACCATCTATTGAGGGCCCCGCAGCTTGCGATTTATTTGGCGAGGCTCATCTCATTTATTTTAAAAGGAGAATCCTAAAGTGACTACATTCTTCTATTAAATTTATCTCTAAAATAAAAGAGAAAAGTCCTAATTAGTTACATGCTTCAAAAGGCAGTAACTCATTTATCGGATTAAGACAAGTGCAACTGGAAAATTGCAATCGAACTTGCGCTAAGGGAAATTATTTCGTGCCTTATTCTATAAGCCAATATTACTAAAATTGAAATTATCAGTAGAATATGGAATTGGCATGAATGATCATTCTAATTTACGCCACATACTTAGATTGTGTGTTCAATTCCTGTGCTTATTAACATCAACTCCTAAGTTACCAACACATGTTATAAGTAATGAACTCAAGACATATTAATTTTGACATTGAAACTTATTCTACTCATATCGAATATGGAAATTACTTAAGATGTATGAACTTACTGATTTCAATCTAACAGTGCGTGAAAACTATGTCTGATTTGTAACTTCAAATCGTGGAATGCTAACATACGAATAAATACTAACTATTGTTGATAACTACAATCTAACATTCCATCACAAATATGATTTCAGTTAGTCCAAATTAGCTTGAATAAAGTCCAGCTATACAAAGCATTTACTAATCTAAAACAACAAAAATATAGACATGCATTATCTACTGTCTACTCTACTCTACTAGCTTGGATGCTTAAATTTCAACCTACCATTTCATTGCAACTTCTCAATAAATAATTACATCAGCTTGTGTTTCAAGTGTGTGCCTGGAAATGGAAAACAATGAAGAAGAAACAGGAATGATCAGGAGCAGTAGTAACACAGTAGCAAAATAATAGCAACAACCCAGCTATTCTTCAACCCCAAGAATGATTCAAATGACCAAAAAAAACAATAGAAATCCCAACAGATTGACCCACAGCAATACCAAAAATCCAACCAACAACTAATTAAACCAGTACAGCAAGTTCAACTCCAAAATAATCAGTGAACCAAATAGAAAATAGAGATTGACTCACAACTTACCAACACCAGTCAAACGAATTCGAAAGATGCACTAGATTTACTTAGGTTCCATTTAGTGTGTTTGAAAATGAAATCAATGAAGCAATGGGGTTTTTAACTTTCAAATTCTGAAGGTTTCAAAGTACGGAAGAATTCAGCTTTGAAAACTTTCAAGAAGAACTGATCCTTTAGCTCTCAAGTTTTTAACTCTCTCTTTTCTTTGTATGTTTGACTCTCCAAGATTTTGTTTCAAAAAAATTTCTCTAAAAATTGATGCTTACTTGAAGAAAATGTTCTCCCTTTTATTCCATTCTCTAATTTTCGATTACCTTTTCTTTTCTGGATTTTTAGGCCTTACTAGGTAGTTAATCATTCTTAAATTGGTCCTTTTTAAGACAGAAGTAGTCTTCCACTAATAATTGTCTATTAACTATTCAATCCCACTTAGAATGTCTCTCTTTTGACTAATCCATTAGTATATTACTCATTACCTAGTGCCCCCCCCCCCCATACCATTATGTCTTGCTTCCCACTTACTTATTAGTTTAATAGCCTTTAATACCCTACTTTTAGATTGCTAATATTAAACTAATTCCCTAATATTTTTATTCTCAAATTGCCCCTTAAACCCTCTGACTATTACTACCCCAAGACAATCTGTTCAAACCTAAAGAAAATTACCTAAAACTAATTCTAATTAACAGTTATAACCAATTTTCCTGACCAAATTCAACCAGTGATTCAATAAGCAAAAGATCAAGATCAAAATGGCATCAAAACAATGAGTTGATCATATTGATAAAAGAACAAACAGGGAGACAATAAGCAAAACTAAAATAGTATGAATTGAGGAATGAGCTTATCACGTGAAAAACTAAAGAACGTGGGATGGCATAGATATAGGGAACATGCAAACACAACTCTAACTCAAATATACATACAAGATGCAGGATTGTTGAAAGTATATTTGACACTGAATTCCCTGAAGCGGGGAACACAAACATAAACACAGGTTACCAAGGACAGTTCGAAGAGCACAAACAATGACCTAATTGATGAAATTTAATTGATCGACAACATAGTTTATAACATATAATCAGAAAATTTGGACCAAAGAAAAAGGTCAGTAAAAGGGGGAGAAGAAAATAACTGACAAAAATAATGAACTTAATACAATAGTATAAATAAATAACAATATACCTAAACATAGAACAAACAAAAGAAAGGAAAAATAACTCAAGAACTCAGAAACCAGACGGACTCGACTTGAAACTCTGACTTGCGCCTTTTTGGGGTAAAAACAGACTTTTAATCGGGTGTTCTCAACTAAGAAGACTCGACTAAAGTCAATTGAGGCACCCATTTCTTTTATTTTTGACAAACTTCAGCCTAGGTCTTGTCTTGGTTTATACGGTTCGATTTGGGATTCGAATGATTCCAACGTGATTCGGAGGGAACCATTGGTGATTCAGAGGTGAAGGAGGCCTGGTAAATATCTAGTGTGAGTTTGGGGTGGATTGGGTTTAGTTCACGGTTTGCTCGAATCTTCGATAAAAGATTCGAGAAGCTGGGGGATGATTCGAAGCAAACTGTTAATGGATTCGTGTTCAGGGTGGTTAGAAGGTCCTAGGGTGTTGGTATGCCACTGGGTTTCAAATGGAGGAACAGGGTGGCAGCTAGGGTTTAGCCCTAGCTTGTCTTTGAGAGAGAGAGAGACGATGAATAGTGGAATGGGGGGAGGGGTGTTTGATTTGGAGGGGCTGGGGTGAGAGATGGGGATTATATACTGGGGGAGATGGTTTGATCTTGGCCGTTGGATCAAGCATGATCAACGCCCTGGATCATTTACTTACGGGGAAATGGTGCTGTTTTGGTTAATTGGGGAATTGGGTCTGTCCGGGAAAAACGGGTCTGGGCTGGAGAGATGATCTCGACCGTTGGATCATGATCAATGGATGGTTGAGATCTCTTGGCCATGGAACGACGTCGTTTTGGACGTCTGAGAGGTCTGGTCAAATTGACCGAGTTAAAACTTCGTTCGAATCATCGGAAGGCTAGAAATGCAAATGGTAATCATCTCCCACTTCTTCTCGGGCAGCTCAATCCTCTAAAATAAACCACCGATCCTCTGATGCTGGTACTTAACCTGCTGAATGTTCAGACAACGAGCCACATATGCAACAATATTCTTCTTCATTCTATGCCACCAATAATGCTGCCTTAAATCCTGATACATCTTCTGACGCCCGGATGAATAAAATACCGAGAACTATAGGCCTCCACTAAGATCGACTCCCGAATACAATCAACACTGGGCACACAAACTCGCCCCTGCAATCTCAATACATCATCATCTCCCAAGGTCATTTTTTGGCACCTCCTCGTTGCACTGTGTCTCTTAGGACACACAAATGGGGATCATCAAGCTACCGCTCATGGATACGCTCCATCAACGACGAATGAGCAACCATGCAAGCTAACACCCGGCTAGGCTCAGAAATATCCAACCTCACAAATCGATTGGCCAAGGCCTGAACATCCAATGAAAGCCGTCTCTGGCTGACAGTAATATAGGCAAGATTACCCATGCTGGCGGACATCCTAGTCAATGCATCGGCTACCACATTGGCCTTCCCCGAGTGGTATAAGATAGAAACATCATAGTCTTTAAACAACTCCAACCACCTCCTCTGCCTCAAATTCAATTCCTTTTGTTTGAATAAGTACTGAAGGCTCTTGAGATCCGTGTACACCTCACACGTCACACCATATAAATAATGCCTCCACATCTTCAAGGCATGAACAATGGCTGCCAGCTCTAGGTCATGAACTAGATATTTATTCTCGTGGATCTTCAACTGACTCGAAGAATATGATATGACTCTGCCATTCTGCATCAACACTGCGCCAAGCCCGATACGGGAAGCATCACAATACACAATGTGAGGCCCTGATCCTGTGGAGAAAACAAATACCACTGACGTAGTCAGAATTGTCTTGAGCTTCTGAAAGCTCGCCTCGCGCTCATATGACCACCTGAACTAGGCACCCTTCTAGTTCAATCTCGTCATCGGGGCTGCAATGGATGAAAACCCCTCCATGAACCGTCGGTAGTAACCTGCTAATTCCAAGAAACTCCGGATCTCTGTAGCTGACGTTGGTCGAGGCCAGTTCTTGACTGCCTCAATCATCTTCGGGTCCACCTGAATACCCTCTGATGAAACAACATGACCCGGGAATGCAGTTAAACTAAACCAATACTCGCACTTTGAGAACTTGGCATACAACTGACTATCCTTCAGAGTCTGAAGAACCACTCTGAGGTGCTGCTCATGTTCCTCTTGACTGCGGGAGTATATCAGAATGTCGTCAATGAATACAATCACGAACAAGTCCAAATAGGGCCTGAACACTCGGTTCATCAACTCATAAATGTTGCCGGGGCATTGATCAACCCATATGACATGGCCAAAAACTCATAATACCCATACCGAGTGCAAAATACTTTCTTAGGGACATCAGACGCCCTAATCCTCAGCTGATGATAACCAGACCTCAAATCTATCTTCGAGAACACCCCAGCACCCTGAAGCTGGTCAAATAAATCGTCAATCCTCGACACTAGATACTTGTTTTTTATTGTCACCTTGTTCAACTGCCGGTAATCAATGCACATTCTCATCGACCCATTCTTTTTCTTCACGAATAACACTGGCGCGCCCCAAGGCGATACACTAGGTCTAATGAAACTGTTATCAAGCAAGTCCTGAAGCTTCTCCTTCAACTCTTTCAACTTTGGCAGCGCCATGTGATATGGCGGAATGGAAATAGGCTGAGTGCCCGGAGCCAAGTCAATACAGAAATCAATATCCCTGTTGGGCGGCATACCCGACAGGTCTGGAGGAAAAACCTCGGGGAACTCCCGAACAATAGGAACATAGTCAATAGATGGAACCTCTGCACTGGAGTCACAAAAATATGCCAGAGATGCTAGACACCCCTTATCAACCATACGTCGAGCCTTGACCTGGGGTCCCTCTCCACTCAGTCGGGGCAAGTTTTTCAAAGCCAAGGTCACAATCTTAGCGTGATAGTCCAAAATAGCATGATACGGGGACAACCAACCCATCCCCAATATAACATCGAAGTCCACCATATCTAAGAGCAATAAGTCGACACGGGTCTCAAGACCCTCAAATACTACCACACATGATCGATGCACTCGGTCGACCACTATAGAATCACCCACCGGTATAGACACATATACAGGAGTACCCAAGGCCTCACTAGGAATAACCAAATAGGGTGCAAATAGGATGAAACATATGAATACGTAGATCCCGGATAAAATATCATTCAAGCACCTCTATCACATACCAGAATAGTACATGTAATCACAGCATCTGATGACTCGGCCTCTGGCCTAGCTGGCAAAGCATAACAACGGGTCTGGGCCCCACCTCCCTAAACCATATCCCTGGGACGATCGGCTACTGGCTGACCCCTTCCTCTGGAGGTCTGGGCTCCACCTCTATGCTCCATGCCTCCACCTCTATGGCCTCTACCCCCGCCTCTAGCTGGGTGGGTGGCCTGTAAATCACCTGCTGCCTGAATCATCGAACGGGGACCCTGCTGCTGCGACCGAGAACCTCTCATCCTTGGGCAATACCTTCTGATGTGACCAAGGTCTCCATACTCATAACACCCATCTGAATGTGGCAACTAAGAAAACTGGGACTGACCCTGTCGCCCTAAATGACCTCCTCGAAGGCTCGGAAGTGGTGGTGGATGAACTGCCGATCAGAATAGTGCTACTGAGAACCACTACCGCTTGCAGTACCATGTGAAACCTGAAGTGCTGACTGAAAGGGCTTCTGAGGGTGGCCTCAACCATATGAATCCCTACCTCCAGATGAGGTGCCGTTGAACCTACCAGAATGACGAGGCCTCTTATTTGACCCCTGATCACCTCCTCGTGCAAGTGCCATCTCTATCCGGCGGGCCGCATTGGCCGCCTCCTAAAAGACATATCACTACCGGCTCCCATAGCCATATGAAGCCGGATCGACTAAGTCAACCCATCAATAAATCTCCACACCCTCTCCCTCTCAGTGGGGATTATAACAATAGCATGGCGTGCCAAATCAATAAAACGAGTCTCATACTACATGACTATCATAGTACCCTGATGAAGACGCTTAAACTGTCTGCGTAGACCATCTCACTCAATCACCAGGAGAAAGTTCTCCACGAACAACTCTGCAAACAGATCCCAAGTAAATAATGGCGACCCTGCTGGCCCAGATAAACAATAGTCCCTCCACCAATAGTCCCTCCACCAAGTCTTGGCGGATCCTGCAAGCCGAAAAGTGATAAAGTTGACCCCATTGGTCTCCACAATACCCATAGTCCTAAGAACCTCATGGCAGCTGAATAAAAAGTCCTGAGGGTCCTCTGTAGAAGCACCGTTGAAGGTGGTGGTGAGAGCTTGGTGAACCTATCAAGCCTCCACAAAGCATCCGCGGACATCGCCGCACTATCGCCGGTCTGAGCTGGAATACCCGGCTGGGCTGCTACGGCCGGCTGAGCTGTTAGAACCTGCGGCTGAGGAGCTACCTGCTCCGGAGTACACGTAGCGGGAGTCTAAACTCCTCCCCCAGCTAGAGATGTGGCTGGTGCTACAGGAAGTAAACCCGTTCTAGAGTTGCTCTCCATAAAGCCTATCAATCGGACCAAAGTGCCATGGAGTACTAGAGTGGCTATGAAACCCTTTGGGACCTGAGTTGGGCCCACCAGAGCTTCTGGTGCTAGAACCTCCTCATCGTAGTCAACATGAGGCTCTACCTCTAGGAATGCTGCTCGAGGCTGAGCTCTACCCCGGCCTCAGCCTCTGGCACGGCCTCGGCCTCACCCTCTGACCCCTGATAGGAGCTGCTATGCGGTAGTAGAGGAAGCACGTGTTCTCACCATCTGCGAAATAACATAGTAGAATGACAATCAGTATTTGAGAAACAGAATCGCACGATAAGAATGAACAAAGTGAAATTTTTTTTTCTAACTCTATAGCCTCTAGGGATAAATACAGACGTCTACGTACCGATCCCTCAGACTCTACCGAGCTCGTCCGTGAGTTGTGAGACCAACGTAACCTAGTGCTATGATACTAACTTCTCACGACCCGAATTTTCCACCATCGAGAGTCATAATGGCACCTACTATCGTAGCTACGCAAGCCACATATTAAAATATTTTACTGATTTCATTTAAATAATATAATAAGCTGGAATAAATAATTAAAGCGGAAGACTTTCAAATGCTTAAGTAACTTAAAACAGAAATACCAAAGTTCCAAAATATACTTCTACCTTGTATCTGGTGTCACTACTCATGGACTACTACGAATTACTAAAACAAGAGTCTGAAAGAAATACATATAATGTCTGTCTCGATACAATGAAAACAAATAGTACTAAGAAGGAACTTCATCCTGTGACTAGGCTACCTTGAGATTCCCTGGACTAAAGACAGCTCCCAGAACTCCTACTGCTGCGGTTCGTAAGCTGCTCCCTAATCTGTGCACAAAAATGCACAGAGTGTAGCATCAAAACAACCGACCCCATGTGCTGGTAAGTTCCTGGCCTAACCCCGGCAAAGTAGTGACGAGGCTAGACAGGACCTACCAAAAATAACTTGTACAGATATAGGTGCAATAACATGAAATACACTAATTTAAATAACTAAGAGGGAGGGAGCATGTTGTGGGGTACGACAGTTTAAATATAGAAATTATCGGATAAGAAGTGAAGCTAAACAACAACAACTGATAAGGAAAAACAAGGAAAATCTACATATGAGAACAATACACTTGGTCCATACTCTGTTGTAGCGCGCAACCCGATCCTCAATATTTAATACAGTTGCGACGTGCAACCCGATCCTCAATATTTAACACCGTTGCGAGTGCAACCTGATCCTCAATATTTAATACCATCGCCGCATGCAACCCGATCCTCAATATGTAATACCGCTGCGGCGTGCAACCCAATACTCAATATTTAAAAATAAGAACTCACCAAACAACAACCACAACTCAAGTGCGAGGGGAGTAAGAACAAATGCAATAAGTCCCGGCGAGGGAATACCATTAACAACTCAAATGTCCCGGCAAGGGAGGATAAAGAAATACAAAAATCTTGGCAAGGGAATAGTCACAACACTTCCTCTTAATATTACTTATTCCTCGTGTAACAATTTCTAGTCTGAGCCAATGCTCTAATGACAAACCAATCACAAACCTTTCTCAACTATTCACTTTATATTAAACTTATCAACCAAGCAAGCAAGATATATCATCAAATCCGAATCAAACACAAATAAGACTCAGAGTCATGCTAGACTCCGGTGCATAGATAACCGTCACCATACTCCACATTTAGCAAGTAGCAATTAATATCCTAATCATATTCCCTCACGCCAAAAGTTAGAACAAACACTTACCTCGGTCCACAAATAGCAATCAACTCTCTAAAATCGCCTTTCCTCTAGAATCCAACTCCAGAACAATGATATCTAGGTACAATTTAGTTAATTGTCAATAATGGCTCAAAAACATAATCTCATAGCATAGAAACGAAATTCCAATCATTCTTCCAAAATATTCAAAATCGTACCCCGAGCCCACATGGTCCAAACTCGACGCTCGGGCCAAAATTCGATCGCCCATAACACCACGTGTTCAAATATATAATTTATTTTAAGATTCGATCCCAAATTGAGGTTGAATCATCCAAAATCCCCAAAGCCCTAGTTCTACCCAAAACCCCCAATTTCTGCCCTAATCTATATGATTTAAGCTTAGAAATTCAGTAATTAATGAAGAAAATGAAGGAGATAAGTGGAATTTTACTACCTTAAGTGATCTTGAAGAAAGGGGGCTTCAATGGACTCCTAAGTGCTCGGGGAGGAAGAGAGTTCAAGTATTTTTCTAAAAGAACCCGTAGCTACTGTTTTGAGGCTGCTCTTGGATTCATTTTATAGCATTTTGGAGTTGAATTTTAGCTGGTTTGAGACTGTCTTTTGCGGCTTTTGGAGGCTGGTTTAAAGGTGATTTTGAGCTGGAAAAAGGGCAGCATTTAGAACGTATTTTGCAGCTGATTTTATCACTTCTCTGGGATGTTTTTCGCAGCCATTTCAGCTTCATTTTTAGGCTGAAACAGGGACGTTCTTGAATTGATTTTTAGAGCTAAAGATGGTGTATTTTGGGAAGAAGAAGCATGTCTTTTTTTTCATGGCTGTTTGGAGTATTTTAATGGAGGTTTCTCACTGATTTTCATGGTGTCGAAGGTGGGCTTTATTGTGGCTGTTTGGAGTTAGTTTGATGGGTGTTTGGAGGTGAAAGGAGTTGATATTTTTTGGGCTGATTGCAACAGCTCGTTACTGTATATTTTTGAAGGTTTATGAGATTAGTTTTGATGGAGTTTCAAGAAGTGCTTTTGGAGGAAACAATGAGATGGTAATGGTGGAGATTCGCCACTCTTTCATGGCTGAATATTTGGGTGTATTTTTGTGTTCAAGAACAAAGAAATGGCTGCCCTTGTTTTCAGAAGAATGAGCTGCACCTTTTTTTTCTTTTCTTCTTTTTTTTCGTGGCCTATTCAAAATTTGCCCGAGCCCTCGGAGCTCCAAACCAAATATACTCACAATCTAATAAATATCCCACGGACTTATTCGAGCGATCAATTCGCTAACATCATAAATGAAGAATCAAACCCCAAAATCAATACTTTTCATCAAACTTGTTAAACTTCTAACTTTAGATTTTTAGGTCCGAAACACGTCAAACGTCGTTCGATTTCGAACAAATTTCACATAAAGCTCTTAACGCATTTTAAGACCTGTACCGGACGTGAGAACCAAAATACGAACTTGATGCCTATATTTTCTAATTTATTTTCTTTTCAAAATACCATATCATTTTCAGAAAAATAATTTCTTTCAAAAATTCCATACTCGAGCTTGGAACCTCAGATTTCGATCCGAGAATACGCCTGAGTCCCATATTTTCCTACGGACCTCCTGGGACCGTCATATCACGGGTCCGGGTTCGTTTACCCAAATATTGATCAAAGTCAACTATTTCAATATTAATATCAAAATTATTCATATTTTCCACATATTTCACATATTTTAACATAAAATTTTCCGGCTTCGTGCCCGGACTGTGCAGGCGAATCAAGGCAACTAAAAGCAAGATTTTCAAGGCCTCGAAAATACGAAAAAAGAGAGAATTATGGTGATGACTCCTTTGGATCGTCACAACCTCTTTTTCACAAATCTTTAAAAAATCAAAGAATTCAATTTTAAATTTGAGTTATCTAATAACTCTTTGAAAAACCACAATAAAAGTATAGTTGCCATATTTTGTGACTTCTCGAGCAAATATAGTTAAAAATGTTTGTAGCAAATCACTTAAATATTCAAGGGCTATATATTTTTGCTAAACTAAAAAAGAATAATTTGATAACTTGTGAAAGTGAAGCGATAAAATTATAAAACTGACACAAAGTTTAAGGCGACAAAATTGAATGGTGATTGAGGACTTCTAAGCGACAAAGTTTCTACTTTTCTCGAGTTAACTATTTAGGATCAATGTCATCGTTTTCAAGAGGGGATGGTAAGCAACTTCCACTTTCAATCGAGAGGTTGTGAGTTTGAGTCTCCTCAAGAGTAAGGTGGGAAGTTCTTGGAAGGAAGGATGCCGGAGGTCTATTTGAAAACAGTCTCTCTACCCTAGGGTAGGGGTAAGGTCTGCGTACACACTACCCTCCCCACACCTCACTAAGTGGGATTATACTGGGTTGTTATTGTTGTTGTTGTTGTTGTTATCATTTTCAATAGCTTATACTTATATTTTTTAATTTGAACATAATTTTTAGCATAATAATTGTGTGATACTGTACACGCGCAACGCGCGTACGCCAAAACTAGATAGTTTGGCTCTAATCTCGAAAAAGCACAAAGGCCCTTAGCGAAATGTCATTTGCCTTTTTTACTTTTAAAAATAGAGTTAACATCGGACAATATAGTAATTTTAATATTTTCTAATATGTAGGAATGATGATTTAATTATTTTCCTAATTGCTGGAATATTAGAATCAACTATAATTCTGAATATTTATTTTTTCCATATTTAGAATTTTACAAGCAATTAAAATTTATTTCATATAGATTTCCTTATTTAAAGACCATTAATATTAAAGTCAAACAATAATATATTTTTTGCATTCAAAACTTAGAAATTGTATTTGTACAAATAGGCACACATTACCCAAAACTAATAGGAACATCGAATAATTAAAAAATTTAAGGAACAATAATTGTAAAAACACATTGTCAATTGAATTTTCTCTTGAAATTAATGATATTACAAATTTATTTTTGGACAAGTTTATCTGAGTATATAATTTTAAGTGTTATATATAAATTTGTGTTATTTGCAACAAGTATTTTTATGTTACTTTTTTCTGATATTAGATACAAAACTAATAACAATTTTATAAGATATTCCACATACCTATGAGGCATAATTTATTATTTTATTGAACTAACTAAAGTGAGATTAACATTCTATTAATTTTATGAACTTACTTTGTGTCTCAAACACATTGCTTAATTTTTTTTTCAAATTTTTAAGTCAATATATATTGATATAAGAAACACGCTCAAAGCGTGTACCCTAAGATTAGGTACTATATATATATATATAAAAGCCAAATTCAATAGGTCATGAGTATTTTTGTACCTTTCCGTTTTCCAAAATGATCCTCCCAACTTGTCCAAGTCATGACCCTTATTTTTTAGCGTGTTACTTACGTTTTTACCCTTTGCGTTGACGGAAACAACAAAAACAATTTCATTTTCAATAATTAAGTACTAACTCCGATGTGTATTTATTACTTTTTAAAAATTATTATACATCCTATAAGAAAGATGTATATAATAATCTTTGTTATAGTATTATTTCCGAATTGCCATTTATCTCTCCTTAAACATCTTCATTAATACTGTAATAATTGAAATATAAAAACAACAAATATTTTAAAATAAAATTCACTTCATCAAAACGATCAATATCTGGAATCAAGTAGTGGAACTGACAAACGTTAGGTGATGGCCACTTCTCCAACTTTAAAAAATACAGAAAATTTGATGAACTTCTTGGCAAAGACGCCTCTATATTAGGATCGAATACTTACTCGTGGTTTTCCTTTTACAAGTTTCTTGATCATCTGCTTCATCAATCTTGAACCGATAGAGCGTTCTTTCCTTTTCTTTTAACTGTATCTGACGCACATTAAGCTTGTTTCAAACAAGCCAAATTCATACGTACTTATGACTCGGTTCAAAATATATTTCCAACTTAAAGGCAAGCTCAATTTTTTTTTTTTCACAAGTCAAACTCGATCTCGATTTTGCAGTATTTAACTAAGATAAGCTCGATAATTTTAAACTTGTTCAGAGTTCGGTTAGACATAGTTGCTTGATAATCACATCACATTCAAGTAACAACAACAACTACCCAGTATAGTCCCACAAAGTGGGGTCTGGGGAGGGTAATATGTTGACGAGTCTTACCCCTACCCGAAAGGGCAGAGATCACATTCAAGTAATATAAGAAAATAGAAAGAATACAGGTTGATTTCTACCTCTTTATAGTTCTATATTGGCATGTCTAGATAGTTCAACTCAAAAAAAAAAAAGTGCAGATTCTTTAAGCTAATGAAGAATGATGTTTCACAAACTTGTAATGTGATTATTCCATTTTGGAGTAATCAACTTGCCCGGCAGAGCAAGATCATGTTTAGTGATACAGAAATGGCCTACTAACACTATTACGTGGTTTGTCCACATCTCAATTAAAACTGGTTGCCACATTAAATGTGAATATCATTCTCAATATGCATCAAAATCGTCTTTCATCCTCCAACAAAACTAGATATATATGAATCTAACTTTGAATATTTTAACATAATATCTCTTTAGCCACTCGTCACGTCTCTACAGCACAGAGATCGCCTCCAGCATCCCCTTCCCTTCAACATAATCTTGTTTAAAGGTAGTAAGTGCCAGAGGCCAGAAATCCTAACAAGGGGATCCAAAAACTAAAGAATGCAACAGCTAGGGTTCAAACTTAGCACACTATTTATGCAGCAATTCAAGAAATGGCTATTCTAAATAAAAGAACGTTATGGGACACCATACAGCATCACTCCAGAATATCATCGGGGGGGGGGGGGGGGGGGAACCTTAGCAATTTACAATATTTGTAGTTCCAAATTTTAAAGCACTGATGAAACTTTAAAAGTTTGATAGTCTACTCTTTGATTTCACATAAGCGCACTTTCATGCAAGCTCAAGCAGGAAGTGACTGGAATATTGTATTCGGAAAGAATCAAATTGATTGAGAAATAGAAAGGATAATGGTTTCCTCAACTATTGAGACCTTCCAGGGGCTTCTCAGTGCTGCTGACATATTATTTTGGACAGTACAGAACAAAGGATCTTCACTGTGAAATCTTGCTACAAATTCACGATAGCAGGTGAGAGTCAGAAGTCATCCTAGTAATGGAACCAAATTTGGAAAACAAGAGCACCATATCAAGTGACTTGTTTTTCATGGTTAGTTGCCTATGCAACTTGTTTGACATAGGAAAATCCACAACAGGGAGCAGACTTGCAAACCTGCAATAGATGCTACCTATGTAGGAAAGAAGATGGAAGGTAACGGCCATCCTCTTTTCCAGTACATCGCAGCTATGTCATTTTTGTTTGAGCATTCTGGATCTGAGATAGGTCAGGACTCAGGCCAAGAACTACCCAAGAACACAGATGCTGGTGCAAGAAATGCCTTAGTGAGGGTCTTAGCAGCATATGGAACACCATATCAGCTTTGTTTTTGATGGACACTTTGGAGGGGAAGGAATCAAAGTTGTTTGGGCGGCTAAGCAGACTCCAATTCGATGGTCAAGTTTAACTGTATATTATTGGTTTACCTATGATGTTATGTAGAGTATGTAGATGAGCCTGAAACATTATTATACTTAACAAGTTCTTAATGGAATTTAATGGACTATGTTTTTTTCTCTTTGATGTATATATCATAGGACCAACTTGGTTCTGTAGCATTAATAAAATTATCCTGTTTAGTGGATTAAAAGAAGGTTCATGCAGATTGCAGGCTTAAGAAGCCGGGAGCAGCTTGATTTTTCTATAGTATCAAAGTTATTTCGACTTGTGTGGCATTTCACTATCTTAAGAACAAGATGTGCTCCGCTGTTTCTTCTCCTCTTTTTACCATAGTGTTAAACTTAAAGCCATGTGCTTCTCTTTTTTTACCCATATTCCACTTATATGAAACATAACAATCCCTCTATCCCAAGATAACTAGTATGTTACTTCCTCTAATATCAACAGTCAAACTTTCACAGAAAGTAACTTTAGTCCTGAATTTTAATGCTATTAAAGATTAAAAAGTATTAAAAAATACCAACCTATATACTTAGTATAAGATCAAATTCATCAAAGTTAACCTTTTTTTCATTTTTATACATTTCCCATTACATACTATAGAACTTCCAACTTACCACGATACTTGTCTCCAGTCAAGTTACAATACTTAACATGGAGTGAAGGGAACATCGATTATTCATACTATAGAGTAGTCAAGGCCCAAGTAAGCATAATGATAAGCTGACTTAACCAAAGAACATCCTGCGGTAATTTACAAGGCAATATTAATCTGTAGGGGAAAAGAAGGGCATAAAAGTAGACCGAATCGCTCAGAATATCTAAGTGCCTTACTACACATAAAACCTCAACTGCTAGTTCTGAAAAGTAACAAATTTCAGGTACAAAAATATAAAAAGGTCAACAAGATTACCATACGAAGTTACATACAAAGGCACCCAGTCCTCATTGAGAAGGGTAAATACATGGTCCAGCCTTCCGCATAGGTTAATAAAGTACAAACAACAGAAAGTGCATTATACCAAAAACATACACTACTAGATATATTATTCAGTTTTTATTTTTAACATGGCCTGAACCATCCTCTACAGCCACATTGACCTTTTCATACCTGAAGTCTCCGGGATGCACTGAGCTCTTCACTGGGATCACTACCTCGGAATTATTGCCAAGTATCACCCACAAAAAAAGTCCAATAAAGGTCGCCAATGCTATACACCCTGAGGCAAAAATAAACCCTGAGAGAAATGCCATAAGATGAAACTTTTTTTTGTTAGCCATCTTTTCCAGACTATGTTCGTTGCCAATTTTAAGTGGATCCGCAGGCTGTGAATGTAACCACTTTGGAACACTCCGCACTCTGAAGTTCCATGAATAGACGCTAGTAACTTGGAATGAACTTCCAGTAGAAGAACTTAATCCCACCAATACTTCTTCGCCTTTCCACATACTCGCCAAATCGACCTGATACACTAACAAGGGATCGTACGGCCTAGGACTACCAAATTCACTTAGTCTTACCTCTAATCTTTTCGAAGTGCATTCGTAATCAACCCAAGAATGCAGCTTTTTGCCACTATTCAACACCAAGTTGATGAACGAAACGTTGGTTGATTTTTCAGAAACAAGACTGCCCGCATTCACGCCCACATGATTGGCACTTTTATCCCCCACATTTTTGTTCAACAAAGTATCAAACTCAACCCCAAAAAATCGCCTTTCATTAGAAAGCCCGAACATTTTCTTGGAAAACTTGGAGGGGAAATCAGTAGGCACAATAACGAAGGAAAGGCCATCACCATTGTGGGGTGAGATAGAGAATGAGAAGTCAGTGGAAAACGAATTAGAGTCAAGAAACTTGAAGGGTATTCTCTGGAAGACAAATCCGGAACTCAGAGACGACTTTGATGGGTCGGTTAGTTGCACAAAGGAGCCTTCTTTAGTGATTTTAGCATCGCCAATAAGGCCGAGATTAGGATCAAAGTGGGAACTGAGTCCAATTGAGAAGGAGAAAATGGAGAACGGGAGCAAAGTCAAGAGAAGAAGAAGAAGGTAGATAGGAACATTGTAGAGCATCATACCGCTGGGAATGCGCAATGTGGGCATCATTCATGCGCTGACAACGGAAAATTTGAGAGTATTTGGCTACTATTAAGGTTAGGGTTTGGGTTTTGTTGATGCTCTGAAGGTGGAGTTCTTGGAGTAAAGTGGAAGGTAAAATAGGAATGTCTCTTGGAACTGGAACAGTCAACACTTCGTACTTTGTGGTCAACAACTAGATGGCTGTGTTATCTGCGGCAACTAGGTGCTTTTGGTAGTTGCTGTTTATAAGATGTTGGATCCATTGAAAAATTTTCCTTTAAAAAAAAAAAAGAAACAAAAAAAACAAAACAAAAAATTCAAAAATATTTATACATTAAATTTTGCAATTTTTTGAAAATTTTTGAAAATGAGTTTTTCAAAAAGATTAATTTTCAAAATTTTCAGAAAAACTTATTTCTCCACTCACAAAATTACAATATTTTTTCAACTCAAATACATGTCCAAACATAATTTCAAATTTCAAATACTATTTTTTGCTCAACTCCAAATACTATTATTTTACCTAGTCTATAAAAGGGGTATTATCACTTTTAGCCCTCGCCAGAAACTATTTATAACTAGTAGCCAAAAAACTATATAAATTTTATATAATTTTTATATATAACATACATAATATATTTATATACAAAAAATATTCATATTTTATATATTTTTTGCCTATTATTTTAAAGTGTCTATGCAGTGTCATTTATCCTCTATAAAATGCTCAACTTGTCAAGCCCAACTTCACACTTGGGCTTGAGAAACTACTATGGGCTACTTTCATTAATAGTATACTATTAAAAATATAATACAAAACATTAGTATTAATTTGTAAAATATTAATACATATAGCAGATTTAATTCAATTCAAATAAGAAGGAATCAAGCTGTTTAAAAAGGCAGTCCTAGTATTTAATATATTTTCTTATTTTTTCTCTCTATTCTATACCATATTTTATATTTTTTTTGAAACCAATCCATTCCATAACAAATTTTTCCTTTCCACACATGGACATTTTTATATAATTTAATGTAGCAAATTATACATCTTTATATTCTAAAAAAATAATATATATATATATATATATATATATATATATATATATATATATATATATATATATATATATATATATATATATATATATATATATATATATATATATATATATATATATATATATATATATATATATATTACGAAAAAATTATAATGTATGTTTGTAGTGTATATACATTATAAATCATATATGTTTTTAGGAAAATTCATATATCTATGCATATGTTGTTTATATATGTTTTTATATTTAAATATATATCATCGATCCATTCCATAATAATTTTTTCCTTTTTACACATGGATATTTTTATTCAACTTAATCCCAACAACAGTATATATCTGTATATTTCAATGAAATAAAATACATATACTTAGTGGAAAAAAATATAATGTATATTTGTGGTATATTATAAATCATGTATTTTTTTTAGGAAAAATTATGTATATATGCATATGTTATTTATATTCTTATTTATATTTAAAGAGATATTATAAATATGCCATTTTTATTTTGCACTAATATAACATGCGTATTTGTACAAATTATTTGTATATAAATATTATATATGACATATTTTTTCTATATACATATTAGTGGCATATTAATATTTTAGATTAAATTTTATTTAATGTATATGCTAGCAATATACTTTGAATAATATAGTATAATAATATAGTATGATGTATAATAAGTTATATATATGGTATATATATATATATATATGAATGACATATTGATGGATTATTTATATTATAAATTATCACAATATAATATACTTGAAATATTTAAATGCATATTTTTATTTATCCTCTATAAAATGTTAAACTTGAAGTTCATATTTTTGATTCAATTGGTTTGGGTTGTGATTCATAGTTTTAATGTTGTTTGTGTGTTCCGAGAGTTCAAAAGAGTCTCTTTTATAAATCCAAATTTGGTGGTATGTTCGGGCGGGCCCTCGGCCCCGAGTGTTAACCGAACTAAGCTCAGACCAAGGTGGGAACTTGGGAGCAACAGCTAAAGCTCCCAGCTTTTGGTGCAAATGCACCTGCGCTTGGATAGCCGTAGGTGCGAGCCACGGAAATGGACTAGCAAAGGGGTTGCCAGGGGTTGCAGAAGCAACACACGCCGCAGAAGCGGCCAAGGCACCGCAGGTGCGAAAATCGCTGAAGGCAAGGGGTTTTTTAAGTCGGGGTTTGAGCATCTGGTAAGAGAGGGATTTTCATCAACGAATTGAGATAAGTAATTCCTGCCTAAATTGAGATAAATTCATAGTTTATAGGTAGATTATAATATGTAAATTGGTAGAACTTGTGGGTTAGATATAAAAACCTAGGGTTTTGAAAAAAAAAATGGAATTTGACCATGAAATTTGTTATGGAATCAAATGAAAGTTAGATATGTGAGTTCGCGAGGCTATGGGTAATAACTTTCTTTGAAATTCATTATCCGGGCATATGGGCCAGAGGATCAATTTCAGGAACTCTTCAACTGGGATTGCGTAATTGCATTAATAGTTAGGTTATGAATTTTTTAACATGTATTGACTAGTTTCGAGTTATTTGGCACCAAATAGAGGGTTTAAAGCATAATTTTGGACTGGAATGTAAGCATTAAGACAAGTTAAGTCTCTTTTCTAACATTGTAAGAGAGAATTAGCCCCATAGGAGAATTAAATAAACGTGTACTTCTATTTTTGAGGGATATGTACGTACGAGATGGTGAGAATTCGTACGTAGCTACTAATTATGCTTGTGTCTGGGTGGTCTTAGGTTTATATCATACCTTGTTGACATCGTTATTTGATTATGGTTATTAATCACATCAAATAAGCGACGAGATTGAGGATTTCAAGATTTAAAGTTCAAAGTTTAGATTTATTATTTTTGGAAAGAATTGAAGAAATATTATTATAACTGTTGAGAAATATATGATCACTCGTGTCGCAACTATTTTTCTCGAGCGAAGTAAATTCCACTATTCTCATGGGAGATGGTTGTTCACCTCGGCAGGTTAATAGATACATTTGTGGTTGTCGTTCGACCCTCCGCAGTGCACAATTTATATATTTATATTTTGGTAGGGTCATACGACCTCGGCATAATTCCTGCATAATAATATTTGGAGCCCGATATTACTTGATATTGTTTCATTGGCTTGAGAGGTTAAATTGTTAAATGATGAAAATTTACTTGTAAATTATTTTCAGTAAAGAATGCTTTGTTTATGTTATTGAGTGTTAGAGTTTCATTATATATCCCATGTCTATTTGGAATTTCTATATTTTATTGTTTACCCGTAGTAAGTGTCGGAGTCACCCCCTCGTCACTACTTCTTCGAGGTTAGACTAGATACTTACTGGGTACATATTTTTATGTACTCACGATACACTTTTGCACTAAATATGCAGGATCTGAGGCAGGTGCTTTTGGATAACAGTTTGGTGCGCATCTTTGATTCCACGAGACTTTGTGGTGAGCTTCCTTCCGAGCCTGTTCTACTGCAGCCGAGATCTTTCTTTTGCTTTTATTTTCTGTCTAGTTCACTTCAAATAATAGTGTAGTTATTCTACTAGTAGCTCATACACTTGTGACGCCGGGTATTGAAAATTCAGCTACTAGACACATGATGATTTTTTGGTATTTATTTATCTCACTTGCTCTTAAAAAATTTTGTCTCTCATTTTATTAAATTTTCACTTCTTACTTATGCACTAACTAAAAATAAACTATTTCTAAATTGTTAAATTATCATGTGATTAGTTCACTGTTGGCTTGCCTAACGGTAACGTTGTGTGCTATCACGGATTATATGATAACTTGGATCGTGACAACATCGTATCAGAGCGCTAAGTTCATGTTCACAAGTTAGGAGCATACCTAATATTGTGATGTCTCACGCGTTGGCTTGGTTTGTGTATTGATGCAAGAAGGGTGAGTTATTGTATATGCTTCACGTCAGCTAAAGATCCATGAGAAGAATTACTATGTGCATGATCTAGAATGAGCCGCGATTGTTCATGCTCTTAAGATCTTGAGGAATTATCTCTATAGGGTGTGTTCTGAGGTTTACACTAATCATCGCAACTTGCAGTATTTGTTCAAGCAAAGGGATCTCAATTTGAGGAAGCGCATGGGGTTTGAGTTACTAAAGGACTATGATATCACCATCCTTTATCATCAGGGCAAGGCAAATGTTGTTGCGGATGCCTTGAGCCGAAAGGCGGAGCGTATGGGTAGCTTGCCATTCATTTCAGCAGAGGAGATTCCACTAGCGTCGGACATTTAGTCCTTGGCTAATAGACTTTTGCGGTGGATATTTTAGATCCTAACCGATTTATTGTATGTCGTTGCCCATTCTTCACTATTAGAGTAGATCAAGGCTCGGTAGTTTGATGATCCGCACTTATTGGTTCTCAGATATATGGTACTACAGGGTGGTTCCAAGGAGGTTACTATCGGCGAGGATGGTGTTCTGCGACTCCAGGGTCGTATATGTGTCACTAATGATTATGGGCCGAGGAAACAAATTCTAGAGGAGGCACACAATTCTCGGTATTCTATTCATTCCGGTGCTAAGAAGATGTATCACAAATTGAGGCAGCATTGTTGGTGGTGGTGTATGAAGAAAGACATTGTTGAGTATGTTTTGAGGTGTCTAAATTGCCATTAGGTTAAGTATGAACACTAGAGGCTAGGTGTCCTACTCCAGCAGATGACTATACCGGAGTGGAAGTGGAAGGGCATTACTACGGACTTCGTATTTGGGTTGCCGCAAACCTTGGAGAAGTTTGATGCAGTTTGGGTCATTATCGATAGGTTGACCAAGTTGGCACACTTCGTTCTGGTTGTGACCACGTAAACTTTAGAGAGGTTGGCCCAGATTTATATTTAGGAGATAGTTCGATTACATGGTATGCCTGTTTCCATCATATTAAATAGAGGCCCTCAGTTTACTTTACATTTCTGGAGAGCAGTACAGAGTGAGTTGGGGACCTGTGTAGAGCCCAGCACAACCTTTCATCCACAGACCGAAGGGCAGTCGGAGCAGATAGTTCAGATCTTGGAGAACATGCTCATAGCATGTGTGATTGACTTTGGATGGCGGTGAGATTGATTCTTGCCTTTTGGCAGAGTTTTCTTAGAACAAAAGTTATTAGTCCAGCATCGAGATGGCTCCATTTGAGGCTTTATATGCTCGGGGATGTCGTTCTCACATCGGATGGTTTGAGATCGACGAGGCTAAGTTATATGGTACTGATTTACTAAAGGATTCATTGGAAAAGGTAAAGTTGATACAGGAGTGACTTTGTACAGCATAGTCCAAACAGAAGAGGTAAGCAGATTAGAAAGCGCGTGATTTATCATTTATGGTGGGAAAGAAGGTTATCTTGAAAGTCTAGCCGATGAAGAGGATCATGAGGTTCGGGGAAAAAGGAAAGTTGAGCCCAAGGTTTATAGGTCTAGTTGAGGTGTTGAGACAAGTTGGGGAAGTTTCTTATGAGCTTGATTTGCCTCCTAGTATATTGGGAGTTCATCTGATTTTCCATGTGTTTATGCTCTGGAGGTATCATGCCAACTTGTCTCATGTGTAGGACTTCAGCACGGTTCAGCCTAATGAGAGCCTGGATTATAAGGATGAGCTAGTTTCCATTGTTGATAGGTAGGTCTGCCAGTCGATGAAGCGACTAGGAAGGCCAAGGAGGACATGCGAAGAAGATATCCACACTTATTCAACACTCCAAGTATGATTCTAGACTCATACGAGGATGGATATTTGTTTAAGAGGTGGAAAATATAATGACCAACTGGTCATTTTGATTTTAGAACCTCGTTCCCTTAAATAAGACTCCCCGTTTTCTGTTACTATTTTATGAATTGCGGGTATGGTTAGTTCGGGATTTGGAAGGGTTCGGATTGAAATCGAAACACTTGGTTCCTTAAGGTTGCCAAAAGGGCTAAGTTTGACTTTTGTAATATTTTGAGTAAACGACATCGGAATCAGAATTTGATGGTTCCAATAGATTCATGATGATTTTTGACTTGGGCATATGTTTAGATTGGATTTTGGATAACTCGAGAACATTTCGGCGCCTGATATTGAAAGTTAGTATTTTAGGGCAAATTTCTTAAGTTTGAGTCGTAGAAGATTTTTGTGTTATCGACATCCGTTTGGGATTCTGATCCTGGGAATAGCCCCATATGGTGATTCCGTACTTAGGAACATAACCGTCTGTGGATTTAGAGGTTCGTAGTTCGTTTCAGGGTCAGAGCTAAGAAAATGGTTTATTGAAGCTAATGGAGAGCACGAATGAGGAGGAAAAAAGGATGTGCAGGGAATGTTATAAGAAGGTAAGGAAAGATGCAAAATTGGTAGTCACAACGACTAAGACTCTGGCTTTTCAGCGATTGTATGAGGATCTTGGGGGAAAAGGAGGCGACAGAAAGGTGTACAGGTTAGCCAATAATATAGAAAGGAAGGCTCGAGATTTGGACCAAGTGCGATGCATCAAAGACGTGGATGATAAGGTTCTTGTGAAAGAGGCATGTATCAGGAGTAAATGACATGAATATTTGCATAGACCTTTGAACAAGGGAGGAGACAAGGATATCGTGCTACATAAGTTGGAAAAATAAGGGAGTCGGAGGAATTTTGGGTATTATAGTCATATTAGGAGCGAGGAGGTTGAGGGGGATCAGCAAGGGTAAGGCAACTGGACATGACGAGATCCCTATGGAATTTTATAAGGAAGTGGATCGGTCTGAATTAAAGTTGTTACTGGTTATTTAACATTATTTTCAGGACCAAAAAGATGCCTGTAGGTTGGCGGTGGAGTTTAATGATTCCGTTATACAAAAATAAATTTGATATAAAGAACTGTAACAACTATAAATATATCAAATTGCCGAGTCATACTATAAAAGTGTAGGAGAGGGTGGTGGAGGGGAGGATGCGACGTAGTATTACTATTTTCGAGAACTAGTTCAGATTTATGTCGTGATATTCTACTACATAATCCATTCATCTTGTGAAGAGATTAGTGGAGCAGTATAGGGAGAGAGAGAAAGACTTGCATATGGTATTCATTAACTTAGAAGGCTTACAATAAAGTCCCAAGCGAGGTACTATGGAAATGTATAGAGGCTAGCGGTGTCCCGATGACATACATTATGGTGATTAAGGACATGTATTAGAGAGCGAAGACTCGGGTAAGGACTGTGAGAGATAACTCAGATCATTTCCCATTGGAGATGAGGGTGCAGTAGGGGTCGACTCTTAGCCCCGTTTTATTTGACTTATCATTGGATGTGCTGATCCGACACATACAAAGTGAGGTACTATGGTGTATGCTATTCCCCGATGACTAGTACTAATTGGCGAGACACGAGATAGAGTTAATGCTGGGTTGGAAGTTTAGAGACAGACACTAGAGTCAAAAGGTTTCAAGTTGAGTATGTCTAAAATTGAATACTTGGAGTGCAAGTTCAGTGATGGGACGCATGAAGAAGAAGTGAAATACTAAAGTCATCCCAAAAGAGATAGTTTCAAGTATCTTAGAGCTATTATTCAAGGAAATATGGAGATTGACGAGGATATTATTTATCGTATTGGAGCAGGGTGGATGAGGTAGGTGCTCATTTTGTGATAAGAATGTACCATCTTGACTTAAGGGTAAGTTCTACAGAGTAGTGGTTAGACCGGCTATGCTGTATGTAGTGAGTATTGGTCTGTCAAGAAGTCCCATGTTCAGAAGATGAAAGTAGTCAAAATAAAGATGTTGAGATGGATGTGTAGGCATACTAAGAAGGACATGATTAATAATGAAGTTATTAAGGATAAGATAGGAGTATCATCTATGGAGTTAAGTTGCGGCAATCTAGGTTGAGATGGTACGGACATGTGAAGAGGAGACACATAGATGCACCTGTTATGAGGTGTATCTTCAACTCAGTCTACCTTCAAGGTAAATATATAAAAAATACCACTTTAAACATAATTTTTCTTAAGCTCATTATGTAATACTAGCTACCTTTTAGCTAATCCATATCTGCCTCTTTCTCATATTTGTCACAACACTGTTGTCTTTCTTGATTGTCAGTACCTTCAAACATGGTGATTCTTTTCCTTACCATTATCACTATAATCTCTTATCTCTTTTACATCGACAAAAGACACAAAAATCCTATTTATGTAATTCTTTTGCGGTTTGAAAACAGGTGAGAAAGGAAAAATTGGGGGACAGGATAACAGCCCTTCACCAACTTGTTTCCCCATTTGGGAAGGTAAGATTTAAGCATTTAATTTAACTAGAATAATGACCTAGATTTACCTTTTTAATGTGGAATAATCACACAATTATATGTATCTTCAGCTTTGAAAGGAATCCCATAGAAAGAAGTTTTTTATACTCCTAAAAAGATGTCAATTCTCTTTATTGTCTTCATCTTTCTCCTTTTATCCTTGTAAGTTTTTCACTTTACAGTTTCTTTACCCGTTAAAGAGAAGACATGAAAACTTGCATTTTCAGTGTTCTGATATTTTCTTTACCCTGTTCCACCTTTGTTAACAATTGCACCTTTAATAGCAAATAAAAGTAGGAATAAGTTTGCTAACAAATTTGTGGCTAGTATATGTAATAATTTGGTCCTAATAATACTCCTATGGCTGTGTACCGACTAAGATCTAGTTTTTGTTACAATTATTTATTATTCCTTTCGTTTCATATTAAATAAGATATTTTTCTTTTTAATCAATTCCAAAATAAATGACATATTTTTAAATTTAGAAATAATTCAACTTTAAACTCTTTATTTTACTATTTTGTCATTAATGAAAAAAATTTTTATAATCACATAAATGACATGACCCTACAATTCTTTTATCCCTTAATCATTTAAGATCACAAGTTTCAAAAGTCTTATCTGTTTTTTGAAATGTCATACTGATTGAAATTACGTCAAACAATACGAAACGGAGCGGTTAATAGAAAAAAAAAATTATCTTCTCACTCTTAATTTTTTTCCTTTCAATATGTGTTTTTCTTTTTCAGACTGACACAGCTTCTGTCCTGTGGTACATCAGATTCCTTCAGAGCCAAATTGAGGTGACATTTCTTCTCTCCTTCGTTTTCTCAAACTACCATGAAATGCAGTGATGGCGTAAATGTACATATATAAAGTTAAATATTCAGTCTTCAGACATGCTTTTTAGTCATTGAAGTTCTAAAATTATATCCCAATTCTCTTAATTTCAAAGCCCTTGAAAATTGCAGGCCCTTAGCTTGCCGTATCAGGAAACATGAGGCAGCAACATCAACAATCTGTAAGAATATTATAAAAATCGGGTGAAACTCCCTTTAATTTGGTTTATAAATCAAACTCCGATCCCCCCTTAAAAAGAAACTTGCGTATTTCGCCCCCTACCACTCCATCAAACCACAGTCTCTACTAAAGAAATCATTAATTCTATTTAGCGACTAAATAATTTCTTTTTTTTTTTTGTAATGAGTGTTGCGATGGGGTCAGTGTGGGATATGCAAATTTATGTGTAATTAGTGTCTTATTATTACGATTTAGTTGGTAAAAACTTGATTGTACAGAGTGTTTATATCAAATTAATAGGCGCATAATACGCATTTGAAGATAAATTTACTCACTCAACCATGATTAATTAGCATAATAGACTATATATATATATATATATATATTAGTTTATGGGTGGGGCTGTAGATTATCTAAAGCTTTACTTTTGGTTTTAAATTAGGGTTTGTTTCGTACCTATTACTTTAAGGTTCTACCTACCATATATTTTACTTCTACTGTCAAAATTTACGTTTCAGACAATTTTCTCTTTAAATCTGCCCCAAAAAATTAGATTTCGTATTTAGAAATAATTTAAATTTTATTTTATTGTTTAAGGGATAACTTTGTTGGGACCGCGCGTACTCTCACCCAAACCCCACATTAGTATGATATTGTCCGCTATGGGCCAAGCCCTTACGGATTTGTTTTTGGGCACCTCCCAAAAGGCCTCATACTAATGGGGTTGGGTAACCATATTATATTCTGGTCACCTTTCTCATTTTCATCCGGTGTGGGATGAGATTTGCACCCCAACAAACCTCCCCTCAAACCCAGACCACACAATCCCAAGACCTCCCCTCCAGCGAATATCCATTTTCGATCTGCCACCTATCTTGCATCGCCGCAACTACCACGGGACCCGCCGCCCGACCATCTGTTTCTGTCGGAAGACATTCGACACAAGGCATTTCCGCAGACACCTTACCCCGCAAGCCCGGAGATTATCTCTGGTCCAGTTTGGCACACCGTCGACTTCGCACAACGCGGTCCACCGCTCCTGCCCGCACGAACCTGAGCTCTGATACCACATGTTGAGACCGCACATACCCTCACCCCAACCCCGCATTAGTATGATATTGACCGCTATGGGTCAAACCCTCACGGATTTGTTTTTGGGCACCTCCCTAAGGCCTCATACTAATGCGGAGTTGGGGTAAGGGTACGCGCGATCCCATCAAATTTATGGTCCGACAAATGACTTTTACTTGTGTTAGACCAAAAGTTTCAAAATTTCTTCTTTTTTTGTTCTATTCAATCAAACACCACCACATAAATTGGAATAAATTAAATATTCTCCCGCCTCTACTGGGATAGTGGAAGGTGGGCGGAGTACTGTTATGCATGTGGATATCTGCGTTCTTTAGAGTTGTGGCATATAAGACATGTGAAATTGAATTAACATGTCAGTATTAGTTGCATTTATTGATTAATGATTAATATGTACTATATTTTGCTTTACAGGTTCAGGAGAGGAATAGTTTATTTCCTGAAGACCCTGGTCAGGTATGCTTTATTGGATCCAATAACTTGTTTCTCCATCCTGGGAATTTATGCCTATTTCACTATCCCTTTAATTCTTTTACTATCAAGTTAGTCTCAGTGTAAGTCCTTTAAATTGAACAAATGGAGAGTTACCAAGTTATTACCATAATGATTAGCGTTGTCAATTATTTTCACTTTAACATTGATTGCAGCTATCGAATGACAACTGCCTGAAGAGGAAGGCAACTAGTGAGCAGGTAGTAGTTCTATGTCTTTGAATTATTAATCTTGCCGGCCCAAAGAATCTTTTTATTTTTATTTTTCAATTTTCCGAAGGACAATATCTGATTCTGTTCTTTTGAATGATCTAAAGGATTATCATGAAGAATCAAAGGACATAAGGAGTAGAGGGTTGTGTCTGGTTCCATTATCATGCACACTGCAAGTTGGGAGTGACAATGGAGCAGATTATTGGGCTCCGGCATTCGGAGGAGGTTTCCGGTGAATGGTAAAAACAAGAATCTGGTCACGTACGGCACACTTAGACCAAAAAGAAAACAAGTTGCATCAAATTATTAAGTACTAGCTATAACATCATGATCACTCAATCTGCTAAAATCTAAGGTTGATTGCTTATGATGCTATACATTTTCTGCTGAATTAGTTTACCATGCAACGGTGTGCTGTAATATTATATAGTCAAGCTTACTATTTGGCTTAGAACTCAGTAACTATGGCCTAATTCTTTTCCTTTCATCGGCAAGTACAATGAATCATTTCATGAATTAATGTATATGCCATTCCTCTACGATTACTACTCATTTTTATGCTGCTCTTACGCAACATCTCTTCCCCTGCTCTCTCTGGTTCTTTAGCTAATGTTAAAGCACTAAATTAAGTATTTTTTGGAAAAATCATACACATCTTATGTTTGGGGTAATGCTAAAGTTGTCCTTAAGTATATTCCTGAGCAGTTTTGTCCACTAAATTTTTCAAAATTGTGAACCAATGTCACTATTTCGTGATGGAACCTAAACCATTATCCGTGTAAACCAATAACAGAATAGACCTTCAACCTAAACCATTATCCGTGTAAACCAATAACAGAATAGACCTTCAAGCGCATCCCTGAAAGCAATGCTCAAGCCTAAAATAGGTACTACTAGAAAATAGCAGATTTCCGATGGCTAAAACGGTCGGAATTCGTTCAGAAATCACGTATTTCCGACTACTTTCCGACTGAATTTTGTCCATCAGCAAAAAGTTGGTTGGAAAACAATTTCCGACTGAATCCGTCGGTAATTTCCGACTAAAGTGGTCGTAAATTTCGAAATGGTCACACTACCAAATAAATCAGTTTTCCGTCTAAAATGGTGGAAATTTACCGACTGAATAGGTCGTATAATTCAAGAAAAATACATAATTAACAATTAAATTTTATTTATTTTCCGAAGGAATCCGTCGAAAACTGTTGAATACTAATTTATTTTATTGAAATTTCCGATTGAATCTGTCGGAAATTAATAATTAAAAATTAAATTTTATTTATCTTCAGACAGAATCCGTGGAAAATTTCTAAATATTATTTTTTTAAAACGTTCCGACCGAATAAGTCGAAAATCTGACAATTTATTGTTAAATCTGGGGAGTTTTCCGATAGCTTCAGTCGGAATTTTGTACAAAACTGGGCAGAATTCTACCCGATTTCGAGCTACACCACCTGTCAAACTATCACAAACAGAAAAATACCAACCAACAATATGAACCAACGATACATTAATACAATAATATGAACCAACAATATATTAACACTATCTAAATTAACAAATACATTAACAATTTCTAAACCAACAATGTCAACCATTAACACAACTTAAACCAACAGTACCAAGATTTAAACATAACAAATTTGGGCATAAAAACATCCAAATAGCATCCCATATTCAAGTATAAACGAAATACATAAAGTTGTAATCAAGTTTACCAATCAATCAAAACATCACAACTAAACTACTATACATCAAATTCAGTTTTTTCACCCTCTTCCTCAGATAAATCATGCCCATGTTTACGCATGAATTTCTGCATCTTTACAAATATTTTGTTTTGCAAGTCCAAATGTTGCTTCAATCCACGAATTTCGTTTCTCATATCTTCCATCTGTTCTTGATTTTGAAGAGAAGAATTATCTAAGAGTGGGTTTGGATGATCTGTAGGTCGATGTACTCCTAGTCCGTAGACTCTACCTTAGTTTGCTCCACCCGCTGCCTCTGTCCACAATGAAGCCATATCATCGGGTGTTGGTTGAGTTGAAGGAGGTTGAGTTTGTTGGCATTCTTCTAACCTTTTATGATAATCTTCCTGAAATAAAAAACATAACTATTATGTAAACAAACTAATCTTAATAAACTACAAATAATTATGAAGTTAGAATTTTACATACGTGTTTGACGCACGCATCTCCACCTAATGTTCTCTTGTACCATCCTTTTTCTTTTTCTTATGCAACTCCTCGAAGACCTCAGCGTAAGTGACATCTTGCCCTCTTTCATTTTCCTTTATAAGAAAAAGTATGAGTTAGACTTTACAAACATAAAATTCTATATGTAAACTAAGAAAATTTTTATAAATAATTATCATTCTTAGTTTATGGGCCTCAAAAGTAATCGAACCTCCTGTGTGCAACGAGCCACATTTTTTAGAGGCACGGTTTGCCTTTGCTTGTTCACTTTTTACCTTCCATTCTGGGTATTCCATTTTTCAAGAAGTTTATCCCAAACATCTTCTCTTAACCGTTCCGGCATTTTACCGGAATTTCGAGCACACATAGTATCTTTAATCCTTATACCAACTTTCTTCTCTAAAATACTATTTATTGAATTTTGATGTTGAGGATGCCATGCACGCCCTGTCTACAATATAAAAAAGTAAAATTACAAGAAGATGATAATTATTAAATAAGTATAATTAATTTTTACCCTAAATTGATTCCACATTTGATCTCTGATGTTGTACGGTATCTTTTCCCAAGAAATCCACAGCTCATGATAAAATGGCTTCATAGAATCTGTAACCATATGTGTAGCTTGAAAGGATGGCAAAAAATGCATTAAATTTAACATATATAATTAATAAATATCTTTTAATTGTAAATAAATACTCAATGTTAACATATCCAAATGTACATTCAAAACATAAAAATTTATATAAGAACGTTCTTATCCATTCTTGTGAGGGACGATTATCGATCGATTATAACTATCAAATTGTATATCTCCTCCAAGATTATGTCTACGTATACGAGATGGTACAGAAGCAGCACTAGATGTAGCTGGGCGAGAGCCTCCAATATCCAACCTAGATATGCTGGGAATGGATGATGATGATGGATTGGAAGATGATGGAGCAAGAAAAGACGCACCATCATGCTGACTACCATGAAAGCTCGGGGGTGCAGCAGCTGGTGAGCCACTATACTGACTACCATGAAAGCTCGGGGGTGCAACTGCTGGTGAGCCAGTATGCTGACTACCATGAAAGCCCGAGGGTGCAGTAGCTGGTGAATCAGTATGTTGACTACCATAAAAGACCGAGGGTCAAACAGCTGATCAGCCACCATGTTGACTACCATGAAAGCCCGGTGAAGATAACGCTATAGAAGATGTGGGCACAATGTTAAAAACGGCGTAACTTGGACTGCCTTTAGCAGACATAGAATAATATTGAACTGAATTATTACATGGAGGGGGGATAGTGAACATGGTAGATGGAAATGAAGTCGACTGAGGAGGATGCGGAAGAGGTTGACTCATATTTAGCATAGTTGATGAAGTTGGAACATATTGTTTTTTCTTCTTAGATTTCATTTTTCCCTTCCCCTTAGATGTCATATCTGTAATATAATCATAATAAAATACAAAACAAAAAATACAACAAGTGATAGTAAATATAAAAACGACTAAAGAAATAAATAAACAGCCACAATCACGTGATTAACACATATAATTATCAAGATATACTGATACAGTCTACTTGTAAATTATGGGAAGTCTTTATGGATGGTATTTTATTTATGGGATTTCTTTTATTTATGGGAAGTCTTTTTTCAGATCATCTTTGAGTTATTTTAAGTTGGAAACGATAATTAAATCCTCCAGTATTCCATAAATGAACTAATTTTTATTTACCTGCATTTCAGTTCAAGCCAGACTTGTCTCACTTTTCCAAGGAAAAGTACAGTTCTCTAAGTTATGGACCACTATAAAATTATGATCTACAAAACAGAAGCAATCTAAAGTACAGTTCGCTAAGTTATCCAAATATGCAATTCGGCAATTTGTTGTGTTGTCTTCTGTTCATCTATCTTCTGATGCTTATCCAATCCAACAATTTCTATCTCCAAGCTCATTATTTTCATATTGATTTGCCACCCAGAAAGAAGTTTTGAAGGATCAATCTTGTGAGAATCCAAACATTTGATGACTAAATTCAAATCATATAAATACTTCTTTTTTACTCCAATATTAGCATCAAGTGAACCTTGTGATCGTTCGTTTCATCAAGTACAACATCCTGTAGGATATATACAAAACTCAAAGGTATATATCTGTTGTATTTTTTCATGCTTTTGTCATAAAGTTGTACTCAAAAAATATTTCTATTCCTGTATATGTATGAATCTATTTTTTGTTAAATTTTGTGGAACTTTTCGTCATATATATATATATATATATATATATATATATGCTTTTATATTCTGCTTCTTCTCTTTGTTTTTTAAGTTTTTCGTTCTTTTGCTCTCCAGCTCTTTACAATGAATCATACTTTAAAATTCTGGTAGGGGAGAGGAAGGGGTGGGCAGCACAATGAATAGTGAGGTGGGGGTGACTGCAATTGTCGATTTTAAAAAGGACATTCAATTATATTTTGTGTTATAATTTTTTGTTATATTTTTTGAGTCTTTTTATCCATGGTAGCAAATACATCAACTAATAAACTAGGATTGTGCACTTCTAGTTGCCACTATTTTAACAATAAAACAACTGATTAAGTTCAAAGATCAGCTCAAAGAGGAAAATTATCATCTATATTTATTTTCTTACTTTAATTGAGATCAATCAATTCAAGAAGGTGTAAGTTTTGCACCTTTTTATCCTTTAAAAGATGCATCAAAAGTCAAAACTTCCATTGCACCCAAGCTGCTAACATTAATATCAAGAGTGTAATATCAACCACTCCTGCTACTTCATAACTAAAGGCTAAGATAGTATCCTTCTTAAGAGCAAGTTGGGAGGGAACTAAAATTAAGTACCTGGAACTGCTACCCTTGAATTGGTGGACATGGGAATCAATTTGCTTAAAATCCACGGCCTGTTGTTGACTAAGCAATGCTTACCTGTAAATACAAATGTAGAAAATTTCACAGTTGGTCACAACCATCAATATTGATGTTTCTGTAGTATGCAGTGAAAGGAGCTAATAAGATAAGACTTATTATTGAATCATTTATCTACAGCTTTATTTCTTCCTTTTACTTAAAAATAACAAATTTGAAGTACCAATTATTTTTCCACAATGCCAAGGGAAACTAGAAGAGGAAAGTAGGTGTGCAACAATTAAAATTGCATTAATGTTTTTCAAAGTGCCAGAGATAGGGTAGTTGGGAAAGTTAACCAAGTAGTTGGAGTTTATTATATCACAAACTTACATAATCTGATAATTCTTTAGGTTCAAATGATACACTTTTGAAGGTTTATATGATTTTCCAGGAAATGAAAATAGTCAATAGCTGAAACAATAGCATATCAAATCCATTCAGGAATAGTTGCATTTCATATAGCATTGTTATTGAGCTAGGTAAAATAACGAGGCAGCTGTACAGAAAGCAGACAACAGAAGGTTCTTTTACAATTAGTAAAAGGATCTCGCGCTTGATAGTTGTGTCACATTCAACTTTTCATCAAAGAAACAATGAGATTGTTAATACAAGTAAATTCAGACAAAACATAAATAAGGTATTAGAAGAGATTCAACTACAAAGTTCTCGATTTCTAATAAAGACAACATTATACACTCTAGAGTTTTTCTCACAACCATGAGTGCACTGCTCAAAGGTACAGTTTAAATAATAGTAACTCTAAAAAGTGACATAGATAAACACAGTATTGAAAGTACATAAAACACTCATATGGTATAATGACACGATAAACATTATACATCTATGAAACATGGTACGTGCAATTCAAATGCTATAAAGAATCATAATTTCTACTCCTATCAGAAAGTATCCAATATGTTGTGCGAAACTATCTCCATGTCATGCCCACGCAGCAAACTTAACAGGCAAAGATGGAAATCTCAAAACATGATTGGGTGCCTTTTAATAGAGTAAACAGTATTATAACTACTCAAGGAGTAGCGGGTTTGTGTGGTGGAGAAAGTGAAGAAAAATGCATCTCTTTTGGTTTAGGCAGTTCTGGGATTTTAGGCTTTGGCATAGCTGGACTTCGGGCTATGGAAGCTCTGGTGGTTTTGGCTTTGGTAGTTTCGGGATTTTTTGCTTTGGTAGTTCTGGGATTTCTGGTTTTGGTATAATTGGTACTTCGGGCTTTGGGAAAGTTGGAACTTCAGGCTTTTTCATAACTGGAGCAACATCAGTCTCTGGCACATTTAGGATTTCTGTCTTTTTCAGGATAGGAAGCTCGAGTTTTAGCATTGCTGGGATCTCAGGCTTTGGCACAGCAGAAAGCTCAGGTTTAGGGAAGCTGGTAACTTAGGATTGGGCATAGATGGGATCTTAGGCTTTGGTAAAGTTGGTAACTCAGGCTTTGGTAATGTTGGTAACTCAAGCTTCGGGATAGATGGTATCTTAGGCTTTGGCACAGTTGGTACTATAGGTTTTGGCATAATAGGAATCATAAGCTTCGGAACAGCTGGTATTTCAGGGTTTGGTATGGTTGGAATCTCAGGCTTCGGCACAGCTGGGATCTCAGGCTTTGGCAAGGTTCGAACTTTAGGTAACTCTGGTTTAGGAGTCTCGGGGAGGGGCGTCTCTAGAAGACGACGTGCAGTTGCTGCAGTTATCGGGCCATGGATGAAGCACAAGTTGAGAAATTCAAGCAGTAAGAGGGAGGATAGCTGGTAATGGTGAGCCATATTTCTTCAAATTCTAGAAGTTTAAAGAATAATGTGTATAGAATCAATGAAACTAAGGCTTCTTTCTAGGCCGGGCCAGGGCCAAACGGGCCGATCTTGGCGGTCCCAGGCTTTAGGCAGGCCAGGTTTGGCCCTTCCGGGCCAAACCGTCCCAGTCTTCACGGTCCCAATAGGTGGAACCGGCTCATGGTAGTCCTAAGCTCACATGGTCCCGGGCTAAATGGGCCGGGGTCGTGGGCCTAAACGGGCCTAACAAGCTTTTTCGTTCCGGGCTGTTTTTATTTTGTATTTTTATCTAAGGCACTTTCTTGTAAATTATATATATACTAGTATCAATTGCTTATATATAGCTATATAAATATATATAATATAAATTGTACGGAGAGTATATTTATAAGGGTGTACTATGTGTATATATTATTATATATTGCCTTATATATATGTATATATAAGGGTGTATTACTTATAGAATATATTTTAGAATATGTATACATATGTGGTGTATGTATATATATATATATATATATATATATATATATATATATGTGTGTGTGTGTGTGTGTGTGTGTGTGTGTATACTACATATATATACACTACATATATATGTGTGTGTGTGTGTTGTGTGTGTGTGATAGTATATATTATTTATATAGTATATATAGTATATATAGTATGTTATGTATATAAATATATAGTATATATAGTATGTTAGTGTATAGGTATAGTATATTCCTGGTTGAACAAGATTTGAACTAGTACTAGGGTTGACCGCAGTATCTACACTTATCCCCTCTTGCTGCGCTTTCATTTGTAAATATTTAGCTTTATCTCTAGGGTGTATTTTTATGTGCCTATCCAAACTACCCATACCACTATGGTCTCCAGTATATTTATGGGCTAGCAATTTCCTACAAGTTTTACACTTAGCCTTACTTTATTCTCTTACTTTAGTAAAAAAGTGCCAAACGATTGATGTTTCGGGCCGTCTAAAAGGTTGTCTGTTTAAAGTAAGGGTTTCTACAGGTGGGTCGGGCGGGGCATCAGTTGGGTTATTAACAAGACTAGTAGGTGCATCATCTAAATCCGGTTGGGTTTCATCTATATCCTCATTTTCTAAGATAGTTTCATTAGGATAAAGAACATTCATAACTTCTCCATTTAATTGTTCACCTGGTGCAACATTATGGCAAAATTGACTATCGAAAAATTGAAAACAAGGGTTATCACTATCAAGAATAATAGGAGCAGCAGGACGGGTAAATGAAGAAGGTCGGGAAGCCGGGGGAAGGGTAGTAGGTTGGCGACTACTTTCAAAAATTTTAGCTTTTCCCTTACCACCAAAGATATTTTTCGAAGAAAATGCCATATTAATTACAATTATGCAAAGTAAAACACACAAAAATATATTCTTTAAACATAAGAGTTGGAACGAGTTTACCGAATTAGAACAACTTCTTGAATATTGCAAATCGTTGAAGACTTGAATACTTCAATTCACCAACTTCACAATTTTTCACGAAATTGCAATAATAAAGTAAGAAAAATTAGATATAGATTGAGAGAGATTGATGAATCGGTGAGTAAAAATGAAAGAATGAGGGGGTATTTATAGTTGAGAATTGGGAAAAAGTATAATTATATAAAGTTTGGGGTTAAAATAAAGTTTGGTGGCCAAATGGTTATTTTCTAAAGTGGCCAACGGATCAATTGTGACGGCCAATGGCTAGATTTTAAAAATCTGACCGTTGGCCATTTTTTTTAAAAAACATTACCGTTGGAGCCTGTTAGGCCCGGTTGAACCGGCCCAGGCCTGCCTCGGCGGTCCCGGGCTCACAAGCTTTTTGTCCTGAACCGGCCCACCATGAGATTTTGCACCATTAGAGTCCAAGCCCACCAGAAACGGCCCTCTAGGCCCGTTAGGACTGCGGTCCTGGGCTGATCCCCGGCCAGGCCCAGACCACAATATAACATTAAATGAAACTCAGATATGTGCTATTGGCTTTAAGTCTATTGCTATATATAGGTTTTAAATGCATGCAAAATAGTAGTCTCAAGATTTTGTTTGTAGTAGTAATGTAGAGAAAGTAGTAGCAATTCTTATTTTGAAGTTAATGAAGTAAAATCAAATGAAGATATTAAAGATCATAAATTTGCAACTCCAAAATATAGACATTTCTATCTTCGTCCTCATTTGTAAACATCTAAGAATAACAAGTTAATCTTCATCTCTTTCTTCATAGTAATAATCTAAGTCTTCATTATTAAATGTTTCACTTTCATCTTGTAATTCTTCCTCATCACTTGTTTCATATTCTACACCTCTATCTTCGTCCTCATTTGTAGCAAGGATAGAAGGATCAAATTCTTCATAAATCCCTTCATTATCATGCAATTCACTTCTAATTCATCATCCACTGCTAATTCAACATTTGAAATATCATTCTGGTACGCCATATCTAATGCATCTTTGACTACCACTCTACCCACGGGCTTTGTTTTCAAAACTACCCGCCATGCAGACTTATTCTTGCTCAAAGGATAAGGAGCATAATACACTTGTTTCACCTTTCGTGCAATGATAAAGGGATCATAAAGTCTATATTGCCCCATGTGTTTAATTTCAACTATGTTGTATTGAGCGTTCACCTTTATACCTCTATTCGGTATTAGATCATTCCATTTACATCGAAAGAGTACCTACTTTTTCTTCTGCCAACCTACAACATATTCCAATTCCAAAATATCTTGAAGCACACCATAGTAATCAACATCTTCCTCACCTTTCACCCACACCCCATTATTATTGGTTTTCTTTCCATTAGACCATTATTCTGTATGAAACTTGTACTGATTGACCACGTATTTAGACATTATTCTTACTGTAGGGTTAGGTCCCCAAGCTATATCACGTAAAAATGCATCTTTAATACCATTAGCTGGATCATGAACCTATATATATATATATATATATATATATATATATATAAAATTAAATTAATTTAGAATTTTACAATTATATAAAATTTATTACATATAATAAAAATCATGTAAAATGATAAGTAATACTTACAAATTCTTTAAACCACTCAAAAAACTTGGGATAAACAACATCTTGCCCATATGTACCCACAAAGTAACTGCTATTGTAATATTTGTTAGTTAAATCAGTGGTATATTTAATATAAAAGTCAGTAGTATAACAAATATATACTTACCTATAATAAGGTTGGACCTCAGGGCAATTTAATAATACATATGTTGTAGCTGACTTTAGCTCTATTTCAGACAACCTTCGCTTTGGACATTTTTTTGACCTCCTTCACCTGGTTGATTAAAAAAAATGGTGGTGCCAAAGGATCGATTTCACCTCCATCATCATGCCGATTCAGTCTATTTCTCAAACATGGCACATCATGTTCAAAATAGTATGAACATTAATAAGATATTTCTTTAGCCACATATGCCTCGCATATCAAACTTTCAATTTTGATCTATTTTTTATGGTCCGTTTACATTTTCCAATAGTCCTGCATAGTGTTTTTTAGACAAAATAATCTTTAAAGCAAATACAAAAGATAAATGATTAAATTTTATTACCTCTTGAAGGGATACATCCATCTATATTGAACTGGCTATCCAAGCCTTGCCTCTTGTGCAATGTGAATTTGAAGATGTTTCATTACATCAAAAAACCAAGAGGAAAATTTTTTGCTAGCTTGTTTAAAGTTAAGATAATGTTACTCTCCATATAAATTAAGTTCTCCACCCTCAATATGCTAGAACAAAAATCCTTGAAAAAACAACTTATCTTTGTAATCAGTTTCCATATTCGATCAGGCAATGCATTGAACGCAATAGGCATCAACGCTTCCATGAAAATATGACAATCATGGATTTTCATTGACGCCAAATTACCTTCTTTCATGTCAAATGACTTGGATAAATTTGATGCGTACCTATCAAGCATCCTAAAATTATTAATCCAACTACAAATTTCTCTTGTCTCATCCAATGTGAACGTGTAACTGGCTTTGAGCTTCTGTATCTTGTTGTTAAGGTATGTCAAATACAACTCACTTCACCTATAATATTCCTTTAAGTCCATCCTAGCCTTCAAGTTATCTTTGGTCTTGTTAGAAACATCCATAATAGTGTTAAACAAGTTGTCAAAAAAATTCTTATCGATATGCATGACGCCAGATTACGCCGAAGAAGATTGTGCTTCCAATAAGGTAATTCCCAAAATATGCTCCGGTTAGTCCACTTGTGTGTGACACCATAACCTAGTATCTTAGATGGTGGAGACTCTGTTACTTTAGGAATATCCTTTACTCTGCTCCAAATTTCTTCTGAACACAAGTAGGCCGTGTGGCTCCTCAAAATCAGTTCGGTTCTTCATAAATGCACTTGTATTTCGCCTAAATTCATTATTCACTGGCAAGAATCAATGGTGGCAGTCAAACCATGTATTTTTAATGATGCCAAATTTACGGTATCTAAATTTATAGTCTTTTGATTCTAATGATACCTTTATTTCTTCTTTGAGCATAAAAATCTTCAAAATTTAGTCTTCTGATTCTCTTGATGAACCATTTTTTCCTTTTCTAATCTTAGCTTTTCTTTCCTGACTTTCATATTTCATCTAGGTGTAGAAAGTTGTAAAGTTGTGACCAGATTCTCAACACCTATTCTTCGATTCCACTTCTTTTTTCCAACTTTTTCTCTTCCACTTCACTCTCTTAAAAAGAAATTTCATTTTCAGTTTCAAATAGTCAAAGTCCAAATTTCATTAGATTTTATTTCTATTTGACGATGTGACCCAAAGAAAAAGGAAAAATTCTTACACTTTTCATTGGAATAGCATTTGAATATAAAAAATCAAACTTTAATGGAGTTAAATTAAGACAAACAACATACAATTCCAATTTATTTTTCTTACAATACTTCAAACTTAATCGCTGTGTCAAGATCACTTTGACAAAATTCTCTCTATGTAAAGGTAGCTAAATTTTATCTGATTTCTATTACAGTGCTTTTTAGTAAAACTCAGAAGTACCAATACATATTCATAAACAGAGCTGAAACATTGGAGTGAAATTAAATAATTAACAAGTAACAAGATTATTATTTTCACTCCCTGCCTATATTAATAGAATACTCAAAAATAGTGCTCGGTATTTTCACAAAATTGAACAATATTTTAACCTTGAGAGTCATAAATTAAAATTATAATAATCCGTTCATATCACTTCTAAACATGGTTTAATTTTAAATGGTTTAAATACAAATTACATATCTTGTATTTATCGGTTTAGACTAATTTAGAATACACATTATATTTCGAAGCATAGCTCCATAATTTTTGTTAATTAAGCTGTAAACATTACAATTCTCAACTGGATTACTCGGCTCTTAAAGGGGTACAAAAAGTATTAGAAAAATCACACAGGTGAAGGGGAGGCCATCAAAATCTACAGTATAAAAGCAACCGAATCAAGTTTATTTTTAAGTTTAAAATTCAATCTTTTTAAATTACTTTTCAATGATTGGACTGGAGGATCTATATGCAGGGGTTTGGGTGGGAAACTTACCTGGAAGTGGAGGATCTCGACGGACTTGCAGCGGCGCCGGTGAGTGCTCCTCGTTGATGGAAGGGGCGGGTTTAGGCGGAGAGAAGTTTACGTGAGAGAGAGAGAAGAGAGAAAGGAAGAAAAGAGGAAAAGGAAAAGAAAGGGAGTCTCTGAGGTAAAAACTCTCCGACCGATTCGGTGGGTAGTTGGTCAATAGTAGTCAACCTCATTTTACTAAACATTTTCGACCAAATTGGTCGCTATTTGTTATTTATTTATTTATTTCTTTTTTTAATTGTTTTGACTGAATTGGTCGCTAAAAATGGCGCGGAACTTTCCGCCAAAATTACGAAGGACATAGATGCAATATTAGTCGTAAGTATTATAAAAAATTGAAAAATATATTTTTATGAATATTCCGATCGATTCCGTCGGAAATTTTCGATTACTATTTTCCGTCGCAAATTTCAGTAGAAAATTAGCCGTTTTTTAGTAGTGAGGAAATGTGTATAAATAACAACATCAGATGGAACAGAAGACCAAAATAAACCTTTAGGAACTGGTGTCATAAACTACTAAAATAGGACATACAGTGATTTATAGGAATAATACATCATCTCTTGAATACAAAATAGAAAATACACCATTATAAGCTACCATGAGTAAATTGGCCACTCACAAGTGGAACACTAATTGTACTCTAATGTTCGCTTACGATCTTCACAATAGGTCAATCTATATCTACACACAAGGTGCAGAAATGAAGTATGAGCACACCAACACATACTCATTAAGTATCATCAACCTTCCAGAATAAGAATAGTAGCAAGGATTGATATCGAAAGATACTCATTTATAAATCTGTGCATTTACTATGTACATCATCAATAAAAATAGTAATATATCTCCCCATCAAGAGGGATTCTAGTGAGCTCATCAGGAAACGACTCCAAAATTCATTCACAAATTGGCACAAATTGAAGTATCGGTACCTCAGCATCAATGTCTTTGACTCGGACCAAGTGGTAGATACATCACTTGTTGATCATCCTCGCTGCCTTAAGGTAAGAAATAAACCTACCTTTTGGCATGGCTTTATACCCCTTTCACTCAATGACTGGCTCATCGGGAAACTAAAACCTAATTATTTGGTTTCGAAAATCAAGCTTTGCATAACATGAGTATAGCCAGTCCATCCTCATAATCACATCAAAGTTCACCATCACCAATTCGATGAGGTCAGATGTGGTGTCTTGACCATGTATTTTGACAATACAATCCATATAAAATGCATGACCAAATAGATTCACCAACTTGAGTAGATACAGAGAATGACTCATGTAGTTGTTCTGGTTCTATGCAGAACTACAACAACATAAGTAGTGACATATAATAGTATAGAACCAGGATTTATGAGAGCATACACATCCTGAGATTGAACAGTCAAGATATTGGTGACAACATATAGAGAAGCCTCTGAACTCTGGCAGCACATCATAGCTTAGAATCCACCAGGTCTTACTAAACCTTGTATCCCCCTTTAGTTGTAGCACGCCCCATTGGTGCTGGAGTACCCCAAGTCGGGGAAGTCTTGTGTAAATTGTAGACACTAAACTAGCTGGTTGCACTATACAACTATTAACATTCTTTAGGGATAAAGGTATATCCCTATTAGCATTCTTTAGGGATAAAGGTATATCCCTCCGAATATGGCCCTAATGACATACACATAGAATACACCTAGGCCTACGCGGTAAACCCCCAGGTGCTTCCTCCAACACATAGAACACGAGGGCCACTATTAAGGCTGAAAGCTCCTATTGGTCCCACTGTTAATTACCTTGCCCTTGCGGGTTAGGCTTCCATTGGTTTTGTTGTCCTGAACCTTGGTACTGTTTTCCTTTGATAACTTCTTTGAGAGTTATTGACATGACTTTCTTTCTCATAATATTTATTTGATGTGTGTTGAACATCTTCCACCATATTCACCCTTTTTGTTTAGCTTTTAGTGAACATCAGTGTCAACACATTGATGTTGGTGGCAAACCAGGTAATTACTTGATCTCTTTCCAGGTTCTCCTTAATCATGGTTGTCACCAAGCTTAGTTATGTTTTTCCATGTTGTCAAGGATTTGTGTGATCCGTGCAAATGTTTTATCCATAAATGATCCATCAGCTGCATTCTTGGCTATAGATTGGTTCATAGCATCCAAAACCATTTAGAGTTTCTCCAATGAGATAGAATCCGAAAAACCATGATTCAACGACCTCACCAAATATAACTAGAATCGATCCCATGCCTCATGTAGATGTTCTCCCTGTAGTTACTTGAAAAAAGAAAATTTGATCATGGAGCTCAACTTTCTTACTTTACGGGAACTATTTAGCTAGGAATGCTTGGACAAGTTCATGCCAAGAATGGATTGAGTTGGGTGGTAGATTTTGAATTCATTTCCTCGCCTCTCCAGCCAGTGAGTACTTGAACACCCTCGATATTAGAGCATAATCTAAGATGTTATTCTGCTTATGCATCACAGAAACACCCAAGAAGTTTCTGAGATATTGTGTCGGATCATCATCGGTGGAATTTCCAAAAAACCCCTCTGCTTTGAGCATTAGGATTAAACCGTGTGCCACCTTGAAAGTGGCAGCGTCAACTCGCAGAAGTACAATGTCATTTGTATACTCAATGTACTCATCTATGTTGGCAAAAGCATTTTCTTCTTCCTCATATTCATCCATGTTTTCCAATCAACATCAAGCAAAACAAGCAAAGTGTGATGGAGTAGAAGAAGACGTAAAGTAAAACACACACTAATTAGTAATTTCAAAATGTATTCCCCGGCAATGGTGCCTAAATTTAATACACTCAAATTACACTTTATTTAAATAGTGTAAGGCGGTCGTTGTCAAATATAATAAGCCAACAAGATTGGGGTAGAATCCCACAAGGAATAAGTGTGAAAAGATTACATGAGTAGTGTGGAACTTACCTTAGGCCGCAATTTTATTCCTTTAGATTAACAAGAGAATGATTTAGTTGTGATTTAATAAGATGAATAATTTTGATATGCGAATGTTAATAATTTTATTAATGAAACCAAGGTTGTGTCCCCGTTAATGAAATGTAATGCTATCGGTGTTAATGTGATATATTTCAAATGAAAGGTCCTTTGATACACAAATGGTTTCTGAATGACTAACCACTATTTTCCAATGGTTGGGAAGTTTTTGTCATTATAATTTTCCCGAATATAAAAGAGTTGCAAATTAATAACAACCAATTTATTCCAAGTAGAACCCATTTATTTCTAAGCGATTCTATAAGCAAGATTTAAGGTCTTGAGTTCTTGATGTTCACTTCTACCAAACCATAACCCACTTTTTCAAGTAAAGAAAGAATAAGATGGAGTAAGTTAATATTTGCAACCATTAACTATAACAAGCACAAGAAATGAATAAACATCAACCAACCATTATATATATGTTCAATTTTAAACACCCATTAATATTATACCTATCTAGGGTCCACAATTTAATATGACTAGCTACTCGTACTAAAATACAAGAACAAAGCAATAAATAAATTCATAAAAATTACAAAAGCGCAAGATCTCTCTTCAAAAACATCCAAATTAATGGAGTATTCAATGCTCTTAATGTTGGCCCTTTTTCATACTTGAATGACCCACAAAACTCTAGTTATTCTTGTTATAGTGGACCAAAAGTCGTGGTCAAAATAGGATAAAATTACCTCTGTAGATGACTTCTGCGACCGCATAATGGTCGCAAACCATTTATGCGGTCCGCATAGTCTTCGTATGCATCACACGGATGCCTCCTAAATAGTAATGGAGGTGTGTGAAGGCTGGCTCAAGCAAAGGTTCTGCTCGTAAGCATAATGGTATAAGCCTGCCTGACTGTGAGATAGACTGGTCGAACAAAGATGAAAGTCAGCCATAGTGATCCAAGAGTCCTGTATGGAAGGGATCTCGCTCAACGGATAAAAGGTATGCTACGGATAACATGCTGATGAAACACAAAAGCTCTTATCGATGAGTCGTTTGGCACTTCAATGTCGACTCATCACATCCTGGGGTTGAATAAGATCCCAAGGATTCAGTCGTTTGCCAGACACGCTCGTTCTTCTTATTAGCTACCATTAGCCTCATACTCAGCTCGGCCTCACCTGCACTCTTCAAAGTATATGTCATTAATCGTTGCATCATGACAGAGAACTTAGACCCCTCGAACTAGGACAGACTCTGTAGATATCGTGTTTCCCTTATGCTCAGCAGTACTTGTTGCACCATACAAAGCATGGAATTCCTTGACAAGTATCATCATATTCATCAGGGGCCGTAGTGAAGAATTCCCATTTCCTCTTCTTGATGTTCCGATCACATGAGGGTGGTGTTCCTTCTGCCTGCTTAGACTCAACTGCTTCTACTCGAGAACATTTCTCTTTGCTATCCCATCTTTATACGATTCATGGAGCTTATGACTCAAAACAAGAGATTAATATCCTCCCCTATCATCTGTCGTGCCTCAAATTGTAGGTCAATAGATGGCTTGAAGTCACTCTGGGCCTTTTCATTTTCAGATTGGGAGGAGTGCTAAAACGTAATGCAAATTGCCTGAGCCCGTTGATATTTAGATTGTTGTGCTTGTTGGCTCGGAGTAGTAATCCATTTCTTTCCACGAGCGGGCACTGATCGCATTGGAAGAGACTTCTTTGGTGTCATTGCTGTTAATCAAACATTGTGTGAGTGGGTGAAATAGCATAAGAATTACATTGAGACAAAGTAAAGAAGTCAGTAGCATATGCAATTGGTTATGCAATCACATGCAGCCCCTAAAACCATCGCAGATATGCAAAACACAGAAGGCAAAAATGATTATGCGACCATAAAAGTTACCACATATTAGTTATGCAACCGCAAAGTGGTCATATTTCTTCTTACCGAATGGGCTAATGGTTTGTGTCTGTTTGTGACACGTATGATGAACGCACAAATGGTTTGCAACTGCAAACATTATCGCATAACCCTTTTGTAGTAGACACCTAGGGGTTTGCGACAACTTTGCAGTCTGCAAACCAATTATGCGGCCAGCAAAGATTGTCTTCTTCGTTGGAATAATGCCCCTCTCCCTTTTTTATTTTCAATATGAACACCCCACGCATATGCTTTTTACACCATATGCACATCACACTTACATGCTATTCTAATACTACTTACTTAGATTCTCTATTGTTGTTATAGGCTACTTAGTCGATTTCAGATAATAGGGGTACTCTGACTTTCCCCACTTCATTTTATCACTATTAACACACAGAGTCACTCAACCCAAATCCTCACCACGAGGTTAACCATAATCATAGGGAATTAGGGGACCAGGGAAATGACCACTGAGCTCATAATTTAAGAAGAATCATGTATTACAATTACGAGAGGGAGATGAAAATCATACTAGAATTTGAGCGAGATTATTCAAGCTCAATATGCTTTGAGGGAGTTGGATTCCTTGCTTTGTGAGTAACTTTTCTTTTTTTATCTTTTCTCTTTTCTTTCCTTTCTCGTAAATCTTTTTTTGTTCTTTTGATGTTGTTTAAGTGGTAAAGTATGATAAGAGTGAGGATGAAAATATGGAAGGTTAGGGTTTTGTACCTATCGAGTTTGCGATGACTATGTAGTACGCATAGTCATTATGCGACCGTATATCTGTCGCAAACTCTGGACCTTTCTTTCCTTCAGTTTTATCAGAACTAGGACTTTGTTCATGATATTTTGGGACTACCTGCACTCTAATACACACGTCATATTGATCAATCTAAACTACATAAATGAAAAACTACAAAAGTGTGTTACCACACATGGGTTGCCTCCCAAGAAGAGCTTGATTTAACGTCGTGGAACGATGCAATTGATCCCTTTTGGGCTATTCATTGGTTGGGAATGCTGTAGGATTATCCTTTAGAGTGAATCATTCTATCAAGTGCCTTTCTCTTATTGTACTGAGGTAATGCTTGACTTGTTGACCATTCACTTTGAATGTTCGAGTTCCATCCTCCAACTCAAGTTCAATAGCACCATTGGGGCACACACTCACAACTTTGAACGGTCCAGACCATTTGGCCTTGAGTTTTCCTGGAAATAGCTTGAGTCTTGAATTGAAGAGTAAGACCAAATCACAAGAATTGAACTCATGCTTCAAGATCTTTTTTTCATGAACAAACTTCGTTCTCTCCGTGTACATGGTTGTACTCTCATAGGCATGGAGATGAAATTCAACCATCTCATTGAGTTTTTTCATTCTCGGATTAGCAGCCTCGACCCAGTCAAGATTCAACTTTTTCAATGACCAGGTGACTTTGTGTTCAAGCTCAACTGGCAAGTGATATTCTTTGATAAAAACCAATCGGTACGGTGAAGTGCCAATATGAGTTTTAAGTGTTGTGTGATATGCCCACAACGCATCATCTAGCGTTCTTGATATCGGTTCTGTGTGCATCGAAAATTTTTGCTAGGATGTTTTCGATTTCCCTATGAAAAACATCAACCTGACCACTCGGCTAAGGATGATAGAGTGTGGCCACCTTGTGCTTTACGCCATACTTTTCAAGCAGCCCAGCGAAAGCCATGTTGTAGAAATGAGAACAGCCATCACTCAGGATGGCCCTTGGGGTACCAAACCATGTGGCCCTTGGGGTACCAAACCATGTGACTATGTTCTTCAAGATTGCAGTCACACTCCTTGCTTCATTGTTAGGCAGAGTGATTGCCTCAACCTATTTGGAGACGTAGTCCATAGCCACCAAGATGTAAGTTATGCCATAAAATCTCATGAAAGGGCCCATAAAGTCTATCCCCTACATATCAAATATCTCGACCTCCAGTACAAAATTCATAGGCATCTTATGTAATTTGGATATTGACCCTTGTCTTTAACATTGATCGCATGCATTGACTATTTGAGTTGTGTCTTGGTAGATCTATGGCTAATAGTAGCCATATTCAAGCACCTTTGTAGCTGTCTGATTTCTTCCATGATGACCCCTAATAGGAGAATCATGGCATGGTTTGAGAATTGCCATTACTTCACCTTCCGAAACACACCAACAAATGATTTTGTTGGAACAAATTCAGAACAAAAGGATTCCTCCCAGTAGTATTGCCTACATTCCCGCTAGAACTTTTTCTTTTAATAAGTCTCCAATCCATCAGGAATAAGAACACTAACCATAAATTTAGAGATGTCGACATACCAAAGAGCAAATGTGCTAGACAATGCCAATATGTGCTCATCTGGAAAGGAATCATCTACCTCAAGGTCTTCTTTTTGTTTCCCTGCCTCTTCAAGCCTAGATAGGTGATCTGCAACTTCATTTTCTGTCCCTTTCCGGTCCTTGACTTCAAAGCCAAACTCTTGAAACAAAAGGACCCATCGAATAGATCTTGGTTTGGCATCCTTCTGTTCCATAAGATAATGTAGGGAAGCATGATTGGTGTAAACTATCACTTTGGACTCTAACAAATAAGCCCTAACTTTTCAAAAGCATAGACAATGGTGAAAAGTTCTTGCTCAGTCACAATGTAATTTATATGAGTGCCATTAAGTGTCTTGCTTGCATAGTAGACAGCCTGAAGGATTTTGTTATGATGTTGGCCAAGCACCGTCCTAATAGCTACACCACTAACTTCACACATGAGTTCGAATGGAAGAGACCAATCAGGTGTGACAATAATAGGTGTTGTGGTAAGCTTTTCTTTCAATTCCTCAAAAAACTTTAGACACTTCTCATCAAACAAAAAATTTGCATCTTTTTCAAGGAGCTTGCACATGGGATTTGTAGTTGTTGAGAAGTTATTGATAAAACGCCTACAAAAATCAGCGTGTCCAGAAAAGCTTCAGACTCACTTTTTACTGTAATGGGTGGACGAATCTTGCAAATGATTTCGATCTTTCCCCGGTGAAACTCTATGCCTTGTTTGGAAATTTTGTTGCCCAAAACAATGCCCTCATCCACCATGGAGCGACATTTTTCTCAGTTTAGCACAAGGTTTGTTTCTTCACATCTTTTAAGCACTTGTATAAGGTTTTCAAGACAATGCTCAAAGGAATCACACACTACAGAGAAGTTATCCATAAACACCTCTAATAAATGTTCCACCATGTTCGAGATGATTGACATCATGACCGTTGGACAGTAGCCCGAGTGTCGCATAGCCCAAATGGCATCCAACTAAAAACAAAAGTCCCATATGGGCATGTGAATGTTGTCTTCTCGTTATCTTCCAAGGCGATATTGATTTGATTATAACTGGAATATTTATCCAAGAAGCAGTAGAATGATCTTCCCGTTAGCCGATCAAGCATTTGATCAATAAAAGGCATAGGAAAATGTTCTTTTCATGTCACATTGTTTTACTTCCGGTAATTCACGTAAAGTCTCCATCCGGTCGCTGTTCTCATTGGAATGAGCTCATTTATTTCATGTTGAATGACGGTCATGCCTCCTTTCTTAAGCACACATTGCCCGGACTCACCCAAGAACTATCGGCAACGGTTGGGCCACCCCAGACATCTAACCATTTGATGATTTCTTTCTTTACCACCTCTTGAATGGAAGATCTTAACCTTCTTTGATGCTCCACACTTGGTTTTCTTTCTTGCTCCAATTGTATTTTTTGTTCACAATTTCTGCCTCGAATCCCTCGAATGTCCACTATTGTCCACCCAATAGCTTGCCTATGCTCCCTCAAGACATTTAACAGTTTTTCTACCCGCAGATCATTCAACAAAGAAGAAACAATTACTGGTAGAGTTTCATTAGAGCCAAGAAATTTATACCTCAAGCGCGGTGGAAGTGTCTTGAGTTCAAGTCGCGGCTGCTCAATAATTGAAGGCTTGGCGGGAGAAGGGACTTTATGCTCTAAGTCTAGAGAAAGTTTCTTTGGAGAATAAGTGTATGACCCAAGTCCTTCTAATACATTCACCGAGTCCATGTACCCTTCCATATCTTTACCATAAAAATTTACCAAAATTGCCGCCAGTGCCTCACCAAGACATTGTTCTACCATCTTCATCTCAATTGCGTTTTCTACCTCTTTAACAACATCAAGGACTGAGATGCTTTCATACGCATATGGAAACTTCATACCCTTTCTCACTTGAAATATGACATTTTCATCATTGACTTGGAACTTGATCTCATTTCATTTCGAATCCATAAGTGCTCTTCCAATATTAAGAAATAGTATCCCCAAGATGATAGGATCTCTTTGTCAATAATACAATCAAGGATCACAAGTTAGCAGAGAGAAGGGTCTTTCCCACTTTCACAAGCACATTATCAATAATTACCATTATTGAACGATCGACCATTTACAACCTCATACTTGTAGGACTCAGCATACCTAACCCCGCTTGCTTGTAAATAGCAAGAGGCATTAAATTGATGTTATCCCCATTATCACAATGAGCTCTGGAAAAATTGCATGCCCTAATAGTGCATGGAATGGTAAAAGCTCTCGGGTTTTCTTTCATTTGAATGGTGGTTGTTGCAATGATGCAACTAACCCGTGAGTCACATTCACCACTTCATTGGTGGTGATTTTCTTCTTAGTGATAAAGTATTTCAAATACTAAGAAAAATCTGGCATCTCTTGAAATGCTTTCACAAATGGAATATTTATCAATAATGTATTGAGAATGTCATAGAACTTCTCAAGTTTTCTATCATCAACCTTCCTAGAAAGTCTTTGAGGGATAGGAGGAGGAGGTCTAGGAATTGGTGCTAGATTTTTTGGCATATCTTTCACCTTTTCCTTAACCTCTTCCCAGTTGACTTCTTGAACTTTCCACTCTTCCGAGACTTTTTTCGCTTCAACAACAACTGGAACTTCAACTTGTGCTTAAACATCTTATTTGAAATCTTCCACTTCGACCACTTGTTCATTCTCTCCTTGAAGTACTTTCCAACTTCGAGTTGTAATTGACATGCAATGAGAAGTTGGACCACTCCCACTACCCTTTGGGTTTGTAATTGTCTCACTTAGGAGTGTGCTGTTTTGCTTCAGATTTTTCTCTCTTAAGTGGTCTCTTATTTGCATCTCCAACTTTTGAATAGATCCAGTATGAGAACCGACAAGCTCAATCATATTCCTTATTGAAGTGTCAGACCTATCTTGATTTTGAAATACTCACTCAAACATCTTATCCAACTTGGAATCACTTAAGGAACCTTGATTTGAATATTTCCCTTTTGGTGGAACATAAGGGGTTGAACTCCAATTTCAAAAGTTGTTGTTGTTACTCCAATTCCCTTCATTTGAACAACCTTGGTCATTTCTCCACTATTAGTTGCCTCGACCTTACGGGTTAGGCCTCCATTTGTTTTGTTATCCCGAACCTTGGTATGTTTCCTTTGATAACCTTCTTGAGAGTTGTTGACATAATTTGCTTCCTCATAATCTTCATTTCATGTGGATTGAACATCTTCCACCATATTCACCTATTTTGTTTGGCTTTCAGTGAACATCTTTGTCAACACATTGATGTTGATGGCAAGCCCGTCAATTACTTGATCTCTTTCTTGGTTCTCCTTAATCATGTTGGTCATGTAAGGAGCCTCGTATGCAATTCCACCTGTGGTGTCCTCTGAGTTCCAAGCTTTCTTATGTTTTGCCATTTTCTCAATGATTTGTGTGATCCTCGCTAATGTTTTATCCATACAAGATCCATCAGCTGCATTCTTGGATATAGATTGGTTCATAGAATCCAAACCCATGTACAATTTTTCCAATAATATAGAATCTAGAAAATAATGATTCATCGACCTCACCAAATATAACTTGAATCGATCCCATGTCTGTAGATTTTCTTCCGGTAGTTGCTTGAAAAAGAAAATTTTATCCCAGAGCTCAGATTTCTTTCGTTTGGGAACAATTTAGCTAGGAATACTCGGACAAGTTCAGGCCAAGAATGGATTAAGTTGGGTGGTAGACTTTGAATCCATTTCCTCGCCTCTCAAGTCAGTGAGAACTTGAACACCCTCAATCTTAGGGTATCATCTGAGACGTTATTCTGCATATGCATCACACACACACACCCAAGAAGTTTCTGAGATGTTGTGTCAAATTATCATTGGTGGAATTTTTGAAAAACCCATATGCTTTGAGCGTTATGATTAAACCCTGTACCACCTTAAAACTTGTAGCGTCATCACTCGTAGGTACAATAGCATTTGTATCCTCAATGTACTCATCTATGTCCATAAAAGGATTTTCTTCTTCCTCATATTTGTCCATTTTTTCCTATCAACACCAAGCAAAGCAAGAAAAGTGTGATGAAATATAAGAAGACGTAAAGTAAAGCACACACTTATTAGTAATTCCAAAACCGCATTCCCCGACAATGGCACCCAAATTTGATACGTTTAAATTACATTTTAATTAAATAGTGTAAGGTGATCGGTATCAAATATAATAACCTTACAAAGTTAGGGTCGAATACCAAATGGAATAGGTGTGAAAAGTTTGCTTGAGTAGTATGGAACTTGACTTAGGTCATAATTCTATTCCTTTAGCTTAACAAGAGAATGATGTAGTTTGATTAATTAAGATGACTAATTTTATTACGAGAAGGTGAATAATTTGATTAAGGAACCGTGGTTATGTAACATCAATAAAATATAATGTTATCGGTGTTAATATGATATATTTCTAATTGAATGTCCTTCGATATACAAATGGTTTCTAAATGACTATCCATTATTTCTCAGTGGTAGAGTAGTATTTTCAATTTATAATCTTCCCAAAAATAAAAGAGTTGTAGTTTAAGAACAATCAATTTATGCCAAGTGGAACCCATGTATTCCTAAGCGATTCTAGTAAATAAGATTTAAGGTCTTGGGTTCTTGATATTCACTTCTACAAAACCCTAACCCACTTTTCCAAGTAAAGAAAGAATAGGATGGAGTAAGTTAATGTTTGCAACCACCAACCATAAATAAAGAACAAGAAATGAATAAATATCAACCAACCATTATATATATTTGATGTTAAATACCTATGAATAGTACACCTATCTAGGGTCCACGACCTTAGTATTTAAAAGTAGCTACTCATACTAAAAATACAAGAACAAAGCAATAATCAAAGTCATAAAGCTTACAAAAGTGCAAGATTCTCTCTTCACAAGCTTCCAAATTAATGGAGTATTCAACGCTCTTAATGTAGGCCCTTTTTCATATTTGAATAGACCAGAAAAGCCCTAGTTATTCTTTTTATACTGGACCAAAAGTGATGGCCAAAATCTATAAGAATTGCCCCTAGAGATGACTTCTGCGACAGCATAATGGTCGCAGACCATGTATGCAGTCCGCATAATCTTTGTATGCATTGCAGGTGTGTAGTCAGAGGTCCCAGGAGTCCAGCACATACGAATTATGCAGTCCTCATAAATTTGTTATGCAGCCGTATTTTCCCATCATAAATGTGTTGTGCAATTTATTCAATTACAATTATGTGGTCATATGCGGCTCGCAAAAGTGTTATGCAACTGCATAATGGGCCGCATATTTTTTTCTTTAATTTGCCAGCCACCCTGCTTCAGTTTGCAGTAATCTTGCGGATTATGCGGTTTGCATTTCATTTATGTGGTCGCATACTTGCAACATTTATGTCTTTTGACTTTTTTTCCATGTTTTTGAGTCATTAAGTCTCTTGCACTAGAAAATAACCAAACTTGATAAGAATTAACTAAAAATGCGTTAAGAGGTGAGCTAAAATCTAAGTAATTGGTAGCAAATGTGTCAAAATTCTACGGCAGATAAGTGGCTTGAGCTAATGCCACCATATTCCTATTATTCATGACAGAGTTTAGGCGGCTATAGCAACCTCATCAATCATCAAAGGACTAAAGTCGAGCACAAAATTGGCGCACTGTAGCTCCATGGTAGGGAACATGTATGGGGCATACCTTAAAATATTCACGAACTTCATGTGATTATCCTACACACTAATATTTTCTTGTTTCATATTCTCAAACCCTATGGCATGGCTACTTGTCACAACCAAACCCGATGGGTCACGATGGGCATCCCGTTCCTTACTCAATCGAGTACCAACATAACGTATCTTTCTTATTACATCATTATAAATATGGGCCAGAAGGCGCATCATAATACACCAGAGTAAACATGAGGGAATACCTGATATAGAACGACCCAACATGATGTAGAAACTTATATCTGAGACACACAGGACTATAAAGACAACATGATCCATTATATACTTTAATTATAGGCTGACAAGACAAAATAAATATCTGTACACATGAAATCTGTCTAAAAGCCTCTAAGAGTACATGCTTATCATAAAGATTGAGATTTACCCTGCCGTACGAATCAATACATGTATTAATCATACTGACTAAATAATCAACTCCAGAGTAATGAAGTGCACCAATATCTTTCACTAAGCTGATACACTACTTGGAGAACTCTCGATCTGTCTATTAGGACCTCCAGACATGAAACGCAATGTCCCCAACAAAATGACGTCAGTACGAACAACGTACCGAGTACGTAAGGCACATAAATAAATATATAAAATATAAGTAAGAAACATGGAGTAAATAACTCCACCTATAAATCCGGGTAACTTTTTAAATCATGAAATACTTATAGTGTCATGAATATGCCTATAAATGTCATATCTTGCATAGGTACATGTGTTCATAATATCATCAAGCCTCTGAGGGCATCCCATCATATCATCTCGGTCACTGTGGGCAAAAATCATCAATGTATATCAGATGATCAGGTGGTGAGTGTAACGTCTTCCTATATATACATACATATATATATATATATATATATATATATATATATATATATATATATATATATATATATATATATATATATACATATATATATATATATATATATATGTGTGTGTGTGTGTGTGTGTGTGTGTGTGTGTGTGTGTGTGTGTGTATACGTATATATAACGTCGTCTGGTCATGGGTCAATGTACATGTATAACTGAATGCAATGCATAAGAATACGTCGATAAAATCCCTCGGAACGTCATAAGACCATTATGTCTCTATTTAATACCATGAAACAAACTTTATCAACTTACATATTTTCTGAAATCCCTGAACAAACGATAGAATAATAAGACACATGAAAATTCAAGAACATATACATCTCTAATACTTCTGTAAATAGTGTCATTTATGGAAGTTGTGAATTTTCTCGTTTTATTCGTATTGTATAGATGCCAAAAAAAAAAGAAATTGCCTAAACATACATGAACTGATTCTCTTGACAGTACCTATAATATATCCAATTGCAATAACACGTATTAGCAAATAGAAGTAAAAAGAAATTTGTGCAATATTTTTGAGAAACATAATACTATAGTCCCTTAAAAATTTAAAATCTGACATTGCTACGATATAATCACGTATGAATTATTGAAGGAATTACTTTGCCAGAATGGTATATCTCTTTGATATTTCACTATGTAGTAATGTTGTATGAAATTGCTAAGTACGTTACCTCTCTTTAATGGATTAGAGAGGTCATCTTTAACCTTTAGGAGTGGGCTCCACTAATTCTGATGATGACTAAGCCACTTAGTCTTCTAAAAGTGCCACATTGATATAGGATTCAAGAGTCACTTATTTCTAACCCCTTTTGCTGCCACATTGGTAGCTTTGGCCCCATCTACTAATAATTCATAATTCCCTAATTACAGGGTTAACTTCTCATTAACCAATAATAATCGGTACCCACATAATTAAAAACTTAAAATATTACTTTCTTTTAGCATATTTTAAACACCGTACTATCATGATCATATAATACCTTGTATGACACTAGTTTACAAATACTGATTATTTTAGCTCAGGTTGAATTTTATCCCAAAATATCAAACTTTGACGAAATTCATTTCTTTGATTCACTTACCCTCTCACCTTCACGAATTAACTTATCACTTGTTTGAAATAGAATAATGCTTATAATCTCAAAATAATCTCATTCCCAAACTTACGTCGATTAGCTTACGACGAGACTTAAACGTACGAAAATGTAGGATGTAACATCTCATTTTCAAGATTTAATCAATTTATTCTTAGTGTACTTCCACGTACGAAAATGTGGGGTGTAACATCATTACCCCCTTTGGAACATTCATCCTCGAATATTCACTAATGTACTTATCATTTTCATAACTTATGTGTTTCGAATAATTTAGAACTCTCCTTTCCATCTAGGCAGCCGTTCTATGAATAATTCCAAAGGCCAAGGCGTTTCCCCCTTTAGGACTCTTTCTCAAACCACAACCTGTGGTCGAAATTCTTCTAATCTCGTAACTGCTGCTACCTTCTATCATGCAATATGCGGTTCTTAACCTTGTAAGTGCGCCTATGTGACTCATTTATCCTTCCTCCTCCGCCTTTTAGCCAATCTCTAGGCCTAACTTTGTAACAAATATAGATCCTGACAAGATGTCCCTCAAGACAGCTATAGGTATACTAATGTTCTTCATTCGGTACTTTGTCGAACTTACGACTATTACTATATCTTATTTCTTAGGCCTAGTTATCTATCAGCATGACTTTACGGCATCTAAGTAGGTCATAATATACCATAATTCTTGCCTCAAGTTATTGTTACTGAGGTCTGCTATCAAACTCCAAGTTACTTTCGTTGTTTATCCCATACGTATAAATCTAAGTCATTTAATGCTTTTGTGTTATTATTTATCTTAAAATTGATGGTATAATCTCATCTCATACGTTGTAACTTTGATCTATCCATTATTGATTCACTTTAAATCATTAATCTATCGAAGGCCCCAAACGTCATCATTTATTAATCACAATTGCACCTTCATTCTACTACCAGAGTGGCATTCCATATCTCCAAAATGTTATTAGTCCTAGACTCCTTTGAGTTCATTTATGCTATACTGAACTTTCTATAACTTAGAGAAACCATTAGTTCTCTTGATTTCATGGTCTTAATCCCGAGGACTTATCCATTTTCAGGATCTTCTCACTCTCCCTTTCTTATCCTTACTCCCGTCTTCCTAAAATTTTATCGTTTTACCATTCTTTAGCTTGCGACATACACTTATCCATTTATACTTCTTGCAGCCTTCCTTCAACTTGCTTATACCATAGATTTTCTTATGTCATTTCGGAACATCAAGTGATACATCACTTGTCTCATACTGTTCTTTACTATTTTAACTAAACATATCGATACCTAAAAGCCATAGGCAGGATGATATACCATTAATGATACCGCTATTATTTCTGGATACTAAATCCCAATGCTTCTAGCCCTGTATCTGAAGTATAGATTATTCACAATCTTCTGCACCTGAGTATCTTGTATATTTTTCACCTTTACCTTAAAATCTTGCATCATATCTACTATTTCATGACCTCCCTTCTAGATAGGTATAATTCACATTCACAAATTGAAGCTATATTATAATACATACACCTCTGATTCTAAGAGTTATGTTCTCAATCATAGTGTCTATAAATTTTTGGGTCCAATAATCAAACTACTCATTTACTTAGTTGATATGACTCTTTAGTTTTCTCTTTCCTCTGATAAACCTTTATGTAGACTTCAGCTATTTTCTGATCTGCGGCTCATGGTATTAGTTATTACTTTAGCCTTTCATGTAATCTATGGAATATCCATGATACAATCTTCTAATAGTTCAGTCCTTTGTCTATGACATGAGCTTAATTCTTTATTTTAACTTATACTGGAATCTTCTACAGTTGTATGATTGTCATCATATATGTTGCATGGATAATACTCTAACCTATTAAGTGCATTTGCAACGTAACTAACTCTGAATCATTGATCGATAATTCCTTTCGTTCCTTCTTAGCTTTCTTTAAATGTAATCTATTACTTTTCCTGGTCTTTCTACCCCTTTGTTGCATGTATACTTAGCCTATCTTAGTTCTCACGCATGCTGAAACTTTTGTGCAACTCATATGATCTTGAGTATTACTTTTGACTTTACTTCTCATTCATTAGCCACGGTAGGTACCACTTTCTTATAGAATGCATACAATGTTGTTGTAAGACTATTGTCACAAGACCATTTCCTTTTTAGGTCAATGTGCTTAGGTTGAAGCTTTCTGCCTTGTTTTTTCAGCTAGCATTTCGTTTTATTACTTAAGGAAGACCCTCTGACTCTTGTAAAGCTACGAGCTTATTACATCGTATATTTGATTGAATTTTTGACTTCCGACCCCGCTTATGATTATCCATAATTTCTTACCTCCACGCCATTGTGCTTGTAGAGTTGCTTCTGAACTAAAGTTTTGAATGTCTTCCTAGTGGTACTCTCTTTTATTTTCGTAACACTTATACGGTACCTTTAACTACTCCAACTCCTACTTGAATATATCTCAAGTATTACAATGTCATAATTGTGAGGTGGAATTTACTATATTGGGTTTTACTATGTTTATCTTGCATGATCTGCTGATTTGTCTGTAATTTCTTGTCTAGCCATAACTAGGCTCTTCGTGAATCAACTACTAACTACTCGTTGGCCCATTCTGATATTAATATTTCGCATAATCTTTCTTGGGTTATTTCCTTTGTCTTTACTTCTCTCTCGCACTGGCTCATTATTAATCAATAACATCTCGGGCCGGAACCCTTACTTCCTCTCCTTGACGTCGTGTTTGCATAATATTCTGGAATCATATAATATTAGTAAGCTTTGAATATGTTCAATATCATAACTTTTTCACCATATCAGATTCTTCCTTTGCTATTCCATAATTACTACAACCACTTAATTCTGACTTAATGCCATATCAGTCCATATTCTTTTTTTTAAGGAAGTACTAATATTTAGCACTACGACGATCTACCTATACATGTTTTACCTCTTCGTCTTTGACGTCTTTTCACATCATCGATAACACTTTCTCACCTTGCGATAATCCTTCTATACCAAGGATAACAAAATTCCTTACCCGTGAGGGTGACACTTGGTGTAGCTGGCACATACACTCCCTTAAGCTTAACTTTGCTCATATTGCTTCCTTTAGGGAAGCGTCTTCTTGCATGACCTTTAAGGGTTATTCTTCTGTCATCTATTCTTTAATCGATGAAATGCAATATAAAATTCTCATAATACCCACTATTATCAAATCACCCAGTCCCCAATTTATGTTTAGTTTATCTTTTTCATCAGCCCATATTGATTGATATACTCTAGGGTCTAACTTTATCCATCTGGTAGTCGTGTTAGAGTTGCGAACTTATTTCTTGAAATGAGGATATGACTATATGGCCTATAATCTTTTGTTGTCATAAGGCATGTCACCTCTCGTTTCTGACCTCACTTTACTATAGACTCTATAATGCTGTCATCAGTTTGATCTATCATTGTCATCTATGTATCACATCTAACTCACAATACTTCATTAACTCTCTTCTTATTTCTTATTAATATTTATGTCTATCGCTTTATTCTGAAAACTCAAACAAGACATTCTTTTGCTTTTGGATCCCTTTTCTCCATCTATTGGCTCTTTGGATTGTCTAAAATTCTTTCTCTACAAGGGACGGCAGCCATACTAAGGTAATGTTTATCCCCTCAAGGTTTCCAGTACATATCTTTGTAGTACGCATATCTAGTTGTACTACTTTAGAGGGCACCATTTGGGTGTCTCACATGGAGATCTATTAGCACATTTGCAATGTCTATTAGAAATGTTAATTAACATAAACAATCCATCTATCATTTTAGGTAACTCTAACCCTAGCCAGATCCTGATATCCGTCCTTCTCTTAACTATTTCTATTAGTCCCCATAGGGCATAAGTAAGATAGGTGTGACCATTTGTATATACCTCTATTATAGTTGAAGGTAACTCAAATCCTTTTATTCCTCTTCTTGATATGTAAATACTATTAATCTTCATTAACTGGTACCTTGTATCCTTCTTTACCTTGCTTCTTTTACATGTTAAAACTTGTATGTATCTTCTGAATTTATCATTTCCTTTTTACCATAAGGGTGGATAGATATTCTTGCCTTAAGGCTTCTTATCAAAAGGCTTGCACGTCTTAGTACACACATGATATACCAAAGACCTTACATTTACTCATCATAAGCGTTATGAAAAATTGAGTTCCTTTAACTCAACTCTTCCATAGTTATATTAAATCTCTTACCAACTGTCCTTCTGGATGTAGGCATTGTCGTATTATGAATAAGATAGTGTTTAGGAACTCAAGTTCTTACAACTGAGCTCTACCATACGATCTAAAATAAGAATAAAGAGTGATAGTCCTAAATGTCTTGTACCCACCTGCTTATAAGTGTGGTGCACAACACACCCGTAATCAAGACTCTACTAGACATGACTTGTAGGTAACCTAAGGACAGAACTTCTTTGATACCACTTTTGTCATGACCCAAACCGATAGGCTGCGATAGGCACATGTACCTTACTCAACCGATTACCAATGTAATGTATATTTCTTATTACATCATCATAGATAGGTGGGTTGGAAGGCTCATCATAATATAACCAGAGTAAACATGAGGGAATACCCAATATTGAATGACCCAAGCTGATATAGAAACTTATACCTGTGATATACATGCTTATAAGGACAACGTGATCCATTATATACTTTAAATACAGGTCGACAAGGCCACACACATATCTGTACATATGACATCTGTCTACAAGCCTCTAAGAGTACATACTTATCATAAAGGTTGGGACTCACTCCGCCATACCAGCCAATACATATACTAATCATACTGACCAAATAAGCAACTCCGGAGCAATGGATTGTACAACCATCTCATGCTGAGCTGATAGCCCACTTAGAGGACTCTCGACTGTTTATCAAGACCTACAGGTATGAAACTAGCATCCCAAACAAAAGGACGTCAGTACGAATAATGTACCGAGTATGCAAGGCACATAAATAAGTATACAAAAGACATGAAAGAAACATGGAGTAAATGACTCAGCCTGTAAATCTGGATAACTCTATAAATCATGAAATATTTATGGTGTCATGCATATGCATATGAATGTCATGTCATGTATAGGAACATGTGTTCATAACATTATCAAGCCTCTGAGGGAATGCCATCATATCATCTCAGTCATTATGGGAATCAGCTGATCAGGTGGTGTTGCGTATATAACACTGTAACCTTCCCCCTACACACACACATACACACACACACACATATATATACATATATATATATATATATATATATACACGCACACACACACACACATACATATATATGTATATAATGTCATTTGGTCACGGGTCAATGTACATGTATAGATGAATGCAACGCATGAGAAATACATTATTAAATCTCTCGCAATGTCATAAGACCATTATGCCTCTGATTAATATCATGAAATAAACTTTATTAACTTATGTGTGTCTGAGACCCATTAATAGATGATAGAATAATAAGACATATGATAATTCAAGAACAGATAATCTCTAATACTTCGATGAATAGAATCAATCATGGAAGTTGTGCATTTCTCGTTTCATTCGTGTCGTATAGATTATGCCATAAAGAAAGAAGATATAGCCTTAACATACCTATCTTGATAATCCCTCTAACACACATCAAATGCGATAACACGTAATGTAAGATAGAAGTAAGGAGATATCTATAGAATATTATTAAGAAAGATTACACCGTACTCCCTTAATATAGTAAAACCTCACATTCCTACAGTGTAATCTCGTATGAATTGTTGAAGGAATTACTGTGCCAGAATGATATATCTCTTTGATATTTCACAATGTAGTAATGTTGTATGAATTGCAAAGTATGTAACCTCTCTTTAATGGATTAGAGAGGTTATCTTTAACCTTTAGGAGTGGGCTTTACTAATTGTGATGATTAAGCCACTTAGTCTTCTAAATGTGCCATACTGATTGATTCAAGAGTAACTTATTTCCAACCGTTTTTGCTGCCATGGTAGCTTTGTCCCTATCTACTAATTATTCACAATTCCCTAATTACATGGTTAATTTTCCATTAAACCAATAATTAATCAATACTAACATAATTACGAATTATCTCAAATTACGTAAATTGCTATTTATTTTTAACACACTCTATATACTATACTATCATGGTCATGTAGTACTTTGTATGTCACTAGTCCATAAATACCGAGTATTTTATCTCAGGCCGTATTTTATCCCAAAAATGTCAAAGTTCGATGAAATTCATTTTCTTCAATTCGTTTACCCTTTCACCTTCACGAATTAACTTATCACTTATTTGAAATAACATAATGCTTATAATCTCAAAATAATCTCATTCTCAACCTTACGCCGATTAGCTTATAATGAAATTTTAGAGTACGAATGCGAACTGTAACATCTCATTTCAAATATTTCATCAATTTACTTATGGCGTACTTCCACATTATATTTGGGGTTTAACACTACTTTAGTCTCCTCAGGTAGGAAATGATCAATAAAAGAATAGGTGAATAATTCTATTTATCTGGAGGACCACCTTCCTTGCAAGACTCCTTCCACATATGTACTAAGCATATGCCATTTCCTTCAGGTGATAGGAGTCTGATTCCACTACTTCGATCTTAGTGGCAAGCATAATCATAGATTCTTGTGTATCTCATCAATAATCTCCAATGGTTACTATCGGGCTTACTACCTGTGAAAATCATAAGGTCTAAATGAAGAAATCTATTTACCCTAGAACTAGCTGAATTCTCTTGGTTGCTGGAAGAAGTGGATGTAGCATTCAGTCTGTGACCTTGGGAAGCCACAATATGAGTCAAAATTTGGATGTATCCCCTATGGTCTCTGTTATAAGAACTTTTAATTTGAGAATGAGGCTGGAGTGGAGCTGGAGTATGACTTATGAGAGGCGTCAGTGCACTCTCGGTCAGGATCTTGTTAGGAACACTTTAAGTAGGAGGTGCACTTATTGGAGGAGTGCCTCCACTCCTACTGTGCACACCTGTAGCATTGGGCACTACATTATCTACCACTCTTTGGGTGGCACTTTCCCTTTGGCTACTCTTTGCTTTCTTCCTGGGCACCATGTTTTGAAAAACCAAGATTACGCACATGATAAAAGGATAGTCTTATAATCAAGCTCTATCGCATGATATAGACTGTCAAAGAAAGGTAACATTCCTAAATACCCAAGTGGTCTCCTAATTATAGGTGTGACCGATACAGATCGATAAGATGGATTCTACTAGGCACGGCTCTGAGACATCTTATAATACTTAAAACATTAGGCTTTGATATCAAACTTGTCATGCCCCAACCTTAGGGAACATCACCGACGCTCTACTAAGGTAACCTAGTCTAGCAAGCCCACCTAGTGCCCCTTAGCTACAATTGTAGATGAAAAATTTAAAAGGGATAACATGTAGCAATATCAACCAAGAATATAGAAATATGTGATCGAGGCCAACCCTATACTACTATTGAGTAGCAAGACAGGTCGAAGAAGCTTTTACCCGATAAGGTCGGGATTGATTTCCATAGGGTGCTAGATATCAGAGTCAAGTTTCTATCTAAAGTCGAGTTGTGTATATGTTCCTAATTGCACTTCTAAACCTATCTGGTTTTTTGTTAAATTATAATTATATAATACTACAATGCTAAATTAGACCAAGTAAAGCTAAGGCTAAACTATTGCAAGTTGTTCTGAAAAATAAAAGGCACTAGGGTAGTGACTTTCGCTAAGGTGGTCAATTTATGGATTCTTGGTCAAAAGCTAGATTGTCACATTTGGGAAGTATGATATAACCATAGCACGATTCTACTCACTTTATACCTCTCGGTAGCTTAAGTGATTTTGCCCGGATTGACTTTGTCAAGACCAATTAGGTATGCAAATTTGTGCAAGAAATCAAGGTTCAAGTAGGGTATTATTATCTAAAGGTTTAACTCTTTAATTGGGGCTATCAATCTCTTGCATATGCCCATATTCCTTATTGGACCAATTTCATGGACTTAGGTTGTCCTTCTATAGAAGAGCCAAAGTCTACTAGGCATGAACTAATGTTTTCAACCACTAGTTCAACATTAAAACCCTAAATTAGCCCAAATTCCAAACACCCATAGACAATCAAGCATCAAAATACAAGACTCATTAGTTACCCGCACTAGGGTTGAGCCACAACCCTAACTAATGGATATAGCTACTCATAATTATAGATGCAATCAGTGAAATAGATGAAGATAAATCCATATAATTAAATTACCAATTAAAACTTGAAAATTCAGTGGTAAAACTATTGTACAATTACTCCAAATGGCAAGAAAACCCTATTCACGAGCGCAGCTCAGCTGTAGAATCTAAGTGATGCCCTAAAATGGAAAAAGAAACTATTAATACTAGGCCGAAAACTTTAGAAAAAATAACCTTGCGGGGCTAGTGCGGACAGCACAAAGTTGAGTGTGGCATCACTAAGGCTATTAGCTAAGAAATTCGGCTCTCTGAACATGGCCACCGCGGGCCCCACAAAATGCATCGCGACCGTGGTGACTCCTGTTGTAGTCTGCACAAAATGGAATGCGAACTGCATTGGAAACAATTTTGCCATTTGACAACTCTCTAATGTTGAACTCTGCGGACCATATATTACCGACCATGGTCGCAACGAAGTCAATGCGAACCACACAGAATTGAGTGCGACTGCATCACTTTGCTACCTGGAATTGAGCACCCTCTAATTCTCGTCATTGGGGACTGCACAGAATGGAGTACGACCACATTGCTTTTGTGCCTGAGATGAGTGTTCTCTGAACCTCTTCCTTGCAGACCGCACAGAATGGTGTGCAGCCGCATTGGCCTTGTTTGACTGAGCTTGGCCTTGTCTTGGTACGTGTACAAGTTTCACTCTTTTTTGAGATGGTGTGTGACACCTTTTCACCTTCATGATCAAACCTGCAATCAAGCACAACTTGTGAGCCTTGGAAACTATATTGTACACATTTCTAATCAAAACTTAAGCTAGAAGGAGTGTAAAATGCATCATAATCCCTAGTTATCAACTCCCCCAAACATAAGCTTTTGCTTGTCCTCAAGCAAACAAAATGAGACCCACCTTTTAAGATTTAATCCAAGAAATATTCAGCCGACCCAAAGTGACTTCATCAAGCCTTAATTGGGACTAACAGTTTTCTTCAATTCAAATGAATCATTAACACATTAACTCTTTTAAATATCATGGATTTAGTGCGACATAAGAGCATCAAGAGTTAAATAAACACATCAAATAAACTCATTCTATCACTATGGCCATTGAGGAACCCAAACTCACTCTTCATCGACTCTCCCCACGCAAACCTCAACTTTAAGATATTAGCACTCAGAACAAGGTTAATGGAAATACACTCATCTCTTTCAATAAAAAGATCACAAGTCCGGTTCTAAGTACCATATGCTTGCCCCTTATGTGAGTCACCACTAATGCAAGATTCATTCAACTAAAGAACATATAGGGCATTTGTGGAGACATAGTGAAGGCTTTTGGTCCAAGCGAGGAAATATTTGGTCTAAGTAGGTTCCATCTTCCCTTTAGCACTTCTTTTTCTTCATTTTGGCACACATTCACTTGACTTTTTAAACCATTTTTACTTCTTTCTAAGGGGTTAGAGAGACACACTGCCACTCTTTCTTGTTAATTTCAAATATTTTCTCCTTTCTCAACCTTCCACACCTTTCATTCTTTGCTTTTATTGAATCCCTTTATTCATTTCCGCTTTGAACATTCTTTTTGTCATTTTGCCTTTCTTTTTTTTTCCATTGCCTTTCCTTTTCTTCATTTTATGCCTTTTTTACCACTTTGTTGCAATCCTCGTCTCTCTCTAAACTTATAATTTTTTCATGTGCTAAGGAACGATCGAGCGCCAAGAGAAAGTATCTTTAGAACGGGTAAAGGCATGTATCGTGGTTCTCTAAGGAAAAATGTTTAAGCCTCAAAAGGGTTGACTAAGGATTTTTTCATTGGTAGGCTATGGAAGTGTTCAAGCTATCATTTGGATCAAGGAGGGCATATAATCATGCCTCAAGTAAAATTCCACTTAAGATTTCACCTAAAAAAACATTCAGTACAAGTTCTAGATCAATGCCTCGAGACTTGGACTTATAATTCAAATTCTCGCTGCACAATCTTTGGGATTGCTAACGATACGGAGTTGGAGGCCCACAATAACGTTAGATATGATTTGAGCACACAATGGTTCCGAAAAACCACTTGATTATTATCGGCCAACACAACAGTCTCAAAGTCACAACTTTTACCGTCCTATACACAACGATTTGTTTTTTACCATGGGATCAAAGACAAATGTGTTAGGCCCAAGTGAAGCTATGCTTAAGGTACCATCACCAACTAACTACTAAAAAGCAAAAAGAAAAATAGACTCAAACCCTTAAGAAGGTTGTCATGCAATCCATCATCCAGAAAAGCCACCCAGTTCACACAAATTCCATCTTTGGAAAGAACTGTGGCATTAAGAAAACCAAAGGCTTATTGCAAAAACTCAAAACGAGAAGCTAACAACATAAAATAAAAAGCTAAAACAATGAACTTATGGTTTAGACACTTGAACAATTCTCACAGGCCACTATTCTCTGAACTTATGAACTTCGCTCCATAATAACGAAAAATGAACTTCGCTCCATAATAATTTTCCTCACAGGCCACCATTCTCTGAACTTATGGTAGGACACCTCACTCACAAAACGGTCCTACCACACCTCCGTGTTTCTAATTCTTGCTACTTCGTCCACCTGAGGCTCACCCCCTTCTACTTTATCCCCTTCTTCTCCTACTGCACCCTATCCGGATAATAAAGCTATAGGAGAGGTGGAGTACTCATCCCCACTACCTTCAGTAGAGCCCTCAGACAACCTAGAAGATACATGCAATGAAGCCTGAGTAGTGGGGGATGCTAGAGGTATATCTGTCAACCTGTGCCTTTCCGACCAGTCAGGAACAAATTCTGGCACAGAGTTTGAAGATTCCTCCTGGAATGGCTCATACTCACTTCCCGATGAGTGGGAAGCAGCTCTATCAGCGGCATGGATCGCCTTCCTTGTTGCCTTTATTAATTTCTGAACTTGGGGGGTCAATTTTATCATCTTTTGTTTCCCACCCTGGGAGGACTCTCCTCTTCCGAGTTGTTTAGAACCCTTTCCTCTAGATTTAACCATTGTCTGCAAACAAATTCAATCATGCTTTGTTGTATCAATATAATCAGTATAATTCAAAGTTGCAAGAAAAATTGTTGCAGGCAGTAAAAAAAATTGCAGAATGGGTCCACATACAATGCAGTGCAGCCACATAGAGGCCAATGCGAACTATACAAAATTCATTACGGTTCGCACAGAGAAGGGGTTCAGACTGCCCACTCTCTAAATCTATGCACCGTAGACCACACAAGTATGCATTGTGGTCCGCATTAAAGCACCGCAGACAAAAAAAATGCAATGTGACTGATGTCCTCCAATATACAACTTGCAGATCTTTTTCAATGCGGTCCGCACAACATATCATTCCGGACCGTACAGGGGCACCTTAGATCGTACAGAATCCACCATAGTCGGCATTGGACGCCCAATAGTAATACCAACATAGGGTTTATATGTTCATCAATTTTAGTCCAAGTTTTACACCTATTGAAGAGTCTCTAAGTGTCAGTTCAGTCATTGAACTACCTAATCCTAATTAAGATAGTATTTTAACTACACTAAGCTACCACATTGAAGGAACAACAGGAAGAACAGAAGAAAAATTAAGAGAAAAAATAGAAACCAGAAGAAAAGAGCAAATTTGAACAACTAAGAAAGAATTAAAGTTGCCAGGAATGAGATGCACTGATGATTAATCGACACTATGCAAATGAATTCATGCAATTTACTGATGAATAGTGATTTTTAGGGCTTTGAGAGTAAAAGATCGAAAAGTTTAAAAGGAGGGCCTCAAGTACTACTTATAGAGAAAGTCATGGAGTCGAGCTTACCTACCCATCACGCATCGCACAAAATGCAGTGCGGTCCACCACACAGAATTATAGAAGTTTGAGAAGGAAACCATTGCGGTACACACAATATGCTCTGTGCCCGCAGTGGTTAACCGCGGACCGCACAAAATGTAATGCGGCTGCGGTGGTAAAGTTCAGAGAGTTGGTTTTCACATCCATCATCAGTGCGCGCGCACTGATTTTGTGCCCCCGCACTAAGTTATTTGCAGCCGCACAAAATGTAGTGCGGTCCACATAGCAAGCTTCAGAGACTTGAACAATTCTTTTTCCACTTTTTCCTGCACTACATCAACAAAATCATGTAGCATCTCACAACCAGTTAGTCCCAAAATAAGTCCTATACTATAATGAAAATCAAAGAAAATAATGAAGAAGAACACATGGGCTGCCTCCCAAAAAGCGCTTGATCTAACGCTGCAGCATGATGCAAGTTACCATCAAATCATTTGAGATGAAGAAGTGCCACCACGTGGCTGTCATCAATTTTTCCCAACTAGTGCTTGAGTCTGTGCCCATTCACTCTGAAAACTTCCCCATTTTTGTTCTTCAAATCAAGTGCGCCAAATAAGGTCACAAACACTACTTCAAACGGTACACTCCATTTTGATATAAGCTTCCCCAGAAAGAGACGTAACTGAGAGTTGAAAAGGAGAACAGAATAACCTACGTTAAAATCCCATGCACGAGCATATTTATCATAGACGTACTTCATCTTGTCCTTGTACACTGACGAACTGGAATAAGAGTGGAATCAAAATTCATCAAGTTCATTAAGCTGCTTCACACGAATATTGGTTGCCACATCCAATTCTAGATGTATCTTCCTCAAAGCCCACACGGACTTGTGCTCTAACTCAACTGGTAAATGGAAAGCTTTCCCAAACACCAACCTATACGCAGACATACCAATCTAAGTCTTGTAATCAGTCTTATACGCCCATAGAGCATCATCCAACGTCTTTGACCAATCGGTCCTATTTGCATTGACCGTCTTACACAATATACTCTTGATTTCCCTGTTTAACACTTCAACTTGGCGACTCTCCTGATGATGATAAGGAGTAGACACTTTGTGGTTTACACCATACTTTACAAGTAAGGTATCAAAAGCTCTATTGCAAAAATGCGACTCCCATCGCTTATGATTTCATGAGGAGTGCCAAACCTTGTAAAAATGCGCTTCTTGAGAAATGCCACAACACTCCGGACCTCATTGTTGGGCAAAGCCACGATTTCAATCCACTTTGAAACTTAGTCCACCGCCACAAGAATATATGTGTTTCTACATGAGTTAACAAACAAGATCATAAAATCAAGATGCCCCATACCTAAATAATATCAATATCAAGAATGGTATTGAGAGGCATCTCATCTTTCTTCGAAATTCCACCTGCTCTTTGACATTCATCATACCTCTTCACAAGTTCACTTGCATCTTTATACAAAGTTGGCCTACAAAACCCACAACTAATAACATTAGAAGTCGTCCTCGCCCCGCCATGATGGCTACTATAGGGAGAGGCATGACAAGCCTCAAAGATACTCTATTTCTCTTCCTCCAGGACACACCATCAGATCACACCATCCGTGCAAATCTTGAACAAGTATGGCTCATCCCAATAGAAATCGAAACTATCCCATTTAAGCTTCTTTCTTTGGTTAGAAGAGATCTCACATAGGATGATGGCAATCACAAGGTATTTAGAAACATCTGCAAACCATGGCATATCACTCATCGACATAGAAAGTAGCTGCTCATAGGGAAATGCATCATTGATCTCTAGGCCATCACACAACCTTCCTTCCTCTTTCAAGCGGGACAAGTGGTCCACCACTTGGTTTTCACTAGCTTTTCAGTCTATAATTTATAAATCAAACTCTTGAAGTAACAAGACCCATTGCATTAGCCTAGCTTTGGAGTCTTTCTTCATCATCAAGTACCTAAGGGTCGCATGGTCTGTGTGCATTGTGACCTTGGCTCCTATGACATACGACAAGAATTTTTCCATTGAAAATACAATAGCCAACAACACTTTCTCAGTCACCGCATAGTTCCTTTGAGCCTCATTTATTTTCTTGCTCACTTGGTACACCAGATGAACATTTCGTTCCATTTTGACCCAAACTGCCCTAACCGCAACATCTCTCATGTTGCACATGAGCTAAAAAGGCAAACTCCATTTGGGTGCAGTAATGATAGGGGTGGTGGTCAACTTATTCTTGAGAAGTTCAAAATCTTTCATACATCCCTCATCAAACACAAACTTGGCATCCTTTTCTAGTATCTTGCATAAAGGATTCGCTACCTTCGAAAAAAGCTTTATAAATCTCCGATGAACCCCGCGTGCCCAAGAAAACTCCTAACCCCCTTGAGAAAAGTGGGGGGGAGGAAGCCGTGAGATCACCTTTATTTTAGCATTGTCAACTTCCATGCCATGCTTTGAAATTTTATTACCCATCACTATGCCTTCCTCAACCATGAAGTGGCATTTTTTCCAATTGAACACGAGAATGGTGTCTTCACAATGGGCCAACACTCTATCCAAGTTTTTCAAACATTCATCAAATGAATCACCCACAAAAATAAAGTCGTCCATGAACACCTCCAAAATATCTTCCACCATATTGATGAAAATGTTCATCATACACCGTTGGAATATCGCTGGTGCATTACAGAATCTAAAAGGCATTGAAGAAAAAGTAAAGGTGCCATATGGATAAGTAAATATGGTCTTCTCCTGATCCTCCGAAGCACTCAAGAGTTGGTTTTACCTAGAATATCCATGTAAGAAGAAATAGAAGGCACGTACGGCAAGACGATCAAGCATCTGGTCAAGGAAAGGCGATGGGAAGTGTTCTTTGCGGGTCACCTTGTTCAGCTTGTAATAGCTCATTATTACCATTGGTTACCATGGTCATACCACCCTTCTTCGGCACAGACTGCACCGGCGAAGTCCACGAGTTGTCAGATATAGGGTACACAACCCCGACATCTAACCACTTGATCACCTCCTTTTTTACAACTTCTTGCATTCCCTCGTTCAACCTCCTTTGATGTTCCAATGATCATCTTCAAGAATAATCTTGTGCATACAGAATGGGGGGATTTTTCACCGAATATCAGCTAAAGTCCATCTAGTTGCTTTCTTCCGCTTTTTAAGCACTGCCAATGTGGCACTACTTGCATGTTAGTAAGACAAGAGGAAAGAGTAACTGGTAAATTTGAATGAGGGCCTAACAATTCATACCTGAGGTATGGAGGCAATGGCTTCAATTCCAACACTGGAGGCTACTCAATTGAAGGCTTTGTTGGAGGAGTGTTTCTATTTTCAAGATCCAAATAGAGTTTCCCAGGCTCATAAGAATAAGATCCCATTCCATGTAAAGCATTTACATACTCCACTCGTCCCTTGTCATCATTGATATCAAGATTGAACAATACGGTCTCTAGAGGGTCTTCCACATTTATCATTGCACTAGTATCATCAATTATCATAGTTGTGACAAGAACCATAAATAAGCACACTTCAGTACAATTTGGCTACTTTGTTGACTTGCACACATGAAAGAATACCTTTTAATCACCCACCCGAAAAGTGAGTTCCCCAATTTCCACATCAACTAGAGCCTTCCCCATAGCAAGGAAAGGTCTCCCCAATATGATAGGAACTTCATAATCTACCTCACAATCCAAGATCACAAAATCAGCTGGCAAGATAAAAAATTTCACTCAGACAAGCACATCATCAACAATATCCAATGGTCGCTTCATTGATCTATCCACCATTTTCAATCTCATGGAAGTCGGCCTTAGCCCAATACCCAAAGTCTTAAAAACTGAGTGGGGCATTAAGTTGATGCGCGCCCCTAAATCACATAAAGCTTTAGCAAAGTCTGCACTTCCTATAGTGCAACGGACAGTGAAAGCATCGGGATCCTCCAACTTTGGAGCCACTAAATGTACTATAGCACTAATTTGGTGGGTAATTTTGATAGTTTCACAGTCCATGGATCTTTTCTTTTTCACCAAATATTTCATGAATTTAGCATAGCCAGGCATTTTTTCCAAAGCCTCTACTAAAGGCACATTGATGGATAAGCTATATATCATGTCAATGAACTTTTTGAACTGATTCTCATTTGTTTGCTTGGCTAGCCTCTAAGGATACGATAGAGGTGCCCTAGGCAAGGGTGTCATGGCTTTTAGCACAACTGGCTCTGGTATTTCTATTACGTATTCCCTAGACGGGTTCACGTCATTTTTTATTTCCACCTCGGCATCTTGAATATCAATCCTCACTTCTTCATTCATATTTTCATCTACCACATTCTTAACCACCAAAGGAACTTCACCTTCTTGTAACTCAACTTATCAACCAAAACTTGCTTTTGATTGGAGGCATTCACATCATCGCCTCATCCACTCCTAGTAGTTACCCCCATAACATGATTGTTCCTATCCTTTGGGTTAACCACAATATCACTCGTTAGATCCCCCTTAGGGCGAGTATTAGAGGACTGTGAGATTTTGCCTAGCTGAACCTCCAAATTCCTGATTGAAATGTTTTATGAAGCCAATTGTGCATCGGAGAGAGCATTCTTTTTCATCATCCACTCAATAATCATTTCAATTCTATCCATTTCATAATTGGATTGCTCGGTTGTTGGTACATTCGGGCCCTTTGAATGTCTTGCCCCTGATTTCCCTAGTTATTGTTACATCCACCTGGTTGTTGTTATTGCCCCAGTTTCCCTAATCGCTTCGATTATTGTTTTGATTATCCTAATTTGAAATTTGATTATTGTTGTGAGCACGTGATTTTTTCCATATAAGAATTGCTCCCATAAATTCAAACTAAAATAATTATTTCCAATATTTGCATTTTCTTGGATATTCGTAGCATTTTTGTTATTGTTAGCATTTATCTGTGCATGTTTATTTATTTAAGTCATGAAATATAAAAATATATTGCATTTGTATTTAAGACTTAACTTTACATTTGTTAGACTAATTACCAAATTAGTTACCCTATAAAAATGGAAAAAAAAACACAAAAAAATATTTATTTTGCATTTTTAATTTTAATTTTGAATTTTAATAGTTTTTCAATTTGGTTTTTAATTAGTTGTGGAAATTATTAGTTAGAGTTAATTAATTCAATGTGGTGGGGTTAATTTGATTTAGGAATTAGATTAGGTTTTATTTTAGTTTTAATTTGAAGGAAATCAAAAAGAGTTTGAAAATAAAAAGAAATTTTCAAAAGAAAAATGAAGGAGTAGATTTTTGGAGCAAATCCATTACACTCCCAAACCAATTTAATTCCACCCTTAATACCCTTAGAATCAGCCCATACCCACCTCTACAATCCGGTCCATCTCCACACTTAACCAAACGACATCGTTTACGCCCTCCCCATCTCAATCGTTGGATCAACAAGATCCAACAGACTGGAACTGATCCCTCCCTATATATAATTGTGGTAAATGAGCCTGATCCCCCATCCAAATCGATCCCTCCTTTTATTGTCTATCTTCAGATACTCACCTCAAGAACCCTAACCGCTTCCTCCAAATGCTCCATCACCATCTGCAGACAGCGCTACCTCCAATCACTCCCAAACTAACACCCTGAAACCCTCACAACCCCCTCATACTAAATCCACAACTTTTTTCTCTCGAATCGTCCTTGAACTCCTTGAATTTTAAGTTAGAGCATGAACCCTAGAATTCCGAACACTCGAATCTGTGAGTTTTATTGAAGATTTGGGGCGAAGTTAACCTTATTCATGTGTTCTCATTTGAAAACACATGATAAAGGCTCACTTCGGCCAAAATTAAAGGTCTGAGTTAGATTCCAAGAATTTTACCTGCTTTCCTTTTTAGGTATTTTCATTTACATCCTTCATATTTCCTTTTCTTGTTGTTTAGTCTAAGGTTCCAATCTTCACCTTTTCACTTCATCTCCTCATCTGTCTCAATTGTTTTCATTGTTGTTTTTCTGCTTGCATGCTGTCATTTAATCAAAGTGCTTGGTGCTTTTGGTTTGATTTCATCTTGTCCTGGTTTTCCAATACGTAAAGAGAAATTTCGGGTTCCCCTTTTAAAAACCCTATATTGGACTCATTTAAATTTAGGGCTTATGACTTAAGTTTGAGTCAGAAAGCCAAAGAGGCAAGTCAACTTAGGTTACATACTCATACCAAATTAAGTCAGGTCATTTTGACCCATATTTAGACTTGACCCATGAATTTTTTTGGAATTTCTAGAGTTTTAAGGGGTATTTTGATAGTGTAGCTTAGGGAATTGTTGAATAATAGACTAGGGAAGCTTCTAGGAAGCTGGGGTGGGGACTTATGTGAAACTTATTTTCTGAACTCAAGGATTTCTAAGAAAAAATAAAAATATCAAAAGGTGCAAAATACAAATCCGATTTCTTTTAGGCAGCCCTAGTACCTTGCCTATAATGGTACCATTACTTGAGATTAAAATAAAAAATCCCTGAAAACTAAAGCGATTCGGTTCTTTGAGAGAATTCTGAATTCCTTACATTTCTTGTTTGGAAAACTGCTTAAATCCTGCATATTTGTTGCTTTTTTAATTTCATCTCGTTAATAAAACCCTTTTTCTCAAAAGATCCAAAGTCCTGCATCATGGTTACAATGGCTTGAAGTCTAGTTTCTTAAAGATTGATTTTGAGTTTTGCTTCTGGGGTTATTGTTTCATTAAATCTAGGTGTTGTTATGTTGCTGCTCTGTTGATTCTTCCCCATTCTGTTTCTTTTTTATTTCCAGGTACTTCTCGGATCCCATTAGTATGTGAATTTCATATCAAAGCTAAGTAAACAACTTAGGCTTGCATATAAATGAGAATGAGCTTGAACAACGATATATGTTCTTTAGGGATCAGTCGTGTGTTCCTTTGATGTATTAAATTTACTATTCGAATCCTCCTATATGTGGATTTTGGCTTGTCATTCTAGCTCTAGTATTTGTTTAAATTCATTTACATCTAATGTCTATAATGGAGATCTCGTGTGAATCCTGTCAGTCGAAATACAGTAGTAGTTAATTCAGCTCGAGCAGCTTATTTGATTACTGAAACTATATGGATTTACTGCTGGTAGAATAAGTTGTGGATGCAGACTTAGTATGCATTTTCAGGATTCATGTTAGGAATTGTAGAGCTGAGTTTAGTTATAATATCTAAACTTTTGTCACCATTGAAATATAGATATTACTAGGGAATAACATGTAGGTTGTATGGTGGTGTCGTGTCGATTTTCAACTGATTTTGAGGCTTACAATTGTGTTTGATCACAGAGGTGAGTGCAGGTAAAGTCTTCGATGTTGTTTCATTTAAAAAATATTAGCCTAGAATCTTGATTTTAATTTTGGGGTTTTTTTGGTTTGGTAATCTATTTCTTCATACGTTGAATTCAGTAGTGGTTCATGTTTAAATAACAAGAATTGGACATTATGAAATTTTGGTCACTATATATACGTTTGTTTGTATAGAAAATCATGTTGGGTCTTGTTTATACGTCAATGAGCTTCTCAAATTATTTTGCAATTGAATTTTGACTTCTCTTTGGGATGGTGATATTCCCTTAGATTTCCATGTGACAGAAATTGTTAATTTGCTGTAACATTTAATGCTTAATCGTGAGTTAATATTTAAGCGGATGTATTAGGCTACCAGCTTTGGCCCAATTGTGATTGTTTTCTCTTCAGCGGCCTGGTTGCCAAGCTGGGCTTCATATTGGACACATTTGGTCCTCATACTGGCCTATAGTAACGGATAGTTAGTCCTATGACTTATGACCAGACCAAGCTTTTTCAAAAAATCAAACGTGGGTTGTTCATTGCTAGCATTGATTATCATTTTTAGCTTAACATTAGCATAAAATAAGTAGAACCCCAACTCCTTTAATATTTAGATAACTAAGTAGTTGACGTGAGCTTTGTTTAGTTTGATATAGTTATGGCCGTCAAAAGTTTTGCTTGAATTCCCTTCAAAATTGGAATCGAGGTGTGCCGTGCCAAACAAAACCTCAAAATGCATAGCCCTCGTTTAATTAATATTTTTATCCATAAAAATCAAGGCCCGCAATTTAGCGAATTTTTCATGGCCCTCTTAAATTAAAAAATGTGTAGTTTCTTTAGGCGCGTGATAATAATTATCTTCCTAAACTCGGGTGTACATTTATGTTACCCAAATCTAATCTCAATAATGTTAGTCAGGGACCGCGGGTGTATTTTTGTGACGTGGTTCAAGACGTATTTTAAATGACGTTGAAATCTTCTTAAAAATAATTTAAAATAGCTAATAGGTTAAAATCGAACCATAGGTTAAAACATGTATTAAAATCAAATAATAGGTCAATTATAACAGTTGAGAGACTGTGCTAGAACTATGGAATCCGGGAATGCCTAACACCTTCTCCCAAGTTAACAGAATTCCTTACCAGTTTGTGTTCGTGGACTGTAAAACAACGTCAATATTTCCTCGATTCGGGATTTAAAACCGATAACTTGGGACACCCTAAATTATCCAAGTGGTGAATCTGAATCTTTAAATAAATAAATCCCGTTTCGATTGTCACTTTAAGTTAGAAAAAAACTCCCTTATATCCTCGTTACAGGTGTAGGAAAAAGGAGGTGTAATAGCTCTGACGACTCTGCTGGGGATCAAACCCAGAATTTCTGTTTCCTGGTTCAAGAATTCGAGCTTAGAATAATTTTTGTATTTGCCTTTGTTTGTTATCTGATTTTATTACATGTTTGGGCCTAATGTGATAAATGTTGCTTTTACCTATTTGACATTATCTGAACTTTATATAAACTGCTACGAAACCCCTCTCATCTCTCTTCTGAGGAGTGCACACTGGGGTGACTTCTTTCTCTTAGTGTCATATCCCAAATTAAAAAGAGGTTCCGAAAAGTTGTAAAGCCGGATGATCTTTTGGTTACCAGTAGGTTGCTCCCTGGATCGAGATGTCCACTTAGGTAAGCCAGGTCAAGAAAAAACAAACCTATGTTTTCATACCTAGAATAACTCAGCTTCGTGTAGGGTCTCTAGTAGGAATGTTTGCTTGCATCATATGTACTTGACTTAGGGGACTCAACATAGGGGTTGGGTCCATCTAGGACAGGTATACCTAAAATAACAGACCACCTTGATGCATCCTATGTGCTACATGTTGCATTTATTTATGGGTAAAAGGGTCATTTGGCTGACCAATGATGGTTGAGGGAGAATGAAAAAATAAAAAAAAGAAAGAAAAAGAGGAAAAAAGATAGAGTGAAGTGTGAAGATAAAGCGAGTAGGGCCGAATTATGTTTTCTGCCACATTGTTAAGAAAAAAAAAGAGCTTGAAGATTCAAAAAAAAAGGATTTTGCACTTTTTTATCATTTTTCGAAAATAAAGAAATAAAAAAAGGAAAAAACCAAAAATAGTTTACATATTTCATCATTTTTCAAGAAAGACAAAAAAAATATTTTCTCTAAGTTATTTGTTAATTTTATTTCCCGCCCGTATCCAATCCACCCCTACAACGCATACTTGATTCTCGTCGTTCGGGACGTGATACGTATGTAACCCACATTGGGTCCAGTCTTCCTAGTGAATTTAGGTTATTGGTTTCGTGGGTCATAGCCAAATCTTGTATTTTTAGGCACTTTTAGCCTCATAGGTTAATTTTAGAAAAATAGTCACAATCATATCTTGCATGTGTCCACTAGGAAGGGTTATTGTCTCACATAGAGTTCTAGGTCTATTAACTTATTTGGTTTTAATTTTCTCACACAGGTGTGGGTTTACTTATCGGAGTTTGAGCATGATAGATACACCAAGATCACTGCATTCAGGAGCTGCCCTAGGAGCCGATTTATGTTTTTTAATCAATTGTTCATGTTTTACTTTCTAGTCTTGTACAGTAGTATCTAGGACACCTCAAAAGATATTTTGTGTTTTTATATTTCCGTTAGAATTTTTCATTAGAAATACTACTCCTAGAACTTGGAAAAAGAAATTATTTGACGTGGTTTTTTCTTTAGGCAATTAATATCTAGAAATTAAAAAACAAAGTTGCTTTTATATTTCCTTTAATATATTAAAACAAAAAATTCAAAAAAAAATCATTTTAGAGCCTCTTCAAAGGTTTTCGTAAAAATACTAATTCCAAAATCCAAAAAGATTTTCTTTTGAGAGTTTTGTCTTTGAAAAATATATAAAAAGGGAAAATAAAAAAATGCGTATGCTTTTTGTTTTTACTAGAACTTTAGTACATTATACATAGAAAAGAATAATTTATCTTTTGTTAATTTTCAGAATTTCTCCTTAGATAATCAAACTGAAATCTAAAAATATTTTTTTTATCTTGTTCATCTTTTGTTTCGAAATACTTCTTCAGTGATATCAAACGAAAATTCAAAATAATTTCCTTTTGGTTTATTTTTTTAGATTACCTTCCTCAAAAGAAAAAAGAATAATTCAAAAAAATTCTCTTTTAGGATTTTTCTTTAATAAAGTATTTGTTTCAAAAAGAGAAAACAAAAGAAAAAATATCTATTAAGCTTGAGTTTAGAATATGATATAGAGTATTAAGTCTAGAAAATTTAAAAAGAAAAAGAAAAAATGGGGGTTTGCTTCTTTTGTTTTTCTTTGCGCATCAGAGTAGTCATTAAGGTAATAAAAAAAGGAAAATAAAAGAAAGAAAAAGAAAAGGAGAATGTTAATTTGTTTACTTTACTCTAGAACTACGCAAAGATCTGATTCATGCGGCATCATGATACATAGGCAACCTACATAGGGTTCGATCGAATCATTTTTCATTAAATTAAATTAATCAAAAAAAGAAAAAACCAAAAAAAAGGAAAAAGTAAAAAACTAATGGTGAAATTACGGGATGTGAGAAATGAGAAGGAAGAAAAAGAGCGATAATTGAAAGAAAAAAGGAAAAGAAAATGAGCAAGCTAAGAAGTGCGAGGAAAGAAAAGAAAAGGGAAGATTCAAATGAACAAAATGGGATGATGCCAAGTGACCTTACGACCGTCGAAGTCATTCTAGAATTATTAATTGTTGCTAGGCGCATTGAATGCAATATGATAATTTTTGTTGTTAAATGCCCTAACGCTAATGGGGATGACCCCATTTTGTTCCTTTTGATATCTTCATAGCAGAAAGGTGGTTGGTTTGTGGTTCTAGAAGTACTAACTCCTCTCCACAACATAAAGTCAAAAGACAATGGTGGACAACAACAAAATAGGGTTGGTTGATACCAGTACTCGAAAGCAGTTAGTTGAACAGGACATTGGATTGGTTGATGAGGTAAGGATGTTAAGACAACACATGACGGACATGTATCAGGCATGGGTTCCTGGGAAGGCACCACCCCCCACCACCACCTAGGTTCTTAGATACTACCCATACGCAAACTCTGATCATAGTGCCGGATCATCCCCCATACTCCCCCGATCCACCCCCATATCATGGCTTTCCCAACCACCCTAGTAGCTCCATCACTCGTCCTCAAATTACCTCTCCCCAAAATTGCCCTCACGTCATATCCGCTATCCATAGCAATGAATACCCACTCAAAGCTTATGATGCCCAATATTGCCCCTCAAAGGTTGCCCATAAGGTTCCTGACTCATACAAGAAGAGCCCTCAGGATGAGCTCCACGCTGAAAATGAAAAGGTTACACGAAAAGAATGGCGAGATGAGATATCCGAGAAGTGGAAATGCATATAATAAGTCTTTAAAGAAAATTCAAGGGATGGGAGACCATGTTAACATGTCTTACAAAGAATTGTGTATGTCCCTTGACATTCTCCTGCCCGGGGGTTCAAAGTGCCAAAGTTTAACTTGTACGATAGGTGTGGAGATCCAATAGCCCATTTGAGGGCTTTCTGCAGTGAAATGAGAAGTGTTGGCGAGAAAGATGATTTATTGATGGCGTATTTCAGTGAGAGCTTGACTGGGGCAGCTTTGGAATGGAATAATCATCTAGATGTCAATAAGTGGCCTACATTGGGTGACATGGCTCAAGATTTTATGTGACATTTTCAGTACAATATAGACATTGTCCCAAACCTTCCTCCCTAACTCAGTTAGAAAGGAAGCCCAAGGAAAGTTTTAGGAAATTTTGCTTCAAATGGAACGAACAAGTTGCTCGGGTTAGTTCTCCGGTTAGTGGAAAAGATTTTGCTAAGTGTCACACCTCCTTTTTTACACACCTACCCCAAAGGATAAATGTATAAGAGCGTTTTTCCATTTAAAGTGACATTATTTGAATTGGGGTTATTTATTTATTTTAGAGCCGCTACTTGGGATAGGTTTGGCTTTTAGTGTCCCAAGTCACTGGTTTATCTTGAATCCCAAATCGATAAAATTTTTGACTTTTCAAATGAAGTATGCGAACCACAAATTCTTGAGTAAGGAATTATGTTAGCTCGAGGGAAGGTGTTCGGCACCCTCGAATTCTGTGGTTCTACCACGGTCTCTTAAACTATCATATTTGGATAATTATCTGATTTCAGAGTGCATGTTTATCCTATAGTATAATTTTAAAATTACTTACCGCTTTAATTAAATTTTTGAGAAAGATTGCAACAATATTAAAATGCGTCTCGAATCACGTCACATAAATGCACCCGTGGTTTTTGACATACTTTAACATCGTCGAGATCTGGATTTGCGTCACATAAATGCGCACCCGAATTCAAGAAGGTAATATTATTAAAGAGCGTGCCTAAAGCGGCTAACGCGTTGTTTACTTTGCGGAAGGTCATAAAAATTCACTTGGCACATCCTGAGGTCTAAATATTTTAATTAGGTATTTAAAGAGGGCCACGCCATTTATGAATTTTGTTTAGCATGGCGCACCTCGTCTTATTTTAAAGGTCATCTTAAAGAGACTATTGTTCTCTATTAAAGATTGTCTTTAACGGACTAAATTAATTAGAATTATTAATTAATTATTATTGAAAGCATTCAAATAGATTCTGGGCTTGTTAGCATGTAAGTAAGCCCAAATCTCATCTAAATGACAAACTATCGTGATGGGCTCATGAATGAGAATCTAATCTGATTTTATTGAATCTCCAAAGTTCTGATTTCAAAATCAATTGGACCTAATGGTTTTTAAACAAAGGAAAAGCCCATGCTTATTGAAATCAAAAACATATTAACCAGGCCAATTGAACTCATTAATTAACTAGTAGAAATATTGATGAATGGATGTGCTTAATCTGGACTTTTGATAGCAATTTCTAGCGGTTCATCAATCCTTAAGCTATCATGAAGTACAATATAAATACAAATATTGAATTCGACTTTTGAATTTCATGTTTGAACAAATTAACACAGCCAGTCCTTTAAAAGCTATAGGAGATGACTTAGTCATTATCGTGGTGAGTATACCTATTGCTTTTTGTCTCAAATCACACTCTAATGCTATTAACAAGACGAAAACTAACACTTCTAAACCAATATCATATGCTAAAATTTAAGTTTCAGGGAACACAACTAAGTACATTAAATCTAACACCATTAATAGACATGTATATAGTTCTATAAAGTTCCAGCAGTCCAGTACAGTCCTACTAATACAAAATAGATAATTTTCCAAGTAACACTATTAAGTTAAGCATCTAAGCTAAATAACAATATGGAATCCATTTAAAACTAATGATTATCCAACATTTCTCTTCAAATGTGTTCATACATATTGATTCTACCTTCACATAGCATTTGAGGTTAAAAAGGTACCTGAAAGTTTGCACAAAAAAGAAGTGAAATTGAAGTCAGCTAGGAAGAAACAAACAGACAGCAGTTAATCAACAACTTGAGATCAAGTTTCCATCCCAGAAATAGTATAAAAATAGCTGGGAAAACAGCTTTGAATGTACAGCAACAATAGATAACCCAAAAAAGCTTATATGACCAAATCCGAAGGTGAAACCAACCTACAATCTTTTGAAGCTTCAACTACCAAAACACCTGGAATATTCAAGCCATTTTCAACCTTATAAGCTGGAGTTTTAATTTGGAATTGAGAGCTTTCAAACTACCTTAAAATTTCAATGGAATAGTGATTATTTTTGGAGTTTTTGCTACCTGGAGTTGTAGAAAACTTTTTCAGTGTTTTAATGCCTTTTAATACCTAAAAATCTCATAAATCTCTCCTCCACCAGAGCCCCCCTTTTTTAGACCTCGAAAACTTGTTAAACAAGGCAATGGGGTATGTCTTTTATAGGCAAGGCCTAGGGCAACCTTCAGATTTTCATTTACACCCTAGGCCCCTCTTTTAATTTCAGATTTTAGCTAGATAGTCCCTTAATTATTAGCTTGTTGCCCAAGTTGTATTACTAACTTCCTGAAATTCTAATTAAAACCTTATCTAGAAGGTTATAGGGGTTCCAAATTGGTTATTGCAAGATCCTTTATATAAACTACCCCAATTACCCTTGAGGTACCTATGTTTACCTCGGAGACCTTCCTCAAATGGGCCAATATCTGACCCAATAGCCCAAATCCAATTTGGACAGGTTGAAGCTTAGCCAAATGGGTCAAAGACCATTCCCAATCTAAACAAGTTATTTACCCAGATCTGAAAATAAAAACCTCAAGAAATAATTGCAAGAATAGCCTAATTGAATTAGTGATTAACTTAAGGCTAAGTCAATTAATCCTAAGCCCTTGAACTTATTCAACAATGACTAAGGTTAATTTAAAAACCAAACTAGTCATGCTCAGCCATTCCCAAACAAATCCTAGAGACTGAACTAATCTAACTAACCCACCTGAAAATTAGCTCTAAATAGTTCCATGTCTTAAAGTTGTTTTTCATCACTTGAAGTAATCACTGAACTAATCAGAAGAAATAGATGAACAAATTAATAACTCACACATGCAGTTGCACTATGAAATTGACTAAAATCTAGGGAAAATTAACAGCCATCATAGAGTCAATTAAACTATAATCTAAAAAATCTAATGAAAATTGGTGGCAAGCATGGACATGTACTCAAAGTCAAAACACATAATCAAATCCAAAATAAGGACAAAACTAACACTAGACAACTGTAATATTTGAAAATCAGAGACCAAAATTGAAAAATTCTAATTCAACCAAAAGCAAAAGAAAACATGCAAAGGAGCGAACAGAAGAAACATGCAAATAGAAAGAAAGAATAAAGTAAGAAAGAAAAGGAAGGCAATTATCCTAACCGTTGGACTACAAACGCTCCGTGATTGGGACAGTGAAATACAATGGATTTGTAGTATTGCTCGTAGTCGTGCATGGAGAAATGCCATCATTGTTGCTGTCTTTATAAATGTCGTAGCTTCTATATGGAAGTCGCGGAACAATATAAGGTTTCAGAAGGTGGATTACGACGAAGAAAGAACTACACGAGAAATTGCTTTACTTATCCACATACGAAGCAGGAATTGTAGGAACTAGGAAAATGGACTCTGCCAACTTAACTGCTTCCCATGATCGCATACATTAGGCCGCTGTGCTTCTTTTGGTAGTTACATAGATATGAAATGTAAATACAATCAGTAGCTAAATGTTTAAATCAGCTACTATTTAGGACTCTCTGTACAATCTTTTGCCATGTATGAAATTGAAACCTTAAAATGAAAAAGAAAGAAAATGATCAAAACTCACTTTTTTAGATCCCAACTCGGATTGACCTTGAATTTGATCCCCAGCTAATATTATATATTTATTTAGCCAAAAACAAATAAATAATATTAACTGGGGATAACTTGCATATTTAAAAATCCAGTCAGGGTTAGACCTCTTTTAAAATAAAACCCTAGATCCAGAATTGGTGGGATTCCAACCGGGTTTGAGGGATTTTAGTTTGGAATTCAGGGTGAGGCGGTCAAGGAGACCATAGGGTGTGATTTTGGAGAGGTTTTGAGGGTCGTGAGATTTGGTCTGAGTTTTCAATTTGACATTCGAGGAGCTCGGCTGACATTCGAGGGCTGCGGTTTATAGATTTTGGATGAGGGAGGATAGGAGAACCTATGGTGTTCTTTTGGAATCAATTGGCGTTGACGCCGTCATGCGCGGCGGAGCAGCTGTCAATTCGAACAAATATTTGATGAGACTGGCTGATGTTCGAGGGACACTAATGGCAGAAATGGAAAGAGGAGGACTAGGAGGTGAGGTGGTGTAGTTTTGGGGGTAATCGGAGCATCGCCTCAAGCAGAGGCGATTTCAGGCCGCCGGCGGACGATGGGGTACGGTGGTGCGTATTAGGAATTGAGGAGACAAGGTACCAGGTTATTTCTTGGGGGCGTTTGAAAACAGCTACATACGAATCAACCCTAGCTTCCATGTCGTTTGATCAATGGAGATGGACGGCTATGATTGAAAATGGCCCAAACGCGTTGTTTTGAGAGGTTGGGGTGGACCGGGTTTCTGATATGGGTTGGACCAGATTTATGGTGGGTTTTGGCTGAGATTTTAATTAAAACAGACCCAAATTGGGTCTTTTAATCAAGGCCATATTTTTTCCATTTCTTTCCTTTTCTCTTATTTATTAATTACTAATTTTAATTTTATTAAATACATAATTAACCTTAAAAATAACAAGGACCTAACTTAACTCTAAAATTGAACTAACTAATTTTCAAATTAACTAAATCCTACTTTAAAAAGAAAATTAAGGAAAACATCAAGCAATTAAAAGTGAAAAATGCAAAAGAACTAATTTTTGTTATTTTCTTCCGTTTTTGCAACGTTAACCTATTAATGACTCTAAAAATATTTAAAAAATTGTATCCTAAATAAAACTATGCTATTTTGTATTTTTATGAATTATATTAATAAAAATGCGCACAAAAATGCAAACAATCACACAACTATGCAATTAAATACTAAAAATCACATAAATAAAGAAAAAATCGTAAATTTAAGAATTTTATATGAGTAATTTAAGCTTAGAAAAAATAATATGCTCATAGTTGCCCCTCTTACTCGGGTCTTCGGGCAAAGATAAATGAGCAACCATGAGAGATTTTTGCCTTCTTGATACTTCATGAGAAGCATTTTTGAAAAAGCTTGACCGCACCCTACTTTAGAGGTTGCCTACATATCATCGGCTAAAGAGGAATCAGTTCAGTGTAGTTCAGGAGTGTTTGGTAGCTGGTACTACCGAAGCTGTGTTTCATTGTTGATGTTGATGCTACTACTTGCTGATCTCCCTATTACACCAAAAGGAAAATCAAAAGCTAAGCTAGTTATGCCTATAAACTATGAGTTACAAGATTCCTATCAATAAATCTCTTGGGGCCTGTTCTTGAGTCTTAGCTGCTTTTGCTATGGCCTCCAATCTGAATCTTGATGCTCGCACGCTGTAGGTATTGGATCATTCTTCAGTATCGGATCGGAGTGGGACCGGAGGAACTTGTGATTCCAATCAAGTTTTGATAAGCTCGCATCCATATTCGCTTCAGCATTTGAATTACTTTTGTTCTTTTTCTTCTTTCCTCTATTCTGGATTGAGACTCATCCTTTCAATGTCTCGGAACCTGTGCTTCGAGGTCAAACCTACTCAAATAACAAACAAACTAACTAAATTTTCTGGCCTAGTTTTGCACAAGGAAAATTTTGTGAGTTATTTATGACAAAAATCTGAACTTTTCTTTTTCTTTGTTTTTCATTCTCAAGAATTTTATTTGTCTATGATAGGATAAATTGGGGCAAACTACTGTCGCGAAACGTCAACTCGGGGATTGGAGCCCTAATATTTACTAAGGGAAAACTGCTCAACTCAAGGATTGGGATCCTAATGTTGATAAAAGAAGAAATGCTCAACTCATGGATTGGAGCCCTAAAATTGGCTAAAGGAAAAACGCTTCACTCAGGGATTGGAGCCCTAATGTTGGCTAAGGGAAAATGCTCAACTCGGGATTGGAGCCCTAATGTTGGCTAAAGGGGAAAATGCTCAACTCAGAGATTGGAGCCCTAATGTTGGCTAATTGGAAAAACGCTCAACTCAGGAATTGGAGCCCTATTGTTGGCTAAAGAAGAACGCTCAACTCAGGGATTGGATCCCTAATGTTGGCTAAAGGGAAAAGCCCTCAACTCAGGGATTGGAGCCCTAATGTTAGCTAAAGAAAAACATTCAACTCAGGGATTAGAGCCCTAATGTTGGCTAATGGGAAAAACGCTAACCTCAGGGATTGGAGCCCTATTGTTGGCTAAAGAAGAATGCTAAACTCAGGGATTGGAGCCCTAATGTTGGCTAAAGGGAAAAGCGCTCAACTCTGGGATTGGAGCCCTAATGTTAGCTAAAGAAAAACATTCAACTCAGGGATTGGAGTCTTAATGTTAGCTAAAGGGAAAAACGCTCAACTCATGGATTGGAGCCCTAATGTTGGCTAAGGAAAAATGCTCGACTCAGGGAATGGATCCCCAATGTCGGCTAAGGAAAAATGCTCAGCTCAGGAATTTGAGCCCTAATGTTGGCTAAGTGTGAGCACGTGATGTTTTCCCTATATGAATTACTATCAGAAATTCAAACAAAATGATTTCGCTCATTATTTTTGCAATTTTGTGGATTTTTCTAACATTTTATGTTAATTGTTTGCATTTTATTTGTGCATTTTAATTAATGAAAAAAATAAAAAATATATACTTTGGCATTTGCATTTAGTGTTTAATTTCACATTTTAGGATTAATTAGTAATTAAGTTACTTTACAAAGAAGAAAATAACCAAAAAGATTATTTTGCATTTATACTTTTAATTTGTCTTAGGTTTCATTCAAATTAGGAATTAGTGTATTTGGAAATTAAGTAGTATAATTTTAGAGTCAATTTGGGTCTTGGTTTTTAAATTTTGCATTTAATAAAAATCAGAAAAAATATAAATAAATACAAACAAAAAAGAGAAACAATAAAAAGAAATTGAATTAATTGAACTAATTTTTCAAAGAAAAAAGAAAAACAAAACTTAAAGCCTGCTTAGGGATAAACGTTTCGGCCATTTATTTCAGCCCAAACGAGATAACGGATCCAACTCAAACACAAAGACACCCGATCCACTCCCTGTACTCCAAAACGACATTGTTTAGCCAAGATTCAATCTCAACTGTCGATGTTTCTCGATCTAACGGTCGAGAAGTTTAGGTCCATAACTATATAAGTGTCCAAACGCCCTCACCCCTCTCCCCCATTTCGTCTCTCCAACACAAACCCTAGAGCCCCTCCTATCTCCGCCGTCTTCCGCCACTTGCCGTCAGCCATAACTCGCCTTCGCCGGCGGCGATTCCCTAATCCCCCTCAAATTAACACCAATTTATCCCCCAACCCTCCTATTTCCGATGCCCCAAATACCAGCCTTCAACTCTGAGCCGATCCCCTCGAATATTCAAATTTGTGGATGCCGCCTCCACCGTCCATGACACTGCCGCCACCAAGCGACCCAAATTTCACACCACATACTCTCGTCATGCCCCTCTACCCAAATCCTTGGCTATTTCCTTTTGAATCATCCTGCATGGTTTTGAATTCTAGATCATAAGAGAGACAGACCCTTAGAAGTTCAATTTGCTCGATTTCTGCCCATTTTTCTCGAGTTCGGTATTGGATTCGAGTCACAAAATAATGTTTTTGTTTGTTTTTTGTGAAGAAAAAATGATTGATATTATTCTGAGGCTCGAATCGAGGTTGAGTTTACTTTCATGTCTTATATAGGTTAATTTCTTCACATTCTTTGTTATTCAACTAATTTTGTTTAAAATAGTTTTCTGATTAATCTATGCTTTATTTGTTGGCAGTGGCTATTGTTCTAGGTTTTGTTTAGTTTTAGGGTTCTGCTTACAATGATTATTTGTTTTATTTGAATTCCATGATTGATGACTATTGTTACACTTTTTATTTGATCTTGTTCATCTTCTTAGATTAAGTAGTTTCATGTCTTCTTTACATTTTTATTATTTGATTTTGTTCAATGTAATTTCGTGTTTGAATTGTGAATCACTCAGTGTTAAAAATAGTTTAGGTTAACAGTTTTAGTTAGAATTAATCCCTATGTCTTAATTATATTAAATTGAATCCATTTTTTTAGGTTCTTCTTATTGTAAATGTTTGATTATAGCTGAATATGTTAAATTTTTATTAATCTAGGTCAATGTACCAGGGTAAAAGGGTTTGGTTCGGTTGATATAAATTGGTCATTTCAGAGTACTCTGTGGACTATCGTAATGGCACCTAGTCTCTACGACTAGGTAAGCCTAACAATGCGAAAAATAAAATAAAAACTTGCGGAAGAAATAATTAAAAACCATACTAACATAGTCAAATAGTATTTAAAATTGTGACGACCCAAAGGGGTCATCACTTATTTTCTTACCCATTCTATACTTTCGAGGCCTGGAAAACCTTATCTAGGGTTGCCTCAATTTGCGTGCGCAGTCCGGCACATAGCCGGAAAAGCTTAAATATGAATTCTGTGGGAAAAAATGCTAAATTTTGATATTAAGTTGAATAAATTTGACTTCGGTCAATATTTTAGTTAAACAGACTCAGACCCGTAATTTGACGGTCCCGAAAGGTTCCTAGGAAAACATGGGACTTGGCTGTATGCCAAGAATCGAATTCCGGGACCCACCGCCCGAGAAATAAATTTATGTGAAATTGTTTTCTGGAAATAATTAAAGAAATTGGAATTGAAATTTGATTAAAATACTATGGTATCGGGCGTGTATTTTGGTTCCGGCGTACGGTACAAGTCTTAGATATGGTTTAAGCGCTTTCTGTAAAGTTTGATTGAAAACGGACGTCGTTTGACGTGTTTCAGACTTAAAATGAAAATTTGATGCTTTATGAAAACTTGGAAAAAATATGAATTTTGAGGCTTAATTCAACGTAAATGATGTTATTTCGGCGATTTGATTGCGCGAGTAAGTCCGTAGGACATATTTATGGTTGTGTGCATATTTGGTTGGGAGCACTGGGGGCTCGGCTGAGTTTTGGATAGGTGTTGGATTGTATTTTTGAATTTTGGAAAAATCTGGTATGAAAAGGCCTGCAGCCTTCGCATTCGCGAAGCCTGGTTTGCAAATGCGAAGGCTAGATTCAAATGTGAAACCAGCCCAGGCCTACTTGGCTCGCAAATGCGAAGCTTTCCTTCGCAAATGCGAAGGTTGAGCTTTCGCAAATGCGAAGCATATTCGCAAATTCAAAGTGCTTATGTTGGGCCTGAGTTCGCAAATGCAAACTACTTTTTGAAATTCCCATTATTAATTGCGAACAACAGTTTGCAATTCCCATATCTGCAACCTGTATTTTCCATACTCAGTCGAATTTTGGACCATTTTTCACCCCACTTTCAAAACACAACTCCTTAGATGATTTTCCAAGAACAAGACTTCTTCCAAATCATTTGTAAGTTGATTTTTACTCAAATCTTCCACTAAAAATCAATGATTTTCATGGGTGAAATCTGAGGTTTTGGGTAGACCTAGGTTATTCTAAAATTGGGGATTTGGACCTCAATTTGAGGCCCGATTTCAAAACAAATCATATATTTGGGTTCATGGAGGAATGGCCAACCGGGTTTTGGTTCAAACCTCGAGTTTTGACCATGTTGTCCTGAGGGGCATTTTGGTTATTGTACCTAAATTCACGTCTTAGATTTGATTAAATAGTAGAATCAATTGCGTGAGATGTTATTTACAATATGTGATTGAATTGAATAGATTTGGGCCATTTGGAGTCGAGTACTCGTGGCAAGAACGGAGTTGCTAGTTGATTTTAGCCGGTTCGAGGTAAGTATCTTGCCTAACCTTGTGTGGGGGACTTCCCCTTAGGATTTGAGTCTTCTTTGTTGCTTGTATTCCTTGTACGCGAGGTGACGAGTGCGTGCTCGAATTTATTTGTGAACAATTTGTCCCTATTAGGATCTTAGATCCTTGTAATCACCGAATATGAAGTTGTTCTTGATACGATTGAGTTCCCTGTTACAAGTTTCACCTATACATATCTTACTTGGAATTTATTTGCCCTTTTTGGTTTGCTCTTGTTTCCTAATTGACTTTTGCTTGATTAAATGTCGATGTTTACCCTTTTATAGTCACATTATCATTCCTAACTGCTTGTCTTTATTTGGAAATCACTAAAACTGTCTCTTGTGTAATTAATTAGTCTTAATTGGAAAGAATTAAGATATCCTACGTTGAGTTAATATTTCCTTAATTGTAATTATTTGATTCGTCTAACTTCCTTGTTGTTAAACTGAGTATTACGGAATCGTTGTTTATTATCATTTATTCCTTGTCAGTTAGTTGTACCCCCTTTTGGTGAACGGAAATACCTGTGTTGATTCTCTTGATGATTCTTGTATATATTGTAATTGTTGTTGTTGTACTATTTATATTGTGATGCACAAGGTTTCTACCGTGCTACTATTGATATTGTGGTGCACGAGGTTTCTGCCGTGCTACTGTTGATATTGTGGTGCACGATGTTTCTGCCATGTGATTTTTGTTGTGGGTTTGCACGAGGTGTTTGCCGTGCCACTTTTGCTATTGATATATTACACATGTGGCGTGATAAGGCGTGATATGTTCATATGCTTATATGTGGGTTGCACATGTGGCGAGATAAGGTGGAAAATACTGTGATGCACGTGTGGAGAAATAAGGAGATACTTATTATGTTATTAATTGCACATGTGTCGAAATAATGTGGGTTATGTCAGGGGTTTATTGCAAAGGGTTAAGACGGTTTGTGAAGGCATTCCTATTTGTTTAGTATTGTGATTGCGGGTTGCTTGCCTGTATGAGCTTTACCATTTGGAAGTTGTGAGGAAAACATCCTACGTGTAGTCCGTTCTCTTTTGGTTTACTAGATGATAGAATTCTTGTTAAAAACCACTTGCACAAGCATACACATAGTTAGACACCCCATTATAGGTGAATTCTTTCCGATTTTGCTAAGGGTGGAGATGCACCTTCGTTTACCCATTATATATGTGAGAGTGGCCCTAGTTAGCCAGTTAGTTGTCAGTATGACCGTGAGATTGATGGGGCATAGAATGCCAAGTGTTAGATATCAGATGCTGGGTTTTCATGAGTTGTGGTTGTCCGAGATTTTTGAAAATTTGTAGAAAGAGTTGAATAAGACCCTATATGATCATCATTGTAGGATGTGAGTTATTGACTTGTTTTCCCCTTGCTGTGTTGTGACCATAAGATTTGGATTATGATTCTGCTGTCATTTGTATCATCATTGGTACATTCGTGTTGTTACTTGCTGTCCCTTTTTCCTTACCGTGAATTGTAGCATTTTTGGTCATTCATGCAGTCTTTACATGTATATACATCGTTTCTATTATTCATACAATTATATTATTTATTTGACCGGTAAGTGTCTTGACTGGTCCTCATTACTACTCCGCCGAGGTTAGCCTTGATACTTACTGGTCACCGCCGTAGTGTGCTCATGCTACTCTTCTACACATTTTTATTGAGCGGATACAGGTACTCCCACTCAGTTCCGTCAGCCTTGGAAGGAGGCATATCGGTAGAGACTTTGATGTATATCTACTACGTCCGCATACCAAGGAGTCCCTATCAAGCAATCCAGTAATTTTCCTTTGTATAGATATTCTTGAGTCAGAGCCTCTTATGTATCCCTTAGCTTGTGATTTGTGAGATTCCGGGTTTTGGGAAATTTTGTTAGCTTTGAGAGTTGTTACTGTACATGCCAAATGGCACCTTAAACACATTTTTATTTTACTAAATCAGCTTTAATTATTTTCCGTAATTTAGTGGTTTATCTTCCGCATTTGGCTTACCTACTCGTAGGGACTAGGTGCTGACACGACATGTTCACGGAGGGCGAACTGGGGCCATGACAAGTTGGTATCAGAACTCTAGGTTCATAGGAGTCACATATCACAAGCCGGTTTATTAGAGTGTCGTGGATTGGTACGGAGATGTTTCGACTTATCTACGAGAGGCTATGTAACTGTTAGGAAAACTCCACTTCATTTGATCTCCCTATCGTGCAAGATTTTTGACATCCAAAGTCATAAACCTCTGTCTTCTACTCTCTTACAAATGGTGAGGACACGTACTACCCGAGGAGATCAAGCACCAACGCCCCTTGCTGCAGCCGTTGGAGGTCGGGGCCGGGATAGAGTTCGAGGACGCGTGCGTGGTGCGGCGAGAGCACCAGCGCTTGCGACTGTCGAGGTACCACCAGCAGATCCAGCCAGATTCCAGGCACTTGACACGCCTACTACTACTACTTCAACCCTTCAAGAGACTTTGGCACGGTTCATGAGTGTGTACACCACTTTGGCTCAGGCAGGATTGCTTTCCCTTACTGTAGCCACACCCTAGGCCGAGGGAGGAGCACAGACTCCCACCGCCCGCACTCCGGAGCAGCAAGTGCATGTTGAGAAGGTCCCTGATATTATTCATGCGCCGCTTGCAGCACTAGTTCAGCCCGAGGGCATGGCAGCGGCTTCCGAGCAGGAGCAGATGAGACTAGAGAGGTTCAAGACATATGGTCCTCTGGTATTTAGTGGATTAGTGTCGGACAATTCCTTAGGGTTTCTTGATGAGTGTTATCGTATTCTCCATACTATGGGTATCTCTAGATCGAGCGGGGTTTCTTTCACTACTTCAAGCTTCGAGGAGCCGCCTATGATTGGTGGTTGCACCTATGAGTTAGATAGCGCAGACAAGGTAGCCTCACTGACTTAGGCCCAGTTTTCAGATATGTTTCTGAGAGAGTTTGTTCCTCAAAACCTCAGGGATGCATGGGGCACAGAGTTTCAACATTTGCGCCAGGGTGCTATAACTGTCTCGGAGTACGCTGTCCGTTACACCAGTTTGGCTAGACATGCCCCAACCTTGGTTTCTACTGTTCACGAGAAGGTTCACCGGTTCATTGAGGGGCTAATTCCTAGAATCAGGTCTAGTATGGATCGCGAGTTGGAGATAGATATCCCATATTAGTAGGTGGTGAAAATTGCTAGGATGATAGAAGGTATGCATGCTAGAGAGAGGTAGAGCAGGCAGGGTCATCAAAGAGAGTAGACGAGAGCAGGAGAAAGAGTTTGAGGAGGCGAGAAGGCCACGTAGACCGGGGAGATATACTGGTCCTCATTTTTGAGTTAGGGTGCGTCATGGTAAAGGTTTCACGGCTCAGCCAGTTCAGTTCGCGCTTCAAGTTTTGCATGGTGGCTTAGGTGTTCATGGATCTCAGAGCACCTATGCCGCATAGTTCTTACCGCCTCGTCAGTAGAGAGGGTGCTTCGAGTGTGGAGATACTAGCCACATGGTGAGAGATTGTCCCAAACTTCAGACTAACGTGTCACGGCGAGGTATTGAGGCAGGTGGAGGACGCCCAAGAGGGGGAGGCCCGGCTCGTTGATGTGTTTCATATATTAGGTTTGAGGCTGGTGTGCCAGCTAATGTCATTTAGGTACAAATTTAGTTTGATATAGAGGGCATTATCTGTAGTTCATCACAGTTCTGCTTATCGGGGTGAGTTACCTTATATGTCATACCATTGTGGGTGCATTTCATGATTGCACTCCGTTTGCGTGATTAATCTGTTGGGAGGTTCTTTGAGTGATAGCCATGTCTATTGTCTGTTTCTAGCTGTTGCCGAGAGTTATGAGACTAGTAGTAAATTCTTGTTGTCCGTTTTGATAGGTTTGATGTGATTTCGGAGTATCTTTGGGTACGAGCTGTGATTTCTATGCTCCACTGGTGTGGGAGCCAGTCTGTGTTGTGAGGGGTAGATAGAATCGATCTGGTAAGAGTCTCCAGATGGGTTGATGTGTACCTTACTTGTGATTCAGTATTGAGGGTGGAACCCTCATGATTTCATGTAATTTGATATGTTGAGACCGGGATGTGCACCGCGGTGAGGGTTATATCAGTATAAGATCCTTGTATGTCTTTTATATGTTCAATTCCTTCTTGTTGGATGTTTGTAGATTAGTGTTTAGAAAATTTGTGCTAGTTTGACTTGTTTTATAGTTCCCTTATGTGTTTTTTCCTTCCCATATTCATCCATCTTCAATGCATGCTTCTTGAGTTCTAGTTTATGGGGTGCATGCCCATTGGTATTAGCTCGGATTTGGTTATTTGGATGGTTTGAGCTAGGAGAGAATCGGTTGTCGGGTACACATTTGCTTCAGGAGGCCTTGGACAAGGTAAAGATCATTCAGGAGAGGCTTCGTTCAACTCAGTCTAGGCAAAGAGTTATGCAGACCGCAAGGTTCAAGATGTGGAAATTATGGTTGGTGAGCGAGTATTGCTCCGACTGTCACCTATGACAGGTGTGACGAGATTTGGAAGGAAGGGCAAGCTTAGCCCTAGGTCCATTGGTCCGTTTGAGAATCTTCATCGAGTGGGAGAGGTGGCTTATAAACTTGTATTGCCGCCTAGATTATCAGTCGTGCATCCCTTTTTTATGTATCCATGCTTGAGAGGTATCACGGCAACCCAGCCGACGTGTTAGATTTTAGCATTGTCCAGTTGGACAAAGACTTGTCTTATGAGGAGGAACCGGTAGCTAATCTAGACCGGCAGGTTCGTTAGTTGAGGTCCAAGATTTTTCCTTCCGTTCATGTCCCGTGGAGAGGTCAGCCTCCCGAGGCATCGACCTGGGAGTCCTAGTTTGATATGCGGAGCCGTTATCCTCATCTTTTTCCCTACTCACGTACTTCCTTCTTTTGTCCGTTCGAGGACAAATGGTTGTTTTAGTGGTGGAGGAATTGACCACCCGAAGGGGTCATCACTTGTTTTCTTACCTATTCTATACTTTCGAGGCCTTGAAAACCTCATCTAGGCTTGCCTTAATTTGCATGTGCAGTCCAGACGCGTAGCCGGAAAAGCTTAAACATGAATTCTATGGGAAAAATGCTAAATTTTGATAGTAAGTTGAATAAATTTGACTTCGGTCAACATTTTGGGTAAACGGACTCAGACCTGTAATTTGACGGTCCCGTAGGTTCCATAGGAAAATATGGGACTTGAGCGTATGCCCGGAATCGAATTTGGGGGCCCTAAGCCTGAGAAATGAATTTTTGTATGAAATTGTTTTCTGCAAATAATTAAGGAAATTGGAATTGAAATTTGATAAAATACTATGGTATTGGGCCTATATTTTGGTTCCGGCGCTCGGTACAAGTATTAGATATGGTTTAAGTGCTTTCTGTAAAGTTTGGTTGAAAACGGACATCATTTGACGTGTTTCGGACTTAATATGAAAATTCGATGTTTTATGAAAACTTGGAGAAAATTATGAATTTTGAGGCTTAGTTCGATGTACATGATGTTATTTTGGCAATTTGATCGCGCGAGCAAGTCTATAGGATGTTTTTGCGGTTGTGTGCTATTTGGTTTAGAGCCTAGAGGGTTCGGCGGAGTTTTGGATAGGTGTCGGATTGCATTTTTGAATTTTGGAAAAATTTGGTAAGAACAGGCCCGCTTGCTTTGCATTTGTGAAGCCTAGTTCGCAACTGCGAACTCGCAAATACGAAGGCTAGATCGCAAATGCGAAACCATCCCAGGCCTTCTTGGCTCGCAAATGCGAAGGTTTCCTTCGCAAATGCGAAGGTTTCCTTCGCAAATGCGAAGGTTGAGCTTTCTCAAATGCGAAGCATATTTCACAAATGCGAAGTGCTTCTGTTGGACCTGAGATCGCAAATGTGAACTATTTTTCGCAATTCCCATAATTGGTGGTGGTTCGCAATTGTGGACCCTAGTTCGCAATTCCCATATCTACAACCTGCATTTTTCATACTTAGACAAATTTGGACCATTTTTTACCCCACTTTCAAAACACAACTCCTTAGATGATTTTCCAAGAACAAGACTTCTTCCAAATCATTTGTAAGTTGATTTTTACTCAATTCTTTCAATAATTAGCATCATTTAACATGTTTTTCACTTAAAATCAATGATTTTCATGGGTGAAATTGGAGTTTTTGTGTAGTACCTAGGTCTTTTCTAAAATTGGAGATTTGGATCTTAATTTGAGGTCCGATTTCAATACAAATCATATATTCGGGTTCGTGGGGGAATGGGTAATTGGATTTTGTTTTGAACCTCGAGTTTTGACCATATTGGTCTGATGGGCATTTTGGTCATTGTACCTAAATTCGCGTCTTAGCTTTGAATTAAATAGTAGAATCAGTTGCTTGAGATGTTATTTATAATGTTGATTGAATTGAATAAATTTGGGCCATTTGAAGTCGAGTACTCATGGCAAGAATGGAGTTGCTAGTTGATTTTAGCCGGTTCGAGGTATGTATCTTGCCTAAACTTGTGTGGGGACTTCTCCTTAGGATTTGAGTCTTCTTTGTTACTTGTATTCCTTGTACACAAGGTGACGAGTGCGTGCTCGGATTTATTTATAAATAATTTGCCCCTTTTAGGCTCTTAGATCCTAGTAATCACCGAATATGAAGTTGTTCTTGATACGATTGAGTTCCCTGTTATTAGTTTCACCTCTACATATCTTACTTGGAATTTATTTACCCTTTTTGGTTTGCTTTTGTTGCTTAATTGACTTTTACTTGATTAACTGCAGATTTTTAACTTTCTATAGTCACATTATCACTCCTAGCTGCTTGTCTTTATTTGGAAAGCATTATTTCTGCCTCTTGTGTAATTAATTGTTCTTAATTGGAAAGAAGTTAGATATCCTATGTTGAGTTGATATTTCCTTAATTGTAATTATTTGATTCATGTAACTTCCTTGTTGTTGAACTGAGTAAAATGGAATTGTTGTTTCTTACATTATTCCTTGTTAAGTTGTCCTTGTTGCGCTTAGTATTTTTCTGTTACAGTTATTACTTGTCAGTTAATTGTATCGCCTTTTGGTGAACAGAAATACATGTGTTGATTCTCTTGCTAGTTCTTATATATATATTGTAATTGTTGCTATTGTACTATTGATATTGTGATGCACGAGGTTTCTGCCATGCTACAGTTGATATTGTGGTGCACGAGGTTTCTATCGTGCTACTGTTGATATTGTGGTGCACGAGATTTCTGCCGTGTGGTTGTTGATATTGTGATGCACGATGTTTCTACCGTGCGATATTTGTTGAGGGTTTGCATAAGGTCTTTGTCGTGCCACTATTGCTATTGATATATTGCACATGCAGCGTGATAAGGTGGGATATGTTCATATGCTTATATGTGGGTTGCGCATGTGGCGAGATAAGGTGAAAATACTATGATGCATGTGTGGCGAAATAAGGTAGTTTATTATGTTATTGATTGCACACACGGCGAAATAAGGTGGGCTATGTCAGGGGTTGATTGTAAGGGTAGTGACGGCCTGTGAAGGCATTCTTATTTGTTTAATATTGTGACTGTGGGTTGCTTGCCTTTATGAGCTTTACCGCTTGGAAGTTGTGAGGAAAATATCGTACATGCGGTCCGTTCTTTGTTTACTAGATGATAGAATTCTTGTTAAAAACCACTTGCATAAGCATACACGTAGTTGGACACCCCATTAGAGGTGAATTCTTTCCGATTTTGCTAAGGGTGGAGATATGTGAGAGTAGCCATAGTTAGCCAGTTAGCTGTCAGTATGACCGTGAGATTTATGGGTCATAGGATACCAAGTGTTATATTTGAGATGCTGGGTTTTCGTGAGTTGTGGTTGTCCGAGATTTTTGAAAATTTGTGGAAAGAGTTAAATAAGACCCTATGTGATCATCATTGTACGATATGAGTTATTGACTTGTTTTCCACTTGTTGTGTTATGACCTTAAGATTTTGATTATGATTATGTCGTCATTTCGTATCATCATTGTTACATTCGTGTTGTTACATGTTGTTCCTTTTCCCTTACTGTGAATTGTAACATTTTTTGTCATTCATGCAGTCTTTACATGTATATACATTGTTTCCATTATTCATATGATATACTGTTTATTTGACCGATAGGTGTCTTGACTGTTCCTCGTCACTACTCCACCGAGGTTAGTCTTGATACTTACTAGGCACCGCCGTGGTGTGCTCATGATACTCTTCTGCACATTTTCTTTGTACAGATACAGGTACTCCCACTCAGTTCCTTTAGCCTTGAAAGGAGGCGTATCAGTAAAGACTTCGAGGTATATCTACTACGTCCGCAGACCGAGGAGTCCTTTTCCAGCTTTCTGTAATAAGTATAGCTCTTCCAGTATTTTTCCTTCGTATGGATATTCTTAAGTCAGAGCTTCTTATGTATCCCTTAGCTTGTGATTTATGAGATTCTGGGTTTTGGGAAATTTTGTTAGCTTCGAAAGTTTGTAGTGTATGTGCCAAGTGGCACCTTAAACACATGGTTATTTTACTAAATCAGTTTTAATTATTTTTCCGCAATTTAATGGTTTATCTTCCGCATTGTTAGGCTTACCTACTCATAGGGACTAGGTTCCTTCACGACATGTTCACGGTGGGTGAACTCGGGTCGTGACAAAAATGCCGCCCAGCATATACAATACAACTTCTCGAACTAACAACACTTCCCAAAACCTGAAAACCCATGAATCACAAGCTAAGAATACAGTGAAATGCTTTGACTCCAGAATGTCTATATCAAGAGTAAAGATAGAAGGGTTATCACTATAAGAGAGAATGGAGAGAGACTCATCGGTCTGCGAATATGATAGATATATTTTGAAGTCTCGAAATGATCTCCTCTCCTCAATGATGGGAAGTCTGAGTCAAAGTACCTAGATCTGCATATGAAAAACATGCACTGAAAGGGCATGAGTACACCAAAGCAGTACTTAGTAAGTGCCAAGCCTAACCTCGATCGGTTAGTGACGATGAAGGTCAGGGCCCTACTGACATTAAATAAGGTAAGGTATAACAGTGTAGAATAAGACAGTATAACTGAGTGCAACAGTAAAAAGTAGCCAAAATAGAAGAACAACAATAACTAGAACAGAGACAAGATAATAATGGAAAGGAAATACAAGTCAACGCAGATAACAATCGGGGATCTTCCAGGATACCGTCCTATAGTCCCAATCACAACTATCCAATTGATCTCCCGGGATATTGTCCCCTAATCAATCATATATATCCAAAGGATCTCCCGGGATCTCGTCCAGGATCTACCTGAATCCCGATCTGTAGTCCCAAATGTAAATACCCAGTACTGGGAGAATCTATCGGGCGCATTCTCATAGTTCTATATAACTATGTAGGGGGATCTATCGGAATCCCACATCCATAGTCCCAAAAAAACCTATCAAGGGGAATCTACTGGAATCCGACATCTGTAGTCCCAATATAAACACACAACAGCAATACAAAGAATAGTCATAAATTGTCAACTTCATATCAAGGCTAAACAGGTATTCCTAACCTAGCATGCTACACATAATTTGAATAAGACGGTCTAAGCAAATAAGCAATTAAGTCATTTAGATATGCTTTCTTAAGCTAACAACAAGCTTAAATTCCAAGTAGTGTAAGCAAGAAAAGAAAAACACAATTAAGGTTGTTTTAATGAAAACATGATTTTTCAACACTTAGCACAAGTACGCACTCACCACCTCGCGTAAAAAGGCATATTAATTATCACAATACAAATCCTAAGCGAAGAGTATCTCACATAAGATTAGATAAGCCACTTACCTCGAACCAGCTCAATAATCAACTCGAGACCAAGTTCTTGCCACGAGTACTCTAGTCCAAATGGTCCAAATATATTCAAATAAATTGTATTATGTAAATAACAATTCAAGTAACTGATTCTACAATTAAATTCTAAGCTAATACGTAAAATTAGGTAAAATAACCAAAACGCCCTCGGGCCCACGTCTTGGAATCAGGTAAAATTTACATTTCTAGAATCCTCACACTCTCACAAGTTCATTTATATCAAAATTATCCCAATCCGACTTCAAATCATGATCCAAATTCAATTGTTAGGTCTAAGAACCTTTTCCAACTTTTCTTCAATTTGCTCCACCCTAAATTCGAATTTAAAGGATGAATTTAACTAGATTCATGGAAAAAATATAAAAAAGAATAATAATCACTTACCCAAAACACCCAGGTGAAAATCCCTCTCAAAATTGCCTATCCTGATCTCCCAAATTAATTTTTCCAAGTTTTTGAACAAACCCCCGGTTCTGCCCCTTTTTCTGCCTAGTGATTTCTTCTTTGGCGACCCTGGGACCGCACCTACGGTGCCGCTTCTATGACGACTTCATCGCATCTATGACTTTCACTTAAAGGAAAAATTTCGCTCCTGCGGTTACCCATCCGCAGGTGCGATACCGCTTCTGCGGTGAAATACCCATATCTGCGGAACCTGCTAATCCTCCCCAAATTCGCATCTACATTTGCTCTGCCACTTCTGTGGCTCTGCACTTGTAGGTGCAGTTATGACAGAAAACCAGCTGAATCTGCCAATTCCAAATCCAAAATTCCTTCCGTCAACCCTCTGAAATCATCCCGAGGCCCCCGCGACCTCAGCCAAACCTACCAACATATTCCATACTAGGAAAAGAAAGAGAGATAGTATTGATTATGATGGTCCGTCATTTTCTATTCTTACTCCTACTCATCTAAGTACACAAATAAGCATTAATGGGGGTTTGTATATAGATGTTGAAGGAAATGTTGAAGAAGATTTTGGTCGAAGTAAATGGAATAAGATGCTTAGTTGGCATCTGAAATTTCCTTTTGATCAGGAAAGAAAAAAAGGAACATCGATGGCGCACAATGAAAATACTTTCAAGAGTTCGGGCAGGATAAAATTAACATATACTGGTAGATGCATTTTTCATTATGCCAAAGATGATGAAAAATTATTCAAGAAATTCATTGTGTGGTTGTGAAAGTGGAAAAGGAAAGGTCGCAAAAAATACTAAGTTCCTTAATGTATTTCATTATTTGTTAATTGTCTAAATTCGTGTCTTTAACTTATAATTTTAAATTTAGGACTAGACGTATTGATATTGAAATTTCTAAAGTTAAGTGTCCTTAACTTTTGTGATTATAAATATAAGTTTAGTACTAAGTGTCCTTAACTTTTGAATTTGAAAATCAAAGTTAAGGACCAAGTATCCATAACTTTTCAACTTGCAATTCAAAGTTTAGGACCAAGTGTCCTCAACTTTTAAAGTAGAAAGTCTAAATTAAGGACCATATGTGAACTTGAAACTTGAAGTTAAAGCTTGTCCATAACTTTTATACTTGTTAGTCTAAGTTAAGGACAAAGTATCCTGAACTTTTGATTATAAGTCTAAGTTCAGGACCATGTATCCTTAACTTTTGAACTTGAGTTTCATACTTCAGGACCAAGTGTCCTTAACTATTCAACTTGAAACTCAAACTTCAGGACCAAATATCTTTAACTTTTCAACTTGAAAGTCTAAGATCAAGACTAACTTCTAACTTTGATATTTTCGAAATTTTCAGGGGACAAACTGATATATATATATATATATATGCTGATGATAATGGTGCGAGAAAGAATCCATATAAATAGTATCATCAACAAATCAGTAAAAAATGTTCTTCCTTGAGCTTTCAGATTGTAGCTTTGTACTTGATGATAAGGTTTGATAATTCGAAAGGCATTCATTTTCTTTGTTCTTAATTTATCATTTTTTAATTATTTTATGACTGATGGATTTATTTTATTTTTTGCCTTTTCATGAAGCATATTGACTGTGACGACCCAAACCCAGCACTGGTCGTGGTAGCGCCTCTCGTGAAGTCGAGGCCAGCCAACTAACCCAACTCGTCTTTTTTAAAAACATTTTATACAAAAGTAAACAGCTTAAAGATGACTTAATAATATTAATTAGCAAAAATACAACCCAACACAGCCCTAATCGGGGTGTCACAAGTCACGAGCATCTATCAGAATGTAAATTCAATACAAGGTCTAAAATATACAAAACTAGAATAATGAACAAAAGAGAGAAAAATGGTGATGCGAACGCTGGAAGTCACTTCCTTAACTCATATAACTCTGCCTCTGATCGACCTAAACCTGCTACCGGGTGAATAGATACTTGCATCTGCACACGAGGTGCAGGGAGTAAAGTGAGTACTCCAATTCAGTGAATAATAAAGGTAAATAAAAACTGAGCGGTAAGAAAACACGTATGGCAAATCATCATACTATATAGAATCAGTGTAAACCTTTTTTAGAAAAATAGTGAAGATATGAAAATCTTTAGTGAAACACCTTAGCTTAGTTTAAAACCTCTTTTTAAAAAGGACCTTTTTCAGTGGTTACGCAAACGAATGCAAAACAAATAGTGTAAATAAGCATAGAATTTCCGCCCCGCGGGCATAACAATCAGTTAACAACGGAGTATTAGGTCTATATTGTAGGAAGTAGCACAACACAACAGATAATAGCAGACAGATAAGATAATGCAAACACATCAAATAGTACTGGTACTGCTGCAGCGTGCAGCCCGCTCCACATATCGTTGCGGTGAGCAACCTGCTCCATTTATCATCGACGGCGCTCACTGGGGGTGTGCAGACTCCGGAAGGGGCCCTTTACTGCCTAAGAGCAATAATAAGCAATCTCGTGGCATCAACTAGACCCTCGGCCTCATATCAAAATCAGTATGACACTGCTGCGGCGTGCAGCCCGATCAAAAAGTACCTCACAATACAGGCCCTCGGCCATACTCAGTCAACAAAATCACATAAGTCACTTGTGAAACAATAAACATGATGCACAGCCCCAAATGTTATTTAGAATATCATTTCAAGTGTTTGTCACACCTCCTTTTTTACACACCTACCCCGAAAGATATAATGTATATGGGAGTTATTCCATTTAAAGTGACATTATTCGAAATGGGATTATTTATTTATTTAGGTTGCCACTTGGGATGGTTTGTTTTCTGGTGTTCCAAGTCATCGGTTTATTTTACATACCAAATCGAGGAAAAATCGACTTATCTTTAGAAGTCTGCGAATCAGAAATTCTGAATAGGGAATTCTATTAACCCGAGGGAAGGTGTTAGGCGCCCACGAATTCGGTGGTTCTAGCACGGTCTCTTAAACAATTATAATTAGCCCATTATGTGATATAATTTATACATGTTTTAGCCTATGGTGCAATTTTAGATTTATTAACCACTTTTAATTAAATTTAAAGAAAATTGAACATCGTCTGAAACATGTCTTTGGATCGTGTCACATGAAATGCATCCGCAATCCGAAACACATTTTATTCAACATTTTAAGATTTGGATTTGGATTACGTGAAATGCACGCTCAAGTTTAAAAATGTAATTTTAAATTACGCGCCTAAAGCAAACTACGATGTACAAGTTATTTCCTAAAGTAACGTGTGAAATTCATTTCACGGCCGAATCAGAAAAATTCCAATACTTGCAGACCGAATTTAAGACACGCAGACAATCTAATTCGTCAACAAGCCAAACCCAAATCTATACGTTCATTTTTGACTATTCTATTGAAAGATATCATTTTCCTCAAGATTTACCGAAATTCAATAACAATCGACGCACCAAATCAAATGTGCACTTTTTCACAATGGGAGAACCTTTATTACTCCATTAGGAATCCAATTTTCAACTAAATATTCTCGAGCCATTGAATCCATAACTGGAATGTATTGTTTTAGAGCCTTAGGCTGAGAATATCGTGTAGAAAACCGTTGTAAAGCGTATACTTCTTTCAATGAACTCTCAGCAAATTCAGGGAAAGCAATGCCTTTTCACGGATTTTATTGCTAACAAAAGTTTCATTTAATACATAAACATAAACCCAGTTTATAACAAAAATACATGCCTTTTACGTTATTTCAATATGTATAACAACTGAATTTGAGATCTACCGACAGAATAAAAAAAACAGATTAACACAAAAAGTGATCACAAACAACAACAATGTAAGATATAGAACAAAGCAGGAAACATATTACTACAAAATCTCCTCCTCAACTCAATATTTTTATAACCAACAAAAGTCTACACAAAAATTGCATTGCAACAGTGTATAAGAACTAATACGAAACAACATTGAGAGAGAAGAAGGAATTGACCTCAGTTACCTCGGAAAAACGCGACTATGCTACGTGACCGGAGAACGGAACCTCAACCACAGACCGACGATAAACTCAAAAGGAACATTTTTATGATCTCGACTGGGAAATTTACTGACCCTCGACAATGAAGCAGCGATACAAACATCCACCGGAAAACAAACAAATTCGGCCCCCACCTTTGAACTTCAGAGGTCGAGCGAACAAACACCAGTTGGAAAATCGCAAACTAAATGACTTCTACCATTTTTCCACCAAACCCGGAGCTTTGGGGTGCTTGGGCAAAGAGTGATGACACAGGGGGAGCAAGGGATGAATAGAGAAGAGAAGGAGGCACTAGCTATGGCTGCTGGTGTGGGTTGGTCGGCATCACTGGAAGATTGAAGAAGAACAGAATGGTGGGGGAGTGGGGTCTAGATGAAAAAGGGCACTGGTTCTTCAGATTTTTGGGCATTTTTAGGTGTGGAAATGGCTTATTGCATATTAGAGTGTTGGGGGTTTATATTTTAGGTGTAGATAGTATTATATAGGTTTGGGGTATGGGCTATGAATTATGGCTAGGTAATAGGTTTGGGTTATGTAGGTTTGGGTAGAAAAATTATGGTTTGGACTAATTTTAGTTTAAAAAATGTCCAATTACTTAAATTAAAATCTCATTGCAATTAAATCTTTATTCTTTTTTTTTCTTATATTTTTTTTAAATTAACAATCATAGAAATTAAAATTTCTAAATTAATCTATTTTCTGTAGAAACTAAAACTCTTTTTTTTAACATTATAACAACTATTTAACTTAAAACTAAAGAAAAAAAATACTAATTTTAATGACTAAAAGACAAATATGTAAAAATGTCTATTTTTAGGGGTTTTCTATAATTTAAAAATGTTAACAATGCATCAAATGCAACTAAACAAAGAAAAATTCCTAAAATTAATAAAAATTATTTTGGTCTATTTTTTAGGAGTTATTCTCATGTAGGGCAAAAATTACGTGCTCACAGTATTAAAGCAGAGTAAACTTGGCTGAGCTTTTGGAAACGATTAAAAATACATGACTGAGTTCAAGTATAGAATTAAAACAGTAAGAAAATATTAACAACTAACCCCGAAGAGTCCAAATAGTTGGCACGAAGCCCAAATACGGCAAACAGTCCAAATTATTACGATAACAAGTAAATTTCAGTCAAATATGCAGTATATTCATCTACCGGGACGGACCAAGTCACAATCCCCAACGATGCTCTAACCCACGCTCGCTATCCGGCGTGCAAGTCACCTCAATATAGCATTAGAATGTGCAAATACGAGGTTTAGAACCCTCAAAATATCATTTACAACCATTACTCACCTTGAACCGGCAAAATCTCTAGCTCGCAATGCCTTTTCCCGTCAAATCGGCCTTCACATGCGTCAAATCTATCCAAAACCACAACGAATACCCCACATTACGCTAATAGGACAATACCCAATCGAAAACAATCGAAAAACATCAATAATTCCGAAATTGGCAAAACCCGAGTCCCGGGCCCACTTCTCAAATTCCAAAAAATTTTACACCAATGGATTCCTTATCTCGCCACGAGCCCATACATATAAAGAACACCAACATTAGAGTCCAAATGACCCATCAAATCCCCATTCGTAACTCTCTTAAGTTCAAGCCCTAACCTCCGTTCTAACTCCTTAATTCCTTAGTTTTTTAGTCTAAATTCATGTAAAAATACCTTAGAATTGTGTTTTAGACTCAGAAATCCTTACCTTAAAGAAGTCCCTTGATTTCTCTCTTCCAACTCGCCCAATTTCTCCAAATCCGAAGTAAAAAATACGAAACCCTTTAAAATTTCGCGAAGGAGAAATTAAATATAACTAACTAGTGATTTCCGCATTTGTGGCTCCTTAGCCGCATCTGCGACTCCCGCTTCTGCGGACGTATCTCCGCATTTGTGGATCCCCCATGAAATCTCAAATACCGCATATGCGGTACTCCTATCGTATCAGTAACTCCACAGATGTGGTAACAAAATCCGCACATGTGATGTCTGCCGCTTCTGCGGCTCTCCTCTCGCTTCTGCAGTCCCAATTCCGCAGAAGCGAAAATACCAGAAGCAGCTGCAATTTTTTTTCTTAAGTTCACAAACCAAGACTTCCCATTAACCATCTGAAATCACCCCCGAGGCTCCCGGGACCTCAACCAAAAGCACCAACACCTCCTATAACATTGTTCGAACTTGATCCAATCATCAAAACACCACAAACAACAGCAAAACCATCAAATTACATCGGATGCAAGCTTAAGTTCTTCTAAAACTTACGAAACACACATTTGATCAAAAACCCAACCAAAACACCTCTGAATAACCTGAAATTTTGCACACACATCCCAAATCACCTAACAAAGCTGTAGCAACTCTCAGAATTCCATTCCAACCCTCGGACCAAAATCTCACATGTCAAACGAAATTCACCAAAATACTAACTTCGCCAATTCAAGCCTATTTCTACATTGGACCTCCAAAATCACTTCCGATCACACTCCTAAGACACAAATAATCTCCCCCCCCCCCCCGAAGCTAACCGAACTATCAGAAATCACATCCGAGCCCTCTAACTCATAAGTCAACATCCAGTTGACTTTTCCAAACTAAGCCTTCCTTAAAGAGACTAAGTGTCTCATTTCCTACCAAAACCAATCCAAATCAACTCGATCACACCAAACACTAATAATGAAGCATAAGGAAATAGAAAATGGGGGAAATGGTGTGGTAATTCATGAGACGACAGGTCGGGTCGTCACATTGACATTGCCCTATATTATGTGAGAAAGAAGGAATGTTACCACCCTCGCGACCATCCTTTTCGTTACACAACTACAGATATACTTTTTGATAATTATATGGTTCTTGGGTATAAGGATTTCAATGAAGATGTTGCAGATGAGTTTTGGTGCGATGATAATCAATTGTTTCTGACACCATATGTATGGGCTGACAGTCGTAGATGTGGAATTGCTTGGACAGAGGTTGATAACATCTTTTTTCGATGTCGGCATCCTTTAGAAGATGATAATATTGTGACACATTTTCTTTTAGGGTTATTGGAATTGAAGAGAAAAAGATTGATGTGTACGATTCCAAATATAGTGAGCCATATGAGGCAGGAATGAATCACATTGAAATATATGCACCCATGATCCTCCACTTACTAAAGTTCTCACAGTTTGACAAACATCACAAGTCTTTTGAAAATGCATTCAACAAATTTGATATTCAGTAGCAAAGATCACCACACCAAACTGGATCGTACGTGTTGTTAATATAATTTATATGTACTTTAGATTTATTGTTTATTACTCTATATCTTATATTTTTCTAAGGACTTATTATGGTGCATACCTAATCAAGTATGTGGAGCTATTGAGTACTGGAAAGAATGTGGAGAAATTCTTACCTGAAGACATAAAAGACTTTAGAAAAGAACTTGCCGCAAATCATTAGGCACATGGTAAGTGGAAAAAAAAATATGGTTATGATACACCACTAGAAAATGTTGACAATGACTATGATAGTGAAAACGAAACATGTTGTCGGAAGGAGTTGTAGTTAGTTGTAAAGAAAGTTAGTTGTTGTTGATTTTTTGTATAAAATTGTTGTAAATAATCCACATGAATGCTGAATATCTAGTAAATTTCTCAAAAGGCACTTTTATTTTGTTTGCATAGCATAATTTTTTATCATAGCTATGCAAAATTACAATTTCAGAAGTAATATGAAAGCATCATGTTATTAATTTCTGTGTTTCTGTCAAGTATTGATTTGTTAGTATTAGTTTATGACCAAGTGTAATTGAACTTCAAATTCAAAGTTAAGCACCAAGTGTTCTTAACTTTTGAACTTGTAACTGAAAGTTCAGGAGCATGTGTCCTTAACTTTTGAACTTGAAACTGGAACTTCAGGATCAAATGTCCTTACCTTTTAAAATTGAAACTCAAACTTCAGGACCAAGTGTCCTTAACTTTTGAACTTGAAACTCAAACTTCAAGACCAAGTGTCCTTAACTTTTAAACTTGAAAGTCTAAGTTCAGGACTATGTGTCCTCAACTTTTGAAACTGAATCCTTTAACTTTTGAACTTGGAACGCAAACTTCATGTCACGACCCCACTTCACCCTCCATGAACATGTCGTGATGGTTTCTAGTTCCTACATCTAGTAAGCCTAACAATGCAAAAATTAATATAATTGGCATAAATAATTAATTAAATTAAGCAAAAGTAGAAGAAGAACGGTATATAAGTGCCACTTTGCATAGACAACTCAAAAATAAATGTGGAAGTCTACAACTCAATCCCAAAACCCGAAAACTCACGGGAAACACAGGCTAAGGGAAGGTACTGTAAATGCTCTAATCTCCAGAATGCCTACATCAAAAGTATGATAGAATCTAAACACTACAGATAGGATAAGGAAAGAAACTCTTTGGTCCGCGGATGCAGAAAATATACCTCAAGTCTCCACTAGATCTCTCTGCCTCGATGATAGTGCACCTGGAATGGAGTACCTGGGTCTGCACATGAAAAACATACGCAGAAAAGGCATGAGTACACCACAGCGGTACTCAGTAAGTGCCAATCCCAACCTCGGTTGGGTAGTGACGAGGAAGGTCATGGCCCTACTTAGATAAATATAATACATGGTAAGATAAAGAAAAAAATTATAGATAAAGTCTACATCGAGAATCTAAATAGGATAATTAAGGGAAACAGCAATAGAAAACGGAACAAAGCAATATAAGGAAGACTACTCACAACAGGAAATAATAGTCGGGGATCTCTTTGTATCCTCACCGCCTTAGGAATCTCTTGGCATCCTGATGATCTCTTGGTATCCTCTTTATATTCACTAGGGATTCCTTGGTATCCTCATTATATTCACTAGGGATCTCTTGGTATCCCGAGGATCTCTTGGTATCCTCATTATATTCATTAGGGATCTTTTGGTATCCTGAGGATCTCTTAGTATCCTTATTATATTCTCAAGGGATCTCTTGGTATCTCGAGGATCTCTTAGTATCCTCATTATATTCACTAGGGATCTCTTGGTATCCTTATTATATTTTCTAAGGATCTCTTGGTATCCTCAAATAGAATAATCTCATGTGCCAAGGATCCCTTGGTATCCTGCACCCTCAGTCCAGAATATATCAAGTACAGGGGGATCTCCCGGGAGGCCAACCCGTAGTCCCAACATAAAACACACAATAGCAATCCAAACATTAGGAAAGATACTAACTCAGGACAAAAGATAGAAAATACAAGCCAAACATACTACGCGGAGTACAAATAGGACAGTTTAACACTTAGGCAAGCAAGTCAAATGAACATGCCTCTCTAAACTAGCATATAATAAACTCACTATTTAAAATAAACAAGTAAGCAAGAAAATTCAATTTAAATACTTGAAGTAAAAACGGATTTCTCCAACAATATGCTCAAGTGCGCGCTCGTCACCTCATGTACGAGGAATTCAATTATCAAACATCATATCCTAAGGGGAAGGTCCCCCCCAAAAGGTTAGACAAGCCACTAACCTCAATCGGCTCCAAAGTCAACTTAAAATCACTCTTTTGCCACGAGTATCCGACTCCAAATGGCCCAAATCTATTCATTTCAATTACATCTCGTAAATAACATCTCAAGCAACTAATTCTACTATTTAATTTACAGCTAAGACACAAATTAAGATAAAATGACCAAAATGCCCGTCGAGCAAACGTGGTCAGAACCCGAGGTTCGAACTAAAATCCAGTTACCAATTCCCCCACGAATCCAATTATGTGATTAGTTTTTAAATCGGACCTCGAATTGAGGTCCAACCCCCACTTTTAGCAAAACCCTATATCCTACCCAATATACCCAAATTTTCCAATTAAAATCTTCGATTTGACATTGAATAATGATAAAAGATATTAAGGAGTGAAGAAAATGAGTTAGATATCACTTACAAATCGTTTTGAAGGAGAAGAATTGCTTAGAAAATCGCCTCATATATTTTGGGTTTTTGAAAAGTGAGAAAATAACTTAAAATCCTGCGTATTTATATTTTCTGATGCGCCCAGAGCGGACCGGGCGAGGGCGAGCGCGGCCGTGCGCCTCACACACGGACCACGCTAAAGTGGATGAGGTTTTCAAGGCCTCGAAAGTACAGAATAGGTAAGAAAACAAGTGATGACCCCATTTGGGTCGTAACATCCTCCACCACTAAAACAATAGTTCATCCTCAAATGGAAAAAAGAATAAGTACCTGAGTTGGGAAAAGGTGAGGATAACGGCCCCATATATCAGACTCAGACTCCCAGGTCGATGCCTCAGAAGGCTGACCTCTCCATTGGACACGAACAGAAGGAAATCTTTTGGACCTCGACTGACGAACCTGCCGGCCTAGAATGGATACCGGCTCCTACTCATAGGACAAGTCCTTGTCCAACTGGACAGTGCTGAAATCTAATACGTGGGCTGGATTGTTGTGTACCTCTGAAGCATGGATACATGAAAGACTGGATGCACTGATAAGCTAGGCGGCAATGCGAGTCTATAAGCCACCTCTCCCACTCTATCAAGAACTCAAACGGACCAATGTACCTAAGGCTAAGCTTTCTGTTCTTCCCAAATCTCATCACGCCCTTCATCGGCGATACTCGGAGCAATACCCGCTCCCCAACCATAAATGCTATATCTCGAACCTTGTGATCTGCATAACTCTTCTGCCTAGAGTGACCTAAATGAAGCCTGTCATGAATGATCTTGACCTTGTCCAAGGCCTCCAAAACCAAATCCATAGCTAACAATCGGGGCTCCCCCGGCTCAAACCACCCAACCAGTGATCGACACTGTGTACCACATAAAGCCTCGTTAAGGAGCCATCAAGATGCTCTATTAGTAGCTATTATTGTAGGCAAACTCCACTAATAGCAAGAACTGATACCAAGACCCTCCATAATCAATCACACATGCACGGGGCATGTCCTTATGGATCTGGATAGTGCACTCGGACTGTCCTTTAGTTTAGGGGTGAAATTTTGTACTCAACTCTACCCGAGTACCCAACTCCTGCTGCACGGCCTTCCATAACCGCGATGTGAACTTAGTACCTCTGTCTAAAATAATAGAAACTAGAATGCCATGAAGACGGATGATCTCCCGGATATAAATCTCCGCCAACCGCTCCAATGAATAAGTCATACACACGGGGATAAAATGAGCGGACTTGGTCAACCGATCCACAATGACCCAAACGGCATCAAACTTCTTCATGGTCCGTAGGAGTCCTGATACAAAATCCATGGTGATACGCTCCCATTTCCACTATGTACTCTCTATCTACTGGAGCAACTCACTTGGTCTCTGGTGCTCATACTTCACCTGCTGACAGTAGAGGCATCTAGCTACATATCCAACTATATCTTTCTTCATCTGCCTCAACCAATAGTTCTGCCTCAAGTCGAGATACATCTTCGCGGAACCCGGATGGATGGAATACCGTGAACTATGGGCCTCTGCTAGAATCAACTCCCATAGCCCGTCAACATTAGGCACACAAAAACGGTCCTGCATCTTCAACACCCCGTCATCTACAATGGTCACATCTCTGGCATCACCCCACTGAACCCTTTCCTTAAGGGAAAGCAAATGGGGGTCATTATACTGACGTCCCCTAATACAATCAAATAAGGAAGACAGGGAAATCACATAAGCTAGAGCTCGACTAGGCTCCGAAAGATCCAATCTCATGAACTGACTAGCTAAGGCCTGAACATCCATCCGCCATAGGCCTTTCTGAAGATGGTAAATATGCCAAACTCCCCAAACTCTCCGCCCGGTGACTCAAGGCATCCGCTACCACATTGGCCTTGCCCGGGTGATACAAAATAGCGATATCGTAGTCCTTTAGCAACTCTAACCACAGTGCAAATTTAGATCCTTCTGCTTGAAAAAATGTTGCAAACTCCTATGATCAGTATAAATCTCACAAGGCACACCGTACAAATTATGACGCCAGACATTCAAGGCATGAACAATAGCAGCTAACTCAAGGTCGTGGACAGAGTAGTTCTTCTCATGTATCTTCAACTGTCTGGACGTGTAGGCAATCACCCTGCCGTCCTGAATCAACATCGCTCCAAGGCCAACTCTCGAGGTATCACATTAGGTAGTATAAGACCCTGAATCGGTAGACAATATAAAAATTGGGGTTGTAGTCAAAGCTGTCTTGAGCTTCTGAAAGCACGCCTCACACTCCTTTGTCCATTGAAATGGGGAATCCTTCTGGATCAATCTAGTCATAGGGGCCGCAATCGAGGAAAACCCCTCCACAAAATGATGGTAGTAGCCCGCCAATCTCTGTAGCTGAGGAGGGCCTGGGCTAACTCTGCACAGCCTCTATCTTCCTTGGATCTACCCGAATGCCCTTGCTCGAAATCACGTGGCCTAAGAATGCAACTGAATCCAACCAAAACTTACATTTTGAGAACTTCGCATATAACTTCTCTCTCAGGATCTGAAGCACGGTCCTCAGGTGCTACACATGATCTCCCCGACTCCGGGAATACACTATAATATCATCAATAAAAACAATGACGAATGAGTCAAGATATGGCATGAATACATTGTGCATCAAATGCATAAAAGTTGTTGGGGCATTAGTCAGCCTAAATGACATAATAAGGAACTCGTAATGACCATACCGAGTCCTGAAGGTAGTCTTCGGGATACTTGGCTCCCGAATCTTTAACTGATGGTACCCTGAGCGCAAGCCAATCTTAGAAAATACACGTGTGCCCTGAAGCTGGTCAAACAGATCATCAATACGAGGCAAAGAATAACAGTTCTTCACTATAACCTTGTTCAACTGGCGATAATCAATCACATATGCATACAACCATCCTTCTTCTTCACAAACAAAATAGGAGCACCCCATGGTGAAAAACTAGGTCGAATAAAACCATTATCAAGAAATCCTGCAACTGATCCTTCAACTCCTTCAACTCAAGTGGAGCCATACGATATGGAGGAATGGAGATGGGCTGAGTGCTCGGCGGCAGATCAATGCCAAAATCAATGTCTCTATAGGGCGGCATGCCCCGAAGATCAGCTAGAAACACATCGGGATAATCTCGTACTACTGGAGCTGAATCGACAGAAGGGGTATCCACACTGGCATCTCTCGCATAGGCTAAATACGATGCACACCCCTTATCAACCATACGCTGAGCTTTAAGAAAAAGAGATAACTCTATTGAGAGTATGATCTAAAGTACCATTCCACTCAACACGCGGAATGCCTGGCATATTTAGTGTCATGGTCTTGGCATGACAATCAAGAATAGTGAAATGGAGCGACAACCAGTCCATGCCCAAATTAATGTCAAAATCAACCATACCAAGTAACAATAAATCCGCTCTGGTCTCAAAACCACGAATATTAACTAAACATGATCGATAGACGTGGTCCACAATAAGAGAATCTCCCACATGAGTAGAAACATAGACAAGGACACTCAAAGAATCCCGAGGCACGCCCAAATGTTGACCAAAGTAAGAAGACACGTAAGAATAAGTAGAGCCCGAATCGAATAGAACCGATGCCTCTCTGCGACAAACCAGTATAATACCTATGATAACATAATCGGAGGCAACGGCCTCGGCACGAGCAAGAAGGGAATAATATATGGCCTGACCTCCCCCTCGAGGGCGACCTCTACCTCCCCGATCTCCACCTCTAGCTGGCTGAGCGGGTGGGGCGGAAACTGGAGCTGTGATCATGGCCTGAGAACTTGACTGAGCATGCTGTGACTGAGAAGGCTGTGGGGGTGCAATCCTCCCAAGTCTAGGGGAATCCTTCACCACATGGTAGGTGTCGCCACACTCAAAACAAACTCTGGGAGGGCGCAGTGGATGTGACTGACTAGGGCTAGGTTTGCTGGACTGACCTTCGGAAACATCCCGCGCAGGAGGCACGCTAGAAACTAGAGGTGCATAGTAAGGCTCCTGAGGTATAGGCGGAGCTGGAGCACTGCTGGCTGCTGGAAGAGCTAAATGAACGGGGCAACCTACAAGACCCCTACCATGTCAACATGTACGCGCACTAGAGTAGTGGCCCGACTCTCGAGACCTCTTGGCCTCCATCTCCCCTCGCTCTCTGGCGAGCATACTCTCAATCCTCCTAGCAATGTTTACTACTTGCCGATAAGGAATGTCCATCTCCAACTCTCGAGCTATAGTAGATTTGATGGGTGGTATAAGACCCTCGATGAACCTGCAAACTCTCTCGCAGACTGTAGCAACCAAAGCCGGTACATGCCTGGTATAACGGATAGCATACTCCGAAACGGTCATAGCACCATGGTGCAAATGCTCAAACTCTGCGCGTTATGCGTCCTTGAGACTCTGGGGGATAAACTCTCTCATAAACATATCCGAGAACTGGGTCCAAGTCAGTAAAGCAGCCTCGACTGGACTATCTATCTCATAAGTGCGCCACCAATCATAGGCGGCTCCATGAAGTTGAAAGGCAGTAAAGGAAACCCTAGTGGACTCTACTATAACCATAGTACGAAGAATACGGCGGCAATCCTATAGAAATCCCAAGGCATCATCTGTCTCTAGTCTGTTGAAAATTGGAGGATCATACTTCTTGAACCTCTCCAACCTCCGTTGTTCATCCTCAGAAGCAACTGCCCTATCCACGGGCTGAACTAGCACTGCATGTGGAACAGGAATGATCTTTGGAGCCTGCTCAACCTGCACTCGCTGCTCATGAGTGCAGACGGTGGGAGTCTGTGCTCCTCCCCTGGCCTGGGATGTGGCTGCAGCAAGGGGAAGCAACCCTTCCTGAGCCAAGGTGGTGCACATAGACATGAACTGAGCCAATGTCTCCTAAAGGGCTGCAGTAGTAGTGGCAGTAGTAGGCGTGCCAGGTGCCTGGGCTCCGGCCGGACCTGCTGGTGGTGCCTCAACGGCAGCTCGCGCAGGTGCATTAGCTGCACCACGTGTGCGTCCTCGAACTCTACCACGGCCCCGGTCTCTAATAGCTGCAGTAGGGGGCTCGAGTTCCTGATCAACCCTGGTAGCGCGTGTCCTCACCATCTGTGAGAGAATGGAAGGCGAAAGTTTAAAATTTTATGGTGTAAAAAAAAAATACCGCACGACAAGGAAATCGAATGAAGTGGAAATTTTCCTAACATTTACATAGCCTCTCGTAGATAAGTACAGACGTCTCCGTATCGATCAGCGAGACTCTAATAAACCGACCAGTGTCCCATGACTCCTATGAACCTAGAGCTCTTATACCAACTTGTCACGACCCCAGTTCACCCTCCATGAACATGTCGTGATGGAACCTAGTTCCTACAACTAGGTAAGCCTAACAATGCAAAAATTAATATAACTAACGGAAACAATTAATTAAATTAAGCAAAACTAGAAGAAGAACGGTATATAAGTGCCACTTGGCATATACAACTCAAAAATAAATGCGGAAGTCTACAGCTCAATCCCAAAACCCGAAAACTCACGGGAAACACATGCTAAGGGAAGGTACTTTAAATGCTCTAATCTCCAGAATGTCTACATCAAAAGTATGATAGAATCTAAACACTACAGAAAGAATAAGGAAGGAAACTCTTTGGTCTGCGGATGCTGCAGATATACCTCAAGTTTCCGCTAGATCTCTCTGCCTCGATGATAGTGCTCCTGGGATGGAGTACTTTGGTCTGCACATGAAAAACATGCGCAGAAAAGGCATGAGTACACAACAGCAGTACTCAGTAAGTGTCAAGCCTAACCTCGGTTGGGTAGTGACGAGGAAGTTCAAGGCCCTACTGAGATAAATATAATTTAATAAGATAAAGAAAAATAGTATAGATAAAGTCTACAACGAGAATCTAAATAGGATAATTAAGGGAAACATCAAAAGGAAACGGAACAAAGCAATATAAGGAACACTACTCACAACAAGAAATAATAGCCGGGGATCTCTTGGTATCCTCACCTCATACAATAGGGATCTCATGGTATCCTGAGGATCTCTTCGTATCCTCATTATATTCACTAGGGATCTCTTGGTATCCCGAGAATCTCTTGGTATCCTCATTACATTCACGAGGGATCTCTTGGTATCCCGAGGATCACTTGGTATCCTTATTATATTCACTAGGGATCTCTTGGTATCTCGAGGATCTCTTGGTATCCTCATTATATTCTCTTGGGATCTCTTAGTATCCTCATTATATTCACTAGGGATCTCTTGGTATCCCGAAGATCTCTTGGTATCCTTATAATATTATCTAAGGATTTCTTGGTATCCCAAGAATCTCTTTGTATCCTCAAATCGTACAATCTCATGTGCCATGTCTCTCTTGGTATCTCGCACCCTCAGTCCAGAACATATCAAGTGCAGGGGGATCTCTTACAAAGCCAACCTGTAGTCCCAATTTAAAAACACACAATAGCAACCCAAACATTACAAAGATACTAACTCGGGACAAAAGATAGAAAATACTAGCCAAACATACTACGCGGAGTACAAATAGGACAGTTTAACTCTTAGGCAAGCAAGTCAAATGAACATGCCTCTCTAAACTAGCATATAATAAACTCACAATTTAAAATGAACATGTAAGCAACAAAATTCAATTAAAATACTTGAAGTAAAAAATGGTTTTTTCCAACAATTTGCTGAAGTACGCGATCGTCACTTCACGTACGCGGCATTCAATTAGAAAACATCATATCCTAAGGGGAGGGTCCCCCACAAAAGGTTAGACAAGCCACTTACCTCAATCGGCTCCAAACTCAACTTTAAATCACTCTTTTGCCACGAGTATCCTACTCTAAATGGCTCAAATCTATTCATTTCAATTACATCTCATAAATAACATCTCAAGCAACTAATTCTACTATTTAATTTACAGCTAAGACGCAAATTTAGGTAAAATGACCAAAATCACCCTCGGGCCAACATGATCAAAACCCGAGGTTTGAACTAAAATCCGATTACCCATTCCTCCACGAATCCAATTATGTGATTAGTTTTAAAATCGGACCTCGAATTGAGGTCTAACTCCCAATTTTAGAGAAATTCTAGGTCCTACCCAATATACCCAAATTTTCCCATTAAAATCTTTGATTTGACGTTGAATAATGATAAAAGGTGTTAAGTAGTGAAGAAAATAAGTTAGAAATCACTTACCAATCGTTTTGAAGGAGAAGATTTGCTTGGAATATCGTCAAATCACGGGTCTGGGTCTGTTTAACCAAAATATTTACGAAGTCAAATTTGTTCAATTTAATATCAAAATTTAGAATTTTTCTCACAGAATCCATATCTAAGCTTTTTGGCTACTTGCCCCGACTGTGCATGCAAATTGAGGCAACCCCATATGAGGTTTTCACGGCCTCAAAATTACATAATAGGTAAGAAAACAAGTGATGACCCCCTTTCGGTAGTCACACTTTAGGACTAAGTGTCCTTAATATTTTTACTTGGAACGGTAAGTTAAGGACCAAGTGTCCTTCACTTTTCAACTTTTAACTCAAAGTTAAGAACTGCTTATCCTCAACTTTTGAATTTGAAACCCAAAGTTAAGTACTGTCTATCTTTAACTTTTGAACTTGTAAGTCAAAGTTAAGGACAGACAGTCCTTAACTTTTGAACTTGAAACTCAAAGTTAAGGACTGTTTGTCTTTAACTTTTGAACTTGTAAGTCAAAGTTAAGGATAGATAATCCTTACTTTTAAACTTTGAACTCAAAGTTAAGGACTGTGTTTCCTTAACTTTTGAACCTGTAATTTAAGCTTAAGGACTGTCTCTCCTTAACTTTTGAAAGTCAAACTTAGGGACTCATGTCCTAAACTTTTGAACTTTGAACTCAAAATAAACAAAAGAACGTAAGCAGAAAGAAATTTTGAAAATTTAGACATCTGTTCAAATAAGAATAATCTAAACGAATCCAATTTATAGCTTTCAGTTTCAAGTTCAAAAGTTTAGGACTGGCTGTCCTTAACTTTTGAACCTGCTAGTCAAACTTAAGGACTGAATGTCCTTAACTTTTTAACCTGTAAGTCAAACTTAAGGACTGCCTGCCATTAACTTTTGAACTTTAAAATCAAAAGAAACAAAAAGAACGTAAGCAGAAAGAAATTTTGTAAATTAAAACATCTGCTCAAATAAGAATAATCTAAATGAATCCAATTTATAGCAAAAACTTAAAAGAGTCGATAAACATAAGTGTATATATATACTATTTGCTATGCTTTCTTGAAAATGGATGGACTACCGGAGAATATATACAAGGTGTTCTATTATTACCAATTCTTCTGCAACGACCACATTTGACTATTATTTTTGATGACTCGGTAGCTGGAATATGCCTTTCTTTCTGCCTTATACCTGGTGGCACTTTTGAAATCTTGATTTAGCAATTTGTGACTTAAAACTCTCTGGTACAATCCAAGAATCAGTATGTCTTACAGGATCTATTTGTCTTTCATATGTTCTTAACCAAGATTCCTTTAAGTACCACCGCGAGCAAAAGTTGGACTTCTTAATATTTCTCTTCTCGATAGCTGCAATTGCATGTAAGCATGGAATTCATCAAAGTGAAACTGAAAACAATCACATGTTCTTTTGTCTAAGTCCATCAAGAAAGTTATTCCTTCTTTCAACTCCAGAACGCCATGAATCAACAGGTAAGACCTTCGATGTTGAAAAGTTATAAGTTAGTACATTATGTTAAAGTATATTAAAATCATAACCTAAACATAGAACATAATACGTACATTCAAGGTAAATACTAAATCTATCTTTTTCTTCAATTCTTCTTATACCTAACAAGAAACATCATAAAAAGTTCTTTTGCTTCATTTCTTCTTTCATAAAACCAACATTGTAGCTTCACTTGAATGAAATCCATCATTCTTATATAGGCAGTTCCATTGCTTCTAATAGGACAGAATTCATTGACTCAACTATGTTTGTTGTGAGCATGTCATATCTTCGTCGTGGACTACAACAACGTTCCCACCATTCAGGTGGTTCTTCTATCAAGTAGTTATAAGTTTTATTATCTACTTTTGCTATATCTGACAAGTATAGATCAAATTCTTTGCGCCTGTATAGTCTTGCAGCACTTTGGAAAAGTTTTATGACCTCACTTTTCACTTTCCTTCACTGTAGGTTCTGCTCCAAATAATAGATACAAATTACATGATGGCTTTCAAGATATACCTTTGCAATGCCATATGCAATAGCTTGATGTCTATCTGATAAAAAAATTAAATTCTCACGGCTCCCAATTGCATTGCGAAGCTGAATAATGTACCAATCATAGGAATTGTTATTTTCATATTCTGCTATTCCAAAGGCTAGTGGAAAATTTTGGTTATTTGCATCCTTTGAAACTAAATCATTGAAACATCACGAAATTTTGACTTCAAAAAAGTTGCATCAATAGCAATCACTGGTCTACAATGATTCTAACCAGATATTGATGATCCATATGCATAAAACATATAAAGAAACCTAAAAATACAGAATAAAACAAGGTTACCAGAAGTTAAGGATAGGTAGTCCAGAACTTCAGGCTACAAGGCCAATAGTTAAGGACAGGCAGTCTTGTAGTTAGACTAACAAGGTCAAAAGTTAAGGATATGCAGTCCTTAACTTAGAGTTACAAGTCATAAAGTTGAGGACATGCGTCCTTAACTTTGAGTTCAAAGTTCAAAAGTTAAGGACAGGCAGTCCTTAACTTTGACTTACAAGTTCAAAAGTTAAGGATAGCCAGTCTTGAACTTCTTGTTAAAAGCTCAAAAATTAACTGGTTAAAGACAGCATGTACTAAATTTTATAAAATGGACTAATAACTTTTTTGTTGATTATTTACATGTTGTTGTCGTCTATCTTTATGTTAGTATATGTTCCCGGGTTACTACTTCTCAACATATACAAGTATGAATACAATAATTCATAATTCTCTTCAGGAGTTCCTCTTATAAAAGCGGAAGCAAGTTGAATAGCACACCACACCTTGTGATATCCATGCAATTTTTGCATTTCTGCCATGACAAAAGTTGGTGTAATTTAAAACCTTGTGTCTCTAATATTATCGATAATGTAACCACTAATCAACTTTGAAGTTGCATGCCTTTGATCAGCTTTCATAGAGTTAACAGAGCAGTCATGGTTTTTCTCAATCAGAACAGTGTTGAATCTTTAATTCTAAAAGCACGCACACACCACCCACACTTATCATCATCGCATTTCAACGAATATTTTGTTGAGCTTAATCTAACAACCTTGTATTCAAAATGTCCTTTAGTTGCTATATTTGAAAAATAGTTAATTATACTCTTTTTTTGTCAAATATTGATCCTACTTTACTTTCATCCAACGAAGCATTTTCTCTTAATATCATAGTTGGGGATTCTTTTTGTTTCAAATTTGACCTTTATCTAGTTAGTTGATTATAGGCTTTTTCAGCAACTTCTTCGATTACCGGTGCACTCTCTAATACTTGAATACTCAAAACTTGGTCGTTGTCAATCTCTATAATGCTTTGTCTTTCTACTTGAATAGAATCAAACGTTTGAAGAACCTCTTCAGTTATTGGTTGAGCTTCAACCATATCTATTTCCATTATCTATTGGCATTTGTTTTGATTGTCATGTTGAGTTTCTTAGTTGACATTTGTTTGAAGCAGCTCTTCAGTTATTGGTTGAGCTTCAACCATATCTATTTTCATTATTTGTTGGCATTTGTTTTGATTGTCATGTTGAGTTTCTCTGTTGACATGTTCAAAGGTGCTTGTTGATCCAATACTCTTTCCCAAATATCAACAATGAAATGATATCCTTGAAGAGTGAATGAGATATTACTAACTCTTTACATGTGTGAAGATCTATATCTATGGGTACATGCATTCCCTTGCTTGTTTCAAGGTTGATATCAAACTATATCACTGCTTCAAACTTGTCTCTATCTAATTCAATAACTTCAAACATCTGTTTAATTAAATCTTCAAACCGAATTGCCTCAGGTACTAGAACAAGATTTGTTTGATGATCAAGATACTTATAGTCTTCAGTCCATCCACCATTAAAAGCAACTATAATGCATATTGTTTTCATCCTGCAAGTCAAGAGAATAAGAAACTCGGGACATATTTTATAGAGCAATCCTTATATAATTAAGAACAAGTACTATAAATTCAATACCAAGTTAAGGACCAAGTGTCCTTAAATTTTGAACTTGGTATTCAAATTTCAGGGCCAAGGATCATTAACTTATAAACTTGTAGCTTAAAGTTCAGTACCAAGTGTCCTTAAGTTATGAACTTGGAACTGTAAGTAAAGGAACAAGTGTCATTAACTTTTGAACTTGGAATTCAAAGTTAAGGACTAAGCGTCCTTAACTTTTGAACTTGAAACTTGAAGTTGACTCCTGTTCTTAACTTTTTAACTTGGAACTCTAATTTAAGGACCAAGCGTCCTCAACTATTCAACATGCAAGTCAAAGTTCAGCATGAAGTGTCCTTAACTATTGAACTTGAAACTTGAAGTTAAGGACTATCGGACCTTAACTATTGAACAAATAAGTCTAAGTTTAGGACCAAGTGTCCTTAACTTTTGAACTTGGAACTTGAAGTTAAGGACTGCATTTAACTTATAACTCTAAGTTAAGGACCAAGTGTCCTTAACTATTGAACGTGTAAGTCAAAGTTCAGGACCAGGAGTCCTGAACTTTTCAACTTGAAACTCAGACTTTAGGACCAAGAGTCCTGAACTTTTCAACTTGAAACTCAAACTTCAGGACCAAGTGCCCTTAATTATTTCAAAACAATTTGCAAAACTATGACAGTATGTCTTTAATATACAGAAAAATAGCAAAAAAGTTAAAGGACATTGTGTCCTTAACTTTTTCAATTCAATTTGCAAAATCGGGACACTATGTCATTGATATTATGTGCTCAATTTTTGTGGAATTATCACAGGACACGATATCCTTAACCTTATCAATCCAGAAATTCAAAAAAATCAAATTCCTACTTATTGTATAAAAATCAATAGAAATCGAAAAAAGTATGAATATGTCGAAATAAAAATCATTAGAAACACACAAAAGTATAATTTATTGTAAATTTATGTCAATTTTTGGACAACAAAGTTGAATTCTATAGTTTCAAATCGGAAGAGAAGCTTCTGCAATTCTATACTTTGATATTCGGCGATCACAGTGAAGTTAGTTACGTGCGATGTTGTTGCTGATCGTTAATAAAATCGTAGGTATAAGTTATAGCAGAAGGGTATTTTCGTCCGGTCAGGTATAAATTTATTAAACCAGTGGCGAAAGGCTAAAAACATTTAAAACACTAATTTTAAAATAAAGACATATGTTTTTAGTGATTATTTGTACACATCGCCCCATACAGTATGATGTTGGGCTTGAAACTTTCTTTTCGTGTTTCTAGTTTGACTAACAATATTTACTGTTTTGTTTCAACTTGTTAAAATTTGTTTTTATGAACTTTTTTTATCACGGGGATAACAAATATCTGAGATAATTTGAAGAACTAACATAGGAATATATCGTATATATAGCCATATCTCATAAAAACAGACGTGCATTAACATCAACCTTATTATAGCAACCCATGTTCGTAATCATGTGTTGGGAATTGATGAATGACGACATGTCAGAAAAAATTTTGTCTCCCGTCATAACAAAGCAGAAAAGAGAAAAGAGGATTAGCAGCTATAAATACATACACGAAGGCTCTAGGAAGTCTGCCAATAGGTTATAAAGCAAATTGCGGTATCAGTCAAAATCTCCAGCAGGCGAGACGGCAAGACATGTTTTTTTCTCACTTGACTTTGAAAAAGAATGTCTATTTATTGTATCATTTGTCATTTTACAAATGTAAAACAGCCGTCCCTGCTTGTACTTTTCGCGCCACTTTACCAAAGTCAAAGACTCGTATTTCCGTTATCTTCAACTTCAGCGGCTCAGCCCTCCAAAATTTCATCAGAAGTCTAAAAATACCAAAATTTCATCCTTCACCGGCCACCAATGGCTACCTCCACACCTTTAGACAACATCCTCCGCCACACCACCGTGTTCCTGTTGGAGATCCTTTCGCAATCTGACCTACGTCGCCGTCTTTTCTCAGTTTTTCTTCAAAGAATTCAATCCGATAAGCCCCTCAATCTTGCAGCTGAAACTATAGAAAATGCAGTTTCCACTTCCAACTCTTCCATCAAATCTTCCTCTCTCTCACTGGCGGAAAAGATCCTTCTTTCTTATTCTGAAAACCCATTTTCTTCCTTTTTGTTATCCCTCGTTTACACTCTTCTGGGCAGACCACATGATGCTGCACTTAGTCTTCTTGATGTGTTTTACACCGACCCTTCAATTGCAAGATTGGAAATTGCACCCCTTGTTTTTGAAGAGCTATTTCTCGTTCATTTTATTCCCATTCTTCAATGGTATAATGAGCAAAGGTCAAGAATTATGTCTTGCATATCACTAAACTCGGGTTATCATGGCGATGATGAGTCACTGGTGGTTTTAGCAGCTACGAATTCATTGTCAGCTATGAGTGGAGAGCAAGCTTCGGAATTGAAAGATTTGGAGAGAGAGTATGAAGAAATTCTTGATGAGAATTCTAGGGTTTTCGCTGAATATTTCAGGGAAATTTTGCGTAATAAAGATGGGTGCAAGTTCACGGATCCGCCATCCGTAATAGTACAACGGAATGGAAAGAGTGAATGCTATTTTGTGTTCAGCAAAGATGAGGAGATGACCAATGAAGAATTCGAACTGAAAAATGGACGGTATTATAATGTAATGTTTTACTATTACTTTGAGTTCTACCTTAATTTAGTTTATTGTATTTTTTTATCTCGTGATTATGTTTTATTGCTTGAATTTTTGAACTTTTAAAAAAGCTTAATCAATTCTTTGCTATTTAGAGAAACTTTACTAACTCTAATACCTCTCCAAATTTCATTTGCTTCTCATAGTGGAGTCCTGAAGCGGCACTACCCAAGCTCATGATACGTATTGTCCGTTTTGTGTTTAGGCTCATATGAATTTATTCTTTTTGGATTATATCATTTCGAGCCTAAAAATCGTGTGTATCGTATAAATTTGTGTCATTCCTTATATAGCCCTTCACTTTACTCTTCCATTTCGATATGAGATTTGCATAAGATGACATGTACACTCATCTTCAGAAGCATGCTAGTCTAGAAGCCTACTAGTTCTATGCGTATATCGTCTCTAAGACTAGCTAATGGAAATTTCTGGGTCATATTTACCACGTAGGTTTCTAGTTCTACTTTTATGAACTTTTTGCAGCGGCTGGTCCAGAATTAAAGATGATGTGGTTTTTAAGTTGACATAATGGGTCCTAAAATATATATGTAATTCTATCTATTATTATTTTTCAAATACATGTATAAGATTCGATGCCGTAGAGTTCTACGAACGTGCACACTGATTGTTGGATTTGTCACAAACTTGTACAATTTACTAGATCAATTTCAACGACTATGAAATTGTCTACCCTCTAATTTAGACCAAAAGCTTCTTTGTCTCTATTACACTAACATTATTCATTTATATAGATTCCATTAAAATACGAATCTGTTCTGTCTGCACTTCCTTGGCTGTGTGTGCTCGCTCATTTTTTTCCTCCGTCTATCCTGACAACAACAACAACAACCCAGAATAATCTCATTTGGTGGGGTCTGGGGAGGGTGGTGTATATGCAAACCTTACCCCTACCCTGGGTAGAGAGGCCGTTTCCAAATAAACCCCCGGCATCCTTTCTTCCAAAAACTTCCCACCTTGCTCTTGGGGAGACTCAAACTCACAACCTCTCGATTGGAAGTGAGGTTGCTTACGATCAGAGCAACCCCTCTTGTCCATCCTGACAAATGAACGAAATATGAATTTTGAATAGTTTCAATATGATTGCTTGTTCACAACGTAGAAGTCAATATCCGATCTACTAAGTTAAACCTATTCTTGGAGGGACTAACAAGAAAACAGTGACATAAAATGAAAAAGGATGAGTAAGAGTTGGGGTCTCTAATTTTCAGTTTCTTTTGCCAAGAACTTAGTCTACGGCAAAATCAGATTATCCTTCATAAATTAGAAGAATTATATTCTCCGTGACATTTTTAAAGTCTATGGAAACATCCTATGAATCAACAGTGTAATTTCTCACTAAACATTATTTTTCTATGATTCATTAGTCTTCTATACTTATGTGCAGCCAATATGGGCAGATTCTGCTGAAGGAGACAAGTCGTTCAAATGCAATATGAAGAGCAAGAATTTGTCCAAGTTTCCATCATTTTATCCCGAGAGAGTTTCTCTGAAAGTATTTACAAACCAAAGAACATCAAAAACAAAGCCTGTCGTCAATTCCAATTTTGATTCTGTACCTAAGTCTTGTTCAAGTGAAAATTCCAATGATCCTTATTCCACAAAATCTGAAGCCGAAAATGAGGTAACCGATACTAACAATAAACTGAGAATTAGTCTGCAGACAGATGGGCATATTGTTCTAATAATTAAAGTATTCCTTGTGTCTTTTAGGACATGAACAAAAGAATGGCATTGCTGAACACAATGCAGAGGCAAAACATAAATGGAAAGCAGTTGGGAGAATCAACCAGGTAGGTATTAAAAAATGACATGCCATTTTGTTGGACATGATATATAAATGACTTTTATCACTATAGCAGCCATCCAGATACTTTGATGGAAGACTATGATAATATGCAATCCAGTGGAAAAAATACACCTCCGAAAGATTTTGTATGTCCTATAACTACTCATGTTATTGAAGATCCAGTGACTCTTGAGACTGGTCAGACATATGAAAGAAAGGCAATTCAAGAATGGTTGGAAAGAGGAAACTCCACTTGCCCAATCACACGGCATAAGCTACATAGTACTCAACTACCAAAAACAAATTACGTGCTCAAGCGCCTCATAGCAAGCTGGCAGGAGAAGGACCAGAATTCAGCTCTTGTTCAAACGACACCGATTGCACCGACTGAATATGAACCAGTGAAGAACAAGCCTGGAACCATCAGTGAGCTTCGTCATGCAATAACCAGCCTCTGTACATCAGAGATTTTGAGAGAGTCGGAAATGGCAGTGCTCCAAATTGAGCAGTTCTGGAGAGAAGGTCATATGGTTGATATTGAGACAATGCTCTCAAAACCTCCAGTTATCAATGGTTTTGTGGAGGTCCTTTTCAGTTCTGTTGATCCCCATGTTCTGATGGCAACAGTATTTCTCCTTTCTGAGCTGGGGTCAAGAGATAATGGTGTCATCCAAACATTGTCCAGAGTTGAGACTGATGTAGAATGCATTATTGGTCTTTTCCAGAAGGGGTTACTGGAAGCTGTTGTTTTGATCTATCTTTTGATTCCATTGATTGGGAATCTTACAGACATGGATTTGTTGGATTCTCTTTTGAAAGTTGTCATGAGTAAGGAGGAAGACTTGGTTAACATGTTCATGAAGCCCAAAGCTGCTTCAGTGCTACTTCTGGGACATATTCTTAGAAACACAGATGATAAAGGAGCTCCCAAAACGTTGACTTCAGCAAAAGTAGTTGAGGCTATTGCAGGCAGCTTGGAAGCTGAACTAGAGGAAGAACGACTGTCAGCTGTCGTTATACTGTTGAGATGCATGCAATTGGATGGAAGATGCAGGAATATGATAGCTGACAAAGCACAACTAACTCACCTGTTAGAGAGCTTCATTGGAGCAAACGATGCGTATAGGTTTGAGATTGTCCAATTCCTATCTGAACTAGTCAAGTTAAACAGGTACTTAAGTCTAATAACTACTATATGAAATTCCATTTCTGCAGCTAGCTTGTTCAAAAACTTTTTACTTACTATATTATTTACTCCAGGAGGACACTTAATGAGCAAGTGTTGCAGATAATTAAGAATGAAGGTAGCTATAGCTCAATGCACAGCCTCCTCATATATCTTCAGACAGCTCTCCCTCATCAGTGTCCTGTTGTGGCTGGCCTACTTCTCCAACTTGATCTGCTTGTACGAGTCTCAATTTATCTCTATGCCATCCTCTACCTAACTCTCTGTGTTTATGCGAGCCATCACATCTAGGACATAACTTGCGTGGTTTTGAACTGCAGGCAGAACCAAGGAAAATGAGCATCTACAGAGAGGAAGCTGTAGATGTCCTAATTATGTGTCTCAGAAATTCGGATTGTCCTGCCGCTCAAATAGCTGCTGCTGAGACAATTTTAGCACTCGAGGGAAGGTTTTCCTATTCTGGGAAGCCTCTTATCAAGGAATTTCTACTTAAACGTGCAGGACTTGATGGGACAGATAAAAATGTGGTACAAAATAAAATTAGATATCCATCTAATGATAGTCAAGAAACAACGGTCAGCTCCATATCTATAATAATGCAGTAGTATTCCAAAATCGATGCCAAATGCTAAATTTCATTCCTCCTCTAAAAATATTGTTGTAGGAAGAAGACAAAGCCGCTGAGGAGTGGGAGAGGAAAATGGCATTTTCTCTGGTCAGCTATGAATTTGGATTAATATTTGAGGCATTAGCAGAGGGCATGAAGAGTAAATCATCAGATTTATTTCCTGCATGTTTTGTGTCTGCTACTTGGCTAGTATACATGCTGACCGCTCTTCCAGACACTGGAATTAGAGGAGCAGCAAGAGTATGCTTTCTCAAGCAGTTTGTATCAATATTTAAGTCTTCCAGAGACACAGAGAATAAAGCACTTAGCTTGCTTGCACTGAGGAGCTTTATCCGTGAGCCTGGTCAGTGGAATCATAGTATATAAGTATAGATATTTTCTGGTATGCATAAGTAGTAATCAGTCAATTATTTGTGACTCTATACATGTATTTTTGACAAATTTCTGTGGTTTAGTTAGTCATGGTTTTATAAATAAGGTCTATACTGAAGATTATTCTCATTTGTCATATGGTGAATTTCAGAAGGACTGCATGATCTTACAAACCATGTCAGGGATATACTCAAAGGCTTGAGGGAGCTAAAGAAATCATCCACTATTGCTGTTGAAATGTTAAACCTTTTCTCAGAAGAGCGTGAATCAAGTGCAGTAAGTTTCTGGTATGTCCTTACACTTTATTTCAGAAAAGTTAACCACCCTAATGCTCCAAATTTTACTGGTGTCAGGATATGTGGAATCATAAACAAATTGTACAAGAGGATTGCAGTGTTAACGGTGAAGTCAATTCAATTGTGTTCTTCAGAAATATAGTTTTTTCCAGTCATACAGATGGATCTATAAAGGTCTGTTTTCAAAGGTTCAAGAATGCTTGATTTTTCCTACCTTGTGAATTGTAAATCAATGATTATTCTTTTACCACCTATGAGTAAGCTGTACATCATAAGATTCTAACTATACCACACACAAAGAGGAGATCAGACGTGGTATTCCAGGGTAGTCTTTGCCTACCCCTACATATCGTGAATCCTTGTTTATCAAAAATGTATTAGAACAAGCCCCCACACCATGCAAATCAAAGCCTGGTATTTAAGTGGAGAAGGGTAGAGGGGCGGGCGAGTTTCGAATGCTGCGATTGGTCCAAAGGATTGGCCCAGACGGATTTCTCGGTCATATAAAAAATGTATTACAACAATGTTTAGGTAAAAGTACCTTGGTCATGTGAGAAATTGTAGTAGAACAAGGAGCTTGTAGAGCTGAGTTTGATGGAAAATTTCTTAATCTTTGAAGGTGTGGAAAGTAAAAGCTAATAGTTTACACCTCATTCAAGAGATCCGAGAACATCTCAAAGCAGTGACAAGCCTCGTAGTTGTACACTCAGCAGCAAAATTGTACAGTGGTTCACTTGATAGAACTGTGAGGGTAAGATATATATCCCTCAGATTCGTAATATATATGTTTTATCTCGCTAAACCTGTCTAAATTTTTACTTCCAGGTGTGGTTAATCCAGGATGAAGGAATAGAATGTGAAGAAGTTCATGAAATGAAGGATCATGTCAATAACCTAGTGGTTGCAAATAGCTTGTCATGCTTCCTTCCTCAAGGAAGTGGAATTAAGGTCAGTCGTCCATGCTCTTTAAGTAGAAAATTTTAAAATTTTGTAAAAACAATAAACATTGACTGATTAACATTAAAATCAGGTGCATTCATGGAATGGAGCAACTAAACTAGTAAATCAACAGAAGTACGCAAAATGCTTGACTCTTGTTAAAGGAAAACTGTATTGCGGATGTCTTGATAACAGCATACAGGTTAAGAAAAATTTCCCTTGTAGAATTAGTCTGGCAGAAGACGATCCTAATATATCTTACTCATCTATAGGAAGTTGATTTGCCAACTGGAACAATTAATTCAATTCAAAGCGGCTCAAGAAAATTATTAGGGAAATCAAGTCCAATTTATGCCATACAAGTTCATGATGGACTACTATATTCAGCTGGTACATCCATGGATGGAGGAGCTGTGAAGGTACAAGCGTATTATAGATAGTCATTAACCAATTTGGTTTAAAAATATACTCATTAACATTCTAAAATTTTCTTTTAAATAAAAAGATATGGAATACAGGAAATTATAGTATGGTTGGATCATTGCCATCTACATTAGAAATTCGTGCAATGGCTGTCAGTTCAGAGCTTGTCTATCTAGGGGGGAAAGGCGGAATTTTGGAAGTCTGGTGTAAAAAGAAACATAATAGAGTGGAAGCACTACAAACTGGTATAAATGGTAAAATTCTTTGTATGGCTCTTGATGTTAATGAAGAAACTTTGGTTATTGGAACATCTGATGGCACAATTCAGGTACACTACTTCTCTTCTAATTAGTTCTTCCTTTTGGATTAGTATCTTCTAACTTCTAATCGAGAGGTTGTGAGTTCGAGTCTCCCCAAGAGCAATGTGGGAAGTTCTTGGAGGGAAGGATGCCGGGGTCTATTTGGAAGCAGCCTCTCTACCTAAAGGTAGGGGTTAGGTCTGCGTACACACTACCCTCCCCAGACCCCACAAAGTAGATTATACTGTGTTGTTGTTGTTGTTGTAACTTCGAGCATAATGTTGATCCTTTCAACAAAGAAATATGAATCATTTGGTTTTCTGCAGGTTTGGGGGCTGAGTTGAAGTAAGATTGTGTAATAGCTGGTTTTAGAGCTGAGATTGACATTCTTTTCAAGAAATAAGCAATACAAATGTCCATATCAATAATATTAAATTACTAAAATTTGTACAATGTTGAATTTGTTACATCAATAAATTGTTGAGCTTTATCTTAACCGTAACGTTACGTGGTTCAATTTGTCAGTAGGGAAACTGGATGCTCTAAATGATAATTTAGAGCATAGCACATCGCCTTAATATTCCATTTCACGAAGACGAGGGAGAAGATATTACGCCTCGTGGGAAAATGCCTTCAAAACAAGTTCATTATTGAAGTAGAATAAGCTCAATGCTCAATAAATCAACTTTGGTGTAATAACGTCTACAAATGATGATAAACCAAAACTATAGAAAAATAAAAATAAAAAAGAATAGTAATAATAATAATGACAATAACAAAATAACAATAATAATAACAGTAAATCAATAATTATAACTATATTAATAAAAAATTAACAGCAACGACTAGAAAAAACAATAATAATTTTTGTGTGTGTACATATATATATATATATATATATATATATATATATATATATATATATATATATATATATATATATATATATATATAGACGCTCGAGGTTCCGTCCTAGGATTGACCCTGGGAGAGGTTGAGTTCGAAACCGATGGACCATACTCAAGCTCAAAGAAGGAGTGTAGCGCCCGGAGGCAGGAGTTCGACGAATACCAGCGTCAAGTGTGCTCGACCTCGAAATAGTACCGTTATGGATTTGTAACAGAGCTAGCTAGATTCCTGCCACGTCCCAAAGTCATGGTGTAAATCCCGGAATAGGATTGTACAATACCGTACTAGATGGTTAGACAGATGTACCAAGAATATTCCTTACTGTAAATGAAAATATTCCTTATTTAGGGTTCCCCATTATATAAGGGGGATCCCAATCATTTGTAAGACCATCTTTTTATTGAGCAAAGAATATACTCTCTATTTTTTTGCCTGTTCATTAGGATTGTCTTTTAGATTAATTGTTCCTACTTTGATTTTCCTATTTTATTGTCCATACTATCTTGAGCGACCTCGAGGTCACCTTCTCGGGATCACTGCTGCTAACTAAAATCGGTTTGGTTCGCTTCTACCTTTCATTTCTTGATTATTAATTGGTATTGAAATAAATCACATATCTTTAAAACCATAAATCAAGTTTAATTATTACTTGTGTTTTCGAGGTAAATCGTTTGGCGCCCACCGTGGGGCTAAAGAAAATAGTGATTATTTCCTTATTGATTTTATTGTCAAGGTTTTTTAATTCTCATGCTTGAACATGTCTAGCACACAAAATGCACATGTTCATGAAGGTGAGGGTCTTGGAGAAAAAACGGTATATGGATCAGTGTACCACCCATAAACCATGAGGAAATGCCAAATATGGAGCCAGTTTATATTAGTTCGTATAAGGCTCTAAACACGGATGCAGGCACAGACCCCGTACGGAATGCACGCAAGGAAGACCGACCGAGAACCAAGGAATTCTAGGAGTAGGAGATGGGGGAGTCAGTCTCCAAGTAATATCGAGATGGTGCGGGCTCAATTAATCTCCATCGCTCAATTCCAAAGTCAAAATAAAACCCCGAGCGAAGCTGAGCATGAAACCAATCGATGTGTTGAGCCAACGCCAGAAAGGTCTAATAAAAACGACCGGGGGACTAACCCCATGATTATGAAAATGCTCGAAGAGCTCTCTAAGAGGATCGAGTCCATAGAAAAGAAAATTGAATACAATGATAAGAAAGTGGAGACTTATAACTCCCGTGTAGACCAGTACCGGGGCCACCTCTAATTTGAAAGGTCTAGATGCCAATAAGTTCATACAAAACTTATTCCCTTAGAGCGCAGCTCCGATGCCCATACCAAAGAAATTTTGCATGCCCGATATACCCAAGTATAAGGGAAAACCGACTCCAACGAGCACATCACCTCGTACATTTGTGGAATCAAAGGGAATTATTTGAATGATGATGAAATCGAGCCAGTGTTGGTGAAAATGTTCGGGGAAACACTTTCAAAAGGAGCGATTATTTGGTACCATAACTTGGCTCCTAACTCTAATGATTCATTTGCTATGTTAGCAGATGCCATGGCCATAAAGGTGGCCACGATGAAATCGGATGTCTTCAAAATAAAATAAAGGAATGACGAAATGTTAAGGGAGTTCGTGTCCAGGTTCTAAGTGGAAAGAATGGAACTGCCACCGGTATCCGACGACGCGACAGTACATGCCTTTATGCAGGGCTTGAACGAGTAAAGCTCGATTACTTCTCTTCAACTAAAGAAAAACTTGATTGAATATTCAGATGTGACATAATCGGATGTGCAAAACCATTACCAATCGAAAATCAGGGTTGAGGACGAACAAATAGGATCCCCCTCGGGTTCGGTTCATCCTTCAAGGTTTATGGCCAAGCCCCTGAGAGATACGAACATGGAATCAATATCGAACAAGTAAATGTATCAACCATATGTCGATCAAAGGAACCACAGTTCCATTCAAAACACTTCTTGGAACAATCGAAGAAATTATCGGGGCCAAAGTTCTCCGGGACTCATAAGCAAAAATGGGTTCGATAATCATAATGATCCCATAGAGGCACCATAGTTATCGGAGTACAACTTTAGTATGGATGCATCGGGAATTGTGTCAGATATTGGAAAAATCAAAGATAGCAAGTGGCATAGGCCCATGCAAACCGATCATTCCCAAAGAAACACGAGCTTGATGTGCAAATATCATGGTACACATGGCCATAGAATAGAAGACTGCCGGCAGCTAAGGGAAGAGGTGGCTCAATTGTTCAACGAAGGCCACCTTCAAGAATTTCGAAGTGATCGGGCTAAGAATCACTTCAGGGAGAGATGCAAGAAAAAATGAAAAAAAGAACCACAACATGTAATCCACATGATCATGGCAGAGTCGATGTCCCTCAACGACCTATATTCAAGAGCACCAAAATATCAATCACGACAGAGAAATGTACTAGGGGATATGTGCCAGAGAACTTCCTATCATTCTATGAAAAAAAAGCAAATGATGTATCCCATCCTCACCACGACACCATGGTAATCTCTATCATTTTAAATAAAATTCAAGTTAAACGTGTTTTGGTGGATCTAGGTGGCTCAGCGAACATAATCAGATCGAGGGTCGTGAAACAACTCGTCCTACAAGATCAGATTGTACCTGCGCCCGGGGTGTTGAATGGCTTCAATATGGCAAGCAGAACGACAAAGGAGAAATCATCTTGCCAGTAAACATAGCTGGGACTATACAAGACACCAGGTTTCTTGTCATCGAAGGTGACATGAGATAAAACGCACTCCTCAGAAGACCATCGATCATAACATAAGGGCAGTGCCTTCGACTCTCCATCAGATGATGAAATTCCCGATAGAATAAGGGGTGGAAACAGTCCACGGAGAATAGTATATTGCGAACGAGATGTTTGAAATCGAGGAAGTGGTGCCGATACCGGAACCCTTTACCTCGGAGAAGTCGAGCCCCAAAGGTAAGAAGGTGGCTAAGTATCAATCACACCTCCATGCTTTGACCGAAGAAGAATAAGGGTAACCGAAGGCGAAGAAGGAAACTTCCTTTCTCCTTGGAATGTTGTTCTCGAGAAGCCCAATACTACTGAGTCAACTGCTCAAGAGAAAGGTACACTTGGGAACGGGATTAACTCCCGAACTCAAGAAGAAACTCATTTAATTTCTTATTGATCATATGAATTGCATTGCTTGGTCCCATTTAGATATGACAGTGGTCTCTTCGGAAATCACCACACATGGGCTGAGCACCGATTCAAGTTTAAACCAGTGAAACAAAAAGGGAGGCTTTAGTTCGAAAAGCCACGTAACATTTTGGGGCAGTGCGACACGAAGCTCAACCTAGACAAAACCTTCGGAGTTGTTACGGGTAATTTTCTCGGCTTCATGTTGCCAAATTTGGGCATCAAAATCATCCCCGACCAGGTCGAGGCTTTCGAAAATAACCCAATTGCGGATAGCAAGATAGGACCGTGTTGATCCCTCATAGTCATTGGTAAAAGGTCTTACAAGTTCGGCATGATATGCTCTCAAAGACGCGCCATCAAAGACACAATTTTTACATGAAGACCTTAGGTTTTAAAGGATACATTGCACTCTTTATCCCTTGGCTTGGATTTTGTCCCAAATGGGTTTTGCTAGCAAGGTTTTTAACCAGGCAACCACTATGTCATGCCTAAGGAGAACTCAACAGTATCTAATGTTTCTTTTTGATCAACCTCGAATAGTGGGGGGAATCACCCTCGGAGGTTATATTTTCAAGGAAAATACTTCACGCCTAAGAGGACTTCGATAGGAAAACTTTGTAATGGGCCAAACGGTCGGATGAACTGTGTTCATATAATAGTCAAGCCCCGACGGTAAAGCATGTACGCATGTACCGACTATTTAAAGAAGCATTCGATTAATATCAAAAACACTTTGTGTCCCAAAGAAGTCTACTGTTACACGAATTTTACACTCATAATCCCACGCAAAAACGGCTCAAGGGCTAAAGTATAAAAGGACTCTTGAATACTTGGGGACTGTTATTGATAGTCGGCACTTCCTAGTCAGCAAAAACCCGGAGTTATAAGATCTCAAAGAGGAACCCCTCGAAATAAAGACCAAGGCTAATGTACTCGAGGAGTAACTTTTCGAACAAGTTCTGAGAATTAATGGGAAATAAGTCCAAGTGACATACCCGAAGGCTACGGCCATACGAAAGGCTACGGCCATACTAAACACTACGGTCATATAAAGGCTATGACCATAATAATGCTGCTCAGAGACGTCCGACTTCTACTATAAATTAAAGGCCTTCAGACATTGAAAAACCGGTCAAATTAGGCTACCCTCGGCGAAAGAAAAATATGAAGGTCTTAGATAAGTTCAGCCGCCGAAAAATCTGAGGGCCTCAAAAAATTCGGCCCTTGAAATATCCAAGGGCTTCGATAACATCGGCCTTTGAAATAACTCAATTTTCACAAACAAACTACTAATAAGGTTATGATATGGTGAAAAGGCTGGACAAACTAATAAGATGACTGAGCGTGAATTCAAGCCCTACCTTCTCTCAAAGAACCTCATCATCAATACTATCCGGCAAAACGACGGGTGAACCTGCACCAAGGTAACCCAATACTTTTGACAGAAGTCGAGAACAACCCTATCAAAGTTGCCCAGCATGAAAGGGTACATGTACACATTAGAAAACCCCAGGCATGGTCCGTGATGCTCTCTTTAGGAAAGGTACCTATAGTACTACCTTCTCGCCCCCATCCACAATGTTTCCTCGACAACTTCAAAGTATGCTCCAGTTGACCTTGAGGATCGGGAGACTTTTCTGACAAGAAGTCCCCCTTTTAAGCAAAATGCCCCGAGGCTGGCTCACCTGGCATCAGTGGTGCTCCCAAACCAAGCGAGAATCGGAGGCGGAAATTTCTCCTCCCTGCCGAACGGACCCTGATACTAGAAAATTGGAGCAGGAATTTGAGCAAGAGCGTCAATACTGAAAGTATGGAGGACCTAACGCAAGAAAGGAGGACTACACAAAAGAGGATAAATACTCAGAATGGAGGAATCTTAAAAGGGCAAAGACAACCCTATATATAGAAAAATCAGCAAGTATCTGCCTGCCTCAAATAACAATTAAAATTATTGGTTGAAGCTCTTATCTCTTTGAGAAGATGTGACGACAGGATCGCCTCGGTCATTTCATAACCATGTCATACACTTGATGCCTCCATACGACATTTTAGGATCAATGACCCACGCATCAACAAGGCCTCGATATTGTGCTCGATCTCGAAGTCCACCACCAAAAAGAAGAAAGGCCTTAAGGAGCCATAAATATCATGGAAAGCCTTGAGATGGTACCCGATCTCGAAGACCTCCTCCAAGAAAAAGATAGGCTCCAAAAATCCAATGAAATCATTACAAGTCCCAAGATGGTACCCAATCTCGAGGACCTCCACCAAGAAGAAGATAGGCTCTAGAAAGCAAATGACATCATTACAAGTCCCAAGATGGCACCCGATCTCAAGGACCTCCACCAAGAAGAAGATAGACTCCAGAAAGCCAATGATATCATTACAAGTCCCAAGATGGCACCCCATCTCGAGGACCTCCACCAAAAAGAAGATAGGCTACAAATAGCAAACGACATCATTATAAGTCGCGGGATGGTACCCGATCTTGAGGACCTCCGCAGAAAGCCAATGATATCATTACAATTCCCGAGATGGTACCCAATATCGAGTACCTCCACCAAAAAGAAGATAAGCTCTTAAAACCTACTCATATGGGCTTTGCCTCAAGGAATCTAAGCACCCCCCTCCCTCGAGGACTATCGCGGTGGTGTAAAACAATAAGTCTCGTTCTAAAAGTTCGAAGTGCCTACTTTTATTCAACTCAAAGTCGAGGATCCCGACGACCCGAGTTTGCCATTCCAATACGGGCTCAGTCCAAAGAATGACAATGGGTTCCACGAAAAATCATGTTAATCAATCAAGATCCATAAGAGATACTTGCGCCCGAGCTCGACATTCGCGCCAATCGGTAGAGTCATGCATTCAGATTCTTCATAAATGCAGATAAAAGGAAGTATACAATAAATCGGAAACAGATTGAAGAGACTTCTTTATATTCATAAGAACAAGATTACAAAAGCCCACAAGGGGTCCTTACAAAGAAATAAAGAATCAAAAAGGAACATATGTTACAAAAGCTTAGAGTCTAATTCATTCTCGGGGGTATATCCTCGGGGGTACATCCTCGGGGGTACATCCTCGGTGGCAGCATCTTCATCTCCTTGGAGGCCTTATCTCGATCTTCCAAAACAGCATCTTCAAGGGAGAAGATGAAGAAGAGGAAAGTGATGCAGAAGAAGCAGAAAAAAGATGAAGAAAAAGTCGTAGCCCGCCAAAGACCAAAAGCTTTTATCAGGCCGAGAAAACTATACCTCGATAGAAGATTTGGCGAGCGTCGGCCTTACCTGCATGTCTACTTTGAGTCCACTTCTTGGGACATTGTGCCGTGTAAGTTAAGCGGCCGGTAGAGCCACTTCACCCCACGGAAAGCAGAATGGATAAAGTGTCACACCAGGCCAGAGTAAGGAGGTGAGCAACAGTGTATAGTCTGAATGCTCTCATGAGTAGCGGTGCAGAGTCCAAACATCTTCCTAAGTCGGAAGAAATCGTCCCCCCTATCTTATCGCCTCGAGCCAAACAACAACAATAACAAGGTCGTACAATCTTGCTCGGTAAGGGAAAGCCCTAGAAAAAGGCCATGACGTGAATGATGAGAACGCCGCCATGTAACCTTAAGTCCACGAGCCTCAAACATGAGAAATAACAATGGATGATGATGAAGAGAAGAAAGAGGTAAAAATCTATTTGAGCGCATTTGAATGAAGAATTGATTCGAGAAAGCTCTCAATTATAGAAAAAGGGTAGCGTAACCTACAAGCACAATCAATACTCTTTGGAAAATGTAACCAACGGCACCATCAATATCTTTGAAAGATGTATCGGCTGATGCAATCAATGTGCTTTTTAGAACTGGACCGACAGCGATATTATTGCTTTGAAGAATAATGAACCGGTAGTGCATTGAATAATTCTGGAAAAATAGATCGACGGGATGTCTCAGTTATCACAAAGGCTTATGTCATAAGTATGACATCATCAGTATGACATTATCACGGGAACTTCGAAGAGATGAATATCAAATTCATTCCCTATCACTTGGTTCTAGGAAACGCGGGGAGTATCTGTATATGGTAAAAATCGACAGTTCGGTTTTACGATCATCAAGGCATCTCGAGGGTTTCAAGTGACCGATTTTAAGGGTTCTCAGTGATCGACTTTGAGGTAGTATAAGCAACGATCGGCCTCGAGGCAGTGTAAATTGATGGATTCGATGGATCAATGTGAGGTTCTCAAGGCACATGACTAGAGCTGACAAGGCCTACAGGACTAGTCCAAAAATGAATCAAGGCATTAAATGGTTGTACCAACCCATATCTTTATAATTAATGCATCTGTACTATGTTTGAATTTTTCCTCATATATAAAGGGGATCCTTGTCATTTTGTAGATATCTTATGCTCAATACTAAATAGACAAGAACATTCTCTCTCTCTCTCTCTCTCTCTAACACATTCTCTTGATCTCATTACTTCCATTTATTGCTTATATTCATTATGTTCTGCTTATTGTTCTTCATTTATTGTTTATCATTGCTATAAAGGGTCATCATTGACTTTATCATAACAATTAGTCATCCACCGACCACCCTCGATCGCTCCAAGCCAACCATCCAACTCAACCTCGAAGCCACATATATGATGGCTCGAGGCCATGATCTCCAGTCGTTTGGTTTGATTTTTTGCATTGTTTTTAAGCTATACTCGTGCCTTCTAATCTTTAGCTTAATATCAATAGTCTAACCACTAGCATATAAATAAATTACGTATTTTTAAAATTGCATAATTAAATTTAATTGTTATTACCATTTTCACGGTAAACATTATGCGAAGCAGATTCAGATAGAGGAAGCGAGAAGTTATAGTATTCTTCAAAACTAAGTCATGCACCGTTAAAACTAAATAGGATGGGAGTGAGTATTGGAATAATCATAATTAAGACCAAAATAATCAACTCGACTTAAAATTATGAAAATGAAGAGCTATAAAGCAAAAACAATCGGAAAAACAAATCGATATCTGAAAATGGGGTGACTAACTTCCTAAAAACAAAGTGATACTTCAAAAAGACTATTATTTTAATGATAACTAAAATAATCTTATTTAGATAATCAGAAATGTTCAGTAATCCAAAGTAAACGAACTCTAAAAATTTCAATTTACACTGAAAAAAACGTTGCAACTCAAAAGACATGTAACAGTGATAATGTTTGTTTCCCAACAAGTTTGGCATGATTCTCAACAACTTGAATGGCAATCATGTTTCATGTTTCATGCTTGCCTTGTTATTGAAATAACTATTTAACTTCTCAAGCTTCTTTTCTTGTTCGGCTACATTAAAAAGAAAAAGAAAAAAAATAGAGAAAATGCTTCTTCTGTTGTTATTTTTCCCTACATCTACTTTTTCTTTTGGGTACTTGTACTAACTTTGTACGCAGAACAGTGACATTTTTGTATACAATCAGGCAACTTCTTTACAATCAATTAGCTAAACCAAATATCAAGTGCATGTTTCAACTAGCATAATAGTAATATGGTCAGTCTTAGTTTATTTTCAACATTAAGCACGAAATTTTGAAATTATTGTCAACAGTACACAGTAACAAGGATGACAAGAGGGGTTGCTCTGATGGTAAGCAACCCCCACTTCCAACCGAGAAGTTGTGAGTTTGAGTCTTCCCAAGAGCAGGGTGGGAAGTTCTTGGAGGGAAGGATGTTGAGGGTCTATTTGGAAATAGTCTCTCTACCCAGGTTAGAGGTAAGGTCTGCGTACATACTACCCTCCCCAGACCCCACTAAGTGGGATTATACTGGGTTGTTGTTGTTGTAGTTGTTGTAGTACACAGTAACAAGGATGTTGTTAATTGCTATATATGTCAAGGGCATGACAAAATTTTGGTGGAGCATTTTTAGCCGATGACTAGCTAGAAGATCTGTTTCTTTCTTTTACATGAGAAGCTTAAAATTGCATCAGGGTAACTCTCTAGATGGATCGGAGACCAACAACAACAACAACTACCCAGTATAGTCCCACAAAGTGGGATCCGAGACCATCAAATTGAAAGATGCAATCCGTTACTCCACACCATACCTCGCATTTTATTGTTTAATACATATTCTTATCAGTTTCATATTTGATATATAGAGCATGGTTTCAACTAATGTTTTAGGAAGAAGGTATAATACAATAGATTGTTATATATGCAACGACTTGGTATTGTACTACTGCTTTGTCCTGGCGCACCCAGCAAAACGAAAAAGTTAATCCTCCAATCCCTGCACAAACCCCTTTCAAACATCAAAATTGATATGAGAGTATGAAAATCCACATGGCATCCATGAGGGAACATTACCTCATAACTCTAGTTCATCAATTGTTAGCAACACATCAGTTTTGTTTGAGCAAAGTGCTGATGAAGTTATTTACTCAGTCAAATAGCCAGCACAACAAAAAAGTACTGTAATTGAGATGAATTGAAGTGGGAAGATTTGTCTTTATCATAGGAGAGTTTATTATATGTGTGCTATCACATTGACTTATCCAACTACAATTATTATTCCACATAAGCCTTACTATATGAGAAAAAGTGATTTATTAAACTGAATTTAGCTGAGACTATGAGGAATGTAACTTGTTGACACTGCTAATTAATTACGTCATAAGTAGAGTAGCTAATGTAGCCCCAATAAAACTCAAGTAAAGCGTATATGACGTGATAGTCTGATTGAAAAAACCATGAAGCCAAATGGCACTCTGGCAAATTTAGAAAAGCAAAAATTACGGCATGGAAGAGTCATTCAGCATCAGTCAAACTGATAAAGAAGCTAAACATAAAGTTGCATTCTATAATTAAATGTTTTTCCCCTTGTCAAAGCTGACCTTTTTCTCTTATTTTAGAATCTCTTCTATCTAGCAATCGAACTTGTTCAACCAAATTTGTCGTGATAGAAATGAAAGGAAGTTCTTCTGATTAGAGGAAACTTCAGGGAATGTCTCAAATAGCAAGAAAGGTTGCCTTAAAACCATGCCATTTATAATCGGTATGTGATTTTTTTGTTTTCTTGAACTGGAATTTGGTTTGATGGTTACAGCAAATGAAGCAATGGAAAGGGCAGCAGGTGTTGGACTAAGCGCGAATTGATCTTGTACTTGACAAAAAAGTATCACTGGGAAAATGCTACTGGAGCTGGCATCCTTTTCTAGTGGGGTTCTATCGCAAATTTCATGCCTATATTTGGTGCTCTCCTTGCTGATTCTTACTTGGGTCTGTATTTTGTGATCCCTTTAGGAACAGTTGTCAGCCTTATGGTGAGGATACAATGGGTTCAAATATTAATCAGATGTTTTGAGCAGATTTTAACTTTGTTTTTTGATCGGTTTTTAACTGATTTCAATGTAGGGAATGGTGGTATTGTGGTTAACAGCTATACTAAAAGAAGCAAAGCCACATTCTTGCAACCTAGCAGCAGGAAATTGTTCAAAACCAGACTTTGGCCAGGTCGCACTTCTCTTTGCATCATTTGCATTAATGTCTATAGGAGCGGGGTGTATTAAGCCGTGTGCTTTAGCTTTTGGAGCTGATCAATTCAACAAACCTGAGTATCCGGACAATGGAAGGATCTTGCAGAGTTTCTTCAATTGGTATTATGCATCAGTTTGCATATCAACGTTGATTCAATGACATTTATAGTGTATATTCAGGCTCAATTTGACTGGATTGTGGGGTTTGGAGTGTCAGCATGCCTCATGCTGTTGGCAGCTGCTACGTTTCTTTTGGGTTCTAAACTTTTCATTAGGATCAAAGCAAACAAGAGCCTGGTCATTAGTTTTGTCCAGTGGATTCTGATGAGGTGTATCATCATGACAAGAGTTCAAGGCTTACTATTCCAACAAACAAACTAAGGTATTCCGCATTCCCCTGCTACAGTTAACACAACTCATATTGAAATTAGTCACACGTCTCAACCGAATTATCTCAGATCCCGAAATTCACCAAACATATATGTAGGCCATAGCTAATGTATAGTGTGAAAAAGTCCTTGTTTCAATAAGTCTTGGCTGACTAAACTGGATGGTCGCAGGTTCTTAAATAAGGCCTGCATCATTAGAAACCCTGAGAAAGATTTAAATCCAGATGGAACAGCTTCAGACCCATGGAAACTGTGCACAGTTCAACAAGTGGAAGGAATGAAAGCCCTTCTCAAGGTATTGCCCATATGGTCATCATATCATGGTAGCAGTAACCCTGAATCAGCATGCCTTTCCACTACTCCAAGCAAACACAATGGACCGACACCTTGTTGGAAACTTATCTCCCAGCAGGCTCAGTTAGTGCTTTTGCAATCATTACATTGACAATATGTGTAGCCATCTATGACCGAATCATTGTGCCCCAGGTATCAAAGATCACCAAGAACCCACGCGGCCTGACCTTTAAACAACGAATGGGAACCGGTATCTTGCTCTTTTGTGCAGCTCAGGCAGTGGCAGCATTGGTGGAAAGGAAACGACGGGCGCGAGCCCTTAGTGAAGGGCTAGAATACCATCCATTTTCGCAAGTGAACATGTCAGCAATGTGGCTAATCCCACAGAACAGCTTAACTGGACTAGCTGAGGCATTTAATGTAATTGGGCAGATAGAATTCTACTACTCAACAACAACAACAACAACAACAACCCAGTATAATCCCACTTAGTGGGGTGTGGGGAGGGTAGTGCGTACGCAGACCTTACCCCTACCCTTGGGTAGAGAGGCTATTTCCAAATAGACCCCCGGCGTTCTTCCCTCCAAAAAAAACTCCTCACCTTGCTCTTGGAGAGACTCGAACTCACAACCTCTCGGTTGGAAGTGGGAGAATTCTACTACTCACGGTTCCCCAAAAGCATGGCAAGTATTGGAGTAGCACTACTCGCACTGGGCATGGGAGTTGAAAACTTGGTGGGGAATCTTATTGTGAAATATGCTTCAACAAGAGGAGGGACACAAAGGTGGGTATCAAATAACTTAAATTTGGGTCACTATGATTACTACTATTGGCTACTTTGCTTTCTGAGTATGCTGAATTTCTTATACTTCATATTATGTGCCTGGGCTTATGGATCCACTGAAGAACAATAGACAATATGGGATGTTGAACAAGTTGTAAAGGAAGGAGACATGGTCATATTGTAGACTTGTTTTAGTTCGAAAATGTAAAATATATTTACACAGTCTGCCACTTAATTTAACCCAGGTTTCTACACACAACAACTTAGTAGATATCAATTTCTAACCACACCCAACGATCCATTTCGCAGAAATTCTTTGAATTCGGGTGTAAATCTAAATTAATCAGATTATAATATAACGCCTACTAATTGGTCTGGGCCTCTGGGGTATACTGCTGCATACTAACGTACAACAAGAAGGCATCATCGAAAAATATAGGTGCTTTCAGAGACGGATCTAGAATTTGAATCTTATGAATTCTTATAGTATCCTCAAATAAATTTTTAATAGTAATAATAATCAGACTAAGCAATGAGCATCACTAGTATTAAATATATATTTACAATTGACTTTTCTGTCCAACATAGTGTCACTTGATATTGTCATTTTGTTACGGTGTCTATTTCTAACTGTGTTTCATTTGGAGTTTCAAATATGAAATTGACAAGAATTCAATTTATTCGACACTTGACAACAGAAAAAGTGCAAATTAAATACATTAATTATAAACCAAAACAAAGAACTAGAACCCCGACTTCATAATAAGTTGAAAAATTGTTGAAATTTATAAAAACTAGAAAAAGGACCCCAAAGGCTAGCTTTTAAGGTGGGAGAACCCAATGCAATGTAAACTTCATATCAACACATTACAATATCGATGTGGGACTCAAGTCTCATATCTTGCAATAGATCATAATAAACCACCACGCTTCCCTCGTCCTCAATTGTTGGATATGCGCTAGACATTTCTAGCCCCGAGCAAATACTGCAATACTGACGTTACCATCCATGACATGGTGGGCATGGAGGATGGTGGCTGGCTCTAATACCATCGATACAATCTATCAAATAAAGTGGTCTTTGCCGGGACTTGAATATTGACTACTTTCTAGTTTTTATTATAGTTGTTTATTTCTACTTGCTCATCCTGAAGGAGTGATTCAAGATGTGCTAGTTTAAGTGGGTTCTTTCATATTCTCTGTTGATTTCATTATCTTGGACTATGAACCTGGTCAGAAAGTCCCATTTATTTTGGGGCCTCATTCTTAGCCACGGGACAATCTGTTATTGATGTATTTAAAGGAAATATGACAATGAGAGTGGGAGATCGAATGAAGGTATTCAATGTGTATAAAGCACTCTGATTACCAGCCCACTATGAAGAGATATCTATGATTTTTGTGGTGGAAAGTGATTTGATGTCATTGGTTCCTTATATGAGCCCCATAGATCTTCTTGAACGAGCCTTGATTGGGAATGAAGAAGACAGTGAAGATGAAATGATGGAAGAAATAGGGCAAGTACTCAACATGTCTTGCATTTACATCCATGGGTTTAGGAGATTTGAGGAGTTGGGCATGCCTCTTATTCTGACCCCTCCTAAGCCATCTATTGAAGAAGCTCCAAAGCTAGAGCTTAAGCCCCTTCCATCGCATCTGCGTTATGCTTATTTGAAAAACTCTGAGACATTACCAGTGATTATGTCATCCATCTTGACCAATGTGCAAGAAGAAAAATTGCTCAGAGTACTTCGTGAGCATAAAAGGCTATTGGGTGGACAATTACTGACATCAAAGAAATCAGTCCATCATTTTGCGTGCATAAAATCTTTGTGGAAGATGGACAATTCCCTAGTGTTGAGCATAAAGGCGATTAAATATAATTATGAAAGAGGTCGTGAAGAAGAAAGTAATTAAGTGGCTCGATGCAGGTATCATCTTTCCTATTTATGACAGTAATTGGGTAAGCTTGGTGCAATGTGTGCCTAAAAAGAGGGGGTGATTGTTGTAGAGAATAAGAAGAATAAGCTAATATCTACTCGCACCATGACCGGGTAGAGAGTTTACATTAATTACATAAGGCTCAACAAAGCAACCCACAAGCACAAGTTTGCACTTCCATTGACAAAATATTGGACAGATTGGCGAAGCATGAATACTAGTGCTTCCTTGATGGTTATTCGGGATACAACCATATTGTCATATGTCTGGAGGATCACGAGAAGACCACTTTTACTTTTCTTTAAGGTACTTTTGCTGTCAAGCAAATGTCGTTTGTCATTGTAATGCCCCTTCCACTTTTCAAAGGTGCATGATGATTATTTTCACTGATATGGTGAAAATATTTGTGGAAGTCTTCATGGATGATTTTTTAGTCTTTAGATCTTCTTATGATGATTGTTTGAAAAATTTGAGCAAAGTGTTGGCTCGTTAGGAAGAAATAAATTTGGTGTTAAATTGAAAAAATTGTCATTTTATGATATGAGAAGTCATCGTGTTAGGCCATAGAATGTCAAGGAGTGGCATTGAAATTGATGAGGTGAAGGTGGAGGCAGTTGAAATATTACCTCCAGCTATTTTTGTGAAGGGTTTCCATAGTTTATTGGGACATGCGGGGTTCTATAGATACTTTATTAAGGATTTTTCAAAAATTGTCACTTCTTTATGCAGGTTACTTGAAAAGGATGTAACCTTCAATCCTGATGAAGCCTATCTGAAGGCATTCGAAGAGATCAAAAAGAAGTTGGTGGCTGCCCATTATTACTTCACCGGATTGGTCTTTACCATTTAAAATTATGTGCGATGCAAGTGACCCTACTATTAGGTCAGTGCTAGACTAAAGGAAGAACAAGATGTTTTACTCCATATACTATGCGAGTAAGACATTTGATGATGTACAGTTGAATTACACCACCACTGAAAAGAAATTATTGGTCGTCATGTGGGCCTTTGAGAAATTTCAGGTCATACTTGGTGGGAATAAAAGTCATAGTCCAAACCGATCATACGGTAATCAGGTATCTATTTATAAAAAAGAATCCAATGCTAGATTGATGCGTTGAGTTTTATTGTTGTAGATTTGATGTAGAAATACAAGATCGGAGGGCATAGAAAAACAAATAGCCAACCATCTATCAATGCTGGAAAATCATGAGCATGTGGAGAAAGGTGGACAAATTTCGTGATGAGCAAATTTTTGCTATCACCAAAGACCCTCCCCCATGGTATGCGGACTATGTGAGTTATCTTGTGAGTGGGGTACTTCCTCTTAAAATTGAATCTGAAGCTAGAAAGAGGATTCTACATAATGTAAACTTCTACTACTATGATGAGCCATTTTGCAGCAACAATGTGTTAATTAGTTGATGAGGAGGTGCTTTCTGAAAAGGAGGTGGAAAATTAGTATTGTATAATTGTCATGCCTCACTTTGTGGGGGCCTCATGGAAGCGATAGAACAGTTGCAAAGGTGCTACAATTTGGGTTCTTTTGGCCATTATTGTTTAAGGATGCCCACGCATTTGTTAAGAAGTGCGACCGGTGTCAAAGAATAGGGACAATCACAAATAGGCATGAGACCTTTGAATAATATCCTGGAGGTATAGATTTTTTATGTGTGGGGGTGGGACCGTTCCTATTGTCCAGAGAAAACAAATATATCTTTCTAGTAGTTGACTATGTGTCAAAATAGGTAGAGGTGATCGCATTGCCAAACAATGATGCCAAGGTGGAAGGTGTTTTCTTGAAGAAGAATATATTCCCGGGGTTTGGGACTTCATGCACTTTGATTAGTGATAAGGGACACACTTGTGAAATCGATTGTTGAATAACCTTCTAGATAAAATGGGGTCCGCCACAAAGTTGTCATGGCATATCATACCCAAATAAGTGGACAAGCTGAGGTGTCCAACAGAGAAATAAAGCAAATATTAAATAACACAGCAAGTGTGAATAGGAAGAATTGGACTGGAAAGTTAGATGGTCCAGTCGGGGCGTCGTTGTATAAGCTTATTTATGGGAAGGCATGTCACTTGCCTGTTGAACTTGAACACAAGGCTTATTGGACCATTAAAAAGTTAAATATGGACTTTGAAGTCGCGGGCGAGAAGAGTCTCTTGCAGTTGAATGAGTTAGATGAGTTCAGGCTGCACTCTTATGAAAATGCAAAGCTTTACAAAGAGAAAACCAAAATATGGCATGACAAGCTTATCAAGCCACGTCACTTCGAACTGGGTCAACATGTGCTATTGCTCTATTCTAGGCTCAAGCTATTTTTTGGGAAGTAAAAATCGAAGTGGTCAGGTCCATTTTAGGTGTGAGAGTCACTCCTTATAGTGTAATTGAGCTGCGCGCTTTAAATGGCGAAAGAAATTTATTAAGGAATGGACATAGAGTCAAGCACTATTAGGGACGAGTAATTGATTATGAGAATACCAAATTATCGTCACTAATGAGTAAGTGAAGTCATGCATCGTGCCACAACATTAAATCAGACGTTATTTGGGAGTCAACCTAATTTTTATTGCTTTCATAGTTTAGAATGGTGTGGGGCATGTAAATTTGATAAAGTGCTCCTGAGGGGTCAAGGAATTCATTCGAAAAAAATACAAAATTACCAAAATCAATGCCCCACGCTGCTTGGGGTGCACTTTATAGGGAGCTTAACATCCCCAGTACCAGACCTGGCATGAAGCGTTGGGCTAGGGCTAGGTTTATAAATTATTCTTTTACTTTTCATTATTTATTTATTTATTTGATTAACGCACACCCATAAAGTGGAAGACGCCAAAAACTTATTGTTCCCAAACGTACATGCAAGTATACACGTTCATACAAGTAATAAAATGATAAGTCGAGTGGTTAACCCACACAGGCTTGTGTTAACTATCCACTAGTTTTACCAAGATTATTATTGAGTCAAGTCAATCAGAGTTTAAAGGTGTGATTATTCTAAGCAATAATTCTAACAATTAACTAATTTATCAAGCAGCAGGATAGTTGTTGTATATTCATTATATACAAATATTTCAGGATTGCGATCGATTCAGTAGTCCTATTATGTTCTAATTAACACTCCCTATCATACAATTCACGCATGGTTTCCAATTAATCGAACAATTGCTCTCCTAGTATTCTCTTGAATTCTCGCCTATAAAAATAGATTAACGCTTAAATTCCTATGGAATCAATCTATTAAGAATACATTAAGATTATGATATTTGACAAAGCACGGTTACTAGGTATATTCTTAGCCTAACCATAAAATTCCCCCCCCCCCCTCTCCACTCAAAGTTAATATCATGCTCTCTTCAATTCTTCTCTTATCTAGAAGTAGCTTTCCCAAACATAGCATAGATAGTAAACAGAACGTAATTGTTGGCCAGACAATTAAGAAATTTAACTATATATTTGTGAATTGCAATCAAGGTTAAGTCAACTTTAAACAACAATATTCATGGCTAAATCACAACCCCAACTATGGGCTTTAGCCACTCATGATAATATCATTACAAATTCACAAGTGTTGAATAGTTGAAAATACTAAGAGAAAATGAAGAAAATTGAGATATCCTTTCTCCCAGATGTTTGTCATATGTATTTTTCCTTTAAAATGGTGTCTCCCCTCCTAAAATAGGCTTAGTCTTGCTTTTATATGCATGGGGTAGGTATTCGGCTGAAATAACCTTGTCCCGGACTAAGTAGAAAAGATTTACTGTCACTAGCGACTAGGGTAGTGTGGGATGCTAGACCTGGCATGGGCTAATTTTTTATTCTATAAACTACGCCACAGGTAACTTCCCACGGTGCTTGTGGCGCTATAGATGGCTATTTTCAACTGTTGCTCAATTTTGGCTTTAATCTCGCACCTTTATCCCATATTACCTACGGATAATTCCTACATATAGAAGCACCACAAATTAGCATAAATCAATACATTTTACATCCAAAATTCATGAAACACGAGTAAAATGCAAGGCAATATACATATAATATATATACACATTAAGTCAAATATCAACACCCCACACTTAGACTCTTGCTCGTCTTAGAGCAATGAGACTATCAACTACACCCCGAAAACGTACAAATCTCAACTAGAAAGGAGCACTTCCATTTTTAACCAGACACTCTACCCTTGACTATGGTCGATACCAACAATCAAGCACGAATATACAAATTTCACATTCTTCCCATTTTAAATATGCCCAAGTATAAATATTTTAATTCAATCAATTCAAACAACCTATTCATCACCACCCTCCTCAAAATCCGACTCGTTACCACTAAACACCCTCAACTCGCGCACTCTCCCAATAAAAGAAGTTTATAACATTACTAATCCTTCATGAGATCATGTGCCTTCACCAGCAAGAAAAAGAGTGAATATAGAATGTTCCACATAGTCAAATATGCCTTTGAACATAATTTAAGGACATCACACAATTTGAACAAAATTCGCTCACTCTCATAAAGAATTCATGTACATCCTGTGATCGTAAATTAAGCTTGCCAATAATGTACATCTCTACTAATCTAAGCTAGCCAAATCTAAGATCAATTAATACTTTAAGGTTGTAATGTAGGCTAAGGTATGGGTAGGATATATCTAAGAATAGTGACTAACCATCCTAAGCACTTTAATACACTACACTTAAAAATCGAAAACACTTCTTCTCAACCAGTTCACTCACCATAAACCATATATAACATGGTCCTCTTTTCAATTAAGTACTTATATACTTCCACTAGCACGAACTAGTAAGATTAGGAGGTGTGTCTTCCTCTATATTATTTGAACTATTATTTTTCTTTCTTGCAATTTTTTTTCCTTCTCTTTCTTTTTTTACACACCCTCCATACATTAAGGTTCATCGGTTAGTGGCCTTTTTCACAATTTTAGTGCACATTAAAGGCCCTTCCATGGTTCCACTCGAAAGCTACTCCCCAATTTCTCGCCTTACTTCTTTTAGCGACTAAATTCCTTAGGAGGTAAAGGTTCAAAAATCTCAAATTAAGAACAAAATAGGGATAAAACTTGTAATGTGGGCGCCAAAAAAAAGGTCTATAGGCTCAAAAGGGCTAGCAATAGAAACTTTTTATTTTAAAGTGACAAGCACATCTATGATCAAGCAATAAATTCATATGTCATCTCCTAGATTAGCACAACTTAAGGATTTTGCTTCGATTAACAGACGGGGAAAGTTCTAGACTACAGATGATAGCACAGAAAATCACAAATCTTTACAGACACATTTCACATGACTCAATTGAGACGGTTTTGTACAACTCTCATGTCAAGAAAGCACATATAATTAACAAATTTTTAGGAATATTGCACTATGTGGCATACAAGTCAAACAAATGAGAACAGACATCACAGAGTAGGCTATTTATTTTACTCAGACATCACAATTCAAATCAAATATACGGGAAGATAGAGCGCATGCCATAACCTCATAACAACTCAATTTTCTTCCTATCCTACTCTTAAAAAATAAAGTATCTGATTCGAGCAGAACTGGCGCCGAAAGAAAAAACAATGGATACTACTAACTATCGTAAAAAATAAATCCTACCTACTTCGTTTCATGTTCGACTAGAGATCATGTCTATAGGAATTTAAAAATCAGCAATAGCAGAGATCATGCATATAGTATCTGGAACCAGTCTAGTTTAAAGTCAGTTCGATATTATCTGAATCAGTTTTAAACAACCTACTCTCCTTTTATTTTTACGGCTTAGAAAGCATATAGGATCTAACTCGTCCGTTTAAAGAATTATTATTGCTTTTTCATTTTGAATCAGTAATAGATATCATGTTTATAGGGTATCATCAACACATACTTAGGCAAGCTTAGGTAATAAAGATAAAATTGAATCCGTCTTTTTTTAATTAACAACTGTTACAACCAGCAAGCAGGCCTGATTCAGACTTCTTATTAGAGTTATGTAATAAATTGGTCTGCTTCAACAACTGGAACTCCCCTATCTTAGTAATTTAAATTCTAGCCTTAAATGTGTTTTAAAGTCATGCTATTCACGTGCTTTACTTGAGGAAGTATATCTGAGCCTCTTATTTGTTTTACATGTCTCCCCTGATACGCATACTAATGTGTTTTGAATGTCGCCTTAGTCTTTTACCTTTAAAACTCGAGAGTCAGCCTAAAATCCTCCATCTCATAGGAATAGTAGTCCTAAATCCTCCGGGACTGATAGGAATGTGACGGGTAATAGTATGCAATAGAGATCGAGACCCGTCCGCGCTTTAATACCTTGACGGAGTGGGAAAGGTAGATATGGATATGATGACTGGTGAGCTAATACCACATGTAGCCCCTCTTTTGAGGAGTGATTACCGGTATTGTATTGATGTGATCCATATTACAAATAAACCTATGACCCCCCCCCCCCCCCACCCCTTTATCCTTTAGCATGTTTATAACTCATTTAAAACTTTGCTTAAATTTATCATTTTCAAACACTTGAGTCTTAAAAATCCCCTCTTATCTGAGCTATATTTTCGTTCTTTTTAATTGCATAAATTCGCAAAGAATTATCTGGCCAGGAACCACACTAGTGGATCCTGAGGGGTGCCTAACACCTTCCCCTTAGGATACTTCCAAGCCTTTACCCTATATCTGATTATCAAAATGTGGTTGTAGTTGAATCTTATAGGTGCCATAATGTACCTTAAAATCGTTAGGTGATGATTCTATAAAATTGCAAACCACTTTCCCAAAAGGAAAGAGTTGTCCCAACCGAATATCATAAACCCGATCTCGCGAGAAAAAGTGGGCGCGACAAGTTCTTCCTTGTTGCCTTCCTTGCTCTCCATCACCCACCTGAATAATTTTATTAATAGTAGACATAATTTGTCGTTATAGATAAAATAAGGAAAGTGAAAAGAGAACTAGATATTCCAGCAATGAAGTTAATTTTTTTAATCAAAAAATAATTTTTATTGTAAAAGAAAATAATAGAATAATTCGGGTTTTTAATAATTTATTTTATTATTTTATTTTTTCTAATATATGTGAATAGAAAATAAAGGAATAATATTTGAAAGAATGATGAAATAGAAATCTTGTTGACAGTCACAGTTTCCTTCCAAGAGGAAGAATAAAACTCTTCAATTAGCAGAGAACAAAGTATGAGAGATTGATAATAAAATTTCATGAATTACTTCATAATCGTACAAAATATGGTAAGGGAATTATATAAGGGTACAATATATAATAGTGTTGCCTTACTTAATTCCCGTCTGTCACTAGCATTAATTATATTGATTGCTAGTTACTTGAGTTATTTGCAACGATTATAATAATAACAACCAATCGCCAATCAGAGATTATGCCAATTTCATTTTCATATTTGTAGCTATTAATAAATTTTTTACTTTTGTAGTCTGGGCAATTCTCTTCTTTCTCATGGTATGTTTGTAAATAATCTCATGGGTGTTTTACCTACGCCTTATTATTTTTCCTTATTGCTCTAACTCTGATATCATATTTCAGCATATCATGGATCTATGTGTCGAGTTATATTTTCACAAATACATGATCTGCTTGACTAAACATAAAATTTACAAATAAAAGAAATTTTTTTAAAAGTTATGATCTAAAATAAATAATAAATAATTATGTAGCTGTACATTATTTTACTAAGGATAAAATAATAATTTTGAAGATAAATTAATTTTAGAAAAATGTTACATAAGCTATGGCGGATGGGTAATAATTAGCGAGTTCAAAAAGTGAAGATAAAACGGATAACAAATAAGTCGAAACTCTGTGTCCTGGTTTGCAGCCCATTAATATGAAATTCTGGAATTTGCTACTTACCTTTGTTCGTTAGCCAGTTTCCTGCAATGATGATCCATCCATGAATTCTTGAATATTAATTGGATTTGTGTGTTCTAGCACGTATTTAGGAAATCGAAGCATGCAATTAGGACATTTTACTAATACCAAGGCCTCAAAACGACACTCCAAAGTCCATATCATTTATGTCGATCAACTTTTATGAATTTAATTAGACTATCTCTAACCTTTATCTTATTTTCATTTCAACTTTATTTTTTAATTTCAGTTAAATAAATTTCATCTTTTATTTATAATTTTCATAATTAAACCAATTTCATAAAATGTTATATAATATAATTTGTAAGCAATTACTAATTTAATATAATTTAAATTTTAATAAATTTTCATTTAATGTATTTTCAATTTCCACTTTTCAATTTAACATAATCTAATATTTTATATTCGTACTTTTCAATTTTAGTAACATCTAACATTTTATATTTACACTATTCATTTTTTGAGATAATTATATATTTTTTTGTACAATTATAACTTATAATAAAATTAACTTATAGTTATACATAAAAAAGATAAATGCTAGAAAATTAATTTAATCAAAATTATATAGCAAAATTAAAATATAATATTAATAAAAACATTACATAAATAATCAGGCACATGGCGGAGCCGACAACCAGCAGTAGCCGGTGTTTCCAGAGCACCATAAAACTACTGAGGCTCTCGGTGCTACCAGCACTTAACATCCCAATGCCATTCGTGGGTCCAGGTCCATTGAATGGCACCTAGGTGTTTAGGTGCCGTGGTAGGTTAGCCAAGCTGATGTGCTATTGGAATACGATAACTAAATACTAGAAAACACACAACCAGATTCACTTAGGGGCCGGGGCAGAGGAGCTTGCCAATGCAGGTGCCATGGTGCCAGTTGACGTGACGGGGAAGATCGTTAGGTGGACGGCACAATCTCCCTCGCCTGTCTCTTCCGAGTCTTGAACGAGTTGTAGTCACCATAGGTCTGCTGTCCTGCAATGTAGGCGGCATAGCTCTGTGTTCTCAGCTTCTTCAGAGAGAACGAAGTCTTGAGGGTGTCGGTTGACGCGCCAGTTGCCAGCATTTGGTTCTGGTCTGAAAGCGCCGTATAAAACCCATATGCATGTGCTACCGTATCTGTGTTGGCTTGGAGGACTGCTGACAAGTGTGTGAGAGCCTGTGTCCTGTTCCTGACAGTTTCTGGGACCGACTTGAGCACAGGCGGCACTTCCACCTCCACCCCGTATGGGAACTGCCCAACTGCGTAGATCGCCTCCTCCAATGCAACATAGTTGGTTGACCCGCCCATCTCTTCATACATAGGCCTCACTTTCTGGAGGAGGGTGAGATAGCTGTTTGCGGCCCTCATCTCAGACTCCAGAGCCGGCAACCTTGACGCAGCAGGCCCAGCACCCAAACTAACCAACATTTTTGCGATTGCCTCACTATGTGCACATCTAGTCTTAAGAGTTATCAGAGACTGGGTGTATTGCCTTATGCCAGAGGGCGTCCCTGTTGCTTTCGATGTCCGCAGTCCACCAGTCCTTCACGAGGGCAGACTCCCAGTTGGCACGCTCGATCACCATGAATGCCTTGTTCGACTGGGTGGTGTTGTCGCTGAGATAGTGGTGTCCAGTCATAATGAGAGAGTAACCATGCACGGGGACGATTCCGATTGCTGACATGTGAGCTGCCGCAACAATGGCACGCTCGGCCTCGCTGAGGACAAGTGGGGCGTTGACTATGTTGGCAAGTTCAGCTGGCATCCCCTAGGTGGTCGAGTAGCCCATGAGTTGGCCATCCACAACTGTTGCGTGGAGGAGCGGTGTTGCAGTTTCACCGGGTATGAGGTCCTGTGTCTCTATCCTGTACAGCTCAGTTGACACAGCCCTTGCGACGCCCACAAGTATGGCAGCCTTCCTACGTTGCGTCACTGTGAGACCTGCCGGAGGATTTGCAGTGAGTCCGGCCAAGGCGACCCTGATGAAGGCAGTAGTCTCGCTTATCGCCATCTCACATGGGAGACCGGTGATGGGTCTCCAATGCCACCCGCTGGCAATGGTGGGCTTCACGAGAAGAGAGCGCGCGCTGCTGAGATCCCCATTCCGCATGTCGAATCCTCGGACCTCAGTAGTCGGCCCTACGTCATCGTCGATTTGAAAGACTGTTGCCTGGTTCACAGCTGGTTGAGATGCCTGGCGGCCTTCCATTGTGTTGCTGATTTGGGAGCTTATAGTGGTGACAGTTAATCAGGTTATGTAGAAACTAATCTTGCTGCTGAAAATAAAACCCTCAAGATACCTCGATGAACTAAAAATGGGTCAAGGTCTTTACTAATTCCAATTTCAACTAAAAATAAACTCAACCCATAAAGAAGTGTTTGGATGAAAATGAAAAGGCGAAAGAAATACCTTTACACTTATCGAGAATAAAGTTGAAATATAATTCTCTTTTCTCCATTTCCCTTTTTTAGAATACAAAATCACGAAGTGATCTCATTAAAGCTCGGAATGTACATACTCTAAGTTATGATCTAAAATTCGTTAAACGGGACATTAAGCTATGTTTTAATCTATTATGAAAGAAGAGCATAATTAGTTACCAGTGGTGCTGATAAATTTATGGTGCTTCTACATTTAGAAAAAATAGGATAAAAATAATATTTCATCTGTTTTAATTTATATGAAATAATTTTCTTTTTAGTCCGTTTTAAAAGAATGATCCATTTTTACATTTAGAAACAATTTAGTATAAACTTATAATTATATCCTTAATGGGAAACCACATAAATATTTTAAGCTTATTTTTAATTTATTTAGGATCATAAGTTCTAAAAAATATATTTTTTAAAATTTTATATTTAATCAAATATATTTATATAAATTAAAATAACAATAAATTTTTATCTTGGAGTTGGGAGAGGCCCCAGGATACGAGATTTTAAAAACAAATGGAGCTGGATTTTGTCTGTCACTTGTTGTCTTTTATCGGTATCTGCAGTACAATGGCACGTTGTTGGGAGTTCCAATTTGTTTTCAAAGCCCTATGTAGGAAGCCAAAGCAAATCACATTTAATAGTTCTTTTAAATATAGTCTTCTGGTTAAATAGGTCTAGGAAATTAGCGAGGTAAAAGGCAAACATGGCGACTTTTTGACTGAACTCTCGAATTTCTTTTTTTCCTTTTTTTTTTTGGTAGTAAGAGAAGGTATATGGGAAGACTACTGATAGTACCACTGAATTACAAGCTATGTAGGTGCTTGGAGGCGAAGAGCGTGCCGGAAGCCTACATCAGAGTAATCAAGGACATGTACAATGGAGCTAAGACTAGGGTCAGGACGGTGGGTGGCGAATCAGACCATTTTCCGGCGGTTTTGGGGCTCCATCAAGGATCGGTGCTGAGCCCCCTCTTGTTTGCCTTAGTGATAGATGCTCTAACCCGTCATATTCAAGGGGTTGTGCCTTGGTGTATGCTATTTGCTGATGACATAGTATTGATAGATGAGACGATGGTCGGTGTTAATGAAAGGTTAGAGGTATGGAGACAGACTCTCGAGTCTAAAGGTTTCAAAATAAGCAGAGACAGAGTACCTGGAGTGCAAGTTTAGCGCCGAGCCGAGCGAAGTAGGCAGGGACGTGATGATTGGTTCTCAGGCCATCGCCAAGAGGGACAGTGTCCGATATCTTGGGTCTGTGATTCAGGGGGACGGAGAGATTGACGGGGACGTCACTCATCGTATAGGAGCGGGGTGGTCAAAGTGGAGGCTTGCATCAGAAGTCCTGTGTGACAAGAAAGTTCCACACAAACTCAAGGGGAAATTCTATAGAGCCGTGGTTAGACCTGCGATGTTGTATGGGGCGGAGTGCTGGCCCGTGAAGAACTCGCATGTTCAGAGAATGAAGGTTGCGGAGATAAGGATGCTTAAGTGGATGTGCGGACACACCAGGCTAGATAAGATTAAGAATGAAGTTATTCGAGAGAAGGTGGGGGTAGCCCCGGTGGATGGGAAGATGCGAGAAGCGAGGCTGAGGTGGTTCGGGCATGTGCGGAGAAGAAGTCTCGATGCCCGGTGAGGAGCTGCGAGCGGCTGGAGATTGTTGGCGGTCGGCGAGGCAGAGGGAGGCCTAAGAAGTATTGGGGAGAGGTGATTAGGCAGGACATGACTAGAATGCAGGTTTCGGAGGACATGACCCTTGATAAGAAAGTCTGGAGGTCTAGAATCAGGGTTGTAGGATAGGGGCTCCTAGAGTTTTTCGTACGCCTCAGCCGGGGTTGGGTGTGGGTCAGCAGGGTTACCCATAGACGATTTGTGTTTTAGCTTATGTCCCCCCTATGGCTGTTAGTGATGGTAGTTACTGTATGATATTATTGTATGCGATTGTATTTATGTTTCGTATGTTTAGATAATTATTTACGCTATTTACGCTATTTCTGCTGGAGTTACTAATGCTTTATTGTTTTTGTTTTTGTCTTTGTTTTGTTTTACTGCTGTTTTTCCTTTTATCCTATGAGCCGGGGGCCGATTGGAAACAGCCTCTCTGCCCTTTCGGGTAGGGGTAAGGCTTGTCTACATATTACCCTCCCCAGACCCCACCTGGTGGGAGTATACTGGGTAGTTGTTGTTGTTGTTGTTTGAGTCATTCATTTCTCAAACCGTGAATTGTTTTGTCGCCACGTAAAGTACTAAAGCGATCGATATTCATCTTTTCTTTTATGTTTGATGTATGTGAGTAAAGTTTTACATAAAAAGTAGAATGATTGAATATATATACGGAGATATTTAAAGTTAATATAAATTTTTATTTAGACACCTAAATTTAAAGATGTTTTTAATGAGCACGGTTCAATGGAGCTTTATTTAAAGAACATTAACCACCACTTCTACTGATGCGGATGTGGTTCTCTCGTCGTGAAAGAAGTAATGAAAGGGAAGCCCGAGGTCAAAGTGCGTTCGTTGTTGCCCGTATAGCTTTCTAGAGCAGAGATCTAGCAGCGTATTCTAGGCATAGATCATTGGTATTGGATGCCTGTTATAATGGGCAGGGACAGTGGATCATTGGCTTAATTTCCTGAGGGACGTCTTGGATTTGTTTTGCTATGTAATTTTGCTGATATTTTGAAGTTATTGGATTATTTTCGAATTTTGTTTAGCCTTTAGATGCTTAGATCTAGAGAATTTCTATTATGCTCGGATAAAGGAGAAACTATTGAGTAAATCAATGGTAGATGCACAACAATGGTGAAAGTGGAGGAGGCAACGTGGAAATGGTGGTGGACATAAAGAAGAAAAACAAGGAAATAAAAAAGATAACTAACAAATCTGTTTTTTTGGGCTCTTCACGCGTCTATATTTGGTGAAGCTCATTCTATGTGCCAACTCAGCAAAAGTGCCTAATGGGAACAAAGTTCATGTAATGTACGTGCTCATTACGAACACCCCTAAGTTCAAGTGCCTAAATAAAAAATCTTACCAACTTTATGTATCTCCGCATGTATTCAGCCAAGTAAAAAAGAAAAATATGTTAATGGTGTACGGCTTTTAACCAAAGCGAACAATATCGCGTTATATTAAGAGTATTTTAGGTCGTTTTAGTCTAATAAGTAGTATTAGAACAACGTACAACACAAGTTCATTTAGACGGGTTTATTCTATTCGCAACCTATTTGATGGTTGATCACGCTCAACTGAGTCTCGCAAAAGACTACGCGGGCATTGCAAATATAATCTGAGTATTTAGGCCCAGAATCAAACCCACAGGGACTTAACCGATCAATTACTTTTGTTGCACTTACTAAATTCTATAGAATCAACTTCCCCAAACGCTGTATATAACAGTTGATGGTAATTCTAACAACTAAACTAAAAGTAAATAAACAGCTAAAAATTAATTATGCTTGATTTGTGATCAATAGGAATATGTCTAAGGTAATGATTTTCCCCATAGTTGTTTTCCTTGGTTGTATATTTCTTATAGTGTTGACTTAGTTGCCTTTATCAATCATGAACTCTCCAGCTATCGTAAATCTTTCTCAAGCAATTATGATAATTTACTAGATGCACTCTCTCAAGCTACGCTAATTAGATTCGCATTACAGTTCACTTAGATTTCACCCGAGGTATCGTTATCTCTAATCCAACCTCTAAACCCTCCGTTATGACTCTCGTCTATTCTCCGGGAGTAATGTTTTTCAAACAACTACCTAAATATGCACTCTCTCTCAAGTAGATACATAATAAACAGGCACAGCTAATTGAGGGCCGTTCAATCAACTACAACAAGAATGTAGTTGAACAAATAAAGATTAACAACTAATCAAAACTATATTAATATCACAATAAGTTCATCCCCAACGGGTTCTATCAAAACCTTAGAATACTCATGAAAATAACAAAATTTACAAAAGAATTCATATTCAAAGGTAAAAGAACAAAGAAGAAGATTGAAGATTGATGTCCAATGATCCTCCTTATCTCTTGCCCTTCCTTCTGATGTTTTTTCACTTCCCAAAAATTATTTTCCTCTTTCTTGTCCAGCTTGCTTCATTTAATATAGGGTTTAGGGCTTAAGATCCTGTATTTTTGCACTTTGGTCCCTAAAGTTTACATGTCCTGCCGCTGTCCTACCGCGGTTACGCCAGGACTACGACCAAAGTTGCAATCAGGATCTGCAGCAGTGTTCTGTCGCGGTCCTATCACGGTTATGCCCGGACTACAGTAGACCAGCTTCAATTCTGGTTTCGTCCCTTCTCTTGGTGCACTTTGTGGATATTGTATGATTGGCCTCCTTTTCTCCGTAATTGATCCTAAAAGTACTCCACATACTTCTTTTATTGGATATAACCTGCAAAGCATGAAAAACACTAATCAGAGCATTTTGTTATCACTTTTTACCGTAAAAGCTATATAAAAATGTGGTTCTTGAGGGCCTAATTATAGTCTAATTTACCTATTATCAAAACCACACAGTTAAATCTTTGCTCATCCTCGAGCAAGTTGAACCACACTTCTAGGCCTAATCGTTTGATGCATTACCTATTTATGTCACACCCACTATATTGAAAGAACAACCTAAGCAGTGTAACAACCACACCTCAGGTAAAAACTCTAATGCCATGCCACGCTGGTGCTTACTCTATGTACTCTAAACAGAGGTGAAGACTTGCTTTTTCTTCCTGTGTTAAATGCCCTCACATCACATTTTTTAGAGAAGTTCCACACACATAAAATCAAACAATAAAGAACTATAGATAGAACGAATTCACTCACTCTCAGCAAAGAATATTCACATGCCACACAGATACACCATAAGCTTGCCCGTAGTGTAATACTCTACTAATCGAGTTGTTCAGTCTAAGATCTATTAGGACTTTAGTTGGTTGTAATGTAGGCTATGGGAATGGTAGGATATGTTTAGCTATAAGAGTGACTACACCTCTCTAAGCACTTTAATACATACATTTTAATATTTAAACTCCATACTTATGTCAAACCAAAATTCCACCTTCACATCAATGTAAATTAACCCATTCTTCTTTAAGCACAAGTCACCACTTATCAAGGAAACCTTTTTTTTTTCAATTCAAGTGGCTCTTCCTTTTTTAAAACAATGCACCTTTTTCCTTGTTTAATTAGTTCCACTCAAAATCCAACCGCCCCACATTTTAATTTTTACAAAGTTCATAACAATTCAAGTGCTCATGAGAGGTTAAAAGGTTCAAATAGATGGTTAATTCAAACAAATAGGTAAGGATTGTAATGTGGTTGCCAAAGAAACATGATTATAGGCTCAAAAAGGTTAACTACGATACATAACAATTAGGTGGGTAAAATATACATATTTGTGTCAACAAGAAAATGCCTATATCACTTCCAAGACTGAACAACACTATTATTTCGCAAGTTCTAGGCATCAAATGCAAGCATAGAATACATGTATTACCTCACACACACTTGGCATGTAAATCATTCTGAATTAGTTTATCAACACACTCACATGAGCGTTCAAGTAAGACAAAGTGTGCAAAATTAAGGCATAAGATTAAGAGTCTACAAGTGAGCCTAGACGTCGCACTGTCAAGTTCATCTTAGTTATTTGTAGGTATGTACACTACGGGATGCATTCTTGCCCTCACCCATCTTAACCCAAGATATTCCTATGGGCCATAAAAAATATTAAAGAAAAATCAACATAACCCGGTTCAAGAAAAACCTTTGGAAAAGAACCGTAGTCAAAAGAAAAACCAAGAGGGAATTACTACACTACCTAAAAAGAAAATAAAATAAAAAAATCTTTTTTTGGCTTTTTTATTAGACTACTTCCCTCAAGAATACTGTCTAAGTGGTCCGTCATTAGGAAGAGCCTCCTACATTTTCTAGATTATTTTATTTTTTTTATATCCGACCTTATCCCTCAACAAACTCGTCGACAAGTGTCCGTCGTTGGGCCAAGTTGGTGACGTCTAAGATAAGTACAAACAATTATGCACAAAAACAGAGGCACAGAACTACAACATACTTAATGCATGTATACACCAACAATACACAATACTAAATCAAGTCTCCCACCCCACACAAAAAGAATATGACATGTCCCCAAGTCATAAAATAAATAAAGTGCAGAAGGGTAAGAAAACTTCCCTGGTCATGACTCGGAGTCGCAGACGGTGTTGAGGTCAATTTTACAAGCCATCCCTATAGCGCGGAACCAAGTCATCATCCAACTCTAAGATCTAGCCTTCCGCCTAGACATGGCATCCAAACGTACATGCAGGCCATCTATCGAGGTACGAAGTTCTGCCACCTCTTCCTCCAAAGAGGGAAACCTGGGTCGGCTCGAGTGTGATCTAGAGAAAACCTCCCTAGTCTAGGGTCTCTGAGAGGATCCGACTACATCATAAGATCTCATGGGTAGTGCCATAGGTGTTGGGGCGTCATCATCGTTTTCAAGCTCTATGTGTGTGGGTGCATCTCTGCCCACTGTGATCTTCGCAGATCTGAATGCTGCTCTTATGGCCAAAGTTCCATCTGTAGGACTGGCGGGGACATCAGCCAACAGACATAACCTCATCACAAGTGAGGGGAAGTAAAACCCCTTAAACATCAGAGGTGACCGGAGGAACATTTCATCTCCAATGAGTTTTGCTACATCAATGTCCTTCTTGGTTACGAAGCACCAAACTAATAGAGCCCGTAAGTTGTTCACATCTGACGTGTTGCCCGTGGGAAATAAACTGATGCAAATAATGGTGAACCAACACTTAGTCTCCCATGTGAACGACCTCGAATGAAGGGTCATGTACTCATGTATCTAGACTGGACGTCCCCCTAAGCATATTGTCTCAATACGAGTGTACCAATCGACCCCTAGGGAGTTATGGTAATATTTAGTTTCACCAGTGAATGGAGGCAGCTACAAGACCTAGAGAACCTTCACTAATGAGGCATCTAACACTTTGCCCCGCACAATCACAGAATGGCACAAATTTTTCAGGCAGTTCGCATAGAACTCCCGAACCATCATTCAGTTGGCCATTTCAGGTACCTCAAACAAGAACTCCATCCCTTCCGTCTGATTTCCTCGTACATGTCTGGTTTTTCTACATGGAGGGCAGTCATGTCAATAGCAATCTCAGAGACAAAGCTTTTGTATCTTTAGCATGAAACATATCCTCTACCTCTTGTGACTCGAACCGAGTGGCATCATACATCGGCAATTCGAAAGTGCTTTCCATGTTCCTACGCTTCTTTCGGGCCATAGTACCTGCAATCAATTTAGTATAATGATCAGGTGCATCCAAACATGTGCCAGTCGAATGGGTACTCAGACTTCACCACCCGCTGGCACCAAACGGTTCCCTTTTTTTTTAAACATGGCCATTATAACCATCTAGTAACGTTCCAAAGTTGACAACATCCACTATTATCAATGCTACAATTCCACCTTATGAAACCCCATGCAAGCTTCCACAACTTAATAACTATTAAGTACTACCACCACATACCTACATGGCCTTCCACAGTCGAGTAATTTGACAAAAGAGACAACTCCCAAGCCACATGCTGCACTTTACCCCACACAAAAATTGTCAACAAAGAACAGAGCCCCACTCCTACACAAATCTACCTCAAACACCATCTGGAACACCAAACTTAGAGTCTAAGACCCCATTGCAACCAAAATCAAGAATTCTACACAGTGACTACTACATAATGCAAAATACAAAACAAAAGAAAAAGTAGAATAACTTACTTGAAAATTGCAGCGGAGTCTTCCGGAAAAAGAAAAAAGAAGACCAATAGATTTGGAGGGTGTTGGAGAGGTAGGGGTGGTTTTAGTGAGGGGGTTGTGTATGGGAGAAGAGAAATTATGTATGGGTCAGTGGGGTGGTGGGTTTGGTTGGAGGAAGAGAAGAAGAAGAAGAATGAATAAAAATAGGGGTTTTGTCGGTTAGGAAGAAGAATAGAGAAGAAATAGGAGAGAAATGGAGAGAATAGGAGAAAAAACTTATGTTATGGGGAGGGTGGGGTTAGGTTAGGTTAATTAAAGGAGGAAAAGAGAAAAGAATTTTTTTTTGCAGATGTACCTGGGCGCGTTCTGACCTACCACGGTTGCACCGTGACCGCGGTGAACCTTCATCAGAGAGGATCTCTGACCGCAGTCCTACCGTGGTTACGTCGTGACCGCGGTGAACCTTCATAAGATAGGATCTCTGACCACGGTCCTACCGCAGTTACACCGTGACCGTGGTCTGGGCCTATTCCTGGATGCTAATTTCAAGGTTCTTTTCATTAGTTTGCCCCTTAGGCACTATTTTTTACTTCTTTTAATGCCTACCTTACCCATGTTATGGCCAGGCTCGTGATGCAAAGTACTCAGCTATATCCTGCATATATACAATATGTTAGAAATTATACTATCGTGGGTTGACTCCCATGAAGCGCCTGATTTAATATCGTGGCACGATGCAACTTGAGCGCAATTAAGAATCGCTCAACCTTTTTGGTTCATTGAGATGTACTACAAACAACTCTTTCGGTTCATCCAATCCCACATACATATTAAGTCTTTGCCCATTAACCTTGAAGGTGTTACTGCCGTTCTCACTTGTTATCTCCACAACTATATGTGAGAACATTTGTACCACTTTAAATGATCCTCACCATCGGACTTTAACTTACCTGGAGACAATCTCAATCTTGAATTATATAGTAATATCTTATCACCGGGTTTGAAAACCCTGTCCATAATGTGTTTATCATGCATCTTCTTCACTAATTCCTTGTATAGCCTCATGCTTTCAAAGGCTTGATATCTAAATTCTTCCAACCCATGCAACTCTGTCGGTCGATTTTGTCCAACTGTGTCAGGATACATGTTCAATTGCTTTAGTGCTTACCAAGCTCGATGTTCTAGCTCAATAGGTAGGTGACAAGCCTCGCCAAATACTAACTTGTATGGAAACATACCTATTGGTGTTTTGAATGCAGTTCTGTAGGCCCAAAGTGCGTTATCAAGCTTCTTTGCCCAATTAGTTTGTGTGGAATTCACAGTCTTGGTTAGTATATTTTTTATCTCCCTGTTGGACACTTCAACCTGCCCATTAGTTTGCGGATAGTAAAGGGTGTCCACCTTGTGGTGTACATCATATTTTTCAAGTAGTTTCTCGAAGGCTCTATTACAGAAGTGAGTGCCCCCGTCACTGATGATCGCTCTTGGTGTCCCAAACCTTGTGAATATGTTCTTTTTTAGAAATCCTACCACCACTCTTGCATCATTAATGGGCCATGCTACAGTCTATACCCATTTAGACACATAGTCCACAGTAACAAGGATGTACGTATTGCCAAATGAGCTGAAAAACGGACCCATAAAGTCGATCCCCTAAACATCAAACACCTCTAACTCTTGAATCGGGTTCACTGGCATCTCATGGCGAGGGGAAATGTTTCCCGTCCGCTGGCATTCATTGCAGCCCTTAACCCAGAGGTGTGCATCTCTAAACACAGTTGGACAAAAGAATCCGGCCTCTAGCACTTTGGCAGCTGTCCTGACCCCTCTGTAATGCCCTTCGTATGCTGATGCGTGACAAGCCTGCAAAATTGAAAATTGTTCTATCTTAGGGACACACATCCGGATAATATTATCAACACATATTCTAAACAAATGAGGCTCGTCCTAATAATACACGCGGCAATCATGAAAGAACTTTTTCTTTTGGACAAATGAAAGGTCGTATGGAACTATACCGCAGGCCAAGTAGTTTGGAAAATCTGCATACCATGGCACATCTTCCAAAGTAGTTGCAAGCAGATGCTCATCTGAAGTTTTCCAGAATCTCTTCAACCTCGACTGATTTTTTAGCTCCTTCAAGTCGTGATAGATGATCATCGACTTGATTTTTTATGCCCTTATGGTCACGAATTTCGAGGTTTAATTCTTGCAACAGCAGCACCTAACAAATCAGGCGTAGCTTGGACTCCTTTTTCTCAATTAGGTACCTAAGAGTTGCATGGTCAGTGTATACAATTACCTCGGAATCAATCAGATATGATCGGAGCTTGTCAAAAGCAAACACCACCGCTAACATCTCCTTCTCTGTCACAGTGTAGTTGAGCTATGCACCGCTTAGCGTTCTGCTTTCATAATAAATTGGATGCATCAGCTTATCCTTTCGCTTCCCCAAGACTGCTCCTATAGCATAATTACTTGCATCGCACATGAGCTCAAATGGTTGCTCCCAATGGGGTGCAACAATGATAGGTGCAGTTTCCAACCTCTTCTTCAGTTCCTCAAATGCCAACCTACAATCATTAGAAAACACAAAGGGCTGATCCTTTTCAAGGAGTTTGCATAATGGTTAGCAATTTTGAAAAAATCTTTTATGAAATGCGGGTAGATTTCGGTGTGCCCAAGAATGCTTCTCACTGCTTTGACGGAAGTGGGCGGTGGTAGTTTTTCAATCATCAAACTTAGCATGGTCAACCTCAATTACTTTTCTGGACACTCGATGTCCCAGGACTATCCCTTCTTGTACCATAAAATGGCACTTCTCCCAGTTTAGCACTAAGTTTGTCTCCACACATCTTTTGAGCACTCCACTTAAGTTGTGAAGACAGCCTTCGAATGAATATCCCACCATGGAGAAATCATCCATAAAGACTTCCATCATTTCCTCCACCATATCTGTGAATATGGCTAACATGCACCGTTGAAAGGTCGCTGGTGCATTGCAAAGCCCAAAGGGCATTCTCTGAAAGGCAAAGATGCCATACAGACATGTGAAAGATATTTTCTCTCTATCTTCGGTGGCTATTAGTATCTGATTTTACCCAAAATATCCATCTAAGAAAGAAAAGTGCAATATTTCGGCCAGCTTGTCCAACATTTGTTCAATGAAAGGCAAGGGAAAGTGGTCCTTTCGGGTGGCGGTGTTCAATTTCTGATAATCCATGCAAATTCACCACCTTGTGACTATACGAATTGAGATCAACTTATTGTTTTCATTTTTCACAACAGTCATTCCCCCTTTTTTGGGCACACATTGGACAAGGCTGACCAGATTACTATCAGAGATGAGGAAGATGATTCCTGCATCTAGCCATCTTATCATTTCCTTCTTTACAACCTCTTTCATGTTTTGGTTCAGCTTTCGCTGATGTTCCCTAGAAGTTTTGTGCCCCTCTTCCAGGAGAATCTTATGCATATAGAAAGCTCGGCTAGTACCATTTATGTCTGTCATGGTCCAGCCTGACAGTCTTGTTTTCTTGCAGTACCTATAAGAGTAGTTCTTCTTGCACATCTAGCAAAATAGATGATATAATAACATGCAAGGTCAAATCAGGGCCCAAGAACATATACCTGAGGTGATTTGGGAGTGGCTTTAGCTCCAGTTTGGGTGGTTCTTCTATTGATGGCTTTACTAGAGTTGTAAACCTTTTTTCTAATTCAATGGACTCAAATTGAGGCTACCTTGTCCAGAATCCTTGACCTTCAAGTGCCATGACCCGTTCATCTAACCCTTCACCATCCATCTCTTCTAGATTTTTCAGACATGCATCCAATGGGTCATTCACAGTCAGTGTCGCGTCGTCCTCTTGCAGAATCACATCTACTGCACCCACTAAAGAGCAATTAGCATATTCGTTGGGTCTTCTCATAGATTTCTGAACATGGAATATGACTTCTTTATCGTTCAGTCTCATTTAGTTCCCCAGTCTCACTATGAATCAGTGCTCTACCAGTCACCAAAAATGGTCTACCCAGAATGAAAGGTATCTCCTCATCTACCTGCCAGTCCAGGATAACAAAGTCTGTTGGGAACACAAACTTCCCCACTTGCACCAACACATCATCAAGAATACCAGTTGGCCTTTTCACTGTGTCATCAGCCATCTGTAGCAGCATAGAAGTCTGTCTAGCTCTACTGATGCCCAATTTAGTGTACACAGCCAGCGACATCAGGTTTATGTTGTCCCCCAGATCACATAAGTCCTTTGCAAAGGCGTAGCTCCCAACTGAGGCCCGGAATAGTAAAATTACCTGGATCAGACATCTTTTGAGCCATCGGTCTTGTCACTATTGCGTTGTAGGTCTGTGAGAGAGTCATAGTGGAAAGATCCTGAAAATCAAACTTTCGAGACACTAAATCTTTCATCATCTTTGCATAACCGGGCATCTGCCTCAAATCATCCATCAAATGATTATTCAATTGAATCTGACGCAACATCTCCATAAATTTCTTGTATTGAACTTCCTTCTTTTGTTTAACCAGTCTCTGAGGGAAGGGGTGCAGGTATCACCCTTTGTGCATTTCTTGCAGGCTTCTGTATGTTGGAATTTTCTGGCACAAGAGGTGCCACCTGTTTTGCATCTTGCTCTTTCATCTTTTCTTTCTCCTGACTCTGCTCAATCACCACTTCAGTAAGCTCTGTTGGATCCTCCACCTCTAACGAAACTGGAGTGACTGTCACACTCTCCTTCCTGGCTTGTAGATTCTCCCATTTTCTATTTAAATCTCTCCCATTCTGAAGACTTACTTCCATTAGCTGATTTAGATTTTTCTCCTTGGGGTTTATGTTAGTGTCTACAGGCAAGGTTCCCTATGGACGATTGTTCAAAGACATGGACAGCTGTCCCAGCTACGTTTCTATGTTCTTTATGGCTGAATCATGCACTGCCAATTTTTCCTGCACTTTATTATTTGTCCCAATGAGTTGCTGAAGCATACCCCTAATTATTATCATATTGTTATCTTGCAGTCGAGGAGGCGGTTGATAAGCTAATTGTTGCTGATTTTTCTATGGATAGCCATGTGGTTTTTATATGGTACTAGCACTAATTGGTTTTGAGGGTGCATACCCCCAGGCTATTGCATATTAGGCATGTACTGGTGATGTTGTTGCGGTCTCCATTACTGTGCTCACTGTCTGTGCCCCCATAGTTATTGACATAATTCAGATCCCCTCGTGCCCCTTGATTATCACCTTCTCCGGTCCATGAACACACATACAACTAATTAATACAAGGTGTACACAGTCCTTCATTCGTTGTATCAACAATGTGCACATGTTTTGTACTCATCTCATCAATTTTCTTTGCCAGGATGCTTACCTGGGTCATGAGTGTGGCCATGTTCTCTGCAGCTGAATTATTGGGATCAAGCGGGACTGAATGCACTATGGGTGCCAGTGTTGTACCTCTAGTCATCCACCCCGAATTTTGTGACATCTTATCGAGAAGGATTTTGCACTCAGTGGATGTTTTGCTTAAGAAAGAACCTCCAGATAAAGCATCCACATTCGCTTTCAAGTTGTCAGTTAGACCATGTAGAATCTCTGGCCAAGCATCTGGTCTGGAATGCAATGATAAGGACACTTCACTAGCATTCCTTTAAATATTTTCCAAGCTTGCAAGGACTCAGTTGGCTGCTACTTATACTGTAATATTTCATCAATTTGTCCTGCAGTCTTGTTAGGCGGATAGAACTTGTTCAGGAACTGCTTGACTAACTCCTCCTAGGTAGTGATGTAGTTGATAGGGAGCGAATTTAGCCAAGTATCAGCTTTCCCCGTTATAGAGAATAGAAAAAAATAGCTACTTGATAGCTTCCAGAGAGCGTTTGTCTGCCTTTGGGTCATACAAATTGACAGAAAACTTTCAAGTGTTGTTGCGGGTCTTCGATGTGTGACCTGGAGAACAAGCCTTTATTCTGCAACATATTGTTGGTTATCTGGAGTGTCTCCGCTTGGATTGTGGCCACAACTATGGAAGTGGACAAGCTATCAGTTGTGGGCTGTGCCCAATCATAAAGTACAGCCTCGGGCACAAGAGGTGCCTCTACTCTTGCGTTGGGATTTACTGATGGGTCCCCAACGTTTCCGTTGACGTTGTCTACGTCACCTATATTTAATTCGAGCTGGTGTGATTGTTGGGATTGTTGAAGTCTCTTGTTGGCATGGTTCAATGCCTTGGATGTTTTCTCATGGTCTGTGAGTCTTCTAGCAATTCTCCAGTCCTAGAAGAACTTTTAGGCATACACATGATTTCCACAAGAGTTCAAATAGTAGAATTTCAATGAAAGATTGAGTATAGAGAAAACTGACTACAGTTAAAATTTTGTATTTCTTTTAATTGTAGTTGATAGCACCATTAATTCTGCGGCAACGGGGCTAAAATTTGATCATGCTCAACTGAGTCTCGCAAAAGACTACGCGGGCATTACAAATATAATCGGAGTATTTATGCCCAGAGTCGAACCCACAGGGACTTAACCTATCAATTACTTTTATTGGACTTACTAAATTCTATAGAATCAACTTCCCCAAAGATTGTAAATAATAGTTGATGGTAATTTTAAAAACAAAAACTAAAAGTAAATAAACAGCTAAAAATTAACTATCCTTGATTTGTAAACATTGGAATAGGTCTAAGGTAATGATTTCCCCGTTGTTGATTTCCTTGGTTGTATTTTTCTTATAGAGCTGACTTAGTTGCCTCTGTCAATCATGAACTCGCCAGCTATCATAAATCTCTCTCAAACAATTATGATAATTTTACTAGGCACACTCTCTCAAGCTACACTAGCTAGATTCACATTACAGTTCACTTAGATTGCACTTGAGGTATTATTATCTCTAATTCAATCTCTAAACCCCCGGTTATGACTCTCTTGTATACTTCGGGAGTGATGTTGTTCAAACAACTACCTAAATATGCACTCTCTCTCTCAAGTGGATTCATAATAAATAGGCACAACTAATTGAGGGCCCTTCAATTAACTACAACTAGAATGTAATTGAACAAATAGAGATTAACAACCAATCAAAACTATATTAATATCACAATAAGTTCATCCCCAATGGGTTCCACCAAAACCTTAGATAAGAAAAGCTAGCTACTCATGAAAATAACAAAATTTACAAAAGAATTCATATTCAAAGGAAAAAGAACAAAGAAGAAGATTAAACATTGATGCCCAATGATCTTCCTTGCCTCTTGCCGTTCCTTATGGTGTTTTTCACTTCCCAAAAGTTATTCTCCTCTTTCTTGGCCATATTCCTTCGTTTAATATAGGGTTTAGGGCTTAAAATCCCGTATTTTTGCACTTTGGTCCCTGAAGTTTACGCGTCTTGCTGCTGTCCTATCGTGGTTATGCCACGACTGTGACCAAAGTGGCCTTCAGTATCTGCAGCAGTGTTCTGCTGCAGTCCTATTGCGGTTACGTTTGGATAGCAGCAGACCAACTTCAGTTGTGGTTTCGTCCCTTCGCTTGGTGCACCTTGTGGATATTGTATGATTGACCTCCTTTTCTCCGTAATTGATCCCAAAAGTACTCTACAAACTTCTTTTATTGGATATAACCTGCAAATCATGAAAAGCACTAATCAGAGCATTTTGTTATCACTTTTTACCGTAAAAGCTATACAAAATTGTGGTTCTTTAGGGCTTAATTATAGTCTAATTTACCTATTATCAACGGTGTTAGAAATTTAACTAGAGTTCTATACACGGTAAGACAAACTTTATGATGGAGATTTGGAGATGCGACTTGTTGTAGATTATGTGAATAAGTTAGATCAAGTTTATTTTGTCAAAACAATCAGGCGAGGGACAGAATTATTAGGTGTTTGTCTTAATTCTCTTACCATATTTTATTTTTCTATATATTGAAGTAAGGACAAAATATTTTCTATAGTTGATTTTACCTATCATGAAAAGGAAAAAATATAATACTTTCATATTTGGTTAGTATATTTTCTTGAAAACAAAATTGTAATGACCCGACAGGTCGTTTTGTGTATTTGCGTCCTGTTTTCTTTTGATGCTTCACTCACGTGTAATTTTATAACTAGTGGGGTTGGTTAGTTTCATTCTGTAAAAGTTTTGAGTTGATTTGGATCCTTTGGTTCTTGTTGAGAAGCCTAAGTTAGAAATGTTAATCAAAATTGGAATTTTGTAAAAACGACGCCAGAAGTGTTTTTTAATGGCCTTGATAAGTTCATATCATGATTTTAGACTTGAGCATATGTTAGGAATGAAATTCGGAGGTATGTGGATTGATTTGTGTTGTTTTGTCAAAATTTGGCAATTTTAGGTTTAGAACATTTTCCAAATTTAACCGTAGGCTGCTTTTGCCTATCGGTTTTAGAATTTGGTTTTGGTACTTGGAACATATCCATTCTGCTATTTGGAACTTGTCTACAAAATTTGGTGTCATTGGGAATTGGTTTGATAGGATTCGAACTCTTTGTTGCAGTTCTAGAGGTTCTTGAGTTTTCATTTGAAATTCATGCGTTTTGATATCTGATTCATAGTTCTACATATTATTTTGTGTTTTGATTATGGGAGGGACTTATGATATTTTAGAGTTATATGAATGTATGATTTTTAGCCCCCGAGGGTTTGGATGCGTTTCAGATATATTTCATAAAGGTTTTGACTTAAAATCCCCACATTTCACTGTTAAATTCCATATTTAAGGTTAATAATTAATGTATAATCTTAAAATATTGTTGAGAACATTTACATTCAACTTGTAGTTGAAAATTATTGAAGAAAATATCCAAAACTGAGCTCAATATATTAAAAATTGATGGAAGAATGAATAAAATTGCCCCAAAATATATTCTTATATTTGAAGCAGTCTTCAATGCGATTACAATTAGCCAACGAAATCGAACCAGCCAGATGTAATACATCACGATCCTGCACATGCCATTACGATCATGATGTACATATTAACCTACCTTCTACCCTGCGTGATCACACAATAACATTGAAGCCCAGATCCTTATTCACTATGATCCCATCCTTTGCGTGCAATCACACAGCTCATCTACACCAACAAAAATAAAAAACACTGGCATGGATTAAAAGTGCGGTTAAACACCACCGAACCTCTTAGGTCCCAAATCAAGCATATTAATAAGTTCAAAAACTTCACACAATCCCGTAGGAAGTCTCAGAATATGAAATGAGACCCTAAAATTCAGAATGAGAAATTGAATTGTTAGACATTCTATTCATTAGTATAAATATTTATTATAAAAATATACATTCTAAACTCTCTCTCTCTCTCTCTCTCTCTCTCTTTCTCTTTCTATGTATATATATATATATATATGTATGTACATATATATATATATATATATATATATATATATATATATATATATATATATATATATATATATATATATATATATATATATATATATATATAACCAAAATGTATGAGACTCTTTGTTAAACTAAGTAAATAAAAGGATACATGATTAATCCTAGTTAAAGACAATAACCATAGATCTAAAATTAGTTTATGTGGATAACGTGGGACCACGTTGAAGTGGATTTAATGCGACGTCATAAATATTGTTGTTATTAATGGGATGAGAACAAGTAATAAATAACAATAAATGACACTAAATATATATAAGGAGGAAGATTCACCCAATAATGAAAGAAGTGAATGATTCTTTCTTCCGACAAGTAATGAATGATAAGAATATGAGAGAATATTATATAATTTCTCAGATCTGGTGGAAATAATAATGAATAGAATGTAAGGATCAAATCTCTCTCTGAAAATTATTCTTTGTATTTATCTATAGAGCTTACCTTTCAAAAGTGTTCTTATCAAAATGGAATATTACCTGTCTTTGCCTTATGTATCCAACTATTTATATGGGATATTCCGAAAGAACCCTAAAAGATAAAACAAAAGGAATATACAATAGAATATTTCCCTTTGAAAGTTCCAAAGTTATACTAGTCACTACTAATGTCCATGTTACTCGACCTCGACCTCGACCTCGATGAGTTGCTCAGTAGCCTGTTCTGTTGATCACTGATTGGTCTCGGACAAACTACCCATGATATTTACAAATCGCATGATAATCACCTCCTCGTGATGAATTTCCTTGATCGGATTTTGGCCTATAGAGTTAGTCCCTCCACTTATCGAGATCGATTTTTTGTCGACTTCAATGAGCGGACTTCATTTGTCATAATATGAGAAATTCGGATATAGAGGTCGAGTAGTGAGAATCGCGGCCGAAATGATGATGTGGCATTTTGAAAGCCACACTTAATAATGTTGCTTTAGAGTGACGTCACAGCCTCATGCGTCATCGTTACTATCTTCCCGATGTTTTGCGTTATTCCTGTGTCCCTATCATTTTGATCCTTGTGCATTTTTCGGTTAATCATGTCGATCCAAGTACCGGTGTTCTCTGTAAATAAGGGGTGAAGCCCTTTAAATAAATCTTTACATTTCTAATATTTTGAACTTACATATTTTCTCCTCTTCTTCTTCTTTTGGTGTTCCCACTTTCAGCAATTTTCTCCATTGTCACTTCTTCTATACTTTAAGTTCCTTTGCATACACATAACAAAAGATGGCTAGTGCATGTTCCAACCCTGAGGGGACTTCTGACCCGGCTCCATTGTTAGTGGTCATGACAACTCATGATGAAGGGGAAGCCATTACTGCAGAGGATGAAAGCTTCCCTATTGTGGAGGAAATCATTACTCGTAATTCAGGCGCCATCAGACTTCTCGAAGTCCCTTCGGACGAGCCTAAGCCTGCAAAATCCGAGATGTGCAGCCCATCTTTTCATGCTTAGGGCAAAGTACAACATCCATGCTCACATCGATCTGGTCCAAGATGGAAACGACGTGATCCGGATCCATCATCCTTGGTCCAAGATGGAAACGACGTGATCCGGATCCATCATCCTAGGTATGTCGCATTTTACACGTACCAGTTCAAAGTGGATTATTCTCTTCTTCTTCCCCTATTGGCGGAAGGAATTCTGCCACTACTATAGCATTTGTCTAGCCCAACTCTCCCTCTATATTTACAAACGATTTCTTATGTTGATAAAGTACGGGAAGATGGCCAACCGTGGGATTTCCATCCGCCATCTGCTGCATCTTCTCGTGCCAAGCTTCCACGGGGGTATGATGATACACCTATGCCACCGTGGGACCAAGGGACTGGTGGTGAAAATGGACGAGAAGACAAATCGTCAATTTTGGTTTGGTTCAATTTTTTCTAAATCAAAATCGAGCACATGGTGGCAAACCCCAGTGGTATCCCTGAGTCATGGAACTTCGCCCGAAATTGTTTTTTGCCAACCGATTGTTTGTTCTCGCTTTGGTGACTTAATCGTTCTTCTTCCTTTTTGTGTAGCCAAAAAGGAGCTTGTCACTAATATTTGCGACTACGTGGCTTAAATTTTGCCCCACTTGGTGGGAGTCCGTGAATGTTCGTCATTCAACATGAGGTTTATATGTAATCCTTCTTACACCTGTAAGTCAAGCTTCGATCTTCGGCTACTTCGACCTTAATAGAGTCTTCATTTTCACTTTATGTTTTTACTTTTTGTTAGGTTGTAGGGTTCCTAGGAAAGCGAAGGTTCCCACCCAGTTATTCATAAATTGGGTACCTCGATTGGGTTGCTCGCTGCTACTGTAGGCGAGATCGCGCAGATTGCCGCTTGTTCTTAAGTCCTGGCCCCGGAGTCGACCATTAGCGGAGACACCGTCTTCTCCTATGCTGCATCTAGTTGACGAGTGTCGCCTGTCAAGGAGGAGGTCGTTCCACTAAAAAGGCAGAGAGTAGAGGTCGGCAGCGAGGCGGTAGGGAACAAAGATCCAACAAAGGGCAATCCCATGATGGCCATGGTCGCATCTGAGGGTGGCATGGTATTGGACACAGAGACTGCGTCCCTTTTAGATGTGGAGATTATTACCTTGTCAGAGGTCGTCGTGGAAGGAAGAGGTCGGTCAGAGGCAACGCAGCTCATTCTGATCAATGATTCATTGACATCAGAGTAGGCCAACATTCCTTCCTCTGCCGAGGAGAGGGCAAAAGGTGTAGCAATGGATGGCTATAAGTCTATTTTTGATGTCGACCCCTAAGAGGAAATGATGTTCGATGAGGGGTTTACCCAAGTAGAGGTGAGAATAGAGGGATCTACTTGTTCTATAGTTATTCCCTTGGATTGCAACTTGTTGATGAATATAGAGAGCATAGTCCCTTATTTGGTCCCTCTTTGCTCTGGCACCGAGAATAGAACTTTACGATCATTTAAGGATTCCGATATGTTGATAGGCATATCCAGAATGGCATTAACGATAAGTTTGTATGTTTGTTTTTATTATTATACCTTACGTCCTTTCTTCTTTTTGTTTTAACTGCATTTTTTGGTGCTTCCGTTTTACCTTAGACTCTCATTTTGGAGATCGAGAGCGCCCGATAAGAGGAGAGGTGGAAGGTGGTTTTCAAGAAAATAGATGTGAAGTATCTTAAGTACTATGAAAGGTGCCATGAGATGTGTGCCCGACTCAGTATTGATGGTAATTTCCAATCTCTTGGAGATGAGTTGAGGTAGAAGGATGATGAACTTGTGAGGGTCATCAGCAAATACAGTGAGCTTGGGGGAGTACTGAGAGTCAATGAGGATAAGCTCGAGATGAGTATGAAGGTTTTGGATGAGTATGACAAACTTCAAGCTCAAGTATCATCCCTGCACGCCGAACATGAGGAGAGCTCAATCAAATCCAACAACTTAAGTGATGAGTTGGTCGAAACATTTGTAGAGTCGGAGAAGCCGAGGAGGCTAGGACGGCAGCTTTGGGGAAAGTGGCGACAATAGAGGATACCATCTATATTCTCAGTTCTGAGCCGGCGAATGATGCAGATATGGCCACAGTCAGAGAGGCAAGTTTTGACAAACAAATTGGTGGTTTTGAGAAAGAGATTTCGGACCTAAATGAGCAGATCCCCGTTCTTGAGGCTAAAAAGACACAACTACTAGCTCAGCCGTCTTTATCCCTTTCTTCCATTTATCTTGATATTCCACGGGATTTATACGAAAAGTTGATTTATGTCGAGGCTCAACTAGACATACTTGATGATGCCATAGGGAGTTTCTGAGGCTGAGTTTGAGGATGCTCGTGTTAAAATCTTGGACCGCTTGTGGTTATGATCCTGCTATGCGGGGAGGCTGGTGATGGTGAAGATTACTTGGACGAGCTTAAGTAAGGTTCTTGGTATGATGACGAATACTTCGATGGCGAGGACGATAGTGGGGACGATGGTGGCGGGTGACGCTTCCAAGTAGTATTTTTTGTAATATTTTATTTTTATTTTTGTGGACGTATGTTCGACCTATGTAAGATACCTTTTGGAATGCTACTTTTGATGTTTACTTCCGATTCTCCCATTTTTTCCTTGAATATTTTCCTCAATTGATTGCCTTGATCAAAAGAATTGTGTTGGTAGACGTTAGCTCGATCGTAATCGAGTGCCTTTGATTACTTCGCGTGAAGCCGAACATTGCCGTAATTAAATACAACAAGGTTATTATATGAATCAAGTTCAAGTTAGGCTGAATATAAGTTGAAATCGAGAGAGGTCGAACACCACTTGTAACTAATTCAAACTACGTCGAATGTGAGTGTCTTAATTAATTCGAATGAGATCGAATGTTACTCTTAATTAATTAGAACAAGGTTGAATATGAGTTGATTCGAATGAGGTCGAATGTTACTCTTAATTAATTCTAACAATACCAAGTGTGAGTCGATTCGAGCGAGGTCAAATCCCGACTCGTATTTGATTTAAACAATATCGAATGTGAGTCGATTTGAGCGAGGTCGAATGTTGACTCTTAATTAATTCAAACAAGGTCGAATGTGAGTCGATTCGAGAGAGGTCGAATGTTGACTCATATTTGATTAAAACGTGGAAGAATATGAGTTGATTCAAGCGAGGTTGAATGTTAACTCTTAATTTTATTGAACGAGGTCGAATGTGAGTCGATTTGAGCGAGGTCGAATGCAGACTCTTAATTAATTCAAACGAGATCGAATGTAAGTGCATTGATTGGTGAAGAGTTAATACTTGGTGGAGACATAGGCGAACATCATGTGTTTGTACGCTTCTCTTACATATATATTTGAGAAGTTTACACGTTTTTCGGGCTGGTATTTTGTCCCAGTCTATCTAATCCTTTATTGTTCGACTTGGAGAAGTATTCGAGGGGTCGAGCAATGAACTTGCCAATTTGTAATATGACATGCTCGTGCTTTAACTTCAAAATGTCCTCCTTGTCGCCTCGTTAAAAACCTACCTTAGAAAACACAACTGAGACAAAACTCAGGAGAGGGAAAAAGATGTTCCAGTTGTTTGGTAGTAGTTTTCCTTCCATCATTTCTAACTGGAACAACCCTTTACTTGTTATTGCCGTTACTTTGTATGAGATGGCCTAGTTAGTCCCTAACTTTCCTTATCGTGGATCCGTTCTTTCTTGTGTTTTGGCTTTGAGTACGTAGTCTCCAACTTTGAGTTGTCTGATCTTGGCTTTTTTATTGTAGTATCGCTCTGCTTGTTATTTCTGGGCGACCATCCTTATATATGTCATGTGTCTTCATTCTTCAGCCTCATCGAGTCTTGCCTTCTGCTTTTGTCATTTCTCGGCCCGCTCTCATGTGAGTACCTTAAACTTGGTTCACCAACCTCGACTCGATATTACTACATCAGTCCCATAGACTGGTGAGTACAATGTTTCTTATTTTCTTGTTTTTAGTGTTGTGCAGTATGCACATAGCACTTCTAGCAATAACTTCGGCCACAGTCCCTTGGCCTTCTCGGGCTTCTTCTTCATGATATTCAATATTGACTTATTGGAGGAGTTCGTTTTCCCATTGCCCGAAGGGTGATATGGCGATTCTTTTGATATGCCATTTCTTGAAGAACTCGACGATATTTTTTCCAGTGAATTGAGGTCCGTTATCACAAATGATTTCTTTGAGGATGTCGAAGCTACATACAATATTCTTCCATATGAAAGCGATAACTTGTTGCTCTCATATCTGAGCGAATGCTCCTACTTCAACCTATTTAGAGAAATAGTTAGTTAAATCCAAAAGGAATTGTACGCTACCTCGCCCTGCTGGGTGGGAGCCGACGATGTCCATCCCCTATTTGATGAAAAGCCATGGCGAGGTGACTGAGTGGAGGTGCTCTCTCGCTTGGTGGATCATGGGGGCGTATTTCTGGCATTGTTTGCATTTTCTTATGAAGTCGGCAGCCTCTTTTTTCATTGTGGGCCAATAGTATCCTACTCGTATGAGGTATCTAACTAGGGGTCAATTTTCTGTATAAGCTTCATAGTGTTCTTCGTGGACTTCCTCCAGAACGCCCTGCGTCTGGTTTGGGCCTAAGCATTTTTCGAGGGGGCACCATACGTTCTTTTGTATAAGTTGTTGTTGATGACGTTGCACCTGGCTGCCAGCATTCGAAGCTTCTTGGCTTCTGTTTTCCGTTTAGAATCACTCTGTCCTACAAATATATGACAATACGATTGCGCCAGTCCTAAGTTAGGTTTATAGTTCGTACCTCGATTTGGTCGATCGACGAGTGGAGGAAAGTGACCACGTTCCCTTCTCCGGTTATGCTTTTAGTGGTCGCTGCCAGTTTGGCAAGGCCGTCTGCTTTTGATATTTTGTGTTTGAGTGATTTGGTCAAGCTGGAATTTATCAAAGTCGGGTAATAGCATGCAGATCTCAGCTTGGTATTTTTGTAGTCTTTGTTCCTTGATTTGGAACGTCCTTGTGACTTGATTGACGATGGATGGAGAGTCACACCGTAGGATGAATCACTTCGCTCCATACTTGAGTGCTAAGTTTAGCCCTGCAATCGTGGCCTCACACCCAGTTTCGTTGTCATATCTAGTCATCTTATGGACTGGCGAATTACTTTTCCTATTGGAACCTTAAACACGAGTCCTAGTCACTATCTAAATGCATTAGAAGCGTCATATGTATACAACACCCATAGGTCATGCATTTTAGGGAAAGTATGGGCAGTTTTTTTTCGACTTCAGGCATTATTTTTGTGTTGAAGCCAACGATCACTTGCAGCTTTATCACTGTTCGTGGCTGGTAGGTTATATCGTGCTTGCTCAATTCTATGGCACATTTGGCCAATCTTCCCGGCAGCTCGAGTTGTTGCAGAATACTCCTTAAGGGAAAGGTCGTTACTACCAAGATGGGGTGGCACTGGAAATATGGTCTAAGCTTTCGTGAAGGTACGACCAAAGCCAGGGCCAGCTTATCGAGGTGTGGATACCTTGTCTTGGCATCAACTATATTTTTACTAATATAGTAAATGGGAGATTGCGTACCTATATTTTCTCAGACCAGGAACACACCCACGACCATATCAGACACGGCCATATAGACGAGGAGACGCACTCCAGGTTCCGCCTTGGCGAGTAGTGGGGCTGACGATTGGTATGCTTTAATTCTTTCAAGGCTTCAATGCACTTGGAGTTCTATTGGAGTCCATTGTATTTCTTGAGTATGCCAAAAAATTTATGACATCGATTGAAGGATTATAAGATGAACCGCGACAAGGTGGCTATGTGACCGATCATTTTTTGTACTTGTTTTTTACTGGTCAGATTCTCCGGTATTCCTTCTATAGCTTTGATTTGGCCGGGGTTGACCTCGATGCCTCGTTGTGATACTAATAAATTGAGAAACTTTCATGAGGTTACTTATAAGGCTCACTTTTTGGGGTTCAATTTCATATCGTATTGTCTGAGTATGTCGAAGGCCTCTTTCAAGTGGTCGATGTGATCCTCCTTCCTTTTCGACTTGACTAACATGTCGTCGATGTAGACATCCATTGTTTTGCTGAGCTGGTATTTGAACATTCTTATCACCAATCTCCGATACGTCACCCCCCTATTTTTTAGTCCGAAAGTCATCACTCTGTAGCATTACGTTCCCTGATGAATGATGAAGGAGGTCTTCTCCTGGTCTTCCTCTTCCATGAGAATCTGATTATAGCTCGAGTATGCATCTATGAAGCTGACCAGCTCGTGCCCGGTTATTGCGTCAATGAGTTGGTCGATATGAGGAAGTGGAAACAAATCTTTCGGGAAGGTTTTGTTTAGGTCTTTGAAGTCCACGCACACCCGCTACTTCTCATTATTCTTTTTCACCATGACCACATTGGCGACCCATCGAGGATATCTTGACTCCCTAGTGGAGCCGTTTTCCAACAACTTCTCTATCTCTTCGCGAACTGCATCGTTTATGGCAGCGTAGAATTTCTGCCTGATTTGTCTCACCGGGGGGTGGAATGGGTCGATGTTCAGCTTGTGTGTTGCTATCTCTTTTGGGATACCCGGCATGTCTGCAAGCAAAGAGGTCTACTTACCTTTTAAGAATTGACGAAATTTACCTGGTTCTTGGAGCTTGTGGCCGATGAAAGCTTTCTCGCTATGGTCGTTATTATCGAGTTGGACGGGGTCGAGGTCTTCTTCGGTTGATCATGTGGCTTCTACAACTTCGGGGTCACTGATCACATCCTTCTCGTCCTCGCTAGATCTCGGCCCTGTTGATTGCTATGCTTCTTTAGCTTTACCCTTCAATTGTTTGGTGTGTGTGCATTCTCGAGCGGTGCATTGTTCTCCTCGGATGCTTAATACCCCCTAGAGGTGAGAAATTCGATGACTTGATATAAGGTGGAGGCGATGTTTTTCATGGAGTATATCCAAGGTTGACCTATGATGACATTGTATGCCGTATATATATATATATAGTATCTTTTATGGTATATAAAAAATATATAATTATACATTTTATATTATATTCAGGATACTTATTATTCGTTGTAGATTAGTTGTCCATAGTGTTATGCCAACGATAGTTTGGCGAAGCAAATGAGTGGTACAAGGGAGAGAGCAGGAGGATAGTGTAGCAAAAGATGGAAACCAGCTTGCCCACAAAGGTCGTTTTGAGCCGTTTGAAAACATGGGACCCATCCACATCCAGATTTTGAAATTTATTGAGAGGTTTGAAAAAGTTAATTTGACTCCTCTCTTTCTATATCTGCCACTATCTCTGTAGTTTATTAAATGTGTTTTTCTTGAAAGTAGAAGAGGGGGTCCTGGTCCTCTCTCTATCTGTATCTTATTGTCTCAGTCTTCAAGATACTCTCCTTTTCCTTTAACTTGAAAAAAGACAAAGTAAGTTCTTCTCTGTCGAGAAGATGAGTGCTTCAAAGTTCATAAAATGTGTAACTGTAGGTGATGGTGCTGTTGGCAAGACCTGCATGCTCATTTGTTACACCAGTAACAAGTTCCCCACTGTCAGTTTCTACCTCTTTACCTCATTTTCTGGTTTTACTTGTTCCTCTTTCTTTCTTTTCTTGGATGTAAGGAAAATAATGTGTTTAACCTAGCTATTTTGGGCTTTTACTTGCAGGACTATATTCCAACTGTGTTTGACAATTTCAGTGCTAATGTGGCTGTGGATGGGAGCATTGTCAATTTGGGGTTGTGGGATACTGCAGGTACTTCCACTTTTTATTTAAAAAATTTCCCAAAATGAAATTAGGTTTCTTAACTTCTACTTGCTAATGGTTTTCTAACTGTGTCTTAAAGGTCAAGAAGATTATAGCAGGCTGAGACCACTAAGCTATAGGGGTGCAGACATCTTTGTGTTAGCTTTCTCTTTAATCAGCAGGGCCAGCTACGAAAATGTTCTAAAAAAGGTACTCACTACTACTATTATCCAACACTTTATTGGTCTCATTCTTTGAAAAATGAAAAAACTTTCTCCTCAACTTCATTATTGTATGATATTTCCATATAAATGAATAGATTTACTCCAATAAAAGTAATTCTCAGTTACAAGGATTTAGTTTTATTATGAATTGTATGCAGTGGATGCCTGAACTTCGTCGTTTCGCCCCCAATGTTCCTATTGTGCTTGTTGGGACAAAATTAGGTATGTATTGAACTGATATAATTACGATCATGATTTACTCTTTGCAGAGATTTCTTCCTAGTCCATAGAATTATAACCTGTGATAAATTTCGCCACAGATCTTCGAGAAGATAATCGGTATCTAGCAGATCATATGGGCTCAAACATTATAACACCTGCTATGGTACTGTGATATCATTTTGAATTTGAAAATGCTCAGTATCGATTGTACAACAATAATTCAGTTGACTCCACTGCAGGGTGAAGAGCTAAGGAAGCAAATAGGTGCAGCAGCTTATATAGAATGCAGCTCTAAAACACAACAGGTATATATTTTTAATGTACTACAAAATAAATTTTTCCAGCTACATGTGGACTGCTAGGAAAATTTTCGCTATTAATCATAAACTTTGCCATTTTGCTAAAACTGTTATATGTATCCGTCAGAATGTGAAAGCTGTTTTTGACACTGCAATCAAGGTTGTGCTTCAACCACCTAGGAGGAAGGAGGTGGCGAGGAAGAAAAGGCGCAGAAGCAGTGGTTGCTCAATTGTGTAAGTTGAGCAGCATTTTAATATGTATCTTGTCAACACAAATTGGACCTTATGCTATTAAACATCTGTATCCTTATGAGTTAGCCTGATCGCTTGCATTAGCAACACAAAAATAAACTTAAGTCAGATGCTTCATCAAGTGCAAACTACAACATTGAACTCAATTTTGGATATTTTGTTAAACTAGCAAAATGAGTTTGAAAAAAACTATAACGGTCAATTTCTAAAGATACTAATTTGGCAAACAACATAGAGTGAAAATGTTTATGCAATGTGTAAATTAAGCCTATACTTATTGCGAAGTGCGTCTTTCTTGGAGTTGGTACGTTTCATATTTTCTTTTTCGTTTTTTAACTACACTACTTGCTATTACCAGGTTAAGAAGTAACTTCGGAAATATGCTTCATTTAGAGCATGTGAAATTGGATCTAGTGTTGTCTTATTATAAGTCATAAGCAAGCAAGGCAATTGTTTCTGGCTTAGGGTGTGTTTGGTATGAAGAGGTTTTCAGTTTCCCGATGTTTGCTTAGCTTAAATGTTTTGGAAAATATTTCCCTCGTGAACTCACTTTCATCCAATCGAAGAAAATGTTTTCCCTATCAAAAGAAAGGGAAAACATTTTTCAAAACTATTTTCAACCTTGCTCACCCTAAACAAAGCAAAATAATTGATAAACCAGTCATTTTCTAGGAAAACATTTTCCTTCCATGGAAACACACCCTTATCAGTGCTTTTCTAGTTTCAGTTCTCTACGGTTTGTTCCAAAACTCTGAGAACACACTGAATCTTTCTCTTCATATGCCATAATATTGAGGCATTCTTGATTGCTCTCACTAATGATAGGCATCTGCAGGTGGTCCACATTTATAAAATCTTTTGATTGCTCTGCCTATATTTTTAATTCTACAGATGAAACCATGATATATATATTGATTGTTGATATTCTATTTGTTCAATCTCTAATGTCTCACTTCGTTTCGACAGCAGGGGGATCGTGTGTGGAGGCTGTGTTGCTTAGGAAAGTTTACATTTGACGCTCGTCATATATATCCTTTCCAACAACTACTGACTCGAGTTCTTGCCCGTTGTTTCTCCGTGGTTCTAAGCGAAGACCGGAGATTATGATATGGCTGAAGAATATAGTATTGTATTATCTGTTTTGTACCAACTAGTCGTGGATAAGCAGAGGGAATTGTTGATTCCTCAGGTCATGGTTTTTGAATATGTGCTTCTTGTGGATACATTGTGCCTGCTTTTACTAATGGTTAGATCAAAGAGGACTGTCAATTGGTAAAAGGAATATCTACTTTGTGAGGATCATCTGCATAGTTGCCCTAAAATGCACTTTATCTTTAAACTTCCACATTTAATGTTCTTAATGAGTGTAACGTTTATTATTATCTAATATTTCGCAAAGCATAACACCATAAGCAATAGTCTAATGTATTGTAATAATATTATAATACTAGTCAGAATAATACTGATAAAATATCATATGCCAAATCTAATATACCCACAACAGTCCTGACATCTAAATAGGACGTAAACCAAATGTGTCACGCCTCAGTTTTGAAGGAGCACATGCACGACATTCGATATCATTAACTTTTATTGAACGAATCAACTACACATCCAACACGCATCGTCATGAACAGACAAGCACTATCTCGTGAAACATACATAACATTAAGTGGAACATATGACTCAATAGCCTTAAAATATCTAAAAGTCATAAACTATGGCGTATAAGCGTCATATATGTGGTCCCTTTTTTTCTCAGTTCAAAGTGTCTCTCATAGGTTGTTGAAAGTTTCTTCCTTTTCTTTATATTGAATTGTTCTTTGTTGAGATTGTTAAAAGCTAGTAAAACTGAATAGTCTCACGTACATGAAAAATTAGTGCCGAAGGCAAAATGGGTCTATCCCCCCCCCCCCCCCCAAGGCATAGATATACTTGAGGGGAAACTTTCGTATCTATGGTTTAGTTTGATTTCTTGGGTACTGGACTGTGATATCAGAGCCAGCACATCCATTCGGAGGGAGGAGCAGTTTTACTAGATATGTTTGAGTCATTTCCATCATGCTCGTGCCTTGAAAAAATGAATATGTCCCCTACTCTATATAAAATCTTATCCAGAGACTATGATTACCTCTATGAAGTAGATATACTTCCCCACGAACAAGAAGTATACTCCACTGAACTACCCCTCATAAATCATGGCTCAGCTTTTGCCAAAAGATCTTTTGCACCACGGACCCAAATTCGTTCCTTAGTCCAACACAGACCAAATGGAGTTAAAGAATATGTTGTTGCCTCAAAACTTGACCAGTATCCTATTCTTGCCAATCGAAAGGAACAATTTATCACCCTTCAAATACTAGATGATTTTTCCAGGCAATGGAGAGATCATGGTTTTATCCATATCCATTTTGGTGCTATCCGAATCGCTTTAACATATCACGGAAGAAAAGGTCAACCTGTTGTAGCTCGACTTTCTCTTCTAGATACGAGATATTTGGAGTACTAACATGCAAATTTGGGTACTGCCGAAGTTACCTTGAATGTTGGAACTGTCTTCATAACTATCTTTCCAAATTTCAACATGTCTCTTTATGACCTGTACCTAATTGAAGCCCTAAAAGTCCAAGTCCAAATCCAGGAAGCCCCAAAAGCCAAGGATTCTATCCAAGCTACCCTTTACCACCAAATGGCGTGGCGAGTCCAAAATCATGCAATGGATCTTTGCCTACCCGGAGGAGAAGATGCCTTACTCCTAAATATTGATGCTAACAAAGGAAACACCATGTGCACCCAAATACCCAGATAAAATTTTTAGAGATGAGCTTGTAAAAATCCTTCCAGATTCCTGGATCACAAATTACGAGAAGCTAAGAGAATTGGAGGAATCTATACAATCTGATGAACCAACTTTTACCAAAATAACTGACAAAACCGTTTCCATAAGCTTTGACCATTCACATCTCAAAAAACCCAATAAAACCATATTTTTGTTGCTAATTATTCAATCTAAAGAAACAACAGATACATACATTGAACCTGACAGAGAGTTTTTCTGGAATATACAAAGCATCATGGAAGAACATGACTGGTGTCAACATTTTAACAAAGAAGGAAAAAGAGTTTGGTTGTTCAAATGCCCCTTTACAGGACACTGCCCTTGGGATCTTGGTTGCGACTGCCAAGACTGTTTGGAAGATCCAATTGGAGAATATGATAAACACCACCAGCGTCATTGGAAAAGGTTCGGCCTCAAAAACACCAAACCAAAATCCAAGAAAAAGGGGAAAGCCACTAAAAAACAATTTTGTGCTAAATATAAAAATAAAGATCCTTCAATTGGCTCATTAAGCTGTCCAGGTAAATATGGATTTCTTGTCAGTTGCAAACCCCAAGAATGGCCAAATTACCAGAAAAATTCTCTCCAAGTTGGGAGAATAGTGAAACCACGCCCGAATCCAAAGCAACATCACCTTATAGCCCAGAATTCAAAAAGCCACCTGAACCTAAAACTCTCTCAACCAAAAAGATAACACACCCACAAATATTTATTATGGGCCCTTCAAGTTCCAGCCACTCCCAAGATTTTCCTCCACTTCAACCTTTTGAAAAAGAGGGTATCAGTTATGCTCCAAAAATCCCCAGAAAGAACATAGTACTATATTCTAAAGAAAAACCCCCAACGAGTGACATCAAAGCAACAATGAACTGGTAATCTAAAAACTCCATCTACCAAAATAAAGTTCTGAACAAAGTTTGGCAACACCATAAGGAACATGGCTCAAACATAGAGAAAAATGATGAGCAAAGTGGAAACAATTGAGAAGAAGATGGAGCAGATATCGTCTCAGTACGCGGGACTAATTAAATCTTTGGAACTAAGGTTGGCAAATTTACAATATGAGATTCGTCCGCCAGGAACTTCACTTTTCCAATTTATCCTGCAAAAACAAAAGGAGACGATTTCCATCAAGGAAAAAATTCAACTTTTTAGAAATGAGCACTTTGAGCTGCAAAAAACCCCAGTTTTTCCTTCAAAACCTACATTTTCCCTATGTCACCACAAGCATATTCCCCGCCTAAATTGGACTACACCTTTTCTACCTTTCCATCTACCTCAAAAAATCCAATTTCTTTCACCCAACCATCAAAAGAAGAAAATGATTTTGATATCACAAATATGGTTTGGCAAAGTAAAGATGCCCTTGCAACAAAGAAACAAAACAAGAAAAGGCGAGACAAAGGAGAAAGTTCAAAAGGGTCGAACCCCGAAAATCTGATGATTTTTTACGAGAAGGCTCCAGACCTCTATTTCTCTCAGCCAAGATACATATCAGTAGAAGCTACCCCATGGTCGGAATCTCTAAGCTCATCAGAAGTTGAAAAAATGGAAGATAGCTCTCAATCAAGCAATGAATCCACAGTAAACTCTTCCGAAGACGACAATCCCCCAAATATTTGTGACCCAACCAAGAGACCAAAAATATCTGAAGAAAATAAGGAACAAGAAGGCATGACAGATGAACCAATCCCGGAAAGAAGATACGAGCCCATGGCATCAAAACCAGTTGGAACTGGTTTCCACACTTTCACCTTAGATGACGTAAAGGTTTCAAAATGGCCTCAAAAGATCCAAGACTTCTATAATTGGATGGTGATCAAAAATTTGGTGGAACGAGAAAAGTATATCATCCTTTCAGGACACACTTCATGGTTCTCAAGAATTATCAGAAACTGATGGAACTCACTTGGAATTCAAGACAAAAATACTTTTATTACTTCCCAAGATTTTGCCTTCAACATTAGGATCCTACATGAAGTTTTCTGCGGAGATACTGGCCAAAGACAAGAGAAAATGCAAAGACAACTCTTCGAGATGAAGTGTGTGTCATTCGATATAAATAACATTAATAGACATTTAAAAAAATGGCGAAGATATACTTCGAGATCGGAGGAGACATCAATCTAAAGCAAGCCTTTGTGTCTTCCCTTCCAAAGTTGCTGGCAAGGCAAACCATGACCATCATTGAAGAAAAGTTTCAGTCCATAACAATCCCACACATTGGTTACATCAGGCAAGCTATTTCCGTCGCATTGGATGATATTTGTTCAAAGCGTTCTGCCCTATAACAAATTATCCAACACAATCATGTGCTTGATAAAACATGCTACAAATCTAATCTAATCATCGGATCAAGATGGTCCTGCCACACATCTAGGCGAAGGAGAGAATTCAGGAAGCTCAAATGGCCAAGAATTCTAGACGTGAAATGGAGGTCCAAGAACGCACAAAATATTTCAGACGGAGAAGGCCAGGAAATTTTCACAAGAAAAACATATGTTTTATTTGCCACAAGATTGGACATTTCTTTAAAAATTGTCCACAATCAAGAATATCTGTGAAACTCATTGAAGAGGTTGAAGATTACACTGGCATACATTCCGGAAAGGAGGAGCACCTTGAATCCATATTCTCTATAGATGATGAACCTAATGAAGAAACATTATTCTCTCTTGATATCTATGAAGATCAAGACAGTGATCACTACCAAGTTTTAGAACTGGTGATCGAAGCTCGAGAGGAGATCAATGCTCTCGCGGTCGTTCCTCAAGTAGAACTCAAAGTCTATTGCTCCAAATGGGATAAACCAACTCGAGTTATTGCTTTCATCGACATCGTAGCTGCTTCCTCACTCATAATCCTGTTGTTCTCCATGAAGATCAATGGATGCCGTACTTTAAGGATTTCAACACGGCATCAAATGAAATCTTGACCATAACTGTCATTACAAAGCACCCGGTCACAATTGAGTTCTTTCCAGGATTGAAGTATAGAACGAAGCTACTAGGATCTGATGTTCAAGGAAAGGATCTTATTATTGGATACAACATTTACAGACAACCTAGAGATTAACTCCAAATCAAGGCTAACGGGATAGCTTTTAAAAAGCATTTCAGACCTTATTATGAGATTCCAAGGCTATTCCAAATCACCAATGACGAACAAATCAAAGAGATTGAGAAAAATCTCATTGAACATTCATGTGATGAATCACATAAGGATTTCATGAAGAAAGGGAAATGCCCGTTATGGAAAATGAAGAGTTTTTTTTTATCAAACTCCCTTTCAAGAAGAATGAAAATATCAATCCGACAAAAGCAAGTCATTTAGGAATCCACATCATCTTCAGCTTGCAAAGAAAGAATGTGAAGAACTTTTGGAATTTGATCTGATAGAGCCATTTGATTCACAATGGGAATATGAAGCATTTTATGTCAACAAAAGAGCTGAGCAGACAAGAGGAAAACTCAGGTTAGTCATCAATTACCAACCACTTAACCATTTTCTCCAAGATGATAAATTCCCTATCCCAAATAAACTCATTATTTTCTCCCACTTAGCCAATGCCAAATATTTTTCCAAGTTTGATTTAAAGTATGGATTTTGGTAATTGGAAATCCATCCTGAAGAAAGACCCAAAACGGGATTTTGCATCCCTGATCATCACTTCCAATGGAAAATCATGCCATTCGAGTTGAAAACTGCACATTCCTTGTTCAAAAAGTCAATGATAAAAATATTCTAACCCATCCTCCATACCTCTTTAGTTTACACTGATGATGTTCTGTTATTTAGTTATACACTGGAGGAATATGTCAACTTGCTTCGTCAATTTGAGGTATTGGTAACACAGTACGGAATCATGCTCTCAGCAAAAAAAAAAATTCTTGCTCAAAAAGAGATTGATTTTCTTGGAATGCATTTTGTCCAAGGTGAATACAGTCCAGGACCACATATATGTCAAGAATTACTCAAACTTCCGGATACCAACCTCACAACAAAGCAGATCCAACAATTCTAGGGTATATTAAATTATGTGAGAGATTTCATCCCAAATGTCTCTACATACGTTTCTCCACTCATAGAGATGCTCAAGAAAAATACTCCATCATGGGGAAAGAAGAAAAATGATGCAATCAAGGAAATAAAGGAGATTTCTAAATGTCAAGTCCATCTATATCCTTTCAGGTGGTAAGAAGGTATTGCAAAATGCCAGCAATGAATATTGGAGTACTTTTCTATTTGAAAAAACATATGACCAGAGGAAAATATGCGGATAGGCCAGTAGAAAGTTCAAAGATGCCAAGCAACATTATCACTCCACTTTCAAGGAAATTCTTGCTGTAAAGAATGGAATCAAGAAATTTAGATTCGTCCTTATTCACACAGAATTTCTGATAGAAATGGATATGAATGCCTTCCCAAAGATGATAGCTAAATGCAAAAAATATTCTCAATCCTCAAATTCTCAGGTAGGCTCAGTGGTTCTCTCCATATAAGTTTCAAGTCAGGCACCTGAAAGGAAAAGATAATATTCTCGGAGATTTTTTTTCTCGACCGGAAGAATTCTCAAAGAGATTTTCCCCAGCAAAATTGAAGTCAAAGCAAAAGCTAATCAGCCATATCTTCATGCTTTCAAGTATGCCAGGAACATGTTCACACATCAAACAGATCATCTACTGGAGTTGTTCAACCTCATGGATATGTTTGATCCATCAATTATTATGGAAAGAAGAACTTATTATGAGCTCCAAGTTTTCCGACAACATGGAGGATCCATTCTCAAGCCATATAGGGTCAATCCAGAATATCCATTTTGCCATATATTTATAGCTCAAGCCAAGGATTTTCTGCAAAAACTATTATGGTGTTTCTGGTACCTATGCCATCAGTATTATATTTTCATGGAATTCAAATGCAACGTCTTCCAGGATTTTGTTAACACTACACCAGCTCTTAAAGTATTTTTTTCTATAGTTCAAACCTAGATGATATTGGTTAAAATGCTTCAATGATTCCTATACAGCAAAACTATTCATGTTCCATAGTCCAGCAAAGTTTATTAATGGAAAAGTCGAGGCGCAAGCAGAGCATCATTCTAGTGGAAATTTCCCGTGTTAATTTTATCAATAGAAGAAGAATATAGCGAGGCACAAGGAATCCTTTTCAACAAAATAGGTGTATCCCGAGAGAGATATGGCCAAAAGATTGGGCAAGCTAGAATTATACAAGCAATCATCCTTACTGGGAAAGAGTTCGGGAAGAAGCAAAAGAATATCAAACCACATACGAAGTCATCCGAGAAAATATCACTGAAGAAATTTCCAGATTAAGGTTGCGGATTACATCTCTCAATCCAAAGGAGAAAGAACACAACAAAGAAGGACCATTAAATTCAAGGCATTACTACACAAGGTCTTTGAAAAGATGCCTAGAAGACAACTCTAGGACAAATGAAGGATAATTACCTAAATTCCTGCTAAACACACCATAATCCTGTATTAGCCACCAAAAAACCCTAAAAAATATCATACCCATGCCAAGACAAATTTCCACATCTTTCCATATTATCCGGGCCCCACTTCATTTTGTTTCACATGCCTCCACATGCTTCGTCACATGCAACACCCTACTTTCACATGGCGTCACATGTTCCCACACACTTTCACATGCTACACCTTGTATATTTCACTGCTTTCACATGTTTTCAGGTGTTTTTAATTATTTTGCCTAAAATCCTTCACATGCTTAGAAGGACCCACTTGTAAGATAAGTTTGCCATGTAAGATATGTTTATTTTATCATATAGGTTTGTCTTGTGATAACCTCCTAGCCCTATGTAAAAACGAGGCCTTGTAGTAGTTGCAGGATCATCTTGTAACCTTTGTAAATATTTTATGATATATTACATATGAGTGATTTCTAAATTTCTCTCTTGTTCTTTCTTTCAAATTGATGGAAAGGCCGGTCCATGTATGAAAAAATAGAGTAAAAATACTCTAAGAAAGTTAGCTTATCGTAGTATGAAAGTTTTTTGAGTTATAAACAGCTAACGTTGGTTATAGTCAAATGTTTTCTGAGTTGTGAAGCTTAGAAAGTCGTCCTTATAGGTTGTTGAAGCCAGTCTCTTTTGTGGGAAAACGTTTGCGACTATTAACAAATTAACAGTTTGTGTAGCTTAGAAATCCGTCCCTTATGGGTTGTTGAAGCAAGCCCCATTTGTAGGGAAACTTTCGTACCTATTGTTTAATTTGCTTTCTTGGAGTCTCCTGTTCTATTCCTTTGTACTATGTAGCCGTCACTTAAGGGCTGTTGAAGCTAGCTCCCTTTGTAGGGAAACTTTCATATTTATGGTTTAGTTTTCTTTCTGGGAGTCTCTTCCTCTGTTCCTTTGTACTGTGGTATCAGAGCTAGCCCATCCTTTCAGATAGAGGAACAGTTTTACTAGATATGTTTGAGTCATTTCCATCATCCTCGTCCCCTGAAAAAATGTATACGTCCCCTACTCTATATAAAACCTTGTCCAAAAATATTAATACCTCTATGAAGTAGATATAGTACGCGACGAACAAAAAGTATCCTCCATTGAACTACCCCTCATAAACCCTTAATCAGCTTTTGCCAAAAACTATTTTGCACCATGGAACCAAATTTGTTTCTTAGTCCAACATAGAACAAAAGGAGTAAAAGAATATGTTGTTGCCTCAAAACTTGGCCAGCATCCTATTCTTGCCACTTGAGAGGAACAATTTATCACCCTTCAAATATCATATGATTTTCCCATTTTGGTTCTATCCGAATCGCTTTAACATATCACGGAAGAAATTGTAGCTCGACTTTCTCTTCTAGATACAAGATATTTGGAGTACCAACATGCAAATTTGGGTACTCCCAAAGTTACCCTGAATGCTGGAACTGTCTTCATAACTATCTTTCCAAATTTTAACATGTCTCTTTATGATCCGTACCTAACCGAAGCCCTAAAATCCAAGTCCATATCTAGGGAGCCCCACTTGCTAAATGATTCAACCTAAAGAAACAACATACACATACCCTGAACCTGACGGAGAGTTTTCCTGGAATATAAAAAGCATCATGGAAGAACATGACTGGTGTAAATGTTTTGACAAAGAAGGAAAAAGAATTTGGTGGTTTGAATGCCCCTTTACGGGACACGGTCCTTGGGATCTTAGTTGCGACTGCCAAGACTGTTTGGAAGATCTAATTGGAGAATATGATGAACACCACCAGCGTCATTGGAAAAGGTTTGGCCTTAACAACATCTAACCAAAATCCAAGAAAAAGGGGAAAGCGACTAAAATATAATTTTGGGCCAAATATGAAAATAAATATCCTTCAATTGACTCATTAAGCCGTCTAGGTAAATATGAATTTCTTTTCAGTTACAAACCCCAAGAATGGCCAAAATTACTAGAAAAATTAACTCCAAGTTGGGAGGACAGTGAAACCACGCCCAAATCCAAACCAACATCATCTCATACCCCAGAATCTAAAAAGCCACCTGAACCTAAAAACTCTATCAACCAAAAAGACCACACACCCACAAATATCATGATGAGCCCTTCAAGTTCCAGTCACTCCCAAGATTTGGGTGTGTGGTCTTTTTGGTTAATAGAGTTTTAGGTTCTTGTGGCTTATTGGATTCTGGGGTATGAGGTGATGTTGGTTTGGATTTAGCGTGGTTTCATTGTCCTCCCAACTTGGAGTGAATTTTCTGGTAATTTTGTCCATTCTTAGGGTTTGTCACTAACAAGAAATTCATATTTACCTGGACGCATAGTGAGTCAATCGAAGGATATTTTCATATTTGGCCAGAAATTGTTTTTCGGTGTCTTCCCCTTTTTCTTGGATTTTGGTTAGATGTATTTAAGGCCGAACCTTTTCCAATGACGCTGGTGGTGTCCATCATATTCTCCAATTGGATCTTCCAAACAGTCTTGGCAGTCGCAACCAAGATCCCATGGGCAGTGTCCCGTAGTTCTTCCATAATGCTTTGTATATTCCAGAAAACTCTCCATCAGGTTCAGTATCTGTTGTTTCTTTAGGTTGAATCATTCGGCAAGGAGGGCTCCCTGGATTTGGACTTGGTGGTGAAGGGTAGCTTGGATGGAATCTTTGGCTTGTAGGGCTCCCTGGATTTGGACTTGGATTTTTAGGGTTTCGGTTAGGTACGAGTCATAAAGGGATATGTTGAAATTTGGAAAGATAGTTATGAAGACGGTTCCAGCATTCAGGGTAACTTCGGCAGTACCCAAATTTGCATGTTGGTACTCCAGATATCTCGTATCTAGAAGAGAAAGTCGAGCTACAAGAGGTTGACCTTTTCTTCTATGATATGTTAAATCAATTCAGATAGTAACAAAATGGATATGGGTAAAACTATGATCTCTCCATTTCCTGGAAAAATCATCTGGTATTTGAAGGGTGATAAATTATTCCTCTCGAGTGGCAAAAATAGGATGCTGGTCAATTTTTGAGTCAGCAACTTATTCTTTAACTCCTTTTGGTCTTTTTTGGACTAAGGAACGAATTTGGGTCTGTGGTGCAAAAGATTTTTTGGCAAAAGCTGAGCAAGGGTTTATGAGGGGTAGTTTAGTGGAGGATTCTTTTTGTTCGTCAGGTAGTATATCTATTTCATAAAGGTTATAATATTTTTTGGACAAGATTTTATATAGAGTATGGGACATATTCATTTTTGCAAGGGACGAGGATGATGGAAATGACTCAAACATATCTAGAAAAATTGTTCCTCCCTCCAAAAAGATGGGCTGGCTCTGATACCACGGTAAAAAGGAACATAGCAAGAGATGCCAAGAAAGCAAACTAAACCATAGATACAAAATTTGTCCAAATGCAGTTCAATTCTTTAGTTTTTGAGCTTACTAGAAAAGTGTCCAAATGCATGCTTACAAAAATATTTCCAAATTCATTCTCTTTGAATTGAATTATGTGACGTTTATGTAACGACTTGACCGATTGATTTGAGCATTTGCATTCTGTTCAACGGTTTTGATTTTTGGGTCATTCTAAATTGATTTGGAAGAATGTTTCTCACTTTAGAAGCTTTATGTTAGTATAGTTGACCAACTTTGACTTTTGTATATATGACCTCGGATCATAGTTTTTATGATTCCATCAGGTTTGGATGGTGATTTTGGACTTGGGAGTATGTCCGGATTTGCATTGGAGGCTTCTAGAACATTTTGGCACTATTTGGCAGTTTGAAAGTTCATACGTTTGACCGGAAGTTGACTTTGTTCTTATTGAGTTCGAATTATTGTTCCGAGAGTTGGAATATGTTTGATATGTCATTTGGAACTTGTTCGCGGAATTTGGGTTCATTCCGGATTGGTTAGGCTTGAATCGGACTCTTGGTTCGAAGTTTGAATTTTACGAACTTAAGAGATTGATCTTGATCAAAAATTCATGATTTTTGTATTATGAAGTGTAATATGAGGCCTCAAGTAGGTGCGTATTATATTTTGGAACTTGTTGGTATGTTCGGACGGGGTCCCGATAGTCACGAATGAGTTTTGGGTTGGTTTTAGACCATTTCTAGGCCATTTTTAGTTGCTAATTTTTGGCAATAGGGGTGTAAAGTGCAATCACTGAAATTCGGGTCGCGTTCGCGTAAGCAAATTGTTGTTTAGGCTTTGTGAATTGCGATTGCAGAGGCCTTTCTCACGATCGCGTTGAAGAATTTCTATTGTCACAAGACTGACTTTGGGAAGCTTATATCTTGTAATTTATAAAGAATTTGGAGATTATCCAAAAATGAAAGTTGTAGATTTTTATGTCTTTTTTTCAAGAAATCAAACTATTTGTCATTTGCAGTTTTAGTTATGGCTATTATACTAGAGGTTTTCTGAAAGAATTAGGCAAGCTTGTTGGAATTTGTTCGTCGCGATCATGGGAACATGGCTGCGATTACGAAGTATGCTGGAATTTTTTTGAATCACGATTGTGAGGTTGGCTGTAACGATCGCTAAGAAGGACTCTTGGTAGTGCGTTAAAATACTTAATTTGGGGATTTTAAGTTTATTTTCTTCACTTTTTGAGTTTTTGGAGCACAAGTAAAGCGATTTTGGATGGGATGCACACTCAAATCTTGTGAGTAAGTAATTTTATCTTTGTTTTCATTTTATATTTTATTTTTATGGATTATTACACCTAAATCAAGAATTTGAAGAGAAAAAACTGGGGGGGCGGGGGTTGTCGAAATTTTTCTAAAGTGATTGTCTGATATTTGAACATCGATTCGGATTCGAATTTGAGTGAAATTAATATAGTTGAAATCATAATTGACTGGGTTTTCGGAATTTGTGAGCTTTGTTGGGTTCCGAAGTTCGGGACTTAAAGATTCGACCTTTATCGTTTGGGTTTGTTCCCTTTCGCATCGTTTGATGTTTTTGAGTTTCTCTTGGCTAGTTTCGAGCCGTTCGGAGGTCTATTAGCGTGGGATGGCCTTTCTAAAGTATTTTTTTTATTTGCTCGGTATTTGATTTGGCTTTCTTGAGGTAAGTATCCTATCTAAACTTTGAGGCTTTAGTTGTCTAAGTTATTAGTGATAGATACGTGCTATGGGTGCACATATGTATGGGGGTTGAGCCCATGTACGAGCACCGGGGTATTATCCATACTCGGGGGAACGCTTAGTCTATGACATGTCTTGAACTGATTGGTAAGCCTTATACTTTGGTGTATCTCTTATTTGTACACCATGTTGTGAGCTATTTGAGCCATGTTTGAGGTTGCATAGAGGTTACTCTCTCGATTTAGCGTGATAGTTGTTATTTTGTGATATATTCAAATATTTTGAACTATGATATCACTCATGCACATAACACATGCATACACCTTAGTATGTCACTTATACCACTCTAGAATTATGAAATTTGATGTTCTTAGATCATGTACATGTATTCTTGCATATCTGCTTTATACGTGATATGATTTGGACTGGTAATGTATGAACACGCCGGACGGATTGTAATATCGTGCATGTGACCATGCTAGGTGGATACTGGTATTGTTCATGTGGCCATGCCGTGTGAATTATCATTATTAGCACGCGAATTGTCTGTGCAACACGTGAATTGTCCATGAGATTGTTATATTATTAGCACATGAGTTGTTCATGCATCATGTGGTTGTCCGTACAACACGTGAATTGTCCGTGCAGCATGTGAGTTGTCAGTATGGATCTAGATATTAATATTATTGGCATGTGAGTTATCCGTACAACAAATGAGTTGTCCTTGTGGTTGATACTATTAGCACGTGAGTTGTCTGTTCAGCGTGTGGCTACTGATCTATTCTCATTAGGGTCACCCGCTCATACTTTTTTGAGAAACATAGTCATCCATCTACTAATAATGGCCACGTTTGTATTTGTGTATTTATTATTATTTTTATCTCCCTTTTTTATCTTCTTATTCGTGCTCTCGTATGGTACTATTTAAAACAATGAAAACATGAGAAAGAGGGTTTCTACATAGAGGGATTATTAGAAAATTATGGCCACTTCGACTAGTACAACCCCCTATATTTTCTTCATTTGCGAATTATTAACAAATATTATTTACACTATTATATCTTATTTAGTTAGAATGTCAATTGATCTTATTTTTTCTTTTGGGGGTTGAGGGGAGGGGGGATGAGGGGATACATAAATAAGTCGCTTTAAATACATAAAAAAAATTAGGAACTAGATTTTTACTTTTCCACAATTGAATAACTCATACTCTATTTATTCATTGATCAATAGACTGTTTTTTTTAAATCAATACTCACCATTGTGGTGGGAGGTTTAGGTTTGACCCCAACCGGTATATTAACAAAAAATAGTAGCAGAGTGTGGGATGAGGACTTAAAATTTGATCTCATCCCATGATACAAGATATGAGACTATCATTTGCTATAGCTAGCATGCTTTGTACATACAAGAGGATGTAACACACGATATAGGCTAGGATTAAGAACCGTTTACAAAAGCTATACCAAAATGGTTCTTTCCAGGCTTTATTCTAAATTTAATCAGTTGGTCTCTATCTGTCTTCAATGTAGCTCTCATCTTCCAAGAGAGGATGTTAGCTTCCATGAATAAAGTAGATGATCTTCTTTGTAAGCTTCAATTATCAAGATAATAAGTTGTGCAATTGGCTTCTCTAAAGCAATGAGAAAAATATTCCTGTACCAACTCCAAAATTTGTTCCAGAATGTGAGAAATTTGCCAAGGGATGAAAGAAAGGTTGTTGATAGCATTGATTAAAATCTGTGAATCAGATTCAATAAAAATCTCCTTCTAACCCTTTATAGACAATTAAAATTTAATTAAATTTGAATCCACAAGTAATTTGGATTTTATCATATATTTTTAGTCTAAATAATACTATGGGCTAGTATAATCGGGTTGATTATTTAAATCTAAAAATAAATTAATTTAAATAAAAGTCCAATGTATTATTGGGCTAGTTCGTCAGTTGGTCTTCTATTAAATGGACCGGCCCATAAGCCTCAAGCCTCAAGCCCAATGATTCACTGGTGTTTTCTTAGATATTACTCCATCATACACCTATATAAAGGGGTCAAAGGAGACGGTTAAAACAAGAAAGTAAGCAGAAGAAAAGTCTATAAGCTCTGAAGAATAGTATGAAGGTCTCCATCCATATATGCAATCATCGTTTGTGGTTAAATTCCAAAGGTAAAATCAAATCATAGGCGGGCGGCTTCAAATCTTCCGTCCGTGATACCCAACACCAAACCCTGGTTTGTGACGGCCTTCAAATTGTTCGTGACGTACTACAAATATAAAATATGTCAAGTTCAATGAGAAGAATCAGTGGACTACATCTCTTTAGATTTAAAGATGTTTTAGAGATTGTAACCCCATCAATTGAAATCAAATTTAATATTTATCTCTATATTTCTTGTCTTGATTATTATTTTTCTGGAGCAAAATTTAGTTGTTACAGATTTTGGCATGTCTAGTGGGACGCTCTACCTCTAATCTCTTTTGAACTCTCAACATTCAAGATCACTAAGATTGATTCAAAGAATATCGACTCAAAAGTTGCTGACTCCAAAACGTTGAAAGTATCATGAACGCTACTATGGGGAGTCTTTAGCCAATCACCCCAAGCGAGGCGAGCGTCTTGGGACAGCAAGTGCTCCAAGTGTCATCTGCACCAATGCATGCTTTGATATCTTCATCATCCGAAGAAGATAGGTCCTCTGCTAGCAAGTCAAAGAGAGGAGACAATATTGCAAAAGTTGTAGAGAAAGCTCTTGCTCGACTTAGTTTATATAATACCAAGAGTCAGCTTACCCAACATGATGATGAAGTTTTAAGTGTTGGCTCTATGCCAATCTCACCACATGACATGTTCCAAAATTGAGTTCAATCCGTGGGAAGGTCTTGGTTATTCTTTATCATCCGCAATAACCATGGAGGCAATGATGATTAACACTTTGACAATGGAGGAGAAACTCACAAACCTAACCAAGGGAATTGATGGCTTAAGAAATTATGCTCAAGATCAAGATGTCGGTATCGCAAATTTGTCTAGCATAGTTGAAAGCATGATTGATGGAGAATCAAATCATGTACCTGGAAAGCTCCCTGAAGTCCACGAGAAGGCTGATCCTCTAACAAAATAAGTGTCATCTGCCAAATAACTTCATGTCTCTTCAAAAGGATCAATTTAAATGGAACAATTGAAAGAATTCATTATGGGAACTATCAAAGATAAGTATGAGGTTGCTTTAAAGTCTTCTCTCACGTATGCAAAACCGTATACATCAAGGATCGATAGCTTGAAAATGCATGTCGGCTATCAACCTCTCAAATTTTAGCAATTCGATGGCAAGGGAAATCCAAAGCAACATGTCGTGCACTATGTTGAGCCATGAAATAATGCAGGGACTTATGAAAATTACCTTGTCAAGCAGTTCATCATCTCACTAAAGGGGAATACTTTTTATTGGTATACTGACCTCGAGGATGGATCCATTGAAAGTTGGGACCAATTGGAGTAAAAGTTTCTCAATTGCTTCTATAGCACGAGGTGTACTATGAGCATGGTGGAACTTTCGAACACTTGCCAACGAAAAGATAAACCAACTATTGACTTTATCAACTGATGGAGGAATGCAAGTCTAAATTAAAAATATAGGCTAAGCGAAGTTTCTGGGATGGAGATGTACATCTAAGGAATGCATTGGGGACTTCGTTACATCTTGCAAGAAATTAAGCCCAGGACATTTGAAGAACTTTCCACCCATGATCATGATATGGAGTTGGGCATGGCTTCTGCGAGAAATAATGGGCTTCCTATCTACAAACCTCTCAAGGGAAAAGATAAGCAAGAAGTCAAGAAATGGAGCAAGTTCATACTCAATAATGAAAGAAAAGAATCCATGAACGTCAATGCCTCTCCTTTGAAGTTTACTACCAAGATGAGCAAGAAACAGAGTTTGAAAACAATTTCATGTCAATAGAATACAAATCGGAAGTTGACTCTCAAATAGATGCAAGAAAAGGAGTACCTATTTCTAGACTCTGATTTTCTTGCAATATTTAAAGAACTCCTCGAGCTAAAGCTTATTGAGCTGCCAGAGATGAACTGACCAGATGAAGCTGGAAAGAGCAATGACTCGAATTACTGCAAATACCATCGGCTTGTAGGTTACCCTCTTGAGAAATGCTTTGTCTTCAAGGACAAAATTATGGATTTGTCTAGTCAAAAACAGATCGAGCTTGAAGACGAAAAGGCGAACACAAACCATGTGTCTATTGCCTTTGGCTCATTCAATTCGATTGAGATATACACCTGTGAAGGGAATAAGGATGAAAAATTGATGGAGGATGACAAAGTCCGAGTTGATCAACCTGATGAAGAAGGTTAGACCTTGGCGACTCGTCGAAGACGCCGTAAATTGAGTCCACAAAAAGGATCAACGAAGGAACCTACAAGGAATAAGATGGTAAGAAGACCAAAGAAGAAACAAATGGTTAGGAACCCAAATAAAGTGGAGATAGAGACACACCATCACCAAAGCCACGCCACTTGGTGACTTTGGGAGAATTTTTCCGAGTTGGTTTTGCATGCAGATTTCGGTGATGACAAGGCTTTGTGTTGTAATGCTGATAAAAAAGAAGAGAAAAAGAATGAAGTCATGTCAACACCATCTCCACCACTATCTAATACCCTTGTTGAGTCCTCCTTCCAAAAAGCAGATGTCTGTAATGCAAAAATCACCTTCACTGAAGATGATCTCCTACTTGGTGAGACACCACACAAACTCCCTTTATTTATGGTGGGTTATGTGCTCGAGTGGAGGATAAAAAGAATCTAGATATATGACGGATATGCAGTTAACATTCTTCCCATTCGCATAATAAAAGAACACATCATCTCAGCTGAAGAACTTTCTGAAAGCCGACAGATGATTCAAGGATTCAATCAAGGGGGGAAAAGGGCCATATGAGCTATCAAAGTGGAAATCACCATGGGAGATATGCAATCAACTGCTTGTATGCATGTGATTGATGCAAAGACTTCGTATAATTTGTTTCTTGGTGGGTCGTCGATACGCGATAACAAAGTTGTCCTATCAACGTACTACCAATGTTTGAAATATAATAAAGATGGAGTAAAAAAGAAGATTGTTATTGACGACAAGTCGTTCGCTGAAGCCGAGGCCGTCACGACCCTAAAATCAACCTGATCGTGATGATGCCTATCGTGAAACTAGGCCAGCCGATAAAATTCCCAAGTCAAACCATTATTATATAAAAGTCAATTTTATTAAGAAGTAATCTCATAATATAAGTTTAAATAATCAATGCAGAAAACATAACACAAGTTCGTCATCGGTTTGTCACTAGTCATGAGCATCTACTACCATTGTATGACAATATGATACCAACCTGGCCGGAAAATCAATGAATACAACTAAGGGAGAATGTAGAGGGAGGAAAGCAAGGCTGCGATTGCCAAGCAGCTATCTTGCTAACTCCAATGAACCTGTCACTAAGTAATCAACACCCGCTACTGGGCTGAGAAACACCTGAATCTACACAAATTTTGTAGGTTATAATTGAATTTGTTAAGTTATATTAGAAATCTATCACGTTAATTAATTCACTTCGCGTTTTTAAATAGCAAAAGACCTTTTTTTTCGCGAATTCCGTTATTGTATTCACCAATACAGCTCGCAAATACAGTGTAATACATTTATGCTTATCTAGAATTCCTTGTTTTCCGCCAAATTTTGCTACTATATTCATAAATACAGTAAACATCGAATACAATCTATAACAAATATAACATAGCTATAGAAAGTAATTTAGTAAATGACAGCTATAGCAAGCTAATAATCAATAAAAATAGTGGTTTCTAAAATTAACACCAAGTCCATATTGAAACAGGCCTAACAACGTTATTGTTAATCTTATAGGCGTCGCAACACCATGTCATTTCTGCCTCCCAAAACTAGGAGGCTGCTAAATAGCTGACAGCCCTACTTAGATCCTATTTAACTCTAGTAGCAGATATCCTGGCTGCTGGGGAAAAGCTGCTAGTGCCAAAAACAGTTAATGAAGACACTCGATCAATTACAACGGATGGTGCTCGTTATCTTTTCCTCTTAAAGGAGCTTGATCTCTAGATTAACACGATATCTGCAATGCAAAATGAACAGGATTAAAAAATGAGTCTCTCGGTAGGCTCTTATCACTTATCAGTTCAAAAGCTTTAACAAAAAAAGGAACCATTTGCTTTTTCTTTTTTGAAGCAGTCATAATGGTTTCAATTCAAGAATTCATTTTAAACTGACAAACTTGTTTAGTCTTGGGACAACTTGGTGAGTTGTGTATTTGTGTCCCTGGTTGGTGGTCTAAACAGGTATGTAAACAAAAAACACTGGGAAAATGGAGAATATCTGATGGGCAAAAGACCAGGGAGAAGCTAAAACTGCACAGGGCCAATGACACAGAGTTTCACCACATTCAATGTACAAAGCAGAGAAGAGCCTAAAAGAGCCCATGATTTGATAATGGTTTATTCTTTCCCCACACTTCCGAAGAACAATTTCTGAAAACTGGCAACAATTAAGGGGAATAAACATGTTCATCTTTTTTCTCAAGAAGAATGCATAAAGAACAAAAAAGAACTATCTGGTACTGATCAGTTGTCTGCAGTATTCTCGGACAGCATCAATAAGCCCATTAGTTCCCAAAAACTTACTTTATTCTTGCGGAAGAAGAGCTATCTCAATTTCTTGAAGTGACTTTCCCTTTGTTTCCGTCACATTCCTCTTTACAAAAACCACGGCCATCACGCAGAAGGTGCCAAATATGGAGTACAATAGGTGCGGCCCAAGTTGCTCGAGCAAACGCAAGAACATCAGTCCAACAAAAAAGTTTACCACCTAAACAAGCACCAAAGACAATTAAGAAAATCAGTTACAAAGATTTGTGCGCTCTCATCTTTCATCCAATCCACTTCCCCAACTCAGTAAAATGAATTTAACAATAGTATGGTCTATCAGCTGAACAAAGGTCTGATGCCGGTTGTAAATAAAAAACTGGAGAATTTGAAGAGACTAATTACCCAGTGAATTGACATACAAAATGCCATAGTTAGCCCTAATCCGACTGGGAAATATTTCTGGGAGGAGGAGACCAGGAACTGGACCAGCTCCAACAGCAAATGTCAATACAAACCTGCATAAAGTCTCAAACAGATACATTTTGTTCAATATTAGTAGATGCTGTCATCAATGAATTGAAGAGGAAGGCAAACATGCAAAATGAGAGAGAAAGACTTGACAACTTAGTAGCTTATTCTTGCTCTTTTCTTTGGTATCATGAAATAGTAACGGCTCCAGTGCTATTTCCTACCCCCCCCCCCCCCCCAAAACCCTCCCAAAAAAAACATCCCAGTAAAAGAAAAGAAGAAAATGAAAAGATAACATGCAAGTTGAGTTGTAAGTAAAGGCATCTCCTGTGTTCTAGGTTACTGCTCATCCATTGGGTCCTTAAGGAGTGAAGGGTACAAATTTGTGCATCCAGGTGAAAGCATGATATAATATTATCGGTTTTGAAATATCTAAGGGTGCAATTGCGTCTTTAGTTACATGTTGTCTACTGTTATAAACTGATTTATACAGTTTATCTTTTTTGGAAGTGCAAGATGTGGAGATGCTAATATGATCTGTTATGTTCCCTCCTACTAATTTATGTGAACCTATTTGACGAGCTTAAAAAATAAATGAAGACTTGTAAAACGTGTGGTCCTAAACAAGCAATAACATTTGTGTCGCAATAATTCTTTTGAAATTTGTGGTGTTAAAAATGCCAGAGTATTTATGTGGCTATAAAACCGACTTATTGGGACATAATTAGAAGTTAAAGTTAAATTATTTCCAAATTCAGAAAAGGGTCATTCTTTTAGGAATGAACCAAAAAGAAAATAGCTTCACATAAACTGGAACGGAAGGAGTAATAAAGTATCAAGTTACCATAGATTGTTCCGCATTCCAGGACCGGACATCAACCTATACAAATCAAATCATCTGCAAGAATTTTAAGTTACAGGACTACTTACAGCAGCATGCCACCAACAGAGAAGTAAAAAGCTCCATAATTTGAAGCAACCCCACTTGATGCAAACACTTGAATGGCCATGGCTAAAGCCTGAATAAATTCAACGCCCCAGACACGTCAAATTTCAGATATTAGAGATGGCCAAATACCTCAAATAGGGTAAAGAAAAAATATAAGTGTTTGCTAACCAAAATTGCCAATTTCATGGTTTCCGTGAATAAGGGAAAAAGGAGAGAGAATGAAATAGAATAATAATAATAATAATTCAAGCAGTGCCCACATATGGTCCAGAAAATGAATTCATACGTTATGCCACATTAGTTCTTTTTTTATCCCTGATGAAGTAATAGTTGAATTATCAACACATATAGCGCGCCTATGAGTTTCCTATAATTAGAACATACAATAACTAGCCGGTAATCAGAATTTTAGGATACCATCACATTGGCTCATTTTCACCCTCTTTATTTCCTTCCAACAAACAGGTAAGGGCACTTCCGTCGAGAATCCATGAAGTGAAAGACTCGTCTTAATGCATTTTTTGTGCCTTGAGCTCAATACAATTCTATGTCTGAAGTTGCTTTCCAACTATTAATGAACCCAGTCAAGCAGGTAATAGGTATACAATATAAAAGGTACATTACTTATGCTTTATTATTGTGTTTTGTCTTGCTTTGGTTCCTAATTTTGTCTTTGTTCCAATGCAGCTTTCCATTTTATCCTATGCGCCGAGGGTCGTTTGGAAACAGCCTCTCTGCCCTTTCGGGTAGGGGTAAGGCTCGTCTACATAATACCCTCCCCAGACCCCACCTGGTGGGAGTATACTGGGTAGTTGTTGTTGTTGTTGTTGTACACATTACCATTCCAATGAAGCTCCAATGAAGGAGGACTTTCCTTCCTATGTTGTCCATCAGAACCAACGCAACAATTGACCCTTGGAAAGTGCAGAGAAGGAGAAGGTTAGCTACGGACTTGGGAAATAATACCATTGGACCAAATTAGAGAAATGTAACTATACAGGGAAGATAGAAGAGAGGGACCACAACTAGAGGACGTTCTCTAGTCTGTACCTGTTAAGTTTGCAATCCCCACAAAAACATTTGTCAGGTTCGAGGATACTCCCGCATGTCTAAATACAGTTGAAGAGAAATAAAACACAGCATTTATTCCAGATAGCTGTTGTAAAGCAAATAGGGTTGACCCAATAAAAAGAACTGCAAAAGGAGTAGGTAAATGACAATGAACTTGGCAAATTAAAAATGGATTAAGAGAATAAATGAAGAAGATTCTGCATGGCAGAGTTAGATGCCAAAACTTCTAAGAATAACTACTAACTTTAGATTGTAAGGCAAATCGCTGAACTAAAACAGAAATTTATTTTCTTTACCTCTAGAATGCCGACCATAAAGCAATTCAGAGATCTTAACACTTTCAGTCTCATCCCCTCTATCCGACTTTGAAAGCTCCAGCATCGCACTCTTAACATGTGCACTTCCCAGAAGCCTCTCAAACTCGACTTCAGTCTCAGCAGATCTTCCTTGCTGCAGACAACAGAAAATTAAGCAACTAACATAGAGCCCATTCATTAGCTGGAAAGAAGTAGCTTTTTAAGCACTTGGGATAAAAAGCACTTACTGAAGTGCTGGAGCTCAATTTATGACTAAGCAATTCTGTGTTTAAGTGCTAACACAAAAATAAGCAATTGATGTGTTTGGTGAAAAAGTGCAGGTAAGCATATTCTTTTAATTAAAGTGACTAAAATGCGCGTGAAGCTGTTAACACTAAAAATGAGCTCGCTATTTTAGAAAAAAAGCACCAAATTGATTCAAATGCAAATTAATTTATATCACAATTCAAATTTAATTCTAAAATTGACTATATATAATTTTTTAAATAAGTATTGATTATTCATTTATTTAATGTATAATACTTAGTTTTAAGTTTTAAACAAGGTAACTTCAAATATTATTTAAATGTCATGTTGTCATTAAATAGTATTCATACCCGGGCGTTGCGTGAAGAATATAAAATATAATTTTTCATAAAAAAATATTACTTGAAAAATACAACACATACAAAGAAGTATGTAAATGATATTATTTTATAAACATATAAATACTGGATATTCATACATTTAAATCTATCCAAATTCTAATAGTTTTTGTTGAATTACAATTTTATTATTTAAGTACTTGACGAAATAGAAAAAAAATTAGGATAAAGTTTGCATTTAAAATAGACCCCGGCATCCTTCCCTCCAAGAATTTCCCACCTTGCTCTTGGGGAGACTCGAACTCACAACCTCTCGGTTGGAAGTGGGGGTTGCTTACCATCAGAGCAACCCCTCTTGTCTAATAGAGTTAAGGGTGGCAGTTTTATTTTTATTTTTTAAAGATGTGAATTTTGGGGCTAGGTGTTATATAGGAATAAAGTTAATTACTTATCTCATGAAATACTATGCTATATTATACAACCCAGTATAATCTCACTTAGTGGGGTCTGGGGAGGGTAGTGTGTACGCAGACCTTACCCCTACCCTGGGGTAGAGAGGTTGTTTCCAAATAGACCCCCGGCATCCTTCTCACCTTGCTCTTGGGGAGACTCGAACTCACAACCTCTCGGTTGGAAGTGGGGGTTGCTTACCATCAGAGCAACCCCTCTTATCTCTTGAAATTTAAATGTTAAAGTAATTTTTAGGCGTTTGTGCCGCTTGGATAATTTTGCAGATTTTCATATTGATAGTTACAAAAATTACATCAAACTTCCACATAACTTAGCAATAAAAATCAAAAAAATAAAAAAATAAAAATCCATGTTTAATGTAATTAGATGTCGCATTTCACAATCATATTAGCAAAATGACTGGAAAATTGCAAAGGTACAATGGAATCATTTAGTTGTAGAGATGCAAAGGCAAGTGACTCAACAAAATTAAAAGAAACGAGAAGAGGCTCTGATTTTTGGTGTAATAGGTGGTATTTTGAGGTAATAAAAATATATAATTGGTAATATGGTAACTACTTGGTCAAAACCCAACTAGCTTTTAAGCCAAAAAGTCGTAAGTTGGGGTTGCCCAACTTGTTGCTTTTAACTTATTTTGGCTTAAAATCACTTAGCCTAAAAGCTGCTTTGGTGTTTGCCAAACGTGGAAACAAGCTAAAAGGTGTTGTTAAGCCCATTTGACCAGTTTTTGAGCCAATCCAAACACCCTCTTAATTGACTAGCATGCTAAAGTCAATTAAGCCTTGTCCTTAGTGATATCATTCCTTTGCTTATAGTATATATTAGTAAATAAGCCAGTTTGTAGGACAAAAATGGAGTAGATATGCCATAACAACAAAGACCCAAAAAAAAAAAAAATTCCAAAACCATCTCACTGTATTCATGATCTATCAAGTAGAAATTTATACTTGCATAACTTGCATATCATAAGTTATGTAGCCTTGTGTCTTGGGATTCAAAAACAATATTCCAAACCAATAATGTTTTCATTTTGAGAAATTCCGAACTCCCTATATGGCAGAAGTTTTATTCTTCCATTATCTTTCTCTTGTTTGAGACAAATCTGCATCTAGATTATTGTAGTCTTTTACGATCCAAGAAGTTGGGACGAGATTGCCAATAAAAGATTACCTATAGAAATAATAGAAATAGGTAAAAGAAATTTCCACCCAGGATTTAATTGTTGGTCCGTTCTCAACCTCAGTAAAGTCCATCTTGTTGCAAAAGGAATGAACAAAAACAAATAAGTTTTGACTAATGTTCCAATTAGTGTTCCAAAGACTTTATTCTTTTTATTTATGCCAAATAGCTCTAGACTATATATTAGCTTAGACCTTATGTAAAGTGCAATAGGGAGGAACAAATAGTAAAAAGATAGTGGTGATGCAACCCTTTATGAGCAAGGTCACATAATTATAAGAAAGTAAAACAAAACAATACTTGAGAAGAGATTGGACACTCAACCAGTAAAATTGTCAGCACCAAAGGAATTCACCTATGTTGCTCGGACTCTCCGAAAATGTGGCCGGATACGTTTCAGATCATCCAAAAGTAGTGTATTATTGAAGGATCCGACACCGGTGTGGCTACATTTTGGTGAGTCCGCACAACATAGGAATTCACTAGGTATACATCTAAATATGGATTAGCTTAGAGACCCTAGGAACTATAACAACTCAAGAACTCAGTCAGAGGATGGACATTGAGAATAATCATCAAAGGAGCAAGAGGCCCATACATTAGAATACCTTATATAGCCAATGAGGGGACTCAGCACAGAACATCATAGCAAGTGCAAGTATTGCAGCTGGAATAGTAGATACCCAAAAGCATACACGCCACCTGTACACATAATGAGCTCAGATACAACTTCATTGCTACACAAAGCAAGTCATTTACAGAAGTTTTCCCAGTAAATACTATTTATCATACCAACCCACTATGTTCTTGACAGGAATCCCAATGACAAGAGCTGCCATCAGCCCAAGACATGTTGCTAATTGGATCGAACTCCCATAAGTACCCCTCACATGAGCAGGAGAAACTGCACCAATATCAAGAGTTTTAACATAACCAAAGAAGGTTAGAAATAATAAAAAGCATCATACCCTAAAGCTCATAGTAGCTTTACCTCTGTTACGTAAAGAGAAGCAACAGGAGGACCCACGCCCAATCCTAATCCCACTAAAAACCTTCCTGCAAGCATGCCTGCCAGAGTTTTTGCTGTCGCACTGGAAAATACATGTTCACTACCAGTCCAAATGACTTTAAGAACAAAAGAGATAATAGGAATTCTAATACCAGAACCATGAGATGGAAAACATAAATTCTGTTGCTTCTAGTGGGACTAGCGAAGCATCTTTTCGAAAGGCTCAGACAAGATCAAAAGAACTCAGCAATTTCCACAAAAGGCATTGTCAAACAGAAGGAAAATGAGAAAAGATAAGAAAAGTCAATTCCTATGCAAAGGGCGCAGGAGTAATTTTAAGTGATTTCAGTCTTCCAGAACAACTGTTAGAAGTTCAAATCTCATGTTATCCTGTTGAGAACAAGTCTTCCACATACTCAAACCAGCACTTAAGCTATGCACATAGTACTAAACATTGTAATTCTTAACTAACTGAAAGATCATATAATGAGTTGCGAAGGAGCATGAAACTTCACAGAGGATAGCAAGAAGATGATGGGAGGGGGAAACAACATGAATGCACTTGAGAGATCCAAAAGCAACATTCAGTTATTTAAATTCCCCAGAACTAAATTCACACACCAACACATCCAATAGCTTTTTCCAAGTGAACTACAAACGCTTCTTCAGGGTAACGTTCATAATGATCACTAACAAGCGCAAAATACCATCTAATCCACAAGCATACACTAAGACACCCCAATGTAAAAGCACATAACTGAACAAACTACAAAGCAAAACTTCTAGCTTAATGTAAGAGGAATAAACCCTTTTCCCAGTACTATACTCAATGGGCTAACGTACATGTTTCTTAAGCCATACGGTTTAGTGTCTACCATATGCAAGCTATACGGGCTTCGCAGTTTACAAGGTTGGAAGACCTAGACATCAGTCATATCCTTAGTTACAGGTCGAATCCAAATTGATCCAGATTGATATTATGAGACATACTTATGAGACTTGATAAACAAAAGAAAAATGGTCCAGATATTGCACTGCTTCCATAGGCCCAATATCCGTGAGTTTATTTAGGATATCTTTTTTATATTTTAATATTTAATAAATGGAGATAGTAGTTTCTTCCCAGCAGCACATTATTGAAAAGTCATTCTTGTATCTATTCCTTTTTTCTCCTTTTTCATTTTGGCGGAGTTCTTTCAGATAAAAATCTCTCAGAACTTTGGTTCCTGTAAAATCCTTCCCGTGAAGATATCCAAGTAAAACGTTTACAACAGGCCTTCCCTAAATCATGGACCTTTTTCTTTTCATAAACTTCTCAGTGCACTGCCTTCCTATAAGTCCTTACTGGAAACATTACCGAAAAGAGCCTTCCCTAGAAGAAGCATGTAAGACCCTAAGAACCGCTTAGTGCCAAAAGGAGCATGGCTATTTCTCTCAAACCTAGCAAGCAATTCAGCCATCTTCTATACTTTAAGTATAACACAAAGAGATCATATTGCAAGCACAACAAGTTCAGTAATAAGAGGAAGAACCTTTAGTCTATCACCCAAACCATTAAATATAGATGAGCATTGGAGGAAATTTAGACTTTACCATTGAGAAGCACCCATAATCATGGGCAATGAGCACAACTGAAAGGCTCGACGACGGCCAACTCCATCGGCAATCCAACCACTGATCAGGGATCCAGCAAAGGCACCAGCTAGACAAGTACTCACCACCAAACCTTCATTCATGGAAAAATATTGAACTTGAAATTCCAAAAAGAAATGACGGATATTTAAAAAAAAATAGAATGTCAGTTACCTTCAGCCAATGTATCCCCACTGAAGCCAAGATCAATTGACATGCTTTCAAGTGGTTCATTCACTACCCTGCAGATGAGACAGGGAACAGGACAATATTTCTTTTAATCATGGAGAAAATCTCTGAGAACAATTTCCAGAATTAACCAAGATGATACTCAAGAATATAGAAAGACAATGTAGAGGAAAGAGTATGATCCAGAACTAACCCAAGATGATAGCCAAATAGAAATGCAACTATTGTTGCCACAAGTACATGCGGGCACGAATACCTCCAAGAGGGATTTGTCATCTCTTGCTCGCCATTCTCAAGAAGATCTAAGCTGAAATTCAAGAATTCAAAAGAATATCAGACAAAGCATCATAACGAGTATGACAGGAAAAACAAAAAACATTCTTTAAGCTCTGCCTTCTTTTTCCATTTTAATTTGACGTGCAAAGGAAATGCGGTCAGAATAAGGACATACACTATTAATTTTCTATAGTATCTGACAATTCTAGATAATTGCACCCCACGGACCGAAAAAATTGAGTGTAACCTTCATGAATAATCCTCTTCTACTAGATTTCTAAAATTAATGCACAAGATAAAATGCAGTGATTGCAACAAGAGAGTTGACTCACCAGAATTGGCTTCGACATCAGCATTCATGGAATCCTTGGATGTCACGCGCTTATTCATTGAGGATGAAGCACGCAAGTGTCCCCACATACCACAAGGCGCTCTTAAAGAGAATCGACATCACTCAGTGTCACATAATAGTAATCCAAATCATTTGTTAGGGCTTGCTACCTTAATTAATAAAACCGTTCTAGATGTTACAACAAAACAAGCTTAAAATTCTATAGAAACCTAAAATCTGCCATTTAAACAAAATAATAATAATAATATAATACTAACTGTTGCTATACAGAACTCTACTGTAGGTAAACATTATCATAGAGATCATCAAGGCTCAAGCATGCTTCCATTCCTAGTACTCGAACGTGAGAACACACTAGAATCATAATCAACTTACACAAACAGAAAACAAAAGAAAATTCTGAGAAATTCGCGAACATTCTACATAAATATTAACGATTTATAACTTCATCTACCTTTCTCATACGATGCGATCATCAAACGGTTTGAGAGAAAAAAGAAATCTAATAGAAGCAAAAGCAACCGCAAAGCTGGCTAGAAGAGTCCTCGTCGCACACGACTCTGCTACAACAGACGAAACTTCTGGAACCGCCTTAACTGTATCTATGGGTGCAATTATAGAAAGGAGGAGGATGAGTGATCTATGGTTGCTGCTAATATACGCCTGGTGTGATTGCTTTACCAGCTTCTCTTTCAATCTGTTTGAATAGTCGTAATAGAAATGAATAATCATGTCTGATTCAGGTGAGATCTCTCATCTCTGTGGTTTTGGCGGATGATGCCTCTGCCACGTGTTTTGGTTAACATATGTACCACCGTAGGATGCCATATTCGTTGTATTGATCATTTCCTATATAGTTTACTGAAGAGCCAAGTAATCAGTTGGACCCAAACATATTTAAATTCTCTTTTTCCCTAATCAGTCATTAGTGAGTACAATCTTGTTTCCCTAGTACTCTGACGTGACCGTCTGACACAAATCTAGGAGACGTATTAACTACTATTTAAGTACTAATATATTTGTATTTGCAGGGAAAGAAAAGGCAGAATACATAATTACATAAGTCCCGGTGTTTGGTTAAGTTTATAAATTGATCGAATAGATTTATAAGTACTTTAGATTTGACGAAAATATTTATTATTATATCCCTAAAATATTTTTTTGTAAAACAAAACTCTTGGTATATCTAGTTCTTTGGTTGCTTATTATTAATTTCAGCACTTTTATCCAAACACGTAACTGTTTATTTTTTAAATCAGTTTCATCACTTAAAAATATTTTTAGGCACATAATGCTTATCAGCTACTCTAGATCAATTAAACCAAAGGGACTCTATATAACAAATTCCTATGATATATTTTTCGGAAAAAGGTCAAAAATATGCCTAGCGTATTAAAAATAGTTTAAATTTACCATCCTTCCGGCTATTAGACCAAAATTGCCCTTAACGTTTATTAAGTAGGTATTACTTATATATTGGTCCACGCGGCATTCGACCCATAAATAACTGACCTATTCGGGTTAACCCAAAAGAACTAATATTATAAATAGTCGACCCTTTCACCATTGAGTTCAGCAGCAATGGTGGAGTTGATTTCACCAAGTTAGAAACTAGTTGAGTTCACCAATTTAACCACTACCCTTGGATTAGTAGATATTGAAGCAATAATTTAAGCTTAAACTTAAATCCAAAGCAAGGTACTGAATCAATGGTTTAAAGCTCCAACCAACATTAATACAATTGATCTCAACAAAGACAACCAACAATAGAATACTCAACAACAGCACTACAAGCTCCTCGAACCAAAGCTATTCCCGATTCTCAACCTTAATTCAATAGTCTTTCTGAATGATTTCAATAAACCTTAGTCAGTACTTCAAATTTTTATCAGCCCCAGATTCGTTCTTGAGAAGGAATTGAAAATTTTTAACCAACAGACTTCAAATTCAGTATAAAGATATTAAAATCTTTCCACAAATTTCAGATCTATTTGTACCCCATTCTTTCCATGCTTCCATGCTTGACATATGAAGCTACGATTTTTGGTTCAAAACTGGTGCAAACAAGCTCCATTCAATTTTATCTCTAACTTCGGTAAAGCTTCTTCATCCTTTAACAATGGTGGATTCTTCGCAATCCAGCCCCAATTATCGCCAAACTCTAAGCAAACAAATCTAAATGGATGAGGTTATTTTTTAGGTCGGGTCAAATATCACGTGGACCAATACATATGTAAAACCTATTTAAATAAAGACCCATATTTTTCCATCTCATATTCTGTTAAAAAAAGGGGCATTTTTAACCCAAAAATTAACGTTAAAGGCAATTTTGGCCCAAGAGGTGAAAAAAGGCGGAATGTAAACTATTTTTAATAGGTTAGGGGTATTTTTGACCCTTTGCCGTATATTTTTTTTCCATCAAAATCACTTTACACATTCAACTTTTTTAATGTGTAACTAAGATATATCATTTTTTTTATTGAATAATTTTTTAAAACATGTATAATGTCACGCACCAATAAAAATCATGGCACAACAACAACAACAATATAATATTACCACAGTGTGGGGTGTAAGGAGGATAATGTATATGCATACCTTAAAGTTATAACTATACCCCTTCATCATCTTCTCTCTTTCATATATTTCTCTTCTGTGGCAAATTATCCTCATACGATTGACTGCTAGCAAAATCCAAACCACCACCTTCTGATTAAAACAAAAAATTAACATGGAAAAGCACAAAAAAGTGCGAAGAATAAAAATCTTGAGATTAAGCATAGAGTTTAGTATAAGTACAACTGACCCTATCTGCTTGGTAAGTATCACGACTAGCCTCGCCAAGGTAGTGGCGAGAATTGCCAATGATACTCACTTAACAACCTGTTCAGTTCATAAATATGCAAGTGCATACAACGATACCAAAATCTAAGCATGTAGTAAAGGGACTACCAACCAGTTGATATAGAGAAGATTTGCACAAGTCCAGTAACAGTTTAACAGCTCAGCATATAGAGAAGATATGCGTCTATCAATAATTCATCACAAGTTTCATACAAAAAAGATATGCTTGAATAAGCAAGCAAGTTGCACATGTTAACATATAGAGAGGATATGTACCGTAAAACAATTCTTCAATAAAAGCAACATATAGAGAAGAAATGCATAAAGAGGTATGTAAACATTCCCGAGCTAGCATATAGAAGTTGTGATATAAAAGTTATGTATACACCCAAGGTGTTTGCATATAGAGAAGATATATAAAATTCAAACACCGACTAGTTTCCATAATCTGCTTGTATGTCATCAATAAAGAAACATGAGGGGACGAACTTCGGGGATGGATCCTTATCCACATGCTACACGGATAACTCATGTGTTATAATAGCTCAACTAGCATGGACTGCTTACATGTTGTTATTCCAGTCCATATCACAGAAAGCATATACAAGAGTACATGTATATAGTCAACGAATATCACATCACATAATCAAGGACTTATAAAATAGCATACTAAGGTGTATGCATGTGCGAAGTGTACAATTACAACCAAATTGGGCGGGTATATCATACAACAACGAATATCATATTTGAATAGAAAATCAAACATATACATAATCTCTAGCATGATTCAAGTAGTTACAAAGTCATACAAATATATGAATCATGATAACAAGAAAGCATAGTATCCAAAACGAAGCATAATACAGCCTAAAGACTACCACGAACATGGACAGAACTCGGTACACGTACATACGTTTGTCATCTCGCATGTACGTCATCCATAAAACATATCCAACATCAACATTTTAAGAAACCAGTCCCTCAAGTCAAATCTAGGCAAGATACTTACCTCAGACGAGTAAAATCAATAATTCAAGAATGCTTTCCCTCACAATCGGCCTCCGAATGACTCAAATCTAGTTAAATAATACACCACGATGTCAAGAAATGCTAAAGGAAACAGTTATGGAGCATAAAGGATCGTTTCTAATCAATTATACAAAGCCAACCACAAATTCAACCAAGGCCTACTTCCCAAAACCCGACAAAACACACAAATTCTGACTATCCATTTGAATACGAGTACAAATATACAAGTCTCATGGAAATTTGACTCCAAATTGTGATTCAAATCACACTTATTCATTTTCCAAAATCAAGTACAAAAGCTTTAATTTTTCTCTTTCAAAATCATTTTCTAGGTGTATAAATCCACGAAAAAATAAGACATATAATCAAATCCAAGTAGAAACTACACACCCTCAATGTGGTGATAAACATTTCCCAAAAAATTGCTTCTAGCCTATAACAACCGATCAATCATTTTGGCATTCCCTTCGCTAGTTCGAGTTCTTAAGTAGCTTTATATGATGTATCACGACTTGTGTGTATTGTTGATTTCGATGCTTAAGAGGTTCGGGATTGATTTGAAAAAGAAATTATTAATTTGGAAGCTTTAAATTAAAGATTTGACCAAGGTTTGACTTTTATGTAAACAGTCTCGGATTTATGTTCAGAGGGTTTCAATAGGTTCGTATTTAATTTCAAACTTGGGCATATGCCCGGATTTGGATTTGGCTCTTTTTCCTGAAAGTTAGCAATTTAAAAGTTCAGAAATTTCATAAGTTTGAGCAAAAGTTGACTTTATGACTATTGGGTGTGGATTGTGGTTTCGGAATTTGAAATAGGCCCGTTCTGTCATTTAGAATTTGTGTGCAAAATTTGGTGTCATTTCGAGTTTGTTTGGTAGGAATCAGACGCTTGGTTGTGAATTTAGAAGTTCTTGAGTTTCATTATGATTTTTCAAGTGTTTTGGTATTCGATTCGTGGTTTTATATGTTACTTTGATGATCTAAGCATACGAACGAGTTAGTATGAGGTTTATGTGCTTGTGTGCACGGTTGGTGTGGGGTCGAAGGGCTCGGATGAGTTTCGAAATAATTTTGGAGAGTTTTGATCCTTGCTTCAGGTTGCTTGTACTGCTATTCTCACATTTGTGAGGTTCCTTTTGCTTTTGCGAATCTAGGCGAGACGGTAATTTTGCATTTGCATTTGGAACTGCATTTGCGAATTGTGTAGGTACGCATTTGCGAGCGTAGTGTCACATTTGCGACATGGGTATGGTGATGAAGTCTTCGCATTTGCAAAACACTTGATTGCTTTTGCGACACACGGCTTGGGGCGCATCATATTTGCGAGTTATTTTGTCGTATTTGCGATTTCTGGGTTTGTAAGTGTTTGCTTTTGCGAGCCTTTGTTTCCTTTTGTGGAGGTCGCATTTGTGAACCCATGGTCGCAAATTTGACATCTACAACTAGGTATATGTTGTGTATTCTGAGACTTAGGCTATCATATTTTATGATTGGGAGCTCGGTTTAAGGCGTTTCTCGAGAAAGACTAGCATACTTAGCCATTGGGTAAGTTATTTTTGCCTAATTTTGTTATTATATCTTGATGTCTTATGAGTTGTTACACAGAAATCAAAGAATTTGAAAGGAACTTTGGGAATTTTTACTAAACGGATGGGCTCGGGGTTGACTTTTGTTGACATTTTGAAAATTGGGTAAATATCGGAAATTTATTAATGGGAATTAATTCCTAAAGCATTATTTGATATTATTGAATTGTTTTGGCTAGGTTTTTGCCAAACGAAGATGAATTTTTAGATGAAATACTCTTTTAAAGATTTGATTTGGGCTCACTGAGTTAGGTGTCTTGCCTAGCTTTGGTTGAGGGAATTTTTCCTACAAATTGTTATTATTTGCTACATGGGGGGGTGATTTATATATGAGGTGACGCGCGTATATACATGTTCCATGTGTATTCATGCTCAGGGTAGATTCTAGCTCTCTATATTTAACTTGATTGTGTGATTTACTTGGTTCTATGTATTGTCCCATTAATTAACTACATGATCACGATAAACCATGCTAGAGAAAATGTTGAGACTATTGGTACCTTATTTTGAGTGTGTGGAGAAAATCTTGAAACTTATGCTATAATTGCATCGGAGATAGATACACGTAGGTTATGAACACACCTCCGGACTTGTTCTTGTAATTTACCTTAATTAGGACGTGTACACTCTGTCATACATATGTGACTCTTTGTATTCCTACTTGATCTTGGTTGCTATAATTGATTTAGCCGTATTCATGTCTCATCTGCATTCTTATTATTATATGTTTTTGTGAACTTTATTGATGGGTTATGAGGATGTGCCTCTTGATGATAAATTATTATCTTGCATTGTTGTGAAATTGCGGCACGTGTAGACATGTTGTGTGGATTGATTATTGTTGTGTGGAGTATAAGGGTGGCGAGATACACATGCGGCAACATAAGAGAGGCATTTTATTGTGATGCGCATGCGGTGGCATAAGGGTGGTAATATGCGCATGCAGCGAAATAAGGGGCATTGTGGGGGATGTTATGTGACAGATTGGGGTTATTTTATTGATTATGTTTGTGTGGTGATATAAGAGGGGAATTCTTATTTGTGATTATGACTTCTTTGTGTGTGTCATGCATTTTTACATTATTTGTTGCGTAGTTTCTAACATGCTATTATTACTTGATGATTTAGTTGCCAAGATTGATTTACCTACGTAGTGTTGTTATCTCATATTTTATTGAGTTTTTGGTAGTATATCGGATTGGCGAGATGAGGAAGTTGTCGTCATGTATTAATATAATTTATTCTTGAAAAGTTCTCATGAACGTGTTATTTGAAAATTGATATGAAACTGGATTTTTAATGTGACACGAGGTCTTGTTGTGCAAGTTTGATTTATATTGTGGCATGAGGTCTTTTCAGTGAGGGTGTAACTTATATTTTGGCACGAGGTCTTTGCCATGCGAGGGTGATTGATAACACAAGCATAAGGTGCCATATGTGTGCGATTCTATTTGATGACTCGTTGTTGAAGCTGAGCCTCTAGTTGTACTAGATGATTATCACTTGTTCTGATGAGATAATGATTATTGTTTTTTTGTTATACTTCCTATTGCCAGTCTTTTATATTGCCCAGGTAATTTGACTAGTGAGTATCTTTTGACTTAAAAACATCGTTACTGCTTTTCTGAGGTTAATCAAGATACTTAATGAGTACATGTGGTCTGTTGTACTCGTACTACACTATGTACCTTACATGCAAATTTTGGAGCTAAGTAGTTGTAAAGATGGAGCTTTGCATTGGAGATGTACCAGCATACTGGATTCATGCTACCCTTTTGTTCGTGGTAGCTTAGAATTTCATTTCTATTTATGTAACTTTCAAACAGATGGTGTATTCATTCATTTTACCAGCTTCGTAAGTCTAAGTCATACTTGTATCATCTGGGTTAATTGTATTAAATTCTTTTGTACTTTTATTTAGAATATTGATAAATTCCTATGTAGTGGTAACTTATGCGGTTTGACTTACCTAGTTGATTTGGTTAGGTTCTATCACAATATTTGTAGGATTTTGAGCCATGGCATAGCCGGGCTATAAAACTTAAAATAATAAAAATATATGTGAAATCATTGAAAATAAGAAGTCTGCTAGGTTAATTGCACATGCAGCCAAATACCTTGCAACTATGACACAAGGCCCTTATTTGGGTAATTCCACCTCCTGCAAAGTCTTTGCAAGTGCATACCACCCCTAGCAAAAGCAATCTCTACATCTGCACAAATCCCTTGTAGGTGCGACTACGGACCACCAAAACCATCTTTGCAGGTGTGCGCAAAGGTCGCACATGTGCTAACTCTTTTGCAAATGCGATCAATCCCCAGAATCATATACTTTGCATAAGCGATGAAGAACTCACACCTACGCCCTTCACATATGTGATCTAAACCACGCAGGTGCAATGCTCTAGAAAATCAGAGAATTCGAGCTTCACAAATATGGTACAAAATTATCTGAAACCATCCCGCAACACATCAGAGCCTCCAAGGAACCCATCAGATTATACCAACAAGTTTGAATACCCTAAAATTATTCCAAATCTCCAAACATCATTATTAACATCAAAACCATGAATCGAATGCCAAAATCCAACTCCTACCTTTCAAACTATCCAACTTCGCCAAACACGTTCGAATCAATGCCTAAATATTTCGGATTCCAACCAAATTTTGTACTCAAGTTCCAATATACTAATCAAACCTATTTAAATCTATTGAGCAATAATTTGGGTCTGGCATCATCAAAAGTCAACACTCGATTAAACTTATGACCTCTCTAAATTTTCAAATTTTCAACTTTCGACAAGTAGAGACAAAATATTCTAGGTACCTCCAAATCCATATCCACACATACACCTAAGTCTAAAATCATCGTGAGAGCCTATTTGAACCATAAAATTGCAAATCTGAGGTCATCTACTCAAAGTCAAACATAGGCCAATTCTTACAATTTAAGCTTCCAAAAATAAAACCAAATGTTTCAATCACTCTCAACGTTTCCCGAAACCAATCCAACCATCCCCGCAAAAAATAAAACATCAAATACATGTATGGAGAACATCAACTAAGGATACAAGGATCAAATATATAAAATGATCGGTGGGGTATTTACAAAAGATGAGTCCATAGAACACTAGTTCTTTGCTTGTAACTATTCTGATAGATTATGCGCACTTTAGGCGCAGGTTTACTTAACAAATTGTCATAAAGTTCCTATCTACCGATGGTGTTAAGGGGAAAACTGCAAGAAGAAATTTCTCAATTGGTTTGGAATTCAAATATGTTACACCCTATGTTTCTGAACGTGAAGGTACGCCATAAGTAAATTGATGTAAGCTAAAAAGGGATGATATCCTTCTACAATTCTAAGGAAGGTTAATCGAAGTGTTAGGTAAGTAGGATGAATGAGACTTATTAATAATGATTGAAATGTGTTTAAAGTTGTGATATGGCTATATAAGATGTTTTGGTATGAAATATAAAGGTTGGAACATCGGATTTAACTTACGGAAAAATCGAGTAAGGATGTGTCTTGTAATGAGCCGTTTTGAGAAATTAAATTTGTAAACCTTATGATGTCATTTTGGGACCTATCTCATACCAATATGAAGGTCTTGGAACATAGTTTCCAATGGTCCAAACCACTTATTCATACGACATAGGGGTAGAGAAATATGGATTTTTAAAGTAGGGTCACCAAGTCACGTTGCCGCACTTCGGAGAAACTGGCAGGTTTATAGACCAAGTTGCAACGCAGTTTTTTCCCTATATATTGAGATTTACATGGATACATTTATATTAAATTAAATCCCTATGTGTCTGCTTTCCAATGCTGCAAACGATTTATCAATACGATATTGGAGTAGAGAGATACAAGTGTCGGAAGTACCACTGCTCAAGCTGCCAAGCGAGCAACTTACCCACCTGCTTGGAGAATTGAGGCGGTGGTCTTATCCCCTTATATATTGTCAACAATATAGATGTTACTCACACAAAACCACTCTGAAGATCTCCAAAATCATCCCTAACATATCTCAAGATCACAAGAACCAAAATCAAGGAAAAATAACTCAAATCATCATCAAAGATGTTGAAGACTACAAGAAAATGCTTCTATGATGTTGTGGTATGGTTGGAGGCTATTGTGAGCTAAGTTGAGATAGGGTTTTGAGTTTCAGATGTAGTACAAGGTATGTATAAGATCTTCTTGATTATGTCTAAGGTTAATTTTGTGTTGATTTTGTTGTTTGAGTGAAAAACCATAAGATAGCACTTGAAAGAACATTGGATATGGTTGGATTATTTTGTGGCTAAATCTATGATTTGTGGTTGCTGAAAATTGTGAGAAATAATTTAATAATATTGTGGTTGTTGTTGTTAAGCTTTCCTAGGTGTTAATTAATTTTATTGAAGAAGAAAAGATGAAAAAACAAGTGAGTGACAATAAATATTAAGGTGCTAGATGTATGTGACTTTCTAGGGTTTTTGGTTTTGGTGTAGGGTGAGTTTTGGAGTGAAATGGGACACTTAATCCCTAAGTTAGAGGCTTAAGTAGCAAGAGTTGACCAAAGTTTGGTTTTTGTATATACGACTCTGAAATGGATTTTTAACGGTATGATAGCTCTGTACTGTGATTTTGTACTTTGGAGCATGTCCGGATATTGATTTGGAAGTCCGTAGGTCGTTTGGCTTGAATTTACGAAAGTCAAAAATTTAAAAGTTTGGAAGGTTGAGAAGTTTGACATGGAGTTGAATTTAATGATATCAGGTCCGGATTTAGAATAGGTTTGTTGTGTCAATTATGACTTGTGTGCAAAATTTAAAGTCAATTGGAGTTGGTTTGGTATGTTTCGGCATTGGTTTTTGAAGTTAGAAGTTCATAAGTTCGTTAGGCTTGAATTGACATGCAATTTGTGGCCTTAGTGTTGTTTTTTGAGATTTGAGGCTTGTCGCGCCCCCTTTTTCCCTTTTTGACGGGAAAATCCGGGTTTCGACATTCATGGGGGGAATAACTCGTTTCCGTGGAAATTGGGTATTTGAAGAGTCGCCACCTAACGAATTATGGTGCGTTAGGGCACTTTAGAGCGATTAATTCTTGGACTAGTTTGCATTACCAGAGATTTAGGGTAAGGGCTGGAAATAACTTTGAAGATAAGGTGTAAGGAACCTCTTGTGGTCCACAACGGTGGGTCCTGGCCGAAGTTAAACTATGGGAATTAGTCATTTTAACAAATAAACAGCTTTATCATGTATTTGCACGTAAAGGCATGTTTTGACATTCTAGGCACATGTATAATTCAAGTAATGGAACAAGGGAAAAGGTTTGAACAAGTTGCACATATATAAAGAAAAGTAAATTTATTTAAACAACGGAAGTTGGGAAAGAGGGGTCCTAGGTTGGTTAGCCTACATGATCATACCCACACAATGCTCGGTAAACACTCCTTAACGAGGGTCTACACGTGGCATTAGCGCTTAGTCATCTTATTCCTTACTACCCAATTCCCTCCCCTTGTTCCTATCCCAAAACGTTCTAGCAACCTTGAAAAATATCCTATGTGTGCACTACCCATCCCTTCCTCGTGGACCTGGAGGTATTTAGGACCTCTAATTTAGATAGTTCTAAACCATCCTAAGGTTTTTAAAGGATAAAAGTCTAGGGGTCAATCAAAAATAATTAGGACTGGATTTAAAGAACAATTAAATGCTCACATTTTTACCTCCACAGACAAAACAAGTGCACGTCTCAAACAACAGTTTCAGGCATTTAAAATATCTTAGATCATGACATCTAGGTGGGTAGAAAGTATACACCATTGAATTAGGACAAAAATGTCAAAGACCTATTCAGCTTGCCTATTGATTTTAGGCCTGTTGAATGTGAGCAGTCTAATATAACAAAGCGTAGTTTTATAGTTTGCAGAACTTTAATTGACCTACAAGCTTGCCTAGACGCATAACACTGACGTCCTATGAGCATGATATTTATTACCGATTAGGCATGCAATAAAATAGTTTTGAAATGGACAACTTGAGATCCTATGAGCATGTTCTCTAGTAATATTAATTAATACGAAAAGATAGCTTATTTACTTAAACTGATTTAGAACTTGCCAGTATGAGCTTAGAGTTGAACTGATTTTAGGTCTAACTATAGGCATGATTTCTATTTGAACATAATGTGAAGCAAGCAGAATAAATTCGACCGAACTGAAACCCCTATAGGCATGATTTCTATTAAAGTTGATTTTAACCCTATAGGCAGGATCTCTATTATTAAAGCCAATTTAGACCTTATATGCATGGTTTCTATTTGTGTGGAAGTAAAGCAAACATAACAAACACATTTGAAACAACATGGATCCTATAGGCATTGTATCTACCCAATTTTACCCACAATATATAACTACCATCCCTCTTTCACTGATCATCCCACTGTTTGTTTACAAAAATTATTACATACCAATGAATTGAATAAAAGTTACATGAATAAAACATAAATTAATCTATAGGGAGCCTGAAGCAGGTCCAAATGACTTCCAAGCCTCTAGTAGTCTGAAATGTCAAAGTTCATAGCCAATTCCATGTATGTGTCTCAGAGTTCCCTAAGGACCTCAAGGATCCCGGGTAGTGCTCACACCTAGACCTTTCTCAAATAAAAACTAATTTAGGTGCAGTGTGGAAATTCTAGATTTGACATGCCAAAGTTCAGAGAGATATCAAGGGTCTTAAGGAAGTACACATATCAAATGAGCAGAACCTAGTATTCTAAGAGTAAGTAGAAGTGCATGATAGTTTGAAAGAGTTTAATAGAAAGGTCTTGGGACTGAAAAGAGCTTCTGAAAACCATTAGTGCTAAAACTGTTTGAGTGAAAGTGTGAAAAGAACAATTTGCAATTAGAACACAACTCATAGAACAAGTTTTAGAAAAAACTTTCACACAAGGGATATGTGTTGGGAACATAGAGGGTACACCTTAATGAAGCATACAAACAACAGGATATAGAGAGTTTTGAGGGGATTCTACAGATGCAGCAAAGATCACAGCAGAAACATGCTGAAGACATCTAAACCACACAACAAGAATTACTTTAAGGAGATTGACTGACTTAGTAGGAGTGAAATAGAACAGGCAAGGACTGAGCATGTTGGGCAAGTGTTAACAATGAAGGCATTTTAATTATATAGAAGCAGAGTTTAGGAATGAAAGTAGTTAGTCTAAATAGGCTTAAGTTACATATGTATACATGCTAAACAAGACACAAACAAGCAAGTAAAGTGGAAACATACTAATCACAGGTTTGAATAGGCAATGCTAGACGTGCTTGTATAAGTAGTAAACAAAGACATGAATAGACTTAGGCCATATGAGCTAATGCAGTAAGTAAACACATAGGTTTGATTCTTAAAAATTAATCAGAAGAATGCCTAGTTTAAGAATAACAACACAAGATGTGAGAAAGGTAGTGTGCAACTCCTAGCGTTGGCTTGCAGCCGGTTAGAATGACAAGGATCACAAGTAGCAAAGAGAGCAGAGAGAGAGACTTTTAGAGTGTAAAGTGATAGTTTTTTTGAACTATTATTCATTGTCTGAAGTGAGAATAAGAGGGAGTATAGTAATCCAAAGTTAAACAAAATAAGGTAAGAGATCAATTAAGTAGCAATTAGGGAAAATCGTGGAATCAATCACATATGAAATCAGTAAGTCTTCCCTTTAATCAAGGAATAATAAATCAATGGTAAAGCACGACAGATATTTAAGGAAGGAAATTGAGTACGACTTAAGTATATAGTAGGTATTAGGCATGAATGAACAAGAGTTCCAATTAAGAAAAAATCAATAAGAATCGACAAAATAACAAATAAGGCAAGGGAAAACTAATTAAGGCAAGAAGCTCAATCAAACCGAGTAGAGAGGTAGGAATCAAAAGCTTTGTTAAGGAAAAAAAAGTTCAGATCGAACCAGGAAATAAGAACTTCAGAATAATCAAAGGTTCAATCAAAGAGAAAATCTCATAAAGAGTCAGCACGTTTCACAGACAAAATAAGGTAAGAAATGAATAGTCAGGATTCAACACGAAACAAATTGGCAAATCAAGAAAATGACACTAATTTAAGGAGAAAGATATAAGTCTTAATATGAATAGTCAGAATGAACACAAACATATAGAATTAGTAAAATAGTTGAACTAAGAAACTCAGTAGAGGCATATTAGGATAAGAAAATCACGAGATATTCAAATGGCTAAAGAGAAATCACAAGAACTAAGGCAAGAACATAGTCAATACACCAGTACTCAAAACCCAAACAAAGAATGCCAAAAATTGAGGTTCTTAATATAAATGAGTTAAGGTTGTAGCAAACTTACAAAATCAGTCAAAAAACATAAGAAGCAGAAGATCAAACACCCAAAAATCATCAAACATTTTGGAAAAGAAATTTTTGAAAACCCTAGTTTAGAAAAAAATAAAAAATCATTCAAAAATCACACAATTCTTGTAAAAACCAAAAGGCTCTTGTAAAACTCATATGAAATAGGTCTAAACCATCCTAGATCTATACAGATCTAAGAAGTTCAGAAGAAAGAAATTAGGATTTCGAGAAGAACAATCATAGAGATAAAGAATCAAACCTCGAAACCCATAGATATAGGAATATCTCACTCGGAATTAAACCAAGACAGCCTGAAACAGACGAGAAATGGCCATAGATGCAAGCAAACTAACCTTGGTCCCTTGAGGGCCCTGAAGATGGTGATACAAGTACAAGAGAGGCTACTAGAGGCTTGGGGGGTAGTGAGGAACCGCCATAGATAGCCATAGATGAGTGACGGTGAGGTCCAATAAGGGTTAGGTTTGAGAGCATTTGAGAGAGGAGAGGAATTTCAGGGCAGTGGACTATGGGAAATGAAAGTGTTTGGAGGGTCGTTTGGGACTAAAAGTAAAGAGGTCGATTGGCCGTTGATCTTTACAATCAATGACCGAGATTAAAAGGGTTTGGGGCCGAATTGGGTATTAGGGTTTGGGCTGGGTAAGTTTAAATTGAAATTGGGCTGGTGTTGGGTTGAACTAAGACCAAAAATAGAAGTAAAAATAGGCTAGATTTTAAATAACCACTTTTAATAATACATAATTTATAAAAATAACAAATGAGTTCCAAAAAATATTTCATGTAGTAAATGATTTAAGAATAGTTAATTAACATTTTAAAAATATAAAGACCATTTTATGCATCAATAATGTAATTATGCATTAGTATGAGCTATTATTGCAAATATGTACAATTTATCCTAAAAAATTAAATGCAATTATAAAATACACTAATAATATTTAAGCACTATGTTGGCATAAATAATCAATTTAAATGGCTAAATCACCACAAAAGGATATGAAGGACAATTATTGGATATTTTATAAATAAAAAAGAGAAGAAATAAATTGACTTGGAGCTTCTAAAATTATTGAAAAATAATAAAAATGTTTATGCATGCTTATAACGGCATATGTGCTATTTTTATTGCATGCTTATAACGGCATATGTGCTATTTTGAAAGTGTATATATGTATTAAAATATATGAGAAAAAATTAGGTATCAACAAAGTTTCTAGCGAGTTCGTACCATGTTTTAGGACTTGTTTGTATATTCGGACGGGGTCCCCGGGGCCCCGGAAGTATTTTGGATTGAGTTCAGACCAATTGATATTGAATTAAGATAGCTGATTTTTCTGTTCTTGTTTCCTTCTACGCGTTCGCAAAAGTTCTCCCGCGATCACGTAGAGTCCTTAGGAATTACTGGGGGTTTTCTCTTAGCGTTCCCAAAGTCAGGGTGTGATCACGAAGGTTGATGATTTTGAGCATCGCGAACACGTAAGAGGGATCGAGTGTGCGTATAAGGAAGGTGAGGCTAGGGCTGAGGTACACATTGTTCTTCACATTCGCGTGGCCTGGGACGAGATCGCATAAGTTGAGGAAGCTGGTCATCGCGATTGCGGTGTTCGTCCATGATCGCAAAAGAGGATAACTGGGTGGCAGTGTTAAGTTTGAAAAGCAAGGGTTTTATTTCATTCTTTGTCTTTTGGACCTAGAGAGCTCTTTTTGTAGAGACTTTTCGAGAGATTTTCAAGCAAATCATCGAGGTAAATGATCTAACTTGGATTTTGGCTATCCATATTTATTTTTGTAATTGAATTAGTGATTTGAGTTGGAAAATAGTGGGAAAATTGTGAAACTTCATAGACCACATTTTGGGGATTTGAAAGGCAATTCCAGGTCGATTTTGAGTAATTGTTTTATAGTTTGACTCATTATCTAATAGGTCTTTGGATTGTGTAAGTTTGGTCAGGTTCCAATATGCGGGTCTGAGGTTGACTTTTTTTCTTTAAAGATTGCAACTTTATTATTCGAAATAGATTTCTATGGTTTGTATTTATGGTGTAAAGTTGTTTTGGCTCGATTCAAGCCGTTCAGAGCTGGATAGTCGTGAAAAGATCTTACTACTGCATTGAGTTAGCAAGTTTTGAGGTAAGTATCTTGCCTAACATTGCGTGAGGGAATTACCCCTTAGATTTGGTGTTGTTTTTGTGTTAATTGTGGTACGTGAAGGCCGCGTACGCAAGGTGACGAGTGGGTACATGCGCTATTTAGTAATTGATTAGTTAGAGTTACGTAGGTTCTTTTCTTGCGTTTAATTGAATTGTTATAACATTTTATATTTATCATCGTTAGCCTAACCATACATGATTTAATTGACACTGTAAATACGTGTCTCACCTCTTACTTGCTAATTGCCTTTACATGCTTAGTTGAAGTTATTGTTTCTCTCAATTCCTTGTTTATTTATGTAATTGTTGAGTTCCTTTACTTGAAGTTGTTATTTCTTATAATGTTTTATTGTTGAGAAATGGTGTTGAAGTTATAAAGGTCGTGATTCACATTGAGGAAAAGTTGTAAAATTGTTGAATACTATTCTTGTTGACTTATTCACTTCCAGTTGCTATTGTTGAGACTTTTGTACATAATGTGGTTGAGCCATGGGCTATTTATTGTGGAAACACCATTATTCTTAACTTCTTGGGTAAGTGTTGGAATTGGAAACTTGAGGTGTAACTTGTGATATATTGTGATATTGATACGCATGAGATGGTATAAGGATTTGGGTTGAAACGCACGCGGTGAGATAAGGTGGGCTTAATACGCGTGTTGCTAGTAGAAGAACTACTTGAAACCACGTGGTATGATAAGGTGGGCTTTGTTGCAATCAAAATGCAGACGCAAGTATACGCGGTCGTCAAGTAGTAAAGTGACTAAAAGTCGGATGTTGATCCCACGAGGACTTGTGATTAACTATTAACTAAATTAAACTATCCTAATTATATATACAAGAATTAAACCTAGAAGTATTTGATTCTAAAATAATTAAAAGAAATAAAAACAAATAATGAACTTTGAACAGATGAAGAGCAGATTTTTATGATATCAATGTAATAACAACGATCTAGGGTTATGAGCTATCTAACATTCCTATTGTATTCTTCAATTGAATTGACTAACTAATTTATCTAGTTTATTGGTTGTCAGGGTTAATATTGCTCATAAGAATCTGTCGAGTTCTTACTAGCCTATTCAAGCTAACCTAACGCCTATATGTCTATGGAGTTAGAATCAACAAGAACGCACTTATAATTCCAGTAAATAAACCAAGCAAGGTAATTGGGTATATGTCTATCCTAACCGCGAATCTATTCCCCGATGCTCAGGTTCAAGAACTTACACTACTCAATCCTATATGCAATCTAGAATTCCCACTTTCGAGTTCAACTCTAGATTCGTAGATAGTATTCAATTGGTGATCAAGCAATCAAATAATTAAATGCATGATTTAATAAATATACCAATATGATAAACTAAGAAATCAAAATCAATATCTGAAACAATATTCATGAAAGAATCACAACCCTAGAACGTGAAGTTTAGCTCCACATAGATATGGTAGCAAGATAAAAAATCATACAAAGAAACATAAAAAGAATAAGTTGGTGGAAGAAAAGATAAAACCCCGCCACCACGGCAGCTCTGTGCTTGTGTTTTCCTCTCAAAAATGTCCTCCCCTCTTAAAATATTATTTTTTCATGTATATATACCAAGTATGGTTAGGACCAAACAATTATACCTTCTTCAATGTAAAAAAGGACATTTTTCCCAGGTTTGACTAGCGTGATCGCCATAGTACTCGCGCTAGTGGCCCAATGTTCTGCCTGACGAGCGCGACCGCTCTATTGACGCGCATTTTTCACCCTGTTCTGTTTCGAATTTGAAAAAATGTAAAACATTAAAGTTATAGCCCTTTGAGCTTACTTTCCAACCATATATTATGGAACCCAAATAGAGTTCTGAGAAAAAAGTTATGTCTATTTTACTAGAAAGTGCATAATATGCCCACTGGATTCTTTGTTCGCTCTAACTATCATCTGTTGACCCCCAAACACGATCCTGACTTAATTACTTGAATTTTTACCTAAAATTTAAATCTCTAAATCACTTGAATTCATTCTATAACATCTACATAGCTCGGAATCACCTCCTACAAGGCATAAAACACACCATTAGTGCAAAACACTAGCGATTAAAGCTCAAACTCAATTAAAGTGCAATAAATTAGAGTGTAATAAGCGACTAAAATACGTAATTATAGCCTATCATCAGGATTGATAAGTGTGTTTCTAGTAGGGGAACTACTTGAAGCCATTGTGGTACTATAAGGTGGCTAAAATGCGGGTAACTATTTCGGAAAAAAGGATTTTCAAAGATAAATACAAGACTCCCACGGTAATATAAGGAAAGATTGTGATTTGATTTGTGAAATGAGACTATGAGGCACTACCTCGGTAGTGATTCTTGTTGATACCTTTCATTTATATCACTTGTGTTTTGTTTGCATCATTTCCTAGCATTCTTATTATTTGTTTCTTCTGTGATGTCTTAATTGCCTAAGTCTCAGTTAGTTATTCTTGCTCTATTTCTTCCTTGTATCATTTCCCTTATTTTTATTATTATAATATGCTTCACCTGTTTATTTTTTTATTTATTCCATTAGGCTTCTTGACCCGGTCTCGTCACTACTCTACCGAGCTTAGGCTTGATACTTACTAGGTACCACTATAGTATACTCATACTATGCTTATGCACATCTCTTTATGCAGATCTAGGTACTTCATAACAGCCTAGGCATCAGTGAGCGAGCTTGGATTGGAGACTTCAAGGTATACCTATCGGTGTTTGCAAGCCTCGGAGTCACCCTCTATCTAGTTCTATTTCATTCTCTTTTTTTTATATATAGACACTGATGTATAGGTATGTTCAGTACACATGTGTAGATCTTGTGACTCGGTATGATCCAGTTTTGGGAGTTATGTTCAGTTGTGTTGCAGAGTCCTTTTAATGATAGCTATAGGTCAAGTTGAAAGTTTTATTACTATTTTAGTTTAATTCTGCATGTATGTTAGGCTTACCTAGTATTAGATACTAGGTGCTATCACGACATCCTACAGAGGGAAATCGGGGTCATGAAAAGTTGGTATTAGAGTGTTCATAGGTGTTACAAATCATAAGTAGGTTTTGTAGAGTAGCGTATCGATACGAAGATGTATGTACTTATCTTCAAGAGGTTGTGGAACTGTTAGGAAACTTCACTTCTTTGATTACTTATCGTGCGAATTTGTTGACTTCAAAATTTTGAATCTTTGTCTTTCTATTCTCTCACAAATTCTAAGGACACATACTACTGGATTCGACAATCAGACATCTACCTCCCCTACTAGAGCCACGAGAGATCGGGTCCAAGGCAGAGGCCGAGGAGAGGTAGTGGTGCAGCTAGAGCACCTGCCTGAGCTACGACAAAGGAGCCACCAGTAGCTCCAACGAGGGAGTAGGCACCTAAGGCGCCTATTGCTACCCCTTCATTTTAGGAGATCCTCACGCAATTATTGAGCATGTTTGGTACAATAGCTCAGGTGAGGTTGATTCCACTTACACCTGCCATATCTTAAGCTGGGGGAGGAACATAGACTCCCATATCCCGTACCCCAGAGCAGCGTGTCCATGTTGACTAGACGCTAAAGTTATACCAATGCAACCGGTTGTCCTTGTTCAGTTTGAGGTTAGGGAAACAACATCTGAGGAGGAGGAAGAGGAGCTAAGTCTCAAGAGGTACATGAAGTACCAACCTCTTACTTTCAGCGGCCAAGCTACAAAGGATGCACAGGGTTTTCTGGAAAAGTTCCATCGTGTTCTCTGTACCAAGGGTATAGTGGAGATGATCGGGGTTAGTTTCACTACTTTCTAGCTGTCGGGACCAGAATACCACTAGTGGCGGGCTTATGAGGAGACAACTTCACTTTTATGGTGTCACGACCCAAACCGATGGGTTGCGAAGGGCACCCAGTATCTTACTACACCGAGTACATAACATAATGTATCTTTCATATCACTCTATTATAGGTAAATGAACCAGAGTAAAACATGAGGGAATACAAACTTATACATATGAAGTATGAGCCTATAAGGCCGGTATGATTAATTATATACTCGAAACATAAGCCAACAAGACCATACGAGTATCAGTATACATGACATCTATCTAGAAGCCTCTAAGAATACATAACATCATAAAGGTCAGGACAGGGTCTCGCCATACCAATAAATACATGTACTAATCATACTGACCAAAAAAGCAACTTCAGAACAAATGTAGCACCAAAACCTTCCGCTAAGCTAATAGCCTACTTGGAGGACTCTCTACTTGTTTATCCGGACATGCGAGCATGAAACGCAGCATCTCCAGGCAAAAAGGACGTCAGTAAAAATAATGTGCCGAGTATGTAAGAAATAAAAATCAGTAACAAGTAAACATGAGAGAAACATGGAGTAAAAGACTCAATATGTATATTTCAATAACTCCGTGAATTATTTAATATTATAATATCATGTATATGTGTATAAATATCATACCATGCATGGGTGTATGCATTCATAACATCATCAAGCCTTTGAGGGCATCCCATCATATCATCTTGGTCACTGTAGGCAAATCATCAATGTATACCAATTGATCAGATGGTAGTGCGTATATAATGTCATACCTTTTTCCGTATCCCATATATATATATATATATATATATATATATATATATATATATATATATACACACACATATGTACATGTATGTAACGCTATTTGGTCATGCGTCAATGTATATGAATGCGATGGATGAGAAGTATGCCAATAAAATCTCTTGAAATGTCATAAGACCATTATGCCTTCGAGTAATATCATGAAGTAAACTTTTTTTTCAACTTACGTATTTTTCTGAGACCCATGAATGGATGATAGAATAATAAGACATATGAAAATTCAAGAACATATGGATCTCTAATACTTCTATAAATAGAGTCATTTATGGAAGTTGTGCATTTTCTCGTTTCGTTTGTGTCGTATATATTATGCCAAAAGAAAAAAATAATAACCTTAACATACCTGAAGTAGAGAAAAATCCGTATAATATTTTTAAAAAAAGTTACAGCGTACTTCTTTAGAACTGAAAAACTTTTACGTTGTTCAGCTTCTAATAATTCTCGTTGGATTTTGGTTGAAAGACGTATGTTGAAAGCTTTGTAAAAATAGCTAACCTTCTGGTTGTGTCTTTGTAGGAATATTTAATTGTAAGAATTAAAATAGTGTTATGAAGTGTTGAATCCAACATATAAAATGTTCTGATATGAAATCTCTTATTCAAAGATAGTCTTTCATTTAAGACTATTTTTTTGACAATTTCAAGACTGCTCTAATGACTAAGAGTCATATCTTTATAATACATTGTTTTGCTACCTATCACTCCAAGTTATGAGTCATTTTATTTGAATGGAGGGCTGCCATCTCATGTTTTTAATATTTATCCAATATATTCTCAATTAATTAGGTAATATTTTGTTATTCCGTAATGAACTAATTACCCATATAGTTATGAATTATCTTAACTTACTTAAAATACTACTCGCTTTTAACATATCTTATACACCTTACTGTTATAGTCGTGTAGTTCCTTGTATGACACTAGTCCATAAATATCTGGTATTCATACTCGACCAGTATTTTATCCCAATATGCCAAACTTGGACGAAAAATTTATTTTCTTTCGTTTAACTCCCCTCTCACCTGCACGAACTTACTTATCATTTATTTAAAATAGCATAATCCTTATAATCTCCAAATAATCTTTATGCTTGGACTGATGTCAATTACCTTACGACAAATTTAACGTATAATACTACAAGGTGCAACATCGTCGTAATTTAATACTGCGAAGCGTAACATCATCGTAATATAATACTAGGGGCGTAATATCAATGTAATATTGTGGGGTGTAACATCATCCCCCCATTGGAATATTCATCCTTAAATGTTGACTGACGATCTTATCATTCTCATAACCCATAGGTCTTGCGAATACTTTAGCACTCATCTTGCCATTTAGGCGACTATTCTGTGAATGATTCTAAAGGCCAGGGCATTCCCCCCAGTAAGCCTCTTTCTCACACCACGAGTTGTAGTCGGAATCCTTCTAATCTCGTAACTGTTATTACCTTATTTCATGCAGACTTTACGACTCTAACTTTGTATGTGCGTCTGACTCTTCTTTTCTCTTCCAGCTTTTAGCCAATCTCTAGGATTCACTTTATGAAGATATACAAAATTATGTCAAGCTGCCCCTCTGTGCGTCATCGGCTTTATTACATCTAAGTAGGACATGCTATCAAAATTCTTACTTAGATTTATCGTTACTAAGGTATGCTACCGAACTCTAGGTTACTCTCGTTGCTTATCCTATATGCATAAAGCTAAATCCTTTAACGATTCTTCATTATTGTACATCATAAGACTGATGGCCCAATCTCATCTCGTACTTTGCAACTTTTACCCATCCATTATTGATTCACCTCAATGTTGATCAACAATCATGTATTGATAACTTGAAATTTCTTACGTAATATATTTTCACTAGGGCTTACGTTGCATCATAAAATATTTGAAGTGATTTTTCTAATCCACCTGGGCGGCATGATATTATATTTCCATAACAATATTTCATAGCATCCCAATATGACTCGCCTTACGTGGCTATATTAATCATGTACATTTTATGAAATCCCTTTCTTTTATTTTTGTTAGACCATTACTCAATCGAAGGCCCAAACGTTGTCCTTTATCTATCATCATCACACCCCCATTCTACAGCATTCCATCTCTTCTAAGTTTTATTAGTCTTAGACTCCTTTAAATTCATTTAAGCTATAGTGAGCTTTGTATAACTTAGAGAATCCGTCTGCTCTTCTTGTTTTCATGGGCTTAAACCTAAGGACTTATCCATTTTGTTACCTTCTCACTCTCCCTTTATTATCCTTACTCATGTCTTCTATAACCTTGTCGCTTCACCATACAATAGCTTGCGACCTCCACATATCTATTTATATTACTTGCAACCTTTCAACTTGGTTGCATCATAGATTTACTTATGTCTTTCTAGAATATCAAGCGAGATATCACATCGTTTCTAACTCGTCTTTATTCTATTAATCAGGCTTCTCGATATCTAGACCATATGCTAGAGGATATGCTATGGATGATACCGTTATTATTCGTAGATATTGAATCCCTGCACTTCTAGCCTTCTAACCGAAGTAAGGACTATTTACAATCTTCTGTTTTTGAGTATCTCATATGTTGTCCACATTTACCTTACTTATCTTAAAGTCTCACATCATATCATTTATCTCTTTTATGACCTCCCTTTCATATAGGTATAATCATATCCACAACTTGAAGCTCTCTTATCATACTTGCACCTCTGATGCATACACACTCTGGTGGTAGCTCCATATTGGTACTCTTCTAACTGGCTCTATCATAGAGCCGTTGTAGAATATGGCTACTGTACTATTTCTCTTGTGTCTCTTATATTAAGATTGATTCTACAATATTCTCAATCATGATGTTTGTAACCTTTTGGGTCTAATAAGCAGACTCCTAATTTACTTAGCTGATGTAATTCTTTAGTTTCCTATTTCATCTGATTAGCGTTTATTTAGGCTCAAGCTATCTCCCGATCTGTGGCTCATGGCATTTAATTATTACTTTAGCCTTTTATGTACGTTATGGAAACCATGATATAGTTTCTAATGATTCAATCCTTTGTGTATGACGTTGACCCAATTCCTTCTTTTAGCTTATACCTAAGTCTTCTACGACTGATCATTAGTCGAATAATTCTTTTCGTTCCATTTAAGCTTTCTTCAAATGTAAGCAATTGCTTTTTCTGGTCTTTTCGCCCCATTTTGTGTGCATACTTAACTAATCTGAGTTGTCACGCATGCCGAACTTTTTGTGCGACTCATATGGTATCAAATATTACTTTTGGTTTTACTTTCTAGTCATTAGCCATGGTAGGTGCAACTTTCTTTTGGAGCACACAATTTTGTAGTTAAACTGTTGGTACACAACCCTTTCCTCTTTAGGTCACTGTACTTTGATTGAAGACTTCTTCCTTATTTTCTCAACTAATCTTTCATTGTGGTACATGGGGGGGGGGGGGGGTTGGGATCATCTAACTCTTGTAAGGCTATGAGTTTATCACATCGTATGCCTAATGGAATTTTTTTTATGTTTTTCCTCGCCTATAATTATCCGTAGTTACTTATCTCCATGCCCTTGTGCTTGTAAGGTTACTCCTGAACTAATATTTTGAATGTCTTCACGTTGGCACTTTCTTTTATTTCCATAACACTCATGATGTACCTTTATAACTTCCCCAATTCCTATATGGATATTTTTCAAGGATCACGATTTCATATCATTGAGGTCGAATTCCCCATACTGAGTTCCCTATGTTTATCTTGCATGATTTGTTGATTTGTCTGTATTCTCTTGTCTAGCCATAGCTAGGCTCTTCTTGAATCAACTACTAATTGCTTGTTGGCCCATTCCCCTATCAATATTCCGCGTAATCTTTCTTGTTCCTTTGTCTTAACTTACCTCTCGCACTGTCTCCTTATTAATCAATAATATCTCGGGAAGGAAACCTTACTTCATATCGTACCATATCTGTAGGCTTTGAATATTGCAATCTCATCCCTTTTTTGTTTTATCACATTCTTCCTTTAGCATTCCATAATTACTAAAACCACTTAATTCTAACATAATGTCACGTCATTCTATATTCCCCCTTTAGGGGTACTAAGACTTGGAGCTACGACAATCTACCTATAGATGTTCTACCTCTTCATCTTTGGCGTCCTTTCACATTATCGATGACCCTTACTCTCCTTGCGGTAATCCTTCTGTACTAAGGATAATGAATTCCTTACTCGCAAGGTGACAATTACTACAACTGGCACATACAGTCTCTTAAGCTTAATTTTTCTCACATTGCTTACTTCAGGGAAGCGTATCCCTGAATGACCATTCTCTGAATTTCTCATGAACCTTCTTCTGTTGTCCATTATATTATTGCCGATATGAAATCTAAAATTCTCATGATGTTGACCATTATCAAATAACTAAGTCCCTAATTCATGTATACTTTATCTTGTTCACCAGCCTATACTAATCACTATTATTCTGGAGTCTAGCTTTTCCTATTGGTAATCACGTTAGGGTCATGAACTTACTTCTTGAAATGAGGATATTACTTCATGGCCTATGCTTTTTCGTTGACTTAAGACCTATCACCTCTCGTCTATTCCTTCACCTGACTATGGACCCGGTAATATCGTCATCTTTTTTATCTACTGTTGTCATTCATGTATCGCTTCTTACTCATCATTCTTCCTTATCTCTCTTCTCATTACTCCGCTAATATTTCTGTCTATCCCTTTCTTGTGAAAACTTCAGCAAGACATTTTTTTTCTTCTTGCTCCCTTTGTGTCATCCATCGACTCTTCGGGTTGCTCAACGTCCTTAATCTACTAGGGACGAGAGTCACACTAAGGTAATATTTACCCCTTCCAGGCTTTCAGTGCCTATCTTCTGATTTTTTTTCTTTTCCCGATGATGCTAGTATTCACATCTAATTGTAATATTTTGGAGTGTTCAGTCTGGGTGTCTCACAAGAAGATATATTAGCACATTTGTAATATCCTTCGGAAATGTCAACTAACACAAACAATCCATTCACCATTTTGGATTACTCTAACCTCAGACGGTCGTGATGTTTTGTCCTTTTCTTAAACTACACCTGTTAGCCTCTATTGGACATAACTGAGATGGGTATGACCAATTGTGCATACCTCTGTTATTGTTGAATATAACTCAAAAAGCTTATATTCCTCTGCCTGAATTATGAACACTGTTAACCTTCATTAACTGGGCACCTCGTACTCTTCTTCATCTTGCTTCTTTTGCTTGTTAAAACTTGTATTTATCTTCTTAATCTCTCACTGTCTTTCAACACTATAGTGGATAGGTATTCTTGCCTCAAGACTCCTTATCAAGAGGCTTACAATTTTCAGTACACATATGATCTGCTGAAGATCTCACATTTACATATCATAAGCATGATGCAAAGTCGAGTTCCTCTGACTCAACTCTTCCATAGCTATGTCTTTTACCAACTGTCTTTCTGGATATAGGTATTGCCTTATCACAAATAAAATAGAAGTTAGAAATTTGAATTCTTACAATTGAGCACTACCACACGATCTAGAATAAGAAGAAAGACTGAAAGTCCTAAATGCCCTGTAGCCTCATACTTATATGTGTGTTGCACGACACACCCATAATGTAACACCCCATAAATTTAGCTTAGGTGTGAATGTGTTAAATGAGTGGTAAGGTTACATTTTGGACATGTGATGTTACATCGGTATGATTTTGGTTGGAAATAGTTATTTTAGAATCAAGACGAAGAGTGAAGTGTACAAGACTCGATAAAATCTATGATGTTTGAAAAAGATCAGTCTTTTAGGAGGTTTGGTGAAAACCTTGTAAGGTAGTTGGAAAAACTCAAAACATAAAAGAGTTAGGCCTTTGAAATAGATTTCCAACTATATATTATGGATCCTGAACGGATCTCTGTACAAAAAGTTATGCGCGTTTTACAAAATAGTATGCGATATGCGCGCCCCTAGTGTGACCGCGCTTCTTTTGAGGCAGTGTTACAACTGTTTTTCAGGGTCAGTAGCATGGTCAGGTTTCCAGGAGCACGGGAGCACTCGTGGGGGTTGTTTTAAAGCCATATTTCATCCCCCACAGCCCCAAAACATAAAAACTTGCTCTAGAAAGGGGAACTCTCAAAAATCTAACTCCTTAAGGGTCCTTCCACCACCCAAGGTAAGTTCTAATGGTGATTCTAAGTTAATTTCATTTTCCCAACATCTTATTAACATTGGTAGAACCCTCCATATCATTAGATATACGATTGGGACATCATTGTTTAGAGAAGGAACCTAGAACTCGAATTCAAAGAGTTTGAACTTCAAAAAGGTAATGTCTTCACCCTCTAATTGATTGTAGCATTGGTTTAATGATTATAAACCCTAGTTCATGAGATACGAGTTGATGGGATTGATAGAAAAGCATAAACGATTATAGGTTTGGGGTGTTGATTGTTGATTATTGGTTAAGGGTATTGTTTAGCTTATGGGTGATAAAGAATAATGTTGATTATAACCATTTGAAACTTTAAAATTTATCTAGGAGCAAGGAAATGGGTTATTGGGTGTAGAGACAACATTAATAAGGACTATCAAGCTTTATTTTCACCAAGTGTTTGATAAAATACCTAAGTGACAAAAACATGAACATCATAGCTAATATGGAATCTCTTTGACTTGTATTGCTATAGATTAACGTTGAAAGGGTTGAAAAACATTGAATTACGCTCAGGACAGGAAGATAAGGTATGTAAGGCTAACTCTTTACATTTGGGAATGTCTATCATTCTCCCTACGTCCCATTCATTATGACCATTACCAGTTTTCTCAGAAAGTAACTATCCTTAGTTTCCTGAATTGTAGTAGAACTTCTATTCTCTAGATAGCATAGTCTCATAATCATTCGATATTCTATGAGTTTTAGTTATGACAAATCAACTTATTATGAAAATTCATCTCAATCTAATCCTATTCACTATTCCAGTATCATGTAACTTGGTATGGCTCATTATTTCAGTATCATGTATTGTAATATGATTCTTAGTTCCTAATTTTTTATTCTTGAATGTTGAACACCTATATTTGGGACTGAGGCCACAGTTATGTATACGTATACTTGGGCCCGAGGACGCAGTTATGTATGCGTATACTTGGGCTCGAGGCCGCAGTTGTGCGTATATATATATATATATATATATATATATATATATATATATATATATATATATATATATATATGTCCTGAGGCCGCAACTTCATATTCAGAGAAACAGATTGTTCATCATTCAGAAGAGGGAGTATTCATATCCTTACTTTCTTGTTTAGTTTTCAGTTTATCAGCTAAAAGTTCAGTTTCAGTATTTACAGTTCTTTTCTTCAGCTGTTTTACATACCAGCGTAATTCAAATATATTGACACCCTTTTTGCTCGGGGCCTACCTCTCGCGATGCAAGTAATGATTTTCAGGTTGACGATTTTGCTTGCTAGGACATCTCATATCAGCTATTGGTAAGCCCTAGTCTCTCGGCGTCTTTCTCCCTTTTGTTTTAGTCATTATTGTATTTCAGTTGATAAGGTATACCGGGGACCTTGTCCCGATAAATAGTTAGCATTTTCAGTGTTCTCTAGAGGCTTCCTAAACTATAACCCAGCAGTAAGAAATTAGCAGGCTTTCATGTGTTAGGTTTGATGGCTATTTGTTTATACTTGCAGACCTTTTTAATATTTTCCGCATATATGATATTTTAGTCAGACTCTTTAGTAGATTATCATGTTTTAAATTTACCTCTAGCTCATAGTTATACCACATGTTGATCTAGACATACAGTTGGTTTGCTCGGTCACATGCAGTCAGGCACCGAGTGTGGTGTTACGCCTAGACCATGGTTCGGGCGTGACACATAAATAAGAATCTACTATACACGACTTATAGACTCCCTAGGACAGAACTTCTCTAAAACCACTTTTGTCACGACCCAAACCGATAGGCGCGATGGGCACCTGGTACCTTACTCGGCCGAGTACCAACACAACGCATCTTTCATATCATTCTATCATAAGTAAATAAACAAGAGTAAAGCATGAGGGAATAAGAACTTATACATATCAAGTACGGGCCTATAAAGACGGCATGATTCTTGATATACTCGAAACATAGGCCGACAAGGCCATACAAGTATTTGTATATATGACATCTGTCTATAAGCCTCTAAGAATACATAATATCATAAAGTTTGGGACAGGGTCCCGCCATACCAATCAATACATGTACTAATCATACTGACCAAAGAAGAATCTTCGGAGCAAATGGAGCACAACAACACCTTCTATTGAGCTGATAGCCTAGTTGAAGGACTCTCGACCTATCTATCAGGACCTACAGGCATGAAACGGAGCGTCCCTAGGAAAAAGGGATGTCAGTATAAATTGTGTACCGAGTATGTATGGAATGAAAATCAGTAACTAGCAGACATGAGAGAAACATGGAGTAAAAGACTCAACATGAATATTTGAATAACTCTATGAATCATTTAATATTATAATGTCGTGCATATACATATAAATGCCATACCTTGCATGGGTGTATACATTCATAACACCATCAAGTCTCTGAGGGCATCCCATCATATCATCTCGGCCACTGTGGGCAAATCATCAACCTATACCAGCTGATAAGATGGTGGTGCATATAAAATGCTTTTTCCATATCCCATACACACACACACACACACACACACACATATATATATATATATACGCATATATAACGCCATCTGGTTATGGATCAATGTACACGAATGCAATTCATGAGAAGTACGTCAATAAAATCTCTTGAAATGTAATATGACCATTATGCCTTCGAGTAAAATCAAGAAGTAACCTTTTTTTTTAAGTTACATATTTTTCTGAAACACATGAACAGATAATAGAATAATATGACATGTGGATATTCAAGAACATAGGAATCTCTAATACTTATATGAATAGAGTCATTTATGGAAGTTGTGCATTTTCTTGTTTCGTTTGTGTCGTATAGATCATGCCAAAAGAAAGAAGGGATAGCCTTAACATACCTGGAACAGGAAAAAATTCTTATGATATTCTTGAAAAAGGTTGCACCGTACTCCTTTAGAACCATATAATTTTTATGTTGTTTTGTTAAGCTTCTAATAATTCTCGTTGGATTTTGGTTGAAAGACGTTTGTAAGAATTTACAGAACGTTACAAAGTGTTGAATACAATATATGAAATTTTCTGATATGAAGTCTCTTTATTCAAAGATAGTCTTTGATTTAAGACTATTTTTTTGACAATTTCAAGACTACTCTAATGACTAAGACTCATATCTTTATAATAAATTGTTTTGCCACCTATCACTCCAAGATATGAGTCATTTGATTTGAATGGAGGGGCTTCCATCTCATGCTTTTTTAATACTTATCTAATATATCTCCAATTAATTAGGTATTATTTCGATATTCGATAATTAACTAATTATCTGAATATTTAAAAATTATCTCAACTTATTTAAAATATTACTCGCTTTTAACATATCTTGTACATCTTACTATCAGGGTCATGTAGTATATTTTATGAAACTAGTCCATTAATATTGGGTATGAATGCCGGACCCATATTTTATCCCAATATACCAAACTTGGATGAAAAATTTATTTTTTTACTTACTTCCCCTCTTACCTGCACAAATTTACTCATCATTTGTTTACAATAGCATAATCCTTATAATCTACAAATAATCTTTTTCTAATGTCAATTACCTTATGACAAATTCAACGTACAATATTACATGGTGCAACATCGTTGTAATTTAATATTGTGAAGCGTAACATCATCATAATATAATACTACGGGATTTAATATCGACATAATATTGTGGCGCGTAACATATGCGCTCACTTTTCAGAGATGTTCCTGAGAGAGTTTGTTCCCTAGAGCCTTCGAGATGCATGGCACGCGAAGTTTGAGCAGTTGTGCCAGGGTGCTCTGACTATGTTAGAGTATGTTGTCAGGTTGAGTGAGTTTTCCAAACATGCACCTGCCTTGGTTTCCACAGTCAGAGAGCGAGTTTGTCGATTTATCGAAGGGCTCAGCTATGGCATAAGATTCAGCATGGCTCGATAGTTGGAGACAGATACACCATATCAGCTAGTGGTAGAGACCGCATGGAGATTGGAGGGTATACAGGGATGAGAGAGGGAGGATAGGGAGGCCAAGAGGCCTTGTGATTCTGGCGGATATAATGGTATCCATGCCCTAGTTACAACCGGTCATGGTAGAGGCTATGTGATTCGTTTAGTTCATTTAGTGCTTCCAATTTCTAGTAGTGCTCTGGCTACTCCCAGGCCTTAGGTTGCCTATTATGCACCTCCTGCATGGGGTCTTTTCAGTGGTTAGTCCATCGACCAAGCCCCAGCTAGTTTTTTTTTTTACCCATAAGATAAATTATGCCCTTAATTAATGATAAAAAAAATCAACAACCCACATATAATCATTCATACTCTTCTATCAAACCCATCAACTCTAATCTCATGAAAAAAGATATTATAATCATTTTTTTTCAGTTAAACCTTATATTTATATATAGCAAAAACAAATTTACAAAGTGTCCCTATAGTAGTTGTTTGGACTACCGACTACTCATTCTATTTGCATGCACTATACTAACATATTCACCAAAAGAAGCGCAAAAAACATTTAGTATAGGGAGAACTAAGGGCTGAACTAAGGAAAATTATTGAGTTGCCGTAGCCCAATCTTCCAGCTTCTACTGTGCCTTCTCGAATGTGAAGAAGCAGAGCAATTTCTCTGGTTAGTCGATCTTCATCATATACTGAACTCTTAAACCGAATGTTTTTCCTCTCCCTCCATATTAAAGCAGTGGTTGTCGTAAAACTAGCTGCAGTAATTGCACTGTGCCATGCACGACTACGAGCTTTACTACAAATCCATTCCAACTCATTGTCCCAATCAAGAATTTGTCTGTGAATATCCAGCCAGCAGCATATTCTGGACCAAAGACTCCTAGTAATGCAACATTTGAAGAAGAGGTGCTGGAATGACTCATTCTGCTGCTTGCAAAATACACACAGTGGAGGAACTGGAATGCCATATTTCTCTAATCTGTCCACAGTGGGAAGCCTTCTCTGTGTAGCCAACCATGCAGTAAATTTGTGTCGAGGTTGGACATTTGAAATCAAGAGCAGATTCTTCCAAGCAACCCTATCAAAGTTAAGAAGCATGGCGAGATACAACTTCTGGATTTGGAACTTGTCCAAGCAGCACACTGCCTTAAGTCTATCATTAAGTGTGCCTTGTAGCTGTTGATTCTCCAGGAGATCAGTCCTGCAGTCCATGATCTTTCTAATAACCCAGGCAACTTGCTTGGGTGTGGGCACAGTGGCTATGTCATTCCTTTTTATGTAGTAGCAATGAATCCATTTAACCCATAGACACTCTATTTCCTGGCTAAGTCCCAAAGCAGTTTAGTGATGGCTGCTTTGTTCCATATAGTCATGTTTAGTATGTTTATACCACTAGCATTGAAAGGTCTGCAGATTCTGTCCCAGGCAACTAAAGCTCTCTTAGATAAGTTGGCAGTACCTGTCCACAGGAAGGTTCGACAGATTGTGTCGATGGACTTTAGTACTTTTTTTGGCCGAATGAAGACCTGGGACCAATAAGCCTGAATGCCAAAGATAACAGATTTGATCAGTTGACATCTCCCAGCATAGGATAGCAATTTAGCTGACCAGCAAGTAATTCTAGCTGTAATCTTTTCAATGAGGGGCAGAAAATGATGAATAGAGAGATTTTTAGAATCCAGAGGCACACCCAAGTATTTGAAAGGAAGATGGCCTTCTATGAACACCAAAGTCTCTGTCATTTCTTGTCTGAAATCCTGCTGCACTCCTGCTAGGTAAATAGCACTTTTGCTAGCATTAGCTATCAGCCCAGAGGCTTCAAAAAATTTAAGGAAAGCCTGGTGCATAATCTGGATGGAAACAGTGTCAGCTCGACAGAACAGTAAGAGATCATCAGCAAAGCAAATATGTGTACAATTTAGCTTCCTGCATTTGGGATGATAATTGAAGTCACCATTTTTGTGTAGTTGCCCCAGAATCCTACTCAAATACTCCATAGCCAATACAAAGAGATAAGGAGACATTGGATCACCTTGTCTGATTCCTCTCTTAGCATTGAATGGCTTACTAAGACCACCATTCATGACTAGGGAGAAGGAGACAGAGGTGATACAAGCCATTATGCAGTTTATAAACTTGGCAGGGAATCCATAAGCAATAAGGATCTGCTTCAGGAATGACCATTCCAGTGTGTCATATGCCTTCCTCAAGTCTACCTTCAATACACATCTAGGAGAGACACCCTTCCTACAGTATCCTTTGAAAATCTCATGGCTAAGCAGGATGTTGTCAACAATACTCCTACCCTCAATAAATGCAGACTGAGCTGGCCCAACTAAGTCACTGATCACAACCTTCAATCTTGTAGTAATGATTTTGGAAATGAGTTTATACAAGGTAGTACAGCATGCTATAGGTCTATTGTCTTTGACAATTGTAGGAGAGTTGACCTTTGGAACAAGAGCAATAGCAGTAGTGTTAATCATATGAGGCATATTGCAAGTGGTGAAGAACTCCTTTATGGCAATTAATATGTCATCTTTGACTATCTCCCAGTTCTTTGTAGTGAATTCCACTGGATAACCATCCACACCTGGAGATTTATCTTTTGGCATTTCTTTAAGGGCATTAGTAACTTCTTCCATTGTAATCTCCTGAATTAACCTTCTCTGCTGAGCTAGGGACAGGCATTTACCCTCCTTAATAACAGCAATGTCAACACAAGGAAGTTCATCAGCACATACTCCCATCAGAGATTGGAATACTGTAATGAATTCCTATTCTACAGCTACAGGATCAGTAAGTTTGACTCCTGTATCAGTGTAGACTGAGGTGATGGTGTTATGATAATTTCTAATCTTCCACTGGGCATAGAAGTATCTTGTATTTGCATCCATAGTCAATCCAGCAAGCCTTTGACTTCTGCCTCATGATTTGTTCCTCCACACAGCTCCATTTTTCTATTTCTGCCAATGCTGATCTTTCCTCAAGGAACAAAGATTGTGAAAGAGGAGTTGTTTTCACTTGGGATTGAATGATATCAAGTGATTCCCTGGCCTGAATAAATTTCTACTTGTAGGATGCCAAATGACCATTTGCCTCTTTTAAATGTTGCTTCAAGGTTTTCAATTTAGTCCAAACTTGTTGCATAGAGTGGCCCTCATATTCCTGATTCCAGACAGATTGCACAATATCATGAAACTGTGGAATATCCATGACTGCAAGATATAACCTGAAAGGCTTAGGATGCAAGAGTTTCTGATTGCCAAACTTAATAAGAATATGAGTGTGGTCTGAAACTGAGGGATTCAAGAATTCAGCTTCAAGATTCCCATACTGCTGTAACCATTGGAAATTGCCCAGAGCCCAATCAATTTTGCTGTAGACCCTGGTAGGGTTACTTTGCTTATTAGTCCAGGTATAGTTCCATCCTTTCCTTCTAAGTGGAGTAAGCTGCATATCAGAAATGAAAGTCTTGAACCCCTTGACTTCAGCTTCGGTAACAGTAGAACCAATTCTGTCTTTAGAGCTTAAAACAATATTGAAATCACCACTTAGTAACCAAGTATCTTGGCTAGGTATTGAAATTCTCCTTAGATCACTCCACAACTGCTCTCTAAGGTTAGTAGTATTTTGAGCATATACAATACAAAAGTGAGTTCTGACTTGGCTATGAGGATCTTCTAAGTAACACTGTACAAACTGGTCAGTCACATAGGATATATTCACCTGAATGTGTGGTTTCCATAGCAGCCAGATTCTCCCATTCACTGCTTCTGAGTAGTTGCAGTAAACCTTCCATCCCTTTGCAATCTTTCCTTGAATCTTTTTAGCTTAAAGCTCCTTTAATCTAGTTTCAAGACAACCCATATCTACTTTATTTACAGTAAGAAAGGTTTTCAACTCTTTCTGCTTATGGGCTTTGTTTAGCCCTCTAATGTTCCATGTAACAATAATCATATAACAGAAGGATTATGAGAAGGTCCTAGATCAATCTGCTGGCCTTTCCAACCAGCATCTAATACCTCTATAATAGCATTCCCTTTATTGCAGCTCTCACCCATGATTACACTATGGACATTACTCACATTTTCTGCTAATGCAGTCCCTTGCTGATCTGTAGCTAGTGCCTGTGAATGGTGTTGTGCAGGAACTGTGCAAGTGGAACCATTCTCCAGTGGATCAGGCAACACAGAGGATTCTGGCTGTTGACACAAAGCTTCTTGGGGTGCTGTAACAACAAAAGGCTTTTTGACAAGCCATTGCTGCTTGATGACTCTATTCTGCTTTCCCACTTGTTTTCTTTGTCTCCTAATCCTCCCATGTATCTCTAGACTCCTCTCATCCTCATTGTTTGTATTGTACCAACAGTCAATGGAATCATGTCCAAATTTTAAGCAATGGTTATAGAAGGTAAGCTTCCAGTCATACTCAATGATTTGTATCTTAGGCCCATAAGGAGTATCAATTTCAATCTGGTCATGTAAGGGTTGAGAAGCATCTACCTCCACTAGTACACGAGCAAAGGAGATTTTCTCAAAATGGGCTGTAAACTTGTCAGTGTACAATGGCTTGCCAACTGCACTTGCAAGATTACTCAAAACCTCTATAGACCAATATCCCACTGGCAGTCCAGGGAAGCGAATCCAAATAGGTATGGTGCTCAGAATATCACTCTGAAATGAAAAATCTATTTCCCAGGGCTTCAACACCATAGGCTTGTTCCTAAATGAATACGGGCCAGATTGTAGAACCAAATCCCTATCCTCTTTGTTAGTGAATCGAAAGATACAATACCCTTCAGAGTGAACTAAGATTTGAGTTTTGGACACAAAGTTCCATACATGCATAACAAAGTTCTCCATTGATTTTTCAGTAGGATTATCACCAATGATATACCCAATTAACGAGTTCTTCCAGTAGTCTGTTTGTGGTTTTAGATCATCCTAACTGATTTTAGCAACCTTTTTCCCATCTCTGTCTGTTGGAGGTACAAATGAAAGAGATTTACCCATTTGAGCATTCTGATTCCCTCGAACAACTTCAGCAACAGTTGGGGATGAAACTTCAGATTCAACTGCATCGGAGAACTGCAATCTCCTCACTAGATCAGCATCTTTGTTTCCTGGCTTCAACTCTTCATTCACAGCAGTACTTGCATGTTTAGGATCCACCGATTGCAATGTCGGAGGCAAAAAGTTACCAAAAGTTAATGGCTCAAGCTCTTTGGTTACTCTAGGGGCTGGGGTAACAATGTGCGAAGTGGTTGCAGGCGGAGGGCGTCGGCGACGGGCCATATTCTGGCAGGAAAGCACCTTGCTAACGTACGACGGTCTAACACTGTTTCATCGGTTAACATGCGCCCGCCCCAGCTAGTTTCAGTAGCCACATCCTCCGAGATGTTATTTTGAGTGTGTAAAGTCTTGTCATATGGTGAGGGACTTCCCAGACTCAAGAGGGTTGCACCTCCACAGACTACTCAAGCTCTACATATTCCATAGGGTCCCCAGAATTCCCAGGTCATGGTTACTTCTCCATCAGTACAACCAGCTAGGGGTGGAGGTCAGGCGGGTAGGGGTCACCCGCTAGGCCATATGTTATGCTTTTTCGGTAGGAGGGAGGTGGTTGCATCAAACACAGTTGTCAGAGGTATTGCTCCGATTTCTCATAGAGATACATAAGTCTTATTTGATCTAGGCTCCACTTATTCATAAGTGTCATCTTTTGGGTATATCTCGTGATCACTTGGGTTCTTCTATTTATGTATCCATGCCTGTGGGCGATTCTACTATTGTCGACTGTGTGTATCTGTTGTGTTTAGTTGTTATTTGTGATTTTGAGACCAGAGTTGTTCTATTATTACTGGTATGATGGACTTTGATGTTATATTAGGAATGGACTAGTTGTCGCCCTATCATGCTATTCTGTCACGCCAAGACGGTTACATTGGCTATGTCAGGCTTACTGCGGTTGGAGTGGAGGGGTATTTTGGATTATGTTCCTAGTAGGGTTGTGTCCTTTATTAAGGCACAATGGATAGTTGGGAAGGGGTGTGATACATATCTAGACTTTGTGCTAGATGTCATTGTTACGAGTCACAAGTTGGTTTAGTAGAGTCTTGCAGATCCGATCGAAGACGTTTGTACTTATCTTTGAGAGGCTAGGAAATGTTAGGCAAATTCCACTTCTTTTATTCCTTTATCGTGCGAATTAGTTGACATTGAAATCTAAAACTTTGACTTTATATTCTCTGACAGATTGTAAGGATACACACTATTAGATCCGACAATCAGACATTCATGCCGCCTGCTAGAGCTGCAAGATGTTGAGGCCTGACAGAGGCTGAGGAGGAGCATGTGGTGCATCTTGGGCACCTGCCCGAGCTATGACAGAGGAGCCACAAGTAGTTCCAGCTAGGGGACAGGCACCCATGCTCCTATTGCCACACCTGCACCTCAGGAGATCTTCGTATAGCTCTTGAGAAGGTTTGGTACTCTAGCTCAAGCGGGATTGATTCCACTTACACCAGCCACATCTCGAGTTGGGAGAGGAGCCCAGACAACCCTAGCCCATACTCCAAAGTAGCGGATGCATATTGATTAGTTCCTAGAGGTTATGCCAGCATAGTTTTGTTTGGAGTTAGCCTTAGGTTAGGGAAATGGCATCTTAGGAGGAGCAACTTTGACTTGAGAGGTTCAAGAAGTATCATCCTCCTACTTTTAATGGCTTAGCTTCAACGGATGTAGTAGATTTTCTTGAAGTGTCACCATGTTCTTCGCACCATGGGTATTGTAGAGACGAGATGAGTTACTTTCACTACATTCTAACTGTCGGGAGAAGCATATCTGTGGTGGCGGGTCTATGATAAGGGTAGCACGGCCGATGCAACTTCACTTATATGGACTCAGATTTTAGTGATGTTCTTGAGAGAGTTTGTTCCCTAGACCCTTTGAGATTCAAGGCGGATGAAGTTTGAGAAGGTGCACTAGGGTACTATGTCAATGTTAGAGTATGATGTCAGATTCAGTGATTTGTCCATACATGAACCTACTTTGATTTCAATAGTTAGGGAACGAGTTCGCTGATTCATAAGCGGCTTAACTATGGTATTAGGTTCAACATGGCTCAAAGTTAGAGATATATACCCTATATCAGCAGGTGGCAGAAATTACATGGAGGTTGCAGGGTATGCAGGGCCGTGAGATGGAGGACAAAGAGGCCAAAAGGGCTTGATGTACTGGAGTATTTAATGGGGGCTACGGTTCAGCTACAACTCATTATGGTAGAGGCTACATGAGTTGTTTGGTTCACTCAGCACTTCCAGCTTCTAGTGGTGCTCCGATTATTCCGAGGTCTCAAGTTGCAAACTTTGCTCAGCCACTTTCGAGTGCACCTCCTGCACGGGGTGCCTTCACTGGTAAGTCTAGCCGACCAAGCTCGAGCTAGTCCCAGCAGCTAGTGGTAGAGATCGCCCGGAGATTAGAGGGTATGCAAGGGTGGGATAGGGAGGATAAGGAGGCCAAGAGGCCTCGTGATTCTGGCGGATATAATGGTGCCCATGCCCAGTTACAGTCTGCCATGGTAGAGGCTATGTGAGTTATCAAGTTCATCCAACACTTCCACTTTCTAGTAGTGCTCTAGCTACTCCCACGCCTCAGGTTGCACCGCCACTGTCTAGTGCACCTCCTGCACGGGGTGCTTTCAGCGGTAAGTCCATCTGACCAAGCCCTAGCCAGTTTCAGCAGCTATGTCCTCCGAGAGATTGTTTTGACTGTGGCGATAGTCGTCATATGGTGAGGGATTGCCCCAGATTCAAGAGGAGCGCACCTCCAGACTTCCTAGGCTCCACATATTCAGTTAGGTCCATATACTACACAGGCCATGATTGCTTCTCCAGTTGCTGTTCTACCTGTACAGACAGCTAGGGGTAGGTTACAAGTAGGTAGATGTCGCCCTAGAGGGGGAGTCCAGGCCAAATTCTATGCTTTTACAGGTAGGATGGAGGCAATCGCTTCAGTCACAGTCATCACCGGCATGGTTTCAATTTGTCATAAAGATACATCTATCATATTTGTTCCGAGATCCAGTTATTCATATGTGTCATCTTACTTTGCTTTGTATTTGGATATATCTCATGATTCTTTGAGTTCTCCTATTTATATGTCCACGCATGTAGGATATTTTATTATTATGGACTATGTGTATCGGTCGTGTTTAGTTGTGATTGGTGGTTTGGAGACCAAAGTTGATCTATTGTTGCTCAGTATGGTAGACTTTAATGTGATCTTGGGCATGGACTGGTTTTCCCCATATCATGTTATTCTACATTGTCACGCCAAGCCGGTGGCATTAGCTATGCCAAGTTTACCATGGTTAGAGTGGAGGGGTACTTTTGATTATGTTCCTATAAGGGTGGTGTTATTTCTAAAGGCTTAGTGGATGGTTTAGAAGGGGTTTGATGCATATCTAGTTTTTGTGAGAGATGTCAGTGTTGATAATCTTACTATTAAGTCAACTTCGGTAGTGAAAGACTTCACAGATGTATTTTTAGCAAATTTTCTAGGCATGCCGCCCGATAGAGATATCGATTTTAGTGTTGATTTGTTGTCGGGCACTCATCCCATTTCTATACCACCACATCATTTGGCCCTAGCAGAGTTGAACGAGTTGAAGGAGCAGTTGCAAGTGTTGCTTGATAAGCGTTTCATTCGGCCCAGTGTGTCGCCTTGGGGTGCTTCCATTTTGTTTATGAAGAAGAATGATGGTTCTATGCCCATGTGTATTGATTATCGGCGGTTAAACAAGGTTACAGTGAGTAACATGTATCCATTTCCGCGAATTGATGACTTATTTAATCAGCTATAAGGTGCTAGAGTGTTCTCAAAGATTGATTTGCAGCCAGGGTATCATTAGCTAAAGATTAAAGATTCAGATATTTTGAAGACTGCCTTTAGGATTCGGTATGGTCACTACGAGTTCCTTGTGATGTCGTTTGGGTTGACTAATTCCCCAGCAATATGTATGCACCTGATGAATAGTGAATTCCAGCCATATCTTGATTCATTCATCATTGTGCGTATTGACGACATCTTAGTGTACTCTCTCCCACAATCGGGATAATCATGAGAAGCACATGAGGATCGTGCTCCAAACCTTAAGAGAGAAGAAGTTGTATGAAATACTCTCAAAGTGTGAATTCTGGCTTGATTCAATAGCATTTTTATGTCATGTGGTGTCTAGTGAGGGGATCAAGGCAAATACAAAGAAGATTGAAGCAGTATTGTTACACCTCATATTTTCGTTCGTAAAACAAACTGATGTAAGACCAAAAGTAATATCATCGTTGAAAGTATATAAAGTAAGTTAATAATATTACCTTGGAAGTTACAAATATTTAATATCATGAACAACAAGTACAAAGAGGGTCGGAAGGTTCAGAAGCTAAAGGAATTGAAGAAAATATTGTTTCGTTCAAAGTCGACAAATTGAGAATGTTACAACACGTACCTTTGGGGTGAGAATAGGGTGATTAACATGATAAGAGGGTTATTTTATGAGTTATTTTAGTTGTATTATAGTCATGTTTTAAGCTTTAAAGTCAAGCGAGTAGTGGAACAAAAGTCTATGAAAGTCATCACAAGTTACATTCATAAGTTTTACTGAAATATGAGTCCAATGCCACTGAGCTTCTCTCCTAATATACCTATATTTATGGGGTGATCCACCTATCAGATTGAAGATCTATGAGTCTAGTTTCTAACATATTTGATCATTTGTCAATAAGACATCTAAGTAGAGAGATATATATATTTTTGCAAGACTGCACAGACTGCATAGGTGACAAGTAGGTATGTCACCTACTTGCTTAAATGAGAGGACTAAATATGTCCAAAAAGGGGAAATTTTGGGTCGTCCAAAGAGACCTTTTAAGGGATTATTCCTTTATATTTCACACTCATTATAGAGCATAAAAACCAGGGATAAGCCCCTAAAAAATTCTCCCAAAAAGTTCAACATAAAACATAATTGATTTTCTCTTCTTACCAAGTTCTAGTTGGAGGAAAACCTAAGGGTTGAAGGACCAAGATAGTAGCTGATATATTCACCAAATAAGGTATAATATACTTCTCTCTTTCATCCATTTTTTTGGAAATAATAGAAACTCGTTCTACAGTTGTAAGAACTCATGGGACGGAGATCGGATATCGTGAGTTCGAGTTATCCAACTTGTAGTGGATTGTTTTGTGTTGTTGTTTGATTGTTTATTTTGCTACATTTTTATGGAGTTTTGGAGGAGAAAGGGTGTGGAGAATACCACACAACTGCGGGGTGGTGGGGTGGTCATTCGTTGTAATATTTTTGGGTTAATTAACACTACTATGGTGGTAATTTTGCGTATAAGGAGATTGGGGGTGTGTTGGGCTACTTTGTGGTATTTTGTGATCCATGTAAGGTTGTAAAATGATGTAGGTATGTTGTTATTGTTTTGTTATTTGTGTTTAGTTTTATCTCGAGTTGGGGTGAAGTAAAGATTATAGGGGAAATGATGCCCATTTTAATATAAAATAAGTTTGTCCTTTGGTGTGCGGTAGTTGTACCTTTCGTAACTTAATAACAGTATTATTATCGTTTTTGTAGATTAAGGTGCGAAAAGACGAGTTAAACGTGGTTATTGAAAAGATCATGATAAGGTTTATTAAGGCTAAACCTTTTCTTTAATTTGAGATGATCTCTTAACTACATACATTTGATAGCGAGGCACAAAGAGAAGTTCGTACTCCTGAATTTATGTACATTATCCTAGTGTTATAAGTTACAGCATTCTCTCCTATGGGGACTTTACATTATCCTTGTATCGTAAATGTGACATCTACAACTGGTCATAAAGGCTGGGAAGTCGGGATTTTACCTTATTTCTTATATTTTAGAATCCTAGACCGGGTAGGAGGTGATTTGGAGAGGAAATTTTCATCTACAAATATTGGTTAAGTGATTCTAATTAACTTCCAACTATATTACATTAATATATCTCATATTTAACATCAAAATCATGTGAATCAAAGTGAAAATTTGTGAAACTTTGTCAAGTTAAAAAAAAAGAATTTGAGTTTTGAGAGCCTATTTGGATTGGAATTTTGAAACTAATCACATATATGGACACGTGGGGTTATGGGTAGTTAGAATCTACCCTTGGACCCGGGTCTCAACCTGGCAAGACCCAAGTTGACTTTTGTTGACTTTTTGGAAAAAGTGTAAAGATCATAACTTTATCTATTATAATTGTTTTTCCTTGCAGTATTTGATAATATAAAGTCGATGAATTTTAGGGAAAAAGCTATTTCCGAGGGTTGAGTCACCCTAGTTGAGATAAGTATCTTGTCTAGTTTTTTTTGGGGGGAAGGGGGGGGGGGGAACTACCCCTTAGGACTTGGGATTGATTATGTCATTTATGCTATGTAAAATCCGTGGATGCAAAGTTACAAGTTGGTACACAGGTTATATGTTGTATTTGACAGATTTAGGCTACTTAGATTCTTTTCATACTTTAATTAAATTGTCCTGTCTTGTTTTAAATTCTCAAAGTCATACTTCTCTTACTTGTGTTAGTCTATCCTTCTATGCCTTAAATGACTATGTTAAGACTTGTTCTACATCTTACTTGATATTTTGCTCTTATATTTTAGTTGAAGTTGTTGCTACTTTCATTGTTACATGTTAACTCTCTCATTGTTGATTTATAATTATTTGTAATCATTATTACATGTTAGCTCATCCATTGTTGATTTATCATTAGAAGTCATTGTTACATGTTATCTCTTCCATTGTTGATTATCCTTATTTGAATTCATCGTTACAAGTTATCTCTTCCACTGTGAGTTATTCTTATTTAATATCGTGGTTACACATTATCTCTTTCAGTGTTGACTTATTGGTATTAAAGGTGTGAAAGTCATTATCATATTGAGGTGAAATTATTAATTGTTGAGATATTCTTTATGTTGAGAAATTTACATTCATTATTATTGTGACATTCTTGTACACATTGTGGTTGAGTTAGGGGCTATTGTGCAAAAATATGGATATTGTTGATTATTGGCAAGTTGTGGCATATGGGCACCTGTGGTGCGAGTTATTATTGTGATGTGATATTGATGCGTTGCGGCGATATAAGGATAAGAGTTAATGTGCATTCTGTGGCATAAGGTGAGACTTATGTGCATGTTTCTTGTAAGGGCATTACTTGAAGTCGCACAGCGTCATAAGGTAGGCTAAAGCGCGTGTAGCTCTTTCGGAAAAAATATTTCCAAAACTTTTTAAATGTAAGACTCATGCGACAGTATAAGGAAATATTGTGATTGAAATTGAGAAATATGAATATGAGACGATACCTCAATTGTGATTCTTATTGTATACGAGGCGATACCTCGGTTGTGATTCTTGTTGCGTACAAGGCGATACCTCATTTGTTATTTTTTGTTTTTTATCTCATGTGGTAAAGAGTTATTGGTGAAACACTTCTTGTTGCTTTTTCTTGTCTTGTTAGTTTGGATCCACATTGACAATGATGGTTCTCATTAATTGCTTCCTTTATGTTATCTCTAAACTTACAATTCCGACATTAGTTATTAATTTGTTTTGTATTAGTTATTTCTTCGCCTTCCATTACTTTTTGTTATTATGTTTCATTCTATTTATATTATCCTACTAGGAGTCTTGACCCGACCTCGTCACTATTTTACCTAGGTTAGGCTTGATATTTATTAAGTACCATTGTGGTATACTTACGCTTCGCACATCTTTTTGTGCGGATCCATGATCATCTGCTCATGCTGGACAATAGTATTAGTTGTAGCTGGTTGCCGGAGACTTCAAGGTATACCTGTTCGACGTCCGTATGCCTCAGAGTCACCTTCCGTTATCTTTATGATATTGTTGTTTTCTTTATTAGACAATATTGTGACAGATGTTTTGGAACATTCTATAGAAGCTTATGCCTCAGTATCACCAGGTTTGGGGAGCACAGCAGTTGTGTTTCAGTTATCGAGATATTTATGAGAATTGTTAGATTATATAATGTGTTGGCTTTTATTTCTGTCATAATCTCTCGTTGTTAGACTTACCTAGTTTTAGAAACTAGGTGTCATCACGACATTCTGAGGAGGGGAAATTGGGGTCTTGACAAATTGTCTCTTCTCTTTCATACACTATTTTCTGTTTTTTGGTTAACAAAAATTTAAAATATTATTTTCCTGCATTAAAAATACAAGCACAAGAATTGGGTGAATCGGTTGGACGAGTGATTTTCTGCGTGGAAAATATGAGATCGACAACATTAAGAAACAAGAATACCCTATATTTTATGATATAAAACATCTTTGTTTTGGAACAATTCGTAGCACACATTTTTGCAACCACTTATTTCTCATTTTGATGGGATCTTCACACGAGTCAATCTTGAATAAACAACACCATTTATTTTAAACTCCAATTAGAATCCCTCGTCAATCGTGTCCGTCTATTTCTAAACCTTGCGGTGCAATCGTCGCCCTTCATAACATTTTCACCCAACCCTGCACTTCACAACTTTTTTAGCGCCAAAATCCCTGAACTTCTTAACTTATTTTTACTCTTTTACCTTTAACCCAAAACAAAAAGAATCTTAAGCAGCGCATTTCACTCCCTCCAGTTTCCAGATTATCATAAGCCACGTGGTGGTAAATGATTTATACTTCAAGCATCCTAGTGTATTAAGCAGCCAGTCATCTAACGGTGGAAAAGAAAACCTTCTATGCTTCTATGAATTTGAGCCGTGAGATTAGTTCTCACGATATTAACCGTAGGATGAGGTTGATGTGACGATCTTACCGTAATTACGAATTGAATTTCAAAAGCTAGAGAGGGAGAAAGGGAGAGACAAAGGCTCTTTTTTCTTCTTTGAAAAGATCCCCTCTTTTCTCCGTCCGTCTATACGTACAGAGGATTTGCACGCATGCGTATGTACTGGGAATCGAGATTTTGTGGATTAAGTTTGAAAATTCCAGCCGATATTGGGGCGATTCTTCTCTTTTCTGTGAATGACTGAATGTCACTGTGCGACTGACACAGCTTCTTACTCTCGGATTTTGAATTTTTAAGATTTTCAATTCTATGATTTCGAGGAATTTCCGCGAGAACTTCGTAGGAAAATCAGTGAATTTTCGAGGATCTTTTTTTACTATTTGTTTTTGAATGGAGAAAAGTGAGCGAGGGGATTTCCCTCCAAAGAAAGCTCAATCAGAGCCGAAAGCTACGGCGGCTAGTGCTCACGTGGTAACGGATTATCCGGCGAAGAAGCTAGCGAGGCAGCTGGATTTCACGGGATTCGGGGGAGCTGCGGCGGCGGATTTGCCGGAACAAGCTAAGCAGGTGCAGCAGCAGGTAATGAAGTCTGGTCATTTACCCGTGTCGATGAAGTCAACACAGATGACAAGGCCACAATTACAGACACAGGCACAGGCACTGCCGCAATCGCAGCAACACCATATACTGCTGATGCCGATGCAACAAACTCCGGTGCAGCCTACTCATCCTTCCATACGACCTGTGTAAGTTTAGCCTGCAATTCGCGAAAACTTCCAGTTTTTTTTTTGTTTTCGAGTGAAATAATAATATCGTTCTATTGAGCTAAATTCGTTATTGAAGATAGATGCTTGAATTAAATGTTTTCACAAATTCTAATGCAATTGTTTGAAGTCCACCCAAGGCCTTTTTGAGCTCGTAATAACAGATTTTTGATATTCCCTTCACCAAACATATGGCTTTCCATCTCCAACTTTGATGGAACTATGACAGATTATTTGGCGCTAATACCTAGACATTTTTCTGAGCTTTGTTTCTTGTATTGTATATTTCACTAGGATTTTATTAGTGTTTGGCTGCTTCTATAGATTTGTTGATTGGCTAGGCATTCTATGACTTCAGAAACAGAAAAGCTCATTTCTTGCTAGCCAGGGGAACTGTGCGATGTTCTCGAAGGAACTATTAAATAAGAGTTGTGTTCTCCCTTCTTTCTATTTTCTCAAATGGTATAATATCAGGCAGAGGTCCCGATTTCAATTCTCACCACCCAACCATTAAGAATTTTTAATTGCTTGGCTCATGAAAAAAGAAAAAGAATTAGGCCAACACGTGAGGGGGTGTATTGAGAATTAATTAATTAATAATATCTGTGTTCTCTCTTCTTTCTCACATTTGATCTTTGACAACTTATGCTAATCTATGAAGATACTGCTTGTGGTGTTATTTGTTATTCATATTCAAGGCTATTCACTTCTTTCACTTCCCATGTCTAGCAAAGAGCGGGAGGGGGAGGCATGTAGTGTTCTCTAGAAACACTTGTGAGATCTGTATATCCTAATACACTTCCTCTTTCCAGGAAACCCGAATCACCAAAAGCCAGGTCAAGGCAAAGTGACAATGAAGCAAAAGATGGTACACCTAAAAAGCCAAAGCAGTGTAACTGCAAACACTCTCGATGTTTGAAGTTGTAAGTACTTCCTCCTTTCATGCACAATATATGTAGAATCTCCTACCAATATTTATGGCTAATAAATGAAGGTTTATTGAACTAGCTCCCAGATTTGGAAGGCCATTACTTAGTAATGATTTAAACTGGACATGATAAGCTTTGGCTATCTTTTTTTTTGTCCCTTTCTCATATCGCATACAGTTAACATGAGATAGTGACAGCATAAAACCCCTCTAACTTTTCAGCATCCATTGTCTTTAGCCTGTGGCGGGAGTATTTTTGCTGTTTCGTTTGCAACTATGAGTTCTCTATCAGAAACAAGGTAGACTATTTCTTGTATATTGTTATTTTTTGTTAACCACCTCTGAAGAGGCAAGCTCCAAGTAGGAAACTAATGAAAGAAGGAAAAGCTCCAAGTAGAGCAATAAAAAGAAGGAAAGCTCCAAGTAGGAAAGCATTGAATGGAAGATGGAAAAGTTATATATTAATTAAATACCTTTCGTTCAATATTTTAGAGAAGTCAAAGAAAGAAATGTACTCATCATTTATAGAAGAAAAAACCTGTTGTGCAGCCTGCAGGTAATCCAACAACAAAAGCAATAGGAATCTAGGTAGAAGTTCTTTCCTTAGAAAACATGATCATTGAGAGAGATTCTTCCAATTGGTCTAATGATTTAGTGTTGCTTGGCTTACTAGGCTTATCTTGGACCTGAATGCAGTTTATATTTTGCTATTGAAATCTTTGACAATTAAAATATTGCTTTTCCTGTGAAAGGGATATTTATTTGGAGGCTAAAGGCCCAAGGAGGCACTATGAGTTGGAAAAACGGTTCCACTAAATTGAGGCATGAGTGGAAGTATATAGAAGGGGAATAGGGATTCACCTTAGTTTAAAATTTTGTGCAAAATGTATTATGCTATTTTCCCTCCATGTTGATGAATTTCTGTCCTTTGAAATGGATTTATCATATTGACTAATACAACTATGTTTTTATAAGCCGGATAACACAACGATTTCTTTTGTTGAGTCATAAATTGCACAATGATTTGTATGCGCCAGCTTGAGGGAGTGTTAGATAGTTATCTAAATAACCCTAGTACCACACAGAATAGGAGCAGAATATGTATTGTATATAGTTAGAAATAGGGCTATTGTAATCACTTAATAGAGTACATTCATAAAATATATTTTTCTCCCGTGCTTTCTTACAGAGGTCTCAATATATTCCCGTTTGCCATTGCTTCTTAGCCTTTTCCTTTTTGAGATCCCAGTCATGATGGTATTAGGGGATATGCAGGTTTTTTTTCTTCTTTAGGATGGTTAAGTGTCTTCTAGATGACTACTTTTGTTAGGTAATTATCTGTTTTTGTTCTTTGCTTTTGGCAGCACAGTTTTTCCTTTTCTTTTTCCCTTCAGTTGCTCAACCGTTGCCAAGATCTTTTGCTGAAAATTTGCATGAATTGAAATCCTGGCTACCATTGCATATGCATTGTGATTATCTTTGATTTCTTCTACATATTTTTTGTTAAATTTTGGGTCAGGTATTGTGAATGCTTTGCTTCTGGCATATACTGTGATGGGTGCAACTGTGCCAATTGTCATAATAATGTCGAAAATGAGCCTGCTAGGCGAGAGGCAGTTGAAGCTACTTTAGAGCGTAATCCGCATGCATTCAGGCCTAAAATTGCCAGCAGTCCACATGGAGTTCGAGAAAATAGGGTATTCTTTTAAATTTAAACAAATTCTGGATGATGCATCGTTAAAATCTTAAGCACTGATGAAATTATCCTTATTTTAATTCTGTATGAGGTCTGAAAGTATCTTTGATATATGGTTCTGGTTGATGTATAGTTTCTTGTCTGTGGAACTGTTTCAAAATTTTTTTTGGGGGGTGGGGTGGGGTGGGTAAATAAGGTTCTGGTCTTAGTAACAAACTGAAATGGTGCAATACTATATGAAAGTTATGTACTGGTTTAACCAGAAATATCTATGAAGCTATCCTGGTCATCTATACATGCGAAATGTTATCTTTACACCAAAAGAGTAAATGTAAATAAAACTATTTTCTTAAACTCTTTACATCCTTTTCATGATTTGGAAAATTATCCTGTTTCTTTTGTTCCAGATAATCCAAAAGGTGCATGATGGCGTGGTTCTCCAAATTACCTTCTCTCTTTGCCAATCTTCTTAACATTCAAGCTCGTGACTGCTTTTCCTAGACTTTAGTAGGACCCAAGAAATATTAAATAACGATAATGCAAGAGTTTGAAGCTGATTAGTGATCTTGCAATGCGCCCAAAGATCCATTTCATCTCCATTATCCTTTCAGTGTTGTATCCCTCAACGCCCACCATGTGAAAAATATTACTCCCTCTGTTTCAATTTAGATGACACACTTTCCTCACTAGTCTGTTCCAAACAGAATGACATATTTTATATTAAGAAACAATTTAAGTTTAAACTTTTCATTTTAAACACTTTACTCTTAATGAGAAGCTTGACTAGCCATCATATATTTCATGGCACCCCAAAACTTTTATCCCTTAAGCTTTTAGGACCACATATTTCAAAAGTCTTCTTCTTTTTTCTTTAACTTTGTGCCAAGTCAAACTACATCATCTAAATTGAAACGGAGAGAGTACTTTTTTGTTGGCACCTTTGTGAAGGATAAAAAGCGGAATGAACAAAGAAAACTGTTTTTCCTTGTATTTCATTTGTTGTTAGATAAGACCTCCTGTTATTCTCTAAACTTTGAGAAATTAAGTCAGATATCAGTCTCCAAACTGGTCAATCTAAGAATCAAAATGAACTTGGTTAACTGCACTTGCAATGGGGTATTTGTCAAACAGAAGCAAATGATTTTGAGTCATCAAACTAGTAATATTCATTTTTTGAGTTTCTCCTAGATTGAGGCATTATGGCAGTATTGTTCTTCTCGTTGCACTTTATGCTTCTTGCTTTGTGTTATTAGTCCTAATTTTTTAGCTTTTCATGTTTCTGATACTGTTGATTTCCAAGATGACCTAAGTGATTTTTCTTTTCTTTTCTATAATTTTGTGGATTATCTAGAACTGTCGCATGCAAGAAGTTTCTGAAGAGACGGATCTTGATGCGTTTGCTTGTAATGGATTACAAACAGCAACTGTCATTTGTTGCTGTACTGAAAAAACTTGCATGTCTCTGTCCTCTATGACAGCTTAGAACTGATCTCCAAACTATGCAGGAGGAAGCTGGGGATGGCTTACTACTGCCAAAGCATAATAAAGGCTGCCACTGCAAGAAATCAGGTTGCCTTAAGAAGTACTGTGAGTGCTTCCAAGCCAACATTCTTTGTTCTGAAAATTGTAAATGCATGGACTGCAAAAATTTTGAAGGAAGCCAAGAGAGGCAGGCTCTTTTCCATGGAGATCATGCCAACAACATGGCATATCTCCAGCAAGCAGCAAATACTGCTATAACTGGTGCCATTGGATCCTCTGGTTATGGATCTCCTCCAGTGAACAAGAAAAGAAAGGCTCAGGAGCTGTTCTTTGGGTCAATGATTAAAGACCCTGTTCATAGGCCTGGTCAGCTTCAACAGGTAAACAATAACTGTTGTCCAATTCAACTTGACGTGTTTCTCAATTGTGCATGTCATCTTCATATTCTGGCATGGGGTCTGTTCGATAATAATATAGTAGAATTAAAGATCATAGGTTTCATTATAAGACATGGAATTTCTAACGAACAAAAAGAAATTGTGTTACTTGATTTTGTGATCATTTATCGGTGTTTTTATGCTATCTAATAAGCAGGAGAAACAACTTGCTGTAGCTCTGGCTTAATATTTGTGATAATAGTTGATTAGTGAACTCAAATCATACCATGCAGGAAAGCCAAATCAAAGCTTCAGTTCCACCATCTCCGCTGTCTTCTATTCCGGGTCCTCGTGTTGGTAATGCTGCAGCATTAGGTCCTTCAAAGTTTACCTACCGGTACTGCTAACTACCCTTGAGAAATTAACACTCACTGCTCCTTCAGCAGACTAATTGTTGCCTCATTGTTGTAGGTCTCTGTTAGCAGACCTAATCCACCCACATGATATCAAGGAGCTTTGCTCTGTCTTAGTTGACTATGCATGGGAAGCGGGCAAGATGCTTGCAGGTATACTTTGATGTTTATTAAGAACATGGCTTCATTCACATCTACTTGTATCACCAATAGTTTAAGTATATCTTTCATTGTATTGACTGTCCAGCTTGTTTAGTTTAAGGTCATTTTGATGATTTTTCCATGGTGTATACTTACAATTGTTTTTAAGTCTTTTCTTGAATCATCACTGAAGCTTCTTCTGTCTATATTTGTTTACTACTTTAACGGAGAATGTCCAAATATACCCCTAAACTATGTAAAGTGGTTCACATTTGCCCTTCGTTTGTAGTTGGGGGCAAATATTTCCTTGCCATTACTAAAATGGGTCAAATATACCCTTATTTCAAATGGAAAATTATTAAGGACTGATTATCTTTAGTTAGTCTGTTAAGCATAGTTTGCTGCTGACGTGGATAAAACTTAGCCCAAATCCTTCGTCTCCTCATTACTCTCTTCCGATATGAAGAGAACCAAAAAGATACTTCTGGTCATTAACAACGAGGTAAGAGTTTTCAAGCTTTCTTTCCCGTTCAAAGCAGAATATCGAGCAATGTCTATGGCAACATGCGAGTTAGTTTGGATCAAATAATTGGTCAAACTCAAAGAGTTGAAATCTGGTGAAATCAACCAGATGGAACTTGCGTGTGATAATCAAGCTGCCTTTCATATTGCATTAAATATGGTGTTCCATGAGAGAACTAAACACATTGAGATTAACCGTCACTTCGTCAGAGAAAAGATACTCTTAGGAGATATTGCTACAAAGTTCGTGAAGTCGAACGACCAACTCTCTCACTGGTCCTCGTATTAGTTATATATGTAACAAGCTCGGTACATATGATGTGTATGCACCGTCTTAAGAGGCAGTGTTAGTTAGTTAGTTGTTATGCAAAATAAGCATAGTCTTACCTGGAATAGGAGTAGTATAGGTATTGTGTATTGTTATAAATAGGGGTACTTGTATTATAGTTAGGGTACATTAAAAATATAGTTTTCCCGTGTCATATTTCTCACCCTGCTATTTGCACGAATCTGAAAAATAATCATGCTATTATGTTACCGGAAATCGCCCCTATAGACAGATTTGGACTGTCAAAAGAATCGCACTTGGGCAAGTACCTCCCCTGCTAAAATTGTTTTTTTTATTGGACTGAAACTTTGGTTATGAAAATTGTGGATTTTGAGATGATGGGATGAAGAAAAAGGAAAACAGAATGGTGGGTTTGGTGAGTTGCGGAGTGCTTAAATTGGATGACCAAATTCCACCGTTTTCATAACCAAAAAGTTACATCCGGCAAACACTAGTTGAATGAGTGCTAAATTGCAATCTACGATAATTAGCGTTTTGGATTTTCTTTGGTTGGAATATATATTTGGTTATGAAATTGGTGGAATTTGAGATGATACATGAAGAGAAAGAAAATAGATTGGTGGGTGAAATAAATTATATGACCAGCAGTGTGTGAGTAGTTTTAATTTTGGAAATTGGTGATTGAGCTTGGGAAGTGGTTTTTCCAAGAGAATTTTCGATGGTAATGAAGATGACCTATTATTAAAAAATACTTTAAAATAAGAAAAGTGGACTTGGCAAAACTTGGTGATAATTATTACTTAATAATTTTTCCATTTGAATAAGGGTAAATATGACCATTTTAGTAACGGTAAGGGTATATTTGCCTCCAACTATTAATGGAGGGCATATGTGAACCATTTTACATTGTTCAGGGGTATATTTGGACCTTTTCCGTTACTTCAATTATTCCTTTTTCCTTCTTAATACCTGTGATCTATGACCTGAGTGGCGGTACCTTTAATTTTTCTCTGAATCTAATACTAGATAATAGCTTAATGGGGTGATAATGTTTAGCTTAGATAATACTTTTCTGCCTCTGAACTAAATTGAGATCAAGTAAAAACATTCACCCAAACTTAAAATATCAAACTTTAGAACTATGGAAACCTTAGCTAAATGTGTCATATGTGTGGCATGGACAGCTATTTGAGATTCATTTGTGTTTAATGCTTTTTATCCATTACCGAGGATTAAAAGAAGCTGCTGGTTTTGTTTCTGTTTTTTTTGCTACTTTTCTTCTTTTCTTGTGTGGGGATTTAGGATGCGTAGGGATCACCTTAATATGGTCTTCGGACAGGGTACTAGAGTAGTTTCCATCATGTCAAAGACTTCTTTTCTCTATTTTTTATCTGTCCTGGTTCATTTTCTTTCCCATCTATTTTCTTCTGAACAGAACCAAGTAGGAAGAGGACAAAACTTTTAAAATAATGAATGGAAGGACAAAAATTTTAAAAAAAGAGAATGGAAAAGATAGGAAGAACGGGCACAAGAGCAGATTAAAGGAGCGAGACTTAAGTACTGGGGATACTGTAGACATGTTGCTGAAAGTGATCTAGAGATTAGGCAGATCTATATACTTGTTAGATAGTTAATGTACATAGTTAAAGTGTGTATGGTTATGCTTAATGTTAGTGTCGCAGCATTGGAAAACATGATTATCTACTACGTACATTGTGGATAAAGGGCTCAACATAAGACAATTGTTTTCATACATCTCCATAATTGTTTCTCCTGTGTCTTTATTTCTCACATGGTATGATAGCCTGGTGAAAATTTTCTCGCTATGGAGTCACCAGCGACGTGTCTGGAAAAGGAAAAGCTAGTCAATGCACATTTTTTCCGGTGACTTTCAGGGCTGTTTGCGTCAACTATCTGTTTCGTGAGTGTTGTGCGAAAACGAACACTGTCACGGGGTTCGGGACCAACTGGCGGCCAAAGCCAATAAACTAGCTGACTGCTCATGTGTTAGCTGACTGCTCATGTTAAGACCATGCGCCAAGCACGTAAATCACTTTCCTACCATCTCCATCATAATCATTGTTCCTTGGGGTCACTTGGTCATCTCGACCTGACCCATCTAGTTTCTATGCAATTCCAACCACTGGTTGTTGAGATTCCATCCCGACCTGAACCATCTAGTTTCTAGCCAATTCTGACCACTGGTTGTTGAGATTCCATCCCGACCTGACCCATCTAGTTTATAGCCAATTCCGACCACTGGTTTTCGAGATCCATCTTTGCCAGAGGCCTCTTCTTGACCGTCAGAATTTTCTAGTGATTTTTTGACCATCTTCAGGCTACCTACTGTATTCCAGCCACGTCCCAATGACTTATCTTGAAGAAGTGTTATGGATTTCGTCCTAGTTACTAATTTTTTTTTATTAGAACTCTCAATTCAACCATGTCTTTCAAGTTTGATGTGTTTGGATCCTTTGGTTCCAACAACATAGGGATTGGGAAATTCAAGTCTTTTGATTACTTCAGAACCGTTAATTGGGACTTCAAACTATTTAACTTGGGCTTCCTTTGTTGAGTTACGGTGCTAGAGTCTCTGGTGTCTAAGATCACTTCAGTAAAAGGGTCACCGAGATTGATGAGAAGACTCGAGCGGTATGAGAGAATGTTGATGCTCAATTATGTAGTCAGTTGTAGCGATCTATTGATTCACAGTTGAAGGCTTTGTTTTCTCCATTCCAGATAAGGAAAAGCTCACTTTTATATGTTGAGTTTCCCACATTGGCTGTAGGATTAAATATAAGGCTAGGTTTTTGATAATCCTCACCGCATGAGCTAACTTTTTGGGTTGAATTGGCCCAAAAGTTCTTATCTTATCATGATACCAGAGATAGATCCATTTCTTACTTTACCAGATATTAGGTCCACATGTTATATTGTCCACACTCCAGATGTCTAGTCCTAGGCGAGGGGAGGGGGGGGGGGAGGGTGGGGTTTGAGTTTCCCATATCGGTTGTGGGATTAAGTATTAGGCTTCTTATATGGTATTCGACGATTCTCATTTCATGAGCTAACTTTTCGGGTTGAGCTAGGCTCGATATCCATTTTTTTCATTATAACTAATGATATTTCATTTTTGTGATGTGATTTCTCGCTTGACTAACTTAAATAAGAATAAATTAAATGTCTACTTATTTGATACATGTACATGCAGTCATGGAGGAATTTGACAAGTTGATGCCAGTCACTACTAGTATTAATTGTGGAAAGAGTAAGATACTTGAATAATCTCATTCATATCTTTCAATGTCATGTACATGGCATTATATACAAAAAAAAGGTGAGAAGCAGAATTACCTAAATCCGATAAATTCTGGGATTATATACAATCATGTAAAATACACAAAAATAATAAGAAAACTGATATTTTAGATTACAACAATTATCCTTGAAATCATAGAAGATCAGATCTTAACATAGAGAATATCTTTTGGAAATCCTCTATCACTCAACACTCCCGCTCAAGTTGATGAATGAATATCTTCCATTCCTAGCTTGCTTATCAGGTCTTGAAACACATTGTTTGGCAGTGCTTTTGTTAAAACATCGGCCAAATGATCTTCTGTATATATAAATGGCATACAAATGAGTCCTTTATCTAATTCCTCCCTAGTTAGATCAGATTTTCAAAGGGTTAGGCCCATGGATAAGGTGTCTGTTGAGTTGTCCCACATCGGAGGGATTTGAGGTCCTTGGTCTCCTTATATGGCTTGGGCAATCCTCACCTCATAAGCTAGCTTTTGGGGTTGACTTAGGCCCAAGGTCCATTCTTATCATGGTATCAGAGCCAGGCTCATCCCAATTATTGTTACCGATGTTGGGCCCCCATTTATGTTGTCCGCTCCAGAGATCTGGGCGTGGAGGGGGGGGGGTGTTGAGTTGTCCAACATCGGAGGGATTGAGGTCCTTGGTCTCCTTATATGGCTTGGGCAATCCTCACCTCATAAGCTAGCTTTTGGGTTGAGTTAGGCCTAAGGTCCATTCTTATCCGTGTCTAAATGAACATTTTTGGTAAGTTTGTGGGGCTGTTGATGTATTCTGCCAAGAGTTTAAAACCAAATCAATCCATCAATACTATTAAAAATTTGTAAGGTGTGAAACTAGAAAAAGAAACAAATTCATCGATATTGTTCAAGTCTGCCAATCATAACAAGTTCATTGATATTATTTAAGTCTGTCAATCAGAACTAATGTAACACCAACAACAACAACATACCCAGTAAATCCCACTAGTGGGGTCTGGGGAGAGTAGAGTGTACACAGACTTTATCCCTACCCCGAAAAGGCAGAGAGGCGGTTTCAAGGAGACTCTCGGCCACAATAACAACACCAACAAGCCCAGTAGTTTCCTACAAGCGGGTTTTCGGGAGGGTAAGACATACACAGCCTTACCCCTACCCTGAAAGGGCAGGGAGACTGTTTCTGATAGACCTTTGACCAGAGAGCGGATGAAATGAAAAGAAGACTTTTTAGGCCTACCTCTACCCTTCCTAATACCCACTGAGACTAACCTCTCGCACCTTCTGATGGGGCTTCTATACTTCTTCTCTTAACATGCCCGGACCATCTCAACCTCACTTCCCCCATCTTATCCTCCACAAGGGCTACTACCACATAATCCTGAATATCTTCATTCCTAATCTTATCCAACCTGGTATGCCCCAACATCCACCGTAACATCCTAATCTCAGCTACTTTTATCTTCTGGATATGAGATTTCTTAATAGGCCAACACTCTGCTCCATACAACATAATTGGTCTAACTACACCCTTGTAGAACTTTCCTTTAAGTCTCAGCGACACATTCTTATCACACAAGACATAGGAAACGAGCATCCACTTCATCCATCCTTCTCCGATATGTGACATCTTCATCAATCTCCCCGTTGCCTTGTATTATAGATCCAAAGTACTTGAAACTACCTCTCTTGGGGATGACTTGTGTATCAAGCCTCACCTGCATATCAGCTTCCTGGGTAACGTTATTGAACTTACACTCTAAATATTCCGTCTTGGTCCTGCTCAACTTGAAACCCTTCGACTCTACCTCCAGCCTCTCGTTAACACCACCCCGCGTCTCGTCAATAAGAACAATGTCATCAGCAAATAGCATATACCATGACACTTCTCCTTGAATGTGTCGTGTCAATGTGTCCATCGCCAAGGTAAATAGAAATGGGCTAAGAGCAGATCCTGGTGCAACCCCATCACAACCGGAAAGTGTTCCGAGTCTCCTCCCCCATCCTAACCTGAGTCTTGGCTCCGTCATATATATCCTTAATCATCCTAATATAGGCTACTGGGACCTCTTTAGCCTCCAAACATCTCCAAAGCACCTCTCTCGAGACTTTGTCATAAGCTTTTTCTAGGTCAATGAACACCATATGCAAATCCTTTTTCATCTCACTATACCACGCCACCAATTTCCTCACAAGGTGAATGGCTTCCATAGTTGAACGCCCCGGCATGAAACCAAAGTGGTTCTCAGAAATGGACACACTACTTCTCTCCCTCGCTTCAACCGCCGTCCCCCAAACATTCATCGTATGACTAAGGAGCTTAATCCCCCTATAATTATTGCAACTTTAGATATCACCCTTGTTCGTATACAACGGAATCATCGTAAACTAGAACTAATGTAAGAGTCTTATTATTGAATACTATGTTCTAACAAGTCAGAACACTTAGCTACTAGAACCCTATTTAAACTAGTAGATAATATATATAAAATAAAAAAAATATGAGTTTGGGGAGCGTTGTTGCATACAAAGAGAGAATAGTCTACTGCTAGATTTAAGCTATTACATTCCGAAATGTTTCTATAAAAAGTAGTTCCTAGAATGTCAGCCAATAGTGCTTCATTTGCAAACACTAGAAGAACTACCAAAATGGGTGGTGCTGTCCAAAACTTGCTTCCTGGCCCCTTCCTTAGCTAGGATGTGTGCCACTCAGTTGATTCTCGGTGGCTTACGGCCGGATTCCCAACATTGCTAGCAATAACCTGCATGCAGAAATTACAGAGTTATTATGAAGGTGTCCTCTGTTAATCATGTGTATTACCTCCGATGAGCTATGTTGCTCGGACCCTCCGCAAATATTGATGGGTGCGTGTCGGATCCTCCAAAAATAGTTTATTTTTTGGAGGATCCGACACGGGTGCGGCAATTGTTTTGGAGAGTTTGCGCAACAGAACCGCTAAGTCAATAGCCACTTCAAGGGGAGTGAAATTGTTATCCACAGCTAACTGCAACCCCTACAATTGTGCTAGTAATTCTTATGGAGAGTTAGTGGTGCGTGCTAGACCTTTCATGAAGCCCATTACCTAGTCACCACTGGGAGTATCAGATGGGCAGGTTGAGCTTATTTTGGACGGTCAAAATAAGCTGAGCAATAAGGGGGCAGGTCATTAGCCCCGTCCAAAAGTTACTTGGGCTGAGATGGGTTGGGTCAAGATTAGCTTAAATTTATGTCATAGCCAAACCCGCCCAACTCTTACTAAGTTTTAAATAATATATGTTGTTTTCTTATGGATTTTATAATTACTAAATAAGACTTCTTTTCTTTTGTTATGGTCATATGCAACATATCAAACAAAAAAGAATTATTTTAAAGATATTTTGGCAAAGTTACTAATAGACCAATTTGGACTAAAAATCAACCCAACTTTAAATGGATTGAGATGAGTTGGGTCAAGATGAGCTGAGTTCAATAAATGGACGGGTCAATAACTAACCCAACCTTGAGCGGGTTGAGCGGATCATTTGGGCTTGGGCCAAATTTGACAGCCCTAGTCACCACTACTATTTCTAAAAACCCCTCCTATACCACCTGGATTTGTTAAGCTAGAGCCATCAGTGTTGAGCTTATAGGAACCCTTGTGGGGAGGTTCCCATTTAACATTGATGGTCTGCTTATGAGTAGCGGCTGAAAGGTTGTCTTAGCGACAAGGAGAAATTCGACTGCCTCAGCAATGGTGTTCTTAATAGGTAGCCTCTTTTTGGTTATTGAACATGTTGCTATTTCTGGCTAGCTAAATGTGCCAGAAACAGAATGGGAGGTGTCCCGGGGTGATGTTGCTGTTAAAGTCCATACTCCTAATTTTAGAGTAACAGACCATTCATGAGCTTGGAAGTTAAGAGCATTTGTACAAGAACTGTAGGTGCATTCTTGAGCAATGCTCATCTACAGTGAGAGATAAGATTATCTACAATTTCTTTATTACAAAATAACAATAAATAAAAGTTAATGAAACTGCATTTTTGTGATGCATATATCGTATATGAAAATTTTATCTGCCTTTTCCTATTTAGGGAGTATAGATAAGATCAGAACTACTTTAGAAGTTTTCCAAATTAGGAATAAATGGAAATTAGATCTATGTGCTTGAGTATACCACTAAAAGTAAACCAGAATGCTCCTTACCAGAGCAAGAAAGTCAGGCCATCTATTTCAACAGTTTAATGCAAGCTCCTGAGTGGAGGATGACTAAACTCGGGCAGGTACATATGCATAAGCTGGTACAGCGCTTCTGGTTTAGAAGATAGCTAATTTAAGATCTAAATTTATTTACAAATTAGTCTGATATGGAAAAAAACTTTATTAAAAGGAAAAAAAATTGTTGTATCTCTTTTACCCGATAGAGAGACCATATCATGATAAATTATCATTTGGACAATCATCACGATTTCTTTTTCTTTTTTTCGCCATGGAGAGATTTAGCATCTATTATTTGTTGGTTTTTCCATGTGATTGTTTGATTTTAGCTGACATTTCCACTATACATAATGTTTTAATTGATTATGTGTTGGAATGCTTTCAGATGAAAGAGATGCTTCACAAAAACAAGTGAAGTGCCACAGTGAAGCTTCTTACCCTGCATCAGGTGTTGAGAAGGTTATACCCGATGATTATTCAAGTGCAGTCCGGGCCGAGAATATGGATGAGTCTAGTTTGGATAGTGCTAATGTACCAGAAGAAAGGCCAATGTCTCCGGGAACATTAGCACTCATGTGCGATGAACAGAATACGATTTTGACTGCGGCGGCTGCTCCCCCTAATGACCGGACAAGCCTTAGCAATAATACATCTTCCCAACTTCCTTATGGGCAGGGCATGAAAGAAGTCACCCCAGAACTGGAGAAGATCGTATTGACGCAAACTCGTGATTGCCTTAAAAAGCTGATCACTTTAGGAGAATTAAAAGGTAGGTTTCTAATCTTCTGTCTGAAAATCTGATTCTATTCCATTTATTGATAGCACTTGCCAAATGCATCTGAATCAATGAAACCAATAATAAGCCCTAAAATTCCTGTCAATGAATATATGCCCTCAGAATGATACAACAAAGCTTCTCAATTGTAACGACCCAAACTCCCACCGGAGCCATGACGGTGCCTAACACGGCTTGCTAGGCAAGCCAATCCTTCCGCAATAACAATAAATAAATTAACAGAAGCTTAATAATCTCAACAACAGTAATATCATAACATATCTGAGAAAAACAACAATAACACAACTACAATCATTCCAATGATCTAGTGCCCGTGAGTGCATGGACACTACAGAATTTCAAAATACAATCAAATCCTCGGTACAACTATCTGAACGATAAAATAGTGATAACATAAATAAACAAAAGAGAACTTCAAGTTTTGCGAACGACATAGCAGCTATTTCATAGTCTCCACAAGCTGAATCCGATGCAAACCTCTAACAACCGCCACGCCCCAAAGTACCTGGTTCTACACATAGAATATAGAGTGTAGTACGAGTACAACCTACCTCATGTACTTAATAAGTAACAAACCTAACATTGGGCTGAAAGCAGTGACAAACTCAGAAGGAAGTCAAGTGTTCAACAACAACAACAACAACAACAACTACCCAGTATAGTCCCACAAAGTGGGATCTAGGGAGGGTAATATGTAGACGGGCCTCACCCCTACCCGAAAGGGCAGAGAGGCTGTCTCCAATCGACCCTTGGCTCAGTGAAGGAAAGGAAAAACAAAAACAAAAACAAAAACAAAAACAAAAACAAAAGAGCATTAGTAACTCCAGCAGAAATAGCGTAAATGATTATCTAAGCATAAGAACCATAAATAGAATATCTTACAATAATATCAGACAGTGACTACTATAAATAGCTACCATAAGGGAGACACAATCCAGTACACAAATCATCTATGGATAGTCAATGTTCAACAATGAACACCAATAATCAATAATAACTTATAATATAATGAAAACAATATAAGTAAATAACTCAGAAGATATCATGTTCAACTCGTTCACAATTATAGAAAATTAGACATGCTTTCGAAGTATAACAGTCAAAGCCCAATCTTCCACCAAAATTTCTAAAATATGAGATTACCGAGGAAAGTGTGATTTTTCCAAACTTCCAACAACAGATAAGACATTTCATTTACCAGCTAGCATAAGGAAAATATATTTCTATGCCTACATGTCAAGTCAATAACATCAAAGTGAAATCATCAAACACACTCACTCTCAGCACGCTCAAGTGCTTGGCACAAATGCCCCTCACCATTACACACTCAATCACTTAGCACCGTGACATAAATGCCCCTCATCAAAACACATATATATCATTGTGCTTGCGTTCATTATAATATCAGATTTCGGGGGGGGGGGGGGGAGGATCCTGGCCCAAGCGCTAATTCAGTAATCAATATCATTCTGTTGCAGCTTGTAACCCGATCTAATATAACCCGATCTAACATAACCCACAACACGGCTCTATGGCCCACATCAATCATCAATCGCTCAAGTCTCAATGACTCATATCTCATAGAACTTGGCCCAACCAGTATCACATATAGAAGGAAAAAACAACACGCAATATGACAAACAAATAATGTACAGAGACTGAGATATAACTTGCGGATGAAGAATTATGACGGAGAATATGACCACCATTAAGGCAAACATCTCAAAATAACAAGATCATCGCTATCATGTCTCAAACAAATAAGTTCATAGCCTAGGCATGATTTCTAGTACGAGTCATTACTCAAATGATCATACAAGTCGAAAAATACTTATCCCAATCCAAATTGTGAAAATCCTCTTCAAAATCGCCCAAATCTGGGCTCTATAACTCAAAATGTAGTAAAATAACTCAAATCTCGAAAATGATATTTTAAACGTCTGCCCATGCATATGCATCATGACCGTGGGCCCCTCATCGTGATCGCCACGACCAAAAATTCCATTTCCATAAAGGTCCTTATGCAAACTCGACCCCAGGCTTGCGATCGTGATTTACTAGTTGCCAAGCATACGCGAATGCGGACAAACCCACGCGATCGCAAAGGCTAAATCCTGACGTGCCTAACCATCTTTCCCTTCTACGTGAATGTGACTCCCCGTACGTGAACGCAAAGGCCACTGCTCCACAAGCTTCGTGAATGTGACCCCTCCATCGCGCACAAAGAGCAAAACTCACCTGCCACCAAATACACCCAGCGATTGCTACCCTCCTTCCGCGATCGCGATGAACACCAGAAGACAACTGGTGCAAAACAAGGAAAACTGGTCTGAAACCACCCCGTAACACACTGAGGCTCCCGGGACCCCGTCCATTCACACCAATCAATCCCAAAACATAATACAGACCTACTTGAGGCCTCAAATCACATAAAACAACATCAAAACCACGAATCACACCTCGATCAAGCCTAAGGAACTAATGAACTTTCAACTTCCAAAACTCATGCCGAACCATATCAAATCAACTCGGAATGACCTCAAATTTTGCATACAAGTCCTAAATGAAGCCAGTTGTTAAAAGCAAAAAGCTCTAAAAAGCGTTCCAGGTCTATTTGAGCTTTAAGCGCACAACGCAATTAAGATATGGGCTTTAATAAAAAAAGGTGCAATGAAGGATAAAATAAATATTTATGTAATTCAAGAAAAAAAACAACAAATTCACTCATAATATTTTACTTAACAAACAATAAACTTATTTGTCGATTATTATTGTTGTTTAGTTCTGCCCAATTCAAGATAGAATTCATGGGCAATAAGACACACGCGTTAATGCTTTGCCTACACTGAAGCGCAGCTCAACCGATACAAAGCGAGCTGCTTGAGCTTTTCTGAGCTTCAGGGCATAAGCGCCTTAGATGAGCCTTTGACAATGCTGAATGAAGCAACGGATCTATTCCAATTCCTGAAACTACAATCCAAACCCAATATCATCAAAGTCAACTCCCGGTCAAACCTATGAGCCTTCCAAACCTTCAACTTTCCTACTTCCGTCAAGAAGCACTAAATCAACCTACAGACATCCAAATTCAAATCTAGACATACACCTAAGTCTAAAATCACCATACGAACATATTGGAACCATCAAAAGACTTTTTCGAAGTCGTCTACATAAAAGTTAAATTCCTGTCAACACTTACAACTCAAGCTTCCAACCTTGGGACTAAGGGTCCCATTTTACTCCAAAACCTCCCCGAACCCAAACCAGAACCAACCATTCCCGCTAATCATATAACAACAATTACACATATGTAAAGTATCAAACAAGGGAAACATGGCTAAAATACTCAAAATGACCGCTCGGATCGTTACACCAATCAACCAATCAACCGACTTTGCCTCAAGTTAAAGCTATGCAAGGACCGTCACGCTGTATAAATCTTCTTATAACTATTCCATTCTATGTAGTCCCAACTCATTCCAATATTAAGACAAACTAGGAATTCTCTGAAATAGGGTAATTCTCAGACTTACAATACTGATGTACAAATCTACATCCAGACTTAAACACTTACCAAATACCAGACGTAAAGTGTGGCCTTTGTTACCAACTAGTTAATATTACTCATATGGATTATTTTCTTTAAGTATGCACATGTAGTTTGATGAAAAGTATGAGTTTTGGAAAAATCTAAATAAGAAGTTATAGTTGTGTGTTGAAATATTTATGGATTCCTGTCTCCATGCCAAGGACTGCGAAAGTGAGGTAGGCCTAAATTAGAAAGTTCCATTAAATAAACTTGGCAAAATACATAAGTTACCCATGAACTATGGATCAAATTCCTGGTATACATTTTTTGCAAATGAAGTTCACTTTACACCACTCAACATTTCTAGAGCTTCAAATACACACAACTTTGCCTACGTGGTCAACGCGTGGTTTACCAACTAAATGAGGTGTGTGCAGAAACAAAAAAATATACTTAATGCTTTATTTGAACGATCCAAATCTAATAAATTGATCTAATTTAAATTGATTTTTCTTTTTTCTTTTTTTTTCCTTTTCCTTTATGTTGTGTTTTTCTTTCTTCAACAAACAAAACTCCTCCCATGTTTGTCTTTCACCGTCCCCATCGTCTCTAGACTCTCCGTTTGTTTTCCTAAAATTCCTCCCTTGAAATTAAGAAAAGTCCAATAATAAAGCTTGATCGCCAGTGGAACTTTAAATGTGGAGAGGGATAATATATAGTTTTAAAGAGGGATCTTCTAGGTTTGTCCAAATTATTTTGGGATTTTTTGAGAGGACTGATGAAATGAATGAATTAGAAGTAGAGGAAGAGGACAAAGCCAGTGTAAGCGTTTGCATTCCGCCTAAGTATGCTTTGCTTTTAATGAGATATTGCGGATCTTACTAATCGTTTCTAGGAATCACCTGCTCAAAAAGAAAAGAACAAAGAAGAAGAAGATAAGAAAGATAATGGAGAAAGTAATGTGAAAATAGAACTATGCAAAACAAATTTGAATGGTGGCCGAGAAGATGATAGCCATGGTGGTGGATTTGATGAAGAAGATAGGTTTAGCTATAATTTTAAGTTTTTATTTTTATTTTTTAATACTCAATGACACATGTCACTATTTCATTGGATCATGACATTACACATGTTTTGAGAAATTGGTCAAGGAAAAAGTAGTTGTGTATTACTCAAACTATGAAAAGGTTGAGTGTGCAAGGTTATTTTCGTCCCCAAAAAGTATGTAATAGAGATTTGGTCTATAGTTCGAGGGGTAACTGTATTTTTCCATTAAACTTTCTGGTAAATCAACTGTTTAGATAGTTTCAAAGCTGAAATAATAGTGCATAATCAGTTGCCAAGAGCTGAAAAGTTTCGAGTTTAGATGAGACGAGTAACCACATAAAACTAGCACAAGTAGGACTCCGCATTGGTTGGTTCGGTTCGATTTTGAATATTATCGGTTTTACCTATCAGTTATCGGTCTACAAATATCATAACTCGATAACCAAACCGATAAGATATTGGTTATCGGTTATCGATTAATCAATTATCGATCATTGTCGGTTTACCTGATCAGATAAAACAACTAAACTAATTTTGCAATATATAAAACTGTCGAGTTCTCAATTATCTTGAGCCGTAAGTCAAGAAATAGATCAGATTTCCGTTATCTTTGACAACTTTCAGATGCATAAATATAGGATTACAAAGGTGGAATGGAATATGATTGTATTGTTAATAAAACGTGGTCTTGTATCCTTAAGAACGGTTAAACAGAAGTTTACTTCTTAGGATTCTTAATATTCCAAAAAGAGAAACACTTATTAAAATTATAAGTGGATAATGCAACAACATCAAATTCATACATTTCTTGTTAAAGCCCATTTCATTTAGAATCTCCAAAAACGTTTAAAGACTAGACAAACGATTAGAACAAGATCTTAAACAATAGCAGCGCGCGCGCACACAACACAATTGAGAAACTGAGAAAGAGAAACTGACTTACTGAGAATTGAGAAAGAACAGGAAAAACCAATTATGAAACCCTAGTATAGTATATATATATTTAAGGGTAAACTAGTAAATTAGTTAATTCTTATTGGGTTATCGATTTTTACCCAATAACAGAATTGCAAACTGAGCCTGAACCGATAACCCAATAAAAAAAATTTAACCCATTACCGAACCATTAACCCAATAACCAATACCAATAACCCAATAATAATTAATGGTCCGGGTTATCGGTTTCACCCGATATATGCCCACCCCTAAGCACAAGTTCCATGCAGTGGCATATCTAGGTTGGGGGCCTGGGTTTACGTGCGCCCATGTTTCCCTCCTTAGATCATGTATAATAATGCTATTCCCCCCGTTTCAATTTATGTGAACCTATTTCCTGTTTACTCCGTGCCAAAAAGAATGGCCACTTCCATATTTGAAAACAATTTGCCTTTATGCAACGATTTATAACCACACAAAAAATATGTGTGCCTCATTTTACCTTACAAGTTCAAAAGTCTCTCTTTTTTCTTAAATTCCGTACCCGGTCAAATAGGTTCACATAAACTAAAACAAAGAGAGTATATTTCCTTATAAAATACTTAAAAATATATGTGGAGCCAAGTTCAAAGTGTCATATGGTGCAATAATTATTGTATGCACCTCTGTAAGTGTGGTCGGGGGTTCAAATCCTATGTCTGTTTTGTTGCTTTTCCTTTCTTTTTTCTAGAATTGGGCCCACCCACGAGGACGGGCATGTGTGGTATCTGTTCTTACATTTCAATTGGGTACGTTTCTCTTTTTCTTATTTGTTTGGTTTATTCTTTCTATAATTCCAAGTCTGACATTGAAATCCCTATTTTCCTTTTGTCGCCGTAAAGTTTTATATAATTAAAGCAAAAGTGGGTATTAAAACTAGTAAAAGTAAAGGATGTAGCTTATAGCCAATGGGTTTAACTGATCTGAACATTTTTGCATGGAGATATATGTAAAAATTGCTACTAATTTTATTAAGCTATAATTTCAAAAGCGTAATGGGTTCATTCATAAGAACCTAAAAGTTGAACCCACCAAATTTATATCCTGGATCCATTTCTTCGTAATAATGCCTCCATCCTCTCAAAATCGTAGAGTCTGCCCCTGGTCCTATGAGTGCTGGAAACCAAAGGCTTACTGAGCGGGTGCCACTATGTCATAGGATGATAATCTTAAGTTACCAAGGGAATTAATTCTTGTTCGTTTGGTAAAGTCTAGCCGAAGAAGTTGAGTTGGTAGACATACTCACAAATAGGAAAAAAGGCATTGATCGATTGACAGAGGTGGCAAAATGGTTAAAAGAAAATAGTTATCCAGCCATATTATTCATTAAAAATGGGTTGGATAATGAACTTTTTAAAAACAAGTCGAATATGGATAAGAACCATATTATTCGGTTAGATATGGATAACCAAATGGATAACCAATGGATAACTAATGGGTTTACCTTTTACATCTGTAAAACCTCATATTGAGGTTTCTCAAGTTTGAAAGACTAGAAATTCTCCTAAAAGTGATCATATTCAAGAAGCCTATATCCATATTATCCGTCGGATAACCCATTTTTATCCGTATTAAATATTGGCCTTTCGGATAATTTATCCATTTTCGACCCGTTCATATATGGTCCGACCCGACCGGCCCGTTTGCAACCGCTATCGGTAGACAAGACCTTTAAAGAGTGGTGCTCTGCACTTGTAAAGAATTCACTTTTGTGTTCCCTTAATTTCTTCTTGCCCTTAAATTGAATAAAGCATTTTCTTAAAACTATTTTGCAATATACTTCGAAATTTCATAGCCTGTCTATCAGGAAACTGCAAAGTATGCTTGGTTCATTTGCAGTTTTGTAATCCGTCCCCGCTTCACAAGAGGAATACAGTCCATATGTTGATAGTGCTATGTTTCATTCGGGATATGTTGATTTGTTACTAAATACGTCTATTCTGAATACAGAAACAAAATGTTCTTCAATGGTGCGAGGTGCCGATTCAGGTAGACAAAATGAAGTGAATGGCAACGGCATAGCCATGACTGATTCAAGGAATCAACATGAACCTTTCAGGAATAGTCTTGCCAATAGTGTTCCAACTCCTCCTCCATCGCAAAAGGTCGAACCTGGAACTACTGTTTTTAGTAATAACTCATGTCCTAAAGTTCATCCTCCAGATGAGAATGGGTACGTGAAATTAAAAAGCTGAAATAAACTGTAAAGAGATTTAGGATGAGGTTTGCCTCGAGCTGCTGCATCTCTGTAATATTAGGCTATTCTTTATTCAGTTCGTCTTCGATGCAGTGCAAGGTTGTTTCAGGCCTCATTTGTTAGAAGCTAGAACTAACTAGCACCACTCATGTAACCTTGCTACAGTTTTCCTTGCTATAATTTTATTCGAAGTTACAATTATTCATCTTCTTTTTTTTCTTTCTGAAATCTATGTGTAGTTGGTAAGGTTTTCAAGACAAAAATAACTTTACAATAAATTTATATTTTTCAAATTATCCTTCATTAATTTATTTTTTTTTCTTTTCCTTTTCCATTTTTTTCCTGCTATACATTTATTCTATTTTTTATTTTAATCAATTTTTTATTCTCTTTCTCCTATTCTTAAGAGTAGATTTTAAATATATATTGAATGATGTATTTTGGCATATTTAAATTATTATGTAAATAATAAGTTATACCAAACACTCAATATTGTTGCTTTGAAATAGTTATTTTTATATTATATTTTTACTTTACATTTTATATTTTAATTGAATTCTTTTCTAATAAATGTTTAAATTTATTTTTCTTTCCAAATAGTATTAATCGCGAATTGAATTTTTACGGTCCTTTTTCATAATTTGATATTTAAAAGTGTTTTTTAAAAGATTGGCCAAACACAATGAGCTTGCAAAAAGCACTACTCAAATGAATCAGTCAAATACAAACTACTTAGTTTGCAAAAGTACTTTTGAATAAAAGTGTTTTTCAATATAAAATGTTTTTGACAGCTTGGCCAAACGGATTCTAATCTTTAATGCCATCGATTATTAGTAAGCACATAGTAGCCTGTAGTGCTGAAATTTTTTGTCTTAGTGGTTAATCACGTTGATATTTGGTTTCTTCTCTCCTTATTGCAAAGACATAAATTACTTCTGTTCTAATTTGAAAAATTAGAAAAAAAGTTTCTTCTGTTTGGATGTATCAGTAAGTAGTTGCTGGATACTTGGGTTATGCATGTAGCCCGTACTATAAATATAAATACTAAAAAGTTATAATATAATTAAAAATTTATTTGAGTCATCAAATAAAACTTAGTAGATAAAATAAATTGTAAGTTCCTTAAAATGATGATCATTCATCCTATTTATTTAACTCGATGAAGAGACTTGTCTCAACTAGGGGTATTCATAAAAATCTGAAAAACTGAATCAAATCGAAAAGCAAACCAAATCGACTAAAAAATCGATATTTTTTGTTTGGTTTTGAATTTTAAAAACCGATTAAATTTGGTTTGGTTATGGTTTTAATCAGAAAACAACCGAACCAAACCCAATTATAAGAGTAGCTATTTCAAATTCATTATTACACCTATATATATATATGTATATTTTTATACAAAGTTTCAAATTTTTTATGGTAAATGTTAATAGTTTACACTTTTATTGTAATTCTTTACCTTTACATTCTAATTTGATTGGTAGTTTTCTTTTGTTAAATGTAAGAATCCATTTCGTGTTAAAAATAATATATTTTTAATTAAGTCCTTAAATTATTCATCACTATTTAATTCAATTATCATCAATATATCTTGGTAAATAATAGATTTCTAAAAGGGCAATTGATCTGATTGTATTACATTGAAAACGTAATTGCAGAAATATGTGTTTGATAGTGTATGTCGTATATTTAAGAAAACAATTGACAAATAACCGAAAAAATAAAAAAACCGACAAAACTCGACATAAACCTAATCGAGAAAAAACCAACTTAATTGTTTGGTTTGGTTCTAATATTTGAAAAACCGACTTACTTGGTTTGATTTTTTTTAGGGGAAAACCGATCCAAACCTAACCATGAACAACCCTAGCCGCAACAAAAGTCCTCTATCTAACACAAAATTTCCTTTTCCTGCACAACTTCGAAACTTTATATCTCGCCACTCTCATACTGTCTGCTCAATATTATGAAAATACAGGAGAGGGTGAATTGTATATATTTAAACTTAATCTGTTATTAGTTGACTAGTTTGTCAACTAGTCCATTAGATGTAATGACCTAACAGTTATAATAATAGAATGTAAGATACAAAAAGCAAGTGCAAACACCGATAATTTATACTGGTTCGGAATCAAATCGAACGTAGTTTAGGAAACTTCTATTTTTGGATTTCTTTTGTTTTTGTTTTCGCTTTCTTTTCTTTTTCCTTTCCTTTTTCTTTTTTTTTTTTTTATTTTTTCATTTCTTTTCTTTATCTTTTCTTCATATTTTGCATATTTCTTTTTCTTCTTTTTCTTCATTTTTGTATCTCTCTTTTCTTTTCTTTCAATCAAACTTTTTTTAGTAACACTTTCAAGTTCCAAATAGGTAATCAAAGAAGAGTAACCGGCTCAAAGGGCTTGCAAATGGTTGGTAATGTTTGGGTAGCGAGAATAAAAGCCTTCTTCATCCCAACCGAAAAACATTAATTCTATATGGAGGATCAAATAGAGTACCTTTTGACTGCATTTGCATTGATAGTTGTTTCAGGGACATTTCCTTCGATGTGTCCCCAGTATAACACACTCTTTTGGCAGTACTCTTGTTGCAATGTATGGGCCTTTCCAATAAGGAAACCAATTTTTCTTCAGCTATTCCAACTCTTTATTTTATTTCATTAAACTTACCTTCATTGTGATCTATTTCTTGATTCATTATTTCGAAGTCTGACAGCAATTCAGGATCTGTGTATAAAGTCCGCAAGCATGTCATATTATTGAAATCTGCATTTAAAGCGACAAGATTAAGAAAAGAGAATTCATGGACAATGAAATATTAATTTCACTTGATTTTTTTATTTTTTTAATTTTTTGAAGATAGAAGGGTTTATATCGGAAGTAAGATAATAAAGTAAAACATCCAGATCACACTCTGAGATAATCCGGACGTAGAGATGATAGCAAGACTAGCTACCTAGACTCCCTTCTGATGAGGACATTTCAGGCTTGGCGACCGGCTTTTGGCTTTTCTTCAGTTCAGCAATGGCTGCAACGGCCTTCAGTTCCAGATAAAATACCTCAGCTTTACAAATCATTTCGATTGTTGGCCCGATGTTGTGGGCAGGCAACAGATTGTTCATCATATCAGGAGCTTCTTCAATCCGAAAAATAATTCTTTCAGCTTAAACCAAATCTTCAACTATCCTTTTGAGGGTCCAACAGTCCTTTTTACTGTGTCCCACTACTCCAGAGTGGTATTCACAACTAGCACCAGCTCGGTGTGAGGGGGACTCGGGGTTTGGCTGGTTCGGGGCCACTGTACGCAATAGATCTAGCCTAATTAACTTTTGGAACAAGCTTGAATCTAGTTCACTAATATGGGTGAACTAATTCTTTCTAAAAGGCTCTCTTGGGTGAGGATTGTATTGGGATCATTTGGTTGGGGAATATATGGAGCTTGGTAAGGATGGGCATTTCTGGGAGGTGGAGCTTGGTTTTATGTATGATATTGTGGCTGCGTGTAAGATTGGACACTCGTCACCACATAGAGGGGCGGTGCCACGACATAAGCCACATCTTGAAGGAGATAATAGTGTGGTGGAATGAAAGAGGCACATATGATTGGCTGAATGACTTGAGGGCCGCCATCGAGCTTGAAACCATCATGATTCCCTCTTCACTCCCATTTCTTTTTATCAAACCCTCCAAACCATTTTGAGCAGCCTGTGATATGGCCTTAAAAGAAGCATGACTCAAGATTCGACTTGTTTTTAAATCGTTTTCAACCATTTCCCCGATTTTGATAGCCTCAGCAAATGGCTTACCCACAACAAATATTATGTTTCGGAAGTAATCAGCCTCTTGGGCTTACAGAAAGACAGTGACTATTTTAGTTCATCCATTCGAGACTTTACCCTTGCAACTTGCTCACGCCATTTGACAACATATTCGCGGAAGCTTTCCACGGTTTTCCTTTTCAAATTGGACAAAGTGTTTCTATCAGGAGCGATGTCCACATTATGCAGGAATTGACAGATGAAATCTCGGGCGATATCATTCCACACGTGACAATGAGTAATTTCTTGATTTGTATACCACTCAGAAGCGACTCCGCTAAGGCTTTACCCAAAATAGGTTATTATTAGTTCCTCTTTTCCACCAACACCCCTTAGCTGGTTGCAGTATCGTTTCAGATGAGCAACAGTGTCTCCATGCCCGTCGTACTATTCAAATTTTGGCATCTTGAAGCCAACTGGCAAGTGAACATTGGGAAACATACAGTGGTAATAGTATGAGACACTCTTTTGGCCACTTAGACCTTGCATGTTTTTCAAGCTTTGTTCTAGGCTCTTCATCTTCCAAGCAATTTCCTCTTGCTCGAGGTTTTTAACAACCTTTTCTTGCTCCACCGAGAGATCATATCGCGGAGGTTGAGTAAAAGAGTACGAGGTCATATATGTCATATCTGATTGAAGCTGTAGACCCTGATAAGTAAAAATTGGAGGTGGTGCCCTTAGAGCCGGTGCCTGGGGGCGGACCATAGAAGGCATGCCAAGATCATTGGAGGACATTGGAGGGTGCCCGCATGGGATAAGCGGACTGGGCATAAGGGCATTGGTAACCTCACCTGACCTGGGATCAACTTAGGGAACCCAGGAGTTGAACTTGGCGGTTCCCTACCATTAGACCAGGCGTCCCACGTTTCCTATATGCAGAGACGCAATACCTTATTCTCTTCAACACCTGCTGATTCTAGCTATATAATAGCCGTTGCTGGGCTATCCTCAGGACCTGTGATTGGTATAATTCTTTATCTGTGCCTTTGGATCTTGTGAAGGAGAGGAGGATAGACTACCAACAAAATCAACCACCAAAACCTGGATAGTTTGCACATCCAACAACTTTGTTAGTTTTGAAAAATTTAACATATAGGAAATCGCATGTTGGGATGTAATGCACCTAACAGTTAAACGCTTCTATCGTGTATTTGAACGGTTGCATGTTTCGTCTCAGCCTTAACTAGCTCTCTTTTTCACTCAATAACTCTTTTCTTTTATTTTTGTTTCTTTTAAATCACTCTCAATTTATTTTCATTTTTTTGCCGCTCTTTTATTTTTCTGGCACTCTATTTTCTTTCTTTCTCTGTTTTTGTCACTCTTTTTTTCTTTTTTTTCACTCTCTCTTTTTTACTCTATTTTTTCCTCTTTTAACAGTTTATTTTTTCACCCAATTTATTTTAAAGCGATGATCGAATCTGATGAGAATTGCCTACGTATTATGACCCCGCATGAATCAGATCTTTTCGCAGTTCGGGAAGATTGAAATTGGGTAAACTAACTCTTTTTTTTTCTTTTTATAAAAACTCGAACCATGAAGCTTTAAGGCAAAAGAAATATATTTTTGAGTTTTTTGATTTTTTTTGGAATTTTCTGAAAAATGCTTTAAAAGAAGAAAGGGAATTTTATTTTTGGATTTTTGGTTTTGATTTTGATTTTATTTTATTTTTGAAAGAATGACTTCTAATTTTTTTTTTCTTTTGATTGGAATTTGGGGAATTTCAAAAGTAAAAAAGAAAATATCTTTTTTTGAATTTTCTTTTGTTTTCTCTTTTTCTAAGAAAGAAAGAAAATATTTTTGGATTTTGGATGTAACCTCTTAATTTTCGAAAGAGGGACTTATTAAGAAAAATATTTTGAATTTTTGAGCTTTTATTTATTTACAAAAATACTTTTAAAGAAAAGTAAACATATTTTTTTGGAATTCAATTTTAGTCGTATATGAAATAAAGACATCTAAGTATTTTTTGTGATTTTTGTTTCTGATTGTTTTGAATTTTTTTATAGAAAATACTTCAAAATGAAGAAAACCCGCATTTTAGATTTTTATTTTTATTGATTTTTTTAATTACTTTTTTTCTGAAAGACTTTAGAAAGAAGAAAACTATTTTTGAGTTTAAAAAACTTCTTTTTTTGAGTTTTTTAAGGAAAGATTTCTAATGAAGGAACTAAAGGAATTTTCTTTTTTTGATTTTTCAAAATTGAGTCTTAAAAAAAGAATATTCTAAAGTAAATGAAAATATCTTTGGATTTTTTATTTTTTCTAAAAATTGGGATCATAAAGAAAGACAACTTTTTTTTATTAAAAGAAGTAAATAAAAATATTTTTTGGATTTTTTTAAAATTAGATTCTTAAAAAAAGACTTTTCTAAAGAAGTAAATGAAAATATCCTTGGATCTTTTTTGTTCCCCTTTTTTAAAAATAAGGATCATAAAGAAAAACCCTCTTTTTTTTAATTGAAAGAAGTAAATGAAAATATTTTTGGATTTTTTGAAAATTAGGGTCGGGACCGATGCGGTTTGCCTACGTATCTCACATCCGGTGAGGATCAGATCCGCGTAGTTCAGTCAATTTTGACGGAACACATGAAACATAACACTTGAAATTTTTTTTTACTCATTATGAAATGACTTTTTGTTTTTCAAAATTTCGGCAGAGTTGCAATACATTTGGAAATTGGTTTTCAAAAACGAGTAATTATCTCTCTTAACCGTCACGTTGCTAATTTCTTTTCCTAACTTTCTTCTATTATTCACAAGCCGGTCAACATGTAAATCTGAAACAAATAAATGCACAAGTAGCAATTAGGATGCATCAGGATGGTCTTTTCATTTCAAGTGCACCTGTCCTAAACAGACCTAACCCTTGTGTTGGGTCTCCAAATTCAAATTCACGTGATGCAAACAAACGTTTCTACTAGGGATCCGACATGAGGTTTTGTTATAATAGGTTTAAATCTTGGGTTTATTGTTCTAGACCTGGATTATCCGAGTGGACAACTCGAGGTGAGGGAGGGCAGCGTACCGGGAATACAGAAGCTTCACCGACTTTGCAACTTGTCCGAACCTCGTTCTAAAATTTGGGATAAGACACTAATAGAAAAGAAGTTACACGAGGTGCACACTTCCTAGATGATTTAGAAGACTCAGAGAGAAGAAGAGTTTTGTAGCAGTTTATATATAGTTTACAAAATATCAAAGCGATAAACGTAGCATTTAGCACATTAGGCTCAACATCTACAAAAATAAGATAATAAATTAAGCCAATCATAACAGCTATTTTAAGCTCGAATTATTAAACGCTGAACCGAAGTTCTGGGTTATGATCCTCAACATAGTCGTCAGAGCTGTCACACCTCCTGTTTTACACACCCCGAGGGTGGTACGAAGGAGTTTTTCCACTTTAAGTGACATTATTCAAAATAAAATTATTTATTAATCTGAGTTGCCACTTGGAATGTTTTTATTAGTGTACCAAGTCACGGTTTATTTTAAATTCCAAATCGAGGAAATTTTGACTTTCCTTTTGAAGTCTACTAACCAAAAATTAAGAATAATGAATTTTGTTAATTCAAGGGAAGGTGTTTGGCATCCCCAGATCCCGTGGTTCTAGCACGGTCGCTTAAACTATCATAATTGGCTTATTATATGATTTAATCCATATTTTAGCCTAAGGTACAATTTTAACTTATTAAACCGCTTTTAATTATTTTTAGGAAGATTTCAACATCATCTAAAATACGTCTTTGGACCACCCCACATGAAATGCACCCGCAGTCAGAGACACATTTTATTTAACGTTGTTGAGATTTGAATTTGGGTCACATGAAATGCACACCCGATTTTGGGAAGGTAATTTTAAATTAGCGTACTTAAAGAAACTATACACTTTCAAGTTTGCGAGGGCCATGAAAAATTCAACTAATGGCACACCTCGATTTCTAAAAAGTTAAAATTAATTACATTACGGCCATGGGCTATTTAATAAAAATGGCATACATCAAATTTTCTATAAAAGCTAACTAGCTTCGTGAAGGCCATGGGCGCAGGGTTTTATTTTGCATGACACGACTCAAATTATTTCAAAGGATTCATTATTTGAACTTATTATGTTCAGGTAACATGAAATGCGTCCCCAAATTGAGATTCACGTATCGTAACCAGCCACGGGAACCGTACCCATAACCACAATAATTTATTATTGATTGCACCTTGTTCTAAATCTTAAATACATTGGAACCCCTTTCAGCCATAATAAGAAAACGAAATTTTGCCACTTTACTTTAATTTGCAGTACCAACCTCCTATGAGCATCTTCTAAGCAACAATATATAAAAAATAAGTAGGCAAGCATCACCTGTATGATGCTAAAGTACCAATACCATATTAAATATCCGATAAGTTACTAGTGTTTTCACACTAAAAACTAGTATGTCATTAACGAATAATTTGAGCACATTGGCAAGGTCTGCTGCTCGGTCCCCAGCATTCAAAGCAACAGTGAGATCAACAACATTGAAGTTATCCTTAATGTTGCTCAATATTATGGATGGCATAGAGGAGGAGCAATATAAGTAAGGAGAGAGGTAAAGAGAGAAATGCCTTAGCAGCACAACGCGTTAAACGACTTGAGTCCAAGTCATATTTTAAGCCTAATTAAACATATTATCTCAATAATTGCTATGGCTAATCAAATGGAACAGCGACCCAATGTGAATTAATAAGCTACTTCAGGAGAACGAATTGTTTCACTAGTCACAGAAAAGAGCTTAACAAATGAGCATAGCAGTAAGGAGATGGAATTTAGCACATTCATAATCATAAAAAGCTTCACAATAAATATACAGAAATTACCGGGCAACTTTGAAACTCGTAAATGCAAAAGATCGCCCAACAGGACCTTGGCTGCCTCGACTCGACTGAATGGAATTTCTCCACAGCGAACTCGACGTCGACTTCAAGTGTTGGGCGATATCTGAGCCCTCAAATGACTTCCTTTCCCACCGTAGGAGGAGGCATTTCTATGGTTGAAACAGAGTTTCGTTTGCCGACGAAAAACAGGGGTGGAAGATGGTGGTTTGGAGTTAGTTTTCACTAGATTTTTGGTGGAGTTTGAAGGTTGCTTCAATAGTGGAGGAAGGCTGAGTTCTTTTGGAGCTTTTACATGGTGAACATGGAGGCTTTTCACTGGATTTTTTTGGAGGAACAGGGAAGGAGAAATGTTGGCTGAAGCGTTATGTTCTCAAGGAAGAAGAAGATGGGAGTCAGATCCCCATTTTTTTTTTTTTTTTTGACAACCCACGCAATCCCATTTCTCAATTGCGGCTAATTGTGTGTTTTTAGGTGTAGTGCTGTTTAGGAATTAAATACTAGGACTAGCTTATGGTTATGAACTTAGGAATTATGGGCTTGAAGCTTGAGCTTTTATAACTAGCTTTGCTTAAGATCAGCCTAATTAACTAGAAAACTATCCATATAGAAATATTATTAAAAATATTAATTATCCCTACTCATGTGAAATAACTGTTAAAATAAGACTAGTTGTTAAAATAAACTATTTTTTTTGTACTTTTTCAATATCATACTAAAAGATAAAAAAATTGGAAAATCATTATAAATTCAATATAATATTTTTGAAATTAAAGTGGAACTTTTTTTTGTATTTTTATTTAAATTTTATGCAAAGTAGATAAATTAGAAGTAACTAAATTAGCTAAAAAAGTAAATATTTTTATAATTTTTATTTTTGTGATAAAACAGAGTAAAAAATGGGCAAAACTAACTAAAATAATAATATTAGCCCTAAACTAAATATTTATATGCTAAAATATGTAATATCTTGAAGAGGGTCAAAAATCACTTGTCTACGGACACCATTGAATGTTGGATTGTGGTTGTGAGATTTGCCACTTGTTGGTTGAATCAGCAATCATTAGACCCAAGCATGTCTCAAAATAAACAATTATATAGTCATGTTTAAGGTTTACTTTTGTAGAATATATGAATTTGGGGATTTAGTATGTTTAACAATGCAAGGTTTAACATGTATGCTAGGTTTGATAAAGGTAATGTATTGTTACATATCGTAGTGTTAATTTTAATAATGATTCAAGGCTGCTGTGTATTATTGAAAATGCCTTTTTTATACGCTGTATGGATTCGATCTCAAGTTTTACATTCCCCATCCCCATTTTTTGAGAGATTTGGTTTTTGCTTTGGGCTAGGACTTTGAGTCCGCTTTGAAATGGGGAAATTTGCATTCCCTAGCTCCTTTGGGCTTATGTTCGAGCCCAGTTTCCCTTTCGCTTTGATATGGGAGTTTTCAAATAGCAATTGGGCCTGCTGCTAGTCTTGGCCCCTTTAAATAACTGAACACTTGTTTTAATTTAATGCCAATCCTTTAATTATTAAGTTTAGTTTAACATTAGCTTAAAATAAATCCGAACTCCCTTTACCCTTTTTTAATTAGCCGGACCCTTTTAAATTAGATTGAGGTGTGCCATCAAAATTAATCTATGTCCTTCATATGTTATAATTGGACATTAGGATAATTATCCGTAGAAAAAGCCTTTAGAGCCGTTTAAAATATAATTATAATTGTGTACACGTTCGCGTGACTTGATTATAATTATTAGTTTAATAGGTCGCTAATTAATTTAGTTTATATAGACCGAGGTGTGCCATCTTAGTTAAAATCGCTCATGGCCCTCGTATTAATTTCATTATTAGATATAAAAAATAACAAATGGTCGTAGTCTGCTTTAGGCATGTTTAATATATTATCGTGGTCGTGGACATGTTTGCGTGACATGATTACGATTTAAAAAAAAAACAGGAGTATGCATTCGTGCAACTTTGGTCAAACTTTTCTTAATAACAATAAAGAATTACTAATCGTGGACTTCGCGTAACATGATTTTTGACGCGCCAAACAAACGGGTACACATACAGGTGATCCGTTTCAAGATAACTTTCTTAATTAAAAAGCAGTGAAAAATAAATGCACGTAGGTTCTAAAATGAGTAATTAGGCAATTTGATAAGCCAAGTATGATCAAAGCGACTGTGTTAGAACCACAGAACTCAGGAATGCGTAACACCTTCTCCGGATTAACAGAATTCCTTATCCGAATTTCTGTGTTCGCAGACCTTAAATAGAATCAACTTCCTCGATTCGAGATTTTAAACTGGTGACTTGGGATATCATAAATTATCCCAAGTTGCGACTCTGATTTTAATAAATAATCCCATTTTGATTGTTACTTAAATTGGAAAAAACTCCCTTATACCCTTCCGGGTATAGTAAAAAGGAGGTGTGACAGCTCTGGTGATTCTGCTGGGGAAAAGAACCCAGAACTTTAGGTTCAGGGTTCAAGAATTCGAGCTTTTAATGATTTTTACTTGGCTTCATTTATTGTTAATATTACTGTATTATGTGAATATTTTGTGCTAAATGCTATCTGTTTACCGCTTTAATATTGTTTGAACTGTATATAACTATCTTCTTACGCCACCCCTCTTAGTCTTCTGAAGATGGTGCACACGTTCGTGTGGTCCACTTTTTCTGCAGAAATTATACCAAATAGAACGAGGCTGGGCCAACGACAAGGCCGTGTAGACTTAGTTCTCGTAGTACGTCGCCCCATCTTCGACCCCGGTTATCTGCTCGGGTACCTCAAGTCTAGAACAAAACACAAAGATTTAAACTTAGAAAAATACAACTTCATGCCAAAATCCCTACTAGGAATTCTTGTTTGCATCACGCGCATTTGACTTAGGGGACTCAACACAGGGACTGGGCCCGTGTAGGTCTGGTGTGCCCAAAATTACAAACCATCCCGATGCATTCGATGTGTTATGTGAACATCTATTTGCTTCGGTTTGCATGCTAACCGTTTAGAAAAATAAAGCAAAAGAAAAACCAAGAGTGGTGTAGGGAAGGAAATAAAGCTTGGTTATGAAAAATCCCCGGTATTTGAAATATCTCGAAGCTCTGCCAAAATTTTTCAAAAAAAATAAATAAATAAAGAAAAAGAGTCATTACTTTTCAAATGTGTCAAAACTGACCTAATTACGCAGGTCTGATTCTCACCGGATGTGGGATACGTAGGCAACCTATATAAGGTTCAGCCTTATTTTTGAAAAAAAAGAAACGAAAAAAGAGTCAACGGTCAAATAAAAGTAGTTTGGAGTTTTTGGTCAAATAAGCTGATCAAGCTTCGGTAATATTTTAAACCGTTCTTGCCGAGATGGCCTTGGAACATTTTCTGTTTTTAAAGGGCTACTTTCGTTAAGAACGAACAAGTCTTTCTGTGAAGTATCATTTTTCCCATAAAGTAGTCCTCCCCGCCCTAAAAAATTCATTCGAAATTGGGAAGGGGTCACGTTTGTGAAAACAATCATTTGTTAAAACTAGCATATATGGGACAGAGTCATGCTTCTTTGAATCTTTCGTGTAGAAAGTGCAAACCTATTTTACCCAAAAAAAGGTTCACCGGAGTCAACCTTGACCTTAACTCTCCACAATTACAAATGAATAGTGTTCAGGACCTGCCAGAAGTGGTCAGGAAACAAGCTCAGCTGAACTTGCGTATGTGGTGGAATGATCTAGATGAAGATTGTCAGAAATGGGTGAAAAAGCGGTTGGGTGCCCTTATAGACATTTTGGAGATCAAACCATGGGACGATTCAAGGCTTTGGTAACTTTCTGGGACCCTATCCACAATGTTTTTCGTTTCTCGAACTTTGAGATAACCCCTACTTTGGGGGAAATTGCTGGATACATTGAGTTTGGCTGGGATATGAGCAAGCAACAACTTATATTTTCGTGGGCTCCGTCGATGCAAAAGTTTTTTGACCTCCTGAATATTGGTAAACAGATGAAGAAAGACCATGTAAGCAAAGGGTGTTGTTCTTTCCATTTCTTGTACTTCAAGTTGGGGCATTCAACTGGTTTTGAAGTGCATGAAAAGGGTTTGAGCAACAAACAAGATAAGGGTTTTTGGAAAATTCATCACCGGTTCACTTTTATTGTGGAATTTTTGAGGATTATGGTTTTTCCAAATGAGGAAGGGACAGTGGATACTCGTATGGTTAGAATTGCACAAATCCTCACTACCAAGCAAGGTCATACACTTGTCCCCTTAGTGCTGGCAGATATTTATCGAACATTGACATTATGCAAAGACAGGGCTCAATTCTTCGAAAGTTGCAATATCCTTCTACAAATGTGGTTGATCGAGCATCTTCTCCATCACCCAGATTTAATGAGTTATGGTTCGAGCCAGGTAACTTCATTACCAATTATGGGGAAATGGTAAATGATTACAATATGCCAGAAGGGTTTGAAGCATGAGTCTCCCACTTGAAAGCTCTCAAAGCAAGTTAGATTGAGTGGACTATAGGATGACTCCCGATGACAGAAGCCATATACATGACGGCCACCAAGCGTTACCTGGGTTTGATGGGTGTAAGGGGTATCCAACCATATACGTCGCAGAGGGTCTAAAGGCAACTAGGGAGATATCAGGTGGTACCTGAAGATGAAGATCTAACCACCCAGGTCATATAGCTACTTCCAGAAGCTACATTGCCCGATGCTTTAGTTCAACAAGATTGGAACGGCTGTCGGTACCTAAAAAATGGCACCCAAGTACCAGATGTTACAAAAGGGGAAGTGGATCTGAATAATGCAGCATGGTTTGAGAAAAGGTCTTGCATTAATAACGAACCAGAACCTGAGCTTGAGCCCGAGCTCGAGAGGCCTGCCAAAAGACCTCATGTTCAAGCTTTTGACGACAAATTCCAAGAAAGGGTGGCCTGGGGAGAAAAGGAAAAGGAATATCAAGCCGAGTTTCATCCCTTGAAAGAGAAGCTGAGAAACATGAAATTCAACAATGATCTCCAAGCACAAGAAGCCGAAGGTGAAAAAAGAAAGCTGGCCGAAGAGAATAAGCTCTCAGTGCCCAAGTTCGAAAATGAGAATAACAATTGAGAATTCAGATAGGAGCATAAAAGAATAAAAGCTCATCTACAACATTGCGCAAAAAGCGCGTGACTTTGAGGAGGATATGCAAAAGATTGAAGCAGAGCTAGCAAATGCCCAAGCCAAATTAGCTAAGAATGCGAAGGGACATGCTCGATTCGTTCAGCAATTAAAGGAGAAGTATGACAATGGAATGGTGAATATAAAGAAAATGGTCAATGTCCTTGAAAATGAGATGGCCAAGTAGGCAAGAAAATTCAAAGTAGAAAGAGAGCACCGTTACGCCCTGATATCATAGTTAGATAAAGACCTACATCTTCTTTAAGAGCAAAATCACATAGCTGAACAAGTTTTGAATACCAGGTCCCAGTAGATTACACGGTTCCTTCAAGAGAAATGTACTATGAAAAGAAGGGTTGGGAGAATTGTGGATTACATTGTGATGAAGTGCGACGAGTGTAAGGATATGGCCCAATCTATGTTCTTCGCCTCAATTATGATTTTTTTCCGGCAGATCATGGATGATTTGTTCCGCCTCCAAGAAGACATAGAGCAAAGGCCTGCAGCAGGGACAACTGGAGCAGCAGTGGAAGCACTCATGTATTCTTAGCTATGTTTATTCGAGTATGTTTGTTAGTTTATTTTCAAGTATGTATTGTCTGTTTGTTCATTTCGAGTCTGTATTTTCAGTTTTCTTTTGAAGTTTGTTGGTCCACTCATCGAGTATGTCAGTTTTATCTGTAGGTGAAATCATCGTAACAAGGATGTTTTCTTTTATTTACTTTTATCTTATAAAAAATTGAAAACCTAAACAATGTTTGTTTCTTTTATTTTGCACTTATCCCCCAAAACTATACTTAGTCTAATTCATGTTGTGTCATGATACGTAGGCAATCCCCATAGGATTCGATCATAACCATGAAAAGAGCGAGAAAAACTGTGGAGAGACATAATGGCAAAATAAGAGAGGAGAAACGAGAGAATAAAAGAATAAGGAACAAGAATAGAGCAAAGAAAAAGCAAGAATGAAAACGAGAAATTTCAAAATGGAAAGCCGGGATAACGCAATCAGCTCTTCAAATGCATAATAGAAATGGTTAACTGCTTAGGTGTATTGCATTCCCCAATGTGAGGTTGCCTATCTGTTAAGCTCTATTCCATTAACGTGTTTTCTTGTTGTCATCAAGTTCTGGCAGGTGGCTAGTTTGTGCGTCATTCTGGAAACTCACCCGTACAACACTAGGTCCAAAGACAAGTTGATCATGACTGGCCAAGAATTGGATGCAAGTGTTAGCGATCCATTTAGGGAGGTGGAAGAGTCTAATGTTAACCTGAAAGAGGAGTTGCAAAAGTTTAAACACCAAATGGCAGAGATGTACCAGGCGTGGGCGAAAGGGTACCCACCACCATCATACTCCGCCAACCCTGCTTTCGTTCGCCATTGGCTCAGCCCCACAAACCTCCCACTGGTGATTCATCTCAAGGCTTCCTTCATTTCCATCAGTATCAAGGCACCACTTCCTAAACTACACAAGCACCGCGAGCTAAACCAATCCCATATCCCCCTCCACCAGTCACCCCTATTTTTGTGGCACCCCGCTTCACTCTATAGATCCTCCAGTGAGCCTTTGTTTCAAACCAAAGATAACCAATACTATCCCCCAGATCCTACTTTCAAGGCCCCAGATCATTTCTCCTTCACTCCTCATTTTGACCTCTCAGTTGAAACTGAGAAACCACTTAAAAACCCAGAACAGGAGGAAATGTTCAGGAAGGTAAAAGCTTGGAATAATCATTCAAAAACATGCAGGGATTGGGAGGCCAGGTGATCGTGGCCTACAAAGATTTGTGTCTATTTCCTGATGTTAAGTTGCATGCAGGATTAAGATCCCTAAATTTGATCTATATGACGGGCATGGAGTCCCGGTGGCCCATTTGAGATGATTCTATAACAAGATGAGAGCGCATGCAAAAAGGATGAGTTATTAACGGAATACTTAACCCAGAGTTTGAGTGGCACAATACTGGAGTGGTATACTCGGCAGGATCACAACATGTGGTATACTTGGGATGATTTGGCACAAGCTTTCGCCCGTCACTTCTAATATAATATCGAGATTGTCCCGGATCGATTGTCTTTAACCAAGATTGAGAAGAAGCCTAGTGAAAGCTTCAGAGAGTACGATTTTCGCTGGAGAGAACAAACTGCAAAAGTTAACCCTCCAATGGAGGAGGATGTAATGGTGGAATACTTTCTACAGGCTTTGGAGCCCACTTACTTTGGCCATAGGCAAGTCGTTCAACGAGGTAGTGAAGATGGGTGGAATGGTGGAAGAAGGCTCAAGTCAAGCAAATTCATGATCTACTCGGCCGTCAAAGCAACTACCCAAGACATTCAAAATGGTACTGTGGGAATGATCGGAAAGAAGAAGAAAGAAGAAGAAAGAAGATGTGGCAACTGTTGATTCAGGACCATGGTATGGACTGATGGGCCCATCACACCATTATACGTAGCCTCTACCTCATCACCAAGCCTACACCCAAACCCCATATAATCCACTCCAGCAATACTACTGACTACCATACCCTCAGATTTTTGTCCACCATGCCCAGTCATATACCCAGCCTCCTCCCTATACACAATGGTGAGCACCAGCCCTACGATACATCTACCTAACTCCAAATAATGCTCACCCACCCTCACGAGCCTACCAAAACCCTGCCGGCCAAGTTTTCCAGCCCAATCCAACATTTAATAATGAGAGGTTGCAGCGGAAAAAACCTTCCCGCCATTGGGAGAGTCTTATACCAATCTATTCCATAGACTGAGGCAGTTGGATGTGCTAAGGCCAATCAAGTCAAAACAGCTAAACCCTCATCCAAAGAATCTTGATTACTCCGTAAGATGTGAATATTGTTCTAGTAAACAAGGAATGATACGGAGAAGTGCTGGCACTTGAAAAATACTATCCAGGAGCTCATTGGCACAAACCGGAGTGAAGTCCAAACTCCGGAGGCACCCAACATCAACTAGAACCCATTACCAACCCATGAGGAGACAAATATGACTGAGATAGTACACAAGAAAGGGGAGCCCAAGAAGCCCTTACAGTCTGTTATGATGATTCGATCCAGTGAGGCCAAGCCAGTCAAGAAACCAATATTTGAAGGAACAGTGAACAAGTTGAACATGGCAAACAGTGAGCTGTCTGTGGTAGTCAAGAAAGGATTCCCAAATGATGTTGTAGTAAAGAGAGATAAGTCAAAAGTGATTGTGCCAGGTTTGGCAAACAAGCCTATGTAATTGTAGAGGGTGCCCGTACGGATCCTGTCATTATCAAACCTGTATCACAATTTCCAGTAGTCAGCTCCAAGGCTATCTCGTGGAACTATGAACGGTTAATTGTGACCTATAGGGGAACAGAAGTAAAGAAGAAGTCAATGAGGCCTAAGGACTAACTCGTTCGGGGAGATGATTTCCCCGAAAGAGATAAGAAAATCTAAGACATAACAATGCAGTTCTAGTAAAGAAAGCAGGCACTGAGGAAAAAGCGAAAGAATATTTGAGAAAAATGAATGTACAAGATTAATCCATTGTGGAGTAGCTGGGAAAATGACTGACTCAGATTTTACTACTGTCGTTGTTGATTCATTTAGATGAACAACGTCAGGCCCTGATGAAAATCCTGAACAAGGCTCACGTCCCTGACCAAATTTTAGAAAGCTATCTGGAAAAGATCGCTAACAAAATATTTGAGGCTAACATGGTCACTTTCTCTGATGATGAGTTACCTATGGAAGGTACTGAACACAACAGAGCTTTCTAGCTTGCGGTGAAATGTGAAGACTCTATGGTCACCAGAGTTATAGTTGACAATGGTTCCAGTGCAAACATTTGCCCTCTGTCTAATCTGAACAAGCTGAAAGTTGATAATAAGAGGATTTATAAGAACAACATATGCATCCGAGGTTTTGACGGTGGAGTGAAAGACTCGATGGATGATATAGTGCTTAAATTGACAATAAGATAGGTGGAATTCACTATGGAGTACCAAGTACTATATGTAGCCGTCTTTTACAATTTGCTGCTGGGTCGGCCTTGGATACATGCCGCCAAAGTAGTCCCATCGACTTTGCAACAGATGGTCAAGTTTGAGTGGGATAGACAGGAGATTGTCGTGTATGGCAAAGAAAGTATGTGTGCTCACAGTGATGCCTCCGTCCTATTTATTGACGCTGAAGATGACAAAGGGCCATGGGTGTACCAAGTTTTTGAAACAGTGTCAGTCGAGAAGTTTCCAGAAGGGAAATATGTTTCGACTCCAAGGATGGCCTCTGTAACCGTCATTGCGGCATCTGAGATGCTAAAAAATGATTTTGTGCTAGGGAAAGGTCTGGGTTCATCTCTACAGGGTGTCATACAGTCAGTCTCCATAAAAATTTGGGTACATTCGGTCATGGATTAAAACCTACAATGGCAAATGTGAAAATGGCTAAAAGGTTGAAAGGAAGGTGTGGGAACTTCCAAAGCCTATCCCCCATATTTCCAGGTCTTTTGTCAATCCAGGTGTCAGGAAACACCCAATGACAACAGTTCCAAGTTCTGCGGTTGACATTGATGAAGAGTTAATTAAAATGTTCAGAGGTTATTTGATGATGTGAACATGGTGGAAGTTGGAGAAGGTTCTAGAAAGGCGGACGTGTAGTTCGTCAGGTCAAATTCAAAGCTTAAAAATTGGAAGGCTACTCTTCTCCCCATCCAGAAGAAGTCTTGGTAGTTTATTTTGTTTTCCTTTCTATCTGGGTCATGCCAGGGTTGTGACCCAAACTTTTATTTTCCTCTTGTTGATATACAAACCTTGTTATCCTTTATTTTCAATGAATTTTAATTTTCCTTTTCCATCATTCCTAATAGTTTTATTTTTTGTTTTTCTTTTCTTTTCTATACAGTTCTTTTTATGCTGGTTTCAATGACATGAATTGCATGAGGAATCTTCGGCCCAGTCTTAAAAGTTAATCTAATTATGAAATAATAATTCAAGAAATAGAGTGTGATGATGAGTCAGAATATGATGAGGATGAGACCTTTGAAGAGATTAGTGGTGAACTAAATCATTTTGAAGAAAAACCCAAGTCTAACCTGAATGATACCATGGCAATCAATTTAGTGGACCTAGATAGTGTTAGAGAAACTAAGATAAATGTCCATTTTGAACCACATATCAAGGAAGAAATAATCAAATCACTGTTTGAGTATAAAGATTTTTTGCATGGTCATATGACGACATTCCATGTCTAAGTACTAACTTGGTGGTTCACAAATTGTTTACTAACCCAAAATTCCCTCCCGTCAAGCAAAAGTTGAGGAAGTTCAAAACTGACATGATTGTGAAGATTAAGCGAGAAATCACCAAGCAGTTGGACACAAAGGTCATTCGGGTCACACGATATCCCACTTGGTTAGCTAACTTTGTGCCAGTGCCAAAGAAGGATGGAAAGACCAGAGTGTGTGTTGATTATTGCAATCTCAACAAATCAAGTCCAAAGGATAACTTCCTACTACCAAATATCCATATCAGATTAATGGATGAGGAAGATGTGGAAAAGACGACCTTCATCACACTATGGGGAACTTATTGCTACTAGATAATTCCATTTGGTTTGAAAAATGTTGGGGCAACCTACATGAGGTCAATGACTACTGTGTTCCATGCCATAATACACAAGGAGATTGAGGTTTACGTGGATGGTGTGATCATAAAGTCAAAGCAATAGGCTGACCATGTCAGAGATTTGAGGAAATTTTCTAGAGTCTTTGCAGGTCAATCTTAAGCTTAACCCCACCAAGTGCGCTTTTGGTGTTCCATCCGGAAGACTTTGGGATTCATAGTCCTCCGTCGAGGCATTGAGTTGGGCCACGTAAAATATCAAAGCTATCCATGAATTGCCACCTCCAAGGAGCAAGACTGAGGTGATGAGTATTCTCGGGCGTTGAACTATATCAGCAGGTTTATTGCTTTGCTCACAACAACTTGTGAGCCTATCTTCAAGTTTCTGAAGAAAGATGTTGTGGTCAAGTGGACTGATGAGTTCCAGGAAGCATTTGATAAGATAAAGGGGTACTTGTCAAACCCACCCGTGCTGGTCCCACCGGAACCAGGGATGACCTTTGATTCTTTATTTCTCAGTCCTTGATAACTCATTTAGTTGTGTGTTGGGTCAGCATGACATCACTGGTAGGAAAGAGCAAGCCATCTATTATCTCAGCAAGAAGTTCACATCTTATGAGGTTAAGTACACTCACCTTGAAAGGACATGTTGCGCCCTAACTTGGGTAGCACAGAAGTTGAGACATTATTTGTCATCCTTCACTACTTACCTCGTTTCTCACTTGGATCCGCTAAAGTATATCTTTCAGAAGCCTATGCCCACAGGGAGACTTGTGAAGTGGTAGATTTTTCTCACGGAGTTTGACATTATCTATGTGACTTGGATTACTATGAAATCCCAAGATTGGTCGATCATTTGGCCGAGAACCCAGTCGATGAAGAGTATGATCCATTGAGAACTTATTTTCCCAATGAAGAGGTGATACATACTGATGAGGTGGAGCAGGTTGAAAAACTAGGTTGGAAACGTTTCTTTGATGGGGCTGCTAACATGAAAGGCATCGAGATAGGGGTTGTGCTTATTTCTGAAATAGGGCATCACCACCCTGTTACAACTCAACTTTTTTTCTACTGTACCAACAACATGGATGAGTACGAATCATGCATTTTGGGTTTGAGGTTTTCTGTAGACATGGGTCCAAGAAATCTTAGTTTTGGGAGACTCGGACCTTTTTGTACATTAAATTCAAGGAGATGGGAAACACGGGATTTAAAGATCGTACTGTACCGACAATGTTTACATTATCTTTGTCAACGGTTTCGATCAGTACAGTTCAGGCATATTCCAAGTATCCATAATGAGGTTGCCCATGCTTTGGCTACCTTGGCGTCAATGTTGCACCATCCGTATAAAGCTTATGCCGACCCTCTACATATTTCATTCCGCGACCAGCATGCTTATTGTAACATGGTGGAAGAAGAACTTGATGGTAAGCCGTGGTTCCACGATATCAGGGAGTACATCAAAATTAGGGTATATCCAGTACAAGCCACAGGGGATCCAAAGAGAACAATTTGACAGTTCGGTAGCGGATTTTTTTTTCAGTGGGGGAATTCTGTACAAAGGAACTCTAGATCTTGGGATGTTGAGGTGCATCAATGCTAAGCAAGCTATAACTATCATGACCGAAGTACATTCCGAAGTTTGTGGGCGCATATGAGTGGGTATGTTTTGGTAAAGAAAATTCTTCAAGCTGGTTATTATTGGCTTGCCATGGAGCAAGATTGTATCAGTTTTGTGCGCAAGTGTCATCAATGCCAAGTGCATAGAGATTTGATTCAATCTATACCATCTGAATTGCACATGTTGTCCGAAACATGGCTCTTCGTTGCTTGGGGTATGGATATCATTGGAGCGATTAAGCCAGCAACATCAAATGCGCACAGGTTCATTCTAGTGGCCATTTATTATTTCACTTAGTGGGTTAAGCTAAAACTTTCAAGTATGTGACCAAGAAAGTAGTGGTCAATTTTTTTCACTCAAATATCATTTGTGAGTTCGGGATCGCAAAGGTGATCATCAGAGATAATAGTGCTAATCTCAACAGTCATCTGATGAAAGAGGTATGTCAACAGTTTAAGATTAGGCTTCGTAATTCCACCCTATACTGCCCCAACGTTAATGGAGTAGTTGAGGTAGCTAATAAGAACATAAAGAAGATACTTCAAAAAATTGTGCAAGGTTCTAGGCAATGGCATGAAAAGTTTCCCTTTGCATTGTTGGGTTATCGCACTACTATTTGCATTTTAGTAGGTGCAACTCCTTATTTATTGGTATATGGCACTGAAGTAGTGATACTTGTAGAAGTTGAAATCCCATTCCTACGGATTGTTGCTAAATCCAAAATTGATGATGATGAATGGGTCAAAACCCATCTGGCGTAATTGAGTTTAATTGATGGGAAAAGATTGGAGGCAGTGTGTCATGGCCAGTTGTATCAAAAGAGAATGACAAGAGCATACACCAAGAAGGTGCGTCCCCAAAAGTTTGAAGTGGGTCAGCAAGTATTGAAATGCATCCTTCCACATCAGGCCGAAACAAAGGAAAAGTTCCCCCCAAATTCGCAAGGACCGTTCATTGTAACAAGAGTGTTGTCCAGTGGTGCTTTGTATTTAACAGATATAGAAGGCAAATGTGTAGAGTTAGCTATCAACTCTGATGCACTCAAAAGGTATTAGGTATGATTTCTTTGGTTTAAATTGTGTTTGTTTGTACTTGTCATGTTTTGAAGATTCCAATGACGGCGACATTTTGTTCTGCTATCTAAATACTTTACCCTTTGTTACCCCATTGAGCCTTATTTATTTCCTTTTTCATACCCCGCTTTTGGAATCAATTGCGAAATTCAGTAAAGAAGTAAATAAGAAGAGAGAAGAGAAAAGGAGAGGAAAGGATGGAAGAGAATGAAAAGAAAGAAAAAGAGACAAAAAGAGAAAAAAGGAAAAGAAAGAAAAAGAGAGGAAAAGAGAAAAAAAGGAAAGAAACGGAAAAGAGAATTAACGACAACAAAACAATTCTTATATCATGAACTATGTTTGATCTGATTCCTTTTAAGGATACATAGACAGCCTTACGGTTCAGTCCCATCATATAAAAATTTAAAAGTCCCCAAGCAAAGAAATTGGAGCAGAAGTTGTGGTTGTTGTAAGAAGTTTGATTCCAAGAGTTATAACTTTGAACCCAATCGAGTTGTTTTGAGTCTTTTGATATCTTTTATTTCTAACCCTATCCAAAATCTCACATTACGGTCCAAAGAAAGACCTTCCAATCAGTCTTCGAGAGATTCCAAGTCAAGCAAATAAAGGAGATTCATATCAGGGTCAACACTCTAGTCTAAGCAGGAAAAATAAAAAATGAGAGTCTTATTAGTGAAAACCCTCATGGGCACCGTAAGGCGACAAAAGATGAGAGAAATTAAAATGAGAGAGTGGTATTGGTGAAAACCCTCAAAGGCACCATATGGAAATAATGGGGTTGAGAGAAGAATAAATAAGAGAGGTTTATCAGTGAAAACCCTCCAGGGCACCGCAGGCCGAACAAAGTCAGTGATTGGGCAAAGAAATTGGGTTATGGAGAAAAGTATAACAGTTGAAAGTTGATTGATTGAATATACTGGGGTGATTAATCCGGAATGCATGTCATAATCATTGGTACCAGCTGCTCCACTTAAATAAGTCTCTTTTCCTTTTGTCCTCAAACAGTCATCCAGTTTTGGATTTTCTTCTTTATTCCTAATTCTGAAAGTCATTGCAGTTCATTATTTTTAGGTTTATTCCTCTAAGGTGTTTCCAATTTCAAATTTGTTTAGGTAAGTAAGAAAGGATTTCAAAACTTATTACCAACTTTAATTGCACAAAGAAAAATATGGTCATAACATGCTAGAGATAGTATGATATAAAGTGGGACATAAAGTGTCAGTCAAAGTTCCATTGGTTGAGTGGTTTAGTAATCTTGTGGTAGATGTAGAGGTTCAGATAGAAGGGTTAGAAATATAAAATAACGGGTTGTGTATAGAGAACTTAGGTCATCCAAGGTCCTGCAATTGAGAATCAGTCAGAAAGTCAAACAATTCTTGGCCAGTTCAAGGCAGACAGTCAAAGCAAAGTATGGAAACGAAAAAGCCACCTTCAGCAAGAATGCCACAAACTAACGACCACATTTTTAAACTGACAAGATTTTTCTTTGATTTGAAACAAGGGCAAAAAATTTCGTTTGCTTCGGAGAAATCCTACGTATGGAAAAACAAGTACTAGACAGGTTCGACAGTAGATTCTTAGGACCCTCATTGAAAATGGAACCTAGTTTGAAATTCAAAATATTCATGCGTAACAAGATCTAGCATAAGTTTTACCTCAAGGAAATATAAGTTGGCTTTGAAGTCTTTATTATTAGGATAGGATTCAATTTCGAAATTTTCAGGACCCTCATGAATAATGTGACTTGGATTTAATGCCTCCATTAGTTAAAAATATTCAGAGAAAATGATGGAAAAAACGGTTCTAGTTCAGCAGTCAGGAGCCCACCTGGAGAACGAAGGGAAGATGAGTCAAGTGAAAGCAATCAAGCGTCAGTAATCAGGAGACCACCTGGAGAACAATGGGAGAAGCAATTCAATTGTTGGAAATCAGGAGCCCACCTAGATAATATAAGGAAAGCAATTAAAGTATCGGTAATCAGGAGGCCACGTGGAGAACAAAGGGAGAAGTAGTTCAATTATCGGCAATAAGGAGCCATCCTGGAGAACAAAGGGAGAAGCAATTCAAATGTTGGAAATCAGGAACTCACCTGGAGAACAAAGGGAAGGCATCAGTGTTCAAAGGAAGACAACAATCAGGAGACCACCTGGAGAATAAAGGGAAGGCAGCAGTGTTCAAAGGAAGATAACAATCAGGAGCCCACTTGAAGAACAAAGGGAAACATCAATGTTCAAAGAAAGATAACAATTAGGAGCTCACCTGGAGAACAAAGGAAAAGCAACAATGTTCAAAGGAAGACATCAATCAGGAGCCTACATGGAGAACAAAGGGAAGCATCAATGTTCAAAGGAAGACAACAATCAGGAGCCCACCTGGAGAACAAAGGGAAGGCAGAAGTGTTCAAAGGAAAACGGTTCAAGTTCAACAATCAGGAGCCCACTTGGAGAACAAAAGAAAATAGTTCAAGTCTCAAGGAAAATCAGTACAAGTGTTGGAAAGTAGGAGCTCACTTGGATAACAGTGGGAAAATGACAATGATCAAAGGAAGACGGTTTAAGTTCGAAAATCAGGCGCCCACCTGGAGAACAAAGGAAGAACAAGTCAAGTTTTGGAGGAAAGGAAGATAATTCAAATGTTGGAAATCAGGATCCCACCTAGAGAAAAAAGGGAAGGCAACCGTTGTCAAAGGAAGACGGTTCAAGTTCAGCAATCAGGCACCCACCTGGAGAACAAAGGAAAAGCAACTCAGAATACAATTCAAGGCAGCAACAAAGCAAGTTCATCTGGAGAGTACAAGTCAACAGAGTAGCATAAACTGCAAGATCAAGTTCAAAGAAGTGTAGATAGGATTCTTGTAATTCATAGATCATACTTTATTCTAGTTTCTTTTATTTTGTCCTGGCGTAATAAGAGGTTCGGCGAGCAATAACAGTAGAAGCGATAGTGAAATCACAGCTTCCTGATAGTCTAAGTCTACCACAATATCCCTTCAAATCCTCACCAAATGGAGCCAATCTTGGATCTGTAAAGAAAAACAGAAGAAAAAGAAAAATCACCCAATATGTTTTCCAGTTTTTATGAGCGATTAAGAGTCGAAACTGGCTTTGTTCGTCTGTTCTCAAAGAGAACACACGATTAAGACCAATTTCAGCTCGAAAGAGGGTTTCTGAAGATCCTTTCAAGACCATTGTCGAATCGTTCTCTAGGTATTTTTCGGCCACTTTTCTTTCTTTAATTTTTTGTTTTTATTCTCATTTTCATCTTCTTCAGTTTCATTCTTATTTTTCTATATGAATGTCAATTCTAGGTTATTTTTAGTTAGCATTTTTTTTAGTTTTTATTGTTTGATTTCGCCCTAGTTCCCTCCTATTTTATCTTCATTATAATTCCTGTCTTCAGGAGTTCATGTGACTCCGATTGGCCCTTTCTCTTCTTTTTCAGTTGGAATTATGAATTGCTACTTGGGCTCTATCAATAGAGGCCCAAAGAGGTGGAAAGGTCAGTCCGTGTTTGCAAGCCAATGCTTTGGTTCTTGGGGTCAACTTGACCCATATTTGATCTTGAACGTAAATAGCAGAAGCCTAAAAGGTAGTTTAAGGTTTTTAGTTTAGGGGAATCTTGTGTAGCTGGATAGAAAATTGCTAGGAAGGTGGGGTTTAGGTGTAGTTTAACAAGCATGTTAGAAATTCTGGGTTAAAAATGAATGAATTAAAAAATGGGAAGGGGTAATGGTTAAAATTGTAAACATTTTTGCTATCCTAGAGGGTTCTCTATAAGAAGTTGTTTCCTTCTATTTCAAATAAGACCTTAGAGAATATACAATTTAGAAACGGCTGAAAGAACACCTTAAGAACAATAGTAATTTTCTACCTTCTTGGTTCAAATTGGTTTAGGGTCTGCTGTCATTATTTTTAACTTGAAACCTTCAAGAATATTTGGTTCATTCTAGGCTTAAAATGGCTTAAAAGGACTGAGTCTCATGGTTGTTCAGCTTGTGTTGGTGATGCTGATACTTTGATGATGTTTACTTCCACTTCAAGCCTATTTTCTTTGTTTTATTGCTATAATCAGGTTTTTTCAGACCTTTGGAGTGGAAATATTGATTATCAAATAAAAATGGTGTTTTAATGCCTGAATTCAAAAGCTTGAGTTTAGTATTATTGGTATAGCTTAATATTTGTTAGTAGTTTGTTTACATTTTTGCTAAAACTTGGGTATAATTCCAGTGCATTTTATGCAGCTTGTTGTTATCATAAGTTTGGACTTTCAGTTTAGTTTTAGTAGCTTTAAATGTGTTTGAGTATATTGTTGTTCATTATTATAGGGATCTGATGACAAATCACTGCCTGATTCGTAGCATCATGAGTTGAAACCCATGTTTGAATCAACTCTAATGTGTTTGTACTACGTGTGTTTTTGAAGAATTAACACCCTACTTAAGTCGATGTCTATTTAGAGAATCCTGAATGTAGACACCTTTGAATGTTGGGTTGTGGTGTGAGATTGACCACTAGTTGGTCGAGTCAGCAGTCATTAGACCCAAGCAAGTCTATTGCTAATGTAGTGTAAAAATAAACAATTCTATTGTCATGTTTAAGGTTTACTTTTGTAGAATATATGAATTGGGGGATTTAGTATGTTTAACAATGCAAGGTTTAACATGTATGTTAGGTTTGATAAAGGTAATGGATGTTGATACTTAATTTTTTTATGTATGTTTTAATATATAAAATATGTTCAAAATAACATGTATATGCATATATAAGTATGTTCCAAAGTCTTATAATTTTCTCTTAATTATTAAAGATTTTAAAATCAATTTATTGCCCTATTTTATCAAGGAAAAACCTAATAATTATCCCCAAAATTATCATTTGGATGATTCATTTATTGTATTCTCATATTTATATCATAATATAGCTTGCATAATTTGTTTGCATATTTTTATAAATCCATTTAGTATTTTAAAAGCTAAATTGTATATAATTGCAATATTAGCCTCTTTTAAGGTTTAATTGTGTTTATAATTATAAAGTTGGCTCTGGCAATTATGTATTATTAATCATTTTAGTACCGTTAATTAATTTTCTAAAATTACTTTACTATTTTTATAAAAATAAATAATTAAAAAATGACTATTTAAATGTTAGCCCATTTGCATTTCAATTTTAGCCAGATTTGACACCCCAATTAAACCCAATTTCAAATGCAATTACCCAGTCCAAATCCTAAATATACCCGACCCACGACCCTTTAAAATAACCTGCCTGGACCCCCTTTTAATCCCAACCATTGATCAGTTAGATCAACGGCTCATAATTGCCCCTTCCTTTTTAACCCGACCTAACCCTTAAACCTAATCATTTCCCTTCAGTAGCCAACCTTGAATTCGCCCTTCTCCCAGTTCTCTCTCAAGCTCCTCTCAAACCCTAGCCGCCTCCCTCCACTTCCACCCTAAAATCACCAGAATCCATGGCTTCCAAGCCCATTGTAGTCCTATACCGGGCTTATATAACTCCTACACCCCTGGTTACCGTAGTTTCAAGGTTTGACCATGAAGAAGCTTGGACCAGATTTTGTTTTATTCAAGTTTTATGGCTATCTCAATCCTTTCTCTGGCCAACCATGGTTGTTCATGCCTGAGCTTGGATTCTCCTGCTAAGATCGATGACCTTCCAAGTCTTTCTCACCATCTGGGTTCTGCTAAAACCCTAACTTTTAAGGTTCTTCTAATTTCTTTAGATCTGTTCTAGATCTGTATTTTCTCTAAACTTTCCAATATTTACTCAAAGTTTCTTTCAAAACTCTTCTTTTAAAACCTTTATAATTTCCAATTTAGGGTTTTTTTAAGTTATTTAGAAATTTCTCTTTAGTGTGTTCTACTGTGTTCCTTATATTGATCTTCTACTTTGTTTCTTATATTGATTCTTCGATTGTGTTTCTTTATGTTAAAGTCTTAAGTTCTTTCCTAGGATTTCTAATTTTTACTCTCTTTATTGATAATTTTGTCTGATTGTCTTGTTTTTCATCTGTACACTCAATTGATGGCAAAAACTCTAAGATTTGGGGTTCATTTGAGTTCTGATATTATTTGCTATGTGATTTGTTTGTTCCACATCTCTGAACCTGTTTGGTTTCAAAACCCTAATTTCTTTGGATCCTATTTGAGTTTCTGAAGTTGTCTCATCTGTTGCTCGACATAATTTCAAAATCTTTTGTTTCTTTATATGATTCTGAATCCCTGCTAAACTCCTCTAAGGTCTTTTTACTGGACCCTTTGCATGCTATTTGATACTCTCTCTCTCTTCTCCATTGCTGAGTTAGTAAAACTGACCTATGGGACTACCATGTTCCTATAGCCCACTATCTACTGATTTTGTAATTGCATGACATTTTCTTCGTTCCAAATTCAGCTTCGCATGCCTAATAATTGTGTACTCTTTATATATGCTAAGTTCCTCTCTAAAGTGACTTCCAATTTTTTTTATTGATTTCAGACCTCCTTGTGTATGTCTGATTGATTGTTTCCTTGTTTTACTAATTTCCTTGTTTCGTGGTTTCATTTGAAAACTTTCCTTAGCCTTTCTGACTTGGTTTATTCACGATCCAATAATTTTGAATCTCTGACTCCTTGATTTACTATGTATTGATTGATTCTTACCTTATTTGTTTAACCGTGTATTTCAAAGATTTTTCTCCTATGTATTTACCCCCTAATTGTCTACTTTGCACAAGATACTAACTTGATCTCTTTCCTTAATGGGTTTCTGATCATCACCGTTAAGTTTGACCTCCTTAATTAAAGGAAAGTTCTTCTATTGATTGATTTTAATTGGTACATGGTTACTTTTTTGCCTTATTTTTTGCCTTATTTTTTGCCGGTTTTCAAACTATAAATACCATGCTCTTTCATTGCAAAGAAAACACATGAACACTCTTAGTTTCCTGAACTCATACTCACATTCAAAATAGTATTCTCTCTTGTCAATTGTACTGGGGCCTATTTCCAAGTCCTGCTACTACTTTTACTGTATTTTGTTTCCTTGAAACACGTATGTCCTGATTAAGATTTTCAGAAATCACAAACAATGTGTTTACTTAATATATTTACTGGCATGTCTTCCTATTCCTTGTGTTTAGTTCAATATTTACTTTAGCATGCTATAATCTCCTCCTATTATGAATACAAAACCCCCATACCCCAATGCGTTTGATTCTAATGGTTTATTTGAGACATGGAAGTATTGAGTATTATTGTCTATGGATCAAACTTGATTCCCCTGGAATCATAACCTCTATGTCACCATCATATGTTGTGTATTCTTGTTGATTCTGTAAGCATAACAACATTCTCTATTGCTGTGTAGGGCCAGAATTAGCTAATGCCTGAGCATATAGGCTCTTTGGCAATTTTCCCAATCCCTGAACCCTTTGTTTCCCAGTACTTCTTCCCGCTTTCTTTGCTTTCTCAGTTCCTTAAAATTTGTTTCTACACTTGCACTCTCTCTTAGACTTTATCTTCTGCCTCCTCCTCTTGTGATCCCTTGGGACCCATTAAGCTTCCTCTGAACATAGACACTTGAGGGCTGCTGTCCCGCCTTTTTTTTTCTCGCGAAATCGGGTTTTTGACATCTAGGAAGACAACTCGTTCCCTTTTGGGAATTGGATTTATGAGAATTGAAGAGTCACCACCTAATGATTTAAGTGCATTAGGACATTAAGAAGGGTTTTGTTTGAATAACCAAAGATTGGATAATGGCTTGAAATTATCCCAAGGGGAAGGTGTTAGGCACCCCTCAAGATCCACTAGTGTGGTTCCCGACCAAGCTATTGTTGAGACTTAAATACAAATAACAGATAACCGAGTGAGAGTATCACATAAGAGGGTATTTTCACATAAAGATTAGAAATGAACAAAGTTGGACAACATAGGAGAGAGTTGATTTAGAAGAAACATTTTTAAAGATTTAAAGAAATAAAGAGCAAAGGGAGGGGGGGGGGGTCCTAGGTTTATTAATAAAATGGATCACGTCAATGCAATACACGATAATCACTCCTCAGAGAGGGGAGACACGTGGTATTAATGCATCGGTCATCATATCAATATCTACGCTTTCCAACCTCGTTAAGGTATTAAAGCGCAGAATGGTCTCTTTACCTATTGCATGCTATTACCCGTCCCTATCCTATCAGCCGTGGAGGTGCTTGGGACTACTAATCCTAAAATAGGGATGAAAGGTTGGGCTTATTTATGTTTTCAAACGTAAAAATACTAAGGCGACAAGAAAGAACACATATGACAAGTTTGGGGGAAGCATATAAACAACGAAAGGCTCAAACAGACCTCTTTTAGGCAAAGAAAAACAAGTAGTTAGCATGAATTTCATGTACTATTTTAGGGTCTGATTAAAACTTAACGATTTGAGGCAGAATGATCTATTATATAATTCAGATAGGAAGCCTGACTCAGGCCTGCTTGCTGGTTGTTGTTAATAAAAAATCTGATTCAGTTTATAAGTTTACCCTAAGGCTTGCCTAGTGTTAGACAGAAACCTATATGCATGATATCTATTGATTTCAAAAATAAGAGTATAAACTGATTACATGTTGATTTAATGAAAGGTTCCTAATTTTAATAGAAGGAGTACAAGTTCTCCAATGGATAATGCATTACTACAGACATTTCAAACTTGCAAATGGGCGAGGCTATTCAGATTTGAATTGGAACACCTATAGGCATTCTTTCTATGTGTTCGCCAACTTAATACAATGTTATAGACATAGAAGAGTTTAGAGGTTCTATAACATGATTATCCGAGCTTTGGGTGCTATCTGATTACATTTTTGTTATTAGGACCTATAGACAAGTTTTCCTTGTGAAAAGCGGGTCTGCAAGAATCAGAAGGGACCTATAGGCATATTCTCTACGTGCGTGTGTAACAGCTATAGACATAGTATTTGCATGAAAGTGCAGGATCCCTATAGACATGGTAGCTAAATGAGATGCAGAAATCTTATAAACATGGTAGCTAAATGGCAAAAATTCATAAGTCTTATAGGCATGGTAACTATATAAAAATGCATAAATCTTATAGGCATGGTAACTATATGAAAAATACAGGAGTCTTATGGGCATGGTAACTATATGAAAAATGTAGAAATTAGAGATTCCTATAGGCAAGTTATCTACCCATATACATACATAGTTATCCCTCCCTTTTCATTAATTATCCCCAAAAGTTGTACAAAGTTATTACAATCCAAAGCATAATAAATTAAAGAAAATACATCAGCAGTTTTAAAATTACAACCAAGGAAAGCCTTATTCAAACTTCCTGTCTAATTTATGAAGTTAACCAACTCCAAAGATCAATGTTCAAAACCTTTCTACCACTTGGGTGTGTCAGAGTTCCCTAAGAACTTCATAAGGACTTCGGGTAGGGATTACACCCAAATGTATCACCATATTAAGCCAAAGTGTAGTGTGGAAGGGCCAGTTCTCAGGTGTCCAAGTTGAGTGGGAACTCAAGGTCTCAAGGCAAGGCTCACAAGAGGGGGGAAGAACTTAGGAACTAAGAGGGATAGTGCAAGTGTAGATTTCTAAAAGGGAAAAGCGAAAGGAAAACTATACACATAGGGATATAACGGATGGGGAATTTCAAGAGATAAATGCAAGCTAATAGGCATAACCCAACAACGAGAGATGCTAGCACACCCATAAGCCTATAGAACATATTGTTTTAGAGGTTAGGATCCCCTAAGGGATCAAGTTTAATGCATAGACAATAACTTACATATTGTCATGTTTTAAACTGTAACTCAAAACACATAAAGGGAGTAGGAAAAAGGAGTTCATAATAGAAACAAACAAAAGAAATCAACATGATAGTTTAAGTATTGAAATTTGCAGAAGTAGTCAAGAGATAGAGATGTAGAAAGCTGTAAGTAAACACATTGTGGTGATGCTGTTAATTAGAACTAAGATGTACCAGTTTCAAAGAAACAAATAGGAAAAGCAGTAGTATTGTGAAAGTCAGAATGCAGACGAGAAGAGAAAGAGTTCTCTTATGTGGGAGTAAGAGTTCAGAAGAATTGTGAATTGTAGTATCAGAGGATTATTAAAATCGTGTGTAGTGTGCAAAAAAAGAGTCATGCATTTATATTGTGAAAGTCATGAGAAAATAAGGTAAGAAATAATTGAAGACTAATTGTACATCAATTCCATAAGAATCCCTTTAATTAAGGGATTTAGATTCAAACGGGTAAAACCATTTAAGGAAAGGATTTAAATAAATATTTTGTGCAAAGTAGTAAATTAGGGGGAAATACATAAAGGATATTTAAGGACAAGGTCTTTAAAATACACGGTTGTACAATTTAAGGAAAGAAAATCAATTAACAACCAAGAAATTTGAGGCCAGAGATTTTGTATGAATGAACCAAGTCAGAAAGATGGGAAATATTTTTAACTTAAGGAAAATCAGCAAACAAATTAACTAGACCTATTTAAAAGGAAATCTGAATCAATCACAACTTTGAAAACCTTTTTTCAAAAAAGATTCATCACATATAAATCATACAGACACGTTAAACATGACGGAAACTTTTTCATGCCCTTGTAAAAATCAGTAGAAAGAATCCACTGTAGAAGAGTTTCACAAAAGCTTCTACATTGTATGAAATGAAGGTGTAAACTCAGTTCAGACACTCAAAGTTAGTCTGACAGAGTTAGGGGTTTCGAAATGAAACACTAGTTCAAGCAAACCATAAAACATCGATAAGAGGGCAGGCAATTAAATCAAAATCATGTTCAGAAGTTTTTGAAAAAGGACAGGCTTTTTCAACAGCAGAACTTATGAAGAATATGATAGCAAAGTAACATGCAATCATGGTAGAAGGATTCAAAGAACATAATGGCAAATACTGATACGAACAGTAGAAGAAGCATGATTAGAAGAAACTTAAATAGGGCTCAGTAGAAGGCAAACAAAGAAACTCAAAAAACTTAGCAGGAAAATGCAGTAGAAGAACAAAAGAACACCGAAAAAGTATAGCAGAAAAGCATATAGGAAATACAGTAAGATAAACATATAAAAACATGGTAAAAATATAGTAGATAAGTCTACAAGACTATAGTTTAGTAAATCACGGTTAGACAAACACAAAAATATGATACAAGCACATAGTAGAGGCAAACACATGAATAACAAATAAAAAAATCATAAAAACACTTAAACATTTCAGAAAATCCTAGAAAAAAAAAAAGCGGGTTTGAAAGTAATTTTTGAAAGCAAAGCTAGTGTAAAGACCTATAAAAATTTCTTACTTAAAATAATCTCGGGTAGGCCCCTGTGTTGTTATAACAGTAGAAAGTACCCCGAAATTTAAATGATAAAATTTTCCCAAAATTAGACCATTAAGCGACGCACTATGCGATCGCATAACAAGTATGTAGACTACATAATGGTTGCATACTTGGGAAGGCCATTGCCCAATTGGAGGACAACTATGTGGTCCAGAATGTGATAGCATTTTGGTTATGCGGACCGTATAGTTATCGCATTTTTGCCCATTGACTTTTGGTGAGAGAGGTTATGCGATGCACTATGCGATCGCATAACATGTATGCGGACGCATAATGGTCTCATACCTGCACAGTGTCTTTTAATTTTGGCCCATTTTTAGGGCTATTGTGCGACCGGTGTGCGGACCGCATGTCAGGAATGCAATCGCATTCCTAACACCATTTTGCATCGAGGCTCCTATTTTGCTAATCTTTCAACCCGATGCCTTCTTCAATAAAACACCCCAACCCTTCATTTTAGCATATTTCTTGGAAGAGATAATTATTGAGAGAGAAGGTATCATCTTCTATCAATTTGATTTTTAAAGTCACCCAGGACTTGAAATTTTGAGTAATTATCTTCTTCCTCATTTTTATAGGTAAAATACCGAACCCTTTTTCATTGGTTTTCACATTTAAATAAAAAAGGGACTCTCATGAATTAATTCTTAAAAATATATGTTGAACCATGCATGCATGTCCTTTAATACCTAAATCTAGTAAGAGGAATTGGGTAGGAGTAAAGATTTGCAAAAAGGAGGGGTTGATAATCTAAGTGAGTTCGGGTTGTATTTGTGAATTTCACTTCTAAGATATATAATTGTGAACTAGATTGACGGTACTAGGCAGTTTTTTGAATTGAAAGTAGGAGTTAATAAGGAAATTTGACTCCAGGTTTGTATGGCTAACTTTAACCTTTGTAAAGTTACTCTATTTGGTGTACGAGTAATTGGTATATGTTACTTATGTGGACTATGTGTGAGTTTTGGTTGTTTCACGGGTGTTAAGCCAAGATGGCCTATTTCATGAATTCTTGTGATTAATATGCCTTGAACATTGTTGGTTAAACTTTCCGATATGATGGTGTGAATAAATGGCAACAAGCCAAGTGTGTGTATGTGAATGTGTTTATGTGGTAAGGGTTGTGTAATAAATGATAGAAAGAGGTCATAACTGATGCAATTGAAACAACTATGGTGATATCATGTATGGCTTGTCGCGGGCAATTGTCACTGTGACTTGAATTGTATACGGGTTGTTGTATATGATAGAAATGGTACTGATGTTAATGAAAACTCTTTGTGAATTGATATTGTTGTTGTGAAATGATATTCTCGATGGCCTGACGCTATGTGATTGAATTGTGAACTATTGTTGTTGTGTGAAATGTGATTGTCCGGTGGGATCGAGTTGTGTGCCGCAACACAAAATGATAAATTGTGGGTTGGGGTGATAAGAGCGGCGGAGGTAATAAGGATGGATGAGGTAATAAGGGTGGTCGAGGTAATAAGGATAGAATATGATCATTATCAATATTAATGAAAGTTTGTGAAATCATTGATATGATGAAATCATGTTGAAAGGGGAAAAAGTGAGATTGTGAAACTTGTTGTCTTTGGTTGTTCCTTTCATTTGCATTGATTACTGATTCTATTACTGTTCGTTATCTATGTATTTATTGATTTTACTTGGGATAAAGTTTGTTCATATATACCAGTACAATTCAAATGTACTGACGTCTCTTTTGCCGGGGACGCTACATTCTTGTTATGATTGTAGGTGGTTCTATAGCAGGTACTCCAGTCCATCGACAGTAGCACCTCCTCCACTTTCCGTCAGCTGTATTGGTAATCCCCTTGCCCTCTCGGGGACCTGCGTGGCTCATGCCACTTTTCTTTCTGGAGTCTTATTTTGGTATTTGTGTAAGGTATAGCCGGAGCCTTGTTACCAGCAAGTATTGTAACACCCTTTTGTATCCCTAGAGGCTCCTTAGACAGAAACATGGGTTATGTACTTATGTATTTTGTATTTTGTATTTTGGCAGTATAACTTGTAGACCACGTAAAGTAAGTATGTATGAAATTATATCTCGGACGAATGTATTAAATTTTAAATGCCTATTTCACTTGAATAATGAGTATTGAAATCACGGGGTAACACATGGAATATGAAAGGAACCCAGGTCCGCTTGACTGGGGCTACCCGGTCGAGCACCGATTGCGTCCCTTTTTTTAGGGCGCGACAGTTAGGGAAATCATTTGAAAATTCAAGTAGATCATAGATACACAACAAATCTAGAAAAGTCAAAGAAAACCTCGAAGGTTTTAGAAGAACCCTAAAAATGAAAGGCTTTGAAAAGGTCACTGATCGGAATTAGAGAAGCCAAAACCAAGCTCAAACAACCTTGATATGCCAGAGTGAGGCCGACGATGACCGTGAGGCCTCGAATCGGGAAAGGTCGGAGTGAAGACATTTGAGGTTTGGCCGCGAATCTTCAAATATCGAGCACATAGGAGTAACAAGAGGTGAGTATATGGCTCCCACAGCCGGTGAAGCCATGGATTTCGGTGAGTTTCCGATGGGAGATGGTAGGAGACGATTAGGGTTCCAGGATTGTTTGAGTGAGTTTGAAAGAAATGGGTGTTTAGCGGCGGCTGATTAAGTGAAATGATTTTAGGGTTAAGGGGTTTGTAAAATTAAAAAGGAATGAAGGGATCGTTTCCGTTGATCAAAATGATCAACGACCTGGATCAAAAGTAAGAGCCATGCGGGTTGGATAAAGAGGATCAGGGGCGGGTTTATTTACACTTGGACCAGGTAATTTTGAATTTGAAATTGGGTTAATTGGGATGGTCAAAATGGGCTACAATTGAAATAAAATAGGGCTAGTATTTTAACAAGCACTTTTCCCTTTCTGTTTAATAAACAAATAGAAAAATAATTTCTAAAAATAAATTAAAGGTAAAAATTAATTAATAATATATAAACATTAAACTAAAAATACTGGAATCAATTTTGTAATTATAAATTCAATTAATTCTTAAAATAGGCTAATATTGCAATTAAGTGAAATTTAGTTTTAAAAATACTGAGCAAATTTGTAAAAATTACCTTAGCTATATTTTGGTATAAATATAAAAACAAAATAAATTAATCACCAAAAATGATAATTTACGGAATAATTATTGGTGTTGTACTGTTAAAATAAAGCAACAAATTAATTTAATTTTTTTTTCAGAATTGGAAAAATAATAAAATACTTGGACATGTTTCTATATGTATATGTATGTGTGTGTGTGTGTGTGTGTATATATATATATATATATATATATATATATATATATATATATATTATTTTGCATATAAAAATATATAGGAAAAAATTGGGTATCAACAGCTGCCCATCTTTACCCCTGAAGTATGAAAGAGTTATCCGGTAAAGATATGATGGCCAATTTTTGACCGGATGAAATGGTTTGAAAAGTTTGATTGTGCTCTAGTACCTGAGCTGTCTACATATCCCTGGTCTTACAGGAATCAGGCCATATGTAGTTCAGGATCCGTTGGAAGGGTATGCTGCTGGAAGTTTTCCAAGAACGGACACAATGTTTAGGTTTGGATGGATGGCTAAAGTCTAATAGGGTTGCAGGAACTAGAGCGGGATCGCTCCTGCTGAGACAGTCATTGCTTTCTGGTTTACCTTCAAATAAGAAATACAAGCATATATTGTGCATAACTTTTAACGTGATGCAAGTTTTTGTTGGACCATGAATGTTGTCTTTGGACGGTTAGAATGACGTCCTTAGACCATGATGTCCTGATCCATGAAGCGTATAATGAAGTATTTACAGGCCATGAAATAATGCTCTCGGGCTATGAGGATGATGCCTCCGTGCTGTGATACCTTTGAATAATGATATGCAAGGGATAAAAGGGGTCCTCCGGCCATGGCATGGTGTTCTGGGGCTATGAAGATGGAGCCTCCGAACAATGACGACTTTGGACAGTTTGACGATCTTTCAGCCCATGTGATACGGAATGTGGCGATCTTTCAGCCAATGCGAATGTACATGAGGTGGCGATCTTTCAGCCAATGAAAAAATGTAAATAAGGTGGCGATCTTTTTGCAAATGCAAAATGCAAAATAAAGTGGCGATATTTCATCCATGGAAGTGAAAAATAAAGCGGCGATATTTCAGCCATGCAAGATGTAAATGAAGTGGTGATCTTTCAACCAATGCAAGATGTAAATGAAGTGGCAACATTTCAGCCATGCAAGTGGTAAATAAAGTGGCGATATTTCAGCCATGCAAGATGTAAATGAAGTGGCGATCTTTCAGCTGTGCGTGGAGTAAAATAAAGTGGCTATATTTCAGCCATGCAAGTGAAAAATAAAGTGGTGATATTTCAGCCACGCAAGACATAAATGAAGTGGCAATATTTCAACCATGCAAGAAGTGAATAAAGGTGGCAATATTTTAGCCATGCAAGATGTAAATGAAGTGGCGATATTTTAGCCATGATAGAAGTGAATAAAGGTGGCAATATTTCAGCTATGCATATGGAGGTAGAGCTTATCCTTGAAAGGCAGAATGGTAGTCTTATGCAATGCAAAGAAATGTGGATGGAGGTAAAGCTTAACCTCGGAAGGCAGAATGGTAGCCTTATGCAATGTAGGAAATGTAGATTGAGGTAGAGCTTAACCTCAGAAGGCAGAATGGTAACCTTATGCAATGTAGAAAATGCAGATGGAGATAAGGCTTAGCCTCGGAAGGCAGAATAGTAGCCTTAGGCAATACAGGAAATGCAGATGGAGGTAGAGATTAACCTTGGAAGGCAGAATGGTAGCCTTATGCAATGCATAAAATGCTGATGGAGGTAGTGCTTAACCTCGAAAGGCAAAATGGTAGCCTTATGCAACGCAAAAAATATAGATGGAGGTAGAGCTTAACCTCAAAAGGCAGAATGGTAGCCTTATGAAATGCAGAAAATGCAGATGGAGGTAGAGCTTAACCTCAGAAGGCAGAATACTAGTCTTATACAATGCAGAAATGGAGATGGAGATAGTGTTTAACCTTGGAAGGCAGAATAGTAGCCTTATGCAATGCAAAAAATGCAGATGGAGGTAGATCTTAACCTTAGAAGGCAGAATGGTAGCCTTATGCAAGAGATAAAAGGTAAATAGTAATAAAATTCTTAGGTGATAGTTGATAGCTAATTGTGATAATGCGGCTATTGGGTGTGATGTGTGCGGATAGTGATTGCGAATAATTGTGACGTCTCTAAGAGTTACATTCTTGAACAGTACGTATGATAGGAATTTGAGATTGGAGTTCCCGCATCCTAAGAAAAATTGTGAGTTCTGTAAAGTGGAAAAAGTTAGTTCGTGTCCTCGCTGACCTCGCTTGGCCTGATTGGCCCTGTTCTAATGACACAATAGGTATCAGTTGGGTATCATTGCTAAACAGAGTAGACATGCATGAGTTTGTTAAGAAAAAATGATTATAGTATATATTTAAGAAATATGTTTTGGATAAAACAATGACTGTGACATGGTTTAGGACATCGCAACCTCTCTTGCTTCGGAATTTTGAGGGTCCTCCTCAAAATTCTACCACAGTTTACTAGGTTGCCACTCCTGATGGTTGCTTACGATGATCGTCTGGAATTACTTCGGAATTTTGAGGGTCCTCATCAAAATACTGCCCAAGTTTTCAACTGCGAGGGGGAAATGAGAATTTTATTGAATTGTGACCGAACCCATAGGGCTGCCTACGTATCCCCTCTTAAACAGGAATCATGTCAGACTTAGTTCAAATTACATCATGTATGAAAGCATAAAGATTACACATAGTATCGCTTGACTGCATCTGAATTGATCGGCTTTGGCCAAACGACTCCGTCCATTTCTGCAAGTATGATGGCTCCTCCTGTCAGAACTCGATGAACCATGTTTGGAGCCTACCAATTGGGAGAGAATTTCCCTTTGGCTTCATCTTGATGTGGGAAAATTTTCTTTATAACCAACTACCTTGGTGTGAACCGTCTTGGTTTGACCCTCTTGTTGAAGGCTCTGGACATTCTATTCTGATAAAGCTGGTCGTGGCAAATTGCATTCAGTCTCTTTCCATCTATAAGAGCTAGCTGCTCGTAGCGACTCTTTTTCCACTTTTCTTTTTCAAGCTCAGCTTCTTGTACGATCCTAAAGGAAGGAATCTCTTCTTTAACGAGAATGACTGCTTCTGTACCATAAACCAACATGTAGGGGGTTGCCTATGTTGATATGCAAACTATTATGCGGTACCCCAATAAATCAAATGATAGCTTCACGTGCCACTACCTATGCTTCTCTATCATCTTCCTTACTATCTTCTTGATGTTCTTGTTGGCGGCTTCTACAACTCCATTCATCTGAGGTCTGTATGCTGTAAAATTCCCGTGTTTGATCCCAAAAAGTTTCACATTTGGCTCTCATCAAGTAACTATTGAGATTGGAACCATTACCAATAATGATCGACCGAAATTCCGAACCAACAAACAATACGGTCGCGGACGAAGTCCGCGATAACTTTCGTAGTTATTTCCCTGTAAGATGCCACTTCGACCCATTTGGTGAAATAATCAATTGCTACTAGGATGAACCTGTGTCAGTTGGAAGCAAAAGGTTTGATTGGTCCAATAACATCCACTCCCCACGTAGCAAACGGCCATGGTGAGCTTGTTGCAATAACTTCGTTTGGGTGTACCTTGATCATGTGTGCATGTACTTGACAGTGGTGGTAATTCCGAACGTACTGGATGCAGTCTATATCCATAGTCATCCAAAAATATCCAGCCCAGAGTATTTTTTTGGCTAAGACAAAACTATTTATATGTAGACCGCAGGTCTCTGCATGGATTTCTTTTAGTAGCCTGAATGCTTCTTTTGTGTCAACACACCTTAGTAATCCCAAATCCGGAGTCCTCTTATATAGGATTCCTTCGTTGTAAAAGAAATTGTTGGATAACTGCCGAAGTGTATGCTTTTGAGTAGGGTTTGAAAGTTCCGGATATTCTCCATTTGTTAAGTATTCCTTAATATCATGAAACCAAGGCTTTCCGTCTGCTTCTTCTTCGACATGAGCACAGTAAGCTGGCTGATTATGGATTTTCACCGGAATAGGATCAATGAAGTTTGTATCTGGATGCTGTATCATGGATGATAGGGTAGCCAATGCATCAACAAACTCATTTTGGATTCTGGGGACATGCTGGAACTCTGTATTTGTGAACCTTTTCCTCAACTCCTACAACATGGTGCAAATAAGGGAGTATCTTGGAATTCTTGGTCACCCATTCTCCTCGTACCTGATGTATAAGCAAATTTATGTCTCCAATTATTAGCGACTCTTGGAATTTCATGTCAATAGCCATTTTGAGCACTAAGATACAGGCTTTGTACTCTACCATATTATTCGTGTAGGGGAATATGAGTTAGGCAGATACTAGATAATGTTGATCGGTTTTTGATACCAGGACCGCTCCTATACCTAATCCTTTGAAATTTGCTTCTCCGTCAAAAAACATTCTCTATCCATCATAGGATTCTGCAATATCTTCTCCTATAATTGATACCTCTTCATTTGGAAAATACATTTTCAAGGGTTCGTATTCTCCGTCCATAGGGTTTTTAGCAAGGTGATCTACCAACGCCTGTCCTTTGATTGCTTTCTGAGTCACATAGACAATGTCGAATTCACTAAATAAGATTTGCCACTTGGTTAGCTTGCCAGTGGGCATGGACTTCTGAAGATGTACTTCAAGGGGTCTATTCATGATATGAGATATGTATTATAGGCACAGAAGTAGTGCATCATCTTCTAGGCTACCCAAGTTAGAGCATATCATGTGCATTCTAACAAATAATGTCAGGCCTCGTACAGAGTGAACTTTTTCTTGAGGTAGTAGATGGCTTGTTCTTTCTTCCTGTCTTATTATGCTGCCCCAGGACACAGCTGAAGGCTCCATCCAATACTGCGATGTAGAGTAACAGAGGTCTCCCTGGTTCAGGCGGGACTAAGAGTGGTGTTGTTGAAAAATATTCCTTGATTCTGTAGAAAGCTTTCTGGCATTCGTCAGTCCACTTGGTGGCGATGTCCTTCTTCAATATCTTAAATATTGGTTCACAGATGACAGTAGATTGTGCTATGAACCGGATGATGTAGCTAAGTCTCCCCAAGAAACTCATTACGTCATTCATGTTCTTTGGCGGTAGAAATTCTTGAATAACTTTGACCTTTGATGGATCTAGTTCTATTCCTCAACAACTTACGATGAACCCACTTGGTTTTCCAGCAGGAATCCAAATGCACATTTCGTGGGACTCAGTTCAGGTTGTACCTTCTCCGTCTATTGAAGAACTTTCTCAAATCTTTCATGTGATCAGTTGCTTTCTTGGACTTGATAATGATAACATCCATATATACTTGGATCTCCTTGTGTATCATATCATGGAAAATGGTAGTTTTAAACCTCATGTAGGTGGCCCCTGCATTCTTTTATCCGAGTGGCATCATCTTGTAACAGTATATCCCCACATCATAATGAAAGCCGATTTCTCAGCATCTTTTTCATCCATTTAGATCTGATGATACCCCGCGAAATAATCGACAAATGATTGTAACTCGTTCTTGGCGCAATTGTCAATCAGAATGTGTATGTTTGGCAAGGGGAAGTCATCCTTCGAACTGGACCGGTTGAGATCCCGGTAGTCGACACAAACTCTAACCTTCCCATCTTTCTTTGGCACGGGCACAATGTTAGGTAACCATGTCGGATATTCAACTACCCTGAGAACTTTAGCTTTGACCTGTTTAGTGACTTCTTCCTTGATTTTCAAACTCATATCTAGCTTGAATTTTCTGAGCTTCTATTTTACCGCGAATAGGTTGGATGGGTTGGAAATTTGTATGCCACAATAGATGTACTCAGACCAGTCATTTCATCATGCGACCAAGTGAATATGTCCTCATATTCTCTTAGAAACTCTGTGTATTCTTCCTTTTTTGATAGTGACAAATGAACATTGATTTATGTTTCTTTGATGTTTTCTGCAGTTCCTAGGTTAACAATCTCAGTCTCGTCCAGGTTGGACTTAGGTCTATTCTCAAAATTCTCAACTTCTTTAATAATCTCTTTCGGTATATCATCTTCCTCTGAATCGATGTTCGTTTGTTGCGTTGTCTCATTGCATGTCACAACCATTGGTTCATCAAGATAAGTAATAGTCATGTCATATAAGTAAAATGATGAAAGAAATAATAAGAGTAAGATTTATAAGAAATCGAAATGCTTTTGATAAATTCCATAATTAATTTTGAACATTGGAGCTCTTTCTTGCAAAAATTAAAAATGCAAAAGGAAAGTCAACTAGTAAAAATAAAAATAGTGCATGATGCTTGTTCAACCTAACTACCTCGAGGCTCGTCGAGCTCTGATGGTTCTGATAGTCCAGTTACTGAGGCATGCCCCTCTACTCATAGCATGTATGGAAGGGCCTTCCTCCCCCTCCTCTTCGAAAATCACACAACAATCTATGTTATCGTTTTCTAGGAACAAACTCTTTACCGCGTCTAGTGCTTCATCTTATTCTAACCCGTAGACAACCTCGACCGGCTGGAAAGTCTGCTCTAAATAGGGTATTGGCTTCTCCAAAGGGTAGTAAGGACCACGCCATAGTGGCGACCAATTGTTGAATTCCTCCCAGGTATACTCATATCCCAAACTGAAAGAGGTGCCATGTTTCTTAGGCTTGATGGGCTTAGGGATTACTTGAAGGTTCTTGCCAAGTCCCTTTCCGGGTTTATACCCGATCCAGATCAGTATCCTTTTAATTTTGTTGTCCTACCATTCGTCCTTATCAACGGTGTTGACTCGCTTGATAGTGTGGTAAGTTTCCCCGCCTATCCTTCTTCTGTCTCCAATTGCTGGAATGGTCTGACAACTGTATGTGGGATTGCTACCGTCGTTGTGAATGATCATCTTTTGGTAGTTCAACTCAAATTTCACCACCTGATGCAGTGTTGATGCTACAGCCCCAGCGACATGAATCCATGGCCATCCCAACAACAAAATGTAAGATGCTGGTACGTCTATCACTTTAAAATCAACATCAAACTAGGTAGGCCCCAGTTGCAAGCACAAGCTAATTTCCCCGATAGTGGACCTTTGGGATCCATCAAAAGCTTTGACGTTGATGACCTCATCCTTGATCTCATGCAACCCCTTTCCTAATGTCCAGAGTGTTACCAATGGATAAATATTGAGGCTGGAACCCCATTAATTAGGATCCTGTTGATAAAATAATCCTCGCACTGGGTGATGTGCAATACTTTGTTGTGACTAAATCCTTCCGGTGGCAGCTTATCATCGTAGAAGGTGGTCTTGTGATTTTCCAATACTTGGCCTACCATGTTTGCCATTTCTTTGGCGGTGATGTTACTTGGTACATATGCCTCACTCCGCACTTTTAACATGAATTCCTTGTGTGCATCGGTGTTTTGTAGCAAAGCAAGGATGAAAATCTGCACCTGTGTTTTGTTCAGCTAATCAGTGACCGAGTATTCTTTGGCTTGTCTCTTTCTCCAGAGATCATCGGGCCTAGTTTCAGTGACAATTGGATGATTAGAGGCCTGCTTGCTCGACTCAGCCATATACTCTAGGGTATAAACCCTGCCAGTTCTTGTCATACCCTGTGCCATAACGGCTTCCCTGAACTTGACCTTCTTCTTTCTTCTGGCTTTGGCTGTCTAGTCCCAAGGTATGGCATTAGTGTGAAAAGGTGTTTTATTACTGACATTGCCACTAGGATTGGCGTGGCTATCTTTACTCCAAACGGAGTAGGCCCCTTAGGCGGTAAAACTGCAACTTTAACGGGTGTGGGTCTGTTTGCTGGTGATATAAACTCAACCTCTATTGGCGCTGGCGCCTTTGCGGAGGATGGTGCTTCAAACTCGAGTGGCATGGACATGTTTACCTCAGCTTCCCTGGAAGGCTGAATCTGGACTACAATCGGATTAGGGTGACTACTGGATTCTTTGGATCGTCGCCTTCTATGATCAAACCATTCAATCCCTTGGGGTCCCAACTATCCTCTATCTCGATCATGTGAACACCTCCGCCCTTGTGGTCTGGCAAAGTATTATTGCGGACATTCGGAGTAGGTTCCTTTGCTACGATGAATTTATTGTCAATCAAAGTCTAAATCTTATCATTCAAAGAGCAACATTCATCAATGGTATGTCCTTTCATGCCAGAACGTTATGCACATGATTTATTTGGATTGACCCACGTAGAAGGGTTTTTTGGGGTTATGGCAATGATAGGGGTGACATAGTCAGTAGTTTTGAGTCTTTCCTACAGCTGGTCAATTTGTTTAGCAATGGAGATATACTATTTAGTAGGTCTGCGATCAAAATTTGGTCGAGGTCTAGGGAAGTTTGACGTGAGGGAGGTGATTGATAGTAGGATGGTTGTGTGTTGTAGGCTTGGTAAACATGTGCTAGTTGGGAATATTTGGGTGAAGTGGGTTGGTGTGTGGGAGGTGGGGGTGCTTGGTAATTTGGAGTATGATGATATATGAGTGGAGACATAGGGTATGTATGGTATTTGATGGGGGCTTTGGTCCTCTGTGCAACCATTACGGCACCCATGTCCCTTTTCTTGGACGTACCACCATACTATAAAGCCTTTTTTGTGGCTTGCAAAGCTTCAAAGTTCGTGACCATACTACTTTTAATGCCTTCCTCAATCCTCTCACCTAGCTTGATGATGTCGGAAAATTTCTAGCCTTCAATCAGCATCACTCTTTCATAGTATTGGGGATCTTAAGCCCGGACAAAAAACTTGTTCATTTGTTCTTCCTCTAAGCAGACCTGACTTTAGCATCTTCTGATCTTCAGCGAGTGGCATACTCGCGGAATGTTTATGTGGGCATTTTCTTTAGGTTCTGAATATAGAACACATCGGTGCATTTTTTTATTGAACCTGAACCTGCCCATGAAATTCGATACCATACTCACCTAATTTGACAATTTCTTTGGGTCTTGACTAATGTACCAAGACAAAGCATCTCCTTTTAGACTTCTCATGAAAATCTTCATGTGAATACTTTCGTCCTCCCTACTCTGACCAGCTTGTCGCAGTATATTCTCAGGTGAACTCTCGAATCCCTTGTACCATCAAAAATCTCAAACTTGGGAGGTTTGTACCTCTCGGAGTTGACATCGGGTTGTATGAACAGATCTTCATAGTTTAGCCCCTCAATTCCCTTACTACCTTCAACGCCTTGAATTCTGCTAGTCAGCCTTTTATGTTCTGTTGCCAGATTTCTGATGAGCATTTCCTTATTACCGGACACAAGTGTGCTCAAGATGGGCTGGGTGGAGCGTGGCACAGTCTCCACGTAGATGGGCGTATTGTGTTGGGTTTGGGAGTGGTCATTGTGGAGTTTTGGATTTCTGGGATGATCGGCGTGGTGTTATTTGAGGTATGGCACAGTGGTGGTGAGGAGCGGGATGGTTTTGTTGCTTTAGGATGTTTTTTGGAGGTACAGGATTCTGAGTAGCTGGGAAAGTAACCTCTGGAGTGGTAAGGAAAAGTGACAAACTTTCCAAATTCCGAATTTGATCAAGTTCCTTCTGAAACTTCAACATCTTTTGTTCTAGTTGGGATGCATTTTCCTTAGGAACCAGAGAACCATGAGTGACCTTTACCGTTCAACTGAGTTGTTCAAATCTTCCATTTTTCTTTTGTTTTTGTGTCTGGTAGGACTGGGAGGAGGAGTAGGTAGAGGGCCCCTGGATCTCGTAAAATATGATGATGTTGCCAGAATTCACGCATTAACCTTTGGGGAGGGGAATAAATAAAAAGTAAAAACAAAAAGGTAACAAGTTTTTTAGGATCATTAGAAAAATTGTTGCAATATTTAAACACGTAGTGCTGAAATATAAAGGTGTCCCAATTTTGGGGGCCTTGTTGTGCCTGAGGAAGGCCTAAGGACAAGTTAATTTAGAGAACTTAGAATGCCAAATGCCTCATTTCATTGATAAAAAGTAGACGAATCCCCAAAATGACACTAAATAATAAGAAAATAAAAATCACTAATGGCCATTGGCCTTATTACATTTTATAAAGTGGAAGCGGAAATTCCTATCTATTTGGTCCCAGAGGGACCTTCCCCAGACTCGGCATCATCGGTTCTATCGAATAGCTTCCCCATCTCACACAGTCCCAGCAATATGTAGACTTGCTTTGGCTAGATGTTCGCCGTCATTTGCTTAACAGTTCGGCAGTCTTTGACCCTCTTTCGACCTGCATCAATTAGTTTTTGATTGGCTTCCTGTATCTCATGGTGCTTGCTTTTGCATTCTCGGATTCTTGCGCAGATGGTTGTACATGACCTGCGCTTTGGCCTTTTCATCTATGATCTGGTTACCTCGAACAAACCCGGGTTGACCCAGACCATTATGATTATCCTCCTACCAACCTGAATAATTGGGATCACAACCCGTGTGGTATCTGTTTGGTTCAATGTGTTGGAAATCATGTATACCTTTGATATGTGCGCTTTGGTTGTATGGGCATGATTTTCAGGTATAGGTTTTGATGAATGACAAACAATGAAGTCAAGTGTTCAACAACGATATAATCAAATGGCGAGAAGAATACTGATGACGGAATTGCATGAACGAGCCAAAGAAGTTCAAGACTGAAGACCCAAGACGTAGGTCGTTTGGTAGAACCAATGTAAGGACAACGTTTAAGTTATCTTATCCTTTGGCTCAACATTAGGTCATCATAAACATGCACAAAATCACTTTATTAAATTATATATATCATAAATATTTTTAATATATACTTCAAACAAAATGATTTTAACGTTTTCATTTCAACCAAAATGGGTTTTGAAGTAAGTTTTCAATTCTAGTATACTCTGGTATACATATTATATATCAAGTGTATATAATCGACCGTTGCCAAAGTTTTGAACACTGGAACAACATAATCGATTGTCTTCTTTAACAATCGATTGTTGACAATCAATTGTCTACTTTAACAATCGATTATTTTGAGACAGTGTGCAACCGAAGTTTTTAAATATCAAAACAATCGATTGTCTTTGTCACAATCGATTATCAACAATCGATTGTCCCTTCATACAATCGATTATATCTTGACCGTTCCCACAGAATCCTAAATTGATTTTTGAACGTTGAAGACAATCGATTATTCACGTTTAACGATCGATTATTTAGCCTAAAATCAGGAATCTGTTTTTTGAACGTTGGTCAGACAATCGATTGTCACCTCCAAACAATCGATTGTTTGAGCACAGAATCAGGGATTTGATTTGTCAATTAAGCAACGGTCAGCACTACTTTTTCACCTATAAAAAGAGGTCTTTTGAGCTGATTTTAAACACACAACTCCTGCATATATTGATATACATATTGATCATTTTCAAGCATCATTTTAGAGCTTTTGTTGAGCCATTTGATAGACAAGTTTGTGTTGTTCATAGAGCTTATTTTGTTTCTCTTTGTCCACTCTATTGAGAGAGTATTTGTTGTAAAAGAGAGTTGTTTGAGAAGAACGTATCTTCTCATTTGTCGGGTTTGCTAAGTACCCAAAGTCTTAGTGGTTGAAGTCTTGGGGTGAGGTATCCTCAAGCAAGTGAAGTCTTAAGGTGTGGTATCCTTGAGCAACTGTAACGGTTTGTTAAGCACCCGTAAGCTTGACGAAGATAGTGGAATCTTGAGAGAGTCTCTCCGGGACTGGACTAGCCACGGGTTGTGGTGAACCAGGATAAAATACGTTGTGTTCTTTCTTGATTATTTCAATTACCGTATTTACTTATTCCTGCAATTTTAAATTCCGCAATATTTCAATATTCTCGTGCCTCACTATTCACCCCCCCCCTTTAGTGAACGGCATAAATACTAACAATTGGTATCAGAGCCAGGTTTCTCTGAAAGCCTTAACCGGTTGAGAGCTATATATATTTTTGTGTATAGAATATTGAATGCAGGAATGATGAATGAAGGACAATCCACCACTTGCGTTCCACTATTTGACGGAACAAACTATACATATTGGAAAGGGCGGATGAGTATCTTCCTCAAAGCAAACAATTTTCGTTTGTGGCAAATCATCAAAAACGGTGAACCAATGCCGACAAAGAAAGTTGGAGAAATCACGGTTCCAAAGAAGGAAGATGAATATGATGCCAAGGACATGAAGATAGTTGAAAATAATGCAAGGGCCATCCATGTATTATATTGTGCGGTGAATCCGAATGACTATCGGAAAATCTCTTGCTGCACAACCGCCAAGGAGATGTGGGACAAACTCGAGATCATTTATGAAGGTACGCCTCAAGTCCGAGAATCCAAAATTGATTTTCTAACTCATAAATATGAAACTTTTAAAATGGAGAAGGAACCTATTGGTGTTATGTTTGAACGATTTTTAAGAATCGTCAATGATCTTCATGCTCTCGGGAAAGTTTACACGAACAAAGATCTTGTTCGAAAAGTCCTATGGAGTCTCACTCCCGAATGGCGTTCCAAAGCCAATGCCATGCAAGAGTCGATGGAATACACGAATATCACAATTGATGGACTAAGAGGTAACCTCGAAACTTATGATAGCACAATTCTTAATCCTTATCTTAGAAGTGATTCGAATTTTGCCTTCAAAGCCTCATCCTCTAAAAGATAAGAGGTAAGTGATTCGGAAAGGGATGATGAAAACACTTCCAGTGATATATTTGAAAAGTTTTGTAAGTCTTTGAAGAAGGACAAGAAAAAGAGGAAACACCATAGGCGCGTATCACGGGACTCAGACAGCTCGGGCAATGAAGCCGGCACATTATGTCTCATGTCAAACGGAGAAGAAGAGGTAAGTACATCTAACTCTCACTCATTTGAAGATTTACAAAATGCCTATGATGAATTGTACGGTGAATTTGTCAATGCTTCCAAATTGATAAAAGAATTGAAGAAAACACTTTCTTTGCAGAAATCACTTTCTTTGCAAACAGATTTTCAGAAAACACTTTCTTTACAAGAAAAAGATTTTGAAAAATCCTCTTCTTTGAAAGAAATAGATTTTGAAAAATTGACTAATGAAAATGGTGTTTTTAAAAACAAAATTGAAGTTTTAGAAAAAGAAAACAAATTTTTGGAAAATGACATTGCTGTTTTTAAAAATAAAATCAAGGAATTGAATGAAGCTTCTTCTATTGATACATGTTCAAATTGTTCTTCTTGTAGTTCTTTAAAACTAGAGAACACAGAACTTAGGAAAGCACTAGAAACACGTAGTGTTGATATTCCTAAAGCTGAAACAAAGAAGAAAAAGCCTAGGAATAACTATAGGCGTAAAATGAATAAGAATCATGATAGAAATGGAGTTGCGCAACCTAGAAATGATTCTAGGATTTTTGCTAATGAGTCTAGGAATAGTTATTCTAGACCACCTAGAGATGACTCTAGGAATTTCAACGCGTCTAGGAATGACTTTAGATCACCTAGAACGCATTTGGCTCAACCTAGACATATGCACAATCCTAATGTTATATGTCATTATTGTAATCGGGTAGGACACATTGCACCCGTTTGTTTTGCTAAACATAGAGATTAATGTGTTGATTACGATTATTATTATCCTAACCCCCAAGGACCCAAAAGAAGTTGGGTACCAAAAACCTATTTTTAGGTACTTTTGCAGGTGTGCTTGAAGACAACAAAATTGTAGTGGATGCACCAAGCACGAAATCTTAATGCATTAAGGGGGAACGTCGGTTAGTTATCGTATTTTGAATAAAAACACAATGAGTTGATATGTGCAAATAATCTATATCAGTTTTGGTTGATACATGCTTTAATCAGTTCTTTTTGAATAACAATTAGTATCAATTTGGTTTATAATAATTGATTGATTCATGTTTTGATGAACATTCTTAATTTAAAATAACAATTGATATTGTTGAGAAAAATGACTGTTATCATTAGTATGCCATTTACTAACATTTGATATGATCTTGTTTATTACGATTGGTATCGTCAATGGTTTAAATTTTTTTGGTATAGTCTTTTTGCTAATGCCAAAAGGGGGAAGAATATGGGCGATATGCATGCCTTAATTGAGGGGGAATATTCAATTAAGGGGGAATTATATTGAATTGATTTTTATGAATTGTTTGCATAAATTGTATGTTGAGATATAACATGAATTTAGGGGGAATTCAATATGCATATCTTCCATTGTTTGTCATTATCAAAAAGGGGGAAATTGTTGGAAATCATGTATACCTTTGATATGTGCGCGTTGGTTGTATGAGCATGATTTTCAGGTATAGGTTTTGATGAATGACAAACAATGAAGTCAAGTGTCAAACAACGATATAATCAAATGGCGAGAAGCATACTGATGACGGAATTGCATGAACGAGCCAAAGAAGTTCAAGACCGAAGACCCAAGACGTAGGTCGTTTGGTAGAACCAATGTAAGGACAACATTTAAGTTATCTTATCCTTTGGCTCAACATTAGGTCATCATAAACATGCACAAAATCACTTTATTAAATTATATATATCATAAATATTTTAATATATACTTCAAACAAAATGATTTTAACGTTTTCATTTCAACCAAAATGGGTTTTGAAGTAAGTTTTCAATTCTAGTATACTCTAGTATACACAGTGTATATCAAGTGTATATAATCGACCATTGCCAGTTTTGAACACTGGAACAACATAATCGATTGTCTACTTTAACGATCGATTGTTGACAATCGATTGTCTACTTTAACAATCGATTATTTTGAGACAGTGCAACCGAAGTTTTTAAATATCAAAACAATTGATTGTCTTTGTCACAATCGATTATCAACAATCGATTGTCCCTTCATACAATCGATTATATTTTGACCGTTCCCGCAGAATCCTAAATTGATGTTTGAACGTTGAAGACAATCGATTATTCAGGTTTAACAATCGATTGTTTAGCCTAAAATCAGGAATGTTTTTTGAACATTGGTCAGACAATCGATTGTCACCTCCAAACAATCGATTGTTTGAGCACAGAATCAGGGATTTGATTTGTCAATTAAGCAACGGTCAGCACTAATTTTTCACCTATAAAAAGAGGTCTTTTGAGCTGATTTTAAACACACAACTCCTGCATATATTGATATACATATTGATCATTTTCAAGCATCATTTTAGAGCTTTTGTTGAGCCATTTGATAGACAACTTTGTGTTGTTCATAGAGCTTATTTTGTTTCTCTTTATCCACTCTTTGAGAGAGTATTTGTTGTAAAAGAGAGTTGTTTGAGAAGAACGTATCTTCTCATTTGTCGGGTTTGCTAAGTACCCAAAGTCTTAGTGGTTGAAGTCTTGGGGTGAGGTATCCTCAAGCAAGTGAAGTCTTAAGGTGTGGTATCCTTGAGCAACTGTAACGGTTTGTTAAGCACCCGTAAGCTTGACGAAGATAGTGGAATCTCGAGAGAGTCTCTCAGGGACTGGACTAGCCACGGGTTGTGGTGAACCAGGATAAAATATGGTGTGTTCTTTCTTGATTATTTCAATTACTGTATTTACTTATTCCTGCAATTTTAAATTCCGCAATATTTCAATATTCTCGTGCCTCACTATTCACCCCCCCCCTTTAGTGAACGGCATAAATACTAACACAATGGTGTCCCTTCCCATGACAATTTTGCAATGCCACATAGTTGAGCCTGGAAGCTGTAAGGGCTATCGTCATTCTGGAAATCAGCCCGGAAGTGACTCATCTTATCGACCCTTAGTATAACCTGCTTCCTTCTTGATTGTCTCATAACCCGGAGAGGTGCATATGGGTATGTTCCTCTTAAGCTGATCAGTATTAGGAAAGGTGCGTCCTTGGATCGGACGATGAACTCCTCGGTTGGGAACCACTTGAACATCCATTGTACTCGGTCCCTAATCATGTTCTCGAATTGTTTGACCCATTCTCTAGCATTCTCCGATTGGCCGAACATGTTGGGCATGCAATTCATTCGCTTTGGGTGATGGAAATCGATATGAACATCCCAGTCCCTTTGATGGATTTCGTGTCGCTACTCACCCTTTTGGAGATGTTCCACTAGCCACAGTTGAAGTAGCAGATTACAACCCTCGAACTATCTGCCTCCTTGTTGACACTTTTCCAAGGCTCGGTATATTTCTACAAGGATCATTAGAACAAGATTGAATAGTTGTCCGTCAATTCCCTCCATTAGAGTTTTGGTGACCATAGCTAGCCTGTTATGGATCCTTTCTTTCATCATCGAAAATACTACCATTCCCAAGAAACATAACATGAAGACAAATACCCTTAGGTGAATATGCTCCAGTGATGTAAGGGCGAACTCATCAAGATAAGTACAGTAAGTTTGCAGTGATCGTACCTCTCGTACAAGTAGTGAAAGGGTATGTATGACTCCTTCAAACATGTCAAGTCCGGATTCTTCTTTAGACCCATCATTTTGAGTAAACCTCTGCCTTTGCGATTTTCTTGACATTAACAAAATCGGAGTTTCCCACGGTATACTAGCTAGTCCTCCTATTTCCTCGAGCAAGGGTGTCATCTTAATATCTCCGAAGTGGAACCTAGACCTATCACAATCCCATAATAGAGTAGTAGCTTCTAAGATTTTGTTGTTGGGTTGAATTTACAAGAGAGATGGTAGGTTCTCTAAATATTTCCATATGAGCGTCTGATCAGTGGAGTGAAAATCCTTCCACAGTTAGCAGTTTGGGTGGATATTGGTGACCATGCCGAATTTGGGGACCTCGTGCCTCATGTTTCTGGAAAACAAAGGGTTAGGCCCTTAACCCCCACCAGACTGGACTTCTAAATATCAATAATTGATATAAAATCATTTAATTCTCCAAATAAATGCACAAACATGGTAGTGTCCGTTTAGATTTTGGGGAAACCCAGTGAAATTTGGACAAGGCTATCTTAAAGAGTAATTATGCGGATAACATAACTGGTTCGACTAGGTTTGACCATGATGCATGCATAATTACACAGAGTAAGGTTTCAATGGAGTACTAGACGGGTACTCTTAAGTGGACAACTCAAATGGAAAAGGCGCGCAACCCTCGACTATATCGTTGATCAACTGGTTTTACCGCAAATATGCCTTTTTCATATTTAGGGGGTGATAATATTGGAAGAGTGCAACCACTCATTATAAGTGTTGTTATAGTATTTTATTTGACACGAGTGGAATATGATGTTGAAAATATGCAGTTGCAATAATTAAAACAAGTTTGCACATATTTGCACGCTCATAATAATAATAACAATAATTTAAAATAGTAACAAAAGGAATGCAGTAGGAAATTAGTAAAAAAAATAAGGGAAAGAAACAAAAAGACAAGTCAGTTTCATAATAGGAGAAGGAATCAAAGCTTACAAATATTAGACAAATAAAGGCATATAAGAAATGTAAATTCATAGTAATAGCTTGAAATGGTAAAAGCCTAAAGAAAATCCCCAGTAGAGTTTCCATGCCGTCGCTCCCCCTTTTTTCTCGCAAAATCGGGTTTTTAACATTTGGGAAGACAACTCGTTCCCTTTTGGGAATTGGGTTTAAGAGAATTGAAGAGTCGCCACCTAATGATTTAAGTAAATTAGGGCACTAAGAAGGGTTTTATTTGAATAACTAGAGATTGGGTAAGGGCTTGAAATTATCCCGAGGGAAAGGTGTTAGGCACCCCCCAGGATCCACTAGTGTGGTTCCCGACCAAGCTATTGTTGTGACTTAAATACAAATAACACAAAAGCGAGTAACAGTATCACATAAGAGGGGATTTTAAGAATAAAGGTTACAAATGAACAAAGTTGGAAAGCATAGGAGAGAGTTGATTTAAAAGAACATTTTTAAAGATTCAAAGAAACAAAGAGCAAAGGGAGGGGGGGTGGGGTCCTAGGTTAATTAATAATATGGATCACGTCAATGCAATACCCGGTAATCACTCATAAGAAAGGGGCTACATGTGGTATTGACACACCATTCATCATATCCATATCTAACCTTTCCCACCCTGTTAAGGTATTAAAGCACGGAATGATCTCGTTACCTATTGCATGCTATTACCGTCCCTATCCTATCAGTACCGGAGGTGCTTGGGACTACTAATACTAATAGAGGGAGGAAATGTTGGGCTTATTTGTGATTTCAAAGGTAAAAATACTAAGGTGAAAAGCAAGAACACATATGACAAGTTTGGGGAAAGCATATAAACAATGAAAGGCACAAACAGACCTCTTTTAGGCAAAGAAAAACAAGTAGTTAGCATGACTTTCATGTACTATTTTAGGGTCTGATTAAAACTTTACAATTTGAGGCAAACTGATCTATTACATAACTCAGATAGGAAGCCTGACTCATTCCTTCCTGCTGGTTGTAGTTAATAGAAAATCTGGTTCAGTTTATAAGTTTACCGTAAGGCTTGCCTAAGTATTAGACAGAAACCTATAGGCATGATATCTATTGATTTGAGAAATAAGAGTATGAACTGATTACATGTTGATGTAAGGAAAGGTTGCTAATTTTAATACAAGGATTACAAGTTCTGCAATTGATAATGCATTACTATAGACAGTTCAAACTTGCAAACGAACGAGACTTTCAGATTTGAATTAGAACCCCAATAGGCATGCTTTCTATGTTTTTGCCAACTTAAAAAATTGTAATAGACATAGAATAGTGTAGAGATTGTGTAACATGATTATCTGAGCATTGCCTGCTATCTTCTTACATTTTTGTTATTAGGACCTATAGACAAGTTTTCCTAGTGAAAAGCGGGTCTGCAAAAATCAGAAGGGACCTCTAGGCACACTCTACGTGCATGTGTAGGAGCAATAGACATAGTATCTGCATGAAAGTGCAGGATCCTATAGACATGGTAGCTAAATGAGATGCAGAAATATTATAGACATGGTAGCTAAATAAGATGCAGAAATCTTATAGGCATGGTAACTAAATAAAAATGTATGTCTTATAGGCATAGTAACCATATAAGAATGCATAAATCTGATAGGCATGGTAACTATATGAAAAATGCGGGAGTCTTATAGACATAGTAACTATATGAAAAATGCAGAAATTAGAGATTTCTATAGGCAAGTTATCTACCCATATACATGCATAGTTATCCCTTAATTTTCACTAATCATCCCCAAAAGTTATACAAAGTTATTACAGTCCAAAGAAAAATAAAGTAAAGAATACATAAGAAATTTGAAAATTACAACCAAAAAAATCCTGATTCATACTTAATGTCTGATTAATGAACTAAATCGACTCCAAAGATCAATGTTCAAAGCCTTTCTACCACTTGGGTGTGTCAGAGTTCCCTAAGAGATTCTTTAGGACTCCAGGTAGTTCTTACACCCATATATATCACCATATTAAGCCAAAGTGCAGTGTGGAAGGGACATCCCTCATGTGTCCAAGTTCAGAGAGAACTTAAGGTCCCAAGTCAAGGCTCACAAGAGAGGGGAAGAACTTAGGAACTAAGAGGGAGAGTGCAAGGGTAGAATTCCAATAGGGAAAAGGGAAAGGGAAATAGTACACATAGGGATGTAAGGGATGGGGAATTGCAAGAGATAAATGCAGGCTAATGGACATAACCCAACAATTAGAGATACTGGCACACCCATAAGCCTACAAGAATATATTGTTTTAGATGTTAGGATCCCCTAAGGGATCGAGTTTAATCCATAGATAATAACTTGCATATTTCCATGTTTTAAACTGTAACTGAAAACACATAAAGGGAGTAGGGAAGGAGAGTTCATAGCAGAAACAAACAAAAGAAATCAACATGCTAGTTTAAGTATTCAAATCTGTAGAAGTGGTAAAGATACAGAGATGTAGAAAGCTGTAAGTAACCACATTGTAGTGATGCTGTTAACTAGAATTAGGACATACAGGTTTCAAGGAAACAAATATTGTTGAAACACGTTCTCAAGTCGCTAAAACTAAACGTGTGTTCATCTTTGTAGGTTTTGATAAATGACAAACCGACGAACATGGAACATTGACATATGCCGAAGTCCAAGCACAAGAGAAACAAAGAACAAGATCAAGTAAAGCAACAAAGTTATACATGAATCGTTTTATATTGTGATCTTGATCCGACAATAGATTCAAGACTTGGCTTCTCTCGTAAAATCATTTTCATCAAACCATGCATCTTTGATTTAAAACAAAATGATTTTCAAACATCTTCATTTTAGCCAAAATGATTTTTAAACATGTCTTTCAAATCTGGGAAGAAATAATCGATTATGTTTTTCTGATAATCGATTATGTTAAGACAGTGTAAAACCGAAAATTACCAAACAGCAAAATAATCGATTATGTCTTTTCTGATAATCGATTATGTTAAGACAATGTATAACCGGAATTTACAAAACAGCAAAATAATCAATTATGTCTTTTAGGTAATCGATTATGTTAAGACCGTTGCCAAAGTATTTTTAAACGCTAAAAGATAATCGATTATGCAGAAGGCAATAATCGATTATGCTAGCATAAAATCAGCATCTGATTTTTAAACGTTATCAGGTAATGGATTATGCAATTTGAATAATTGATTATTCTGCTTAAAATCTGCATATGATTTTTGAACGATTTTCAGATAATCGATTATGCAAATCAGATAATCGATTATCCTAGCACAAAATCAGCAATTAGTGATTGGCAATTAAGCAACGGTCTTGGTGACTTTGAGGACTATAAATACACCTCAAAATCACTCTTTTAAGTACAAAAACTGATTACATTCTTGCTTAAGCTTACATACTCTCATATCAATCATTTTATATTCATTTCATAGTTTTTGAGAGCCAAATTCAAGACGAAGTTGTTGTGTTCTTGAGCGTATCAATTTTACTCACATCTACTCTATAAGAGAGTCTTGTCTTGAGTGCTAAGTGTTTGCATACACTTGAAGGGAAGTTCTAATCCCTTGTTGTAAGAAGGAAAGTTTAGTTCCTTGACTTGAAGTCTTGAGGTGAGGTATCCTCGAGCAGGTTGAAGTCTTGTATAGTGTATATCTACGAGCAAGTGTAACGGTTTGTTAGGCACCCGTAAGCTTAACGGAGTTAGTGTAAAACTCGAGAGAGTCTCTCGGGGACTGGACTAACCACACGTTGTGGTGAACCAGTATAAAATTCGGTGTGTTCTCTCCTTACTACTTTAATTATTGCACTTACTTTATTCCTGCAATTTTAATTCCGCAAATTTATCTTTATGTTTATTAAAACGCTATTCACCCCCCCTCTAGCGTTAAGCGTATATTCTAACAATTGGTATCAGAGCCTAACTCTCTGAAAGACTTAACAGCTTGAGAGAAACAATCCATGGCTTCTACTCGTAACGTTTATGCAGGACTAGGTGAAGGACAATGCTTCACAAGGCCACCACTATTCGATGGCACAAACTATACTTATTGGAAGGAAAGCATGAGAATATTTATCCAATCAAATAATTTTCTACTCTGGAAAATTATCAAGAATGGAGAGCAAATTCCAACAAAAAAGGTAGAAACTGAAATGGTGCCAAAATCGGTAGATGAGTATGACGCAGATGATATTAGAAAGGTGGAGAACAACGCAAAAGCCATCAACATGATGTACTGTGCTGTAAATCCTTATGATTATCGGAAAATCTCATGTTGCACCACGACTAAGCAAATGTGGGATAAATTGGAAATCACCTACGAAGGTACGGACCAGGTAAGAGAAGCTAAAATAGATTTTCTAACCCATGAATATGAACTTTTTCATATGAAGGAAAACGAGAAGATAGATGATATGTTCGAACAATTTTCAAAAATCGTTAATGATCTTCATGCTCTTAAGAAGACTTTCACGGATAGGGAACTTGTCCGTAAAATTCTTCGAAGTCTCACTCCGGAATGGCGCTCCAAAGCCGATGCTATTCAAGAGTCAATCGGCATTACAAATGTCACAATCGATGGGCTTAGAGGTAATCTCAAAACCTATGAATCTACTATTCTTAACCCTCCTTTGGATGATAAAAGGAAACGAGGAATCGCCCTTAAAGCAAGCACGGCTCAACCTCAAAATGATGAGGATTCAAGCGACGAAGATAACGAGTTCGGACTCGTTATTAAGAAATTTCACAAATTCATGCAAAAGAAGTATGAACAAAAAGGTAAGCAACAAGGAGACCAATTAAAGTGCTACGGATGCGGAGAAATCGGGCATGTCAAATCAAATTGTCCAAATACCAAAAAGGAGAAGAAACACGTCAAGAAACAAAGAACATACATCTCTTGGGGAGGCGACTCCGGAGACGAATCAAGTGATGTAGAAGGAAACGAGACCGCAAACTTGTGTCTTATGGCACACGAATAAACTCAAAATGAGGTATGTACTACTTCTAAGAACTATTTCACTTTAGAAGAAATGCAAGATGCATTTGATGAGTTGTATAAAGAGTTTATTAGCGCTTCTAAATCTATAAAGGATTTAAGAAAACAAATTTCTTCAAAAGAAAAGGATTTTGAAAAACTAACTCTTGAAAATGAGAAATTAAAAGAGGAAAACAAGTTTTATGGCAAAAGAAGCGCCGATAAACCCGAAAGCTCAAATAAGGATTGTACTTCTTGCAAATCTCTAAAGGAAGAAGTAGAAAGTCTTAGAAGCACTTTGCACAAATTCAATTCTTCACACAAAAATCTCAATGAAGTGCTTGTAAATTTGAAATCCACTAAGCACGGTATAGGCTTTAAACACGAGCCAAAAGAAAAAGTTGAGTCCATTCCTAAACCACCTAAGACTCAACTTAGGCAAAAGAAAATAAATGTCAACACTCAACCTAGAAACTTTAATCCTAGAATTGCAACTCATCCTAGAACAAATGCTAGAAGAAATATTGGCATGTATAGACCACCTAGACAAGATTTTTGAAAACTACATCAAAACTATATTCCTAAAAATAGAGTGAATAAATTTAGATCCCCAAATTATTATCATCCTAGAAGAATGCACAATCCGAATGTCATTTGTCATTATTGCAATAAAATTGGGAATATTTCTCCCGCATGCTTCACTAGACATAGACATTTCACTGCAGGTCAATCACACCATTATTTTGCACCTAACACACAAGGACCCAAAATGGCTTGGGTACCAAAGTCTCATTAATTTGTTTTGTAGGTGTGTTTGAAGGGATCAAGTGTACTTTGGTACCTTGATAGTGGATGCTCCAAACATATGACCGGAGATGCATCAAAATTCCTTCAACTAAAACCCACGGAAGGAGGAAATGTTATTTTTGGAGACAATAACAAAGGAAAAATTATCGGCATTGGCTCGGTCGGTAAGGACGAATCTTCCTCCATTAAGCATATTTTGCTAGTTAAAGGTCTTAAAATAATCTCTTGAGCATAAGTTAATTATGTGACAAGGGAAATCTGGTATTGTTTGACTCCGAAGAATGCTTAGTTATCCATCGTAGTGATTTTAAAGTTATTCTTCGTGGTATTAGAATGGATAATATCTATATGGTTGATCTTGAAAATTCTTCATCAAGTTTTGTAAATTGCCTTATGAGTAAAGAAGACGACATGTGGTTATGGCATCGTAGAGTAGCTCATGTAAATATGAATCTTTTAAACAAACTAGTTTCACAAGATTTAGTAATTGGTCTTCCAAACATGAAATTTGAAAAAGATTCTATTTGTGATTCATGTCAAATAAGGAAACTAACAAAAGCCTCTTTTAAATCCAAAAATGTTGTTTCAACCACTAGACCCTTACAACTTCTACACATGGATCTTTTCGGACCATCTAGAATTAAAAGTCATGGTGGAAATCTTTATGCATTTGTTATTGTTGATGACTACTCTAGATTTACATGGTCGTTATTTCTTGCTCATAAAAGTGATGCTTTTCAAGCCTTTAAAAGTTTTCTTAAACGTGTTCAAAATGAAAAGAACACAACCGTCACTTCCATAAGAAGTGATCATGGGGGAGAGTTCGATCATAATATCTTTGCGGATTTTTGTGACGAACTCGGTATTGAACATACCTTCTCGGCTCCACGTACACCACAACAAAATGGAGTGGTGGAACGCAAAAATTGATGTCTCGAAAAGATGGCTAGAATCATGCTCGATGAGGCTAAGATTCCCAAACAATTTTGGGCGGATGTCGTGAGTACCGCATGCTATGTTTTAAACAGAGCTGTCATAAGACCGATACTCATAAAAACTTCCTATGAACTCTACAAGGGAAGGAAACCTAACCTTTCCCATCTTAGAGTCTTCGGTTGTAAATGTTTTATTCACAACAACAGAAAAGATAACTTGGGAAAATTTGACGCGAAATCTGATGAAGGAATTTTTCTTGGTTACTCATCGCGTAGCAAAGCATATAGAGTTTTCAATAATCGAACCAAAACTGTTGAGGAATCTCCTCATGTAGTATTTTGTGAAAATGATGCTCGCTTGGCGAGAAAGGATTCTTGTGTTGATCTTGCAGATGCTTTAAACAAAATCAATCTTCAAGACGAGGTGCAAAAGGAGAATCCAAAGGAAGTTCAAGATGAAGTCATGGAACAACTTTCGGAAGAATTACCACCACAAGAAGAAGAATCGATGATGCCTAAGGCTTGGAGGACGTCTAAAGACCATCCTCTCGACAAGGTAATTGGCAACATCGAGAAAGGGGTAAGTACTCGAAACCTTCTTAAAGACACTGTAGGACATATGGCTTTTGTTCCTCAAATCGAACCCTCAACCATTTCCGAAGAAATTGGGGATGAGCATTGGACCTTGGCAATGTAAGAGGAGCTTAACCAATTCAAACGTAATGATGTTTGGGAATTGGTGCCAAGACCCGATAATCACACCATAATTGGTACGAAATGGGTTTTTCGAAATAAGTTAGATGAAAATGGTATAATCACTAGAAACAAAGCTAGGCTTGTTGCTAAGGGTTATAATCAAGAAGAAGGAATTGATTATGAAGAAACCTATGCACCCGTAGCACGGCTAGAAGCCATTCGTTTATTACTTGCTTTTTCATCATCTATGAATTTCAGATTATTTCAAATGGATGTCAAGAGTGCCTTCCTCAATGGGTTTATTCAAGAGGAACTGTACGTTGAACAACCCCCGGGCTTTGAAGACTTTAAATCTCCCGATCATGTCTTCAAGCTTAAGAAAGCGCTATATGGACTTAAACAAGCTCCTCGGGCTTGGTACGAGCGCTTAAGAAAATTTCTTTTGGACAATGAGTTCGAAAGGGGGAAAGTTGACACTACACTGTTTATCAAAAATAAAAACAATGACATTCTATTAGTTCAAATTTATGTCGATGATATTATTTTTGGTGCTACTAATGATTTTTTATGCGAGGAATTCTCTAAGTTAATGACTAGCGAATTCGAAATGTCAATGATGGGTGAGCTAAACTTCTTCTTGGGGTTGCAAGTGAAACAAATGAAAGAAGGAACTTTCATTTGTCAATGTAAGTATTGCAAGGAGTTGCTAAATCGTTTTGAAATGAGCAACGCCAAAGCAATGGCCACTCCAATGAGCACATCCGACCATCTTGACAAGGATGAGAAAGGTAAAGAAGTAGACACCAAGAAATACCGAGGTATGATCGGATCCCTTCTATATCTTACTGCAAGTAGACCGGACATCATGTTTAGCGTGTGTTTATGCGCTCGATATCAATAATGTCCGAAGGAGTCGCACCTAACTGCGGTAAAACGGATAATGAAGTATCTTGTTGGAACTATAAATGTGGGACTATGGTATCCCAAAGGTTCTTCATGCCCACTTGTTGGCTATTCCGATTCCGATTTTGCAGGTTGCAATTGGACCGCAAGAGCACTAGTGGCACTTGCCATTTGCTTGGTAGCTCTCTAGTTTCTTGGTTTAGCAAGAAACAAGTAAGTGTTGCGTTATCCACAACCGAGGCTGAATATGTAGCCGCGGGGAGTTGTTGTGCTCAAATCCTTTGGATGAAACAACAACTCTCGGATTATGGTCTTAGTATCAATCATATCCCTCTTCGATGTGATAATACTAGCGCCATAAGCTTGACGAAGAACCCTGTTCTTCACTCAAGAACGAAACACATAGAAATTAGGCACCACTTCATAAGAGATCACGTTCTCAAAGGTGATGTCGAAATTGAGTTTGTTGAAACCAAATATCAATTGGCCGACATCTTCACAAAGCCTTTAAAGAAAGAGTAGTTTTTCCAAATTCGTAGTGAACTCGGAATTCTTGACTCCACGATGATCTAATACATGCATTGCATTTTTCTTTTAACAATTACTAACTTGAGCGTCGGAGGCGCCTAACTCTTTTTTGCAGGTATCACCCCAAAGACAGGGGGAATTCTCTGGCACTGGTGATAAATAATCGATTATACTAATACTAGAATCGATTATCTAACATTTTGATTTTGCAGGAATCTGGAAATCATGTTTAATAATCGATTATCTATATTACTAATCGATTAGTGGAAGTTCAGTTTTACAAGTGTTAATAAAATAGTCGATTGTTGGAAACTGAATAATCGATTTCCTCTTACCGTCTCGATTTTTCATCACACTGCCTAAAATTAATCGATTATCAAAGTTCAATAATCGATTATTCCCCAAGTCCGTATAACACACTGTGCAGCAATAATCGATTACCAAAGTTCAGTAATCGATTACCAACGGTTAGTGTTTAAATTTTGTTTCCGTTCCTGACCGTTTGGCACCTCAAAATCTGCAGCTTTTCTCTATTTAATGCTCCCCTTTCCTCTACTCTATAAATAGGGACTTCCATCCTTCACAATTCTTCACTTCAACATCCATATTAGCTCCAAAACATTCTTAAATAGTCTCCAAACCTCTTGCAACAGCTCTTATTTTTTTCATACTAATGGCAAGCAAGCACTCCAAAACGCGCTCGTTCCGGCAAACAAATTGCCTCCTCTTCCGTCGCTCGTCCACTCACCCACTACTATAAAGACGGATCCTTCTTACGTTTCGACACTGAACCTGAACTCCTTCGATTCGTCGAAAAATTTGAAAATCGGGAAATCCTTCCTCCTCGATTCTCCACTGGTCGATTCCTTAGCCACAACGCCCCTCCATCCACAGTAAATATCCTCATGCAAAGCCAACTCCTTTAATTCATATATCTTCAATCCCCTTACATTCACCCTGCTCTAATTCGTGCCTTCTATTCCAATCTCGGGAAGGACGAAGATGGTGACCTAGTCTCAAACATCAATGGAGTTCCAATTCTTTTAAATGAGGAACACATGCAACTCCTCACAAAACTTCCACGAAATGGGGAAGATATTTCACTTTACACTAGAGAAGAAGGTGCTTTATTTGATGAACAACTTCTTTTTAACCAAATTGGCATTGGCGAATTTATTGCAAGTCCGGAGCAGCGTCGCCCAACCATCACGCACATGCTCCCTGAATATCGCCTAATCTTTTATTTCATCACCCGAGTTCTAAAACCACGCAAATTCAATCATACAACTCTCTCTCATGAGGATTCAAAACTCATGCATGCAATCATCACCGAGGCTCGCATCAATTGGTGCCAGTTCGTCATGACTCACATGTATGATGCACTTGGGGACGATAAGCCACTCCCCTATGCCTTTGTCATAATGGTTCTTTTTCAAGCCTCCGGTAGCGACACCTCCGTCGGTCCTCTCAAAAAGGCAACAAAACATTGGGAAATTCAAGAAACTTCATTTCCCAATATCGGTAATCATCCGGCTCCTCGTCCTACTCTAAGACGTCGTCCTCAGGATCCTTCCGTTGCTACCCTCCAAACCATTTCTGAGCAACTTGCCTCCTTATCCACGTCCATGACTCGTATTGATAGGAATGTCACCCGATTATCCCACGAGCTTCATGGATATTTTGACCACGTCCGCTATCCATATGCCCAAGTTGTCCTTCCAGAAGAAGTACCGGATGCCGAGGCGGATGTAAATGTTGACAATGAATAATATTTTTTTCGGTTGAATAATATGTTGTCTCTTTTTCTTGCCTTATTATGTATTTTCAATATTGTTTCCTCAATAACAGTTTATTAATTTTTGCTAATGTCAAAAGGGGGAAGAATAAGGGCTATGCACACTAATACATATTGGCATAAATTAAGGGGGAATTCATAAATTGAGGGGGAACTCATTCATAAATTTATATACTTGTCTTGTCTTGGATTGTCATTATCAATTATTTAATATGCATATCCCGATATTGGTTTGCCATTATCAAAAAGGAGGAAATTGTTGAAACACGTTCTCAAGTCGCTAAAACTAAACGTGTGTTCATCTTTGTAGGTTTTGATAAATGACAAACCGACGAACATGGAACATTTACATATGCCGAAGTCCAATCACAAGAGAAACAAATAACAAGATCAAGTAAAGCAACAAAGTTATACATGAGTCGTATTATATTGTGATCTTGATCCGACAATAGATTCAAGACTTGGCTTCTCTCGTAAAATCATTCTCATCAAACCATGCATCTTTGATTTAAAACAAAATGATTTTCAAACATCTTCATTTTAGCCAAAATGATTTTTAAACATGTCTTTCAAATCTGGGAAGAAATAATCGATTATGTTTTTCTGATAATCGATTATGTTAAGACAGTGTAAAATCGGAAATTACCAAACAGCAAAATAATCGATTATATCTTTTAGGTAATCGATTATGTTATGACCGTTGCCAAAGTATTTTTAAACGCTGAAAGATAATCGATTATGCACAAGGCAATAATCGATTATGCTAGCATAAAATCAACGTCTGATTTTTAAACGTTATCAGGTAATCGATTATGCAATTTGAATAATCGATTATTTTGCTTAAAATCTGCATATGATTTTTGAACGATTTTCAGATAATCGATTATGCAAATCAGATAATCGATTATCCTAGCACAAAATCAGCAATTAGTGATTGGCAATTAAGCAACGGTCTTGGTGACTTTGAGGACTATAAATACACCTCAAAATCACTCTTTTAAGTACAACAACTGATTACATTCTTGCTTAAGCTTACATACTCTCATATCAATCATTTTATATTCATTTCATAGTTTTTGAGAGCCAAATTCTTGACGAAGTTGTTGTGTTCTTGAGCGTATCAATTTTACTCACATCTACTCTATAAGAGAGTCTTGTCTTGAGTGCTAAGTGTTTGCATACACTTGAAGGGAAGTTCTAATCCCTTGTTGTAAGAAGGAAAGTTTAGTTCCTTGACTTGAAGTCTTGACGTGAGGTATCCTCGAGCAGGTTGAAGTCTTGTAGAGTGTATATCTACGAGCAAGTGTAACGGTTTGTTAGGCACCCGTAAACTTAACGGAGTTAGTGTAAAACTCGAGAGAGTCTCCGGGGACTGGACTAACCACACGTTGTGGTGAACCAGTATAAAATTCGGTGTGTTCTCTCCTTACTACTTTAATTATTGCACTTACTTTATTCCTGCAATTTTAATTCCGCAAATTTATCTTGATTTTTTTTAAAATGCTATTCACCCCCCTCTAGCGTTAAGCGTATATTCTAACAAATATGAAAAGCAGTAATCTTGTGAAAGTAAGAATGCAGACAAGAAAAGAGAGTTCTCTTATGTAAGAGAAAGAGTTTAGAAGAATTGTGAATTGTAGTAGCGGAGGATTATTAAAATCATGTGTAGCGTGAAAGAAAAGAGTCATGTATTTATAGTGTGAACGTCATGAGAAAATAAGGTAAGAAAATAATTTAAGACTAATTGTAAACCACTTACATAAGACTCCCTTTAATTAAGGGATTCAGATTCAAACGGGTAAAACCATTTAAGGAAAGGATTTAAATAAACACTTTGTGCAAAGTAGTAAATAAGGGGAAAATACATAAAGGCTATTTAAGGACAAGGTCTTTGAAATACACGGTTGTACAGTTTAAGGAATAAAATCAATTAACAGTTAAGAAATGTGAGGCCTCAGATTTTGTATGAATGAACCAAATCATTGAGACCTATTTAAAAGGAATTATGAATCAATCACAAGTTTGAAAATATTTTTTGAAGAAAAATTCATCACATATAAAAGCATACAAACATGTTAAACATGAAGGAAACTTTGTCCCGCCCTTGTAAAAATCAACAGAAAGAATCTAATAGAGAAGAGTTTAGCAAAAGGTTCGGCATTGTATGAAAGCAAAGGTCTAAACTCAGTTTATAGACTCAAAGTTAGTCTGAAAGAGTTAGGGGTTTCGAAATGAGACACTAGTTCAAGCAAACCATAAAGCAAGGATGAGAAGGAAGGCAATTGAATCAAAATCATTTTCAGAAGTTTCAGAAAAAGACGCGCATTTCAACGACAGAACTTATGAAGAAAATGATAGCAAAGTAACATGCAATCACAGTAGAAGTATTCAAAGAACATACAATACTTACACAGGGCTAAATAAAAGGAAAATAAAGAAACATACAAAACTTAGTAGGAAAATACAGTAGAAGAATACAAGAACATCGGAAATGTATAGTAGAAAAGCATATAGGAAAATACAGTAAGACAAACGTATAAAAACATGGTAAAAATATAGTAGAGAAGTCGACAAGACCATAGTATAGAAAAACACGGTGAGACAAACACAATAAGATGATACAAGAACACAGTGGAGGCAAACAAGAATAACAAAGAAAAAATCGTAGAAACACTTAAACATTTCAGAAAATCCTAGATAAAAAAGAAGCAGTTTTGAAAGTAATTTTTGAAAGCAAAGCTAGGAAAATCATTTGAAACTCAAGTAGAGCATAAATACACAACAAATCTAGAAAATCAGAGAAAACCTTGAAGGGTTTTACAAGAACCCTAAAATGAGAAAGGCTTTGAAAAGGTCACCGATCGGAGTCGAAGAAGCCAAAACTAGGCTCAGATAACCTCGATATGCCGAGCGAGGCCGGCGATAACCCTGAGACCTCGAATAGGCAAAGGTCTGAGTGAAGACCTTCGAGGTCTGGCCTAGAATATTCAAGTATGGAATGAGTAATATAAGGTGAGTATAAGACTCACCTGGCCGGAGAAGCCATGGATTCTGGTGGTTTTTCGGTGGAAGATGTAGGAGACGATTAGGGTTCAAGGAATATTCAGAGAGTTTGGGAGAAAGGGGTTTTTAGAGGTGGATGATTAAGTGAAATGATTTTAGGGTTGGGGGAGGGACAGGAAGTAAGAATCAAGCTTCCTCTAGTCGTATTTTCTTTATACTTTTGATTTAATTTGTTATTGTTTTGATTTGTAATAAGATGTAATGAACATTTGGCGTTGGCTAGTGAAAAAGGTGGGTGACTATACATGCAAAATGGTAGAAATCATGCCTATAGATTTATTACAATTTTGCATATTCAAACACCTATAGAAATCTGCCTATAGGTCTATTACATTTATGCATATTCAAATACCTATACAAATCATGCCTATATGTTTATTACAATTCTGCATTTTAGATTCCATGCCTATAAGTTTGTTCCAATTCTGCATTTTAGATTCTATGCCTATAAATTTGTTCCAGTTCCGCATATATAAAAATCATGTTCATATCTTTTAAAACAAATTCTACATTTTTAGATACCATGCCTATAGGTTTGTTCCAATTCTGCATACATAGAAATCATCTTCATATGTTTCAAAACAAATTCTGCATTTTTAGACCATGCCTATAGGTTTGTTCCAGTTGGGGGTGGAAGGTGACTGATCTCCGTTCGTGATCCCAGCCCTGGAACTGCATACATAGAAATCATGTTCATATGTTTTAAAACAAGTTCTGCATTTTTAGATACCATGCCTATAGGTTTAAAATGATTCCTGCATTAGATACCATGCCTATAGGTTCGAGAGCAAGTTTCTGCACCAATATGATACGTTTAAAAATCAGCAATGTATAGAAAGCATGCCTATAGGATTTTCTAAATGAATTTGATTCGTTTCACTCAGTGTTAGATATAAAATTAGTAATAATGGATATTGACAGTTGCATAACTTGTAATCAATTCATTAAATTCAGCCCCTCTTTAGTAATCTAAGTCCATTTCTTAACCAAAGATTAGCAAGCATGCCTATAGGTTTTTTAAAATAATTCATCTTGAGTTTTAATGTCTTATTTCCTTCTAAATTTTGTAGATATCATGCCTATAGGCCCCCCATCTTAACAGTTAGGCAAGCCTTAGGATAATAACTATTAAAGAATGAGTCTGCTTCTGTTAACTATTACAACCACCAGGTAGACCTAATTTAGGCTTCTTATCTGAATTATGTAATAACCATGTCTGCCTCAATTTTATAAATCATTCATGTTTGATACTTAGTCAGACCTAAACAGTATGTGAAAGCCATGCTAATTATGTGTTTTCTGTTCAAGGAGGTATAACTGAGCCTTTGTTTGTTTATGTGATTCCCCTAAAAATGTGCATTATGTGTTTTATTTGAAGCTTTATAGTTTGTTTACCTTTTGAAACCTCAAACTAGCCTGACATCCCTCCCTTTAGGATTAGTAGCCCTAAGTGCCTCCGGGATTGATAGGAGTGGGACAGGTAAAAGCATGCAATAAGTAATCGAGACCAATCTGCGCTTTATTAACATAATAGGGTGGGAAGGGTAGATATGGATATGATGACCACGCGATAATGTTACGTGTAGCCCAGCTCTGAGGAGTGATTATCGAACATTGTTTGAGGTGATCAATATTTTAAATAAACCTAGGTCCCCATTCCCTTATTCTTTACTTCTTTTCAGCATTTTTAAGTAGCTTTTTTAAATTGCTCTTTCAAATCTTGTTTACTTCCAAGCCATTATGTGTTGAAATCCCCTCTTATTTGAGCCTATTTGTTTATATGCAAGTATACCCAAATTCACAATAATTGTTTGGTCGGGAACCACACTAGTGGATTCTGAAGGGTGCTGAACACCTTCCCCTTAGAATACTTTCAAGCCCTTACCCAATAAACACCTTCCCCTTAGAATACTTTCAAGCCCTTACCTAATCTCTGGTTATTCAAATCAAACCTTTATGGTATCCTAATTCGCCCTAATCATTAGGTGGCGAATCTTCAAGTGCAACCCAGTTTCCAAAAGGAACGAGTTGTCCCTCCAAATGTCATAAACCCGATTTCACGAGAAAAAGGGGGTGCGACAGCATGGCGACTCTGCGGGGAACGTTTAGGCTTTTATCATTTCAGACTATCGTTGTGAATTTATGCTTCTTTATGCCATTACTTGTTTAATTTCTTCAAGCATTCAATTCCTTTTTCAATTGCAAAACTGACTTGTCTTTTCTTTCTTTCCTTCACTACTTTATTTTACTACTACTTTAAATTATTACTTCTATTGTATTTTACTGCTTTCTTAAACATGCAAATACGTGACAACATGTTTTAATTATTGCATAATAATGCTCAACATCATATTCCACTCGTACCAAGAAAATCCTATAGAAACGCTTATAATGAGTGGTTGTGCTCTTTCGATACTATCATCCCTAAATTTGAAAAAGGCATATTTGTGGTAAAACTAGTCGATCAATAGTGTAGGCAACTATTCCCTGCCTTTTCCCCTTGAGTTGTCCACTCAAGGATACTAGTCTAAAACCCCATAGAAACCTTACTCTATTTGATTATGCATGCATCATGGTCAAACTTAGCCGGATGAGTTATGTTTCCACATAACGATCCTCTAAGATAGACTTGTCCAAAATCCATTGGGTTTCACTAAACCCAAACGGGCGTCATCACATTATGTGCATTCATTTGGAGAACTAAAATACTTCATGCTAATTGTTGATATTAAATAATTGAGTTTGGTGGAGGTAGGGTCTAACCCTTTTGTTCTACAGAAAATAAGGCATGAGGTCCCCAGTTTCGGTGTAATTAGCACGCCCCCACTCTTGCTAGACTGGTGGAGGAGTCTTCCATCAAATGACCAGATCAATGAGTGGGCCACCAAAGCTAGCAGAAAGTTGGAACATCTAGAATATAGTCTGCTGGAATTGGAAGGAAAAGTGAGGAAGAAAGTCATCGACTGCTACAATGCTGAGGGAAACAAATGAGAAGAATTGGCGAATACATTTTTACTGGTGAACCTATGCGAACTGGAGGATTTTATCAATGAGAGCATTCAATCTGGGGAAGGTCCTTTTAGGACTACGTAGATAGAATTTTACCTTATTCGCTTTATGAATGTAATAAGGCTAATGGCCATTAATGACTTTTATTTCCAGTTATTTAGTGTCGATTTGGGATTAGTCTTACTTTTTATCAATAAAATGAGGCATTTAGCATCCCAAGTTCTCCAAATCAACTTGTCGCTAGGCCTACCTCGGGCACACAAAGGTCCCCAAATTAGGACACGCTTTACATTCTTGCACTGTGTGTTTAAATATTGCAACATTTTTTGATGATCCTCACTAACTTGTTACCTTTTTTGTTTTTACTTTTTGTGTATTTATTCCCCTCCCCAAAGGTTAGCTCGTGCACTCTGGAAACAGCATCTTATCCATGAGATCAAGGGGCCCTCCGCTCACCCTCCTCTTAGTCCCATCAGGCACATGAACAAAGGGAAGATGGAAGATTTGAACAACGTCAGAAAGGAGAACTCAATTGAATGGGCAGAGGTCACTCATGGTCACGCTACTCTGGTTCCCAAGCAGAATACATCCCAAATGGAACAAAAGTTACTGACGTTTCAGGAAGAACGTTGTTGAAACACATTCTTAAGGCACTAAACTAAACGTGTGTTCATATTTGTAGGTTTTGATAAATGACAAATGACGCACAATTGACATATGACGAGGTCCAAGCACAAGCGCGCAATTGACACATAACGAGGTTCAAGCACAAGACGAACAAAGATCATGATCAAGCAAAGAAATAAAGTTATACATGAGTCGTTCTTTAATTGTGATCTTGATCCGACACTTAACTCAAGACTTGGCTTCTCTCGTAAAATCATTTTTATCAAATCATGCATATTTAATTTAAAGCAAAATGATTTTCAAACATTTTATTTTAGCCAAAATGAATTTTAAACATGCATCTCAAATCTGGACAAAGATAATCGATTATGTACTTTATGATAATCGATTATGTTAAGACAATGTACACTAGATTTACAAAGCTGAACAATAATCGATTATGTACCTTATGATAATCGATTATGATAAGGCAGTGTACATTAGATTTTTCAAAGCTACAAGATAATCGATTATGTACCTTATGATAATCGATTATGTTGAGGCAGTGTCTATCAAATTTTACAAGACTGTAAAATAATCGATTATGTACTTTATGATAATCGATTATGTTAAGAAAGTGTTGTCCGAAGTTTTCAAAATATAAAAGATAATCGATTATCCTTATAGCATAATCGATTATGCAAATGACCGTTGCCAAAGTATTTTTAAACTCTGAAAGATAATCGATTATACACAATCTGATAATCGATTATGCTAAGTAAAATCTGCATATGATTTTTTGAACGTTGTCAGGTAATCGATTATACACAATCTGATAATCGATTATGTTAAGTAAAATCTGAATATGATTTTTTGAACGTTTTCAGGTAATCGATTATACGATTTGGATAATCGATTATTCTGCTTAAAATCTGGGATTGATTTTTGAACGATTGGAAAATAATCGATTATGCAAATCAGATAATCGATTATCTTAGCACAAAATCAGCAATTCTTGATTGGCAATTAGGCAACGGTTGTGGGGGTTTTGAACACTATAAATACAACTCAAAATCAGTCTTCTAAGTACAACAACTGATTATATTCTTGCTAAAGCTTGCATACTCTCATATTCATCGTTTTCTATTCATTTAATAAGTTTTTGAGAGCCAAACTCTTGACGAAAGTTGTTGTGTTCTTGAGCGTATTTATTTTACTCATATCTACTCTTAAAGAGAGTCTTGTCTTGAGTGCTAAGTGTTTGTATACACTTGAAGAGAAGTGTTAATCCCTTGTGGTTGTAAGAAGGAACGTTTTCATTCCTTCGGTTGAAGTCTTGAAGTGTGGTATCTTCGAGCAAAGGTTGTTGAGGCTTGTGTGACTCAAGTTCTTAGTTTGTAACGATTTGTTAAGCACCCGTAAGCTTAACGAAGTTAGTGGAATCTCGAGAGAGTCTCTCGGGGACTGGACTAGCCACAGGTTGCGGTGAACCAGGATAATTTCGGTGCGTTCGTTCCTTGTTATTTACTTACCGCACTTATTTCAATCCTGCAATTTTTAATTCCGCAAGTTTATATTATTTTTTATTATAACGCTATTCACCGCCCCCCTCTAGCGTTAAGTGTATATTCTAACAATTGGTATCAGAGCCCAACTCTCTGAAAGACTTAACCATTTGAGAGAAACAATCCATGGCTTCTACTCGTGACTTTAATGCAGGAATAGGTGAAGGACAATGCTCCACCAGACCACCACTGTTCGACGGCACAAACTATACGTACTGGAAGGAGAGGATGAGAATATTCATCCAATCGAATAATTTTCATCTATGGAAGGTTATAACGAAGGGAGAACAAATTCCAACCAAAAAGGTTGAAAATGAATGGGTTCCAAAATTCGAAGATGAATACGATGCGGATGATATCCGAAAAGTGCAGAACAACGCTAGAGCCATCAACTTATTATATTGTGCTGTAAATCCTGATGATTACAAAAAAATATCATGTTGCACAACGGCTAAGAAAATGTGGGATAAGCTGGAAATCACGTACGAAGGTACGGACCAGGTAAGAGAAGCTAAAATTGATTTTCTAACCCATGCATATGAATTGTTTCACATGAAAGGAAAGCGAGAGGATCGATGACATGTTCGAACGATTTTCAAAAATCGTCAATGACCTACATGCTCTTAAGAAGACCTTCACGGATAAGGAACTTGTCCAAAAAATTCTTCGAAGTCTCACTCCGGAATGACGCTCCAAGGCCGACGCGATTCAAGAGTCTATCGGCATTTCAAATGTCACCATCGACGGACTAAGAGGTAATCTTAAAACCTATGAATCTACTATACTTAACCCTCCGTTTAATGATCAAAGAAAACAAAGAATCGCCCTCAAGGCAAGCACGGCTCAACCTCAAAATTATGAGGACTCAAACAACGGAGATAACAAGTTTGGACTCGTTATTAAGAGGTTTCAAAAGTTCATGCGAAAAGAGTATGAACGAAAAGGCAAACAACAAGGAGATCAAGTAAAGTGCTATGGATGTGGAGAAATAGGGCACATTAAATCAAATTGCCCAAATGTCAAAAAGGAGAAGAAACCCTTCAAGAAACAACGAGCATACATATCTTGGGGAGGTGACTCCGGAGACGAATCAAGCAACGATGAAGAAGACGAAGCCACAAATCTATGTCTCATGGCACACGAAGACAATCAAGAAGAGGTATGTCAAATTTCTTCAAAACATTTCTTTTCTCTTGAGGAAATGCAAAATGCTTTTGATGAATTGTATAGTGAATTCATTAGAGCTTCCGAAACTGTTAGAGACGTAAAGAAAAATTCCTCTTTGAAAGAAAAAGATTTTGAAAAACAACTCTCTTTGAAAGAAAAAGATTTGGAAAAATTGATTTTGGAAAATTAGAAGTTGAAAGAAGAAACAAATTTTTCGGCAAGAGAAGCGCCGACAAACCCGAGAGTTCTAGTAAAAATTGTATTTCTTGCATGCATCTAAAAGATGAAGTAGAAAGACTTAAGGGCACCCTACATAAGTTCAATTCTTCTCATAAAAATTTGAATGATGTTCTTGTCAACTTGAAATCGACCAAACATGGCATAGGTTTCAAAAACGAGCCTAAAGAAAAAGTTCCCCCAACAACCCAAGGCTCAACCTAGGATAAATAAAGTAAACATTCATCCTAGAAATAACCATCCTAGAATCAACATGCATCCTAGACCAAACACTAGAAGAAACTTTGAACATTTTAGAACGCCTAGAAATGGCCTTCAACAATCGCAACCTAGACATACTCGACCTAGAAACAATTATTCTAGAAACGCTGTGTATCCTAGAACAAACAGTACGAGAAATGATTTTCAAGGATTGTGCAATAGCCATATTGTCAAAAATAGAGCAAACGATTTTCGTACCTCCAACTACTACCAACCTAGAAGAATGCATAATCCTAATGTCATTTGTCACTATTGTAGTCGAATAGGACATATTGCTCCTGCTTGTTTCACTAGATACAGACACTTAACTGCGTGTCAAGCACAACAGCATTTTATACCTAACTCTCAAGGACCCAAAACAGCTTGGGTACCAAAAACTCATTGATTTTTCTTGTAGGTATCTTTGAAGGGATCAAGTGTACTTTGGTACCTTGATAGTGGATGCTCCAAACACATGACCGGAGACGCATCCAAGTTCCTTCAACTAGAACACAAGGAAGGAGGAAACGTTATTTTTGGAGATAACAACAAAGGAAAAATTATCGGCATTGGCTCGGTCGGTAAGAATGAATCTTCTTCCATTAAGCATATATTGCTAGTTAAAGGTCTAAAACATAATCTCTTGAGCATAAGTCAATTATGTGACAAGGGAAATCTTGTTTTGTTTGATTCGGAAGAATGCTTAGTTTTTCGTCGTAGTGATTTTAAAATTATTCTTCGTGGGTTTAGAATTGATAACATCTATATGGTTGATCTTGAAAACTCTTCATCAGAGTATGTGAATTGTCTTATGAGTAAAGAAGATGATATGTGGTTATGGCATAGAGTAGCTCATATCAACATGCATCTTTTAAACAAATTGGTTTCACAAAATTTAGTTATTGGTCTTCCAAATTTGAAATTTGAAAATGACACTATTTGTGATTCTTGTCAAAAAGGGAAGCAAACAAAAGCATCTTTTAAATCTAAGAATATTGTTTCAACTACAAGACCTTTGCAACTTCTTCACATGGATCTCTTTGGACCATCTCGCATTGAATGTCTTGGTAGAAATCGTTATGCTTTTGTTATTGTTGATGATTATTCTAGATTTACATGGACACTATTTCTTGCTCACAAAAGTGAGGCTTTTCAAAATTTTAAATGTTTTCTTAAACGTGTTCAAAATGAAAAGAACACAACCGTCACTTCCATAAGAAGTGATCATGGGGGAGAGTTCGATCACAATCTCTTCACGGACTTTTGTGACGAACTCGGTATTGAGCACACCTTCTCTGCTCCACGTACACCACAACAAAATGGAGTGGTGGAACGGAAAAATAGGTGTCTCGAAGAGATGGCTAGAACCATGCTCGATGAGGCTAAGATTCCCAAATAATTTTGGGCGGATGCCGTGAGTACCGCATGCTACGTTTTAAACAGAGTAGTCATAACGCCAATACTCATGAAAACTCCCTATGAACTCTATAAGGGAAGGAAACCTAATCTCTCCCATCTTAGAGTATTCGGTTGTAAATGCTTTATTCATAACAACGGAAAAGATAATTTGGGAAAATTTGATGCCAAATCGGACGAAGGAATTTTTCTTGGTTATTCATCACGTAGCAAAGCATATAGAGTATTCAATAATAGAACCGAAACTGTTGAGGAATCCCCTCATATTGTGTTTTCCGAAAATAATGCTCGCTTGGCGAGAAAGGATTCTGGTTTTGATCTTGCAGGTATTTTAAACACAATAAGTCCTCAAGACAAAGTACAGGAGGAAAATCCAAAGGAAATTCAAGATGAAATCTTGGAACAATCATCTGAGGAAGCGCCACCACTGGAGAAAGAAACGAAACTGCCCAACGCGTGGAGGACAATCAAAGACCATCCTCTCGACAAGGTAATTGGCGACATTGAACAAAAGGCAAGTGCTCGAAACAATCTTAAGAACACCTTAGGACATACTTCTTTCGTTTCTCAAATTGAACCCTCAACCATTTCCGAAGCAATTGGGGATGAGCATTGGACCTTGGCAATGCAAGAGGAGCTTAACCAATTCAAACGAAATGACGTTTGGGAATTGGTGCCAAGACCCGACAATCATACCATAATTGGTACGAAATGGGTTTTTCAAAATAAATTAGATGAAAATGGTATAATCACTAGAAACAAAGCTAGGCTTGTAGCAAAAGGTTACAATCAAGAAGAAGGAATTGACTATGGAGAAACGTATGCACCCGTAGCAAGGTTAGAAGCTATTCGTTTATTACTTGCTTTTGCCTCTTCTATGAATTTCAATTTATATCAAATGGATGTAAAGAGTGCTTTTCTAAATGATTTTATTCAAGAAGAAGTTTATGTTGAACAACCCCCGGGCTTTGAAGATTTTAAATCTCCCGATCATGTTTTCAAACTTAAGAAAGCCCTTTATGGTCTTAAACAATCTCCCCGAGCTTGGTATGAACGATTGAGCAAATTTCTTTTGGACAATGAGTTCATTAGGGGGAAAGTTGACACCACACTATTTATTAAGCATAAAAACAATAATATTTTATTAGTTCAAATCTATGTGGATGATATTATTTTTGGTGCTACTAACAATGCTTTGTGCAAGGAATTTTCTGATTTAATGACAAGCGAATTTGAGATGTCTATGATGGGTGAGCTAACCTTCTTCTTGGGGTTGCAAGTGAAACAAATGAAAGAAGGAACTTTCATTTGTCAATCTAAATATTGCAAAGAGTTGCTAAAACGATTTGAAATGAGCAACGCCAAAGCAATGTCCACTCCAATGAGCACATCCGATCATCTTGACAAAGATGAGAAAGGTAAGGAAGTCGACACCAAGAAGTATCGAGGTATGATCGGATCCCTTCTTTATCTTACTGCTAGTAGGCCGGACATAATGTTTAGCGTATGTTTATGCGCTCGATATCAATCATGTCCGAAGGAGTCGCACCTAACTGCGGTTAAGCGAATAATGAAGTATCTTGTTGGTACTATAAATGTGGGACTATGGTATCCCAAAGGTTCTTCATGCCAACTTGTTGGCTATTCCGACTCTGATTTTGCGGGTTGCAAATTGGACCGCAAGAGCACTAGTGGCACTTGCCATTTGCTCGGTAGCTCTCTTGTCTCTTGGTTTAGTAAGAAACAGGTAAGTGTTGCGTTGTCCACAACCGAGGCTGAATATGTAGCCGCGGGGAGTTGTTGTGCTCAAATCCTTTGGATGAAACAACAACTCTCGGACTATGGACTAAGTATCGATCATATCCCTATTAGATGTGATAATACTAGCGCCATAAGCTTGAGTGCTTGACGAAGAACCCCGTTCTTCATTCAAGAACAAAACACATTGAAATTAGGCACCACTTTATAAGAGATCACGTTCTCAAAGGTGATGTCGAAATTGAGTTTGTTGAAACCAAATCTCAATTGGCCGACATTTTCACAAAGCCTTTAGAGAAAGAGTCCTTTTTCCGAATTCGTAGTGAACTTGGGATTCTTGACTCCACGTTGATCTAAGTCATGCATTGCATTTTTTTTGTTTTTCATAACTAACTTGAGCGTCGGAGGCGCCTAATTCTGTTTTGCAGGCATCGCCCCAAAGACAGGGGGAATTATAAAGCACTGGTGCAGAAAAATCGATCTCTTTTAAGAATAATCGATTTCTCTTAAGTACATAATCGATTATCAAGTATCAATAATCGATTATGTTGACATTATATTGTCCCTTTTATAATTGCAATTTTTGGTTAATCAATAAACAAATTATTTACTCATATTTTTTTTGCTAATGTCAAAAGGGGAAGAATAAGGGCTATGCACTTAAATATTTATTGGCATAAATTGAGGGGGAATTCATATGTTGAGGGGGAACTAATTGCATATCTATATACTTGTCTTGGATCGTCATTATGAATTATCTAATATGCATATCCCGATATTGGTTTGCCATTATCAAAAAGGGGGAAATTGTTGAAACACGTTCTCAAGGCACTAAACTAAACGTGTGTTCATATTTGTAGGTTTTGATAAATGACAAACGACGCGCAATTGACATATGACGAGGTCCAAGCACAAGCGCGCAATTGACACATAACGAGGTTCAAGCACAAGACGAACAAAGATCATGATCAAGCAAAGAAATAAAGTTATACATGAGTCGTTCTTTAATTGTGATCTTGATCCGACAATTAACTCAAGACTTGGCTTCTCTCGTAAAATCATTTTTATCAAATCATGCATATTTAATTTAAAGCAAAATGATTTTCAAATATTTTGTTTTAGCCAAAATGATTTTTAAACATGCCTCTCAAATCTGGATAAAGATAATCGATTATGTACTTTATGATAATCGATTATGTTAAGACAATGTACACCAGATTTACAAAGCTGAACAATAATCGATTATGTACCTTATGATAATCGATTATGTTAAGGCAGTGTACATTAGATTTTTCAAAGCTACAAGATAATCGATTATGTACCTTATGATAATCGATTATGTTGAGGCAGTGTCTATCAAATTTTACAAGACTGTAAAATAATCGATTATGTACTTTATGATAATCGATTATGTTAAGACAGTGTTGTCCGAAGTTTTCAAAATATAAAAGATAATCGATTATCCTTATAGCATAATCGATTATGCAAATGACCGTTGCCAAAGTATTTTTAAACTCTGAAAGATAATCGATTATACATAATTTGATAATCGATTATGCTAAGTAAAATCTGCATATGATTTTTTGAACGTTGTCAGGTAATCGATTATACACAATCTGATAATCGATTATGTTATGTAAAATCTGAATATGATTTTTTGAACTTTGTCAGGTAATCGATTATACGATTTGGATAATCGATTATTCTGCTTAAAATCTGGGATTGATTTTTGAACGATTGGAAAATAATCGACTATGCAAATCAGATAATCGATTATCTTAGCACAAAATCAGCAATTCTTGATTGGCAATTAGGCAACGGTTGTGGGGGTTTTGAACACTATAAATACAACTCAAAATCAGTCTTCTAAGTACAACAACTGATTATATTCTTGCTAAAGCTTGCATACTCTCATATTCATCGTTTTCTATTCATTTAATAAGTTTTTGAGAGCCAAACTCTTGACGAAAGTTGTTGTGTTCTTGAGCGTATTTATTTTACTCATATCTACTCTTAAAGAGAGTCTTGTCTTGAGTGCTAAGTGTTTGTATATACTTGAAGGGAAGTGTTAATCCCTTGTGGTTGTAAGAAGGAACATTTTCATTCCTTCGGTTGAAGTCTTGAAGTGTGGTATCTTCGAGCAAAGGTTGTTGAGGCTTGTGTGACTCAAGTTCTCAGTTTATAACGGTTTGTTAAGTACCCGTAAGCTTAACGAAGTTAGTGGAATCTCAAGAGAGTCTCTCGGGGACTGGACTAGCCACAGGTTGTGGTGAACCAGGATAATTTCGGTGCGTTCGTTCCTTATTATTTACTTACCGCACTTATTTCAATCCTGTAATTTTTAATTCCGGAAGTTTATATTGTTTTTTATTATAACGCTATTCACCCCCCCTAGCGTTAAGCGTATATTCTAACAAACGTGACCAGGTTCGAAACTTGGCAAATATGTCATTTGCCCTCACCACTCTAGATGTCAATTTCCCAAATACTTAGAACCCCACATTGCCACAAAATATTCCAAAGCAATAAAACAATCCCGCTCCACACCACCACTGAAATACATGCCATACCTCGAATAACACCCCACTACTCATCCCAGAACTCCAAAACTCCACAAATGACCACTGTCACACCCAACATAATACCACATCTACGTGTAGACTATGCCACACTCCACCCAACCCATCTCAAGCACACTCGAGTCTGATGATAAAGACTTGCTCATCGGAAACCTGGTCGAAGAACTTAAGAGATTGACTAGCAGAATTCAAGGCGTTGAAGGTAGTAAGGGGATTGAAAGGCTGAACTACGGAGATCTTTGCATACAGGCTGATGTCGAACTACCTGAAAGGGACAAACCTCCCAAGTTTGAAATGTTTGATGGCACAGGGGATCAAAGGGTCCATTTGAGAACACGCTGTGACAAATTAGTTAGAGTAGGAAAAGACGAAAAATCCGCATGAAGATTTTCATGAGGAGTCTGAAGAGAGATGCTTTATCTTGGTACATTAGCCAAGATCGAAAGAAGTGGTCGAACTGCGTAAGCATCGCGTTAGATTTTATGGACAGATTCCGGTTTAACATGGAGAATGCACCTGATGTGTTATTCAAAATCTAAATAAGAAGCTCACAAAATATTTTGCGAGTACGCTACTCGTTAAAGGTCCGAATTTGCCAAAGTTAGACCCTCCTTAGAAGAAAAACAAATGAACAATTTCTTTGTTTGGGCCCAACATCCACGGTATTATGAAAGGTTGATGATGATCGAGGGTTACAAATTTTTTGACATTATCAAAATGGGTGAAAGGATCGAAAAGAGCATCAAGAGTGGTATGGTTACGAGCTTTAAGGCCTTGCAAGCTATAGATAAGGCCTTACAGTTAGGAGGTGTGTCCACGAAAAGAGATATGGAGTCGTGCCGTAATTGTGGAACAGAGAACCAAATCTCCAGCCAATACCAAACCTACCCAATGCCTCCACTCACATATTAGCCTACTCCAAACTACCAAGCACCTTCACCCTTTTACCAAGCTCCACCACCAACTTATCAATCACCTCTATCTCCCATATATCATCCTACTTCACCCAAATATTCCCAACCAGGACATGTTTTCCAAGCATACAACACTCAACCACCCCACTATCAATCTTCTCCATGCCAAAACTTCTCTAGACCTCGACCAAATTTGTCCGAAGGCCTTCAAAAAAATATACGGCTATTGCTGAACCTATTGACCAGTTTTATGAAAAAGTCAAAGCTGTTGGTTATATCACCCCTATCCCTGTTGCTCTTGATCATGTGCCTACCATTATGGCATGAAAGGACATAACATTGGTGAATCTCGCTCTCTGAAAGATAAGATCCAGGCTTTGATCGATAATAAGATTATCATGGAAAAAGAACCTACTCCAAATGTCCGCAATAATCCTCTGTCAGACCACAAGGGAGGAGGCATTCACATGATTGAAATATAGGATGATTGGGATCCCAAGAGATCATTCGGTTTGATCACAGAAGGTGATGACCCAAATAAACCAATAGTCACCCTTAATCCGGTCGTATTTCAGATTCAGCCCTCCAGGGACGCCAAGGAAAATATGTCCGTGCAACTTGAGTTTCAAGCGCCATCCTCTGCATAGATGTAGCAACAATTAAGGTCGAATTCACGTCGCCAGCAAATGCACCTACACCCTTTGAAGTTGCAGTTTTAACGTCCAAGGTGCATACTCCATTCAAAGTGAAGATAGCCATGCCAATTCCATTTGCAATGTCGACAATAACACCATTCCATAAAGATTATATACCTTGAGACTACACAACCGAGCCAAGAAGGAAAGGCAAGGTCATTTCGGAGAAGCTGTTGAGGCACAGGGTATGACGAGAACTAGTAGGGTTTATACCCCGAAACTTTTGGCTAAGTCGAGCGAGCATGCCTCCAATTGGCCACCCATCATCGCGATCAGGCCGGATGATCTCTGGGAAAGATACAAGCCAAGGAATACCCGGACATTGACTAGTTGAACAAAACATCGGCATAAATTTCTATCCTTGCTTTGCTACAAAATTTTGATACATACAAAAATGCCCTGCTAAGGGTGCCGAGTGAAGCATATGTGCCAAGAACATCACTGACGGGAGATGGCTAACATGGTAGGAAAATTATTGGAAAGTCACAAGATCATTTGTTATGAAGATGAGCTTTCACCAGAAGGGTTAAGTCACAACAAGGCACTGCACATCACCGTTCAATGCGAAGACTATTTTATCACCAGGATTCTTATTGATGGAGGGTCCAGCCTCAATATTTAGCCATTAGTAGCACTTAGGACGCTGGGAAAGGGACTGGACGAGATAAAGGATGGATCCATCAATGTGAAAGCTTTTGACGGCACCCAAAGGTCCACAATTGGGGAAATTAGTCTGTGCTTGCAAATCGGGCCTACTTGGTTTGATGTGGATTTTCATGTGATAGACGTGCCGGCATCTTACAATCTGCTGTTGGAACAATCCTAGATTCATGTTGTTGGGGCTGTAGCATCAACACTACATAAATCAGTGAAGTTTGAGTGGAATCACCAGGAGGTGATCATCCACGAAGACGGTAGCAATACCATATATAGTCGCCAGACCATCCCGGCAATGGGAGGTAGGAGAAAGATAGGTGGGGAGACTTATCACCACATCGAGCAGGTCAACGCCATTGACAAGGAAAAATGGTGGGATAAAAAATTGAGAGCATATTGAACAGGAGCAGATATGAACCTGTCAAAGGGATTGGCAAGAACCTCCAAGGAATCACTAAGCCCATAAAACTCAAGAAGCACGACACCACCTTCGGTCTAGGATATAAGTATACCTGGAAAGAATTCAATGACTGGTAACTACCATGGCGTAGTCCTTACTGTCTACTAGAGCAGCCAATACCATGCTTGGAACAGACTATCCAATTGGCCGATGTTATCTATGGGTCAGAAGAGGAGTAAGCACTGGCAGCAATGAAGACTTTGTTCCTAGAAGACAATGATATGGATTGTTGTGTCATTATCGAGGAGGAGGGGGAGGAAGGCCCTTACATACATGTTGTAAGTAGAGGAGCACGCTTTGATAACTGGACCATCAGAACTACCAGAGCCCAGCGAGCCTCGGGGTAGCAAGTCTGGATAAGCATCATGCGCTATCTTTCATTTTACTAGTTCATTTTTCCTTTCACATTTTAATTTTCTGCAATAAGATCTACAATGTTCAACATAGTTATGGAATTTATCAAAGCATTTCGGTTTTTCTTATAAATCAACTCTCTTATTGTTTTCTCACGTTACTTTACTTATACAACATTACTATTACTTATCTTGATAAACCAATGACTGTGACATGCAATGAGACAACACAACAAACAGACGTAGATTTAGAGGAAGATCATATACCGGAAGAGATTGTTAAGGAAGTTGAGAATTTTGAAAATAGACCGAAGTCTAACCTGGACGAGACTGAAATTGTTAATCTGGGGATTGAGGAGAACGTCAAGGAAACACGGATCAGCGTCCACTTAGCGCCATCAAAAAAGAAGGAATACACAAAATTTCTAAGGGAATATGAGGACATATTTGCCTGGTCATATGGTGACATGACTGTCTGAGCACATCTATTGTGGCCCACAAACTACCAACTGATCCGACATGTCCGCCAGTAAACAGAAGCTCAGAAAGTTCAAACCTAACATGAGTTTGAAGATCAAGGAAGAAGTCACCAAGCAAGTAGAAGCCAAGATTCTCAGGGTAGTAGAATACACGTCATGGTTAACTAACATTGTGCCAGTACAAAAGAAGGATGGAAAGGTTGAGGTCTGTGTCGACTACCGGGTTCTCAATTGGGCCAATCCAAAAGATGATTCCCTTTACCAAACATACACAACCCGATCGATAGTGCCAAGAATGAATTACAATCATTTGTGGATTGTTTCGCTGGTTATCATCAGATATGGATGGATGAAAAAGTTGCTGAGAAAACGACTTTCATTTTGTCGTGGGGAATGTACTATTACAAGATGATGCCATTTGGGTCAAAGAATGCAAAGGCCACCTACATGAGGTCCATGACTATCATTTTTCATAATATGATACATAAGCAGATAGAGGTGTATGTAGATGATGTTATCGTCAAGTCCAACAAGACCGCTGATCATATGGAAAATTTGAGGAAGATTTTCAATAGATTAAGGAGCTAAAACTTGAAACTGAATCTCGTGAAGCGTGCATTTGGGGTTCCACCAAAAGATTTCTTGGGTTTATTGTGAGTCATCAAGGAATAGAACTGGATCCATCTAAGGTCAAAGCTATTCAAGAATTGCCACTACCAAAGAGCAAAAAGGACGTAATGAGTTTCTTAGGGAGACTCAACTACATCAGTCGGTTCATAGCACAATCTACAATTATCTGTGAGCCAATCTTTAAAATTGTAAAGAAGGACATCGCTACCAGGTGGATTGATTAATTCAAGAAAGCTTTCGACAGAATTAAGGAATACCTATCAGCACCCCCAGTCTTAGTCCCGCCTGAGCCAAGTAGACCTCTACTACTCTTTATTGCACTGTTAGATAATGCCTTCAGTTGTGTACTGGGGTAATATAATGATGAAAGAGCAGGCCATCTACTATCTCAGTAAGAAGTTCACTCCGTACGAAGCCTGATATTCTCTGTTAGAACGCACATGCTGTGCTCTGACTTGGGTGGCCCAGAAGCTAAGCCATTACTTATGTGTCTATACTACATATCTCATATCGAGGATGGATCCTCTAAAGTACATCTTTCAAAAGCCCATGCCCACCGACAAGCTGGCCAAGTGGCAAATCCTATAGAGTAAATTTGACATTGTCTACGTGACTTAGAAGGCAATCAAGGGACATGCACTAGCAGATCACCTTGCGGAAAATCCTGTAGATGGAGAATATGAAGCCCTAAAAGTATATTTTCTCGACGATGAGGTATCATTTGTAGGAGAAGACATTGAAGAATCCTATGATGGGTGGAGAATGCTTTTCGATGGAGCATCAAATTTCAAAGGATTTGGCATAGGAGCAGTCCTAGTATCAGAAACTGGTCAGCATTATCCGGTGTCTGCCAAATTTAGGTTCCCGTGCTCACCCAACATGGACGAATATAAAGCCTGCATCCTAGGGCTCAGGATGTCCATTGATATGAACATACAATAGTTGCTAGTGATTGGAGATTTAGACTTACTCATAAATTAGGCCCGAGAAGAATGGGAACCAAGAACTCCAAGATACTCCCATATTTGCATTATGTACGACAATTGAGAAAGAGGTTCACAAAGACAGAATTCCAACATGTTCCCAAAATCCAAAATAAATTCGCCGATGTATTGGCTACCCTGTCATCAATGATACAACATCCAGACAAAAACTTCAATGATCCCATTTCAGTGAAGATCCACGATCAGCCAGCTTATTGTTCCCATGTTGAAGAACAGGCAGACGTAAAGCATGGTTTCATGACATCAAGGAAAACTTAGCAAAGAGAGAGTACCCGGACTTGCAAATCCTATTCAAAAGTGCACACTTCGGAGTTTGTCCAATAATTTCTTCCACAGCGGAAGAATCCTATATAGAAGGACTCCTGATTTGAGACTACTAAGGTGTGTCGATGCAAATGAAGTATCCAGAATGCTAGGAGAAATTCACGCAGGGACTTGTGACCTACATATGAATGGTTTTGTCTTAGCGAAGAAGATCCTCCGAGCTGGTTATTTTTGGATGACTATGGAGACAGACCGCATCCAGTATTTCTGAAAATGTCACCACTGTCAGATACATGCAAACATGATAAAGGTACCTCCAAATGAGCTTAATGCAACGAGCTCACCATGGCTATTCGTCGCTTGGGGAATGGATGTTATTGGACCAATAGAGCCTGCCACTTCAAACGGGCACAAGTTTATTCTAGTAGCCATCGACTATTTCACTAAATGTGTCAAAGTAGCATCATACAAAGTAGTGACTAAGAAATTTATGGCATACTTTGTCTGCGACAACATTATTTGTTGATTTGGTATTGTAGAATCAATCATCACTGGTAATGGTTCCAACTTCAATAGTGACTTGATGAAAGCTATGTGTAAAACCTTCAAGATTAGACACAAGAATTCTACAGCCTACAAGCATCAAATGAATGAAGCTGTCAAAGCCACCAACAAGAACATCAAGAAGATATTAAGAAAGATGATAGAGAAGCATAAGCAATGGCACGAAAATCTATCATTTTCTCTACTAGGATATCGCACCACAATCCGCACATCAACTGGGGCGACCCCTTATATGCTGGTTTATGTTACAGAAACCGTCATTCATGCTAAAATAGAGATTACTTCCTTAAGAATCATATAGGAAGCTGAGCTCGATGATGCAAAATGGGTGAAGAGTCATTACGAGCAGCTAGCTCTCATAGATGGGAAAAGAAAGAACATAGTTTTCATTGTCAAATTTGTCAGAACAGAATGTCCAAAGCCTTCAATAAAAGAGTTAAGCCAAGACAGTTCACACCGGGGCAGCTAGTGTTATAGAAAACATTTTCGCATCAAAGTGAAGCCAAATGGAAGTTCTCTTCCAACTAGCAGGGTCCATGCATGGTTTATCGGGTTCTGATAGGAGGAGCCCTTATACTTGCCCAAATAGATGGAGAAGTTTGGCTGAAGCCAATTAATTCAGATGCAGTTAAACACTACTATGTGTAATTTTCATGCTTTCCCCATCTGATGTAATTGAACTACGTTTGACCTGATTCCTATTTAAGAGGGGATACGTAGGCAGCCTTATGGGTTCGGTTATAATGTAATATAATTTTCATTTCCCCCACAATTGGAAACTAGAGCAGAAAATTCTGAAGTAATTTCAGCCAATCCTCACAAGCAGCTGTCAGAAGCATCGACCCGTTAAACTAGGGTAGAATTTTGAGGAGGAACCTCAAAATTCCATAACATGAGAGGTTGCAATGTCTTGAGCCACGTCACAGTCGTCGGTTCATCTAAACCGTTATTTGTTAAATATATAGTTATGTCATATTTTTACAAATTCATGCATGTTATTATCAAAACAGCTTTGTTCAGTGATGCTACCCCTAATGATACATACCGTATCACCAGATCAAAGTCAATCAGGTCAAGCAAGGCCGGCGGGCTAACCTCCCCTCTACAAAGCTCATGATTTTTCTTTTGATGCAGACACTTGGATTGCGAAAGCATCTGACATACTATACACTCATGAGACGAACATTTTTCAAGAATACAACTCTCATAATTTTCGCATTTACAAGCATTTTCTATCCATGCACACCGGCGATACTCCCTATATCACAGTGTCCCCAGCTATCACAATATCACAACCTGCTATTCGCTAAGAAAATCTATTTGCCATTTAATTTTATTTCTTCATTGCATAAGGCTACCATTCTGCCTTACAAGACTAAACACTATCTCCATCTGCATTTTCTGCATTGCATAAGGCGACCATTCTGCCTTCCGAGACTAAACACTGCCTCCATCTACATTTTTTGCATTGCATAAGGCCACCATTCTGCCTTCTGAGACTAAACGCTGTCTCCGTCTGCATTTCTTGCATTGCATAAGGATACCATTCTACCTTCCGAGACTAAAAACTTTCTACATCTGTATTTTTCTACATTGCATAAGGCTACCATTTTGTTTTCCGAGACTAAACAGTCTCCATCTACATTTCCTACATTGTATAAGTCTACCATTATTCCTTTCAAGACTAAACACTGTCTCTATCTACATCTGCATGGCTGAAAGATCACCACTTTATTTACGTTTGCACGGCTGAAAGATCGCCACTTTATTTACGATTGCATAGTTGAAAGATTGCCACTTTATTTATGCTTGCATGGCTGAAAGATCGCCACCTCATTTACAGTTTCATGGCTTATATATTGCCACTTTATTTACGTTTGCATGGCTGAAAGATCGCCATTTCATTTACGTTTGCATCGCTGAAAGATCGCAATTTTATTTACGCTTGTATGGCTGAAAGATCGCCACTTCATTTACGTTTGCATGGGTGAATGATTGCCACCTATTGCATCTCATGGGCTGAAAGATTTCCAAATACTGCATCTCACGGGTTAAAAGATCGCTAAATTATCCAAGGGCGTCATCATTCGGAGGCACCATTTGCATAGCCCGCGAACACCATGCTATGGCCTGAGGATCCATTTAATCTTTTGCATATCATTATTAAAAGGAATCATGGTTCCGAGGCATCATTCTCATAGCCCAAAAGCATCATTCATGGCCTGCGAATCCTTACTATAATACGCTTCATGGCCTAGGACATCATGGGCTAAGAACGTCATCCTAACCATACAAAGACAATATTCATGGTCTGACGGGAATTTGCACTACGTCTAAATTTACGTACAATATATGTTTGTATTGCTTATTTGCAGGTAAATCAGTGAGCAACGACCATCTCAACAGGAGCGATCCCGCTCAAATTCCCGTAGCCCTATCAGACCTTAAACATTCACCCTGCCCTAAATATCATGTCCGTTCTTGAGACGTCTCTCTTGACATATTCTGCCTATGGATCCAGAACTAAATATGGCATGATTCCTCTAAAACCAAGGATATATAGGCAGCTCAGAAGCCAGGGCACATCCAAACCTCTTCAAACCGCTTCGCTAGGTCAAAATTGGCCATCATATTTTTACCTGACAACTTGTTCATTCTTCCTGGGTAAAGAGGGGCAGTTGTTGATACCCAAAATTTTTTTTGTATATTTTAATATGAAAAATGCTTTCAAAATAGCACGTATATGCATATATAAGTATGTCCCAAGGTCTTGTCATTTTTTCTTAATTTTTAAAGATTTTTAAATCAATTTATTTCCTTATTTTATCAAGGAAAAACCCAATAATTATCCCCCAAAATTATCATTTGGATGATTCATTTATTGGATTCTCATATTTATATTAAAATATAACTAGCATAATTTTATGCTTATTTTTATAAATCCATTTAGTGTTTCAAAAGCTAAATTACATATAATTGCAACATTAGCTTCTTTTAAGATTTAATTGTGTTTATAATTCTAGTATTTTTCATTTGGTGTTATGTGTTATTAATCATTTTAGTACCATTAATTATTTTACTATTTTTATAAAATAAATAAGGAGAAATGCTATTTAAATGTTAACCCATTTGCATTTCAATATTAGCCAGATTTTACACCCCAATTAAACCTAATTTCAAATCAAATTACCCATCCCAAATCCTAAATCTACCCAATCCCAAGTTAGAATAACCCGCTCGGACCCCCTTTTAATCCCAATCGTTGATCACTTTGATCAACGACTGATAATTACCCCTTCCTTTTTTAACCCGACCTAACCCCTAACCTAATCATCTCTCTTCAGTGGCCACCCTTGAATTCCCCCTTCTTCTAGTTCTCTCTCAAGCTCCTGGCAAACCCTAGTCATCACCATCCGCTTCCACCTTAAAATCACCACAATGCATGGCTTCAAAGGCCATTCAAGTCCTATACCGGCCTTCTATAACTCCTACATACCTAGTTACCGTAGTTTCAAAGCATGACAATGAAGAAGCTTGGCCTATATTTTGATTCATTCGAGTTCTATGGTTGTCTTCGACCTTGCTCCGGCCAGCCATGGCTGTTCAAGCCTGAGTTTGGCTTCTCCTACTAAGATCGATAACCTTCCAAGCCTTTCTCACCATCTAGGTTCTGTTGGAACCCTAACTTTTGAGGTTCTTCTAATTTTTTTAGATCTATTCTAGATCCGTGTTTTCCCTAAACTTTCATACATTTTCTCAAAGTTTCTTTCAAAACCTCTATCTTTTCCGATTTAGGATTTTGTCAAGTTATTTAGAAGTTTCTCTAATCATTAGAGTGTTTTACTATGTTTCTTATATTGTTCTTCTACTTTGTTTCTTATGTTGATTCTTTTATTGTGTTTCTTTATGTTAAAGTCTTATGTTCTTTCTTAGGATTTCTGATTTTTACTTTCTTTGTTGATATTTTTACCTGATTCTCTTGTCTTTCATCTCTACACTTGATTGATGGCAAAAACCCTAAGATTTGGGGTTCATTCGAGTTCTGATATTATTTGCTATGTGATTTGTTTGTTCCTCATCTCTGAACCTGTTTGGTTTCAAAATCCTAATTTCTTTGGACGTATTTTAGTTTCTGAAGTTGTCACATCTGTTGTTCGACTGAATTTCAAAATATTTTATTTCTTTATATGATTTTGAATCCCTGCTAAACTCTTCTAAGGTCTTTCTACTGGACCCTTTGCAAGCTATTTGATGCTTTCTCTCGTCTCCATTGCTGAGTTAGTAAAACTAACCTATGGGACTACCATGTTCCTATAGCCCACTACCTACTGGTTTTGTAATTGCATGACACTTTTCGTTGTCCTAAATTCAGCATTGCATGCCTAATACTAGTGTGCTCTTTATATATGCTGAGCTTCCCATCTAAAGTGACTTTCAATTTTTTTTACCGATTTCAAACCTACTTGTGTAAGTCTGATTGATTCTTTCCTCTTTTTTTTACTAATTTCCCTATTTCGTGATTTGATTTTAAAACTTTCCTTAGACTTTCTGACTTGTTTATTCATGAGCCAGTAATTTCGAATCTCTAACTCCTTGATTTACTATGTACTGATTGATTCATACCTTATTTGTTTAACCGTGCATTTCAAAGATTCTTCCCTTAATTAAAGTCCTATGTATTTAACCCTAATTGTCTACTTTGCACAAGATACTTACTTGATCTCTTTCCTTAAATGATTTTTGTTTATTACCCTTTAAGTTTGAACTCCTTAATTAAAGGAAAGTTATTCTACTAATTGATTTTAATTGGTACAATGGTTACTTTCTTGCCTTATTTTCTGCATGTTTTCAAACTATAAATACCATGCTCTTTCATTGAATAAAAACATATGACTACTCTTAGTTTTCTGAACTCATACTTACATCCAAAAAAGCATTCTCTCTTGTTACTTGTACTAGGGCCTGTTTTCCAAGTCTTGCTACTACTTTTACTGTATTTTGTTTCCTTGAAAAAAAAAAGCTTAAGATTTTCAACAATCACAAACAATGCGTTTACTTAATATCTTTACTTGCATGTCTGCCTATTGCATGTGTTTAGTTTAGTGTTTACTTTAGCATGCTATTATTTCCTCCTATTATGAATCCCAAACTCCCATACCCCAATGTGTTTGATGCCAATGATTTGTTTGAGACATGACAGTATTGAGTATTATTGTCTATGGCTCAAACTTGATTTCCTTGGAATCATAACCTCTATATCACCATCATATGTTGTGTATTATTGTTGATTCTGTAAGCATAATAGCATTCTCTATTGTTGTGCATGCCCAGAATTGGCAAATTCCTTAGCATATAGGCTCTTTGGAAATTTTCCCAATCCTCGAACCCGTTGTTTGATTGGTTTACGATTGTTTCCCAGTACTTCTCCCCCATTACTTTCTTAGTTCCTTAAAATTTTGATTCTACACTTGCACTCTCTCTTAGACTTTAAGTTCTGCCCCTCTCTTGTGAGCCTCATCTTGGGACCCATTAAGCTTCCTCTGAGCTTGGACACTTGAGGGCTGGCCCTTCCAGACTGTACTTGTCCCTATTCCGGTGATACAATTTAGGTGTGAGCACTTCCTGGAGTCCCATCGAGGCTCCTAGGGAATTCTGACACCCTCAAATTGGAGAAAGGTTTTGGATCAGTGATCTTGGAGTTGATTTATCTCATAATTCAGACAGGAAGTCTGAATCAGGCTTCCTGTGGTTGTATTTTCTTTAGAATTTTGATGTAATTTATTATTATTATTTTGATTTGTAATAAGTTGTAATGAACATTTGGGGACGGTTAGTGAAAAGGGTGGGTGACTATGCATGTGAAAGGGTAGAAATCATTCCTATAGGTTTATTGCAATTCTGCATATTCAAACACCTATATAAATCATGACTATAGGTCTATTACAAATTCTGCATATGCAAACACCTATAGAAATTATGCCTATAGGTCTATTACAAATTCTGCATATTTAAATACCTATAGAAATCGTGCCTATAGGTTTATTAAAATTCTACATTTTAGATCCATGTCTATAGGTTTTTTCCAATTCTGCATATATAGAAATCGTGTTCATATGTTTTTAAAAGAAATTTCTTATTTTTAGATACCATGCCTATAGGTTTGTTCAAATTCTGCATACATAGAAATCATGTTGATATGTTTTAAAGAAAATTCTTCATTTTTAGATACCATGTCTATAGGTTTGTTCCAATTATGCATAATAGAGATCATGTTCATATGCTTAAAAGCAACTTCTGTATTTTTAGATACCATGCCTATAGGTTTAAAATGATTCCTGCATTAAATACCATGCCTATAGGTTCGAGCGCAAGCTTCTGCACCCATATGTTACGTTTAAAAATCAGCAATGTATAGAAAGCAAACCTATAAGATTTTCTAAATAAATCTGATTCATTTCACTTAGTGTTAGATATAAAATCGCTAATAATGGATACTGTCAGTTGCAGAACTTGTAATCAATTCGTTAAGTTCAGCCCCTCTTTAATTATCTGAGTCCCTCGCTTAACCAATATTTATCAAGCATGCCTATAGGTTTTTCTTTAAATAATCCGTCTTGAGTTTTAATGGCTTATTACCTTCGAAATTCAGTAGGTATCATGCATATAGAACTCCTCCTCTTAACAGTTAGGCAAGCGTTAGGATAATAACTATTAAAAATTAGTTTGCTTCTGTTAAATATTACAACCAACAGGCAGGCCTGATTTGGGCTTCTTATCTGAATTATATAATAAACTATGTCTGCCTAAATTTTTAAACTCTTTCATGTTTGATATTTAATCAGACCTAAATAGTACGTGAAAATCATGCTAATTATGTGTTTTTCTATGAGGTATAACTGAGCCTATGTTTGTTTATGTGATTCCCCCTAAAAATGTGCAAGATATGTTTTGTTTGACGCCTTAGAGTTTTTTACCATTTGAAACCTCAAACTAGCCTGACATCCCTCCCTTTAGGATTAGTAGTCCTAAGTGCCTCCGGGACTGATAGGAGTGGGACAGGTAAAAGCATGCAACACGTAATCGAGACCAATCCGTGCTTTAGTATCTTAATGGGGTAGGAAGGGTAGAAATGGATATGATGATCACATGATAATGTCATGTGTATCCCCTCTTTGAGGAGTGATTACCGGACATTGTGTGGGGTGATCCATATTTTAAATAAACCTAGGACCCCCTTCCCTTTATTCTTTTCTGCTTTTCATCATTTTTAAGCAACTTTTTTTTTCAATTTCTCTTTCAAATCTTGTTTACTTCCAAACTATGTGTTGGAATCCCCTCTTATTTGAGCCTTATTTGTTTACATGTAAGTATACCCAAATTTCACAATAATTTTCTGACCGGGAACCACACTAGTGAATTTTGAGGGGTGCCTAACACCTTCCCCTTAGAATAATTTCAAGCTCTTACCCAATCTCTGATTATTAAAATCAAACCCTTATGTTGTCCTAATACACACTAATCATTGGGTGACTCTTCATATGCAAACCTACTTCCCAAAAGGAACGAGTTGTCCCTCCAAATGTCATATACCCGATTTCGCGAGAAAAAGGGGGGCGCGATAATGGATTGTTACATGTTGTAGTGTTAATTTTAATAATGATTCAAGACTGTTGTGTATAGTTGAAAGCCAATCAGGCTCATAGTGTTATCCTCGAATTTCAAATGCCTTTTTTATACGTTGTATGGATTCGATCTCTAGTCTCGCATTCCCCAGCCCCATTTTTCAAGAGATTTGGTTTTTTGTTTTAGGCCAGGACATTGAGTCCGCTTCGAAATGGGGAGATTTGCATTCCCCAGCCCATTTGGGCTTGTGTTTGAGCCTAGTTGCCCTTTCGCTTTAATATAGAAGTTTTCAAATAGCAATTGGGCCTGCTGCTAGCCTGGCCCTTTCAAATAACTGAACATTTGTTTTAATTTAATTCCAGTCATATAATTAATAAGTTTACTTTGAACATTGGCTTAAAATAAATTTGAACTCCCCTTAGCCTTTTTAATCAATCGGACCCTTTTAAATTAGATAGAGGTGTGCCATCAAAATTACTCTATGGCCCTCACATGTTATAATTGGACACTAGGATAAATATCTATATAAAGAGCCTTTAGGGTTGTTTAAAATACAATTATTATTGTGTACACGTTCACGTGACATGATTACAATTTTAAAACTAATTCGAAGTATGCCTTCGTGCAACTTAGATCAAATTTTGCTTAATAATAAGTGGTTTAGTAGGTCGCTAATTAATTTAGTTTATATAGACCGAGGTGTGCCATCTTAGTTAAAATCTCTCATGGACTTCGTATTAATTTTATAATTTAGATATATAAAAAATAATTGCAGTCTGCTTCACGCACGTTTAACATATTATCATGGTCGTGGACAAGTTCGCGTGATATGATTACAATTATAAAAATAAAACTGGAGTATGAGTTCACGCAACTTTGGTCAAACTTTTCTTAATAATAATTAAGCGTTACTAATCGTTGACATGTTCGCACGGTATGATTTTTGACGCGCCAAACAAACGAGTACACGTACGCGTTATTGTTTCAAGATAATTTTCTTAATTAAAAGCGGTGAAAGGTAAAGGCACGTAGGTTCTAAAATGAGTAATTAGACAATTTAATAAGCCAAGTACGATCAAAGCGACCGTGCTAGAACTACGGAACTCGGGAATTCCTAACACCTTCTCTCGGGTTAACAGATTTTCTTACCCAAATTTCTGTGTTCGCAGACAATAAATAGAACCAACTTCCTCGATTTGGAATTTTAAATCGGTGACTTGGGACTAAAGGTGTTAAATGGGTGGGTCAGGCCGGGCTGGGTTGGCTTTTTTGGACCCGTATGGGTTATGGTCCGGGCCAGTTACGGATTGGGGCTAACGGGTTCGAGTTCATCCGAGTAAAAATTGAACCGTAAGGGTTACGGGTTGAGGGGGCCGGGCCGAGTTTAGTGCATTTTGTATTGTTTTTGTATTTTGTATCGTTTTTGTATTTTGTATAACTATTGTAAGTTATATTAATACATTGTAATAATATAAACAATACAAGGAAGATGGAAAAAATTACACTTATAAATTGCATGTGCTATATTTTTTTCAAAATTACAAAATTAATGTTTGCATTTAAAAAGTAAATTAATATCTTATGTATTTATATTGTGTACTAAAATATATTTAATGTCTATCTTATGTATTTTTACATTGTATCAAGTTGTTTATTTGATGTATATTTATGATTTGAGAATTTATACCCTAAATATATACACAATATTTTTTAAAACTCGGGATCCGGTATTTTACCTTATGTAATACTCCTATATGATTTAAATTGTATTTCTTTCATTTTAAATACATATAAAATATATACGCAGTGTATAATCAAGACTTATAAAATATATACTCAAAGCAATTTTCACTGTAAAACATACAAAAAAGTAACAAAAGTATTTCAGTATTAGTACATGTATCATACTTGCAAATTATGTGTATGATATATATGTTACATTCCAACAAATTTATTATGTTAATTAGTATACAATAATTAGTATATTCATGGTATGTGTAAGATATAAAATATTTATACTAGAATATGCCACTATTATGTTTTTAAAAATTAGACAGGTAAGTAAAGTTCCTAAAAAAATAAATTACCGTACCCTAACGATACTGTTCATCTAACGGGTGTACCGGTCCGGGTAACCGGTATTTAAAACATAAATGGAGCAACCCGTGCGACCAACCCAGCCCAGCCCAGCCCCCTTTAACCAGTCCGGGCCGGTTCCGATTTTAACCGATCTGGGCAGGTTCAGAACCAGCTAACCCGGCCCGTTTTAACACCTATACTTGGGACACCATAAATTATCCCAAGTGGCGACGCTGATTTTAATAAATAATCCCTTTTTGATTGTCACTTAAATTAGAAAAAACTCCCTTATACCCTTCCGGGTGTAATAGAAAGGAGGTATGACACAAGCCATAAGCTCTACTTAGTTCACTAGAAAGTCTCTAGTACAATTGTTCGGAATAGAAATAAATAACGGTAAATAAAGACAACCGAAGGTGACTCCGGGGCTTGCGAATAGGATGGCAGGTATACCTTGAATTCTTCACACCAGCTCATAATTAACTAACTGACGACCAGTACACTCGGAGGTACTTGAATTTGCACAAAAATATGCAACAAGTGTAATAATATCAAATCTAACTTCGATAGAATAGTGACAATGCCAGATCTAGACACCTACCAGACAAAGAAACATGTGCATGATATTGACAAAATCTAACAATGAAAAGATAAAGGTTGTTAAAGGACAATTAATCAGTCTATCAGTACAAGGGTAACAACGGCAGTAAAGCAACAATTGTAAGTAAGAGAGTACATGCGGTAAAGACAATAGGCAATCAAGTACAACCAAAATACGAATGGAAGTAAATAAGGAAGACAAGAATCACAACTGTTTTCAACATAAAATATACAACAAGAATCATATCAAAATATCATCATTTCACAAATCCCAGCTCACGAATCATAATCACGTGGCATCTCGTACTCTTATACATCACAACTGCACAGACAATGTACGTGTTGCATGGACAACTTACGTGCTAATACCAATAACGTTAACCTCATATCCGTATGAAAAATTCACGTACCAATAATAACAATATATCATATTAGCACGGACTACTCACGTGCCAACAGTCCAGTCCTCAAACAAAGAGCAGATATACAAGAATATACGTACATGATCAATGGACGACAAGAATTATCCTAGATTAATATTACGATATATGATTGTGCAAGTGTACTATCATAGATCGTGTCAAGGAGTAATATCAAAGTCTTCGAATAGAACATTGAAAACTACACAATAAAATCTTTAATTTGCGAGACTTGAAGCGTTGGACCAACAATACTAAAGTTCTTTTAATTACTCTGAAATGCATTCAAAACTCGCCTGAACACTCAAAGTTCTATACCAAACATAAACACAAGTCTAAAAACATAACACGTACTCGCTTTTACAATCACACCTTCAAAATAACATCAGAAACCATGAATTGGACCTCCAAAATACATGGAATTTACATGAAACTCAAGAACTTCTAAAACACAACCGCGAGTCTGATTCCTGTCATATCAACCCTGAATGATACCAAACTTTACGGATAAGTTTCAAATAAAAAAAGGACCTATTCTAAATCCAAAATAAAATTTCAAACTCAATAGACATAAAGTCAACCATGATCAAACCTACGGAATTTCTAAACCTCCAAATTACCGATCTTCGGCAAAATAGGCGAAATCAACCTAGGGACCTCGAATTCAACTGCGGGCATACGTCCTAGTCCAAAATTAAAATACGAACCTATCAAAGACATTAAAATACCGTTACAATTTAAAAGTCTAACATTGGTCAATGTTTCGAATTTAAGCTTCTAGAATGAGAACCACTCATCCAATTCAATTCCGAAACAATCAAAAATCTAATTTAACTATACACGCAAGTCATAATATACAATATTCAGCAACTCACGACCTTAAATCATTGAATGAAATGCTATGACTCAATATAATTGATCGGATCGTTACACTTTCACTTGCTAGGTCTATTAGGCACGGTAGAGCAATACACGATATTTTAATATTTAAGAGTTGTATCAATAAACATTTAAAGTAGGTCTATAAATATAATATTAACATTTATATTAAGACGACGAAGAGTTATTGAAATGCATATTCTCATTAATTTTTAAATAATTGCATAGAGTTTGTTACTTATAAATTGTGAAAGTTCTTTCATCATAAAGTACTAAAATTATATGTCAACTAAAAGATAAAATTTTATATCATTTTAGAAGTTGCAGCAAATTTTAGTTCCGAAATTTTGCGAATCATGAATTTTGAATGTCTAACTGTACTAGAAGATGCATTGAAAAGGAATGTTATATTTTAATTGATAGATACTATATTGTATAATAAATTTGTGGCTTTTTTGTATAAAATTTATTGGAGATCGTGAGCTATTAATACATTGTACTAGGGTGTATATAAGCCAGATTGATTCGGATTTTTAAATTTATGAACCAAATCAAATCAACAAAAGTCAGTTTTTTCAATCACGGTTTTTTTCGGGGTTTTTAAATTTTTTTCCGACAAAATTTTCATAGCATAAATTAAAATTATGCTCTAATATTTCTTGGGTTCTAGTATGATAAAACTATATAAGATATTACTCAATAAAATAATATAAAATAATAGAAGAGTCATGCAACAACAACAATAACAACAACCCAGTGTAATTTCACTAGTGGAGTCTGGGGAAGGTAATGTGTACGCAGACCTTACTCTTACTCCTTGGGGTAGAGAGGTTATTTCCAAGAGACCTTCATCACGAGAAAGAGACAAGAGACGATATATTAGTAGCATCAATAAAATCATAATAAAAAATAACAGCACTATAAGAAATACAAAACAAATAGAAAGTACAACAATAACCAATAGATAAAGTCCTGCATCAGTAGATAAAAATAATTATCCAAGAACAAAATCCTAACTGGCTAGTCTCACTCTGGTGCGCCGTGAAATTATTCACAACTTCCTCCTAACTTATAACATTAATATTCGACCTCCACAATCCTCTGTCAAGGGCCATGTCCTTAGTAATTCTAAGTCGTGCCATGTTCTTCCTGATCACCTCACCATAATATTTTTTGGGTCGCCCTCTACCTCTATCATTCCCACCACAGTCAGTCTCTCACACCTCCTCAGTAGTGCATCAGTACTTCTCCTCTGAATGTGCCCGAACCATCTGAGTCTTGCTTCATGCATATTTTCCTCCATAAGGGCCACGCCCACCTTCTCCCGAATATCTTCATTCCTATCCTATCCATCTTAAGTGCCCGCACATCCACCTCAACATCCTCATTTCTGATACTTTCATCTTCTGGATGTGTGAGTTCTTAACCGGCCAACACTCGGTCCCGTACAACATGGCCAGGCCTAACGAATGCTTTATAAAGCTTATCTTGTAGTAATATTAACACTTTCTTTTTACATAGGATACCCGACTCTAACATCCACATTATCCACCCTACCCAATACGGTGTGTGACATCCTCATCGATATACCCAAACCCCAATAACCGACCCAAGGTACTTGAAACTGCCCCTCTTGAAAATGACTTGAGATTCAAGCCTCACACACACTCCTACTTCCATCGGCTAGACGTTGAACTTGCACTCTAGGTATTTCGTCTTAGTCCTTCTCAACTCGAAACCTTTAGACTCAAGGGCCTGTCTCCAAACCTCCAACCTCTGTTAGATGAGTCATGATAATAGTAAAATACTCAACAAATAACATAAGATAAATATTACTAATTAATAAGCCATAATAAAAATGAATACAATCTAAAAGTATTAAGTCATGTTAATATAAGTAAGACTAATAAGTACTAAGTATTAATTACATGACTAAATAATATTAAATCAGAGTTATGCATTTTCACTATCTAAATCAATGTGAAACTAAAAAAATAAATATCCAAATACTATTGTCATTTCTAGTATTGAGAGTTTTTTTTGTCAGCATTAATATTGATTTGATTTTGCTTTGGGCTTTATTTGAGTTACTAACTTATATGGGCTATAAAACATATTTGATTATTAAAAAGCTCTAATTCCAAGCTTGAAATAATACATTAAAAGACAGACTATTAAAGAGTTTAATTATATTACAATAGTTATTTTAATCAATAAAATATTTTTAAAACTTGTATACATGTATTGTCGGGTTGGTTTGGTTTCAATTTGACTTTTTTTAGTTAAAACCAAATCAAACCAATTATGATCGGATTTTTGTAACACCAAGCTAAATCAAATCAAACCATAGTCAGGTTCTTTTCTCGGTTCGACTTAGATTATCAGTTTGATGATGTTTATCAGTTTCCTTACACACCCCTACATTATACCGTTACTAATTATTTTTTCCAACTGAAACATTATTGTCAAGTAATTTAATCGATGCATCTGTTGTCATTATCAAGAAGTATATACATTTCTCAAATTTGCTTTTATTTTGTCAGAGTTGGGGAAAGGGGATTTTGCATGTTCATCTTATATACGGTAGATATTGAGGTTACTCGATTTCATCCTTTGCTCGAGATTACAATGTCGTGTCGGGAGCTAGGATGCCGAGTCTGGAATTGAAGTCTCTTTTGGGATCAAATTCGACATCAATCGTGGACAGAAAGAGATAGACTCTGAGTGATATCGGTATAGCTTGATAACGCAAAAGGCGAGATATCCACGATTGGTCGAGGATCGTAGCATGAATCTCGGTATAGATCAATCAACAGTAGTTAATAATGTATTAATGTGGTTTCCTACTATAATTAAAAGTGTACCTTGTTTAGGAGTCCTCTATTATATAAAAAGATATCCCATTCATTTGTAAGGATCAATTTTTTATTCACTGGTAAGAATATATACACTTGTTACTTTCCAGCTATTTAACTTATTGTTCATCAGAGTTGCTTTATGTTTCACTCTTTTTATTGTTCCAACTCAAGACGGTCTTGAATCTAGGTCGAAACCTGGTTAGCATATTGGTTTGATTTATTTTATTCTCTAATTTATTCATTTACTTTCTTTCCTATCAATTGGTATTGGACGAAATCACATATCCTTAAAACATAATAAAACCTTTTTTGTTACCTGAATTCGAGGGTAAAGAGTTTAGCGCCCACCATGGTGCTAAGGATAATAGTGATTTGTTCGGTGCTGATTTTGATAACACACATTAATTTACGCTTATTCTTGTAAAGTATCTTTGCTCTCAAGTTAAAACATGTCAAATTCACAATACACACCCACACATGGTGATGATGGTCCCGGGTTTAACGGGGAAAATGACAATGTAATTTCTCCAAGAGCTAAGGTGCCACCGACTAATATCAAGGGAGCACCGGTTTCCAACCCAGTCGATGTCAGTTTGCATGTTGTTTAAATGCGGACCTAGGCGCGGATCCCGGAAGGAGTATACGCAGAGAAGAAAGATCTGGTGGCCAAGTTACACAAGGCAGATGACACGGAGAAGTTAGTATCCAAGTGATGTTCGAGATGCTACATGCTCAGCATGCCACTATTGCTCAGCTACAAAATCAACATAGAACTCCAAGTGGGGTCGAGCTATAAATCACTCATCATACCGAGCTAGTGCAAGATAGATGGAATGGTAATGAATCGAGGATCGATCATGCAATAATGAAAATGCTCGAGGACCTCACTAAAAGAATTAAGTCAGCAGAGAAAAAAATTGAAGCTAATGATAAAAAAAAAGAAACATACAACTCCCGAGTTGATCAGATATCGAGGGCACCACCAATATTGAAAAGAGTGGATTCAAAGAAATTTGTACAAAAGTCGTTCCCTCCGTCTGTGGCTCCGAGACCCATTCCAAAGGAGTTTTGTAAGCCGGATATACCTAAATACGATGGGACCACCCATCCCAACGAGCATGTCACCTTCTACACATACACCATTAAGGGTAACAATTTAGTAGATGATGAGATCGAATATGTTTTATTGATAAAGGTCGGGGAAACCCTATCGAAGAGAGAAATGATTTGGTACACAATCTACCACCAAATTCCATTGACTAATTTCCCATGTTGGCGGACTCTTTTGTAAAGGCATATGCCGGAGCCATAAAGGTTGCAACAAGGAAAGTAGACCTTTTTAAAGTAAGATAGAGGGATAATGAAATGTTGAGGGAGTTTGTATCCAGATTTCAAATATAACGCATGTAGTTGTCGATGGTTACAGAGGATTGGGTTGTTCAAGCTTTAACTCAAGGATTGAATGAAATATGTTTGATAGCATCAAATCAGCTAAAGCAAATTTTTATCGAGTATCCGACCATAACTTGGTTAGATGTACACATTCACTAGCAATCAATAATCGGGGTCAAGGGTGACATATTGGGAGCTCCTTCCGGTTTACTGCACCCAAATAGGTCAGCTGCCAAAAATTAGAGGGACATCGACATGTAGCCAAGATCGAACAAAAACCAATATCAACCATACACTTCAGATCGCAGGAACAGTGGTCCAGGATGCAATTCTGCCTGGAACGATTAGAGAAGTGATCCAGGACAAAATTCTTGGGGACTCATGAGCATAAATGGTTTTGATAAGTGTTCCGACCCCATAGAGTCACCTCGATTATCGAGTGCAATTAGAGTCGATGTGTTAGGAATCGTATCGTCAATTGGAAGAATCAAAGATAGTCGATGGCCCAGACTCACATAGACCGCTCCTTCCCGAAGGAACCCCGATCTGATGTGTAAGTATCATGGAATGGATGGTCACATGACCGAGGATTGCAGGCAATTAAGAGAGAAGGTAGCCCGTTTATTTAATAAGGGCCACCTTTGTGAATTCCTATATGATCGAACCAAGAATCATTTCAGGGAAATGGACCCAAACATGAAAGATGAATAGGAGGAGCCGCAACATGTAGTTCAAATGCTCATCGGAGGGGTCGATATTCCACTAGGGCACGTGTTCAATCGCACAAAGGTATCAATTACTAGGGAGAAATGAACCGAAGACTATGTTCTAGAAGGCACTATGTCATTCAATGATGAGAGGTAGCAAGAATTTCTCAGCGTCAATACGATGCTTTGGTAATTTCTATCTTATTAAGTAAAGTTCAAGTTAAGAGTGTTTTAGTGGATCCAGGTATCTTGGAAAATATCATCCGATCAAGGGTCGTGGAGCAACTCGGCCTACAAGATCAGATCGTGCCACAACTTGGGTCTTGAACGATTTCAATATGGCTAGTAAAACAACTAAATAAGAGATTATCCTACGAGTGAAATAAGGCTGGAACTATCCAAGATGCCAAGTTTCACGTAATCGAGGGCAAGATGAGGTAAAATGACTTGCTCGGGAGGCCTTTGATCCATAACATAAGGTCAATCCTTTTGACTCTCCACCAAATGATGAAATTCCAGACACCGGATGGGGTAAAAATGGTGTATGGGAATCAGCATGTTGCAAAAGAAAATGCTTGCAATCGATAAGGTAATACTAGATTTGGCGCTATAAACATCGGAAGGATCGGGCATCAAGGATAAATAGGAAGCCAAATAGCAATCACTGCCACCAGCCTCGATCAAATCGGAGAAGTAAGAAATGTAAGAGGAAGAGGAAGAGGTAGATTTTTTGGCCGCTCGAACTTTTGTTGTTCTCGAATATTCCGATGCCACCAAATCAACGTTCGAAGAGCTAAAAAGTATATATTGATCGAGTACCTACCCGAGCGGAGTGTATACCTGGGAATGGAGTTAACCTTGGAACATTGGAAAAAGATTATTTAATTTCTTATTGAATAACATAGATTATTTCTCTTGGTGCCACTTAAAAAATGACAGGGCTCCCGCCGGAGATAACATCATATTGATAAATCCTAGACCCAAAGTTTAGACTGATGTAACAAAAAAAGGCCCCAGTCTAAGGTAAAGAACGCATTCATAAAAGATGAGGAAACTAAACTTCTCAAAATAGGATCTATTCGGGAAGTGAAGTATCCTGAATAGTTAGCCAATGTAGTCGTAGTTCCTAAAAAGGGAACAAACTTAGGATGTGTGTAGATTATAAGGATTTAAACAAGGAATGTCCCAAAGATTCTTTTCCACTTCGTAATATCGATCACATGATCGAAGCCATGTCCGACCACACGATCCTTATTTGTCTCGATGCCCATTTCGGGTACAATCAAATTCAAATGAACCCGGAAGACCAAGAAAATACTTCATTTATCACTAAGTATGGAACATATTGTCATAAGATAATGCCCTTTGGGATAAAAAATTGTAGGAGCTACCTACCAAGGCCTAGTAAATAAAATGTTCGAAGAACAAATAGGTAAGTTAATGGGAAGTATATATTGATGTCATGTTGGTTAAGCCCCTGCGCAAAGAGTACCATTTGACACATTTGCTGGAAACATTCAAGATACTAAGAAAATACAACATGAAGCTCAACCCCGAGAAATGCATTTTCGGGGTTGGTTCGGGCAAGTTCCTTGGCTTCATGGTGGAATCAGGGAATCGAGATTAATACCGATAAAATTAAGGCTATCAAAGACATTACCATCTTATATATCGTTAGTGCCATGCAAAGGTTGATATGGTGGATAGCTACCTTAGGCCAAGTCATCTCGTGATTGTCGGATCAGAGTCCCAAATTCTTCTCTCTAATCAACAAGAAATACAATTTCACTTGGACCACGGAATACCAATAGGTGTTAGAATAATTGAAGTGATACCTCTCGAGCCCAACATTGCTTCATACTCCAAAGGTAGATGAAAACTCTACTTGTACTTGGCAATATGAGAGATCACGGTAAGTGGTGTTCTGGTTCGAGAAGAGGAAGGTACGTAATTTCCTGTTTATTATGCAAGTCGAACTCTAGGAGAAGCAGAAGCTAGATATCCACACTTAGAGAAATCAAGAACTTGCACTGATAAGCGCTTCGAGAAAGCTAAAACCGTATTTTTAATTTCACCCCATATGTGTATTGACCACTTACCCACTTCAAAATATTTTACATAAGCCCGAACTGTAGGGCCAATTGTCCAAATGGGTCGTCGAACTAAGTAGGTACAATGTCAAATATAACCCCTGAATGGCCATCAAGTCTCAAATTTTAGCAGACTTCGTGGTCAATTTCACACCAACCCTCGTACCCGAAGTTGAGAAGGAACTCTTGTTAAAATCAGGTGCATCATAAGTGGTTTGGATCCTTTTCACATATGGTGCTTCGAATGTGAATGGGTCCGGGCTAGGTATCTTTTTGAAGCTGCCCACGGGCAGTACTATTAGAAAATCCATCAAATGTCCTTAGTTGACTAATAATGAGGCAGAGTATGAGGCCATGATTACAGGTCTCAACTAGCTTAAAGCTTGGGGGCGGAGATAAACTCCACAAGATTAACTTGGGATTGGAGGAATAAGTATATTGAGTGCTTAAAAATAGAAAGCTCCATCAGATCCTAAAGAATCGAGGGCCTTACGAACAAAAGCCACTCGATTCACATTGGCTAAAGATAACATTGTACAGAAAGATGTTCGACATACCATTAGCAATACTTTTGGGACCAGGGGACCAATTATGCTCTGTAGGAAGTCCATGAAGGTACTTGTAGGAATCATGCTGATGTCGAATCACTGGTTAACAATCTTATCAGAGCAGGATACTATTGGCATAGTATGGAAAAAGAAACTAAGGAGTTTATTAAAAAATGTGATAAATGCCAAAGGTATGCATAAATTATCCATCATCCCGGAGAACAATTTCATGCGGTCTTATCCCTATGGTTATTCATGAAATGGGGGATGGATATCGTCAGCCATCTGTCACCGGCTCCAAGTAAAGCTATTTATGACCGACTAATTCTATAAATGGGTGAAAGCACATGACTTTGAGAAAGTCAGATAAAAAAAATTCATAGACTTCATCAGGGATCACATCGTATACGGATTCGGGATACATGCCAAAATTATGTGCGATATGGAAAACAATTTATCGGCAGCAAAGTAACAAAGTTCCTCGAGGATCAGAAAGTAAAAAGGATATTATCGATGCTGTATCATCCTAGCAGGAATGGACAGGCCAAATCAATGAACAAGACTATCATTCAAAACCCAAAGAAAAGGCTGAACGACACTAAGGGGAAATAGAGATAAATTTTGCCCAAAGTCTGCATATAAGGCAACGACAAAATCCAGTACGAAGCAATGCCATGCTCCTTAGTATAAAGCGTCGAAGCTTTAATCCCGGTCGAAGTCAGGAAACCAAGCATCATGTTTTAATACATAATGGAAGAATCAACTCACAAGACTATGAGCACAAGCCTTGAATTGTTAGACTAAAATGGGAAACTGACATCATTTGAATGGTCGCCCAGAAAGAGCAAATCAAAAAATATAACAATTGAAGAGACAATCTTCGACACTTCAAAATAGGAGACTTAGTTTTGAGGAAAATTGCCCTCAATACTCGAGACCCGAATGAAGTAAAGCTCGGCCCAAATTGGGATGGACCAAAGGGATATTACAAACTTGGCACAATGGAGGGTGAACAATTGGAATATATCACTCTTCAAATGATATTATTGATAATGTACGACTTTTTCCCTTTCCATTTGTATTTGATAGTAACTAATTATAGGTGTTCAATCAAAGACATTGAGAATCTCTTCAGCAAGAGGACCTTAGGTTTAAAACATGTGTTGCACTCTTTTTTTCTTAGATCGTTCTTTATCCCAAATGTGTTTTCCCGGAGAGGTTTTTAACGAGGAAATAATTATATATGCTACCTTGGGACAATTCAAGAGTATCCGAAGCTGCTTTACATTCAACCTCGAATACTGGGAGACATCACCCTTAGATGTTATGTTATGTTTTCAAAGAATATGCTATATGTCAGCAGGGTCTAAATAGAAAATTTTTGTAAAGGGTCAAACAGTCAGACAAACAGTGCTCGTGTAGGTTTCTTGAGCCCAAATGACAAAACATATACGCATGTATAAATTATTCAAGGAAGAATTTTTCCTTATCAAATATATTGTGCCTCAAAGAAAATTTTTGAATATTGAAGCTCCATAATTATGATTTTTGTGAAAAATGGCTCAAGGGACAGTTACGGTTACACCTCGAATGGTAAATGGCTCAAGGGACAAGTATAAATAAAACTCGAATGGTCAAACCCCCTACGAGGGGACTGCCTTAGAAAATCAACATGTTCGAATTATCCGAAGACCTCAAAGAGGCGCCCCTCTATTTATAGGCCAAGGCCATCGTTCTCTAGAACTAACACTTCGAACAAGATCAAAGTGTTTTTGGGAAAATAAGAGCAAGAGTCACACCCAAAGGCTACGACCAAACTAACACGGCTCGGAGACGTCTGAACCCCGCAGTAAAAATATGCCTTCGAATTCTTTTAAAAATAGTTTAAAAGGCTACTCTTGGCAAAATAATCAAAAGGCTTGATAAAATCATCCCTCGATAAACCTTAAGGGGTATCGAGTTATTCAAATACAAACTTATCCTAAGGCACAAAAAATAAATGGGTTTCAATCAACACTAAACCCTAAAAAAACCAATGGGTACAAAAAAATACATGCCAAGGGATAAGAAAATTTAAAAGGTCTATGAGCCAAAAGAGGGAAAATATTTCCATCCATTAGAGGCCATATAAGCCCAATTCAAAGAGCATAAGGGGAAACACACTTTGAGTTAGAGAACATGTTCTCACTTGATCCAAACCTAAGGGTCCCGCTATCTCGAATTCGAATAAAAACCTACTAGACTACATATCGAGGGTCCAATATCATTCAAAACAAACCTAAGGGTGCTTTTACTCAAAATTCAAGTTTAAAACCAAAGTCTTGAACATATTTTTTAGAGCTTAAAACTTTTACAAGGCACAAAACATGATTGAAGACAAAATTGGAGAAGGCATTAAAAAGATAAATTTCTTTATATATATGGACAAAAATATGTACAAGGGACAGACAAGGGCCTTACACAAAAATCCAAAAAAGAAGGAAAAAAATCTAAGTACCTAATTTTTCTCCGGAGCTTCAGCTTCATCTTCTCCACTCTCGGATCTGCTCACACTCCTAGAGTCATCTTCATCATAGAGAAAAGCTTCGGCCTCAGCCTCTAACACTTTTACATTCTTAATATCGGTCATGAGTCAAAGCTACCAGCATGAACCTCCTCGAGAGTCTCTCTATGAGACTAGCATTTAGCATGCTCCACAATGCGAGATAATCAAACTTGAGCGGCATCAGAAATTTCCTTTACTCGAGCATTAGTGGCTTTAGTGTTGGCTCGGTAGACAGCCACGACCGCCTCCGTGTCGGTTGTATTTTTCACTATAGATGCGGCCTTTGCAAGCTCAGCAGCCAGCTGAGTCTCTAGCTCTTCAATTTTCTTGGCTCGAGCCAAGCTCTCTTCCCTCATGCTTTGGAGTTGATGCTCAACCGAAGATAGCCATGCCCGAGCAGTATATTACTTTGAGGCAAGACGGTCCATGTTTTGTTTCCATCCAAAAGTCTCTGCCTCTTTCACTTCGGCCTCCTCGTGAAGCTGCTTAATCTTTTCGGCCTTCTGCTAAATCTGCAGGATCAAAGTGTTAGTCGCCAATATCAAATTGCTTTGTCAAACTCCCTAAAATTTATGTTACCTACTCCATGAGATCTATTTTCTTTTTATAAGCTCTTGCCAATTCAGCTCGGAGGTCCTTAATCTCCTTATCTTTTCACATATAGAGGCATTTTAGGGAGTCTCTCTCATACGTGAGGCTCTTGAGATCGACCTCACACTGGTTCAGCTCAGCTCGGGATTTGTTGAATGCTTCTCGATAAAGTATCACATCATATCGAGAAAGAAAGTAAATCAGACATAAGGAAATAAAAGCAAAACGCAATAACGAGGGATGAAATTTAACTGGTTTAGGAGTCGCTAATCCTCATAAAAAATGATCATTGCATATAGGTGGCAAATGTCATCGACCCCCGCGAAGAATCCACATAGTATGTCTTCCCCTCCGTGGGTCTTCCTATATCGGGGCTCTCCAAAGATTGTGACTCCTAATATTTCCCTTTAGAAAATATGAGGCCGGGCGGCAAATCGTATATATTAATGGCCCTAAGCAAGTCACTTGGGGCAAGCACTCTCTCCTTTTTGAAGGACCTCGGAACCGAACCCTTTGGGAACACTCATCGATTGTTCATCATGACGGGAAGCATCTTCAACCCCAATTACTTGGGGAATTTTCCAGACCATTTTCTAAGATCTCCCCAGTCCGAGGATGAGCCTCCTTGGCCATTACTAGCTCAACTACTTTTGAAGTTTCAACGCTTCCCTTTCGAGCCACTAGCTTGCAGTCAGCATATTCCCCCTCCTCTCGTAGCTTCTGGGTTACGTTAGCAGACTAAGCAGCAGAGTCATTTTTTAGCTTACGAGTCTTGCTCTTCTTAGGCTTCAGAGTATCTAAAGGCAAGACCGTTCTCCTCTTCTTTTCCTTAGCAATTTCAGGTCTACCTCCTCCTCATGCGGGGCCGGTTTTATTTTGGTAAAATCCTTGAGACCTGTATAAAAGGAAATCAAGTGAAAGTATGGAAGACACAGAAAGTCATCAAATACGATAGAGAAGCTTACCGTGGGTTTTGGCCTCCCATAGACCCTTGGCCAAATCATGGCAACATCACTTGGAGTATGAAGAGCTCAAGGAAAGCTTCGAACCCAGCCTCCTTCAAGGTCCGAGATTGCACCGGCCACCCAAGAAACCGTTGTATCATAGGAAAGGATGTCAGTTTGAAATGACAAAAGAAACAAAACGGTAGATGGAAGTTATAGGAAAATTCATGCATAAAATTCATGTTCCACTCTTTAGGGAATGACATCTTCTCGGACTGAGTTATGTCAGAAGTCCTCACTCGGATAAACCAGACCTTCCATCCTCAGTCCTTGTCCTTATCTATGCTCGAGAACAACACTTTGGTGGCCTGCGCTGAAGCCTTATCAACCTTTCCTGATAGAGACGGGGACTGTAAATTATAATAAGGTGGTCGAGGGTAAAAGGTATCCTCGACTTGTCTCACGAAGAATCAGAAATAACAATGCGCCAGAAGGAAGAATGAATCTGACCCAAGTTTATTTGGTATTGGCGGCAAAAATCAAGGATAACAGGGTCAACAGGATCCAATGTAAAAAGGTAAGTGTAAACACTTCAGAATCCTTTCACGTGAGTGGTGATGTCCTTTTCAAGGATCGTGATCACCACCTGTTTGCCTTCCTAATGGAAATCCTTTTTTACCTGCTTCTGGTCCCCCTCAATTATCGAATATATATCTCCGCATCTACTTGCATTAGCCTAGGACATATAAGGGTTTCTCGATCGTAAAATTGGAGGTAAGATCATACGACCCCAGAATGCACTCCTTAATGCGTGGCTTCACTGACGTTTTATCACCGACCGTCCATGATGAAGATGAATTTTCCTTTTATTGGATGGTTTTGGAAGTTTTCACCAATAATTTAGGTAGAGAGGAAAGAGGTGAAACATGGTATTCGTGATACTAGCAAAGTTGACTCAATGGGTGGTGAAAGAGAAGAGATGGAGAGAGTAAGAGGAACAGAAAACTTGGTGGAGGTGAAAGTAAAATTTTTATTCAACTAAAGAGCCTATATTTATAGATTTACTATGACAGTGGTGTTAGTGGCCGACTGTCCATTGGCAAGGATTAATTGTTTGGGAAACTGTACCGATGGGATATTTCGGTCACCTCAATCGCTTACATCATTGGGATGAAATAATTTTAAGGGTATCCAGAAAATAGAGGCTCAAAGTCGTTTCTTATCATTTTACTCTAAGAAACGAGGGGACTATTTGTATACAAATGAAATCGCGGCTACTCGATTTTATCTTTTGCTCCAGATAGGAATGTCGTATTGAAGAGCTAGGACGTCGAGTTAGGAATCAAAGCCTCTTGTCCGACCAAAGTCGACTTCAATCGTGACCAGAAAGAGATAGACTCCGAGTGACATCAGTATAGCTTGGAAACGGAAAAGACGAGATATCCGCGATTGGTCGATGATCGTGGCGTGAATCTTGGAACGAATCAATCCACTGCGGTTAATCAGATGTGAATGTGATTTCCTACTATTATTAGAAGTGTACCTTATCTAGGACTCATCTATTCTATATAGAGGGATCCCATTCATATGTAAGGATCACTTTTTTGATCACTGGCAAGAATATATACACACTTTCCTTTCTTTCTATTTCACTTACTGTTCATCAGTGTTGCTTTACCTTTAACTATTTTTATTGTTCCACCTCGAGACCTGGATAGCATACAGGATTGATTTATTTTTTTCTCTAATTTATTAGTTTTTTTACCTATTAATTGGTATTGGACGAAACCACATATCATTAAAATCAAAATATAAATTTAATTATTATATAATTTGAGGGTAAACACATCTGCAGTTACTCGAATCACCTACCTTGGTACATTTTTCTTGGACTTTCATGGGCTATAAGAATAATTTATCTTTAACACATATTTGTTTCCTTTAGTCTCAAATAAACCCCTAAAATAGAGATATAGAGGAACTCTGAACTCTGTGGTGTAAACGAAGGAGTCATTTAGGAAGAAAGCTTAAACATGGAAATAGATGCTGCTTGACTTTGCTCTTGATCGTTTTTGGGCATGGAACCACTTTCTCTTGCATTTTAGTGTCAAATTAAGATTTCGCAAAGCTTGTTCTAACGAATAATACCTTAGTGAACCACTGTATCCTCGCAGTTGTTAGTGGATTCGAAGCTGCTTAATTGTTATACCATGGAGAATGATGTTTTTATTTGCAACCCTGGAGAACTATGTATGGTGCAAGTTGCTGTTGAAAGTATATGATGTGTGACTATAATTCGTGGTTTAGCATATTATATGCCTTCCATTTTACATGCTTTAATGATATATTACACTTTGTTTGAGTGTAATGGAGTCTATTTTATGTGTAGGTGAATTAGAGATAAAAGTGCAGCTAAAGGGATACTTAAACATCAAAAGTACACTTGAGAATAATGAAATGAAGAAGCCGGGAAAAAGCTAGCTCGACCAGGCTTTAGCCTGGAGAGGCCAGCTTAAAGCGAGGCCCAACCAGACGTTAGCCTGGCGACGCCAGCTTAAAGCCAGGCTGAGGCTGGCATTAGCCTTGCGACGCTAGGCCTGAGGCCAGGTCCACTCCGAGTTCTGAAGCCATAAATTATTTACGGGCTTGACTAGGATTTGACTTACACGTTTAGGTCTTGTACTAAACATATAAATGGACCCATTGAAGGACTTTTTCAACCGGAGGCAAGAATAGCTCGTGGAACTCTACTTGGTAGTTCGAATCATTGATTTTTACATCCATTTATTTTTATTCTGTAATTTAATTATGCAAATTACTTTTGATATTATTACCATAAGTATGAGTACCTAAACTCCTAAACTATGGTTTTGATGGAACCTATTGGAGAATAATTTTCTTATTATGTTAACATAAATTTGCCATAGTATTTTCTCTATTTGTTCAACTATATTGTGATTGCTATTCATTGAAAGGCCCTCAATCGACTATGCCTATTTAGTATGTATTACTCAGGATAGAGTGTATATTTAGATAGTTGTTGAACAACATCACTCCTAACGTATATGAAAGATTAATACGAAGGTTTTAAAGGTGAGATTAGGGATAACTAAACCTTGGGTGCGATCTAAGTAAGTTGTATTTAAGGCTAGCTAGTATAATTAAGGAGAATATATCTAGTATATTATTGTAATTACTTGGGAGTAAGTTATGACAGTCAGAGTGCTCATGATCGATGGAGAAGACTTAGGAAAATTTATAGCAAACGTAGCGGAAAGGATTCCAACAATAAGGGAGATTAAAACCTTAGATCATTCCAAGTCTTGTCTACAACCGATTCATAGTTAGTTCTTAATTATTGCATTGTCATCAAATAATATTTAGTTAGTAAATGTACAATTTATTACTCAAATATTTTCAAAGATTGAATGTGTGAATTTGTGTAAGTCCAGTAGTTGTGATTGATAGGTTAATTTCCTGTGGGATTCGGCTCCGGACTTATTAACCAGAATATATTTGCAGTGATAGCTTTCTCCTTTTTATAAGGCATAGTTGAGCTTGATCAAATTTTGGCACTGTTGCCTAGGATATCTCCCGCCAACATGAGATGCCTACGAACCCAATTTTGGAGGTAGAAGTGTTTGATGTATCGAGGATCGATTTCATGAGGCCTTTCATCAGCTCATATGGCAACAAGTACATACTCATCGCTATGAACTACGTGCCCAAATGGGTGGAGTCTGCAGCGCTCCCTACAAATGATGCAAAGTGGGTAATTGGTTTTATAAGAAAGAACATATTCACCCAATTTGAAGGGCAATAATCAGTGACGGAGGCACTCACTTTTGTAATCGAGCCTTCGCGAAGTTGTTAGAGAAGTATGATGTATGCCACAAGATTGCTACCCCATATTATCCACAAACGAATGGACAAAATGGAAGTTTCGAAAAGAGAGATAAAGAGTGTGTTTACTAAGACTGTGAATGCTACTAGAACGGATTGGCAGAAAGTTAGAAGATGCACTTTAGGCTCATCGAACCACTTTCAGACTCCAATCGGCATGTCGTCATACAAGTTGGTATTTGGAAAGGCGTGTCACTTACCGGTGGAGTTAGAGCATAAAGCTTGGTGGGCATTGATGTAGTTGAATCTCGATACTGAAGCTGCGGGAACAAGTAGATTCACAGAGTTGCACGAGTTTGATCAGTTTAGTATCACGCTTTTGAGAGCACAAGATTATACAAGGAGAGAATAAATATGATGCATGATAAAAATATTATTGAGGGGAGTTTTAAACCAAAATACAAGGTATTGCTATAAAACGTAAGAATGAGGTTATTTCCAGGTAAATTAAAGTCAAAATGGTTAGAGCCATTTCATGTGGTTGAAATTCACACCACTGATGCCGTAGAGATTGCTGCAGAAAATGACTCTCGTGCCTTCCTAGTCAATGGGCACAGATTAAAATATTATGTGGGCATGGATAAAAAAAGGTAGTGTCGGTGACCCATTTGATCGATCCTCCGATGTTGATCGTACCTTAAATGCGCTTACCTACATCATGTCGCAACGTTTAATTAGGCACTGCATGGGAGGCAACCCATTGGACTATTGTATGCATCGTGCCATGATGTTAACTAAGGTGCTTATTAGGATGCAATCCAATTAGTAATTGGTATTTAGTGTAGTTAGAATTTTTCTTTTTGTTTTTACTAAAAAGTTTGCAGGTGACTTTCCGCAAGTCGAGCAGGGTTTAAATGTTATCCAAAGCCAGGATAAAGCCAGGGTTAGACAGGCCTTAGGCTGGCGACGCTGGCTAATGCCAGGGTCAGCCCAGGCCTTAGGCTGGCGATGCCTAGCTAACGCCGGGGACAGCCAGGCCTTAGGATGGCGACGTCTGGCTAACGCTTGGGTCAGCCAGGCTTTAGGATGGAGACGTCTGGCTAATGCCAAGGTCAGTCAGGCCTTAGGCTGGCGATGCCTGGCTAACTCCAGGGTCCGCCAGGTCTTAGGCTGCTGACGCCTGACCAATGCCAGGTAAGTATTTTTGGCCCTCTTTAAGTTATTTCTCCTTATTTTGGTCGAAATAAACATCACAAACATGCCTTCACACACTGAACACACTACAAAGCAAACCCTAACCTCACTTCAACCAACACACACCAAGCTTTACAAGAAATTTCACAAGAACATAAACACATTGCACAAATTGCTTGCTCACCCATATACAATCACCAACACATTACCATCCACATAAAGGTCAAGCTTATTCTTGATAGTTATTCAAAATCATCCGAAATTTTCAGGCAACCTACTAGTCACAAAGCTTCAAAGATGTGATTCTATCTTTTTTTTGTTATTTCGAGTTAGGTACAAGTATTGAGTGGTGGTTATTCTTAATTGTTGGTTGTTCTTCAGTATGGGTGGTTGTTCTTCATGGTCTATTGTGTTTGTATGACCCAATCCCATGAAACCCTTAGGAATTCTGCTGAGATTGTGAAAATATGTGGTAGTACGGAACCCCCAAGCCGATTTGGGAGAATAAGGCAATCCCTCAATTCCATAATAACACCCATAGCACTAGTGCTTGTCAAGTGTTTGATGTAATGCCTCAATGCCATTCTTAGTCCCTTTTGGAGCCCAAGTCTCCGGGATTAATAAACTAGTGTTATGTAGTTGTGCACTACATAGAAATCTTAAGTATGGGGTGGCTCACAGGTAATCCATGTGTTGTGGCTTGATTTTAATGTTAATAAAATACGAGGTGAAGTCTGAGTAACCTCAGCAAGTTGGGGAAGATTATGTGTGTAGTGTGAAATGTAGCCTTATCTGACTACTACTTATTTGTGTTGGAATGAAGAAGCCTCCCAGAAAAGACACAGGCAAAGGAAAGGGCACTTCAACAGCCCAAGCTAAAGGAAATATAACCTCCGTACCTCCTCCAAAGAAAAGAAAGGGTGGGACGACTTCTAATATGACTAGTGCACAAGCGGTGGCAGCTGTAGCTGCTATGTGTCAACAACCCCAAGGCCAATGGGAGTTTGTTATAAATAGCATACCTCCGGATACAATGGATCGGTACAAGCGTTATAGGCCTAAAAATATCCATCCGGAGGAAACTATCTAGGAATGCAGCGTGAAAGTGAAGTATCCGACGATTTGGAAAGGTATACAGGAGTTGGGGTTAAGATATGTAATCTCAACCTAGTCAAGGAATAGTATGTAGGGTTTGACCCACATGACACTGAGAAGTTGTTGCCAATCCGTGGATGCTTGATACATTTTTCAGCCAAGGCCATATGCAACTTTTTAGGTGTTCTAAATGTTCTTGTGGATCCATTGGTCCAATTCATTTACAGGCCTACTTATGGGTTCGGGACAACGTAACGAATCGTCACAAGAGGTTCCCTAAAAAGAGGATGAAGGCAGAGGCTCAAGTGTGGCTCAAGTTAGTAAATGCACGGCTCCTACCGTGCAATCATGACATGCTTATAAGCCTTGAGAGGACATGTGTGCTATATTTCCTGAGAATAACACATAGGGTAAATGTGGGTCACCTGATTCGCTACCAGATTGCATCAGTGAGAATGAGTAAAAAATTGATCAAATGATATTTCCTAATTTCCTCACTCGATTCTTACATCATGAGGGGGTTGAGGAAGAGCCTGACCACACTATCGATCAGCTCATCCGACAAACAAACATCACTAATATTCGGGTGAAAGGCAATGCTGGTACGCCTTCATTGAGAGGTGATGAGCGCAATGCACATAATGATCGTTTCATGGCCCATCTTGCTGGGATGATGGATTTGCAGCTGCAGATAGGGGATCGGCCGGCTACATCTGAGGAAAGGACTGATTTGGAGTAGTGATACCCGCTTAATGCTCATGCTCAGTAGCTGGTTGGTGTAGGAGAAGGATACAATTCCCCGCTTATGAGGATGTTAACACACATGTGCAGTCCGAGGCTGAGCCAATATAGTCATACGGTGAGGGAGATGGTGATGATGGCTAAGACGAACATTATAAAAGGTGAAGAGTGTTAGAGGATGATGATGTTGCTTGATCAGGGAGTTTTCTTTCACCCTAATCTTTTTATTTATTGTTTTTTTCTAATTGTGCATGCTATAAGGACACTGCATATTTTATGTTTGGGGTGGGAACTTGTAACTATTGGTTGTTTTTAGCTTGTTTTTATTTTCAAAATTTGATAGAAGTTGTTTTGTTTTTATTATTATTGTGCTTTACTTGTTAACTGTGTTTAAGCAGAAAAAAACATAAAATTTGGGGGACTCTTCCTGGCGATGGATCTCCTAGACAGTTTTCTTGAGGGAAGTAAGCCTAAAGAAAATACCAAAAAAAAAATTATAGTGTAGTAATTCCCCCTTGGTTTTTCTTTGGGACTCGGTTCTTTCTCAAGGGTTTTTAGTTAAACCAGGTGTAGGTAGTTTTAAATATTAGGAGTCGAAACCACGTTACAATGAATTTAATTGGAGCAATATCTTTGAGCTTTGTAATGCCTTGAGAATCGTCAGTACTCTAGTTGTGACGCTTAGGCTCAATTGTTGACTCTAGGATAACTACCTTAAATCGTGGATTCTTATTATTGATTAACTGCTTTGGATGGAGTATTGTGATAAGAACGAATCCTAAATGAGATACGTGTCATGTCTGCGTAAGGTTTGTATGTATTCAGTGCATTGCATCTGATGTCTAGAACTTGTCTGTAAGTGTGCAAAGCGAAATAGCACTCTTGTTGATTCTGAAAAGTGATTGTAGGCAGTTCTTTATTAATCGAATATATATATGTATATATATATATGTATATATATATATATATATATATATAGAGAGAGAGAGAGAGAGAGAGAGTGCCCATCTAAATGATATGTATCGTAGTTAACCCCTTTGACCTAAAATCCTATTTCTTTGGTAAATACATTACAAGCCATACCCCTATGTGTCAATAAAAACCATTTTAGTTCCTACGTTATTAAAATTCATATGTGTGGAACTAAGCTCTATGATTAGGTCAAGGCACATGATTCATCAAGGAAAGATAATGTTGTTGACCTCCATGTTAGAGTAATTAAGTGAATTGTGAATAAAGTATGGTAGTTGTGAGTTGATTATTGATGCGAGGATGTCACACCTTTGTGCTTGAACTATTTTAAAGATTCTTGGTGAAATGAGATAAGGGAATTGCTTAATAGGTTGTGTCTATGAGAGTAGTTTGATTTCTCGGGTACACGCAATTATTTAAGTGTGGGGTATTGATGTGTGGCTATAATTCATGGTTTATCACATTATGTGTCTTGCATTTTACATGCTTTATAGATAAATTACACTTTGTTTGAGTGTAATGGAGTCTATTTATGTGTAGGTGAATTGGAGATGAAAGTAGAGCTAAAGGGATACTTAAACGCCGAAAGTGCGCTTGAAAACGGTGGAAATGAGAAGCTGGGCAAAAGCTAGTTCGACCAGGCTTTATCCTGGTGAGGCCAGCTTAAATCCATGCCCAACCAGGCGTTATCCTGGCGATGCCAGCTTAAACCCAAGCCTAACCAGGTGTTAGCTTAGCGACCCTAGCTTAAAGCCAGGCTGAGGCTGGAGTTAGCCTGGCACCCAGGCCTAAGGCCAGGTCCATTCCATGTTCTGAAGGCTTAAATTGTTTCTCGGCTTGACTAGGATTTGACCTACACGTTTAGGACTTGTACCAAACTTATAAATAGACCTAGAAACGCCACTTTGAAGGACTTTTGCAACTAGAGGCAAGAATAGCTCGTGGAGCACTACGTGGGAGTTCAAATCATTGATTTCTACATCCCTTTATCTTTACTCTGTGTTTTAGTTATGCAAATTACTTTGGATATTGTTACTATGAGTATGAGTAGCTAAACTCTTAATCTAGTATTTTGATGGAACATATTGGAGGATGATTTTCTTGTTATGTTAATACAGATTTGCCATAGTATTTTCTCTATTTGTTCAATTAGATTGTGATTGTTGTTTATTGAAGAGCCCTCAGTTCCTATTTAGTATGTATTACTCAGGGATAGTGCATATTTAGGTATTTGTTAAACAATACCACTCCTAACATATATGAGGGATCAATACGAAAGGCTTTAAGGTGTGATTAGGGATAATGAAACCTTGAGTGCGATCTAAGTAAGCTGTATTTAAGGCTAGCTGACGTAATTCGAGAGAATATTTGTAGTATATTATTGTAATTACTTGGGAGAGAGATATGATGGTGAGGGTGATAATGATCGATTGCCAAGACTTAGGCAAATTTATAGCAAACGTAGCGGAAAGGATTCCGACAATAGGGGAGATCGGAACCTTAGATCATTCCAATTCTTGTCTACAATCCATTCATAGTTAGTTCTTAATTATTCATTGTCATTACATAATTTTAGTTAGTAAACACCCAATCTATTACTCAAACATTTTCGAAGATTGAATATGTGAATTTGTGTAAGTCCAAATAGCTGTGATTAATAGGTTAATTCCATGTGGAATTCGACTCCGCATTTGTTAACTGAAATATATTTACAACGACCGCTTTATTCTTTTTATAAAGCATAATTATGCGTAATCAGTATACTATTCTCAGATATTTTTGATTGGTGAAGGAATAAAATAGAGGAATATAAGCTGTTGGGACCTTTGGTTAACATAGACTATCATGGGGTCGTTCCTTCAAATTCTTTGCTAAGGTTAGTTTTAGAGGGGGAAATGATAACTGTTATTTTCTTCTTATTTTGACCCCGCAAAATTTATCAACGGTTTAAAATATACTCCCTCTGTTTTATATTATTTGAGTTAGTTTGACTTAGTACGAAGTTTAATTTTTTTTTTGAAACTTGTGATTTTAAAAGATTAAAGGGTAAAAGGTTAGTGGGGACATACCATTTGTGTGGGTATACAAGCTTCTCATTAAAGATAAAAAGGGTAAAATAATAATTTGAAGTTGTTAAGAATAGAATTCTAATTAGAGTGAATGTCTATCTTGTAGAAAATTTTACTTTGAGGCTAAGTCATTTTTCCTCATATAAATAGAAGGGTATTGCCCCATTGTAAATCACCCCAAAATTCAATAAGAATTTCTCTCTCTTTCTCTGCAATATTGCTATTGTTCTTTTATTGTTTCATAACACGTCAACACGAGACTCTAATCAATTGAATAGAAGCTTTGAGATTGAGCATATGATTGTTAATCGTTCTATGAACTTCCTTCAAGATTAATTCTGGATTTAATGTAAGTATTTTACTTTTCTCTTTCAAATTCTTGACATTCTATAGTTTGAATTTACATACAAGTAAAGATGATAAATTTTTATTCCAACTCTAATGGAGTTTTTTTTTTCAACCTCTTTTTTTTTTTATGCAATCCACTAGGCATAGCCTAGGGTTAGATTTTATTAATAAAAGAAAAGTACAATAGAAGACATATAGAAAAAAGCAAACAAAATTACCTCAAATAGGTGAATTACGAAAAGGGAGTCAATATCGCCGGAGTTGTTACCCATATAACAACCGGTCTAATCTTTCTGTATTCAACCTATTATGGTAATAGAGTTTGAAAGATATTATAATCATCCAAAGTGGTAATGTGCAATATATTTATTGGAATTAATATGCTGATTTATTCATCAAAACTCTACCGACCTCAACCTTCAAGAAGCTAGTGCACAAGATTGGGATGCGAAGGCTCAAGGATGTTAATTGATGCTCTCTTCAGGGGGAGTTAATGTGCGTTGAACTCTTTTTCCCTTACAAGGTTTTGTCCCACTGGGTTTTATTTGCAAGGTTTTTAAGCCAACCAACAGACGCATTTCTAAATATGTGTACTCTTTTTTTTTTCTAGAATTTTTTTCCCATTGGGTTTTATTTTAGTTAAGGTTTTTAATGAGGCACATTACTTATTGAGTAGACATTTAAGAGAGAGTGTTAAGAGTAGAATTCTAATTAGAGTGAATGTCTATCTTGTCGAGAATTTTACTTTGAGGCTAAGTCATTTTTCCTCCTATAAATAGAGGGGTATTACCCCATTTTAAGTCACCCCAAAATTCAATAAGAATTTCTCTATCTTTCTCTGCAATATTGCTCTTGTTCTTTTATTGTTTCATAATAGAAGTTAAATTATTTTTAAATTTAAAAATATATTATTTATTTTAAAATCTTATTTAATATAAAACGAAGGCAGTAACAAAAGAGGAAGTGCTCAGCCTGAGCTCCGCAATAGATTTCTGGAGGAAAAAAGGAAGGACAAATAGAGCTAATAAGTTGTTTTGTTGAAATGGCCATATGTGGGTTTACTACCTCCATAACTTTTTATAAGGTAATATTCGTAGAGAAGTTTCAAAACATTTGTTATAATTTCATTAATTTGTCATAGTTAATCATTCTCCCCTCCTCTTCTATAGTTTGGAGAAGTAGAGAGATGGCCATAGACTATCCAAATTGTACGACTTCATTTTGTTTACTCTATGTGGGAGTTCAAATCATTGATTTCTACATCCCTTTATTTTTACTTTATGTTTTAGTTATGCAAATTACATTGGATATTGTTACTATGAGTATGAGTAGCTAAACTCTTAATCTAGGATTTTGATGGAGCATATTGGAGGATGATTTTCTTGTTATGTTACTACATATTTTTCATAATATTTTCTCTATTTGTTCAATTATATTGTGATTGTTGTTGATTGAAGAGCCCTCAGTGCCTATTTAGTATGTATTACTCAGAATAGTGCATATTTAGCTATTTGTTAAACAATACCACTCCTAACGTGTATGAGGGATCAATACGAAGGGCTTAAAGGTGTGATTAGGGATAATGAAACATTGGGTGCGATCTAAGTAAGCTGTATTTAAGGCTAGCTGGCGTAATTCGGGAGAATATTTGTAGTATATTATTGTAATTACTTGGGAGAGATATATGATGGTGAGGGTGATAATGATCGATTGCCAAGCCTTAGGCAAATTTATAGCAAACGTAGCGGAAAGGATTCCGACAATAGGGGAGATCGGAACCTTAGATCATTCCAATTCTTGTCTACAATTCATTCATAGTTAGTTCTTAATTATTCATTGTCATTACATAATTTTAGTTAGTAAACACCCAATCTATTACTCAAACATTTTCGAAGATTGAATATGTGAGTTTGTGTAAGTCCAAATAGCTGTGATTAATAGGTTAATTCCATGTGGAATTCGACTCCGCATTTGTTAACCGAAATATATTTACAACGACCGCTTTATTCTTTTTATAAAGCATAATTATGCGTAATCAGTATACTATTCTCAGATATTTTTGATTGGTGAAGGAATAAAATAGAGGAATATAAGCTGTTGGGACCTTTGGTTAACATAGACTATCATGGGGTCGTTCCTTCAAATTCTTTGCTAAGGTTAGTTTTAGAGGGGGAAATGATAACTGTTATTTTCTTCTTATTTTGACCCCGCAAAATTTATTAACGGTTTAAAATATACTCCCTCTGTTTTATATTATTTGAGTTAGTTTGACTTAGTACGAAGTTTTTTTTTTTTTTTTTGAAACTTGTGATTTTAAATGATTAAAAGATAAAAGGTTTGTGGGGCAATATTATTTGTGTGTGTATAAAAGCTTCTCATTAAAGAAAAAAAGGGTAAAATCAATAATTTGAAGTTAAATTATTTTAAATTTAAAAATATATTATTTATTTTAAAATCTCATTTAATATAAAACGGAAGAAGTAACAAAAAAGAAAGGGCTCAGCCTGAGCTCCGCAATATATTTCTAGAGGAAAAAAGGAAGGACAAATAGAGCTAATAAGTTGTTTTGTTGAAATGGCCATATGTGGGTTTACTACCTCCATAACTTTTTATAACTTAATATTTGTAGAGAAGTTTCAAAACATTTGTTGAAATTTCATTAATTTGTCATAATTAATCATTCTCCCCTCCTCTTCTATAGTTTGGAGAAGTAGAGGGATGGTCATAGACTATCCAAATTGTACGACTTCTTTTTATTTACTCTAGGATGATCTAAATGGTTGATACTAGTATGTTATTACTAAAATAATATTTTGTTTAACTTTAAGAAATTTAAATTTATTTATATGTTCAGGTTTAAATTTCAATGTGATGCTCTTTGTTATTATAATTGTTAACTAGTATTGTTTTATGCTATTAATATAATACATAAATTAAGTAACATCTTATAACTTCATTTTTTTTTATCAACATGAGGATGTTCGTTTTTCGTCTCTTTCTTTTCTCTTTATGGCAAGCAACCTTTACTTCCAACCGAGAGGTTGTGAGTATGAGTCTTTCCAAGAGCAAGGTAGAAAGCTTTTGGAGGGAAGAATGCCGGGGGTCTATTTGAAAACAACCTCTCTACTTTAGGGTAGAGGTAATGTCTGTGTATATATTATACTACCCAGACCAAACTAAGTGAAATTATAATGTCTGTGTATATATTAAATAAGGATGAGATCAATGAGAAAAAGAGTAGCAGACATCTTATCCTCGGCAAGAGGCAGGGGCACAAAAGTAAATTCAAACATCGTCCGGTGTCCTAATATAATAGAGGAAGCTGAAATCCGACATAGATATGAAGCTTCACTAACGGCCACACATGGCCTCCACCTCCTACATCACGTTCAAACCCCTTCAACAAACTCAACTCCAACTCTATTTCTTCACTCACTGCAGTAAGCATTCTTCAACTCTAAACCCCTTCAAGTTTCGCTCTTCTTTTCATACTCTCCTTTCTCCACCAACAAATTACACACCAAGAATTTTGCCCTCCATTCAAGTTAAAGCACATGTCACTCACTTGGAAACAAGATTGTCCGTTGAACCAGAGCAAGAAATATCAGGCAATAGAAAACATAGTAGAACTAATAACCAAAATAGTTCTGGGTTTTCTTCCTTTAGTCCCAAAGATAAGATGGTTGGCATGAAATCTTCAAGAGAAAATTTAGGTGGGAAAGCAGTCATTCTAAAAGACAGAAATGCAAAGATTGGATTAAAACCTAAAAGAAGTAGAGAATTGGGTTCTAATAAGTCCAAGACTGAAACTTTTGAGAAAAAAGTTAGAAAAGATGGCGGTAATAGGGAAATCATGGAAAAGGGGTCAAGGAAAAGTAAAATTGATTCAACATTTAAGATTGGGTTGGATATGTGCTCAAAGAGAGGGGATGTAGTTGGTGCAATTAGGCTGTATGAGTTGGCATTGCAAGAAGGAATTGCAATGGGACAGTATCACTATGCTGTTCTTCTCTATCTTTGTGCTTCTGCAGCTACTGGTGTTGTTCAGCCAGCAAAAAGTGGAAGTGGTGGTAATAGGACTTTGAATTCTCTTGACTTGCCCAAGGGAAAATGCTCTAGCACTTCTGTGAAAATCAAAGCTTCAAACAATGGCAAAGTAACCAACTTGACTAATATGTTGAGCTTATCTTCAGATAGTCACTGTCAAACTTTAGATGAATTGGTGCAATTGTTCAAGAGCAGTGCAGAAGCTTCTAATACAATAAGTGATCATGGAATTAAAGTTAGTGAAGATGTGAAAAAATATGCACTTAAATATGGTTTTGAGATATATGAGAAGATGCGGTCAGAGAAGGTACAAATGAATGAAGCAACCCTTACATCTGTTGCAAGAATGGCAATGGCATTGGGAAATGGTGACATGGCATTTGATGTGGTAAGGCTAATTAAAGAATATGGAATAAACCCGCGGCTGCGATCTTACGGTCCTGCCTTGTCTGTTTTCTGCAATAATGGGGATGTTGACAAGGCATTTATGGTTGAAGAGCACATGTTGGAGCATGGTGTCTATCCAGAGGAACCCGAACTGGAGGCACTTCTAAAAGTAAGTATAGAAGCTGGTAGGAGTGATAAGGTGTACTATTTGTTGCATAAGCTTCGAGAAGGAGTTCGACAAGTCTCACCTTCTACTGCAGATTTCATTGAGAAGTGGTTCAACAGCAAGATTGCTTCAAGGGTTGGGAAAAGAAAATGGGATGAAAGATCCATACGGGAAGCTATTAAAAATGGAGGTGGTGGGTGGCATGGACAAGGCTGGTTGGGTAGTGGTAAATGGACTGTATCACGCGCATCTGTTGACTCTGATGGCTGCTGCAAATGCTGCGGTGAGAAGCTGGTGACCATTGATCTTGATCCTGTAGAAACTGAAAATTTTGCCAAGTCAGTTGCTTCTATAGCTGCACAGAGAGAGAGAAATTCAAGCTTCCAGAAATTTCAAGTACGTTTTACTAACTGCTCTAATGATTAGGTTATTCTTGGATCATTTGTGTCTCTAGTGAGGGTGAAACAACTGCAGAGATGGCTTGACTATTATGGACCCTTTGAAGCTATTGTTGATGGAGCAAATGTTGGCCTTTACAGCCAAAGAAAATTTAGGCCATCTAAGGTAAGTGTCGGATGCCTTGTTAATGACGCCCATGTATTTTCAAAAATTGGGGTCTTCTGTTTTTCTCTAATTGATCATTTGCATTTAGGTCAATGCTATTGTCAACGGAATTCGCCAGATGCTTCCTTCGAAAAAGTGGCCGCTGATAGTTTTGCATAATAGACGTATTACTGGAGATAAGATGGATGAACCATTCAATAGAGCGTTAATTGACAAGTGGAAAAATGCTGATGCAATTTATGCAACACCTACAGGCTCCAATGATGATTGGTGAGAGCTGTAATCTTTTATTTCTAGGATGCTTTGTGCATAGTCTGGGTGCCTTGTATTCTAATTCGTTTTCATTTGTATTCTGATGGCGAATTAACTTGTTTCTTCAGGTACTGGCTGTATGCAGCTATAAAATTTAAATGCTTAATTGTGACGAATGATGAAATGAGGGACCATTTGTTTCAACTTCTGGGAAATGACTTTTTCCCAAAGTGGAAAGAACGGCATCAGGTGAGTTCTACACTTCAGAAACGTCTGCATGAAATATTGAACTTTGGTTCTAATATGCATATTGGAGGTTCAAGAAAGTAACTAGACAGTCATGGCATATTAACTATCTAGCAATGTATTCGTTTCTCTTGACTGATGTTTTATTGCATCGATAAAAGTTAAGGCCCCAAGGTAGAGCTGTAGAGGAATTTTTTTGATAGGGAAAGGGCCCCCAGGGATGTGAGGGGTGAGGGAGAGGAGAAAATTGGTTGTGGGCATCGAATTATGTCTAGGCATCACAATGGTCACAATGACCTATTATTGACAATTGGAAAACAGCCTCCTCTAGCTCTCGTTTTTTGGTTATAAATTGTCCCACATATCACTTCTTACACTATCCATGAAGCAACATGAGCCATCTTTCTTTAATTAGCTTACTTGATAAGGATACCTCTATTTCATGATTTATATGCTATAAATTCAAATATACTCGTACGTTTCACAGTTTTCTGATGAAGGAATTTTGTTTTCTTAATTGAAGGTGCATTTCAGTTTCTCTGAAACAGGTCCAGTACTTCACATGCCGCCTCCCTGTTCTGTTGTAATTCAGGTCATTATTGCCTTCTACTTTATCTGCTTCAGAATATACATAGCAAATAATTTTCTAATGATCAATTTTATGAACCAAAATACAAATATAGGTAGGGCATTCTTCTCGACTTGCGTTAATAAATTCAGTAGCAGAATTGAGCACATATAGGAGAAGAACATTATTACGTTGTTCTTGCATGTCATTTAACACAACTATCAGATGTAATCTTCTTCCTTATGTCTCCAGGAGTCAGAAAAAGGCTACTGGCATGTACCAATTGTCTCACAACAAGAATCTGAAGAAGAAAGGACGTGGTTGTGCATTAGACGTGCTAATTCACCTTTGGCAAAGCAAGAGTCTTCCAGCGTAGACATATGTAAGTGCCTCTTACAAGAAAGGTTGACCGGTATCATAAAATAAATGCATTAGTGCAATCTGGCAGAATTGCCTAGTGGTCCAAGGCATCAGATTTAGGCTCTGAATACTTACTGGAAAACAATCGCCTGTACATCTCGAAAACATTATCTCCAGTCTTACTAATCACCATTTCTTATTTTTGTTTTCTAGCTAGTAAAATTTCAAAAGAGTGAAGCTGTATTTTGCTTAGGATTTGAGTGATTGTGATTCTGAACTCAAAAAGTTCAGACTAGCAGTTTATTTTTCCATCCTTTCCTTCTGCAAGTCCACAAAATCTCAATTACTTATAAACTAACAGCGGCATGCAAAAAAGAAGGATAGTGGCATGCACGCTTTCCACCGAGAAGATAGCCTTCCTGTACTGTCTATTGCTTCTATCTGTTCCAGCTGCATTACTTTTGGTAGTATCACAAAGTACATTGTGCTATTACTTTCCTTGGAATTACAAGAAATGTGTAATACGGTTAAGGGTCAAATATATCCTTGTATTATTCAAAATAGGTCATATTTATCCTCCGTTTGAATTCTTTAACAAATATACCCCCACCGTTACACATTTAGGCCACATATACCCTTCCACCGTTAAAACTTGTTTCCTCAATATTTTTAAACACGTGGCAGTCTTACATTGGTCCAAATTAGCCCACCCAATCAATTGTTTAAACCCGCCCGACCCAAATTTATAACCCGCCCTGACCCCAGTCATAACTATGTACAGCCTATGAGATCTCAACGTAATTTCAATTCTAACAACAACCGAGGAAAGCGAAGTCCACAAAAGAATGGACCGGCTAACCTATCGAGTTCTCCTCCTGCTAAAAACCGCCCTATGGTGATGGGCGAGGTGAAGATTCTGAAACGCAGTGAAGCGTTGACCAAGCCGGTACCTTTGAAGGACGATAACAAAAAGGTGGGTGGTGGAGTAGTTGAAGATTTGGTGTTGTCGACTACAGATCGGCTTGGTCCAGAGCCGAATATGGTGCCGGAGCAGATAAGGATCGGTGATTTTTATGCTGGATCGGCTTTTGTAACCTCGCCGCCTCAGAGCTCTTTGCCTGTGCCGGCTTTCTTCAACAAGAAAAGTGAGAGTACCGACGATGCTACTAGTGACTTGAGGCGTCTTCTCAGGCTCGATTTGTGATGAACGGTGGGAGTAGTTGAACAATGAAACTTGAGCTTTGTTTGTTGCAGTTATGGTGATGATCCTTGGATGGTAAAGTGATGATGGTGTTGATGGTCAATATGGTCAAATAACTGGGGTCGGGACGGGTTATAAATTTGGGTCGGGCGGGTTTAAACAATTGATTGGGTGGGCTAATTTGGACCAATGTAAGACTGCCACGTGTTTAAAAATATTGAGGAAACAAGTTTTAACGGTGGAAGGGTATATGTGGCCCGAATGTGTAACGGTGGGGGTATATTTGTTAAAGAATTCAAACGGAGGATAAATATGACCTATTTTGAATAGTACAAGGATATATTTGACCCTTAACCGTGTGTAATATAGTAAACGAGCATGGCTAAAGAGTAAATGGACTGCATGGCATAGCATTTAGCATGTTCTTTTACATGTGCATCACAAACACAATGAAGTAAACGAGAGGATATATATGAATGTAAAATCAAACATCTTAATCACAGAGACCTAACCCGTTAAGATGTCAAAGCATTTGATTCTTGGATTAAATTCTACTTGTTTCGTGTTTATAGAGATACCTTATATGCCATTTCTTTCTTTCAATAGCAATCTTTACTTTGAACACCTTATGTCAAAGTACTTAGAATTATACAACATGTTTTCTGGAATGGTTGTATGCCATGCAGCCAAAAATGTTGGTGATTCTGCTCACGAATGTACCTCTGAATTGCACTCACCTCACCACAAGGAAGATTCAAAGTCAAGCACGAGAAGGAAAAATCAAGTCAAGGTGACAGGAAAAATGCATGGCAGCCATGATCGAAATAAGGAGGCACCTGAAGAGATATATAGAAGTCTTAAAAATATTTTACAACCGTCAATATCTGCAGATCATCATTCAATTCTTCCAGAACTGGAGGCTGCAGAGGAGCAGGGATGTGGCATGATTGATTTCCAGATATAATCTTTTACTCTAGACTTTGGACCTTTTTGACACAAGATAGTGCAAGGCAACCTACTAGATTTGCTTTTGTCGCTTTTGGGCTACTGCAGCCTCCAATCTATGGAAGAGTTTTACCCACTTTCTAGTTGTTAGGTATATCACGTACTTGAACAGATCTGCCATCTAGATTAATTAGATAGGAATTCCTGCCTTGCTGGGGAATTGGCAGGAAAAGAAATGGGAAGGAAAGGCTCGTCTTGGCTCTTGTGATAACAACACTTTGCACAATTTTTGGCTACATTAGTAATAGTTGTTCACATATTCTTTATGGTGATAATTTTCTTCAGTGTGAGTTGGTGTATTTTTCGTTTCTTTTGCCTCAATTTGTCTGTCAGGTGCAACAAGCAATTCGGAATGAGCAAAGATACTCAAGGAAGTCAGAATTTTTCTTTTTTTGATTTTTTGAGTTAGAGTTCTGATGGAGCTAGTTCTCCGTAATGTGCAAGCTGAAGGGAGAAGTTGGGGCTCGATTTAGAAAGTGAAGGGTTAAAATTAGAAAGAGGAATTAGGGTTAACGATATAAGCTAGGTGATGGTCGGAATTATTAAAGCCACGCGGATAGCAACAACTCAATAAGTGAGGCACGTGCATAGCCACTTGTAACAGTAAAGGGCACAGGTTCAATCTCACACATTATAATATGACGGTTGTCATTAACGGAGGACTACAATCAGTTGGCTATTTCAACAGATTTTAACGGAGAGAGGAGTTAGCTAGAAATCTGGTAAACTCTTTTTCCCTTCTTTTCTTTCTCTCTCTTCTTCCACTCTTTTCTTCTTCTCCTCCTCCTACCTTCTATCAATTTAGAACCCTAATTCTTAATTGCAGGTGTTAATGGAGCTTGAAGCTATTGTTGAATTTCCAATCATTTGTACTATTGTTACCTAATTAATAGAACTCCCCAATTTCTCAATTTCCATCATTTTTTCAAATTCAGTTCTTAGATTATTACAACTGGTATCAGAGCCTCTCTTGGCCCAACAACAGACATGACAGTAATTGAAACGAGGTCCAAAACAGTGGAGGACAATGTGAAGAAGCTAGAGACTTAGTTACAACATCACATAATTGAAACTAGCAGAAAATCAGAAACTACTAATACAAAAAATGATGATCTAGCAAAGAAGCTAGATTTCTTGATTGAGATGTTCCTTCCCAGCCAATTGTATATCTTAGGAAGTGCTTCCATGAAGAATCATCACCTTGAAACCTCAAGTGGCAGAGTTGGGGGAAATCATGTTACAGTCGTTATGACATTGGAGAGACCACATCACAACCACTCCAGGATGGGCTTACCTTATTTTGATGGGGCAGAAGGAGCAGGCCCCTGTTCTTGGTTGAGGAAACGTGAGAATTAAATTCCATTACAACCACATTAGTGACCCAGATCAGAAGCTTGAGAAAATATTTTTACATCTTTGTGGTAAGGCTGAAGCTTGTTATTTCTCTTATTACCTGAGTAGAGGAACAGTTAGATGACGATATTTTGTGAAGAACTATGTAAGAAATAGTAAATTCAAATTGATAAAAGAATTCAAAAAAAAATTTGAACAAAAGGGAATCGTTAATGAGTATCTAGAACAATTTGAGGCTCTGAAGGCATGGGTTTTAATTAGAAACCCTACTATTCCTGAGAAATTTATTTTGGAATTCTTTGTGGAGGGCCTGAATGAGGATATTAGACATACAATTAAGATGTTAGATCCCTTCACCTTGAGTCAAGTTGTGAAAAAACTAGACATTAAGAGAAGGTGATAGAAGCCCAGCATAAAAAGGGAAAGGCCAATTGGAGCAAGAGCTCATACACCAACCATTCTGCAAATCCTACTAGTCAGCACTCTAGTACAAATCACAAGGAAGCAGGTTCCAACAGTTTTGGTAACCAGAACAATAGAGTAAATGAGTATAGGAAGAATTAAGGGCTATGTTATAAGTGTGGTGATAAATACTTTCCGGGACATCAATGCAAACAAAGACAGATCAATGCCATTACTGTGGAAGAAAATGAAAAAGGAATCAATAGGAGGAGACAATAGGCCAAGAAAAATCATTAGTGGAGCTATAGGAATATGAAATGATGGATGAAGCATTAGCTTAAATGTCCTTTTTGGTACTGAGGTTCCCAACACAATCAAACTTAAAGGGAGAATATAAGAGGAATCACATAACTATCCTACTTGATTCAGGGAGTACCCACAATTTCTTGGACCTTGAGACAGCTAAAAGGATGGGATGCACCATCATAGACACCAGTCCCATGAGGATCATTGTGGCCAATGGGAACTACCTCATGAGTCTACACTTCTGTCCCAAATTCAAATGAAAAATCCAAGAGGTGAATTCGAAGATTCAGTGAGACTCATAAGACTAGGGGGTCTAATAGGAGGCCTAAGTCCAAGTCAAGTTAGAAAATTTCATAATGGGCTAAAATTCCAAACGAGTTTGCATAAGTCCACGTTTTGAACGAGCATATCCAAATATATATAAGGTTTTATGTGATGAAAAACCTATCAAATGAAAGGTATTCGAGTCTAGTTTTCAACGCTTCAACCCGTTCATTATTTGGACATTCCTACACAAAGTTAAGATCAAATTAGCAAGGGCTAGAAAAATGTGATCCTATGTCAATTCTGCAATCGCAAAACCATTATATGGTTCGCATAATAGATCTTCGATCGCAAATCTAGTCACAAACTGGACAAGTGTAGCCCTGTTTTGTCCACCAGTTCTGCAATGCATTTTGCGACCCACATTCTTGTTTTCTGGTCCATTATACGACCGTAACCCGATTTTGGAGGCTTATTTTTCCTATTTTTATAACCCGGCCCAATTTTAATATATAGGCTTTGGGGCTTCATTTGGGGTAATTTTCTACTGATTTTAGAGAGAGTTGAGAGCATATAGAGAAAGGAAGAGAGAGAAGGAGTCTAGCTTCATAATCACCCAAATCTTTCTCAAGTTTTCAATAATTAAGGAAGCTAACCACTTGATTTTCCTTCATCCGGATAAGTCCTTCTTTAAAGATTTCAAGTAAGAGGTTAAGGGCACAAATATGTTGTGGGGATTATAAAAAGGTCATGCATGTGGAACTAAGTTGTAGTATGTGATATTAAAGAACTAATTTGGGTAGTTCCTGTTAAAATTGGTCGAGGGAGGAAGGAATTTCCATTTTCATACCTTGTAGACTACTTCACATGTTAGGTGTTTGATGAAATTCCTAAGAGAGTTACACCATGGATAATCTTCCTAATTATTAATCGATTCCTGCTATCTCCTTATAGATTGTTATTGCTAGAGGTGTTGGGGGATTGTAGAAACTTAAGAAAAGCTTAATCGAGGTATGTATGGCTAAGACCCCCTCTTCTAAGAAATTGAGCTCCTATGGCGTCCATATAAATGTTGGAAGTCTATAAATTTATAGATGTTGTGCTTATTATTTCAAGTGAATTGTTGTTGCAAGATTATATGTGGAGGTGTGTTTCAATGTGCACAATATGCTATCCTTGGTAAATTGAGAATGTGTGGAGATGTGAACAATGTGCTATTCCTTATAAAATTGAGGATGTGGTGAGAACATGAACTATGTGTTAAAATGCCTAAATTTCAACTTGAGGTTATATTGTGAATGTTATGCCGAACAAGGTGAATTCCTCTCTATGCTTACAACTTGAATTACTCTTGTATGTGCCATCATCTTAAATGGCATGGTTAATATTGAAAATGGAAATAATGTGAAACGTGAGCTATGGAATGTGGCTTAGTGCCAAGTATGATATGGTATTGTGGCCAAAATTGTCGATGAACTAACCTATGTGGAACCAAAAATTGAAGTGACATGAGCATTGAAAATGTCTTGGTAAGATGGCCTAGCTGGTTGGGCCGTGATTGGATGTCATGATACACACATGGTGGTATTGTGTTGAAATTGAAATCTAAAAGTAGAAATGAAATAGTGATTGAGGTATATGTCTCAAATGAGGCAACTTAACCAATCGGGTCGTGATCGCACTCCGCTCAAGAAAGCGGTGGTATTGTAAATGATGATGAACAGTATTTAATGCCCCAAACTAAAGCTATGGAAATTATGTAAAAGCTATGTGATTCCTTTTATTTGATGATGTCATGATTGGTTAAAGCATTTGTTGAATCTATATGATTTCTTTGTTCTTGTATGGTTGTTCTTTCTAATGAGATGGTGTTTAGTTATACGTAATAGTGTTATTCATGGCATTAACGTCCTTGTTGCGGGAGGCTCTACATCTTTAAATGGATGTAGTGGTTCCGCAGCAGGTAGTGTTGGTCACAGGTAGCGACGTATCTTCCTTTCAGCTGACTTGGTGAGCCCCACTTCATTTCGGGGCCCTATACCATTATTCATCATGTACTTTGTTTTTTGAGGTATATTCGGAGCCTTGTTATCTGCATTTTCATATTTCTCTTCAGTTGTATTTAGAGGCTCCGTAGACAGGTTGTGGGTGGTGTTTGATATTGGGAATTAAATTAGAAGTATTGGTGTTAGGTAAATATGTTTTTCATCATCATAAATATGAAAACTGTAATATTTTGGACATTATGGTTGAAACTGCTAATGGAAATAAAATAAAAGTTATTAATGAAATATTTACAAAGTATGATTAATGGAGTTCATCTCCTCTTTATTCATGAACTAGTTTAGGCAGAATGAAACGTAACAGGCTTTCTCAGTGGGGTTTACTCGTTTGAGCTCCGGTAGCGCTCCTCGGATTTTAGGGCGTGAAAGTTATGCCCGCTCTACGAGAATGAATCTCTACCAGCACCGCATCCTCCCAGCGGCAGTTAGTCTTTACCTTCTCGGCGTCTGCTATTAAACTAATATACTGGGACATGGTTTCACATCATCCCGGCTTCAAAGAAGGCTTGCCTACCTTGAAATTGGAGATCGTTTCGCAAGTTCCTGGGATGCATTTCTCAGGATGAGGGGGTATTGTTGCCTTGCCCTTAGATGAGCGTGAAGAAGAGGAAGGCACATCTTCCTGGGGGGCAGAGGTGGAAGTCTTCGCCATTCTTGTTAAAATATTTCAGAGGAGAGAAGAAATTGTAATAAGAGAAAGAACACAAGAGAGAAGTAAGATGAACTCTTTTGAAGGCTTGATGGTACAGTGGAAGATAAGAGGCAAAGTAGGAAGTACTTATAAAGGCAAATCATGTACGTTGGAGCAGGCCAAAAGGTAGTTGATCGCTATATCAATTCGAAGTCTTTTCAAGGGCTGTTTGGAGCGCCCCTTAGATAACTTTTTTGTCACATCAATTGCTTGATATAGCGTAACTGACGTCATAAAGGAAGTATCAAAGAGGAAATAATTCAAGACTGTTTCTTATCATTTTCACTCTAAGAAACGCAAGGTTTATCTGTACACGGCTAAATTCGGAGAGTCCGATTTTGTGATCATTTTGACATTACGTAGCCCATCTTCAGAAGGCTCGAGGCATAGTCGAGGTTTGACCCGATGGTTCCCTATGCTCGATCTCGGGGCAACACAAATCGGTGGCTATCATGGACAAATGGAAAATTCCCAAAGCACGTGGTTAAAGCTGACAACGCCTGCAAGAATAGTACAAGTCCTTGCTAGACCATTAAGTAGTTGTACCAGCTACGTTTCTTTGTAATAATTATACATATACCATGTTGAGATCTCCCCCTATATAAAAGGTACCCTTGCCATTTCTTGCCCACATTATATTCAATACAAGAATAAGAATATTCTCTGCTCTCTAACTTAAACGTTATCTATTATCTTTCCTTTGATTTATTGCTTACATTTATTGTGTTTTATTAGTTGTTCCTTGTTGATTACTCATCATTGATAATAAAGAGCCATTCATGAGGTCCTTGGAACTATTAGTCCTCCATCGATCATCCCCAGTCAAGCTCATTAGCTCAACCTCAAGCCCCAGCTTAGGGCAGTCTGAGACCTCGATTCACAGCCGTTCGGTTCGATAAGCAACACTGCCTCTTGTTCTTACTTTACGTTTCTAGTTCACGCTTAGCATCTATTGCCTAACAACAACAACAACAACAACGACAACAACAACAACAACAACAACACCAACAATAACAACTACCTAGTGAAATCCCACAAAGTAGGGTCTGGGGAGGGTAATGTGTACGCAAACCTTACCCCTACCCCGATAGGGCAAAAAGGCTATTTCCAGTAGACTATCGACTTAGAAATATGGAAATAAAAAGGACAAGAAAAGATAATTTATTAGTAACTCCAGTAGAAATCATAATATTAACAGAAGCACAACAACCAAAAGAAAAATGACATGCAATAACAATAACCAGTAACTAAGGTCCGGGCTAAGATAAACAGCAAGTTACTAATACATAGTGCAGATTCAACATAAACTGCAAGCCATCTAACATCAACCCTAATCCAACCCCGCCTCACCCCCGGTATGAAGTAAGGAAACTCAACTACTCCTAACCTACGACCCTAATTCTTGACCTCCAGACCTTCCTATCAAAGGTCATATCCTCGGAGATCTGCAGTCGAACCATGTCCTGCCTGATCACCTCTCCCCAATACTTCTTAGGCCTCACACTACCTCTTCTCGTACCCACCACGACCAATCGCTCACACCTCCTCACGAGAGCATCTAGGCTTCTCCTCTACACGTACCCGAACCATTTGAACCTCGCTTCCCACATGTTGTCATCCACAGGGGCCACACCCACCTTCTTCCGAATATCGTCATTCCTAATCATGTCTATCCTAGTGTGCCAGCACATCCACCTCAATATCCTCATCCCTGCTACCTTCATCCTCTGGATATGGGAGTTCATAACCGGCTAATATTTTGCCCCATACAACATGGCTGGTCTAACCACAACTCTATTACCTAATAACTAGTATAATAAAATCACGTATTTTTAGAACCACTAAATCAAATATAATTGTAATTACCATTTTCAAGGTAAACAATATTTGAAAAAGTGAAGTAAAATTGGTTGTTAGTAATCGAATTATTCTTTTATTTGCTTTGATCATAAAAATTATTTTGGTTAAACAACACTGCCTAATTACAATGTGTTGACTATATCTATGTCTAATTGTCTCTCAATTATTTTAGGAGGGGAAAAAAAGGAAATGACCTCAAACAAATCGGGACAAAGAAATATAAGTGTGTATTTATGTTTCTTATAATTTATATCTATCTATATTTCTATGATATTAAAAGTAGAAAACCCTTAAGTTAAAAGTCAAATTACTTTTTTACCCTTTTTATTTTAAGACCCTATTTAATTACCCCAAAAAAAACCTATAAAGAACTTAAGAAACGGTGGCAACTTTTGGTTTTGAAGAAACCATTTCAGTTTGGAAGAAGCATGAAACGTTATGAACCAATAATTCTCTTTATTTCATTGGCTAGAAACGTAGTTTCACTCTTCGCTGTACAAACGAATCGAAGAGGCACTTCTTGACCATGTATTGGAGTAGAAAAGTAAAGATTGTATATTTGGTGGAACGTTGCTTCACTTGTATGAATAAGGCCCTCCTCGTCGAGTTTGATGCTTGCTGATTCACATGACTTACCATTAAATTGAACTTCCTCACTACATCTATGTTATTACAGTGATGAAGATATTTGTTCCTTTCTTATGTATAGATAATTATTTACACTATTTTTGTTGGAGTTACTAATGCTCTTTCTTTTTCCTTTCCTTCACTGAGTCGAGAGTCGATTGGAAACAGCCTCTCTGCCCTTTCGGGTAGGGGTATGGCCCGTCTACATATTACCCTTCCCAGACCCCATTTTATGGGACTATACTGAGTAGTTATTGTTGTTGTAGTTAACTCGTGAATAGACTCGACGTATCCTAGAATTAATCGTTCAAGTATCTTTTCTTTTTCAATGAGAATTTGATTGGCCTTGTCCACAATATGTAGCACGGAAAGGTGGTGATTCTATATAGAGGTTCCGAAACTATCATAAGGATAGTTAGATGATTGTATATACATATACAAAAGTGAGATATTGACCAAGGAAGTTGAAGAATGTGATTTCTGCCAAATAAAAGTTCAAATAGGAATGGATGCAAACCCTTTGGACCTCAACATATGGATTATTGTATAGTCAAAGAGATGACATCAAAAAAACTTAAATATGTTGTCTTCGGCGTACTCATTCTAAAGGTATAAAGATAAAGTTGTGTGGTCATGGTGTTGTGTGATGTTGTAGTGCTTTGAAATACCTATGCCAATTCCAATGACTAGAATTTTGCCGTTGGCCTGGCTTGAAAATTAAATGAATTCGGTCTTATAAACAGATATAAAATATGGTGTCAATCTCTTTCTCGTGAAATATTTTCGCAAAAATGGAGAATATAGTCTAAATAATTTTCTCAATAATTTATTTCATAGCGTGTAAAAGTATAATAGTATTATTAAATAAAAAGAAGAAGAAAACGGCTACAACTTCTCATAACTTGTCAGAGGGATGATTTATGTTGTAAGTCCAATGTGCGATGAACATGAGATTCATGCTAAATATATTTAGTATGTTTATCTCGAGGCCGAATAATAAAAAAAACAAAAAATTATCATAACTATGTTAAAAGATCATGTTTATTTTCAAATTGAGGCAAAATAAATATTTCTTTCCGGAAGAATCATATCTATACTTGAAACTTGATTTATTGTTTTGGGGTCACGAGATTAAATAATATTATAATTTTATATGTATCTCTTGAGAGAGAAGCACAATCTATTACACCTTTTCAAATTTATGCAATGCACATTTTATATAAAGAAATACTATTACTTTAAACTTTTTATTTATCTGTAATTAAAATAATTTATATCTATACAAATATTTATAATTTATTTAAATCACAAATTTCAAAAATAAATTTCTTTTTTAAACTCCATGCCCAGTTAGGTCGTGATTAGGCCGGCCATGATGTATGGGACTGAGTGTTGGCCAACCATGATGTATGGGGCTGAATATTGGCCGGTTAAGAAATTACATATCCAGAGGATAAAGGTAGCAGAGATGAGAATATTGAGGTGGATGTGCGGGCATACTAGGATGGATAAGATCAGGAATGATGTTATTCGAGAGAAGGTATGTGTGGCTCCCATTGATGACAAGATGCAGGAAGCAAAGCTCAGATGGTTCGGGCATGTTCAGAGAAGAAGTTCAAATGCTCCGGTAAGGAGGTGCGAACGGTTGGTTGTGGAAAGCACGAGAAGAGGTAGAGGGCGTCCAAAGAAGTACTGGGGAGAGGTGATTAGATAGAATATGGCGAGGTTGCAGATTCCTGGGGAAATGACACTCAATAGGAACGTGTGGAGGTCGGGTATTAGGGTTGTAGGTTAGGAGGTAGTTGAGTCTTGTCTTATACCATACCCTTTATGAGACTAGTTTGGTAAGGATACTATTTTGCTTCTGCTGTGCGTTGTATCTTTCTTCTTAATTTCATATCGTTCTTATTTGTTATAGTTGTCATGTTTGTCAGATTTGTTTCATATTATTTCGATAGTGTTACTAATATTGTCTTCTTTGTCTTTTTGTTTTCTTGAGTCGAGAGTCTCTCGAAAACAGCCTCTCTACTCCTTTGAGGTAAGGATAAGGTCTACGTATACTCTACCCTCACCAGACCCCACTAATAAAATTTCACTTGATCATTGTCGTTATTGTTATAAACTTCATGCCCAGTTAAAGTGCATCACGTATATTATGAAGGAAGAATCATATTTGGCACTATACATGAATTTAATGTTTGTGTGGGATTTATATTATAGGTTAAAAATGAGCCACAACATTCGTCTTGGCAATGCTACAAGAGAGTAAATATTAAGAATTCACTTTTTCTGGTCAAAAACTGATTTAAAGAAAAGCGACAACATAAAGGGGTTTAATTATTCAACATATACATGAACTTGAAAATAATGCGACATAATTGAGGAACCAGATAAATCAGCCATGGTATTATTGAAGAGGACGAATACTTACACATACAACGATCCACACTTGTTCTTACATATAAACTCATACTTCATTTTTTCATGTATATTATTTTTAACTGTCATCGTTGTATTAATACCAAAAAAAGAATATACAATGCAAACCTAAAGTAGCAGTATGGACTCTACTACTTACTACCCTCATCAACTACCATTACAACCTATTTTCCTAATTGTAAACTAACTGTGTATGCTATATACATTTCAAGCTATCTCTATGGAAAACTATTTAGCAATTGTAGACCCTTAGACCATCTTTTACATTGCCTACCACGAGTATGAATCAATATAGCAACTTCTCTAGCTGCTCTGCCTTCATCAAAAGCCAAGTTTTGAAATCTCATATTGTTCCTGGATTTCCAAATTATAGCAACCACATTGACAAATGCAGTAGCTAACACTGACTTCCTCCATGCAGCAGTTCTAGCTCCTTTACATATCAATGTCAATTCCTCCTCCCATGTGAGTATTTGTCTTTGACACCCCAGCCAGCAGCAAACACGATACCACAGTTGCCTAGTAATGCAGCATTCGAAGTATAAGTGGTGGAAGGTTTCCTCATATTGCTTACAGAATATACACAAGGATGGAAGTTGGATCCCAACTTTGGCTAGTCTATCCACAGTGGGGAGTCTTTGGTGCAGCCAACCAAGCCGTGAATTTGTGTCGAGGGATCACATTTTGAACTAGCATCAAGTTTCTCCAGCTAACTCTTTCATAGCAAGGCAACATAGAAATATAGCACTTGTGTATTTGATATTTTCCCATGCTGCACACTGCACCAAGTCTGTCATATAGGTTGCCTACCATCTTCATGTTTCCCATTATACTTTCTCTACACTGTAGGATTTTCCTGATTACCCAAGCAGCCTGTTTTGGAACATTTGTTGTTTCAACTTCACCTTTCTTTATATAGTAGCTATGTATCCATTTCACCCATAAACAGTCCTTTTTTCTGGTCAAGTCCCACAGCAATTTGGACACTGCAGCTTTATTCCAAATTGACAAATTCATAATGTTTAGTCCTCCTGCATTTAAAGGTGTACACACCTTATCCCAAGCAACTAATGCTCTCCTAGAATAGCTAGTTGAGCCAGTCCAAAGGAAGGTACGACAGATAACATCAATGGCTTTTAGAACTTTCTTTGGCAGGATGAATAGCTGAGACCAGTAGGATTGGATGCCAAAGATAACTGCTTTAATAAGCTGGCTCCTGCCAGCATATGATAACAATTTTGCAGACCAGCATCTCACCCTTGCAGTAATCTTCTCAATGAGAGGTAGATAATGTTGAATGGCTAGCTTTTTAGAGTCCAGAGGGATGCCCAAATATCTGAAAGGGAGCATCCCTTCACTGACTCCCAGTCTACTAATAATATCTGCCTTGAAATCTTGATTAACTCCTGCTAGGTATATGAGCTTTTGTTGGGATTAGCTTCCAAACCTGATGCCTTTGAGAACTGTAAGAAAGCTTGGTGTAATAGCTGGATAGAAATAGAGTCAGCTCTACAGAACAAAAGTAAATCATCAGCAAAACACACATGTGTGCAATTCAATTTCCTGCATTTAGGATGGAAGTTAAAGTTTCCATTCCTACTCAACTGTCCCAAAATTCTATTCAAATACTCCATTGCCATCACAAAAAGGTAAGGGGACATTGGATCCCCCTGCCTTATTCCTCTTTTAGCCTTGAATGGTTTGGTAAGACCTCCATTCATAATAAGAGAAAAGGATAAAGTAGTAGTGCATGCCATGATCCATTCTATGAATTTTGCTGGGAATCCATAAGCCACCAGTAGTTGTTTAAGAAAAGACCATTCCAAGGAGTCGTATGCTTTCCTCAAATCCATCTTCAAAACACATCTAGGTGAGACACCCTTTCTAGCATAACCTTTGAAAATTTCATGACTCAATAAAATGTTATCAACTATACTTCTTCCCTCAATGAAAGCAGACTGAGCCATTCCCACAATATCAGTGACCACCTCCTTTAATCTTCTTGTGATTATCTTTGAAATCAGCTTGTATAAAGTGGTGCAGCAAGCTATTGGCCTATAATCTTTCACAGTAGCAGGGGAGTTTGTTTTTGGTACCAAGGCAATGGCTGTTGTATTAATGTAGCTAGGCATGCTGTTTGTCCTGAAGAAATCCTTAGTGGCTGCAAGGATATCATCCTTAATAAGCTCCCAATTCTTTGTGAAGAACTCTACAGGATACCCATCAACCCCTGGGGCTTTATCCCTTGGCATATCATGCATTGCTTCAGTCACCTCTTCCATATTAACCTCTTTGATGAGCCTTCTTTGTTGTTCTAAGCTAAGACATTTCCCTTCCTTTACTATGGCAATATCAACACTAGTTAGTTCTTCAGCACTTCCTCCCAATAAATCTTGGAAGACAGATATGAACTCAAGCTCCACTGCAGCAGGATCAGTAATATGGTCACCAGCTTCTGAATAAACTGAAGAGATAGTGTTCTGGCTGTTCCTAATCTTCCATTGAGCATGGAAGTATTTAGTATTTGCATCACCACACTCAATCCAAGTAGCCCTTGATTTTTGCCTCATAACTTGCTCCTCAATGTTACTCCATTTTTCAATGTCTGCTAGTGCTTTCCTCTCCTCATTTATTAACTCCTGTTGCTGGGGATTAATTTGCATTTGGGATTGAATAATGTCAAGCTGCTCCCTAGCCTGTATAATCCTCTGCTCATAAGTTGCCATGTACCTGTTTGTCTCCTTTAACCTGTTCTTCAACATCTTCAATTTAGACCATATCTGCTTCATGTTGTCCCCTATAAGCTTCTGTTGCCAAACATCCTCAACAATAGTATGGAACTGTGGGAATTCCATTACACCAATGTAGAATCTAAAGGGTTTTGGATGAAGGAGCTTTTGAGTGCCAAACTTCACACAGATAGGGGTGTGGTCAGAGATTGAAGGATTGAGGAAATCTGCTTCAATATGCCCAAATTGCTGCATCCATTGGAAATTACCTAAGGCCCAATCAATTTTACTATAAACATGTTTATTTGTCCAAGTAAAATTCCATCCAATTCTTTTTAAAGGTGTAAGCTGCAGATCATAAATGAGTTGCTTAAAACTCCTAATTTCAGCATCAGTAACCATTGAACCAATTCTATCCTCAGAGGAAAGAACATTATTAAAATCACCACTAATTAGCCAAGTGTCTTGGCTGGGAATAGAGATATCCTTAAGATCAGCCCATAATCTTTCCCTTAAAACTCCAGTGTTATGGCCATACACTACACATAGGTATGTTTTCACATGACTCAAAGAATCCTCTATATGACAGTGGATCATTTGGTCAGTTACCTTTACAATATTAACCTGTATATGAGGCTTCCATATCAACCAAATTCTACCATTCACAGCTTCAGAGTAGTTACAATAGACCTTCCAGCCCTTAGCTATTTTTCCTTGAATTTTCTGTGCTTTGTGTGCTTTAACTCTAGTTTCAAGACATCCCAACACATCTACCTTTTTTACATTTAAGAAACTTTTCAGTTCCTTTTGTTTATGGGCTAAATTCAGCCCTCTTATATTCCAAGTAACAACTTTCATGTATATGATGGCCCTGGATCATGCTGGCTTTTAACCCCAGCATCTTGATCATCCAATATGGTTTTACCCCTGCTACATGTAACTACACATTCTGCAATTTCTTCATTTTCTATGACCACTTCTGAATTGGTAGTCATGCTTGGAGGATCATTTTTCTGCATAGGCATTAGACTCCTATTTTCCCCATCATAAGCACAAATAACAGCATTTAGTTGCATAGTAGTCTGAACCAAACACTCCCCTGTAGCTATCTGCTTCTGTCCATCATCTACACTGACTTCAACCTTTGTTGCAGATTGTAACAAATTTTCCCCTGCATCTGACTGTTTAACCACATCTGTACACTCATCTACTTTGGGAGCATGGACTTTTTTCACAGTCCATCTTTGTCTATTGGCTTTAGTCTTCCCAGGCCTCAAAGGTGTCTCTTGCTTCACATTAGTGGTTTCATCTTCAGTTTTCTCAGCATACCAACACTCACTAGTGTCATGCCCAAATTTAAGACAGTGATTACAAAAGGTAGGCTTCCAATCATAATCAATCAATTGCACCTTATGACCATATGGAGCTTCAATATCTATATGATCAGGCAAAGGTTGAGAGGCATCCACTTCCACTAGCACTCGAGCAAATGATATTCTCTCATAGTGAGCTGTTATTTTATCAGTGTATAATGGCTTACCTATAGCACTGGCAAGCTTACTTAACACATCAGCTGACCAATATTCAACTGGCAACCCTGGAAATTTAACCCACACAGGGATGGTGCTTAACACATCACTTTGAAAAGAAAAATCTGTTTCCCAAGGCCTCAGAACCATCGGCTTGTTTCTAAACGAATATGGCCCAGATTGAATTATTAGGTCCATATCCACTTTGCTCGCAAACCTAAATATACAATATCCTTCAACATGCATTAAGATCTGTGGCTTAGAAACAAAATTCCAGACATGAGTTACGAAGTTTTCCATTGCTTTTTCAGTTGGTTTATCCCCTATTATGTATCCTATGAGTGAATCCTTCCAGAGTTCCACTTGTGGTTTCAATTCTTCCTCCTTAATGGATACTATCAGCTTACCATTTCTATTGACTGGAGGAACAAATTTTAGAGTGTTCCCCATGTGAGTGAGCCGATTGCCTTGCACTGCCTCAGCAAAAGTAGGGGGAGGAGTTTCATCTTCCACAACATTTGAGAATTGCAGCTTCCTCACAATCGCTTCCTTTTGCTTCTCCTCTAGTTGCATGCATTCATCAGTAACTTTCTTCAACTTTGCTTCAGATTGCAAAATTGGAGGTAGAAAACTTCCGAAAGTGAGAGGTTCAGGAGATTTGGACTGTATTTGGACTGGAGTTGTGATCTGTAGGGCGGGGGAAGGTTGGGGACGTCGACGGCGTGCCATTCCCGGCGATTTTAGCGTCGTGCTAACGTGCGCCAGTGAACAGCGCCTTAACGTGCGCCAGTCCTTCTTCTGCTCTCCTTGTGCAATTTTTTCATGTATATTATTAATGCAAAGTTTTAATTATATATTATGCATAAAACCATATACTAACTAGTTAATAAAAAAAACAAAAATTAAAACTTGTATTGGAGAGCAAGAAAGAAAAGTGTACAGGTGGCGCAGTCCCTTGTTTTAAAGGGCCCACTGTGTTATACTTACAGGTGGTGTGTTCCACGCAGCACCAAAGTAGCCAAACAATATTCTATAAATTAAATATTTATTTATTCATTAGGAGTAGTCTTTTTGGCAAAGGGCGTCAAAATTCCTCAAGAAAGATCACACTCCTCTGAAGAAATCTCATTCATTTTTTCAAAATGGCAAATTCCTCCAATTCTGTTTTTGCCCATGTTGTTCGTGCTCCTGAAGATCCCATCTTAGGAGTACCTCCCTTTCCACTCTTTCTATTTTACATTTCCACTGAATATGTTTCTTCTGTGGCTAATCTTCCATAAATATATTATTAGTGGGTTTTATCAGCTACTTCTCTCTCCCCCTATCTTTTATTTTCTTATTATGGTTTAGATTGGAATGAACATTAATTAATGATCAGATGATTTGGTTTAAGATGGAGATCGGCATAAATGGGTTGATTGAAATGATCGCTATAGGTTTCCTATTGTATGCATTGTATCATGGATGTGTGTAATAGTACTTCTTTCTTTTTAGTGTGATCTGGCAATTCCTTGTTTTATTCCTGGTGTTATTGATGGAAGGGTGTAGATTTGATTCTTTAACTTTCTCCATTGAGAAGGAAATTTGTGCTTCTCAAGTGTTTATAAATGTTTTTTTCTTCTGTTGTTTTACTTCTTTAAAACAGGTCACAGTTGCTTATAACAAAGATACCAGCCCAGTGAAGTTGAATTTGGGTGTTGGTGCATATCGCACTGAGGTCTGCCACTTCTACTTTGTCTCGTTGTTCTTTATTTTATTTTATTTTATATCCAAAACAAGTTGCCCCTGGAATGGATTTGGTCCTGCTATGTGTTGAATCCTTGGTTAAGTTTTTGTTTAATAGGCTCCTTCACAAGGATAGAAAATTGTAGACACCGATGCGTACACATTAGTAAAAATTTTTTTCCCCTGATGCATAATGAAGTGAAACCAGTTGTGCTTCTAAAAGTTCATACTTTTGGGCAAGGTGTAGTACACATTTTTATAAGTGGTTTTTTTTCTTCTTCAATCTTGAGTTGGATGTTAGTGTTAAGCTTGAAAATTATGTTCTACTAATGCATAGTCTGATGACAACTTGCAGGAAGGAAAGCCCCTTGTTCTTAATGTGGTGAGGCGAGCTGAACAAATGCTCGTCAATGACACGTAACTTACCAAATTAGAAACTAGCTTACAGATTTTCTTTTGAGATATGATCACCTGATGCCAAGATTGGAATCTAAGGCTGCTATGATGCAGGTCTCGGGTGAAGGAGTATCTCTCAATTACTGGACTAGCGGATTTTAACAAACTGAGTGCAAAGCTTATATTTGGTGCTGACAGGTTAGGAGATTTTTTGGTGCAGTTGCTCTTGATAAATGCTTGAGTCAAAAAAATGCTCACTATCCATGTCGCTCTATTTAAACCTATCTTGCCAAACCACTTGTATAAATGAAAATGAGGCTTCGATATTCTTCCTTCCATCTAGTTTGATATTTGAATGAGAGGTTGTTGCTAAAAGAGAATGCTTTATCTCTACAAAGTAGAGTAACTGATACCTGTAAACATATTCCTCTGTATTTCATCTTATTATGACGCCTTGCATCAGAAGAAAATTGTTCTAGAGTTAACTCTCTCCTCTTTGTTGTACTGATTATGATCTGTGTATGGTGAACCTGATATCAGGAAATATGTGTCTTCTATCACTATTACTCCTTGTTAAGTCATATGTAATTGACTTGTTATGATATCAGCAGATTTACTTATGTTTAGATGTTGTTTAAAAGCTTTTTGTGCTGTTTTGTTGCTGATACAGCCCTGCCATTCAAGAGAACAGGGTGACTACTGTTCAGTGCTTGTCGGGCACAGGTTCTTTGAGGGTTGGGGCTGAGTTTCTGGCTAAGCATTATCATGGAGTTAGTATTCCTTGCTCTTTTTCTCTTTATATGTCTAAATCAAATGGACAGTTGTATAAGCTTCTACTGTTTGTTTTGTTGCCAGCATACTATATATATACCACAGCCAACATGGGGAAACCATCCGAAGATTTTCATTCTAGCAGGGCTTTCAGTAAAATATTACCGTTACTACGACCCAGCAACACGAGGCCTGGATTTCCAAGGTACTACTGTAATCAATGTTCTACAGTTGTAACTAAGAACCGATTTCTCTTTTTTATGGACCAGTGAACTTGCTCCCGTTCGTGTCTAGAAAGACCTATATTTTATGTGTATCTAGCACAGGATCTTAATTTATTTAATTTTGTATTCTCTTGGTAAAGATATAAGCATAGTTTGTCTGTGGCTTCTCCTGTATTTGGGCGTTGCGTATCAAATTTAATCATGAACCCTGCAGGACTTTTGGATGATCTTGCTGCTGCACCCTCTGGAGCTATAGTTCTTCTCCATGCATGTGCTCATAACCCAACTGGCGTTGATCCAACAAATGACCAGTGGGAGAAAATCCGGCAGTTGATGAGGTCCAAGGGGCTGTTACCTTTCTTTGACAGTGCTTACCAGGTAAAACTTATGATGGGATTTTGAATTCAAGTGATAAGTGATATTTCGTTAAGAATGATTACGAAATAATTTGAAGCCCCAAGCTACGTATTAATGGGCTGCTCAATGGACCCCTACTATAATGAATATTTTTGATATTGCAGGGTTTTGCCAGTGGCAACCTAGATGCAGATGCACAATCTGTTCGCATGTTTGTGGCTGATGGTGGTGAGTGTCTTGCAGCTCAAAGTTATGCCAAAAACATGGGACTGTACGGGGAGCGTGTTGGTGCCCTTAGCATTGTAAGTCCTTTTGTCAGTTGCAATTGCTTTCCCTCTTTAGTAAGCGATAAAATTGGTGGCTGAAGAACTATCCATGGCTATATCATGCTATCTACGTCTAGATGATTTTTTATTTGAAAGCATAATTCAGGTTATATTCCCTAAAAGACTAAAAAGAAGTTGTTTTGATGGTACAAGGAACACAGTCTCTAGATATTGAAAGCCAAATTTTTGAAGATGGCTTCCACTTAGATTGTAATTGGAAAACAAAGAGAGGACAGAGTGGAATTAGTACCGGATTGTATGTTTAGGAAAAAGTATCATTTTGTTTGAGTTTTATCAGACAGACACTAAAAGCTGACTAGCACTACAATAAAATTTTGTGTTGTGTTATAGGTTTGCAAAGACGCAGATGTTGCGAGCAGAGTCGAAAGCCAGCTAAAGCTGGTTATCAGGCCAATGTACTCTAATCCACCAATTCATGGTGCGTCTATTGTTGCTACTATACTCAAGGACAGGTTTGTGCAACTATTTACAAGATTCTATTTTGCTGTTAGTAGATGCTATACCTGCTACATTTTAATGTGGTTTCTCATCTAATGCTGATAGACAAATGTATGATGAATGGACAATTGAGCTGAAAGCAATGGCCGACAGGATTATTAGCATGCGCCAACAACTCTTTGACGCCTTGCAAGCTCGAGGTATCTGATCTTCATATTTGTTCTTTCTGGGGAAGCGTACTCTATTCTGTATGATGGGTTTGACTGCTACTGCAATAGGAACTTTTTTCCGGAAAAGTGCCATGGTGAAAGAACCACAGCAACTAAATCTTTTGACTTCATTGACCAGTTTAGTGCTAATGTAAGTTTTATTCTGTTATGCAGGTACGGCAGGTGATTGGAGTCATATCATCAAGCAAATTGGAATGTTTACTTTCACAGGATTGAATAGTGAGCAAGTTTCATTCATGACTAGAGAGCATCACATTTACATGACATCTGATGGGTAAGGACATCCAGACAGTTGATATTTTTTTTATTTGTTTAGTTTGTTACTTTGGGTTTCTTTTTTCTCAGTAGAAACTTAAATAATTGGAACTTATAAGTCCTTCATTGATTATTTCGGCTTGAATTCTTTAATAAGGGAATTTCAGATTTATAACTTCAGTTTGGAGAGGAAGAATAAACAAGTCTGTCATCCATACTTAAAATTTACAGAAGAAAGTGCAGTTCTGTTTCCACCCCTCCCAAATTAGACTAATTCTCAAAAGAACTTACCTTCAATCTATGGCACAATTAGTATTCTGGTATCAGTTGAAACATCTCTTTGTTGAAATTAAGATTTTGGTTAAAAAGATCTTCATCTCTAGTAACATTTTCTACTTTCCATTTTTAGAAGAAATGATTTTCTCCTTTCTCATTTGCAGGAGAATTAGCATGGCAGGCCTTAGTTCTCGCACAATTCCTCATCTTGCTGATGCCATACATGCTGCTGTTACCAAAGCGGCCTAAATGAGTTCAGTTGCTATCAAGAGCAGTCTAATTGAGAAGCTAAGTCTGTTTTTCCTTGATCGCTTCTTTTTCTTTTGATGTTAAATAAAAACTTGTATGACTATATAGACATAGTATTTGGATGTCAGATTTTGAAATCCTATTATCAAGGGATTTGATGAATGCAAATCCACCTTCTGTCAAATTATTAAGTTGGGCTGAATGTTATGAAATCTTTAATTTTCTTGGGAATTTTGCTTATGTGCAGTAACATTTTAAGTATCATGAATAAATTAGCAATATTGCACATCAACAGATGTTCTTCATTTGCACATCAACAGACACTGACATGAACTTGAAAAGGAAAATAAAAACGGAAAAAAACACCTAGTATAAATAGAAATGTTTATACATAAAACCCTGCAGTGACATTATGCCTGGAGATGGACGTGGAGTATTTCGTGAGACACTATCCAAAAGCAAAAACCCAAAGAATGCTATAAAAAGGAAAAAACATCTAAAAATGAATAACATCTTGAAATTACCTATTGGCTTCGGAAGAAGAGCAGGTACGTTCTTACATACACTGGTAAGAGAAATTAGACACTGATATGGTTCTCTACTGTACGAATCAGACTTTGATCTTTTTCATGTTTAATGCCGAGCAGTATGGAGTGGTTAGGCCACTTTTAATGGTAGAAACTAACGTTAGCTCATGGATGTTTCATCATCATCTGGGGCAAAAAGTCTCCTGATTCTTACTTATGTCTCCCTCTCCTTGCTCCATATTCCAGCCCATGAAGTCAGACAAGGTCATTGAGGTTGGTGTTTCTGCTGCAGAACTTAACATCTCTGACTCTCCCCTGGGAGTTGACATTCCACTTAGTGGTTGCTGAGGTGAAGATTCAGCGGAAGGGTTCCACTTTGCTATTGCAAGTGAGGGATCTTGTGTGACAGAATCTGCGTATAGGACATCCTCAATACGCGACATAACTGTGTTGGCTAGGCTTTCTAGCACCCTTGAGTAGCTCTCCAGAACAGCATGTCCCACATCCTGCAGGTGAAACAGTTGATAATTTGTTCAATTAATGTATCACAGAGCCAGCCACCAGTTGATAATTTGTTCTTACTCTGTTATATTGGATTTTACTGATCTCAAGGGAAGATTGAGGAATTCCAGGAAATCTGTGTTTTAGCAGGAGTAAGATGGTCTCTGCTCTCTCTTCAAAGAGCTCCCTCTTCTCCAAACTCACAGCTGGAACCCAGGAAGATTTTCCATCTTTTTGGTGCATCTTCCTCTTCCAAATAACAATAGATGCTTCAATTCTGTTTTTAAGGTCAAGAACTTTGTGTTCTGATGACATGTCCCTCGTTGAAAGGAATTGTTCTGGATCAAAGAATTCGACCGTGATGTTCTTGTAGATTGAATCACCAAGACTTGATCGACCATTCTAGCAAAAGCAGGAAATCAATCTCAGAAAGAATATGTTAAAATCTATCTAACTTGTGTATGCTTCTCACCTACCTTGGGGAGAGATTCAATGTAGTTTTCAGGGACTTCCATTTCTGCTAGTATTTGAGCGTTAATCGCCATGGATGCTTTGAGTACTTGGTTCACACAATCCTTCTGATATTGTAGCCATCTCCAGGAAGCATCTGAGAGTCCCTCAGGTGGAACCTTGATTGTAGGTAGCCACCATTTATCAGTCCTCTGGACACCTTTCTCAGATTCTTCAGCATCTTTCGAGACATACCAGAATTCTTTTGCATCTTTGAAGTTATCTAAGCAGTCCTGTATATGTTAGATTCAGTTATTGGGGAAGTTGATACACTTAATTTAAGTAATATCATAACTACAGGTTTCTCACAATGAGCATTGCATCAAGCTTCTTCAGAGCAGGGATGTTCATGACCAGATCTCTTCTTTGTTGAGTAACCATTATCTGTCAAAACAGGGATTACATTTCTTTCTTTAATTCTTGAAGCATAAATGTAAGGAGGACAAGACTGAAATAGGACCTCCATATTTGTTCCATCTTTTGCTTTTTGTTGCGCGGGGACAAACTCAACAATGTAATCTGTCACGGATAATAGCCAGTCGATTTCTTTTCTCCACCGCTCTTTTCTCTTTTGAGACATAGGCTCCAGTTTCGATTGTTCTCCAAAAACAGAAGCTGTACACACAGATAGAAGAAAGCAAGGTGAAGAATACAGGGAAAGAACATAAATGGAAGAGCAGGGAATTATTACCAGCTAGATTGGTAATGGCGTTTGATAAAGCCAGAGCTGATGAAACACCTTTTCCTCCTCCTGACATATCCTCCCCTAAAAGCAGCTTTGCAAACCTTTCTTTCATCAACTCCATGTCTGAATCCATAACAAATTAATGTGTCATTAATACGGTTCCATTACACAATTATCTATCAATGTCAAGAATAATACCTGAAGGTTCTTTATCTTTTCGGGTATTTCCTGCCTTAGCTGCATCCTGGGAAACAGCTTCATTATCGATCTCATGATTTTCTAAAGGTGTTCCGCCTTGGCTAATAAATTGGACGTTGCCAATGTTGTCCTCTTCATCACTACCACTCTCCCCCCCAATGCTATGTGCTAATCTACTTGGAATCTCAAATATCTTCCTAAAATTGAAAGACCTCGACTTCAGAATCTTATTTTCTTCGTTAACCATTTTGTGCCAATTCCCCAATCAGAGGCGGAGCCAGGTATCTAAGATCTGAACCTGCAACTTTTAACAACCATTAATGTTACAGTACAAGCTTCCCCTATATCATGAGGATTCAACAGTTTATAAATATATAACAAATTCTTTTCACCCTATTTGTGCAATATAATGTTTTGTTGAAGGCGATTAATTAAATCCCTTTGAACCATGACGCTCTGTCCCTACCCCTAACTAGTTGTATAACCCAACAATGTTTACGTAGTAATATTCCTGAACTGCATGAAGATAGACCTTTTGTACATATGTTCTTTATCCTCAAGGAATGTGAGAAACGGAAAATGAAGAAAACCCCTCCCCCTTTGTTTTTTTTTTTTTTTTTGGTATAAAATGAGAAGCCAATAATGGTGATGAATGGGTGAAGGGTTTCTTATTTTCCTGATGAAAGGGGTTTGTGAAAACAAGGGAAAGAATAATAAATAACACATGTTGTTCTTGGTCTGTTTTAGTTAGAATATATGTGGTTGAATTTTCACCTATAGCAAAAAGTCCGGGAAAGCATACAATGGGCAACTAACTGTCGTCTTGAAATGGTCTCTAGTCAAACACATTTATTTATCTTTGCTATTCATTAAGGTTATAACAATGTAGTGTCTTGGTTATCACATTTTCGTATTGCTCATTCTACTTTTTAGAATTTTGTTGTCATAAATTTTGGTTTTACTTTAGAAGTGTGGCAGATTAATAAAGCAGGTGTGCCTCTAATCTTTGTACATGAAGAAGTTCGTCAACGATCAGTAGTAAGATCCTGACAGATTTCTTATATTTTTTGCACTTCTTCTATATATAATAACTAGTATGTTAAGCCTAATTCTAAAAATTAAAGGGAAATTTTTATAAAGCATTATTTTTTAGTAATAATTAATTATTTATATATACTATTTGTTATATTACGGATTGTAAATTATGTTTTATGTTATTATAAGACGTATTTAAGCTATTGTATTCATAAATACAATAGCAAAAGTCGGCACGAAACATGGAGCTACAGTTGGATAGACGAATGTATGTGGATGCATGTGACTGTATTCGAATGTATTTCGTAACGTAAACTGCGCAATTTCAAGTCTATTCAGATTCTTTAACAGAAAGTGTATAAATTAATATAATAGACTCCTAATATAACTCAACTAACTCAATTATATCACCTATAATCATTTTTTACGCGAATAATATGCATTTTTTTCTTCCTAAAACGTTAAATATATCAAAACGTAGCATTTGCTGATGGTCTGTTTCTTCCCTTTTCTTTTCTTTTTTTCGTGTTTGCTTCTGTGTTCAACAAATAAAACAGAGAATTGATACATTCATATACAGAAATCGGTCAACCAATGATATATGTAGGCTTCTTTTTCGTGAATATATTCTGAATATATTATTTGGTGTATTAAATCTGAATACATAATTACAATACGGTTATTATATTAATTCATGATCTCTGAATACAATTGAATAAAACTTGAATACATAGTTGGTATATGATCTCTGAATATTAAATATATGTGTTTGAATACATCTGAATACATATGAATACAATCTGTTATTTACATACGATATGATTGTATTGTAAAAAGATGTAATATTTCATTCCTTAGAGCTGATTCTTTTTTCTGAATACATATAAATACAAAACGACTTTTGTATCAGAGATTGTATATGATCTCTTAATATTAAATACATGTATTCAAATACTCCTGAATACATATTAATACAATATGTTATACATATATGAAGGCCTAAATATGTATTGTATAATGGTCTCATAGACTCCTAGTATATGTAAATGCCACATAATATTTTGGGGAATATAGGATAGGGGATCAAAGGAAAAGAAAAACAAAATCTAAGAGAATCATAGTCTTCTGTTGAGAGATGAGGGGAATTCAGACGTTGTATGCGAGCTCCATGGTAGCCTGCTTTTCAATGCACACCCCTGTTCGTTTTTGTCGCGGAAAAGAACAAATGCTTTGATGGGTTACTGTATTTGAAGGGATAAACAACTGGGTTTGAGCAATCTTGGAACAAAAAAAAAAGAATTTGTAAAACTGGGTTATTACGAAGAGGAAATTGAGGTTCTATTCATGGAGAAAAAATGGCGTTGAAAGAAGGAGGATGAAGAAAAATATGTAAGAATGAGAGAGAAAAATAATACAAAGCGTATTTTATGGCTTAAGGGTAGGAGAGAACCATAAATAGATATTTGGCTATAAAAATCAAAAGGTAGCTATAAAATATAATTTTTTAAAAAGGTATTTATTTAAAATAAATAAGATATCAACCTTTGCTATAGGAGGTAAAAATTCCAAAATTAAAAGGATAATCATAAGGTTTACTATTTACAGTTCTAGTTGATATAAATAGATTATATAGATTATAAAGGGCTATAAACATATATAACATGTATATATTATAATTCGCCAACTATTTTAGTGTAAGCGATTGGGTGAAGGGAAATTTGGGTTAATTTTTTTAAAATTATTTATAGACATAATTTGAAAAACATTTCTCTTGGTTTGCTTTAGTAATATTAATTACCTCTCGTATGGTTTAAATACTATTATTACCTCTTTTTTTCTATTTTCTTGTTAAGAACCTAGTTTCAAGTGATATATTTGCTATAATATTTCATAACTACCTTACTTCAACCTTATTAGTTTTTAAGTTTTGTTACATAAATCTCTCTTTTATAAAATAAAAAAGGAAATTATATTGTATTATTTGACCAATCTTTCAAATCTTTAAAAGATATAAAAATTAATTATTTATGAGATTAAGTCGATAAGAAAGAAAAATAAAAGAAAGCTTCACAATTTTGCATTTGAATTTTTTTTAGCGAATGTCTGTAGATTCAAGATGTAAATTTGTTAATATACAGCGAGGCATATGCTTATCTTTAATTTTACTTCAATATTGCTTTTTATCTCTATTACTTTAAAATGCAGTTTATGGACAACTTTTTTTCTTGTTGGACAATTATTTTACTCTATACAGTTTATGTTTTTGTGCTTTCAAGTATTTCTATCTTTTAGAATATACTTTTAATTATTCATTATTATTTTATAGTAAGAAATTTTATATTTATGTCGAATGTTTATTACACATGACTTGTAAATTATAGATTTTGTTTTTTCGTTCTTGATTTTTTTACTTCTGTGAGCATGTGATTTTTGCCTCGCTTGAATATTTCTATACAATTCATTAAAATTAGGATTTTTTTCTTTTATTTGAATTTTCAGGAGTTCTTTTTTTTTGGTAATTAAGGATTTTCATTAATCACCAGTGAAGTAGCTTTACAAAACCACAGTCGAGCTTCAACACAGCTGACTGTCTAGGGGTTAACATATAAACTATTTCTACTTTCCAAACTATCTAGCACTACTATATGTGAAGGTGTTGTAATATTTGTCTAATTCTTGGGGTACCTCTAACATTACAATTATACACTATGTCTCTTAGTAGGGCAGTGTTACATCGAAATATTTTGTTGAAGACTCTTGCATTCCTTCCAGCCAGATAGCATATGCAAATTCAGCTGTAACCAATTTGAAAGTGGCAGCTCGAAATGTTCGACCTTTGGCTTTGCTAATCAACCATTGCATTTTCTGGTTCCAATCAGAACTGGGTGTGTAGGTTTCCTGCAGCCAGTGCATTGTTCTTTCCCATAATTCCACAATGACATGGCAGTTCATTAACAAGTGATCTCTTGTTTCCGGGTGGGTTTGGCACAAGGTGCATTGTTGATCAATATTCATTCCCCAGCTGTGTAGTTTGTCCTTTGTTGGGAGTCTATCCTGGAGGAATAGCCATAGGTTGAATGTTGCTTTTGGCCTTGCTTGATTCTGTATGATTAAATTCTTCCATGGAACTCTAGGCACTGTTTGCATCTGTGAGTGGTACAACTATCTTGTCGAGCACTTCTGTTCCTTCCAATTCTGAATCCTTTGTAGAATATTTCTGGCTTGGATGATCTTTCTCACCATCCAACTAGCTTGGGCAGGAATTGGAATGGATTCTATTGGTCTGTCTTTGATGTAATATACAGTGATCCACCTAATCCACAGCTTGTCCTTTTTATGGGCTAGGTCCCAGCAGGTCTTTGCAATGGAAGCTTTGTTCCAGAGCTTTAGGTTAGTGAGGTTCATCCCACCAACTGATTTTGGGGTACACATTTTATCCCAAGAGATGTATGCTTTCTTAGTTACAGTGTTCATCCCGGACTAAATGAAACTCTTACAGATGCCTTCAATAATTTTGAGTACTTTCACATGCAATATAAACAGCTGTGCCCAGTAAGCTTGGACACCAAAGATAACAGATTGTACAAGTTGTATCTCCCAGAATAGGGCAGTGTCCTGGCAGTCCATGATGTGATCTTGGCAGTGATTCTGTCCACTAATGGTTGCCATTGCAGCAGTGTGATTTTCTAAATGGACAGTGGAACACCAAGATACTTGAAAGGCAATTGGCCTTGTTCATAGCCCAGGTGATCAAGGATCTGTTGCTGTATAGGCAATGATACTCCTCCAAAATAGACTGAGCTCTTGCTCAGATTGGCCTGAAGTCCTGAAGCTGCTGAGAACTGTACGAAACAATTGGATAGGGCCTTAACAGAGTTAAGGTCTCCTTTGGCAAACAGAAGTAAGTCATCAGCAAAGCACATATGTGTAATGGCCAGTTTCTTGCATCTGGGGTGGAATTTGTAGGCTGGATCATCCTTTAGTGAGGTGCAGGATCTGCTTAAATACTCCATGACCAAGGCAAATAGAAAGGGGGAGATGGGGTCCCCTTGTCTCAGTCCTCTGGCAGCAGCAAAAGGCATAGTAGGTTAACCATTAACTAACACAGAGAAACTGACTGTTGAGATACATTCCATGATCCATTTTGTGAAGATGCTGGGGAAGCCAATCTGCTCCATAACCTGCTGCAGGAATACCCATTCAACTGAGTCATATGCTTTCTGGGGGTCTATTTTTATCATGCATCTAGGGGATACATGCTGCCTAGTATAGCTTTTGACAAGCTCATGTGCTAGGATGATATTGTCCTGAATCTTTCTTCCTGGGATGAAACCTGCCTGAGCTTCACTGATAATACTTGCCATTACCTTCTGCAGCCTATTAGCCAGTATTTTTGAGATGATTTTGTATAGGACAGAACAGCAGGCAATACGTCTATACTCTTTGACTGTAGTTGGTTTGGGCAGTTTAGGAATGAGGTGATAGTTGCACAATTGATTGGTTTCCACATCCTAGTTGATGTGAAAAACTGCTTAATGGCAGTGGTGACTTGATGACCAATGATACCCCAGCTCTTTTTGAAGAAGACAGCATTGTAACCATCAATCTCAGGTGCTTTGTCATATCCAATAGCCTTAAGACTCTCTGCTATTTCTTTATCAGTAACTGTTGCACATAGTTCCTGTCTCTGTTGCTGTGTCAGCTTTGGCCCATTCGACATATACATTTGGTTTATAGCAGGCAGATTTCCTGCGGATGTTCCCATCAGTGCCTTGTAGAACCCCATGACTTCCTCTTTGATCTCTTCAGCTGTAGTGAGTTTGGTGCCCACTGCATTAGTAAGTTCAGTAATCTAGTTGTGTTGGTTTCTTTCTTTCATTACTGCAGTGAAGTACTTGGTATTGGAGTCCCCAAGTTGTATCCACTTAGCTCTTGCCTTCTGTGGCAGAACACTCTCCTCAATAAGTGACCATTTTTCCAAGTTCAGGACCAGTTCTTTCTCCTTCTGGTGTAGGTCATCAGTGTAGGATTGGTGCATCTGGGCTTGCACTGTTTCCAGATCCTGTCGGCACTGTTGAATTCTCTGTGAAATTGTCTTGAATTCTTTACTATTCAGGGTCTTCAAAGGGTTCTTCAGTGCTTTGAGTTTACCCCATATTGCTTTCATTGTGTCTGCCTTTCCATCCTACCACACTCTTGATACAATCTGTTGAAAGTTCTCATGCTCTGCCCAGACATTAAAGAATTTGAAATTCTTCTTTCCATGCCAGGAAGTTGAAGACAGTGTCAACACCATGGGGTTATGGTCTGAGATTAGGGGCAAATCATAGTCAGTAACCACCTGGTTCTATTTGATCATCCAGTCGTAGTTACCAAAGACTCTATCTAGCCTGCTGCATACTCTGTCCACACCAGTTTGTTTGTTTGTCCATGTGTAGTATTCCCCCCTCCAAGGCAATTCAGTCAGTCCAGCTTGCTGTAGACAGTTGTTGAATTCTAGAGTTTTAGGGAGTCTGACTGGCTTGCAAGATTGTATGTCTTTGTCACATAAAACTGCATTGAAGTCCCCAGCAACAACCCATGGATCCTGTATTCCTGCTGCAGTGCTTGTAAGCTGGTCCATAAGGATCTTCTCTGTTCCATCCCATTGAAACCATACACCACAGTGAGGAAACCTATGAATTCCCCTGTTCTGCTGGAAACCCTGCTGTGGATCAACTGGCTTTCCTCCGGAACACTAGTGACTGTGAAAATTTTTGGATTCCATAGGATACATACTCTACCCTTTTCACCAGAGACATAGTTTGTTAGGACACCCCAGCCTGGAGCTAGCAGATTAGCAATTCTGCTAGCATGTACTTGTTTGACCTTAGTTTCTACTAATCCAACCAGGTTAATATTGTTTTTCCTAATATATTCCCTAACCTCTTTCTGCTTATACCTTTTATGTACACCCCTAATATTCCATACTAACCACTTCATTGATAAGATGTTGATGTTGATCCCTCTACCTCCACTAGAGGATCATCTTTACTTCCAGAAACTGCTGCAAATCTGTTGCTCACAGTGATGGGGGATAAGGGTGGGAAATTGGAGATGTTGAGTGCTGGGCTCTGGGCTTGTTTCCCTTTGTCACTGCCTTTATCAGCACTCTGATTCTGGACTGTCCTGGCTTCATACCCAGTAGGTTCAGTATGTTGTGTTAAAGGCTGTTGTTGTACTGGCCTAACAGGGCCTTTGGTTCTCCATTCCTGCACAGCCTTTGGCTTCCACACTTGTGTAGGCTATTTTGGGATTTGCTTTTGCTGCACTGCACAATTGTGTCCTATTGTTTGGCATTTCTCACAATAGGAAGGCTTCCATTCATACTCCACATCCTGAAGGAACTTCTTACCAGTTGGGTCCATAACCCATATCTCTGTAGGCAGTTCTTTGGTGACAGTCACCTCTATGAGCATTCTGGCATAGGATATCCGTGTCTGCTTTGTGGTACATTCATCTGCAAAAATTGGCTTTCCCAACCCACTAGCAATTCTGCTAAGGGACCTCATCCCCCAGCAAGACATTGGTAATCTTGGAAACTTTACCCACAGGGGAACTTCAGTTGGAAACTCTCTTGAGAAGTCGAAGTCAGGTGTCCATTATTTGAGTATCATGGGCCTATTGGCTATTGAGTATGGACCAGCACACAGTATCTCTTTGGCATCAGCCACAGTCTTGAATTTCACAATGTAGTACCCTTCATCATGGTAGAACAAATCTGGTTCGGGAACATGGGACCAATGGTGACTAATGAATCTCATCATTGCATTGAAGCCAGGGCCATCACCTAGGATGTATACCACTAAGGCACACTTCCATTTAGCTTCCTCCTCCTCCACTTCAGCTTTTTCCAGTTGTACCATAGGCTTTCCATCGACTATCATTGGGGGAATGTAATAAAGGGTCATACCGTGTGTCGCAAAGCGATTCTTCTGAAAGAGGGTTGACCAGGTCTTCTTAGGTTCCTCTACTGTGCCTGTGATAGTTCCTGCTTGATCCTCTTGTGGTATTGTTGGTTGCATGGTGGTCTCTGGGACATGAGTTGCTTCTACTGAACTTGGATTGGTTGAAATCCCTTCAACCTCTGGTGTCTCCGGTGTTTCCATAATCGTTTCTACTAGAGCAACTGGTTGCATTATCGCTGTTTCAGAAGCTTGCTCGTCGGCTTTCATGGTGCCTAGGGTTTGCGTTGGGGGTAGATTTTGCACCTCATTTGCGTTGTTCTTCTCCATAATCAATAAATTTAGTTTGTCAAAGGTATCGATTGGGATTTTCCTTGGGCGTCCCCTTCCTCGTGGTCCGCCCTTCGCCATTGCCACAAAACTCGGGGTACATTATGCTAACGTGCGCCGAGAGGTTTTGAGAGAGACGGGTTTACTTAATTTTCAGGAGTTAATTGCATGATTTTGTGTTTGTTCGCATTTTTTTATATTTTTTATTAATATAATTCATAAAAAATACAAAAATAGCATGTTTGAATTTAGGACCCAATTTTTATATTTTCCTTAAGTTTATTAGTTAATTAATATTGCAAAAATAAAAGAAAATAACAAAATTGTCATTTTTACATTTGTTTAGTTTTCTTTTTAAAATTGGGATTTATATTATTTTTAGAAATTAATTAGTTTTGGTTGTAGAATTGAAATTTGGTCTTTTCTATTTTAATTTTATACTTAATAAATCTGAAAAAAATGCGAAACAAAAAGAGGATTAATTAATTAAAAAGAGAAAAAGAAGAAATTAATTAAATACAAAAGAAAGAAATCAGACCCATTTGGGCATGTGCTTTTCAAAAACCCCCAGCCCAAAAGATCACCTCCCAGTCCGACCCAAGTTTCCCCAATCCAGTCCAATATGCCCCAATTGAAACGACGTTGTTTCCTCAAGATTAATCAGAGTCGTTGATGTTGTTTAATCGAATGAATAAGAACTAACTAGGTTTTAGCTATATAAGTGTCGGATAGACGACCCCCTACCACCAAACCATCTCCCAAAACACCCTAACATGCCGATGTAACGCCATCCTAAAGCCACCGTCTCCCCGTCGTCTGCCGTCCGCCGGTCTCCGATCAACCCAAAATTTACACCCCTGAATCTCCTTTTTCTCCACTTTCCGAATCCGTGACTGGTTTTCTTCGAAAACCAACCCATCTTCTCGATTTTTCAATCAAAGTAGTGGCTGCTCCGCCGCCTGCAGCGGCGCCACCCCCAAAACACTTCAAAATGACACCCTGTGTTCCCCATCCCATCCCCATAACAGATACAGCCTTAGTTTTCTTCAAATCTTAGCCAATGCCCTCAAATATCCAATCGAAATTCTTACCAAGAACCCTAATGCCTTTAAATTAGGGATAAAGGATGTCCAGGCTATAATAGCCTTTAATTAGGTGTTTTCTCACGGAAACACCTAATTAGGGATGATTATAGTCTGAATCTTGTCAAGAAGGGTCACTGATTTAATTTGAGGTATTTTTTTCTTCTTTTATTTATGATTTTTGTTTGTTTCCTGTTTCTTTGGTTCATGAATATTTGCTCACTAATTTTTTTCTCCTAGTGTAGTCCCTTCTCCATGACTGTTTCCTCTTCTTAGGTGTGGATTTTGTTTTTCTTACTAATCCGTGAGAACACAGTTAAATCTCGTCTTTTTTTGGTTCATGTAATCTTGCTTGAACTCTAATGATATTGGGTCGCCATTAGAATCTGGTTCTTGTTTCTAGTTTCTTTTCTTTGTTAAATCTTCTTCATGATAATTGATTCCAATTCGTCTTAATTGTTATTTGGATTTGATTCCATTTTGCTTTAATTTCGTATTTGGTTTCAAATTGATTGATCCATAGATGTTATGGTCCTGTGCAGTTCTGGTCAATTCAGTGATTATCTTAGGCTAAGAAGATTCAATGTGTTTAAGTAAATTAGTTTTCTTGTTTAAGGTGGTTTGGATATAGCTGAATTTAGATTAGTTAGATAACCCTAGTTAATAACAGGGTTGGGGATTTGGTTTAACTAAGTTTGGTAATTTCATATGAATGGGAGGGCAATTAGGGTAGTTCAATAATAGAATCTTGTAGTGACTGAATTAGAAACCCCTCGAATGTTCTAGATGGGGTGTCAACTGCAGTTTTAGGAACCTTAGGGAAGTATCTTGAGGCACAAGTTAGCTTTTTAAGAACTAGTGAGTAAAACTGAAAAGATAAGAGAGGGAGTAAAGGTAAAATAAAATATAAGGGGTTGCCCTAAGCTTTGCCTACAAAAAGGTATACCACTGCCTTCTTTCACAAGTTTTGGAAGTCTGAAAAATTCCCTAAAATTTCCATATACCCAGAGGCTTAGAGTTTTGAAAATCTCTGAAAGTTTGAATATTAAGTTCCAAAAGCTAGATCTGCAATTTAGAGTTGGAAAGCTCTTTTAGACCCCAAATCTTCAGAAAATTCCCAAAAAAATACTATGTTATTCAAGTTTTTTCCCTCAGATCAGTTCCAATTTCCAACTATCAATTTGAATGTCTAGCTTAAATAGGATGAGAATGACCCGAACTGCATGTGTTTGAGGTGTTAAAACTTCAAAAGTTTACTGGATTCAATTTCGAGTGTTTTTGGGTTCAATCAAAGACTATTTTTGTTTTATGTTTGGTTGATGCAAGTTTGGCTTCCGAATTAGTCCTGCTGCTGTAGTTTTACTGTTGAGTTTCAACTGCTATATTGCTGAATCAATGTTGACATCTTCCTTTGTTTCATTGGAATTTCATATACATATATAAATTTGACTTGGTGTAGCTTTTGAGTGAAAATAAAATGAAAAGTGACCTGCATCTGCTCCTTGAGTTGTACATGTTTGGATTGTTGTATTTAATAGTCAAATAGACTTTGGATGATGTGTAATAGGTGGATATAACTTAAATTTTGTTTTGTACTTGTATAAACTTTGGACTGTATAATTTGGACTGAACATGACTATTTTCGAGTTTAGTTGAATAGTTTGGATTGATTATAAATAACATGATTCTAGGATCATGACTGTTTCAAATTTTCACCGGTTGTATTCCAAATGTGAACATATTTTAAGAGCTATAGTTCAAACAATGAATTAATAGTTCGTTATAGCTTAGTCGCAAATTTTAACCTTGCCAATGGTTATAATCAGCCTTTGTATTGGGATATTATTAAAATCAATGCCATTGTAATCTTAAAGTCGATTGCGAGCCTGGAATTTCAGTGTTAATTCGAATAGGCAGATTGGTTTTAACTCAGGAAATCTGCGCTTATGCATCTCAAGTATTCTTGAATATTAACCGCCAATCATAGCTAATAAGTATTCTGTGTTAATCGCTGCCTTCTACAATTGTTCTCATTAACTTGTAGCTTAGTAATCTCACATAAACAAAAGGGTTCGGTGGTGCTTGCTTCAAATCCGCTATATTGGGTATGATGACCATGTAACATAATTTAAATTTGGGCTTTCAAGTTAGGTAGCGAATTCGAATTAAGAGGTTTCATTCTTTTGTTTGAATACAGACTTGAATTTGAAGTCCGAATTCTATAATTGTTAATTAACTAGGTCCTTTTAGAGGCACACACTATAGAAAATCCTAGTTTGCATTAGACAGCCCTTTAAATAATAAAACGAGGTGCGCCGCGCCAGATAAACCCATAAATCGCGTGGCTCTCTTTATATGCGTATATTAAAATACTTAGAAATTCTGGACATGTCGCTTAGCGAACTTCACAGCTTCCCGCAAAGATAATAATATGTTAGTGTCTTTAGGCGCGCCTTTTAATAATTTTACCTTCCTAAATGCGGGTGTGCATTTCATGTGACCTAATTCCAAATCCCAAAATGTTGGATATAATGTGTTTCGGATCCAGGTGCATTTTATGTGACGCGATCCAAAGGCAACGACGTTCACATTCCTAAAAATTCAATTAAAAGTGGTAAATAATTAAAAATTGCACTATAGGATGAACATGTATAAAATCATATTTTTAGCCAATTATCATAGTTTAAGCGACCGTGCTCGAACCACGGGATCCGAGGGTGCCTAACACCTTCCCTCGGGTTAACATAATTCCTTACTTAGAATTTCTGGTTCGCAGACTCCATTGGGCAGTCAAAAAGTTCCTCGATTTAGGATTCAAAACAACCCGGTGACTTGGGACACCAAAAGTCAAGCCTATCCCAAGTGATGACTCTAAATTATTAAATAATCCCATTTCGAATAATGTCACTTTAATTGGAAAACTCCCTTATACGTTTATCCTCCGAGATAGCCATGTAAAAAGGAGGTGTGAATCTTTCAATGTTCTTACACAAATATAATGGAATCTGTAACTCTAGCCAAATAGTGTAATATAGCAACATTATATTCTTCTTTTTTAAAGAGCCCCAGAACCTTGAAAATAACAATAAAATTACAAAAGGGTAAAACTTAAAAATATTAAAATTAATATTGTTACCAAAAATCATAATATGGAAGGTAAATATAACATTACAAATCACAAGGTTGATAAGTGTTATAATGGTAAATATGGTGGAGATCTTTGAAATCACTTTATTTATTCTTTGCCCACTCGTCCATATTATGTAATAAAATGTGAATTTTAAAATGCTAAGAAACTTATATATGAATTTAAAATTTACATCAAGAATGAACTGGATGGCCACATTGTATGCATTGTACTATTTTCTTATAGACAAATGGAGTAAAAGCTACAGTTTGCATTGTTTGTTTTGTTACGACTCAAAAAAGATAAAATACATAAATAACATTATTAAATTGTCATCAATAAAGTATGTAAAGTAAACCCATTGCCATGACATGGCAAAGTATATTTTTATTCATACCCTTTTAAAAAATTGACCTTACTTACCTAATTACCTTTATCTTCACGCTTTTTTGTTTTCCAAATTATTCACCTTTGATGAAAATAAGAATTAACATTTGGAAGAAGGTTGCTATTTGTTGAAATAGCAGGTGCAACTTTAGTGTTTCTTGGTAATATAGAACATGAAAAGAAGGATACAAATATAAAACATCAAGAGTTAAAGTGTAGGGAAGGTACTTAAGAAATCACGGTGGAAGAAGTTAACAAAAAAAAAATATATGTGTTCATTAAATTTTGCCATAATTTCTATAGTGAAAGGATTGACAATAAAGGATTTAAGACAACAGATAGAAAATTGGCATCTCAATTTTAAAGTTGCAGCAGAAATATTAGTCACCTATGTGGTGCAAAATTATTTGGTGCCAAAATGGGTGGGCTACTGGTTGATGGAAGCAACGATTGGCGAGGTTTGGAGAATTTTTACTCCAAGAAAAAAAAGGCAGGGTTAGGGGGTGACATTGCCGGAGGTTTACCATTGGTCAAAGGAATAGTTGGCGGTTATGTGAAGAAGATCGTATCTGTCGGTGATATTGAGGGAGGGTGTTCATTTTGGATTTTCATTATTATTGTAGTTTCCTTTGAGTTACAAAATTATATATGTCAATATTTATCGGTCATTTTACAGGTAAGTAAGAGTGTATAAGTTAACGTGTCTATTTAATTATTGTGAGCAATTTAAAATGACCATTTATAACTAAAATGTGTTTTAAAATGACCTTGATGTTTTTTAATTTACCATAATGAAAGTGAGAACCTAAGTATAATTATAATAATAATAAAAAAATATAATAGTAGTAAAAAGGAGGCTTATGAAGAAGTTATAGTACATATTACGTCACCCGTAAAAGTTATATAAGGGGCTATGATGTCTTACCAAAAAGGCTCGAAAATGACTTGATTTACGGACAATACTTTTTAAAAGATAAAGTAAAATAGGATATATACAAGGGTGAATTTGGAAGAGGAAGCCTTTTAGTTGGAATGCCTAGTTGTAATGTAACAAGGACGAAAAAAATTGCTATTGTCCCTTTTATTATATGAGATATAATTATTGGATTGTTGTTGTTGTATATATAATAAAAAAAAAAACACACGGGCACTTTGGGAGTGGCATTAGGCACCTCTTGAGGGATTCTACTTTGTAGTTAATTAGGCTTTAAATTTAAGAGTGTTTGGACGAGATTGGGTTGGTTTTGTGGCTAAGTTTTAAAGTTTTGGGGCTATATATACACCCCAAATTAAGTGTAATATGTATAATAAACATGTTTATATTAATTAGTTGTTTCATATGACATTATTTAGTGTTAAAGGAGTGTATTTAATTGGTTTAGTTTTCAGAATGATTTAAGTAATGAATGTGATTAATAAAGCGGTTATTTAGTGATGTAGATGCATGAATATATTTGGTTTGTTATCTCAAATGTACGTGTAAGACTGGTTGCATATTTAACTCAACCATCTCTTTAATTCAATACATGTATGTTTTTTCCATATATAATAAACTTGCGCTGCGTGAATGTGTACTCCCCTCATACTTTCTCAATAAACATTGTGTTCTATCATGGAGTACGATCTTATCACTGTTTTATGCTCTTTTGTGGGGGGATGCCACAATTATTGTTAAGGTCTATAGGATGTGGGAATTGCTGAATCCCCAAAAGTTGAACTTACCAGTATGGATATGGTTCTAATGGATGACACTACAAAAAAGCGCTCAAATTACTGTGTGTATACGGTCGAAATTGGGTATGTTCGATTTAGTGGGCTCGAGGGTCACTTGGAGAGCAAGATCGAAATAGACCAGCGCGGGCCCGATGGCAAAGTACATTCGAAGATCGAAGGGCTCGATGAACGTCGAGGTCAAGTAAGACAAATCTCGAGATAATACTGTTATGGTTCCATATCACAAAGAGTGAGATTCCTGCAGTGACCCTAATATCACGGCGTAAATTCCGGAACGGATTTGTACGAGGCGGTTAGACAACTGTATAATAAGATTCCTTACTACTATTGGAAGTGTACCTTATTTTGAAATTCTCTACTATATAAAAGGGACCCCAATCATTTGTAACACATCAATTATTGACAATAGAATATACATTCTTCACTTTCTTGCTTGTTGCTCATCAGAATTATCTTTTAGCTTTAATTTTCTTATTGACCTACCTCAAGGCCCCCGTAGCTCGATGTAGAGATGGCTTTTTTAGTGGTTTGATTTGTAGAAAATCATTCTATCTATGATATGTGCGCTTTGGTTGTATTAGCATGATTTTCAGGTATAGGTTTTGATGAATGACAAACAATGAAGTCAAGTGTCAAACAACGATATTATATGACAAACAATCAAGAGTGAATGCCAAGAAGCATATTGATGACGGAATTGCATAGACAAGCCAAAGACGAGTTCAAAAGTTCAAGACCAAAGACCCAAGGCGTAGGTCGTTAGGTAGAACAAATGTAAGAGCAACGTTTAAAGTTATCTCGTCTTTTGGCTCAACATAGGTCATCATAAATATGCATAAAATCATTTTATCAAATCATATTTATCATAAACATATTTTAAATACTTCAAACAAAATGATTTTAACGTTTTCATTTTAACCAAAATGGTTTTTGAAGTAAGTTTTCAATTCTGGTATACTGTGGTATACACAGTGTATATCAATAGTATATAATCGATTATAATTCTTAAATAATCGATTATCTTGCATCCGTTGCCAAAGTTTTTAACACTGGAACAAAATAATCGATTATGCCATCCAAATAATCGATTATTCTTGAGCAGAATCTCTTCCGATTTTGTAACGGTAAAAGGATAATCGATTATGCAAATCAAATAATCGATTATCCTTGCATAAAATCAGCATAATTGATTGCCAATTAAGCAACGGACATCCACCCTTTAACCCCTATAAAAAGAGTTCTTTTGAGCTGATTTTAAACACACAACACCTCCCAATATTGATATACATATTGACATTATTTGAGCATCATTTTAGAGCTTTTGTTGAGCCATTTGAGAGACAACTATGAGTTGTTCATAGAGCTAAATTTGTATCTCTTTATCTACTCTTTTGAGAGAGTTCTTGTTGTAAAAGAGAAAGGTGTTTGAGAAGAACATATCTTCTCATTGATTGTCGGGTTCGCTAAGTACCCTAAGTCTTAGTGGTTGAAGTCTTGAGGTGCGGTATCCTCGAGCAAGTTGAAGTCTTGTAGAGTGTACATCTACGAGCAAGTGTAACGGTTTGTTAGGCACCCGAAAGCTTAACGGAGTTAGTGGAATCTCGAGAGAGTCTCTCGGGGACTGGACTAACCACAAGTTGTGGTGAACCAGGATAAATTCGGTGTGTTCTTTCCTTGCTATTTTTATTACCGAATTTATTTTATTCCTGCAATTTTTAATTCCACAATATTTATCAATATTCTCGTGCCGCACTATTCACCCCCCCTCTAGTGACGGGCATAAATACTAACAATTTTCAACTTATTTCTTTAGTTTATACGTTTGATTTTAATCAGTTGGAATTGGACGAAATCACATATCTTTAAGACCTCAATACAAATTTAATTGTTACTCGGATTTTAGGTAAACAGTTTGGCGTCCACCGTGGGGATAAGGATAATAGTGATTGTTTCAGTATTGATTCTGATAGTACACGTTATTTTCACACTTGTTCTTGTCGAGAATTTTCGTTCTCAGGTTAAAACATGTCAAACTAACAAAATGCACCCATAAAAGGCGATAATGGTCTAGGATTTCATGGGGAAAATGATAATGTAGTTGCTTCAGGAGCCGGTGTACCACCGATTAACCCTGGGGAAGTTGCGATTACAGAACCAGTCGATGTTAGTTCGCATATTGCTTTGAATGTGGACTTAGGCGCAGACCTCGTAGGAATTGTATGCTTGGAAGTCCGATCTGGTGGCTAAGGAACACATGGTTGGTACAGCTATTTAATACCATGTTACGAGCTTGAACTAGTCAAATAGACTTGGTCAGGTGTAGTCACATGTCTTGGAAACTTCTCACTTTTTCACCATAACTACCGATCTGCTATGCCCCGAGGTCGGACGTCGATAATTCCTCGGTTGTGAATCTCGATCATAGCCTCTAGCCTTTTGAAGCATGCTTACGAAGTGACGTAACCAGGGGTGCTTATCGGGCGGATTGGGCGGCTTTTTACTCTTAACGGTTTGGCTTAACGGTTATCGGCTTTTAAATGTATTAATTCGTTAGCCACCCCATAAGATATCAGGCGGATTGATATCGGGTTAGCTCTTATAGGGTGGTTATTGGGCGGCTTATCGACCTAACATACATGTTTACTAAATATCTCTTATTCTCCTCGTCTTAGAAATAATGAATTGCCATAAAAAATAATATTATAGAGGCAATATGATGCATTCAATTTTCTTTGCCAGAGCCACTCAATTTGATTCCCGTGATTAGGAAATTAGCTTTACCATCTCCGGCATGTTGCCCAATAGAAGGATTACAACCAAAAATAAATTAAAAATAGAACCAAAAAATTTCTAGATCTCGAGATTAAAAATGCTTAGAAGTAGAAATAAACTTTTGTTAATCATTTTCAAGGGTTTTAGTTTTTTATATTTAATATATATAAATAAAAATAAATTTTATATATATATATATATATATATATAAATAATATATTTATATTCTTAACAGGTTAACGGATTAGCCGTTAAGAAAATTGAATAATTCATCCCCAAACCGATAAGCCGTTAATAAAAAAAATTCAATCCATTCCCCGTCTGTTAAGCCGTTAAGCCTTTACCAGTAAGCCGTTAAGCTTCGGTTTGGATCGGTTTTCCGTTTCAGATCGATTTTGAACACCCCTAGACGTAACGATCGAAAATTAAACCTCCGATTTTATCGTATACAATTGGCATTAAAGAAGGGCTTGACCCTAGAACTTTATTTCACTATAAATAGTGGTCCCCATAACCATTGTAAGGGGTGGATTTTTCTGAGAAGCATACACTATATTCTATCAAAAGCTTAATAAGATTTTACTTTCTTGCTTATTTATATTATTCGTAACTTAATGCCTCCGCTCTGTGCCCGAGATTAAGATATATGTTATTTATTTGAATTTTAAGGCTAAGTCTTATATTTTGTCTAATTCATTAATTATTTTTATAATTAACTTATTTATCTATAATTACATATAAATTTAACTATACCGTTTTATGGCATATATTATATAAAAAGAGTCATTATTTTTCGTCTATCTTAGAATTTGTTATGTTACAAGGTTGAATGTCCTAACCTCATAATGTGTTTCTTATTGTCCTCATGTAATAAGTGCATGGTCAAACATTCACCTCGGTAGTCATACATTTAAAAAGGGTGCAATTCTTGTTTAGGAGAGAAGTGTTATTAAAAACCACCGATAAGAGGAACTCCCTTCTCATAAAGGTTGTCAGAGCTATTAACAGTGGGGCCAAAATGAAAATGAATTTGCAATTTTAAAGTAATTGAAGTAGAAGGAATTTCCATTGTTTTTCTAAGTAATTATGAAAGCGATGGCGGTACATTTCATAATTTGTAGGTAGGGCACCCAAGGGGCGGTTGCCCTTATGGCTTACATTAAAGAAGACACATGGTACAGCAATTCAAATAGTAACATGTTCAAATTTATTTCCCTTTCGAAATAATTATGTATATTGTATGTTTCGTGTGACACTAAATTCTGGTTGGTAAGAATGTTTTTGTCGAGCTAGAAAGGGCTTTTGAGCTTTGACTTTTGAATTGCTTGTTCAGTGTTTATTTATTATTTTGGTATATAGTTTAAGGACAATAAATAGCCTTAAGTTTAAGAGTTTTTATTACTCCCTCGTCTCGTATTAACAATCGCGGTTATTAAAAATAATTGTCTCAAATTATTTGTCGTTTTAAAAGTTTAAGACAAAATTAATTTTTTATCCTTAGTCATAATTTTTTTTGAAAATAAAGATAACACATAAATAAAATAAATATTCAATAAAGAGAGATTATACCTTAAGACATAAATAAGGATAGAATAATCAACTCTCTTTCCTAATTAAAATTAATATTTCTTAAGAAACATTTAAAAGAGAAACACAACACATAAGGGTGTTAAACAGGTTGCGTTAACCCATTTCCGGACAGGTCCAGACCGATTGAAACCCGGACCGGTAGTTAAGGGGCCGGGTAGGCTAGGTGAGGGGTGTTAGGTGGGTTGGTCCGTTCATCTAAATAGATCCGGTTAACCAGACTAGTCAAATTGGTCAACCAAAATTCATGTTGAACCAGTTAATCGGCCCGGACTGGACCAATTTAACGGTTAGATTCTGAATTTTTTTTAAAAAATATTTTAGACCATTGACAACAGTCAGCTGGCTTTTTGTCGTTGCCAACGGCTGGATGCACAAATAGTCCTTTTTGGGCAATTTTTTTAAAAAAATAATACTTTTTGTAATTACTAATTTAGCCCTTTGAAAAACTATAAATATATCCCCCCTACCCTTCTTTATTTCTTCACTCGTCTCTCATTTCTCAAACTCATATTCTCAACTATCATTCTCTCATTCTTCATCTAAAGTGTAATCAACTATTTGTCTTTTTTTTTAGAATTTACTTTATCATATTATTTATTATTTGAAGTTTGTACAATTGAACTTCAAAGTTTGAACAATTGACGTTTCTTTGTGGTAATATTTGAGTTGCAATATTATCATATGTTCAATTTACTGTCGAATTGAGTGCACTTCCTCCAATTCTTTCTCTTTTTTACTATTTTATTCGAGTATTTAATTTTTGCTAATAGTTAATTTTCACAATATGTTTAATACTGCAAAAAGAGTTTGTAATAAGGTTACTAATCGGAAAAATTAAAAAGAGGTACTACTTCAACATCTGGTAGTAATTTTAATGACTCTATACATGTTTCTGAAACATTATTTGATAATAATATAGATTATGAACAATTACAAGAAAATTTCGGTATAAAAGATAATAAATTAAAATTTGAAGAGGAGACACTGCATACACCTAGTAGTGTCGGAATTGGTAGCATGGGTGGTGGTCGTGGTGCTAGTAGTAGATCATATGTGGCCCCGACTACTAATCGGAGAAAAAGAAGTAAGGTTTAAAATATTGTTAATGAAATAGTAGGTACTGATAGAGTTAAATGCAGACTTTATAATTATGATTTTAAACATACGATGAGAGAGAAATTAGGAGGGATTGGGACACTTAATAGACATGAAAATTGTGCATCCAATATAATGGGGCTTAGATTTAGATGAAAATCAAGCAACTCTAAACCCTAGTACTGGAGGACTTATGAAATATGATAACATGAATGAACGTGAGGAGTTAGCAAAAATGATTGCTTTTGATTGTCTACTTTTTTTCTTTTGCTTTTATTCATCATATCTTATTACGTATATTCAAAGGAGTTATAATCCTTTATTTAAAGGTATCCCTAGAAGTTCTTGCAGATCTGATCTCTTTAGATTTTATGGACAATATCAAACATACATACGTCATTTGTTTGATCACCTTGGTTGTAGAGTTTTTCTATCTTCTCATATTGGCAATGCTGTTAATTGAAATAATTATTTGACAATTACATGTTATTGGATAGATGATAATTATTATATGTGAAAAAGGTATTATAGTTTTTAAATATGATGAATATCAGAGCCATACTGTTGTGTTTATAAGTACTACTATTTTCGAAGTTGTTGAATTTTATAATCATAAGAAAAAAGTATTGTGTATGTCTTTTGATAATGTTTCTAACAATAATGCCACAATTTCAATATTAAAACTACATTTGCGACCACCACTTGACAAAATATTTTATATTAAGTGTACATGTCATGTTTATAATTTAATTGTTAAAAGTGACATTGATTTATTTTAAACTGAGATTATGCATGTTAAAAGAGCAGTTGGTGTTATTCAAGGAAATAATAGACGATCTAGAATTAGGGAATTTAAGAATAAGTGTACCGAGCATAACCTTAAGCGCATATTCATGCCAAACGAAATTGTTACTAGATGAAATTATACATACCTATTTTTAAAATATTGCTACAAATGTAGATTGCCAATAACTAAAGTTGTTAATGCGCATTGTGCTGATCCAAATCGTATGTTAACAACTAGTATTTGGGAGGCCATTAATGATGTTAAATTTGTACAAAAATTTTATACAGCTATGGTTGAGTTTTCTGGAACGTATTACCCTACTGTTATTATGGCTTTAGTACATATAGCTGAAATTTCTTTTCTATTCTCTGAATTTAAGAAGAGAGAAAAATATAAGGATGATGTTGAAAAAATACAATCAAAATTCAAAAAATATTTCTTTCCAATTCTTTCGATTTACTTAATTGGTGCTATTTTAAATCCTTCTATTAAAATGTCTGATTGTCACCAATTAATCAATGCTTTATATACTTATATGGAGAGTGAGCCAACTGAAACCCTAGATATATATATGTGTTTGTATGAACAAGACAAACGATTATTTACAACAATTATATAATTATTATGCAAATATATTTGATGATGATGCTCTTAATGTAGGCAATGTTAATCCAACTATGTATTGTACCAGTTCTACTACTATGGATAATGGCAAAGGCCTTGATAGTTTTAAAAATATTTCTACATTTCTACATTTTCTAACAATCAAACCAGTAGTAGCGACATTGATGAACTTTTATTCTACTTGCAAAATCAAAAAGAACCTCGTACAACAGAATTTTCACCGTTGGAATGGTGGCATAAGAATGAAAAGCAATTTTCTGTTCTTTTCGTTATGGCTCGGGACGTGCTGAATGTGCCAATTTCAACTGTTGCATCAGATAGTGCATCTAGTCAAGCAAGATAACAACTTGGAGATACCCATCACTTATTGGGAAGCAATGCTTTGGATGTTTTAGTATGTTGTAGAGATTAGATTAGATCGGAACAAAGAAATCAGGGACGTAAAGATGTTAATAGCCTAGCAGACGAGGAACTGGAGATATATTAACACATGGTAACCCATCTGAATTTAATACTCCAGAAGATGGCCAAGAAGTTCATATTGATTATGAAGAACTTACTATAGCAATGCAAAACCTTTAAATTTGCTTTTTTTGTTAATTTACTAGTTATTAAATGTAAACTTCAATTTGTAAATTTGAATTTTGAAATAAAACAGCACTTGGAATTTATAATTGTATTTTTTTTCCATCTTCATTGCATTATTTATATTTTTCCTTTATATTAATATAAATTACAATAGATATACAAAATACAAAAAAAAAATACTAACCCGGTCCCGCCCCTTGGAGCCGTAACCCTTATGGTTTATTTTTTACTCAGATGGATCCGGACCCATTAAGCCCGATTTATTCTAACCCATAACCGGCCCGGACCGGCCGTTAAACTCTCTTATCGACATAAAATATGAGACAGGGGAGTAATATGGAGTATCAGTTATCTCTCTTTTAAGAGAAACTTACACAAATGTCCCAAATAAATCTTAACTTACCAACCTCTAGCCATTAGTCATAGACTTACCAAAACTAGCCAACAAAAATTGAAAAACTAAATAATAGGGTTCTTTTTATCAAAGAATCACATGCAAAAATCACCTTCCATATTTGTAAGCATGATTAGCAACATTAGATACAAGATGAAAATGAAAATTCATAGACATGGTAGCAAATAAAGTGATAAAATACAAAAATCTATACAATATTCTAAATATTTAAACAAGAAGGGAATGTTTTCAATGGGTATAGATGAAATTCATAGAAAATATATAGATAAGTTAATGCACAAAATTTGCGGAAGATAGGAGGTGATTTGGACTGGTTTTGTATCAAAATTCGTAACTAAATTGAGTTCAAAAAAGTCCTCTGCGGCACATGTATCAGACATGTATCTCACACACAAGTATACATGTATATACATATGATACACAATTGATACATGTGTGATACATAAATAATACATAGTGTGATACACATATCATTTTTTTTTGTGTTTAGCTTTTACTTCGAATTTTCAATTCAAACCACCTCAAAAATTTACCAAATCATCCCAAAACTGATATTCAAGCTCCTTAAGTTGTGTCCAATCTATTCTAATAACACCTACTCAAAACATAGTAAAAAATTGATATATTTTTGCTACAATTAGCTAATAGGCTAATATTAATAATATTTTTTCAATTGGACAATTTTTATAATGAGCTACTTATAAATGAACATAGCCGGTAATTCCCCCTCTTTTAAATATCTCAATTAATTCAACATCAGTAATAAGAGCAGTAATGGTGATTTTGAAAAATAAGTAAAATATTACTTTTTTAAAATATCGATATTTTGTACTCTCTTCGATTTAAAATAAGTAATTTTTTTATTTTTTTCTTGTGGTTCACAATAAGTGATTTTTCCAGATTTCAAGGATGAATTAATTATTTTCCTACATTGTCCTTGGAGTAAATAGTATTGGAATATGTAGAGGTATTTATGTGAGATAGTAAATATTAGTATGGTCAATTCCATTGTTAACTAATGCTAAAAGGTGAATTTTTTAATTTATATAAAAATATTCAAAAAAATATTTATTTTGGACCGAAGAAAGTAACAAATTTAATTTGGCTACACATAATTATTTAGAGTGGGAAAGAATATAATAATTTTTTGGGGGTCCTCCACTTAATCCTTCCATTCAAACCTTGGTTGTACTTCATATGAACCATGAAATGTTAATTAATCTTTCAAAAAGTCAAATAAGATCTAAATATGTTCTCTCATCAAGGTAGAAAAGATTGAAGTAAAATTCAATGATAGCTTTGCAGTACTTCTAGTGTTCGTATTAAATTCGATAAAGAGTTTGGTAGTCGAAAGTTTGTTGAAATTCCATGTGTAGTTATCAAATTGCTATTTATATCATGCTCTTCATAGTTTGTGTTGATTTCACTATGTCTAATTTTAATGTCACTTTAATCCGATAATTCCTCAGATATTGCGCGGCTACAAAATTAATGGCATTAACACTTTAACCAACTATTGTATTTAAACTCATTTGGTTAAACTGTCAAGAACTACTTATTTTTAAAAATATTTTTATTTAAAAATACTTTATAGAAAATACTTTTGCAAAATAAATAATTTATACTTGGCCGATTCATTTGAATAGTTCTTTTTGCAAGCTCGTCGTGTTTGGTCAATCTTTTAAAAAACTACTTTTAAGTATCAAATTACGAAAAAGGACAGTAAATATTCAATTTGCGATTAACATTATTTAGAAAAGAAAAATAAATTTGAACATTTATTAGAAAAGAATTCAATTAAAATATAAAATGTGAAGCAAAAATATAAATTAAAAATTTTAATTAGTATAAAATATAATTAGTCCAAAGCAATAATATTGAGTATTTGGTACTACTTATAATTCAAATATGTGAAAATGCATCATTCAATATAAATTTAAAATTTAATCTTAAGAATGGGAGAAATAGAATAAAAATTTGATTAAAGTAAAAAAGAAAATAAATATATAGCAGAAAAGGAAAAAGAAAAAGAAAAATTAAATTAATGAGGAATAATTTAAAAATAAAAAATTATTGTAAAATTATTTTATCTTGAATAAATTAATTTTCTGCTTTTACTTTTTGAAAGAAGCTAAAATTTGTAGCTTCTTCCCATAAGAAGAAAATATTATTTTTGTTACAGCTAATAAGTACTTTTTATTTTGACCAAACACCCTAAATTTTTTTAAAAATATTTTTTTGACCCAAAAAAAAGTACTTGTTGGCCTCGATAAAGCATGGCCAAAACTTTTGGGTGGGAACTGGACGAAGTGTACCAAAGAACAGGACTACTAGTGGGAGTATCAAATAGAGTTGAATACCTTGGGTTCAAGTGTTTTACAGTTCACAATCATTCTAATTAAGTCTCATCAGCCACTCTATCTTTTATGTTAAGCTAGCACTAGTATTGTATATTGAAAGAGAAAGTATGCTACACTCTCCGCGATCAAAATAATGAAAGGTGTTATAAAATAATAAAAGAACAAGAGCAATATTGCAGAAAAAGAGAGAGAAAATTCTTATTGAATTTTGGGGTGGTTTACAATAGGGTAAGACCCCTCTATTTATAGGAGGAAAAAATAACTTAGCATCAAAGTAAAACTCTCTACAAGATAGACATTCACTCTAATTAGAATTCTATTCTTAACACTCCCCCTTGAATGTCTACTCAATAAGTAATGTGTCTCGTTAAAACCTTAACTAAAACAAAACCCAATGGAAAAAAAATTCTAGAAAAGGAAAAAGAGTACACATGTTTAGAAATGCGCCTATTGGTTGCCTCGTTAAAAACCTTGCAAGGAAAACCCAGTGGGACAAAACCTTGTAAGGGAAAAAGAGTGCAACGCGCATTAACTCCCCCTGAAAAGAGCATCTATTCACATCCTTGAGCATTCGCATTCCAATCTTGTGTACCAGCTTCTTGAAGGTTGACGTTGGTAGAGATTTTGTGAACAAATCAGCCATATTATCACTTGAACGAATCTGTTGCACATTGATATCACCATTCTTTTGAAGATCATGTGTGAAAAATAACTTAGGTGAAATAAGCTTTGTTCTGTCTCCTTTTATGAATCCTCCCTTCAATTGGGCTATGCATGCTGCATTGTCTTCATACAAAATCGTGGGTAGTTTGTCACATTTCAAACCACATTTGTCTTGAATATGATGTATTATAGACCTCAACCACACACACTATCGACTTGCTTCATGAATAGCGATTATCTCAGCATGATTAGATGAAGTAGCCACAATTGATTGCTTAGTCGATCACCAAGATATGGCAGTGCCTCCACAGATAAACACATAACCTGTTTGAGATCGAGCCTTGTGTGGGTCAGATAAATATCCAGCATCAGCATAACCAACAAGATCAGGACTGCAATTATTGCTATAAAATAAGCCCATATCGGTAGTCCCTTTTAAATACCGCAATATATGTTTGATTCCATTCCAATGTCTCCTTGTGGGAGCAGAGCTATATCTTGCTAAGACATTAACTGAAAAAGTTATGTCAGGCCTTGTAGTATTTGCAAGATACATTAGTGCGCCAATTGCACTAAGATATGGTACTTCAGGACCAAGTAGCTCTTCATTCTTTTCTTGCAGTCGTAATGGATCCTTATTCACATCAAGTGATCGAACAACCATCGGAGTACTTAAAGGATATGCTCCATCCATGTAAAACCGTTTCAATACCTTTTCTATATAGGCAGATTGATGAGCAAAAATTCCGTTTGCCAAATATTCAATTTGCAAACCAAGACATAATTTTGTCTTTCCGAGATCTTTCATCTCGAATTCCTTCTTTAAATAATCAATTGCCTTTTTGGAGTTCTATGGGAGTTCCAATAAGATTTATGTCATCGACATATACGGCAAGTACAATAAATTCCGATGTTGTTTTCTTTATAAAAACACATGGGCAAATGGCATCATTTATATAGCCTTCCTTTAATAAATACTCACTAAGACGATTATACTACATTCGTTCTGATTGCTTTAGATCATACAAAGATCTTTGCAATTTGATTGAAAACATTTCCCGGGACTTTGAATTATGAGTGTTTGGCATTTTGAATCCATCGGGAATTTTCATGTATATCTCATTATCAAGTGAGCCATAAAGATAGGCAGTAACCACATCCATTAAATGCATGTCAAGCTTTTCAAGGACAGCAAAACTAATGAGATAACGGAAAGTTATAGCATCCATTACGGGTGAATATGTCTCTTCATAATCGACACCAAGCCTTTGAGAAAATCCTTGTGCAACAAGGCGTGCCTTATATCTTTGTACCTTGTTTTTCTCATTTCTCTTGCGTACAAAGACCCATCTATAGCCAACAGGCTTAACACTATTAGGTGTTTCAACTATAGGCCCAAAAACTTCACGTTTTGCAAGTGAATTCAATTCTGATTGGATTGCTTCTTGCCATTGGCCAATCAAGTCTTTATCGACATTCTCCAACAGATTGAGGTTCAAGATCCTCACTTTCTTGCATAATGCTAGATGCAACATTATATGCAAAGACATAATCCACCACTATATCCACTCGATTAAAATTTGTCTCAATATCGATTGGATCTATTGATAGTTCCTTATTTTCCTGAGTTTCGGGCTCAATGGATTCTTTATAAATCTCAGAATTTATTAAATCGTGAATTTCCTCATGAGATTCTTTCGTAGTGTCATTTTGATCATTTGCTTTCCTTTTTCTAGGATTTCGATCTTTGGAACCTAAGGGCCTGCCACGTTTTAGGCGTGCTTTCGACTCATTAGATATGACACTAGAAGATTGTCCAATAGGGACATCAATACGGATTGGAACATTCTCTGCGGGGATGTGAGATTTTGTTATCCTTTTCAAGTCCGTGAATACGTCAGGCATTTGATTTGGTATTCTTTGCAAATGGATAATATTTTGCACCTCTTTTTCACAAATAGAGGTATGTGGATCAAGATGAGATAATGATGGATTTTTCCACCTAATTTTGGGAAAAGTGTCTCATCGAATCGACAGTCTGCAAATCGTGCAGTGAACAAATCCCCTGTCAATGTTTCGAGGTAGCGAATAATGGAGGGCGATTCAAACCCAACATATATTCCTAACCTTTTTTGCGGACCCATTTTCGTGCGGTATGGCGGTGCTACAGGCACATATACTGCGCATCCAAAAATTATTAAATGGGATATATTAGGTTCATGACCCAAAACTAATTGCAACGAGGAATATTTGTGATAATTCGTCGGTGTGAGACGAACTAGCATTGCTGCATGCAAAATGGCATGACCCAAACCGAAGTGGGCAGCCTCGTTTTCATGAGTAATGGTCTTGCAATCAACTGCAGACGTTTAATTAAAGATTCTGCAAGACCATTTTGAGTGTGAACATGAGCTACAGGATGTTCCACTTTTATCCCAATTGATAAGCAATAATCATTAAATGCTTGGGATGAAAACTCAGCAACATTATCTAGTCTAATAGACTTAATTGGATTTTCAGGAAATTGTGCTCGTAATCGAATTATTTGTGCCATTAATTTTGCAAACGCAAGGTTGCGTGATGACAATAGGCACACATGATACCATCTAGAGGATGCGTCTATTAAGACCATAAAATATCTAAAGGACCCACTAGGTGGGTGAATAGGTCCACAAATACCCTTGTATACGTTCCAAAAACGTAGGTGACTCAGTTCCAACCTTTGTTGGTGATGGTCTAATAATTAACTTGCCTTGATAACAAGAAGTGCAAGAAAATTCATTATTTAAAAGAATCTTTAAATTCTTTAATGGATGCCCATATGAGTTTTCTATAATCTGTCTCATCATAATTGATCCAGGATGTCCCAATCGATCATGCCAAAGTACAAAAGTATTGGAATCAGTAACCTTTTGGTTTACTGTGGAATGTGCCTCAATTGCACTAATTTTTATCCAATACAGGCCACAAGATAAAGATCGGAACTTCTCAATAACCCTCTTTTGGCCAGAGACATTCTTTGTAATGATGAGGTATTCAAAAAATTCTCATCTATTGTCTCAATATGATATCCATTTTGACGGATATCTTTAAAACTCAACAAGTTCCTCTTCGACTTGGAAGAGAACATTGCATTCTCTATGATAAATATTGTTCCTTTAGGCAGAGTTATAGTTGCTCTTCCGGAGCCTTCAATCAATTTACTACTACCAGAAATTGTAGTAACATTTGCCTTACACATACTTAAATGAGAGAAATATTTCTTCTCTTTGAATATCGTATGTGTGGTACATGAATCAATTAAACAAATATTTTTATAATTGGACGTTGATCCAAGTTTGCTTTGTGAGATATCCATATTTGCTTCCCATGGTTTGACATGCAAAAGAAATATACGAAAAATATTAGTATTTTTTTATCATAGTTATTCTCCTTTTAATACTCTTGTATCCGTTGCTTAATAATTAAACAATATTTTCAAAATTTGCTGAGGTTAGTTGATTAACCAAATAGATAATCGACTAACCTGTTTCGACGTTTAAAAAACTAGTCGATGAACAGGCAACAGACATAAGGTTAATCGATTAACTAAAGTGATAATCAATTAACTTAGGTAACAGTCATTAGGTTAGTCGATTAACTAAATCGGATAGTCGACTAACATGCCTTGCGGAAAAGGTCCATATTGATAGAATATATTGGTTAATCGATTATCTGTTATGTTAATCGATTAACTTACTGAAAATATCATTACAAATAAAGCATAAGATGAATGTGTAATCAAAAGTTATATAAAATTTGAATCATATCACAATAATAGATAACTTATGTAAACTATGATAATTGTTTATTCATTAACTACTACGAATAAGTAAAAATAAAAATATCAAACTGCTCAATCTTCTTTAACCATGGACCCATCACCGATCAAGTGATCTATTTTCCCCTCAGGGTGCTCAAAGAAGTCTGCCACATCCAAGTGGGTGATGTCAAAATTATTGTCAGAGACAAAATTGGTTTCAGGGCCTTTACTCTTTAGAGATGCTTGATAAAGCTCAACCAAATGTCTTGGTACACGGTAAATTTTTGCCCAGTGCCCTTTTCCACCGCAACGATAACATATAGTTTCTGAACTATTTGCTTTTGGATTCTCATAATTCCATTTCCGCTTTTGGTGGTTATATCTCTTTGGGGGGTGACTAACACCAGGAAAATTTCTTCCTTGTCCACGTCCACGGCCATGACCCCGACCATGACCACGACCATGATTAAAGCCATAGCCTTTTCCACGCAAGCATAATGGGAATACACCTTATCTACTTCAGGCAATGGTGTAGACCCAGTGGGTCGATTTTCGTGATTTCTCATGAGCAGGTCATTGTTTCGCTCAGCCACAAGTAGAAGAGAAATCAGCTCAGAGTACTTTTTGAAACCTTTCTCTCTGTACTGTTGTTGCAGAACCATATTGGAGGCATGAAACGTTGTAAACGTTTTTTCAAGCATATCATAATCAGTTATAGTATCTCCACAGAGTTTCAATTTAGAAGTAATTCTAAACATTGCAGAATTATATTCAGAAACAGACTTAAAATCTTGGAGCCTCAGATGAGCCCAATCATATCGTGCTTGTGGCAGAGTGACCAACTTTAAGTTGTCATATCTCTCCTTTAAGCCATTCCACAAGATAAGTGGATCTTTGACTGTGAGATATTCAATTTTCAAACCTTCATCAATGTGATGGCGCAAGAAAATCAAGGCCTTAGCACAGTCTTGGGTGGATGCATTATTTTTGTCTTTAATGGCGTCTCCAAGACCCATTGCATCCAAATGGATTTCAGTATTGAACACCCATGTCATGTAGTTCTTGCCCGAAATTTCAAGGGCAACGAACTTTCTTTTCATAATGTCAGACATAATTAAAATAAAATTAGGAGGACAAAAAATACCTTAATTTTCTCAAAGAGATTCTTGAGATAGTAGAGCTTCGTGCTGATAACGTGTTATAAAACAATAAAAGAACAAGAGCAATATTGCAGAGAAAGAGAGAGAAAATTCTTATTAAATTTTGGGGTGCTTTACAATGGGGTAAGACCCCTCTATTTATAGGAGGAAAAAATAAGTTAGCCTCAAAGTAAAACTCTCTACAAGATAGACATTCACTCTAATTTGAATTCTATTCTTAACAAAAGGGAATTTTTTTAAAAATAAATAAAAAGTTTTCATGTGAGGCTGATATTTGAGCACCCCACTTTGAGTGTGATGTGAAATTAAAATTACTAAATAATAATAATAATAATAATAACGGAAGCGCATCTCTTGCTTACAATAATAATAATAATAATAATAAGGTCCAAGAACGGAAGCGCGACCCTTGCTCAACATGGCTGAAGTAGTTGAGCTAGTAGGTTAAAGACTAGATGCTTAAAGGGCGACGTGAGATAAAACAGTCTATCATAATACAAATATTAATAACTATTTTTACGGCTTGAACTCCTAAACTATAAGTTATACAAAAATTTTACCGTTAGACAATTTAGATGCTCAAACAAGAAAAGTCTTTTTGCAATTTAGTGCACAATTCATATCGCAGTTCACGGTTTTATTGTCACTGTTGTTTACATAGACCTTTTTGTACTTCATCTTTATTATGTAGAAAAAATCTCAGATGCCAAAGTTATTTCCAGAAAAAAATATTATTTTTGGACTAAGACTAGTATTAAATAATTTAAAGGGAGCAGAGAATCTAGAAAATCCACCTCAAAAACAGTTCCTTAAGGTTTTCCAAGCACAAGCAAAAAGTTAGGCTTAATGAATTCACGGGCATTTTCACAGGTAGTTTCTCTTTCGTAGGGTAGGTGTCTCTTTCCAAAGTCTGTGATCCAATGCCCCTTCACCTTTTCTTTCCAATTAGCCCTGCAATTCACATGTATACACCATCTTTCTCAACCACCTCCAACAATTCACATTTGAACCTCTCCTCAATTTTTCTTGAAAATACAGGGAATCTTTGTTATTTGTTAAAGTCATTGTAGTATAGAGTGAAGAAAGTCAAGATTCACCAGCTCTTTTTTACTATGTGGGATCTGCGCTTCTTTCTTTTCTTGACTAAAGATAATGTAGGTGGAGAGCAGTTCATGGGTTGTTTAATTTGGTTCTTGAATGTGTCTATCTGAGGCTTCGTTTCATCGTTTTCATTTGTGTTTGCTCTTTTAGAGGTCCGAGGGTGAAACAATCAATTTTGAGGCAACAACTCAGGTACTTCATATGTGCTAACATTGGGAGACTTGTTTTTAGTGCTTTTTGTGTCTTGAAGATTTGTTATTCAAACGTTCAGATCCATTGCCTTCTTAATCCATGTTATCTTTAATTTGAATATTTCAAGAGGGGATGAATTTGTTCAAAATTTGGTAAGTTTGATATTTGTTAATTTGTTTTAGACGGCAACTAATTCTTTGCTTTCACTGACTTCAAGCTAAGAAAAACTTGTGTCCAGAGATATACTACTAGTTTATGTGAGTTGTACATTCGGCAAATTCTACTAGTATAAACTTGTTTAAGTTGCTGACTTGGTCTTGTGCATATTTTTTTGATTAATAGAATATGCCTCAAGACCGTCTGAGATCAGCTGTATACAGATCCTTTGTGACATGTGATAACCCGAAAGGTGTTGTGGAATGTAAGACAATTAGAAAATCCAAGATTGACCATCCAAAGATGGAAGGAAAACAAAGAACATGCAGCCATTTGAATGTGTCTTCATCGTCATCAGCCTGCAAAGGAATGGCGGCAGATGAGTTATATTCCTCATCTTCCATCCAACTGATGGAGGTGTCCAGAGAAGCTCAAAAGCTGAACCAAGTGATTCACTCGTGGTCTAACGGTATCACCTTTGAATCGCATTCTAAAGATATCGCCAAAGATTTGTTGAAAGGAGCTCTTGATTTACAGGAGTCGCTAGTGATGCTAGGAAAGCTGCAAGAAGCTTCACAACATTTGGCTAAGTTGAACAAAAATCTGAAAGATGGGATATGCATTGGAAGGACCAAGTCCGAGAGGATTTCAGATCACAGGTTTAATCGGCTTGAGTTTCAGAAACCAAGATTTTCTGTTGATGGGGCTTCCCAAGATTGTTTTGATGAGTTGAGGGAAATGATAAGAGACAGCTTTGCTAGACAAAATCTGTTGCCACCAAATTGTGCTTCAACAAGGAAAGTGGAATTATCACCAGATCTCCCCTTTACCAGCTTCACTAGCTCAAGTGACTCCTCCTTTGAAAAGGCTAGTGTTGGTAGAAGTAAAATGATTACATCATCGGATGTCCCATCAACTAGCTCGAGCCAGTCCTCCATGGTTCAATCCCAAGAGGTTAGCTCTTTTGGTTATTCTCCACCCAAGGTTCAATCCCAAGAGGTTAGCTCTTTTGGTTATTCTCCACCCAAGGTTCAATCCAAAGACGGGCCAAATTTAATTGCAAGACTGATGGGTCTTGAAGAGATTCCTAGAAAGCTTCAGCACTTGGAGAACGAAAGGGTTATCAAGCAGAGCAGACCTATATTTGAAATAGATTTGCCAAAGGCAAAGAAGCCGACATCCATTGCTCAGAAGGTGGATGCAAAAAGAAGAACATTGGATGAAATTATTGAAACCATGCATTTCAAGGGGCTTTTGAGAAGAAAGACAAATCATGGAACTCCTCAATTATTAAATAAGTTTGTTGATGCTTCTCCACCCATTGTGATCATGAAGCCTCTGTATGCTGTAGACTCGCAGGCTGAAAGGTTTCCTCCCTTTAACCATGAAGAAAATCCATCAGGCAATAGAAACACAGCTGGAAAATGGGATGTAAAAGAAGAAACTTCACCTGAAAACTCTGATAATAAGAAGGGAGCATTGAATTCCACTATATATAGGAAATTGCAGACAGGAAAATATCAAAATAATAGATTCAGTGAAGGAAAAGGGCGCAATGATCATGGTGAAGCACCTGCAAAATCAAAGACTCTTGATGTTCTGGTTCATGGAAAGCAGCCTAATTATACAAAGTTTACAGCTTCTTATCCTGGCAAGTATCGTGGTGCAAAATCAAGGACTCTTGATGTTCTGGTTCACGGAAAACAGCCTAACAATACAAAGATTAGAGCTTCTTCTCCTGGCAAGTATCATGGTGCAAAATCAAAGACTCTTGATGTTCCAAGTCAAGAAAAACAGCCTAATACAAAGTTCAGAGCTTCTTCTCCTGGGAAGGATCGTGGTGAAATACCTGCAAATTCAAAGACTCTTGAAGTTGTGATTCAGGAAAAAGAGCCTAATACAAGGACTAGAGCTTCTTCTCCTGGAAAGACCATGCAACCAAAGAAAGAAGCAATTGAAAAAAGAGAGGATGGGACTCAACGAGTAGCTCCTGCTATGAGAAAATCTAAACAAATGAAAAATGTCAAAATCAATGACAGTGCTAAATTTCAGGACCAAGGCAAGATGAGCACTATGAAAGTGAGAAAACCCGAGAGAAATCCACTGGTTGCACAAGCAAAAAGTACTATATCAGATCCCACCTCGAAGCGCATAACAACCACTGCATCTGATAACTCCAGTAAGAGGAAGAAGAACGTTAAAGCTGACAAGTCCGTCAAGAGTACCCCCATTGCTACAGTGAGTACATAGTTATAACTGATATTTTCGAGTCTTCTTTTCTTCTGGAAGATTTTATTCTCATCTCACGTGTTATTATTTATTGTCCAATTTCCTTTTTCTAACACAGAATTAGGGGACACTGTTCTGTAGATGTTGGTCCTGCTGAGGAAATTAACTTAGGAAGATTTTTTTAGTATGGGCCCAGGCTAATGAAATGTATTGATACAGGTTGACAACACGGAACGCGAGGATGAAAATGTAGAAATGGTGCAGGCAGCAGAGAAAGACACAGATATAGCCGTAACCAAAGTTACATCCCCAGAAGAGCTTCAGTTAGAAGAAGTGGCTGATATGTTTGAGAATCTTGTCAACGGTGAGGCACTTATTTCATTATTTTGCCAGTTTCATGCAATTGTTCGGGTTATATTAGAACATGTTGTTTGCAATTATTCATCATACATAGGCTTTCAAGTAACTATTTTCAGGGAATAACCTTAAGTGTCGCAATGTAGTTAGATATGTATATATATATGTATATATCCCAGTCATTGTTCAACAAACAAGAATGATGATATTAGCTACATATAGTATCTAAGAGACCAAAGATACAGAGTATTTATATTCTTCCTTTGCAGCTTAGAATATCCGTTTCTTCTTCTCGGCGAACTAATTTATGCAACAATACTGTATACTCTTTAGTAGACACGCAGCAGCTGCATATAACCAAAAAATTAATCGAAACATGGTTGGACTCAAAAGCTTCCATAAAATCTATATATATATATCCGATATTCTTGAGAAACCACATAAAGTTGTTTTCTAGTAAAACATACGGATTTTTGTATCTTGATTACTGTCTTTGTGGGTGAAAGTTCCAAAACTTGTAAAGAGATCAAGGGCTGGAATATCTGCAAGCAGTAATTGAAGTAGCCTAATGCACTTCAACCTTTTGCAGCCAGACACACAAAAGGTTGTAATAATTATAGTTCCTCGAGAAAAAGCTTTGGTCAATGGTAGCCACTGTTTGCCATGTGCATATGTACCTCTTTGTTATTCCATCCGTTCAAGAACCATAACAGATGAAAATCTGAAAAGCTGTTAAACATGGAAAAGCTACTTCTGGTCACCAGTCAGGCTCCAATTTTTCTTTAGTGAGATTTATCTGTTGGCATAGTGAAAAAATTCTAATAAAATATAATACTTCTTCTATTGCAGATAATATTACCAATGGTGAAAGTTTCCCTTGTGAATGTAGCGTGCGATTAGTGGAGCACACTAACTGTAACATCAATCTAGACTTCACTGAGAATGAAAACTTCAACTCCAGAGCCACTACAAGGTATTTACTGTTGAGCAGTGAATCATTCCTCTGTCGGTCCGAGGAGCTATTTGAAACAGATGCATGGGAACCAACTGTATGGCAGATAACAAGTGTAGATCATGAAATCGCTGATAGCAGACTCTTACTTGATTGTGCAAATGAGTTGCTAGAAAATAGAAGGTCTGAATGTGCAATGGCAGTTGATCCATTATCAGTGAAGATGCGAAAAATTCCTATCTCTTTTGACAAGTTGGTGAATGAAATTTGTGAGGGGATTGAAGTTTTGCAAAGTTACCATAAGGTTGCTGGGAAGAACCTTTCAGCAGATGCTCTTCATCCACTGCTAGAAAGAGATTTATGGTGTAAGGGAGTGGTCAGCAGTGCATGGGATTTGGGTTGGAGAAGTGGATTAACTAATAATGAAGTCGAACAAGTAGTGACTGATATTGAGAAGTATGTTTTAACTGGATTTATCGATGACGTGTTGACTGACTTCATGCTATAGCACAAGTACATATTCAACAACAACAACTACCCAATGTCCTACAAAGTGGGGTCTGGGGAGGGTAATATGTAGATGAGCCTTACCCCTACCCGAAAGGGCAGAGAGGCTGTTTCCGATCACAAGTACGAACTTGTATAATCTGTAAATAAGATAGGCGAGTTGAGAAAAGGTCTTTAAGAAGCTGGAGTTTCGGAATAATACTGAGTTGATCTTGATTTTACACATTTATTGCTGATATCATTTGTTTGTACAACTCCACAAATGATCTCCTTCAATTCGTACTATTTTTGCTATCTTCCTGATCCACAACTATGGACTCTTTCTATTGCTTAATTCACTTCTAACTACTATGCAAGAAATAGTTAAAGCACGATTAACACTGCACTTTACTCAAAATAACGTTTAGGGGTCGTTTGGTAGGATGTATTAGGAAAGATAAAATATGTATTAATTTTGCTATTATTAATTCCTTGTTTGCTAGTGTTTTACAACCTATGATTAACTAATACCTCTATTAATTATACATCTTATTCAACACTATTAGAGAACCATTACATAAGTAATGTCATTGTTTTAATACATGAATAAGAATATATAAAGACATATTTTAAAACATTTTTCATATCCTTTCCAATGAATGTAGTTTGTAAATAACCAAGTTTTTAAAGATATTATGCATTGCATGTTATATTTAATATATCAATCAAACTGTTGATAAGAAATAAGGGATTTTTACCTATACATCACATATAGCAAACTTTATTACCATTATTGTGCCTTGTTTTGTTATTACCCTCATATTCCATGTTATTGTTACCAAAAATGTACCAAACGAAATTTTGCTGATTTTGCAGCCTACAATAACGCCTGTTTTTAAGGCTCCACCGTATGTTAAATATTTTGTAGACTAAAATAGCGCATGTTTTTAAGGCTCCCAATTAATCTTTGATTTTGTACCAATTAAATGCTAATCAAAAACGGTAAAATCTCTTAACCAGCGTGAATCTCTCCTCTTTTCTGTTTCGAATCTCTCCTCTTTTCTGTTTCGAAAATTAGTCATTCTTCCATCGAAAATCAGAATTTGTAATTCTTCCGTGATAGTCAGGTTCGAAAATCAGAAATTGTAGTTCTTCCGTGATTGCCAGTTTCGAAAATCTTTCATTTTTCTACATCAAATACCGAAAATCATAATTGACACCGTGATAGTCAATCAGTACGGAGATTCTACAATGTCAAAAATCCCGATAATGCTGAAATGTAATCGTTATTGGGATTACTATCGCAGATTCCGAGATTTTGAAGTTGATGCCATTTTGGTTGATGATAATGCATGCTACGGAATTCTCCAGTCTACAATTGCAGAACAATTATCGATTGATACATCGGATAAAAGTATAGAAATAAAATACATTGTGAATGATAATTGTCCTCCGTTGCAGATTAGGAACGACATGGGTGTTCGTGTATATATGGAAACGAAAAAAGAGAACAAAAACTTAGGTTCATATCCCTTATGTATTAGCGTAAGAGATTTTAATATGGAATTGGCAATCACCAATGAATGTCCCATCAGTACAGTTATGTTTTCTTCGAAACCGAAATCTGAGATTTTTGTGTTCTCTAATCAACTACAATTTAACGCCATTTATCTACAATGAAACTACAATGTGAATGTATTTTCTGCAGGTTCTTCAGGATCATTAAGGTTAATAGAAATTCCATCTTCACCAGCTATTGAGGAATATCAAAGTGAAATAATAATTGAATCTTCTCAAACATGTATTGAAGAAGGACAAATGTACCAGGACAAGAAGACGATAGTTGCTGCAATGAAGAATTATGCAGTTATGCACAAGTTCCAGTTCAGAGTGAAAAGATCAAGTTATAGAAGGTATGTGGTTAGTTATTGATTTGAAAAATTACTGTATTATTTCTATGTAGGCAGTTGAATTTAATTGTAGTCAATTGTAGTTAATTGTAGTCAGTTTGTAGTTAATTGTAGTCAGTTGTAGTTAATTGTAGTCAGTTGTAGTTAACTGTAGTCAATTGTAGTGACGTGAAAGCCATTTTGTAGTTAATTGTAGTCAGGTTGTAGTTAATTGTAGTCAGTTTGTAGGTAATTGTAGTCAGTTGTAGTTAATTGTAGTCAATTGTAGTTCATTGTAGTCAGATTGTAGTTAATTGTAGTGTTTAATAAATATGTCTGAAAATTGGATTTTTTTGTAGCTACTGGCTTGTATGTGTTGCTGAGAACTGCAAATGGCATTTCAAGGCAACGTCTATTCATGATTCATCATTGTTCAAGATAAGAAGTTTTAGCCGACAACACACATGTTGCCGAATGGACGAAACATTCATAAAGCGCAAATGTACTGCAACAGTAGTTGGTAGCATTGTCGCTCCAATGTTTTGTGATCCTAAGACTGTTTACACGCCAAAGGACATACAAACTGACATGTTATCCGAACATGGAGTCAACCTAAGCTACATGCAAGCATGGAGAGCAAAGGAAAAAGCATTACAGTTTTTGAGAGGGAATCCATGTGACTCGTACAACAGATTACCAAAATATTTTTATATTATTGAGAAGAATTATCCCGGTTCTGTTGTTAAATTGAAGAAGGCAGCAGATGATTGCTTCTTGTATGCAATTGTTGCTCTTTGTACATTAATAAATGGTTGGCAACATTGTAGGCCGATAGTAGTGGTTGATGGGACATTCTTAAAATCAGCATATAGGGGTATTATGCTGACAGCAAGCACCATGGATGCAGCAGGTAATAGATGTAATAATGTTGTAGTTATAATGTAGTTAGTTTGTATTTATATAAATCAATGTAGTTAAATTGCCTAATCTCCATATATATTTGTATTTAATAGTTAGTCTCATGTTATGTCTACAAATTGTAGGTTCTATTTTGCCCTTGGCATATGTTGTTGTTGATTATGAAAACGACGCGTCTTGCAGGTGGTTCTTTGAACAATTCAAGGAGGCATATGGTGAAAGACCTTCTATGTGTGTTGTCTCAGATAGGCATAAGAGTATATCGAAGGCAACATCAGTTGTCTATCCGGGAATGGCACACTACTTTTGCATGTGGCATATATGGACAAATATAAGGTCAATATTCAAGAAGGCACATCTACAATTACATGAATTGTACTTTGCTACCGCACGGTCATATACTCTGGATGAATTCAATGGAAGGATGATGAAGCTTCAGGAGGTAGACCCACGTGTATCGTCTTACCTATATGATATGGGCTATCATAGATGGTCAAGAGTACATGCAACGGCGAATAGAACTTTTACTATGACGTCAAACATAGCAGAGTCGTTGAATGCTGTAACAAAGGAGGCAAGAGAGCTGCCAATATTTGATCTATTGGAGTATATGAGGACTATTCTAGAACGTTGGACAAAAGATAAGTTATTGAAGGCAAATGGTACTTTCACATTACTTGGGCAAAAATTCAACAAAGAATTGGAAGATAACAATACATTATCCCAGAAACTAAAGGTAATATATTCTTGTTTGGTGCAGGAAAAAAAAAACAAAAAAAGTAGTAGCTGTTGAAGTGTTTCCAGTGTGTTTTTAAAATGTAGTCAAATGTGGGTAAATGTAGTTAACGTTTATATCCAGTGTTTCCAGTGTGTTTCTAAAATGTAGTCAAATGTGGGTAAATGTAGTTAACATTTATATGCAGTGTTTCCAGTGTGTTTTTAAAATGTAGTCAAATGTGGGTAAATGTAGTTAACGTTTATATGCAGTGTTTCCGGTGTATTTTTAAAATGTAGTCAAATGCGGGTAAATGTAGTTAACGTTTATATGCAGTTTGTTTGTAGCTGATTTGTAGTTAACTGATTGTTGCTAACATAGTTAACTTATTGACACCTTATTATTATTTTTTTGGTCTTGAATTGTAGGTGAGGGCTTCAACAGATCATATACATACTGTGTTAGATGGTGTGAAGCGGTACATTGTATGTTTAGAAAACAAGAAATGTAGCTGTGGACAATTCCAACTTGATGAACTTCCATGTGCACATGCTTTGGCAGCATTAAGGCATAGGAATGAAAGGCCGGACAACTATTGCTCACCGTATTACACAACGAAGAGCCTTCTTCTTACATATGAATTGCCAGTTAATCCTCTTCCTGATGAAGCCAAATGGGATGTTCCACAACATATTTTGGATGACGTAGTAAAGCCACCGGCTGGAGATAAAAGGCAGCCAGGTAGACCTCACAAGGAAAGATATAAAATTTGATGAAATAAACTCAAAGAAGTACAAGGTGTCATGTGGCAATTGTGGATGTGAAGGGCATAACAAAAGAAGTTGCAAGAATGCGCCGAAAAAGACATGAATATAATGTAGCTACAATAGTTATTCAAAATAAATGTTAGTGATCCCAAATCATCGGAATTTATTGTGTAACTGTTCTACGTTTTGACGATAATAAAGAAGTTTACTAATATACTTGAGTAATGTAAACTGTTGGCAGATTGTAATTATAATGTACTTTAAGTGATTTCTAAATGTGTTCTAAACATATTAGATAAAGACAAAACTTTGTAGATAAAGACAAAACCTTGTAGTTCATATTCATGAAGCCTAAGCAATTAATTACAATTTTTGTACTTATATGAACTTTGTAGTTAGTTGTAGTCATTTGTAGTTAATCGTAGTCAGTTGATAAATATGTCTGAATAATGTATTTTTTTGTATCTACTGGATGGTATGAGTAGCTGAAAACTGCAAATGGCATTTTTATGCAACGTCAATTCATGATTCTTCATTGTTCAAGGCAAGAAGTTTTATCCGAAAACATAACAGCGCAAATGTACTGCAACAGTAGTTTGTAGCATTGGACTTTCAACAATTTGTAGTTATGCAATTGTAGTTATATGTAGTATAGTTGTGTAGTTATATGCAATTGTAGGTAATTGTAGTCATTGTACATAAATAATTTATTCCCACAATTATATTAGAACTGACAGTTATATATAATGGCAACTGAAGGTATTATATATGCTAATAGATAGCTGCTACGAAAAATATGCTATTAGATAGCTCGAATACTCATGTCTAATGTATTCATGAAAAATTGTTCAGTACAACCAAAGTGACCTAATTCTCTATTTCATGAAAAATTGTTCAGTATTCATGAAAAATTGTTCAGTACAACAAAAGTTCATTACAACAGTATACTCTACTTCTTCTTTCGTTCAACTTTAGTTCTCTCATTCTTTGGCGGTGGACCCTTCATCCTTGCAAGCCTGCCGGTAACCTCACTCTCACTGATTGAACCATCATTTAGCTTCTTTGTGGCATAGTCCCACAACAGAGCTCCATAGCGTCTACGGTGTTTGTCAATATCAGTAAGATCTTCCTTTGGTATAGACAAATCACCATTGCTAATATACTCCGCAAAGGCAGCCACAAATACACCACAGTCCCTGCAGAATATGAGAATTTTTCATTAAATACCAAACCATAAAAAATATTTAATTACATATAGAAAGGGAGATTAGTTTTTTTTACAGTGAGCCTTCCTTTTGTTGTGGAATCTCAGCAACCATCCATTGTATGTCTAGAGGGTCCGTAACTGGCCTCTCTACGTATGACTTTGTAGTCTTGAATCAATGTCTTTGCGTTTACCGTAGAAACCAGTGCATGTCAAATGAAGAGGAATAATGACTGAAAATTTTTCAACCAAGGTTTGAACAGTTTTGTTACGCTTTGCCCTCACCAATGAATCATAAACATACAGTTGCCGGTCCTTTATGTCAAACACTAACAACAAACAATGAAAGTTCTCTACAAGGTTAACAAGCGTTAGCACATAGTCCACAAGATCCCATGCTACATTAGCAAGAATTCTATAGCCCATAATGTATTCTCCAATATCATCCTCGGCTTTAACAACAGAATTCCTTTGATCCATTGGAGCAGTAGTGAACTTCTCGTAGATACTTTTAATTTTTGTCTTGAACAAGCAATCGGTTGTTGTAAATCTACATTTGATGTTGGGGCCATATTTCCCCTTTTTTCTCAAATAGTACATTATAACATCAATGTGCTGAAAAAACTAAAAGTGCAATTTATAATAAGTTGTATTGTAGACAAATAACAGCTACAAAATAACTAAAGATAAACTACATTTGTAGTTAACTGTATTTCAATTTGCTTATATCCAAATGTAGTTATATATAATTTTAGTTATCTGTAGTTCAAGTCTGTATATTTCAATTTACTTATATCCAGATGTAGTTGTATGTAATTTTAGTTATATGTAGTTCAAGTCTGTACATTAATGCAATCTGTAGTTTAAATGTAGTCAGTTGTAGTTAAATGTAGTGTTGAATAACTACATATTATCTACAATTAGACAAATCAGCTTGCTTGACAATAACAGTGAGCCAGCTACCAGAGAGAAATAACATCTACAAAATAACTACAGATAAACTACATTTGTAGTTAAACTGTATTTCAATTTGCTTATATCCAAATGTAGTTATATGTAATTTTAGTTATCTGTAGTTCAAGTCTGTATATTAATGCAATATATAGTTTAAATGTAGCCAGTTGTACACCACAAAGACAATAACACTGAGCCAGCTGCCAGAGATAATAAGTTGTAGTGTAGACAAATAGCAGCTACAAAATAATTACAGATAAACTACATTTATAGTTAAACTGTATTTCAATTTGCGTATATCCAAATGTAGTTATATGTAATTTTAGTTATCTGTAGTTCAAGTCTGTATATTTCAATTTACTTATATCCAGATGTAGTTATATGTAATTTTAGTTATATGTAGTTCAAGTCTGTACATTAATGCAATCTGTAGTTTAAATGTAGTCAGTTGTAGTTAAATGTAGTGTTGAATAACTACATATTATCTACAATTAGACAAATCAGCTTGGTTGACAATAACAGTGAGCCAGCTACCAGAGACAAATAACATCTACAAAATAACTACAGATAAACTACTTTTGTAGTTAAACTGTATTTGAATTTGCTTATATCCAAATGTAGTTATATGTAATTTTAGTTATCTGTAGTTCAAGTCTGTATATTAATGCAATCTGTAGTTTAAATGTAGTCAGTTGTACACCACAAAGACAATAACACTGAGCCAGCTGCCAGAGATAATAAGTTGTAGTGTAGACAAATAGCAGCTACAAAATAATTACAGATAAACTACATTTATAGTTAAACTGTATTTCAATTTGCTTATATCCAAATGTAGTTATATGTAATTTTAGTTATCTGTAGTTCAAGTCTGTATATTTCAATTTACTTATATCCAGATGTAGTTATATGTAATTTTAGTTATATGTAGTTCAAGTCTGTACATTAATGCAATCTGTAGTTTAAATGTAGTCAGTTGTAGTTAAATGTAGTGTTGAATAACTACATATTATCTACAATTAGACAAATCAGCTTGCTTGACAATAACAGTTAGCCAGCTACCAGAGAGAAATAACATCTACAAAATAACTACAGATAAACTACATTTGTAGTTAAACTGTATTTCAATTTGCTTATATCCAAATGTAGTTATATGTAATTTTAGTTATCTGTAGTTCAAGTCTGTGTATTTCAATTTACTTATATCCAAATGTAGTTATATGTAATTTTAGTTATATGTAGTTCAAGTCTGTACATTAATGCAATCTGTAGTTTAAATGTAGTCAGTTGTAGTTAAATGTAGTGTTGAATAACTACATATTATCTACAATTAGACAAATCAGCTTGCTTGACAATAACAGTGAGCCAGCTACCAGAGATATATGGAGGAAAAATGACTGCAGTTCCTATTCATGAAGCCTAAGCAATTAATTATATTTAAACATAATAGATAAAGACAAAACTGCAATGATAAACCATATACTTACTGTACAATTGATTAATTGTCCGGGGTGAGCAAGGGCGTAGAACTAGTCCTTCTTATCAATTTTTTCGCAACCCAAATTCAACCAAGGATTGAGATGGTTATCCTTCTTCGAATAGAAGTATTTACTCCTGTAATAATAATAGAATTAAACAAATAACTACAAAAAACAAAAACACTTCCAACTTTAAAGTCTAAAAAGGTTCAAAGATATAGAAAACAAGTACATACAGACATAAGACATTTAAGCACCATACCTCCTAGATGATTTGTCAGTTCGATGGTATAACCAGGTAGTAAAACTATCTATTAGTTCAAGATCAGCATCTTCACCAATGAGACTTGTGAATGAGTGCTTTAGGTAAAAAAATTTTGGTCCAAAAGACGTGCTGCCTTCAGTACTGTAGAGTGGAGTGAATGGTGATCGTGCATGTTTTCCGGATAACCTTGTTCTTCCTTGATGAAGAGGGGTTGCATCAACTTGAATTGGCTCACCATACATGACCATCTGTGATAAGTTTTCTGGAAGTTCAAAATCGTCCAGTGTCACACCTTTCTTTTCAATTCCTCCACGCGTCACTCCCTCCTCTTCTTTTTCAGCGCATTCTTCTACAACTTCAGTCACAGTTACACCATGAATTGGTGACTGTGGAACATTGTCTTCAACATATGCAACAAAAATAATGCATATGCTTAATAGCATTATAACAGTGTATAATCAACTATTTTATATTAAAAACTACATTATTAAACAATACCTTCTTTTGCTACATCAGCTGCTTGTTGGAGGTCATCATACAAATCAACTTGTTGTTCAAGTTGTTGAGGAGAAGTGGGAGCTGAAAAGGAAAATTGATTATTTATTAGCAATTCTTGAAGTTTGTATATATGTATGTAGGAATTATGTAGATACCTGTTGTACTGGGGCCTGCACGGAGTTGAGGACCAACATTGAACTGAAAATGTTTGTTTTTGTCTGCTTGATTATGTTCGTTGTATTTTGTTGAACTAGTAGCAAACTACATTTTGAGAGGAATGTTTTAGTGTTAGAATAAATTATCATAATTATTATATAGTGTTAGAATAAATTATATGTAAATTCTTACATTGGACTCATCCAATTCATTTCTCTTGTTGACAGCATTCATTAAACTTTTCAAAGATTCATGTATGAACTCTCGAAGTTTTGAGAGTTCATCAAAAACATCATTCTTTAACTGATCTAACTTTCCATCAACCTAAAAATTAAATATGTATATTTGTTGGTAAGAATATTCTATTAGTTACACTATAATAAAAAGAAACTACAATGTCGAAGGAATGAAGGCAAGTGGTACTAAATAATGACTACACAACTGTATTTTCTCACAGTACCTGCTCAAGCTTCTGTTCCAACTTCCGATCTGGCTACTTACAGATTCCATGTCATTTGGGGAATTAGCCTCTTCAGGTTGAACTGTCGGAGAAGCAGCAGATGGGACTTTTGATGGTTGACTAACCTCTTCATCTTCATAATTAATCTTTTCTGGGAGATTAAGCGCTCCAATCTCTTCCCCAGATGCAACCATGTTTGAGAACTGAAAGATGGATGAAGACAGTTAAGTAAATTGGAAAGAAAATTGTAGATGTCATGTAGTTACTATAATAGTAATTGAAGAATTATACAAAGGTTAAAAGAATACCTTGAGCCACTTAGGCTTGATGATTTTTTCTTCAAGAACAGTTAACCAAATCTGTCCCTTTGTAGACGACCATCTTAACATACGAGGAATGGAGTCAGAGCCATGTAGCAAGCTCGGTGCTGACAGAAGAACAACACTCGTATAGCCACACTTGTAAGGCTAACGAGCATCCCCGTATAAGATAAGAATGGATGTTGGGACTGAGACGATGTCTGACAGATTCAACAACTTGCTTGAAAGATTTTGTACCCCATGGGTACGAATCAAAATGACCACTCTCTATAAGAAAAAACGTAAACTTGTCTATCAAACTAACATTGTCCTTATCAGAAGGACAAACAAAGAATTCCAACATATACAGGATACACAACTGTACATCATCCAAATCATTTGTCCATGATTTGGATGTCACTATATTTCTCAAAAGACATTTCTCGACCCGAGATTTGTTAGGAAAATATTTAGTAATTAAATGGCTAACATAACTAGAATTGTAACCATAGTCCGATAAATTATCAACACAATTAAAACCAGTTATCAAACAAAAATCTCTCAAGGAAAAAATTAATTTTTGTCCATTTAAAAGAATAGAAAAGTAGTTGTCAGTATACTTTGATAACTCATACTTCATTAGAAGATGAATTGATTGGTTCTGCATGCAGATTGGGGGCATATCTAATAAATAACCAAAACATGTGTTCTTGAAACCACGTAATTGGGTTGGGGATAATAAAGACTTTATCTGGCTAGGTATCGTTGGATCGCACAAGCTATGGAATCGTATCACACCATAATCAACATTATGCTGAGCATAGTAAGGTCCATTCTGCAAAAAAAGTATATTAATTGTGGTTAGAATGAAGCTAGATTCAGCATTACAATATATAATGTAACATATCATAAAACTACATTTTTAACCTACAAACTGCATTTTACCTACATTCTCAGTAGAAGTTATTTTACAAAAAGTATAACTACAATTTTAACCTACAAACTATATTTTACCTATAAAATTCAGAACACAGATCTGCTACAATGTGACAGACTATATGAAACTACATTTTAACTACAAATTATAGTTTTAAAAGAATAACTAGAATTTACTTTACAAATTAAAAATCAAATAAACTGTAACTACATATATACCCTGACTTATAATCACAGATCCAAATAACACTATAAAATTGCAGACCACAGATAAACGACATTGTGACAGAATACACGAAACTACATTCTAACGACAAGTTATTTTACTAAAAGCATAACTAAAAATTAATTTACATACAAATCAACTAGACTGTAACTACATATATATCATGTCTTCTAATCACAGTTCCAAACAACACTACAAAATTGCAGACCACATATCAACTACATTGTGACAGACAACATTAAACTACATTATAACTACAAGGAACTATACTGTAACTATAAATTTATTGTGCATGTACAATGTAACTATTTTTATACACTGTATTTTTATCACAGTTCCAAATAAAAAGTATAGTAAACTACATTAAACTACAAAACTATAATTAACTACAAATTTGAGTCAACAGTCACAGTTCCAAATAAAAATTTCATTAAATTACATTAAACTACAAAAAACTACAATTAACTACAAATTTGATTCAACAGTATATTTTGCCAATCAACTACAAATTAACTCCAAAAAATAACAACTACAATTTGTATAAACAACCCTAATATGCAATAATACAGTATATTTTTACAAAAAACACTTACACACCAAAAAAACAATTGAATTCTATTTTTTGGCAAAAAAATATTAAACTACAAAACATTGAGGAGAAAAAAAATTTTGTTTACCTTCAATAAAATTTGTTGTGAACCCAATTTTGTAGGTTTTTTAGAGTGTTTCATCTTTTTTTGTTTTGAGGGGGAATGAGACACCTTTTGTATTTTTGTGTTTTGAACTTTGGGTGAATCGTCCACAAAATCATCATCATCGACCCTCAAGCTTTTCCCCTTTCGCTTGCGTTGTTTATCGGCTTCTGTTTCTACACCGGTAGCATCAACATCGTGCAAGTGCTTGGCTCGAATTTCAGCTCTGATTTGTCTCGGCGATGCAGGAACCCTATCTTTTCCACTTGCATGTATAGATTGTTGTCTTTTTACTGAAGATTTAGGTGTTAAAACACCCAAATCAATACTTTTTGTCGTTTGGGAGTACTAGATTTTTTCACCATTTTTGACTATGGATAAGATTTTAGTGACTGAATATGTGTTTTCTTGAGAAAACTTTGAAGAGAGTTTGGAAATGGCGGATGAAGTTGAAGCACTGAGAGAGAGAGAAAATGGTTTTGTAGAGGGTTTGGGACTTTGATGCAACCGTAGGACTGAAAATATGGCGGATGAAACTCTCGATCTGAAACAATGGCAACCTTCGACAATGGAGGATGTTAATGGAGGATGAAACTTAACCAGAGAAATCAGCGAAAAGTGTTTTGGTAAATAAACGTGGGTGGGGGGTTGTAACTAAAAAAGGGGAAAACGCATCGGTTTTGGTTGGAAGAAAGAGAAAAATATTTGGTAAATAAACGTGGGTGGAGGGGTGTAATTAAAAAAGGGGAAAATGCATTGGTTTTGGTTGGAAGAAAGAGAAAAACGTGGGAAAAAAAATATGAAAAGATTTTGTTCCACAAATCAAGCCTCTAATAAATAGTTGATCATTAAACCTTAAGAATATATTTTGGTACATAAATTGAAACGTGGTATACTTAAATGTAATAAACACTAACCTTAAACATGAGTGGTTATAAGGTTTGCTATATGGAATGTATATGTAAAAATCCCAAGAAATAATTCCATCATAATTAATATCAACATTACTAATACATCATATTTAATACAATTCTTATACACCTACCAAACGAAACGACCCCTTAGTCATCGACATCAAAGTTACATACCTTTTAATGGAATGATCACACACAACACCCAATAGGGGCACACCTTAAATTGTAAATTGAAGACACAAGCTAAAGCATAAAGCAAGTTAACTACATTATTTATGTAGATAAAAAAGACCTACTTACATACTGTCATACTTCTGTATATTGGGCATAATTCCTTGGCCATTATTTATGGACAAGATTAGGCTATGTAGAGAACAAAATTGTAGATTTTAAGTATTAAAATGAATATTTCAATTGTAGCCATGAAAAAAGTACCATCTTAGTAAACCCCTGCCAGAAATGGAACCTTCATTTTAAGCCTAAAATCTTGACATAATAATCTTTTTATTTCACTCCCTATATCAATATGATTTATCCATTCCAAAAAATTCCTAAATATATGAAAGTTAATTAATGCTAACTATATCCATTTCATTAACTATTCTTCTCTCTTCACAAACACTATTTCTTCCTTTTAGATAATCATCAAAAGCTAGAAGAAAAAAACATAAAGGAGTAGCTTTGCAGTAGCATAAATAATACAATATATAAATTAAATATACCAACTATATATATATATATATATATATATATATATATATATATATATTGATTGTATAATTAACTCAACAATATACATATATATATATATATATATATATATATATATATATATATATATATATATATATATATGTATATTGTTGAGTTAATTATACAATCAATATAATAGTTATATACACATCATACATCATATAACAATTCATTAAATATGTCCACCCAAAAAGTACGACCCAGTACAATACCACTCAGTGGTGTCTGGGGAGGGTAGTGTGTACGCAGCCTTACCCCTACCCTGGGGTAGAGAGGCTGTTTCCAAATAGACCCCCGGCATAAATCCCCAGAATTTGCTCCTGAGGAGACTCGAACTCACAACCTCTCGGTTGTAAGTGAGGGTTGGTTACCATCAGACCAAGCCCCTCTTGTAATATTTTGCTATAGCACCTACTCAAATGATTCGTTAACTATCAGCTTTCTTTATCTCATGTTTTCATCTCCAATATTAATCAAATCACAGAACCAAGAGGAACTGGGTCTGTCAAAGCAACCTTGATCATGCATTTAGGGTGTGTTTGGTATGAATGGAAATATTTTTTGGAATACCTTATTTAATTTTTTTTATATTTGATTAGCTTAAATATTTTACTTATGAACTTTTTTTCCTCCGATTAGAGAAAAATATTTTTCCTATCAAAAAGAGGGAAAACATTTCAAAACTCTTTTTCCAACTTTATCCACCCTATTTCACATCCCTACCGGCCACAACAACCCATCTCCACCTCCATTGATTTAAAAAAAAAGAAGAGGGTATGATACATGGATTAATAGTATTAATACATGTGTCATCCTTTTGAGGTCAATATAGAAAGATGGTGAGGCACAAGTAAAATACCCACTTTATTTTATCAAAGAAGATACTATACCTAATAGCTGCAAAAGAAAAAATAGATACGAGATGCATGAAAACCATAAGAGGGGAAGGTACATGAATCGGTTATAAATATAGAAAGGGATTTAGTATTAACTCTAATTATGTGTGATCACCTATTATTATCATAACCGTTATGAATAGATTTAGTAACGGGAATTTAATGTGATTAATGTTAGTAACAGGTAAAAATTAAGTAAGGAAGCTGTTATAGCTGTGTATCCTTATATAAGGACCTTACCTTACTTTGTGCAATCATTTGAGTATTCTCAATTATATGCAGTAAGTTTTTTACTTTTACTTGATTGGAAATTCCAATCCATAATTCTGGGAGAAATCGACGATCAACAATAAATTTTCTTTCCTTCATTTACCATTTCAATTATTTATTTTATTCTTATATTTTTGAAAAAGTGAAGTAAATCAGATTATTAGAAATCTGATTCTTTTTAATATTGAACTTGACCAAAAAAAATTATTTTTGGATTAAACAAATTGGTTCCACTACTGAAAATCTATTCACTTTTTAAATTTTATTTTTAGCAATAAAATATGTGTACTACTAACGAAATTGATTAGGTCGGTGAGAGATGACAACAAGGTGGAACTCCACCGTGCCACACACCCACAAGGACTCAGCAGCTCACGAGAAAGTTCACCTGAAAGGTGTGCTACTCAAATGGGCAAAAAGTAGGCAAGCAGGCAAACGAGCAAGATAATTTGAAATAGATGATTGCACAACACGTTTGTGAAGCTTTGCATACTTTTACATGTGGGTTGTCCAATATTGTGCAGACTCCTCCACTAGTAAATACAACTCTAGAAAATTCACGTTCTGGACTTGACAACTCAGGAAGTGGAAAATACCAAATCAAGGTACAATGATTCAAATCTACAAAGTTTGGTACTAAACCTTGCAGAAATTACTTAACAAACAAAATGAGCGAATAGAATAGATACTTGGTGTGCCGCCGTTAATTAAAAGAGTGGGTATTGACAAATATTTAACTACCTTGGAAGCCAAGTGTACTAATTCCCAAAAAGTTCAAGAAGTCTGATATGCATATATATATAAAGGAACCTTTAACACACGAGGTCACGTTACCGCATTACAATAAGGATTAAAGGCAATGATTTTACTAACTAGGAAATTGAATCAATCTTGGTAAAAACATTTTGTGAAACCCTCACGAAAAGCGCATTAACATGTATTCACTCTTACTTGAAAATTTTATTAATTCTTTTTCCGAGCTTGCAAATTTATTTATGAAAGCACATTTGGTAGCCCAAAAAGTAGAAAATGGGATGGAAGATATCTTCAAAGTACAACAGGAAAGCACGAAATTACTCAGTGAATTCGTGAATAGATTCTAGTGGGAAAGGATGATGTTGTCATGAGTACCTGATAACTGGGCAGCTATGGCATTTGCAAGTAATTTGAATGCAAAAAGTTCAAAAGCAATGAGAAGATTGAAACAAAATCTGCAGGAGTTTCCTACAACTACTTGGAAAGACGTGTACAACAGATATATACGAAGTTAAGAATAGAAAAAGATACGGTTGCCCAGCAAAAGGTAGAAGAAAGGCACGGGTCTAGACGTTTTAAAACGAAAAAGAGGTAGAGTATGAACATGTACAAGTCTTATAAAAAGTTGAAAATTTAATGAAAGTGTATGAAGGTTTGAAAGAACAAGTTTGGAGGCTGAAGAAAAGAGTATGAAGATTTGAAGGTAGAATGAAGATCTAGGTAAGAATCTAAGAACAATTATGAAGATGTGAAGATCAAAGATGAAGATATGAAGGTTTGAAAGAGTTGATAATGGTTAGAAAATCGAAGGTGGAAGCATGGATCGGAAAGATAGAAAAACACAAAAGGTAGAAGCTTTTATAGGGGAAGTACGCGACTTTTCACATTAGAAGGAAACCAACCGATGAGTGACACATGCCCGAAGTTAGAACGACTCGATTGATGGGATATTTCGACCTATCCGCCATCTCGGTTGTGATGCGCAAAGGAAGGTCCGGGTTCATCTGTCGTCTCCCATCGTTTCAGCAAACCTACTCTTTGGGAAATGAGGTGACTATCTGTACATGAGTGAAACCAGGGGTAGCATATACCCCGATTTCCCGGTGGGTCAAACAAAACCAGGAAGTGACTATCTTGTATTTGATTATTTTTAAAAAAATTTATTTTTGACTTGAGAAACATGGCATCGTGGAATTATGAGAGTTTTGATGTTGATAATTCTACTTTTGATCCTCCTTATGCATATAGTTGAGGAAATCACTCATGGTAAAAGTATCAAAATATTTTCGAGAGCGAGTTATATGCACCAACACAATCTTATATGTGGAATGTGAGTGATAGATGTGGTGGTCAAGATGGTCATTTTCATGATTGTACTTATATTTCTTATCTTCCTCCAACCCCTTACTTTGATGATTCTTTTTTTTTCTTGTGAAGTTAATAGGAAAAAAGAACCCAGGGATGATGACCTTAAAGAGATCAAGGATATATTAAAGTGCCTTGTGGAACAAAATGATATGTTAAAGTGCCTTGTGGAACAAAATAGTAAATTACAACTATAGATAGAAAGACAATAGGAGACTATTCACAGCTTGAAGGTTCAAGTGAGTCACATGGTTGAATATTTTAATGCTCAACAAGATAATATTATGAATAGTATCCAAGAAGAGCGTGAATTAGATACAGAAATTGGGGTGCTAATGGAGAAGGACAGAGTAGAACACCAATAATTAATCAAACTAGATTTTGAGGATGCCGATGTTATAGAAGATATACTAGAGTCAACCGAGGACATTGATGATACGTATTTATTTGACCCTAGTGTCATTAGTATTGAGCATGTAGGCAGTCCCAACATTCATCTAGTTGAGCGCATTAGTCCACACTCTAAGCATTTTTCCGCATTATGTTTGGATGATGATGTAGAAATAGAGTCATCCGAGCTACTTGAGGAGTCAACGAATGAGGAACAATGTGCCTACATTCTAGAATTCTTCTTGCTAGAATGTCAGGATTACACACTTCATCTAAAGGCTAAGAAGTGCAGAATGTTACATTGTTCTATTGGATCAGCCAGATTCGTTCCACCACCCTAGGAGCATGATGATAGAGTAGAATCAAAACTTGAGGTCCATTTCATAAATTCAATAGGGAGGCAGAAAGGGATCTGCATCGTGCTGTGACGTAAAATCAAGCATTTGTTGGGAGCCAACCCAGCTTTACTACTTTCTTTAATTTTTTTAATTGAATTATTTTCGTAGTATCGATTTTAATTTTCTAGGAGCATGGAAAGTAAAACTATTGGAAGGATGCAACAACAAACCAGATGGTTGGAACTAAGTGTGAGGTACCCGCACAAATGACCAAGCCTGAGAGAAGTCTGAGTACTCCATGAGCTGCTAGTGCTTCGGTCTTTGGCCTACCAGAGAGTTTCTTTTACCCTCTTATTAGTATGATGTGCATTGGGAACAATGCACAATTTTAAGTGCGGGGTGAGGAGATTGTCCGGATGACTTTCAGTGATATTTTAATTGTGTTAGTTTAATTAAATTTTTTTTGGAATTCTTGAGGGACTTAAGTCTAAAAAATATATTTAAAAAAATTCTTTGTAGGCAGTGCAGTAATTCCCCCTTGGTTTTTCTTTATGCTGCAGTTCTTTTCCAAGGATTTGTTTGAACCAGGTGTAGTTATTTTTATTTTTTAGAAGTAGAAGCCAGTGTGAGATGAATTGAATTGAAGAAACATCTCTTGATTTTGTTATGCCCTGAGAATAGTGCGTATTTTGTGACGCTTAGACTTAGTTTTTGACTCTTGTAGTAATACCTTAAAGTGTATGACCTTAGCTTTGCTTAACCGCTTTGACTGGAGTATCTTGATGAGTCCAATTCTGAGTGAGTTATATGTCATGTGTGTGTGTGTAAGGTTTTGTATTATTATGTGTGTTGCATTTGATGTCTAAAACTTGTTTTGTGTGTTTGCAAAGCAAAATAGCAATTTTGTTCAATCTTGAAAGTGATATAGGTGTTTCTTTGTTGAGCTAGATATGTACATTTTACCTGCCTAAATATTATGTATCGTAGTTAACCCATTTGAACATGTAATCCTATTTCTTTGGAAATCACATTACAAGTCCCACCCATTTATTTGAATTAACTATATACTTGAACCTTTTCACCTTTCATGAGCACTAGAATTGTTATGAACTGTGTAAAAATTAAGTATGGGGTGGTTGGTATGGCTTTTGAGTAGAACTAATAAAATAAGGAGAAGGGTGCATTGTGTTGAAACTAAATCCACTTGAATTGAAATAGAAAAAAGAATAGTTGTATTGTTGTGAAGAATATTCCTTAATAAGTGAAGACACTTGATGTAATTGTGCTTAAGAAAATATGGAGTTAATATACATTGAGATGAAGTTGGAGTTTTGATTTGACATAAGTGTGAGGTTTGAATATTAAAGTATATGTATTAAAGTGCCTAGGGAGGTGTATTCACTCTTATATCCAAAAGTATCCTACCCGACGCGCAAGCTACATTACAACCAATTAAAGTCCTACTTGATCCTAGACTGAATGAGCTCGATTAGTAGAAAAGTACATTGTGGGCAAGCCTACAGGGCATCTTTTGTAGCATATGAATGTTATTTCTAAGAGGGAGAAAATTCTTTCTATCTTGAGTTCCTAATTATTCTTAAATTTTATTGTATATGAAACTACTCTCTTTTGTTTAGTGAGGACACATGATTCATGATGGAAAGCTAATGTCATTAATCTCCATGTTAGAGTAAGTGAGTGACCGGTGAGTAATACATGGTACTTGTGAGTCAAATCTTGAGGTGGAGATGTTACACCCATGTGCTTAGTCTATTTTAAAGATTCATGGTGTGATGAGTAGGAGTATTGCTTAAAAAGATCGTGTCTATAAGTGTAGTTTAATTGCTCGAGGAGAGCAATATTTAAGTGTGGGGTATTGACGTGTGGATATAATTTCATAGTTTCGTACATTATGTGCCTTGCATTTTATATACTCTAATGATAAATTACACTTTATTTGCACGTTATGGAGTCTATTTTATGTGTAGGAGAATTACATATGAAAGTAGAGAAAAAGAGATACTTAAACGTTGAAAATGTACTCGAGAATAATGTAAAAGAGAGACCTGGCGAGGCCAACCAAAGGCCAGGCTGAAGCTGGAGTTAGGCTAGCACTACAAGGCAGGCTAGGATGAGGCTGGCATTAGCCTGGCCATGCCAGGCCTGGGGCGTGCACATTTCAAATTTTGAAGACTTATTTTGTCTCCTCGTTTAACTAGAACTTGGCTACACGTTTAGGTCTTTTCCTAAACATATATAAATAGACCTAAATGCCACTTTTGACAATATTTAGACCTAAGGAGGCTAAAGAGACAGAGATTGGACAGATTTGAGAGGGGATTCGACCTAAAGAGGCAAGAACACGCTAAGAGTAAAGTGGATAATTCTTCTACGAGTTTTTCACTTCCTTCTTCCTATTTTCATTATTGGTTATGAATTCTCGTATTGTATTTATACATACTATTATGAATAGCTAATTTTTATCTTGGGTTTTGATGGAACCTCTTGAAGTATGAGTTTTCTATTACGTTAATATAGATTTGTTGTAGTTTTTCTATAATTGTTCAACTACGTTTATATTGTGGTTGATTGAAGAACTCTCAATCGACTGTGCCTATTTAGTGTGTATTACTCAGGAGAGAGTACATATTTAGGTAGTTGTTGAACAATATCACTCCTAACGTATATGAGGGATCAATATGAAGGGTTTAAAGATGGGACTAGGGATAACGAAATATTGGTATGATCCGAGTGAGCCATATTTAATGCCAGCTAACGCAGTTCGGGAGATTATGTCTAGTAAATTGTGGTAGTTATTTGGGAGGGAATTACAACACTCAGAGCGCTCATGATTGGTAGAGAATAGTTAGTCGAATTTATACAAAACATAACGGAAAAGATTCCAATAATAAGGGAAATCATAACTCTAGACCTCCTTAATCTTGTCTCTAACCGTTAGTATCTTTAGTTGTTAATTTACTATTTTAATTTGTTAGTTAATTAGTTAAATATAAGAATCCTAATATCTATAAGTTTGGAATTGTTCAAACTTGTCTTCTCGGTGATAGTGAATAACTGTAACTAAGCCTTAGTTCTCTATGGGATTCGACTCCAGACTTGTAAACCAAATTATATTTGCAAGGACCGCTTAATCCTTTTTATAAGGCATAGTTGAGCGTGATTAGAGACCTCTCGTACCGAGGCCCTAGAGTGCCCGAGAAGACAACAATTCCCCCGAACCTGAAATGAGCTCGGAGATCCCAAAAAATATGACAACAGTTGCACAAAACTAACAGAGGGCCATGATATCCCACCCCATCGGATATCACGGCGTAGATCTTGGCCTACATCGACAACAGATTGGTGATTAACGAAAAAAGAAGATTTTTACCTTTTTAGAGTTGTATTAGGAGTAAAACTTTCCTACTATATGAAAAGGAGTAGTTTTTATTCAACTGACACAATGTAACATGGCATATAAGGCAATACAAGACTTGTTTCTCTGTTTTCTAGTTATAAAAAATTCTCATTTTAATCATAGCTCTTCGTACACGTTTGGCTCCGAATTGATGGCAGAACAATTGTTAGGCTTAGATCCAAGCCTGGGCTCAACATCTCAACTGGTTTGGTTTGGTAGTTTATTTTATCTGTAATTTGCTTATCTAACATCTTTAAATATATATATTAATCAATTCACATATTCTTTAAAACGCGTATAAACTTAATTATTATCCGTTATAATGGTAAACCCCCAAAATTGATGGATTTCGAGCAAGTGAAATAGATATGAAGAATCCGATGGAAAGATTATATTGAAGGGGATAACTGCTGCCCATATAAGAAAATACTACGAAAGTGACGTGGTCAGTTGTCACAATTGTGCATTGTTCTTCTGACGTGATGTGTTATGCGGACTTATGCCCGTTAACCTATTGCAAAAAGCTTAAATCTTCAAAACTTTCTTGGAAGCTCTGAAATTGAAGAAGAAGATTTTGAACAAGACCAAGTGAAATGGAGAAGTTCAGTTTCTGATTTATTTGCTGAATTTAAGTTTGCCCCAGAAATTTTTAGAATTTCAAAATAAACCCCGACCAAAATGATTTTTAATTTTAATAAAAATAAATGTTCTTGGGACAAAAATAAATAAAAATAAACAAGGGTCTAAACTTTTAAATAAAGAGGAATTTTCATGAGCTACTATAGTTTAAAGCCTAGTAACTATAGTTTGCCTATTTATCATTTGCACAACAAATATAATATATATCAACTGTATTCGTTCGCGCAACGAATATAACATGCATCAATTGTAATTATTGTGAAACACAATGGATGTATACAAAGAATACAACCTGTATCGACTGCATACAAGGGTGTATACAAAGGAAACAACTTGTATCGAGTGTATTCGTTCACGGCGAATACTACGAAAGCAAAATACATAAATACGAACAAATAAAATGTTCTTGTTGGGAGTCGTCGAATTCAAGACCTCCACTAACTAAGCGAGCGCTCGCTCTAACCAAGGGGACATTAAATATGGAAAAATGATTTGTTGGGAGTCATCGAATCCAAGACCTCCAGTAACTAAGCGAGCGCTCTAACCAATTGAACTATGAGAGCTTATTGTTCTCTTATTTCAGTACAAAACAATTAATCTCTTCTTTTATGAATTTACTATAAAATTCAAATATAACTACATGAATTTACTATAAAATTCAAATATATCTACAAATAATAAATTTGCAGTATAGTTATGAGGGGCTTTATATCTCTCGTCACACTCATCTTGATTCTATTTAAGGGTGTCTAACGGGCCGAGTTAACCCGTTTTCGAACTGACCCAGATCGATTGAAACCGAAACCGGCTCGGACCGGTACAAAAGGGGCCGGGTGGGTTGGGTTAATAGGGTAAGAGGGTTGGTCCGTTCACCTTCGTTCAATCGGTTTACCGGCCCGATCAAACCCCGTCAATTGAAGTCACTATAGAACTGGCTAACTAATCCGGACCAAACCGAATAACGGCTAATTGTTTCAATTTCATGATTGTTAACGTTGGCAATGGTCAGCTGAGCCAAGGGGTTGTTGCCCAACGACTGTTTTGCACAACTATCCTTTTTGGAGCATTTTTTTAAAATTTAACACTTTTTGTAATTACTAATTTAGCCTTTAAAAAATTATAAATACACTCCCCCATCCCCCTCTTCTTTATTTCTTCGCTCATCTCTCATCTCTCAAACTCAAATTTTCAATTCAAGTTAAATCATGCCCCGTACTTCTAGAGTGCTCTCATATATTTAGGAGCACTTTGAGGTTGTAGAAGACAATAAAAAAGTTCACAAAGTAAAATACAAGAACTGTAGTGGAGTCTTAAATGTTCGTCTAAAATGGGTGGACACTGGCTGCTTAAGAGGCATATGAAGAGTTGTCTTGAGCGTCCTCCAAAAATTCTTATTTAAGTTGTTGAAACAATGTGTGTTATTTTAAAATTATTAGGCGTATTTATACTTAATGTTTTAGTTTGTGAGATTAATTTGAAGTGTTATTATACATGAAGATTTAGTTTTAATCCTTTTTCGTTAATTTACTACTTGTTAAATGCAAACTTCAATTTGTAAGTTTGAAATAAAAAAGAACTTGCAATTTATAAGTGCAATTTTTTTTCTATCTTCATCGTCTTCTTTATATTTTTACTTTATATTAATATAACTTACAATAGTTATACAAAATATGTAAAAAAAATTACACTAACCTGGCCATGCCCCTTAGACCCGTAACCCTTACAGTTCATTTTTTTACCCAAATAGACCCGAACCCATTAAGCCCGGTAACCCCTAACCTGCCCGCTTCAAAATCAAGGGTCGGCCCGGCCCACCCATTTAATACCCTTAATTCTATCCCATAGGTCACGTTGCTACGATCACCTGCTACATAAATCAACTCTATCATTTAAATTTTAAATACTTGAAGAATTTGAAAGCTAAGCTTTGCCATAATCCCATGCACAATGTTTAGTAACAGAGCAAAGTAAACGAAGAGATGAAATCATAGTTGGCAGGAACTGAATATAGATTAGACAAAGGATTATCTCAATACAATTGATTTCCACCATCCATCTGTCACATGATAAGGTCTGAACCAACTCAAAAATTGATGCTTGAATAGCAATCTTGGCCCGGATAGCATAGTCAACCTTACCACTTGCAGAGAAAAGTCAAATTTAATATGCTCCGATGGAAAAACATAATTCTCTCTGGATTAAAATAAGAAAACTACAAAGGTATATCCATATCCAACCCAAAGGGTTTAGAAATATAAGTTGCATAATGATAACTCAAAAGAAGACAGCCCGAGGATGAGGTCATTGATGGAAAAGAAACATAACAGGAAGCTGGATGAGGAAAATTCGAAACTTTAATTGAGGAAAGACCTACTATCTTGTAGTTGATTTCTGTAAAAATCAAAATCTGGTTCCTCCAAATGGAATTTATGTCATTCGCAGAAAATGTCAAATACATGTGCTAGGAGCAGCAAACTCTATGACTTGAGCAATTAACTATAATGAAAATTGGCCACCTTAAACATTACAAATTTGCAAGTGCTAGAATCAACTGAAATCATGATCTAATGTGATAGGGTTTCAATATTCCATTCTTGATTCACCATTCATCCTTCTGAAGACTATTTAGTCATTGGAGCTAATGAAAAAAAGGCCATTCTTTTTTATAATAAGTGAAAAAGCTCACTTTTGTTATGCCGACTATTTGATGGTTTCTCATCAATATTTCTTTTTTATCTTCTGTACATCACAAGCATAGTGCTTTTAAGAGAAAACTCATGACTGAGAGAGAGAGAGAGAACAGCCAACTTAAAATGCAACAAAATTCTTTTAACAAGAACATGTTGATTATGACAAGGAGCGAACTACAAGTTCTAGCAATTCCACTTTACTTAAGCATGCAACCGATTTTATTCATGTGATCAAGCATTGAAAACTTAGAAAGGACTAGCATATCACTACTCTTAATATTGAAGAGAGCAAACAAAGATAAAGAAAGTAACAAAAGTGAGGCAATTTGATTAGTACACTTCAGTGTGGAAAGCTACTTTCAGCTCTTCAGGTTAAGCAAAGAAAATTATATGGTCAGACTCTTCAGTTGCACTTGGACTACTAAAGTTTAAGTTAACTTCATTACATGACCTGTATGATTATTTTTTCAACCCATCGTTGTCATAATAAGTTTCTTAATACACTTAAGTTCCTTGTCAATCACAATTTCTAAGACTAAGCTGCACGCTTACAGAACCACGGAGTAAATAGTAACTTACACCACCATCACAACCAGCAAAATGTAACATGGAAATACACCAAACGAAACCAGGAATCCAATGCTGCTTTTTTTTAAGTTTCGAGAAAATCAATGCCACCATTCAACTCTAAAATCATAAGATCCTGCTTATTTTTTATAGAGGGTATCGAAGGTACCTTGACCATCTGAATCTTCACTTCATTCACTGCTCAAAGCTTCAACTTGAACCCCTTTGAAAGGAAATCATCTCCCCTATCAAGTGAAGGATAAAATAGAAAATTTAGCAAAGGAAGGAAGCAGATACAAAAGATAACTTGTATAAGCAATCTCCCTGTTGCATAGAAAATAATATGGAGTCTCCACTTCACCTAAATGTTAACAATAGTGCCCCATTGTTGAAACGAGTGATCTTAAAAGCTCTACGTAAAAGAAAGAAGGCTACAACATAACCACAAATTTAAGGAATGACCAACCTCTTCTTTAAGGCTTTCTTGTTTCCTCCTTTATCTTGATTTAACTGTTTCTTCATATCACTTGTGCCATCATTGGAACTAAGGTTAACGAGGCTTCCCAAATAAATATAACTATTGAAATGTAGAAAGCCGCGTAAATTCCCAATTTCAGTATCAACAATCTTTATGGAGTCCCCCTCAAAACTAGTCCACAGGAATCGCCTATTATCTTGTTTCACAAGAACTTCCTTTCCACTCTTAGAATTTGCAAGTGGGAGTACAGTATGACCAACATACTTATCTGGCTGCTCAAGTGATATAAGCATAGCCCACGAATCCCTAATTCCATATTCCTTCATTACCCATACGTCCACATGGTCCAAAACAAGATCCCCATTTTCCCAATCATCTAGAAAGTAGGTTTTATATGTGCAAAGAGAGCCTCCCAATACGACCAACCTCACAATGAAACCTGTATCAGTATAAGGGGGACGCGGTACGAGTCCCCATTTTTCAGTTCCAAGATCAAAAGCAACAATCAGTGGTTCCAATTTATTCGCAGGTCTTTCCATCTTATCACTAGCAATCCAATGCAATGAACCATTTAGATATGTACCTGGTTGATCTTCATATCGGAGATAATAAGGAAGTTCTTCTTCAAGCCGTCTCCAACAACTTGATCTAAAACTGAAAACCATAACATCAGAGTGAAAAGAACCTTTTTCAGAGCCCTTTTCAAACTGCACAATTCTGACAACCTTATAGTCATCATTAGTAACATCATACCCAAAACCAAAATTAACATGCACATGGTCCCGTTGAAGGGTTCCATAAGGCAATTTCATCCACAGTATTTGATATCAACAACAATCCATTGCAAGAACCAAGTATCTTGGTGTTAATTTCAGACGACATCAAAGGGTTAGTCAATTCTTTGGGAGTAACAACTCGGGAGTTGAGAGAATCAAAGTCTAGAGAGTAAAAGCAACGTTTTCCATATCCAAAATAGTCCACCTTTCTCAACATCAACCGAAGGTTAGAATTGGTTTTCACTGAATATTTGACATGCAATTTTGCAAACTCTGCACTATCAATGAGAGCCCACCAAGATCTTGATACGCACCTACAACGTAACGCACAATCAACGGGTAGTCGACAGAGAATTTCGGCAAGAACATCAAATGGAAAGGTTGACATTGTTTTGGACAGAGTTGCAGGAAAGGCAATTTTGGACTGGCTTATGCCTAAACGACCTGACGATTGGGATATAGGAGGAGAGTACTAAGAATAAGGCGGTGTCTTCAAGATGACCCTTTTCTGAATATGAGTATATTATTTATATCACTAAATCTCTTCGCAACACTTGCTCTCCTGATTAAAATATCAGAAAGGAATTTTTATCAATATATATATATATATATATATATATATATATATATATATATATATATAGATATATAAAATCAAGTTCACACTAACGAAAATTGTAATGCGATACGAGACCTAAAGTCCGGAACTATTATAAAAAATTTATGCAGTGATCTTTTACTAATATTTAAACGGTTAATAAATTAATAAATATGTTGTGAAGAGCTAATTTATAACCTCTAATTCTTACATATCATGTATAATTTATCAAAGGAAAGGATAAAGATAAAAGACAATACTTTATTTATTTATTCCATAAATAAAAATCATACCATTTTAATTAATAAATATATTGTTAAAGTTTTCTTTTCATCTGAAACAAAAACAAAAATTACATCATTTTAGAATTTTACAACACTGATTGTGGATGACATAATAATAGTCGCATGATTAAGCTTATTTGACATATCTTATCATTTTTTATCTTAACCTTGATTTTCTCAATCTTTGCGGAAGTACAAAGTTGTTATTGTAGTATTAGAAAATGCATAAAGTATTCATTAAATTATCAGCAAAAATTATTTGTATACTTAAATTTTACGAGTGTTTTGTAGAGAGTTTTGGAGAAGTAAATTGGTTTGAGGCTTCTCATTAAAATATATTGCTTATAAAGGTATATATAGAGTATAGGGAAATCAAAACCTACCAACTATAGGATTGTACAATAATGAAGGAAAATCAAAACCTACCAACTATAAGATTGTACAATTAATGAGAGAATATTCTACCAACAATAAAAAGATACACAAAAGATATTTGCAATATTTCCTAATACGCCCCCTCAAGATGGAGGGCCGGAGGACACGCCAATCTTGGACATCAACAGAGGAAGCCGAGGACTGCCGGTTAGGGCAGCGGCCATGGAGCGCGAGGCAGAGGAGACGCTGATCGACGTCGAGAGAGAGGGCTGCCGGTTAGTGCAGCGGTGGCGCAGTAAGATGCCGGAGAAAAGGCGCTGAGAGAGAGGGCTGCCGGTTAGTGCAGCGGCGGCGCAGCAAGAGGCCGGAGAGGACCGTGAAGGTCCGCGGCTGATCTTCTTTGCAGGAGAGTGGCAGCAAGGCGCCGGAGAGGGATGCCGGAGAGGGCTGCCGATTAGTGCAGCGGCGGCGCGGCAAGATGCCGGAGAGAGGGTTGCTTCTAGAAGACGAAGCCTCCATTGTTGTTGTAGATTTACAAAGTAAAAAAAAATGTTGATAGGGAAAAAAAAGGAATAATTTTCTGAATTTAGAAGAAAGACCTTGCTAGTGCCGATTATGTAGAAGGTCGGTGGTGGCGGGCTGCCGATTAGTGCAGCCGGGGCCGCGGGTAGGGAACAATATTAGGGTTTGTTTGGCGATAAGCCACTGGCGTATGATACCATGTAGAGAGTTTTGGGAGAAGTCAATTGGTTTGAGGCTTCTCATTAAAATATATTGCTTACAAAGGTATATATAGAGTATAGGGAAATCAAAACCTACCAACTATAGGATTGTACAATAATGAAGGAAAATCAAAACCTACCAACTATAAGATTGTACAATTAATGAGAGAATATTCTACCAATAATAAAAAGATACACAAAAGATATTTACAATATTTCCTAATACTAATATCCTACTATTTTTATTTAAGCTAAATTTAATATCCCATTGAGTGATGACCTAGCACGAAAAGTATAGCCCATTTCGTAGATGAACGTGAGTTTAAAAAAAAGCTTTAAATTAATTTAATTGTCTAGGTGTCATTTTCCTATTGGATACTCTAACTGTTTAAACTTAATACTAATTTTTTCTCTTTTCTTATTCATTTTCTTTTCTTTTTCATTTATTTTTCTCTTTTTTTATTTTCGCAAACCAGTGTCACCGTCTTCCTCCCCATTTCTTGAAACTAAGTCTTGATTTATTTTTTGCTTCTCTTTTTTTTTTTTGTTGAGTCTCTATTTCCACTCGTCTGCTTCCTTCGCCATATTCCATCAATATAATCCTACTGCAAATAATATAAATTTGCTAAAAGATTTATGCAGTGATCTTTTACTAATATTTAAATGGTTAATAAATTAATAAATATATTGTGAAGAGCTAATTTATAACCTTAAAGAAGGCTAAACCCCAACATGAAAGAAGTGGTGAAAAAAAGGTGATCAAGTGGTTAGATGCGCGAATTATATTCCCAATCTCTGACGACAACTAGGTTAGTCCAGTTCAGTGTGTACCAAAAAAGGAAGTCATGACGGTAGGGAAAAATGAGAAGAACGAATTGATCTCTACACAAACAGTCACATGTTGGCGAATATGTATGGGTTACATGAAGTTGAACTTGGCTACTAGGAAGGACCATTTTCCATTGCCATTCATTGATCAGATGCTAGATAGATTGGCAGGGAGGTCTCACTTTTGCTTCCTGGATGGTACTCGAGTTATAATCAGATTTTCATTACCCCGGAGGATAGAGAGAAAACGTCGTTCACCTGCCCTTTTGGTATCTATGCCTTTCGGAGAATTCCATTTGACCTATGCAACATACCCACCACATTTCAAAGGTGCATGATGGCCATCTTCACATATATGGTAGAAGAGATAATGGATGTTTTCATGGACGACTTCTTAGTAGGGGGAACTTATCCGATGATTGCCTTGTGAACTTGAGAAGAGTTCGTGACTAATCTAGTACTCAACTGGGAAAAGTGCCATTTCATAATATAGGAGGGTATAGTCTTGGGGCACCTAGCGTTAGTAAAGGTATTGAGGTGGATCATGCAAAGGTTGATATGATAGAAAAGCTTCCACCACCCCTACCCCGAAAAAGAAGAATTAACACAAATAGTCTCACATCCAAAGCTTAAATTAAAAATAGTTTGTGAAGGTATAACATATACATAATCAATATATTATATGTGTATAATTAATATACATATAACTAAAAAAGTAAACAATGAATATGATATGCTATTTATTTAAAGACGCCGAGAAAAAAAAGGAAGATAAAAACATCAAAAAATAAGGTGTCGGGGTGAAAAAAAAAGCTCAAATTTTACCAGAGCTGATATAGGCACCAGCAGCAGCCCCACCTCCCATGAAAAGCCCCTGGTTGACACAACCAATCAACACAAAAAATCTATTAATTAAATTCCCACTTGAATTTAGGATATGTTTAGTACCGAAAGTAATTTAATTAAATATTTAAAAATAATTATCTGGCGAAAAATATTTTTGATAGTTATGGTCATATCAAATACATCCACATAAAGTAAAGAAAAAGAGTGAGTCATTTTCAACCTGAGATCTAGCCCTCTGAGTTATTGTTCAAGCTGAGCCAGTCTTATTCAAAGGCTGCACTTGCGTGTCTATCAAGATTTGCAGCACGACATGCAACGTTCACAAATAAAAGGATGTCAGTACAAATAAAGTATTGAGTATATAAGGCAGGGAGCCATAAATACGAACAATAATATAAGTAGGGATAGAGAATCTACAACATGTAACATCTGATTACCTCTGAGGGCTACTGATATGAAATGCATGATACATACGTATAAATACATAAACTTTTAAAGCATACGCCTCTGTAGGCATCATTATCATCATATTGTACCCGGCCGTAATAGGCTCGGTAAAAAAATGTACCCGGCCATCATAAGGCTCGGTAGAATCGTACCCGACCACGTGGAGCTCAATAAGACTCAACTGATCATTGGTTGCACAATAGGTGCCATACCAGGCCGATTATAGCGCGGCTCGGTAGAGTAAAATAGATACATACATATAGTGCATGCTAAACTCATGGAATCACGTTCTAGACCTTTCAGAGTGGCGTAAGGTCGGTATCCTCTTCACAGGTTATTAGGGCTAACTCTTCACTTTGATTCTTATAAGAATCAGGAAGTACCAACAACATTGATAAAAGATTAAGAGAAGCAACATTAACATCAATTGTTCCATAAGAGGGGAAACAATGTGAGTACTGCTAGTTTCTAATAGTAGAGTATCTTTAGAAGCTCGTTCATTACATTATATACAATTGGAGTCGTGAAAAAGAAGGAAAGGTATAGCCTCACTTACCTTGTATATACTGACCCAACCTCAAGCTACACAGTTGTCACAACTCCTTAGTATACAATAAGAGAAACGATACTATCGTTACCATTAAAGCATCTTAACTATTATGTATCGATCACAACCTATTTTACGATAAAACGGACAACACCACCCCTATATATATGACTTCACACCATTCAAAACAATCACCAAACAGCCCAAACAACATCAATAATAAACATGTTGAGCCTCCAAAAGCAGTCCATGCACAAACTAATTACATCATACATACGACGGCCGCCGTAGTCGTGTCAAACGATCCATAAATATTAAGAATAACTATCAGTCCACAACCCTACATATATATGGTATTTCTCCACACCCTTCCACCTCCAAAACTCCACAAAATAGTAGCAAAACATGGCACCCAACAGCAACACAAAATAATCCACAAAACAGTCCGCTACAAATGAATAACTCGAACTCACGGCTTCCGATTACAGTCCCGTGAGTTCTTACATGTATAGAACGAATTACCATGAATTCACAGCAGAGACAAAATGTATGCAAGTAGGTGATGCACCTACTTGTCATCTACCAATCTGCGCAGGCTTGCAAAAATATGAATATCTCTATACTCCAAGATCATATTGACAAACGATTTACTGCGTTGGAAACTAGACTTATCGATCTTTAATTTGGCGAATAGATCACCCCGTAATTCTTTGTAAATTGGGAGAAAATCTTAGAAATATTTGACTTAATGTTTAAGTAAAATTATGAACATAAGTTGCGACAACTTTTGTCGACTTTTGTTTCATAACTCGTTTGACTTCAATACTTATGATATGGATATTATATGATTCATATACCTTAATACATGGCCTCTTGAGTGTATTAAGCACCTCTAGATTTACCTGAAAATATGAGTTATAACATCCTTGATTCGTTTAACTTCTAATACTTGTTAATCACCCTTATACACCCTTGTATCACTTAAGACCAACATGATTAACTTTTTATCATCTCAAAGATAATTCCTTTTTGGGTTTATGTTAACTAATATATGGCATGAACTAACAATGTGAATATGGGTTGTAACTGGAAACTCATTATTGGAATTGCCAATACAAACTTATCCTTACCACTAAAGCCTCTGAATAACAGCTTGACGATTTGCTGAATGTCATGAATATCTAAACAAATAAGAGATTTGTATAGGATAAAATCGATTCATATTAAATGCTTGTATAATAGAGTGACACATAGATAGAGACAGATAAAAAATGAGACAGAGGGAAGTCAAGATCGGAGGCAACAGTCTCGGTTGGCACCGAAAAGCCCTCGACGGAAATGTTGCTCATGAATATCTGTCATCCGGTAACATTCAATGAAGAATATTCTGCAATATTAAATGCATAATCCATTATAAAAAATTTAACATTCATAGCTGCCGTTGCACCTTCTTCAATGGCCTATATAATTATCATTGAAGAGGGGCTTGATCTCAGGTCCTTATTCCCTAGGTGCCAGTATAAATAAGAGTTCCAACAACCACGATAAGGAGGCAAATTTTCCGATAAACTTATGCTATATACTGTCCAAAGCTCAATAACATTTTATTTTCTTGCTTCTTAATATTGTTATACTGCTTTCGGAAGCTCTGCTCCCGGAACCAAGCTCTTTACGATCTTATTTTGATTTTAGTGCTAACTTTTATATTCTTAATTAATTTATTTATTATTTTGAAATAAAATAGTACCGTTTTACGGGTAAACAAAGTTATTTAAGGATGAATAGCCCAATGATGTACGGAGAAATTAAACGGAATAAGAGATTGAGTGTTATCGTGTAGAGATTAGAAAACAATATATAATTTTTTTTGGAATAACTATAAATTACACATCTCAGAGATTCTTCTTTTGTCCTAGTAATTTTTTTCATAGGAGAAATGTGTGTTGGTTCAATAAAAGGACAGCCATATGGATTCTAATGAAGTAAGTCCACTAAATTCTCCAAATTTTAAAAAAGAAAAAGAAAAAGAACAGAAATGGCAAAAAAGGAAATAAAAATAGTTACACGTGATTTGGTGTTTTTACTATAGAGATTAAAGTTGTAGTTATGAAAATTTTCCTTTTATTAATGGGCCGGGGTTTCCGTCAAAAATTGGGCTAGCTAGTAGGTAATCAAATTTTAAAGGAGGCTGCTGGGCTGAGGGCGGGCTCTCATCTAAGTAAAACCCTAGCCTTTATTACTTCTCTATATATAATCTCACTCATTCCCTTAGGTTTTACGCATATTTATTTTTCATACTGCTTTGGTTTTTATAGTCCTCCCCCGATCTGCTTTAGCTCTTCCATTAGTAAGCTTTTTCTGTTCTTATAACAAAAATAGCTTCAACGCAAACTTTAATTTTTTTTTCGTCTATTGTATTTGCTAAGTGTTTGGCCAATGATTAGACTTATTTAATAGACAAGCATATGTCTGAATTTTTCTCATGTTGAATATCTAATCTTCTCTATGAGGCCGTTTTATGTCTTCTTTAAATCCTTCACAATCTTTCCCTTTGATTTGCAGAGAAAATTATTTGTTTCTTTTATCTTTTATCTCAGGTTTAAATGGCGATTTAATCTGAATCTAAGTTTTGGTTTCAGTTTTTGCCGATGATGATGTAGTTTTTTGCGTTAATGAGAAAATCATGATTACGACTATACTACTGCCTTCCTTCTGAGGCTACCCTTTTATCAATTTTTCTTTTATACTTTTGATGTATGCAGCTGTGGGTCAAATGATGAGTTGTAGCATAGTTCACATGAAGTTATTTGTGATTATAAAACTACTTTAGTCTTTCGCTCCTATCTGATGACTCTCAAATTGTTTTCTTTCTAAATCGCTTTTGATTATTTTGAGATTGACGACTACTTTTCAGATTGGTCTCGTTCGTCGTAATGGTGTAAATCCACCTTGCCGACCATCCTGATATATCACCACTCATAAACTGAGTCCCCCATTATATTTACTTAATTCTTTTGTTTTAGTTTTTGTTTTAATTCAATAAGCTCTCCTGTTTTTTACATTTACTTTTTTGATGCTTCGAAGACAATTTCAAATTTCTACCATAGATGCAACCAAGTTCTGGTCTCTTCTCTGTTTAAACCAGTTTTATATATTCCTCTTGTTACTTTTGAGATCCTTTTTACTCTTTTCATGGAAAGAAAGAGAGCGAGTTGACGACAGAATTCATCGTCTGTCAATCCACTGACTTTATGTGATGTTAACAGTGAATCCCGACAGGTTCTGATCGCTTATTATCTTTCACTATTTACTACTACTTGTTTTTGTTTGATTTGATGGGCAGATGAGGAATCTCATGATTTTAATGGGTAATTTGCCTCTGAAACTTTTCATTGATGCTATTTGTCACCTTGGAGAACTGATGCCCTTCAATTGTTTACATCCTATTTTTCGTAACTTGTTTCTGACTTTGTTAAATAACTGCACTTTTCCCATAGATATCCCAATTGCAATACTACTGGAATAAGGAAATACTATTTTTTTTTTGTCAAATAACTTGCTTTTCAAGGGCACAAAAAAATTACAAAGACTCAGAGCCATACATCTCAATTCTTTTTATCATCGTAGTATAATTAACGTTTATGTAAAAGCTACTGTATGTCCCCATTTTGTGGGACTATACTGGGTAGTTGTTGTTATTGTAAAAGCTACTGTATGAAATCTGGGATGCAAATGCATGCTCATGATCCATTTTCAGTATCTTTTAGCACAATTCCTTTGTGCCAGACACTGGCCAAGTGTCCAAACTAAGCACCATTTGAGTGCTCGCTCACATAGAGCCCGAAATAATATGGGTAATCACTTATTCTGTGTGTTTGTGTGTAACTTGGTCCAATTATAATACCATCAATAATCAATATTTGCTCATAATGTTCTTTGTGCCAAAATTTTCAACATTCCTAAATAACTCTCTAATTTGTTCGTATGCAAGTGAAACGATATGATGAAATTGCACTAAGACATACTATGCTCCCTTCGCTTCAAAATATGTATTTTTTGGGTGTTTTTATACATATTAAAAAATTCATCTTTAGGCATTTATTAATAATAGAATTGAGTATATTAATCTTTATTATGTCATATAAATTTTTTTAATACATATTCCAACACTATTTATTTCAAGAAAAAAATAATTAATTCATTTTTAAAATTTGGAAAAATTACTTACTTTGGATCATGAAAAAATATCAAAAACTTACTTAATTTGAATCGGAAGAAGTAATAATGAAATATAGAAGATTATTTACATATAAAGAGATGGTTAGGCCCAATTGTATAATTCAATTTCTCTTCACGGTTCATTATGCTTAATTAATATTTATATGGATAAAGTAAAGGAATGATCCATAAATCATAAATCAACCAAGGCAAGTGTCTAATACACCTGATTAGAAAGCTTAACGCGGCGAACAAAGTCAATTGCGTTCAAATCAACAATTCATAACCCTAAGAATCATAATAAGCTTCATCTTGTAGACATGGAATTGAAGAAATATGGATAATAAACAATTCACATTATCCAAATAAGGCACATTATAAGCTTAACTCTTATCGGCTATGATTAAAACCTAGCTACATCATATACACATGACGCCTCACATATACATGACACTTAAATAAAGTCTAACGACTCGATTGAGTCGTTTGGGTTCTAGCGTTCCGTTTTGCGATTTGAGACTTTGAATAGCTTCATTTGATGTTTTATCACTATTGTGCATGGTTTGTATTAATTTTTGAAAAGTTTAGATGTGTTTTGGTAGAGAAATTTTTTAAAGCTTTAGCAATGCTAGTGTATAAGGGTAAAGTCGGAGAGCCCAATTTTATGATCATTATGTCATTTGGTAGCTTCACCTCAAAGGCCCTTGGGCATAGTTTTAGGTTTTGACCTAGAGGGTTCTTTATGTTTGACCTCGGGGCAACAAAAATCAATGGTTATCGTGGACAAATGAGAAGTTTCCTAGGCACGTGGTCAAAGCTGACAACACCTACAAGAATAGTGCCCGTACCAGGCTGCTAAGTAACAGCATCAACTACATTTCTTTGTAATAAATGCATATATAATATGTTGGATTCTCCCCCTCCTATATAAAATGGACCTTTGCTATTTTTTGCACACATGATATACAATATTTAATAAAAGAACATTCTCTCTGTTCTCTAACTTAAACTTATTCTCCCTTGATTCTATTATTTACATTCATTGCTTACGTTTAATGTGTTTCATTAATTGTCGTTTATTTGTTGCTCGTTAAAGAGCTCGGATCAAAGCTCTTAGAATTGTTAGTCCTTCATTGACCGTCCACAGCCTAACGCTTAGCTCGACCCTATGTCCCGTATAGGCAAGTATAGGCCACCTCGAGGCCTCAATTCTTAGCCTCTCGGTTTGTGTAACATACTATCTTCAAGCTCTTATATTATTTTCTGATCTCACACTTGGCATCTACTGCCTAACAACTAGCATAAAAATAAATCATATATTTTTGGAACCAAAAAATCAAATTTAACTGTAATTGCCATTTTTAAGGTAAACAGTTTAGCGTCCATCGTGGGGCTAAAAATAATAGTGATTTTTTCTTGCTTTTTTACTACATGGCGCAAGTTATCTTTCACACTTTTTCTTGTCCAAGAATCTTTGATTTCAGGTCAAAATGTTCAACTCAATAAAATGCACATGCAAATAACGGTCTTGAGGACCATGGAGAGAATGGTGTAGCTATTTCAGATAATGGTGTACCTCCACTAAACCCTGAAAGTGCACCAGGATTGATCCCCGTGGGTACGGTCTAACGCGACGCCCAACACGTTGATATAAGTTCCCACATTAACGGGAGTACACGCCGAGAAAATCAATAGAAAACTCGGAACTATCCCACCCGGGAAGAAAGAGAGGCGGATATGAGAGACAGAACGGCAAAACCTCAGAACGTCGTTCATATGATCATTGGGGGACCGACATTCCCCAAGGACCCGTGATCAAATGGGTAAAATTGTCCGCTGCAATGGAAGAGCTAATTCGGGGCCGCATATCCGAAGACATCCTTGCATTCAGCAGGGAAGATTTAGAGACCATGACTCGACCACACAACGTTGCGCTGGTAATTTCATTCCTTTTAAATGACATTCAGATGAAACGTGTACTCGTGGATCCAGGTAGCTCGACCAACGTAACCAGGTAAAAGATGGTAGAACAGCTCGAACTGCTCGATCAGATCATGCCTACCTCCCGAGTCCTCAACGGCTTCAACATGGCTGGCTAAGCAACAAAGGTGGGTGGGTGGGTAGGGGGAGACCACCCTCCCGATCAATATGTCCGGTGCTGTTCAGGGCACCAAATTCCTTGTCACCGGAGGTGACATGAGGTACAACACATTGCTTGGCAGGCCGTGGATATACAACAAGAGGGCAGTATCGTCCACTCTGCATCAGATGATTAAGTTTCCGACAAAGAAAAACATAAATACAGTATATGGAGAACAACACACGGCAAAGGAAACGTTCGCGGTCCACTGGGAGGCATCAAATTCTATACACTCTACCTTGAAAGAGTTGGGAGGCAAACAGACCCTCGAGGACGATGGGGAAGATTTCCTCGCTCCCCGAACTTTGCCCTTGAAGAGTCGGATGCCACGAAATTGATTATTGAAGAACTAGAGAAGGCTGTTTTGATCGAACATCTCCCAGATCGGAAGGTATACTAGGGAACAAGACTAACCCCCAAACTTAGGAAAAAACTCATTAAGTTTCTTATTAATAACATCGATTGCTTTACTTGGTCCCATTTATGTATGATAGGAATCCCACCGGAAATTACCACCCATCGACTAAGGCTCGATATGAGATTAAAATTAATGAAACAAAAAAAGAGACCCTAGTCCGAAATAAAACATGCATTCATCAAGGACGAGGTAACAAAACTCCTCAAAATAGGGTCTATTAAAGAGGTAAAATATCCTAAATGGCTGGCCAATATGGCGGTAGTTCCCAAAAAGGGAAATAAGTTAAGAATGTGCGTAGATTACAAAGACTTAAATAAAGCATGCTCCAATGATTCATTCCCATTGCCCAACATCGACCGCTTGATCGATGCCACGGCTGGTCATGATATCCTCACTTTTCTCGACCTATACCATAATCAAATTCAGATGAACCCCGGGGATAGGGAAAAGACTTCGTTCATCACGAAGTACGATACACGCTGTTACAATGCAATGCCCTTCGGGGTGAAATTGCGGGAGCCACATACCAACGCGTAGTTAATTAAATGTTCGAACATCAAATAGGCAAATCCATGGAAGTTTATATTGATGACATGCAATTTAAGTCCCTACGCACAGAGGACTATTTGACTCATTTGTAGGAGACATTCGACATCCTCAAAAGCTACAACATGAAACTCAATCTTGAGAAATGTGCCTTCGTAGTGGGTTCGGACAAATTCTTAAGCTTTATGGTGTCAAACAGGGGAATCGAGATCAACCCCGGAAAAATCAAGGCCATCAAAGAAATCACGGTGGTAAACAATGTGAAGGCCGTATAACGACGACTGACCAGATGTATTGCAACTTTAGGCCAATTCATACCGAGGTCATCAGACAAGAGTCATCATTTCTTCTCCTTACTCATGAAGAAGAACAACTTCGAATGGACTCCGAAATGCCAACGTGCCTTAGAGGAATTAAAGCGACAACTAACTATCCCACATTTAATCCACACCCAAAGGAGGATGAGATGCTGTATTTATACCTGGTTGTATCCTAGATAGCGGTAAGTGGTGTGGTAGTTTGAGAAGAGCAAGGTACGCAATTCCCCGTTTATTATGTAAGTCGGACCTTGGGAGATGCCGAAACCAGGTATCCATACCTACAAAAATTAACTCTTTAAGCGCTCTGTAAAAATTGAAACCGTACTTTCATTGCCATCATATTGGTGTTTTAACAACATATCCTCTTCAAAGCATATTGCATAAGCCCGAATTATCGGGTAAACTGGCCAAATGGGCCATAGAACTCGGGGGATATGATATCGAGTATCAACCCGGAACAACTATCAAGTCCCAAATTTTGTCGGATTTCATGGCCGACTTTTCGCCCTCCCTCGTGATTGAGGTAAAGAAAGAGCTTTTACTAAATACATGCACATCTTCTGAGGTGTGGACCCTGTTTACTAATGGCATCTTGAACGAAAGAGGATCCGTGCTCGGCATAGTTCTGAGGCCGCCTATGGGGGGCATAATCGGGCAATCTATAAAAACTGCTAGGTTGACTAATAAAGAAGCCGAATATGAGGCAATGATTGGAGGTCTGGAATTGGCCAAAGGCCTAGGATCTAAAGTCATTGAAGCAAGATGCGATTCCTTCGTGGTAGTAAATCAGGTAAATGGGAGCTTCGAGGTTCGAGAAGACAGGATGCAAAGATACTTAGACAAAATTCAAGTCATATTACACCGCTTCAAAGAATGGACTATGGTCCATTACTTCGAGAGCAGAATAGCGAGGCCGATGCCCTTGCAAACTTGGGGTCATCTGTCGAAGAAGATGCCCTACTCCTCGGGGCTGTTGTTCAACTATCAAAATCAGTGATCGAAGAAGGTCATGCCAAGATCGACTCTACTAGCCTAACGTAGGGTTGGAGAAATAAATATATCGATTATTTGGAAAGTGGAAAACTACCTGCAGATCAAAAAGAGTCGAGGGGCTTGCGAACCAAAGCAGGCCGATTTTTGCTCGATGAAAACAGAACTCTATATAGAAGAACCTTTGATGGGCCCCTAGCAGTATGACTGGGGCCAGGGGGCACATATTATGTGCTCCGAGAAATCCACGAAGGCACATATAGAAATCACTTCGGTGCGATTCCTTAATCCGGACGATGATGAGAGAAGACTTCTATTAGGACAACATGGAAAAGGACACCAAAGAATTCATCCATAAGTGCGACAAATGCCAGAGATTCGCACTAATGATTCACCAACCCGATGAACAGCTACATTCAGTATTATCACCATGGCCGTTCATGAAGTGGGGGATAGACATCATCGGACCTCTACCAATGATACCAGGTAAATCTAGATTTATTTTATTTATGACTGACTACTTCTCAAAATGGGTGGAAGCCCAAGCCTCCGAAAAGATAAGAGAAAAATAATTTCATCTGGGACAACATCATGTGCCGATTCGAGATTCCTTTCGAGATAACATGTGCTAATGGGAAGCGGTTCATCGAAATTAAAGTAACACAATTCCTCGTGGATTACAAAATCAAGAGAATATTGTCAACACCCTACCACCCGTGTGCGAACGGTTAGGACGATTCTACAAACAAGACCATCATTCAAAACTTAAAAAAGAAGTTGGAAAGCGCTAAGGGAAAATAGAGAGAAATATTACCCGAAGTGCTATGGGCATATCTAACAACTCCAATATTAAGTACAGGAGAAAAACCTTTCTCGCTAGTATATGGTGTCGAGGCTTTGATACCGGTAGAGGTCGGAGAGCCAAGATCCATATTCCGACACACCACCGAGAGCTCAAACAATAAGGCCATGACTGCGGCCCTCGAACTATTGGATGAAAAGCGAGAAGCTTCGCTGGTCCAAATGGTTGCCAAAAAATAAAGGATTGAAAGGTACTATAACATGAGAACAAATCTTCGATATTTTGTAGTCGGGGACTTAGTCCTAAAGAAAGTCACCCTCAACACTCGAAACCCTAATAAAGTAAAGCTAGGCCAAAAGTGAGAAGGACTGTACCCCATCCTCGGAGTTATTGGTAAAGAGTCCTACAAGCTCGGTACCATGGAAGGCGAACAACTTTCAAGCAAATAGAACATATCAATTTTTAAACGTTACTACTGCTAAGGTGTTCCATGGAATCCAATGAACATACCCCGACTCGAAGACCTTGGGTTTTAAAAGCATGTGTTGCACTCTTTTCCTTCGATCAAATTTTATCCTAAGAAGGGTTTTACCGGCAAGATTCTTAACGAGGCAACATCTATGTGCTACCTGAGGGGAAGTCAACTAATGTCCAAGGATACCCTTCGATCAACCTCGAATACTAGGGGGCACCCGCCGGGAGATCACCTTTTTGAAGAAGTCAAGACGAGCCAAAAAGGATCTCAATAGGAAAATGACGGGCCAAACAGTCGAATGAACCATATCCGCATAGAAGAACCAAACCATTGGCAACAAAAACATATATACTTATGCCAAATAATCGAAGAATATTTTTCCTCCATTAAAAGTAGTCCGTTACTTTTGCAAGAATGTTTCCAGAGCCAAAAAACTTGCAATGTCTCGGGGACTATCACCGACCATTACTCCATTGATTTGCCAAAAATTCGAGGCTATAAGACCCCATACGGGAAACCTCAAGCTCTTAAGGCCTTCATAAGGAAATGCCAAAATCTGTAAGACCTCGAGTAAGGCTTGAGGCAACACCAAGTTCACAAAAAATAGCTCCAGAGCCAAAAAACTTCTGATGTCTTGGAGACTGACATCGACTATCACCCAGTCGAGATATCAGAAACTCAAGGCCGTAAGACCCCAAACGGGAAAATTCGAGCCCGAAAGCCCTCCATATGGCAATACTAAAAAATGTAAGACCTCCACGAGGCATTTAAAAAATGTAAGACCTCCACGAGGAATTATCAACAATGCAAAACCTCTATATGGCAACACCAAAACTGTAAGATCTCAAGCACGACATGAGTTACACTTGTACCAACAACCAAAACTGTAAAATATCAAGTAAGGCATGTTGAAAATTATAAGACTTTACAAAAGGCATAAGTCCCTATCTTAAAGATAAGGCTACACACTCGAAATTTTAAGACCCATAAAAAAGGCATACCCTTGATGTAAATGCCAAAACTACTTCACTCGAGGACTGAAAGTGTACGACCAAACATAATAACTACGGTCACAAGACTCTGGCCAAAATCACGTGACTCGGGGATGCCCGACCATGGCTACAAAATCACAGGCCTTGAATTACTTCAAAAAAACTTTGAAAAGAACCGGTTTATCAGGTTACCCTCGGCATAAGCAAAAGAGCTTCGATCATATCAGCTCCAAACAATAGGCTTCGAAACAATTCAACCATCGAGCCAAACCTCTTGAGGTGCTCGTTTATCGCTACATAGCGTCTCATAATCGAGGCCCTTATTGAGCCGTCAAAGAGTCGGACGAACACAAAAACTTCAAAGTCTTTAAAGAAGGAAAATAATGCCTATATTAAAAGTCGTACCCACCAAATGCGGAAGAGCCACTATCGCTAGCCTATATTAAGAGGTCGTACCGACCCAATGCATAAGAGCTACTATCGCCAACCTATATCATGAGGTCATACCGATTCGACGTATAAGAGCCTAAGAACTAACTTAAATTTTGAAAACTTATGGGTCAATGAGCTCGAGTCGAAGTTTGACTCGAAGACTGAGCTCGAAATAGCTAACTGAAAAATTAGCGCCTAAGGGATAATGCGTAAGAGTCGCTGTCGCCAGTATAAAACTAAAGGCCGTACCGAATTTACGTATAAGTTGATCCCTCGGAGGAAAAGTTGATCCTGAAGGGGAATCGCTCACTTTGATAACCACGGCTGAATAAATCAAGTTCGTCTCATGTTATAGGAAAGCTTTAGAACCAAGCTCTCCCGGACTTCCTAGTGAATACACCTCGGCTCGAAGAGAGTTTTTGCCAATAAGTAACTCGGGGATATCACCCGATGCACCCTCGAAGGCCTATTCAATCTGAGGTAGGACATCAGCAAAATCAACTTCCCGTTTAGAAGCCATCGGCTCTGTAGTATGTGGGGCGTCAAGCTTTCTCCCCCTGCAAGTGCTTCCGATGAATCATCTTTCTTCTCGCCTTCAGCTCGGGGACTCCCCGAAACTTCTAGAATTAAGATTGCCGAGTCAGCCTTGGATTCCTCCACTTGTGTTTTCTTGGGTTTCAGAGAATGAGTCGATGACCTCCTTCGCCTTTTCCTCTCTTCGTCAAATTTTGGGGTATTCGCTTTACCAAGCTGTTCTTCCCTTATCAAGGGGACCTCCCCCAGACCTGCATGCAAAATATAAGCACATGGAATAAGGACACTATCAATAATAGTTCTTTTGTGAGATGCAATCACATCAGAAGTGGAAGCTCATCGTGGTCCTTGGCTTCCCTTCGAGCTTGGGACATATCGAGCCACGCACGCTTGATATATAGGCAAATTAAATATAGTTGGTTGACCCAACCCGAGAGGTCCTTAACCGCATTAGCGTACACTACGATAGCTGCATCAGTGTAGGAAGTCAATTCATAGGGAGATGTATCCAAAAAGAAATAAAGGAACATCTAATTAACATATCAACTTACGTTTCATGTTCCACCTTTCAAGGAACATCATCCTCTTCACTGGAATCATGTCCGAAGTACTAACTCGGATGAAATGAATCATCCACCCTCCGTTCCTAACCTCGCCGGTACAAGGAAAAAGGGTTCTCGAGGCTCGGCAATGTAGCTTAATCAGGCTCCCTACGGAAGAGTCGCATACTATACATTCTGACTAGGTGATAGAAGGTGAAGGGCATCCTGTTAATCATGTTCGCATAATATCTTGTGCCAGAACGAATGATTAATTTGGCCAAGGATTACTCAATATAATTTTTAGAAGTTGAGGATCACGGGGTCTATTGCAGGCGAGGACGGCTCCACCGGGGCAAGGGTAAATGAATAAGTATACAAACTGAGAAAGTCGGCCTTGTATGTCGTTATATGCTCTCCCGTGAAGGAATCTCCAGAAGTACTGCGTTCCCATAGTGGCAGTCGGTCTTCACCCGTCGGATGTCTATTATTAAGCTAATATATTGAGACGCAGGTTCACATTGTCGCGGCTTTGAAGAAGGTATTTTGGTCCTGAAATCGGAGGTCGTTCAAAGGCCCCTGGAATGCATTCCCTAACACGAGAGGGCATTGTTCCTTTGCCTTTAGATGAGCGCGATGAAGAGGAAAGCACATCTTCCTGAGGGATAGAGGTGGAAGTTTTTGCCATTCTTAAAAGATTTCATAGGAGAAATAAAAATTGCATTTTAGAAGAGAGCGCAAGAGAGAAGTGGAGAAGAACTCTTTTGAGGGCTTGGTGGTGCAGTGGAAAATAAGGAGCGAAAGAAGAAGTATTTATAGAGGTCTAACATGCACATTGGAGTGGACCAAAGGACAACCAACCACTGTAATTAATTCAAAGGCTTTTAAGGGCTATGTGGATGCAACCTTCAGACACCTCATTTTGTCATGTCAATCGCTTGGTAAGGCGTGACTACCATCGTGATGGATGTATCAGAGAGGCAGGATTTCGAGATCATTTCTTATCATTTTACTCTAAGAAACTCGGGGACTATCTCTATACGAGTAAAATTGAAGAGCCCGATTTTAGGATCATTATGTATTTCCGTAGCTTCACCTCGAAGGCCCGGGGGTACAGTTTGAGGTTTTGACCTCGAGGGTTCTTTATGTCCGACCTTCACCCAATATAAATCGATGGTTATCATGGAAAAATGGGAGTTCCCTAGGCACGTGGTCAAACGTGACAACATCTACAAGAATAGTGCCAGTTTGTACGATGCTGCTAAGTAGTTGTACCAACTACATTTCTTTGTAATAAATGCATATGTACTGTGTTGGGATTCTTCCCCTCCTATATAAAGGGGAACTTTACTATTTTTTGCATATATGATATATAAGATTCAATAAAAGAACATTCTCTCTACTCTCTAACTTAAACATACACTCCCTTAATTCTGTTACTTACATTTATTGTGTTCCATTAATTGTCATTCATTTGTTGCTCTTTATTGATAAAAGAGCTTAGATCAAATCTCTTAGAGTTGCTAGTACTTCATCGGCCATTCATAGCCTAACGCTTAGCTCGACCCCGAGGCCCCATATAGGCCAGCTTGAGGCACCGATTCTCAGCCTCTCGGTTTTTTAACATACTATATTCAAGCTATTATCTTATTTTCTAATGTCACACTTGACATCTACTGCCTAACAACTAGCATAAAAATAAATCACGCATTTTTAGAACCAAAAAATCAAATTTAATTATAATTACCATTTTTAAGGTAGACAACTGGAGTTGACGACGATCAACATTCTTGGTAAACGACCTCGGACGGTTTTTTGGTGATTTTGGTAGGTTCATATGATGATTTTAGACTTGCACATATGTTTTGTTTTGGTCCTTGTTGACCTATGACTATTTTGACACTTATAGTTGGAAAATAAAATTTGAGTTATGAACATTTGAAGTTATTGATTTCTGATGCTTGATACTTTTGATGCTATATTCAAGTGCTGAGGTTTCGAGTGAGTTCGTGTAAGGCTACTATACTTTTTTGGAATAGGGTCGCTTGGAAGAGTTTCAGACTGGTTTCGATCTATTTTGGTAATTCATGCAAATTGTTGATGTTGCTGTTATCACATTCGAAAAACAGTTCGCAAAATGCGAGGTTCGCATTTGCAATTGTCACCTCGTATTTGCGTGGCTTGGGAAGTGGAACTTCGCAATCGTGAAGCTTGGATCGCATTTCGATGTTCCCAATTGCGACCTACCGGTTGCATTAGCAACATCAATGTCTTAGGAGGCCCTTCGCAATTACAAGCAGTTATTCCCATTTGCGAGCTGCACAAGTGCGAACAAGAGTTCGTAATTTTGATATATGCAGCTGTGTTATAAGGAAAGGATCCTGAGATTAGCTCATTTTTCCCTTTTTGAGACATTGACTTCGTTAAAAGGCAATTTTTAAGAGGATTTTATTTTCAATTTCAAAGGCTAGTAACTTTAACTTGTTTTTGATTAATTTTCATTGTCCCCCATTGATTTTCATTCCTAAATTTAGGCTTTTAAAAAGTAGAAATATAACTATTGGGTAGTAACTTAAGGTTTTATGGTTTTAGACCTCTATTTGAGGTCGGATCTTGAAACTAATTATATAATTGGACTCGTGGGGGTTAATGGGCCATCGAAATTTGGTTTTGATTTTGGATTTCTACCATGTGGGCACGGATTAATGTTTTGTTGATTTTTGGAATTTCATCAAAGATTAAACTTTTGTTGATAGGGAATATTTTCTTATATGAGTCTACGATAAAAATGCATACTCATGATCCACTCTCAATATCTCTTAGCACAAAATTCATGTGCTTGACACTGGCCTAGTGTCCATACTAAGCACTATCTGGGTGCTTGTGCTCACAGAGCTCAAAGTAACATGGATAATCACCTAACTTCGGAAGGACGAATCCATATATAAGTGCAGTTTCAGCGTGCAACTCGATCCAATTATAATACCATATAATAATTAATATATGCTCATTATATTCTTCATGCCAAAATCCTCAACATTCCTAAATACCCAACTCTCTAACTCATGCATATGCATATTAGACGATATGATCAAAGAACACTAGGACATAATATCAAAATGTGGATGATTATTTACATGAATAAGACAAGGCCATGGCTAATCATATAATTCAACTTCTCATAACATTTCATTATGCTTAATTAATATTTATAAGCCGAATCATGATATCAAACATGAGTAAAGTAAGGCAATGGCCGCTAAATCATAATAAATCAAGGAAAGTGTATGATATGACTAATTGGAAAGATCTAAGCGGTGAGCGAAGTTAGTCACGTTCAATTCAACAAGTCATAACCCTAAGCATGATTTCGGATCATGATAAGCTTCATCTCGTAGTCATAGAATCGAGAAAACATGGATAAACAATTCACATTATCCACATAAGGCACATAATAAACCTAACTCTATCGACTACGATCATAACCCAGCTACGCATATATGCTCGTCACCTCGCATATACATGACACTTAAATCAAGTTTAACGACTCGATCAAGCCGTTTTGAGTTCTAATGCTCTGTTTTGTTATTCGAGACTTTGAGTAGCTTCATTTGATGTTTTACGATTTCTATGCATTGTTCTGGTTAATTTTCAAAAAGTTTAGATGTATTTTGGGCTAGTGTTGACAACAGTCAACATTCTTGGTGAGCGACCTTGGACGAAATTTTGATGATTCAAAATGGAGCATATTTGCCTTAGTTAGCCAAAACTATGCATTCCTACCAGGAGGTTTCTTCACAGACTGTATTGGCTGGCAAGGTGCAGCTAGATCAATTATTGAGTGAATATGTCGAAGAAGAATCTGAGGAAGAAGGTGTTCTGATGATGAGCAAGTAGATGTAAAAGATGATATTCAATAATTTCGTGAAGATTTAGAAGATTTGGTGTTGATGAAAATAATCCTGCTGAGGAAGGTGTACATATGAATGAACAACCTGCAACTTATATGGGAGGCACAATCATGGAATCAGATGTGAAGAGAGATGTTGAGCTAAGTCCTAAACCTCCAGTTAATCTCAAAAGCTTAAATTAACCAAAACAAACCCAAGTACATAACCCTAACCCTAAACAACCAGACCTAACCCTAGCCCCAATAAACCCTAGACCTGATTTAATGCCTAAGGCTAACATAGCAGCAAGCAAGGTAAAATATGTAGTCCCAGCTCCTATGGATCATAAAGAAACTAAGGCAGTAGTCCCTAAACCTTGGAAGAATCAGATAACAAGGCAGCAACAAGGGAGTCTAGAAAAAGAGAATGAAGCAAGAGGTGGAAAGGATATGGACGAGGTATCAAATGTCCAGATCTTCATGAATGTGGCAAGGCACGTGATCTATCTCCCAGGAAAATAGAGAAGGTGAAGTCAATTGGTAAAGGCAAGAAGAGACAACAAAAAGAAAACACTAGTGTCCCTGGTACTGGAGTGCAAACAAGAAGAACAATCTCTAACTCCAATGTTTAGATAGGAATGCTATCATTTGGAATATTAGATCTGTAAAAACTAAGAAATCCTACAAAAGGCTTATTACAATGCATAGACAATATCAATTTTGATTTGTAGGGCTGATGAAACCAATGCAACAAGCAAGGAAGCTGGAAAGATATAGAAGCAAGATTAGTTTTGCTCAGGCCATTGCAAATGTTTCTAACAAAATATGGGCCTTTGTGGATGATGGTTATTAGGTTACTGTTCTTGTTGACATGGTGCAACAACTTACTCTTAAGTTGTTTGATTTAAACTCTCAAAAAGAGATCATATTTATATTAGTATATGCCAAATGTGATGCCATAGAGAGAATAAAGCTTTGGGATACACTATATGATCTGGCTAGCAACATGAGATCTCCATGGATTGTTGGCAGAGATTTCAACGTAATCTGGGATGAGGAGGAGAAATTTGGAGGACTGCCATTAGCTTTAAATAAAGTCGATGACTTTAGACACTGTATCAATACGTGCAGCTTACATGATCTTGCTTTCAAGGGAATTATTTTTACATGGTGGAATGGTAAAGCTGAGGATGATTGTATTTTTAAAAGATTAGATAGGGTACTGTCCAATTAAGAATTCAAATAGTTATTTTTAGGGGTGGAGATCACACACTTGTCTGAAACTGGATATGATCATAGTCATTTGCTAATCAAATATGATCCTCAAGTTATTCCTATTAAGAAAGCAGTTCAAATTCCTGAACTTTTGGATAGAGCATGCAATATTTCAGAATGAAAACTGGCAGCTTGAATTTAGTGTTAATCGCTTTATCATATTCAATCATAAACTGAAGAATCTAAAGAAGGCATTATTATCATGGAGTAAGGCTACTTATGATGAAGTCTTTCAGAAAGTTTCTAGCTTATAGGAGGTAGTGATGGTGCATGAATCTCAATTTGAACTCTACAATTCAGATTAATAGAGAGAGGCTTCATAAAGTACATGCAGAAATTATCAAATTCTTAGCAGTTGAGGAAGAATTTTAGAGGCAGAAAATCAGGTATGACTTTATTTAAAGAGGGTGATCGCAATGCAAGATTCTTTCATGTTCAGTTGAATGGGAGGAGAAGAAGACTACAACTGAAGAGGATTCAAAACACAAAAGGGAACTAGATTGAAGGCAATGAAAATATGGCTGAAGAGGCAGTAAGATTCTTTACTGCTCAGTTTCGTAAAGAAAATGTCCCTACCACATTTGAGATCATTGATCATGTTCCCAGTATGGTAACTATAGAGCACAATCAAGAGCTGATAAGACAACCTACAAAAGAGGAAGTCAAGTATGTTGTGCTTGGCCTAAATGGGAAAAGTGCATGAGGACCTGATGGATTCACTAGAAAGTTCTTTCATTACTGCTGGGAGATCATAGGAGATGATGTAGTATATGCTATGGCAAGGGAATTTCTCAATGGCTAGGAACTACCGAAGTTCATCACTCACACAAATCTAGTGTTGTTGCCTAAGAAAAAATGAAGTGGTCACATATTCTAATATAAGACCTATAAGTATTAGCAACTTCATCAATAAGGTGTACTCAAGGGCGATTCATGAAAGAGTAGTCTATCTGTTACCTAATACTTATATAAGATGAAAATGCTGGATTTGTTAAAGGGAGGATAATTGTGGAGAATATGCTATTGACTCAAGAAATAATAACAGATATTCGACTAACAAGGGCATGACCTAATGTGGTGATCGAGTTAGACATGACCAAAACATATGATAGATTATCTTGGCTATTCTTGACTAAAATGTTGAGAAAAATAGGATTTTGTGAGATGATTCATTGGGATTATCTATGGCATTGTGGAAAATAATTAGAACTTAGTGTTGATTAATAGCCAGCCTTATCGTTTCTTCAAATCCACTAGAGGAGTCAAGCAAGGTGACCATTTGTCACCTACACTATTCATTCTTTCTGATTATCAAGGTGATTGAATGCACTTCACTTGAATCCTTACTTCAGTGGATTTGGGTTACCAAAATTGAGTCCAAAGCTCCATCATCTTGCCTATGAAGATGATACCATAATCTTTTCATCCTCAGAGAAACTTCACAACAATTGATCATGGACGTCTTAAATTCTTATGAGATGACTTCTGGGCAGTTGATCAATAGGGATAAATAAGCAGTATACATGCATCACTCTGCAAGTAGTAGCAGTGGTGATAAGGTCCAGAGAATCACAGGGATCGGTAAGCAGGAATTTCCCTTCACATATCTTGGTTGTCCTATATTTTATGCGAGAAGGAGTATAGACTAATATCACGGACTTATCAACAAAATACTAGAAAAAATACAATCGTGGAAAGGTAAATTTCTTTCTATTGGTGGTCGAGCAATTCTGATAACACATGTATTGCTAAGCATGCCAATACATTTGTTGTCAGCAGTGAACCCTCCTTCATGTTTCATTAATAAAATGCACAAGGGGTTTGCACAGTTTTTCTGGAGTAATGCAGTGTTGGGGTGAAGTGCATGGAAGAAGATATTAGACTGTTAGAGTAGGAGAATGTTATGGGAATAACTTTGATTGCTTCTTATTAATCCATTACAAATGATGGATTACATGGCTATTTATAGACTTGTTGGATAGTTCTAGATTTTTCCACATACATGAGATATTTCTCAAGCTCTACATTATTCTAGACTCTAGATATTTTACTTATATAGATATTTTTTCAAACATGTTCTCTAGTATTCTAGAGAACTCCATGATTTGATATTATTCTCATATATCTAGAGACTTCTAGCTAATACAAATTACAAATTACATATTATACTTTAACACCCCCTCTTAATTTGTAATTTGTAACTTATCTCTGAAGTGAGTAAACTTGTCCACTAGAAGTGCTTTTGTGAAGATGTCCGCCAGATGCTCATTGGTGTTGATAAACTTCAGCTCAATCTCTCCGTCTTCAACCAATTCTCTGATGAAGTGGTCATAAATTTCTATATGCTTGCTTCTTGCGTGAAACACATGATTCTTTGTCATTGCAATTGCCGACATGTTGTCACAATAAATTGTTGTATGACCAAGAGATTATTTTTGATCCCAAAGCAAAGACATATACCGAAGTGCTTCTACGATCATCAACGTATCCTGCCCAATCAGTGTCGGTGTAGCCAACAAGAGAATTGTTTTCCTCTGCAACATATTTTATTCCAAACGTCTTTGTGCCTTTCAAATATCTAAGAACTCTTTTTGCTGATGCGTAGTGTAGCTTGCTTGGATTGCTCATAAATCTAGATAGCACGCTTACCGCATATATTATATTGGGTCTAGTGTTTGTGAGATAAATCAATGATCCAATCAGTCTTCTGTACATTGATGGATCCACCTTTTGTGCCTCATATTGAGAGATAACTTCTCATTCAAAGAAGCTAGTGTAGAAACTGGTTTACTATTTGTCATATGAAATTTCTTTAATAAATCGTCACAATATTTTTCTTGGCTTATTAATATTTCTCCTTCACGTTGTTTTACTTGGATGCAAGGAAAATATCTCATGAGGCCTAAATCTGTCATCTCAAATTCTTGCATCATTGCCTTCTTGAATTCTTCTACCAACTTTATATTCGTGCCACAATAAATAAGATCATCAACATAAAGGCAAATAATAAGAAAATATGCACCTTGCTTCTTGAGATATAAAGATGGCCCACTTGGACTTCATTCAAAACCGTATTTGCGAAAGTGACTATCAATCTTGCTATACCATGCTCGAGGCGCCTGTTTGAGTCCATATAAAGCCTTACGAAGACGATACACTTTTCTTTCTTGCCCTTTGACAATATAGCCTTGCGGTTGCTCGACATACACTTCTTCTTTGAGATCTCCGTTCAAAAATGCAGATTTAACATCTAGTTGATACACCTTTCATTTTAATTGAGCAGCAAGTGCTAACACAATTCTAACCGTCTCCTTTCGAGCAACAAGGGAAAATGTTTCATTGAAATCAATGCCCGGTTGCTGTGAATAGACTTTTGCAACTAGCCGAGCTTTTAGCTTATGAATTGTGCCGTCTTGGTTGTACTTGGTCTTATAAACCCATTTAAGACCAATGACCTCCTTATTTTGTGGAAGATCCACCAACTCCCATGTTTTATTCTTCTTAAACATAGAGATTTTTTCGTCCATGGCTTTTTGCCAACCTTCATCTTTTATAGCCACTTAGAATTTCTCTGGTTCACAAGAGAAAAATGCCACATCACATGAATCATAAATATCTCGTAAAGAAAGTACCTTTCTTGGTGGTGAGTCTGTATCTGAAGATTCCTCCATGCTTGGTCCTTCATTTGTAGAAGATTCTTTATCTTCTTTTCAAGGATTTTTGGAGTCGCATCTTGACTTTACTCCCATTTCCATGATGCTACTTCATCGAAAATGACATCTCTTGAAATCACCAGCCTGCTAGTATTAGGATCAAAGAGTCTGTAGGCTTTGGATTCATTACTATACCCAATAAAAAATGTATTTTTCACCTTTCTCATCAAATTTTTCATTTTTGGTCTGCACTGGAACATGAGCATAGGCAATATCCAAATACTTTGAAGAAATCTACATTTGTTTTTCTTTGATGCCATACCTCGTAGAGGGTCTTGTTAGGAACATCTTTTGTGGGTGAACGATTTAAGATGTAGACCGTTGTAGAGACCGCTTCAGCCCAAAATTTGTTAGGAAGATGCTTACCTTTTAACATACTCCGTGCCATCTCTACAATGGAGCGATTTCTCCGTTCTGCAACCCCGTTTTGTTGAGGAGTATATCTCACAGTCAATTCTTTCTTTATTCGTTGGGCCTTGCAATATTCATTGAATTCTTTTGAAACAAATTCTCCTCCTCTGTCAGTCCGCAGTATCTTTAGCCTTTGATCACTTTGCTTTTCCACAAAAGCTTTAAACTCACCAAATTTTGAGAAAACTTAAGACTTTTCTTTTAGAAAATAAACCCACATCATTCTAGAATAATCATCCACAAAAAGTAAGAAATATCTTTTATCATTTAATGATGGAGTCTTAGTTGGGCCACATACGTTAGCATGCACCAATTCTAAAGGGTGTCTAGCTCTCCATGATGTTTTTGTGAAGGGTAATCTATGCATTTTCCCATATATACAACCTTCACAAATTTTCCCTTTCTTATTTATGTGTGGGAGCCCATTCACCATGTTTTTATTTTTGAGTAAATCAAGACTTCTATAATTCAAGTGACCAAATCTTAGATTCCATAGTAAAGATTGATCATTTTCAACATCTGATTTTAGTGCAAGAGTCTCCATGGGCAGGTTAAGTGGAAAAACTTTATTTGGAGACATTTTAATTTTGGTCACTACTTGATTGCTCTTTTCTTCAATAATTATACTTTCATCTTTGATAAAATATACTCTATATCCTATTTGCAACAATTGTCCCACACTAAATAAATTTTGTGTAAGGCCCGGAACATACAGAACATCAGAAATAAACTTGATCTTACCTCCTGTGGTTTTTACAGCTATCACTCCCTTACCTACAACCTTATGAATTTTTTCATCTCCAAGCTTTAGTTGAGAATCTATGTCTTCGTTTAACTTGACGAAGCTATTCTTGTTCCCTGTCATATGGTTACTACAACCACTATCCAAATACCAAATATCTTTTGCATCCGAATTAACATTAAAATAAGAATAGAATAGATTATCTGCTTCCGTAAAGTTAGCTTCGTCAGGTTTATTATAGAAAAATCTCTTTGGGAGTGATTAGCATTTTTACACCTTTTGCATTTAAATCTACAATCTTGCGTATTGTGATTTGATTTCCCAAAAATACGACATTGGGAGGAAGACGTACCTTTTGAGAAATTATTTTTAACAAACCTTCCTTTGGGGCCTTGATTTTTATTTCCAAACTTTCTTTGTTGAAAGTTGCAATTTTGCTGGAATTTATTCTTTTGATCTCCCTTCTCCGATTCTCCAGCCTTTTCATTTGAAAGAGTAACCTTTGATTGAAATGCCTGCTCCACCTCTTGAATTGAAAATCTGTTCATTCTAAGCTCGCGTGTCTCCAAAGAAGCCATTAGTTCATGAAAACTTAAAGAGGATAAATCTTTGGACTCTTCAATCGCAGCAACAACATGATCCCATTTTGCAGGAAGACTACGTAATATTTTTTCAATTATTTTCTTCTCTTTAATTTCATCTCCATATCTTTAAATTTGATTGACTAGTGCGGTAACTCTATCAAAAAATATCTTCATTGATTCATCATTCTTCATTGATATATTATCAAATTCTCTCCATAAAGATTAAAGTTTGATAGCGATTACCTTAGAGGAGCCTTGAAATTCCTTTTGTAGAATATCCGAAGCCTGTTTTGAACTTGTGACTGCCATAATACGAGGGAAGATAGTTTTACTTACCCCTTGTTGAATAAAGAGAAGTGGCTTTGCATCCTTCTTCTTGTTTTCCTTGAACTCCTTTTGCTTGGACGCCGTCCATGTTGCAAGCATAGCCAAGTCATCGGGTCCGTCATAGCCATCTTGTACAAGCTCCCAAAGAACTTGAGAAATAAAAAGAGTCTTCATTTGGAGGCTCCAATAATCATAGCTATCTCCATAAAAAATGGGGACAAGATTTTGTGAATAGTTTAACACGGATGGTGATGATGTTGCCATGTTGAAGAACTAGTGTTGAGATACAAGGCTAACCAGGCTTTGATACAAAATTTGTTGGGGTGAAGTGTATGGAAGAAGATATTAGATTGTTAGAGTAGGAGAATGTTATGGGAATAACTTTGAATGCTTCTTATTAATCCATTACAAATGATGGATTATATGGCTATTTACAGACTTGTTGGATACTTCTAGATTTTTCCACATACATGAGATATTTCTCAAGCTCTACATTATTCTAGACTCTAGATATTTTACTTATATAGATATTTTTCCAAACATGTTCTCTAGTATTCTAGAGAACTCCATGATTTGATATTATACTCATATATCTAGAGACTTCTAGCTAATACAAATAACAAATTGCATATTATACTTTAACATGCAGTACGTGGCAAAGCAATGCACTGGGCTCCCTAGGATACTTTGAGCTTACCATGTGAAGGAGGGGTAGGGTTTAGATCACTACATGATATTTATAAAGCTTTATTTTATAAATTGTGGTGGAATTTTAGAATTAAACCTACCTTATTGATTTGTTTCATGAGTCAAAGTACAATGGAGAAGTGGATCACATGTTTGGAGAAAGATGTTAGAATGTAGATATGACATTGAACATCAAATAATATCGCAACCAAGAATGGGCTCCTCACTTTTCTGGTTTAACAGTTGACAGAATTAGGGGCATTGTACTTTGTTACTCCACAGGATTTCTATTGTGATGAAGATATACATAATGTGTATGATGTGGTGGAGGAAGGAGAATGGGATGAGGACAGGATTAGGAACATATTACCTCATGATCTTGCAACTCATATCATTGAGAATATTAAGCCTCAAGTAATGCTTGATGAACCTAGATAGAGCTTTTTGGATGTTGGAGACTAGAGGCAATTTCACGGTTAAATTTTCTTGGGAATATACTAGGAGAAGAAGGAAGCCCAGGATTGCATTTAAACGCGTGTGGGTGAAAGGGCTGCCTTTTTAGATTGCTTTCTTCATGTGGAAAGTTTGGAAAGCTAGGCTACCACTTGATGAATCACTTCTGAAGGTGGGGATATTTCATGCCATCAAGGTGTTGGTGCTGTCGAAGTCCAGAAGAATAGACATTAGTACATGTCTTTTATAGATCATATGCTGCTCGCAATGTGTGGTACTACTTTCTCTCAAATGCAGGAATAGCAATGGAAGGATTTTCCTTGCAACAAGTAATTGCTAAGTGCTGGACTGTTCAAGTAGTACCAATACTTAAACATATATTTCATGCACTACCCTCCATTATTTTGTGGGAAATATGGAAAAGGAGGAATAGTTATAAGCATGGGGAAGCAGTGTCAATTAGTAAGTTATATACCAGATATAATCTACATTCCGAGCTTTGGTCAGAGTGAGGAAGCCAAGCCTGCAGAATGTTCCACATAGATGGACAGGTTTACTGCATATGATGGATAACTACATTCGATCTCGGAAGGCGACCAATGTGCTACATGAACTTCCTTCACAAGGGTCCATAAAAGTCAATACGAAGGGAAATCAAGTGGTAACCAAACAGGAGCCCAATTGGTTTTGTGCTAAGGGATGAAGAAGGAGATGTTAGGTTTGCAATGGGAAAGGAGATATAAGAGGCTACCAATGCTGGAGATGAAACAATTGCTATTCTGGAAGCCTTGAAATACTGTATACAACAAGGCTACACAGATATGGATGCAAACTGATTCAATGCTGCTAAGAAATATTGTTGAAGACACATGGATTGCACCATGGACGGTGGTTGCACATGTGGAGGAAATAATGGGCATGAGGGAGAGATAAAATGTTAGAATCACACACATCATGAGGGAGGGTAAATAAACTAGCTGAACTACCTAGCTAACTATGCCCTCTAATAATGGTTATATTGAAGTGCATGAATTTGATCAATTGGAGAGACAAGGTAAATGGGATTGTGAAGACTTATAAGTTACAATGTCCATACCTAAGAGTAAGAGTTGCAAGGTATTAGGGGGTGAGGAGGAAAGGAGTAGTAAGGGCATGGAGGAGGGCGCATCAAAGGCTACTTTCAGGTTTTTCCACCGGGAGTTGGTACCTCCCACTCTCTTGTTTACTCTATACACCTTTTTACATATTCTTGCTAGCACTACGTGTGAGGTTTATTCTATTGTTATCTAGTTGGCATCCTTTTGCGTATGCAGCTATAGTGCGTGTGTGCGGCACTACTCTCCATAGTCGGTTGGACGGATAGTGGCCGCTGCGGGGGATGATAGAATAAGGTCATGCCCTTGGGGGGTGGGGGCGGTGGCGGGGGTGAGTAGGGGGGCAGGGAGTGGTCCTGCAGGTAGGCGGGAGGTAAGGGTTGGAAGAGGGTAGAGGACGCTCATAAATTAAGGATTGAGTCGTGGAACATAGGCACTCTGACGGGTAAGTCCATTGAGTTGGCGAAGGTTCTTCGGAAGAGGAGGGTTAACATAGCCTGTGTCCAGGAGACTAGGTGGAAAGGATCGAAGGCGAGGAATGTAGACGGGTTTAAGTTGTGGTATTCTAGGGTCGTGAGAGGTAAGAATGGAGTGGGCATCTTGGTAGATAGGGATCTAAGGGAGTCCGTGGTTGAGGTTAGGCGAGTGAATGATAGGTTAATGTCTATTAAGTTGGTTATTGGGGGTTGCGTACTCAACGTCATCAGCGCTTACGCGCCGCACGCGGGCTTAGACGGGGAGGTTAAGAGGCACTTTTGGGAGGGCTTGGACGATCCGGTGAGTAGTATTCCCCAATATGAGAAGTTAGTTATTGGAGGGGACTTTAATGGTCATATTGGGGCTGATGCTGGTGGTTATGGTGAGGTGCACGGTGGCTTCGGCTTTGGTGTTGGGAACGGAGGAGGCATGCCACTGCTTGATTTCGCCAGGGATTTCGAGCTTCTGATTGCGAACTCGTCATTTCAGAAGAGGGAGGAGCATTTGGTCACTTTCAAGAGTTCGGCGGCGAGGACTCAAATTGATTACCTCCTCCTAAGAAGGAGCGATAGGGGTATGTGCAAGGACTGCAAGGTTATTCCGGGAGAGTCCCTTTCGACTCTTCATAGACTCCTTCTGATGGATGTCGGTCTTTGGGTGAAGAGGAAGAGGAGGGGTGCTCGGGACAACCGCGGATTAGATGGGGTGTTTTGACTAAGGAGAGAGCACAGGAGTTGGAGAGGAGGTTAGCTGAGTGCGGAGCTTGGAGAAGTTTTGGGGAAGCAGACGCTATGTGGTCAGAGACGACGAACTTGGTTAGGGAGGTCGCACGGGATGTGCTTGGGGTAGCCAAGGGCTATTCAGGCAGACATCAGGGTGACTGGTGGTGGAACGAATTAGTCGAAGGAAAATTGGAGGTGAAGAAGGCGGCGTTTGCTAAGATGGCAGGGAGCGCAAGCGAGGAAGAGCGGAGAGCGAACAGGGAGATTTATAAGGTGGCGAGGAAAGAAGCAATGCTGGCGATTACGGAAGATAAAAATGCGGCATTTGATCGCATGTACGAGGAATTAGGGGATAAAGGCGGGGACAAGAAGTTATTCCGGTTAGCTAAAGCAAGGGAAAGGAAGGCGCGGGATCTTGACCAAGTTAGGTGCATCAAGGACGAGGATGGTAGAGTTCTGATGGGGGAGTCTCAAGTCAAGCAGATGTGGCAGGCGTACTTTCGCGACTTACTTAACGAGGAGGGGGATCGTAACATATAGCTAGGGGAGTTGGGGCATTTGGAGCAACATAGAGACCTTGGTACTGCAAGCGTCGCATTAGGGCGGAGGAGGTCATGAGGGCTTTGCGTAGGATGAATAGGGGTCGAGCGACCGGGCCTGACGAGATCCCGGTGGAGTTCTGGAAATGCATGGGTAGGCCAGGAGTGGAGTGGCTCTCAAGGTTATTCAATGCGATCTTCAGGTCCAAAGGAATGCCGGAGGAGTGGATGTGGAGTACAGTGGTGCCCTTCTACAAGAACAAAGGGGACATCCAGTGTTGTAACAACTATAGGGGTATCAAATTAATAAGTCATACCATGAAGGTCTGGGAGCGGGTGATCGAGGCGAGGGTGAGGGAGATGAAATATGTATTTGTGAAACAGTTCGGTTTCATGCCGGGTCGATCCACTACAGAAGCTATCGACCTTGTCAGGAGGCTGGTGGAGCAGTTCAGGGATAAGACTAGGGAGGTGCTGTGGAGGTGCTTGGAGGCGAAGAGCGTGCCGGAAGCCTACATTAGAGTAATGAAGGACATGTACGATGGAGCTAAGACTAGGGTTAGGAGGTGGGTGGCGACTCAGACCATTTTCCAGTGGTTATAGGGCTCCATCAAGGATCGACGCTTAGCCCTCTCTTGTTTGCCTTGGTGATGGATGCTCTAACTCGACATATTCAAGGGGATGTGCCTTGGTGTATGCTATTTGGTGACGACATAGTTTTGATAGATGAGACGAGGGTCGGTGTTATTGAGAGGTTAGAGGTATGGAGACAGACTCTCGAGTCTAAGAGTCTCAAAATAAGCAGATCTAAGACAGAATACCAGGAGTGCAAGCTTAACGTTGAGCCGAGCGAAGTCGGCAGGGACGTGATGATTGGATCTCAGGTCATCGCCAAGAGGGACAGTGTCAGATACCTTGGGTCGGTGATTCAGGGGGACGGAGAGATAGACGGGGACGTCACTCATCGTATAGGAGCGGGGTGGTCAAAGTGGAGGCTTGCATCAAGAGTCCTGTATGACAAGAAAGTTCCACAGAAACTCAAGGGGAAATTTGATAGAGCTGTGGTTAGACCTGCCATGTTGTATGGGGCGGAGTGCTGGCCAGTGAAGAACTCCCATGTTCAGAGAATGATGGTTGCGGAGATGAAGGTGCTCAGGTGGATGTGCGGGCTCACCAGGTTAGATAAGATTAAGAATGAAGTTATTCGAGAGAAGGTGGGGGGGTCCCCGGTGGATGAGAAGATGCGAGAATCGAGGCTGAGGTGGTTCGGGCATGTGCGGAGGAGAAGTCTTGATGCCCCGGTGAGGAGTTGTGAGCGCCTGGCGATGGACGTCGTACACCGAGGCAGAGGGAGGCCTAAGAGGTATTGGGGAGAGGTGATTAGGCATGACATGGCTAGAATGCGGGTTTCCGAGGACATGGCCCTTGATAGGAAAGTCTGGAGGTCTAGTATCAGGGTTGTAGGATAGGGGCTCCTAGAGTGTTTCGTACTCCTCACCCGGGGTTGGGTGAGGCTTGACAGGCTTATCCGTAGAAGATTTGTTCATTGGTTTGTGTCTCCCTTTGATAGTTATTTATGGTAGTTACTATCTGGTATATTTGCATGCTATTTTATTTATGGTTCTTATGTTTAGATTGTTATTTACGCTATTTCTGCTGGAGTTACTAATGCTCTTTTGTTTTAGTTTTTGTTTTTCCTTTCCCCCACTGAGCCGATGGTCGATTGGAAACAGCCTCTCTGCCCTTTCGGGTAGGGGTAAGGCCCGTCTACATATTACACTCCCCAGACCCCACTTTGTGGGACTATACTGGGTAGTTGTTGTTGGGTCATCATGTTCAAGTCCTTACGGGGGAGAGCATGTTGATCATTCTTTTTTTTAACTTTGTGTCATGATTTGGAGGAGATGCTACTGTAGACATATCTTAACATTTAACAGGAATTCAATGGGTGGTATTAGCACTTTGTGCTCATCCCCTTGAACAAGTATTAATGGCAAGAACAAGCGTGGAATCAATATTCCAAAAGATGATACTAGGTATTGGCGGTGTTGTCGTCACATGCAGAACGCAATTGATGATGGTCCAATATCATAGTATAGCGAGTCAAGGAACAAACTACAAGAAGATATGGAAATGGCAACGATGTCACAGGGCCTAAAACGCAGGAGCTGCCTACTGTCCAGAAATTTGGTCAAGGAAACTATGCAAGGTACGTTAATTTGGAGCACAAAAATGGTTATAATGAATGCATTGTGGAACAAGAGCCCAATGCAGTTCGTTAATACAACATCTCTGCATTGGTTTCAAGCAAAGGTCTAGCAGCTGGAGGTCACATGATTTTTGGTGCAAAAAGTTCATGCGCTTCTTTCTCCAAATGGAGATGCGTATAGGCTGGGTAATTTTTATGACTGCAGGCATTAAGTCATATTGTTTCCTTAAGGCTAGGCTGTGAATTCGAGTCTCCACTTCCTTAAGACAAGAGGGGTTGCTAAGACAAGAGGGGTTGCTCTGATGGTAAGCAACCCCCACTTCCAACCGAGAGGTTGTGAGTTCGAATCTTCCCAAGAGCAAGGTGGGAAGTTCTTGGAGGGAAGGATGCCGGGGGTCTATTTGGAAACAACCTCTCTATCACAGGGTAGGGGTAAGGTCTACGTCCGCACTACCCTCCCCAGACCCCTTTAAGTGGGATTATACTGGATTGTTGTTGTTGTTGTTGTTATTGCTAGGCTGTGAATAGGTTTCACAAGAAGAAGATATACACAAGAGTACTGGGATGCCCTTTGTTTGGACAGGGTTATGTGCAACCTGTGAACCACAGTTTTGGCAACCCAGGTTCACATGGCAAAACTACTGCCTAGTAGTCCGGAAAAGAGTCGTTCTTAAGGAAGAAACAGCTTTGGGCTCTTACAATATTTGCATCCATGTGGCTAGTTTTTCTGCTAGTTCTCTACTACTTAGATAGCTCATATTTATACTCATTTCTTAGTTCAATATGTAATACTCCCTCCATTTCATATTAAATGAGCTACTTTCCTTTTTAGTTTGTTCCAAAATAAATGATATATTTCTAAATTTGGAAATAATTCAATTTTAAACTCTTCATTTTTCCCTTAATGAAAAACTTTTATAACCACACAAATGGTATAACCCTACAAACGTTTTACTCTTTAGACTTTTAAGACCACACTTTTCAAAAGTCTTTTTCTTTTTTCTTAGACCACGTGTCGACTCAAACAAGCTCAAACAATATAAAACGAAGGGAGTACCAATTTTGGGCACTACTTCCAAAGTTGGTTCTTGGAGCTATGTACTTATTATTAGAATATATTGTACAGTCCTATAGTTGGTAGGATTTGGTTTCTCTCTGTACTCTATATATACCGTTGAAAGAAATACGAGAAAATCACTTCTCCTAAAACTCTCTACATGGTATCATACGCCAGTGGCTTATCGCCAAAGAAACCCTAATTATTTCCTACCCGCGCTGCCATTGCCGCTGCACTAATCGGCAGCCCGCCTATGCCGCCTCTGCCCTTCTCGGCCGCTCTTCCTCTTTTCTAAAGTTTGAAACACTGGATGACCAAACAATCTGCTTCTGTCCATTCAAGATTACAATATTCCCATCTTCTGATATTGTGAGTAATCCATTAGAATCACGTAAAGGCTTGTCTCTGTTTGCTACCCATACTACAGTTAGTGTTGGTGATGGTATAGCTTCAGTCAACGTCCTGCCCGCTTTCAAGCTTGTCGGCGATTCTTTGTAATCCGACATCGAAGATTCACTATTAGCATGAAAGAAATTTTCTCCATTGAGATTCATCGATCTGCTCGCTTAAGATTTTGATTGCTATATATATAAATATATTGCTTGAATCAAGAAACTTGTGAAGTTTATTCATTGTGATATTGATTTTTGTCTCGACGTCGTTCAGCGCCTCCTCTCCTTTGCATCATGCCTCATGGCTGTAACGACTTCAAACGATCTTCTCCAGCCGATTGCCATCAATGCATCGGCTCAGATCCCACTCAAATTGGATTCAACTAATTACCTGGCGTGGAAATTCCAATTCCGAACCCTTATAACGTGTTACGACCTCCTCGAATTCTTGGACGACTCGAAGCCGTGCCCACCAGCCACTATCATCGACAAGGAGCTAACTTCCCCCAATCCAGCATATCCTTACTGGATTCGCCAGGACAATCTTATTCTCAGTGCCATCATCTCGTCGATCACACCGACGATCATCTCGTTCATTGCCGCTGCAGTAACCTCTAAAGAGGTCTGGGACATCCTCGCGCGCACATATGGCACTGCTTCTCGTGGTCGTATCATGGCTCTCAAACAGCAGCTCCATAATCCGGTAAAAGGTTCCAAATCTATTACTGATTTTATGCACGGTATTCGCGTTATTGTGGATGAATTATCTCTCCTGGGTGTTACTGTTGATTCTGAGGATCTTGTCATTAAGGTTCTCAATGGTCTTGATGCCCCGTATATGGAATTACATGACAAGCTGTTAAGCATGGAGGCTTAGATTACTGCTCGTGCGCCGGCCTCCTCCGCCGCATCTAATTTGGCTCCGTCGGCTGCCTTCGTCATCGGACAGCAGTCCAGCCGTAACCGCTTCGGTAGCCGTGGGGGCGGCCGTAGCAGCCGCGGTTCAGCCTCCAGTCGCGGTGGTTACTCCAGCAATGGCCAATCTCGCGGGTACAATGGGAAGTGCCAGCTCTGCAGTGAATTTGGCCACTCCGCGCGCCGCTGTCCGTCCTATCCCATCTCCAGCGCCAATCAGCCCCCTTACGGTGGAGCACTGTCGCGGCCAGCTTATGCTTCGCCGGCTTATTCGGCTGCTCACACAGCCCATCATTCTCTGACGATTCCCTCTACATCCGATTGGATCCTGGACTCTGGTGCCTCTCATCACATAACCTCTGATCTTGCCAACATGTCTCTTCACAGTCCTTACACTGGTTTTGACAATGTGGTTATTGGTAACGGTGAAGGTTTGATAATTACACATACTGGTCAACTTAACAGTTATTCCTCTCTTTTATTACCTGGATCTCTCTGTGTTCCACATATGCGTAAAAATTTGATCTCTGTTGCCCAATTATGTCGTCACAATAATGTTAATGTTGTTCTTTCTGATACTGATTTTCAGGTGAAGGATCGTCGCACGTGGGCAACACTCGTTCGCGGCCCACTTAGGGGCAACACCTACTACTGGCTGGCGGCTTCCAGTCCCCCGTCCGCCCTCACGGCACAAAAGCTCTCCGCGTCTTTGTGGCATTCTCGGTTTGGTCACCCGTTAGCTAAAATCCTGCGTCATTTAGTGTCTTCTAGCAGTATAGCGTCCAGTAATGTGTCTGATCTTGCTTGTGTCTCTTGCCAGCTTTATAAGTGTCACAAGTTACCTTTTTCCGAGTCCAGTTTATCTTCTACTGCTCCGTTGGAGCTTATTTTCTCCGATGTATGGACCTCTCCAATTATTTCTAATGAAGGATTTAAATATTATGTCATCTTTGTTGATCACTTTTCTAAGTATGTTTGGTTTTTTCCTTTACGTCGTAAATCTGATGTCTTACAAACCTTTCCCATTTTTAAATCCCTTGTAGAAAAATATTTCTCTGCTAAAATCATTTCTCTGTACACTGACAATGGGGTGGAATTCCTCGCTTTACGCTCTTTTCTTGCCTCCAATGGCATCTCACATCTCACTTCACCTACTCATACACCCCAGCACAATGGCTATGCTGAACACCGTCACCGTCATATTGTAGATACTGGTCTCACTCTCCTTCATCATGCCTCTGTACCTCTCATTTACTGGCCTTATTCCTTTGCTACTGTAGTCTATCTCATTAATCATCTTCCCAAGACAAATCTCTCGATGCTCTCCTCCTTTGAGTCTCTCTTCCATAAGCTCCCCAACCTTGCCAAACTACGTGTCTTCGGCTGTCAATACTTCCCTTGGCTTCGGCCCTACACCTCACACAAAATGGAACCCAGATCTCGTGCCTGTGTCCTCTTCGTCTACTCCACTACTCAAAGCGCCTATCTATGCTTTGATCCCTCAACGTCTAAAATCTTCGTCTCGTGTCATGTCACCTTTCATGAAGATGTCTTCCCGTTCTCCAAATTGTCTAACCCCGCGTCTCCCCCTGTACCCATTCCGGTCTCCCTAGAAGTCCTTCCGCTGCCGCCACCAGTACCTGCTGCCGCTCCCACTAGCGATCCTTCACCGGATGCACTGCCGCCAACGCCCGCGCCACCAGCGCCCCTTCCGGCACTGCCAGTGGCCCCTGCTGCCGCTACACCCATTATGCCGCCACCTGCATCCTCTCAGGGTGGTCATCATATGCAAACTCGTAGCAAAAATAATATCTTTACGCCCAACAAGAAGTTTGGTATGTCTGCTGTCACCTCTCTAGCTGTTACTGAACCTCAGACTTTGTCTACTGCTATGTCTGATGAGCGCTGGCGCGCTGCTATGTCATCAGAGTTTGATGCTCTGCTACGGAATGTCACCTAGGGTCTTGTTCCGCCTGCTTCTTCACAGAATGTTGTGGGTTGCAAGTGGGGTTATTGTATCAAACAAAAGCCTGACGGTACTGTGGATAAGTTCAAAGCCCGGCTTGTTGCGAAGGGTTTTCATTAGCGTCCAGGTGTAGACTTTCAGGAGACTTTCAGTCCGGTTGTAAAGCCAGCAACTGTGCGTTTAGTTCTCAGTCTAGCTGTTTCCAAGGGCTGGCCTCTTCGTCAAATGGATGTGAACAATGCCTTTCTTCACGGGAGGCTTACAGAGGATGTTTATATGGCACAACCACCGAGTTTTGTTGACAAAGCCTATCCATCTTATGTCTGTAAGTTACAGAAAGCTATTTATGGTCTCAAACAGGCACCCCGGGCATGGTACAATGCGCTCCGCCAATGCCTTCTGACCATGGGTTTCGTCAACACTACCTCTGACACTTCGCTCTTTGTCTTTCAGCATTCTGGTATTACGGCCTATTTTTTGGTATGTGTTGATGATCTCATATTGACTGGTAATGATTCTGCTTTCTTGAACCGTGTGATTGACTCTCTTGGGACTCAGTTTTCTCTTAGAGACATGGGTGATCTAATCTACTTTCTTGGTGTTGAAGTTCTGCGCAGCTCCAAGGGGTGTTTTCTTTCTCAGCGTAAATATGTTGTTGATCTTTCGACTCGCCATAATATGCTGGAATCCAACCCTGTTCAGACGCCAACAACGGCGTCAACCCGCCTTCAGCTGGCCGATAGCTCGGCCCCTGCCGACGCATCCGCCTATCGACAGGCCCTTGGGGGCCTCCAGTATCTCTCCTTCACTCGTCCTGATATCTCCTTACTGCGAATAAACTCTCACAGTTCATGCACGCTCCTACTGTCACTCATTGGGGTGCAGTTAAGCGCCTCTTCCGGTATCTGAATGGGACGCGTGACATTGGGGTCTGGCTGCGTCCTTCAACTGCTATACCTCTGCATTGTTTCTCTGATGCTGATTGGGGTGGAAACTGTGATGAGCGCTCCTCAACTGGTGCCTATGTTGTCTTTCTAGGGCCTAATCCTATTTTCTGGAGCTCCAAAAAGCAGCGTTCCGTTGCACGGTCTTCTGCTGAGGCTGAGTATCGTGCCATTGCTTTTGCTGCCGCTGAAGTTCGTTGGCTTCATTCCCTGCTGCGCGAGCTTCATGTTCCTCTTCCGGCTGCTCTTATCATATACAGCGGCAACATTGGCGCCACTTACCTCTGTGCTAACCCTGTGTTTCATTCACGCATGATACACATCTCTATTGATTATCACTTTGTTCATCAATTGGTTCAGAATGGGCCTCTTCGTGTTGCTCATGTATCCTCTGCTGATTAGCTTGCTGATGCTCTCACCAAGCACTTATCTCATCCTCGGCTTCTTCTGTTGATGTCCAAGATTGGCGTGTCCTCCGGCCCTCCATCTTGAGGGGGCGTATTAGAATATATTGTATAGTCCTATAGTTGGTTGGATTTGATTTCTTTTATTATTGTACAGTCCTATAGTTGGTAGGATTTGGTTTCTCTCTGTACTCTATATATACCTTTGTAAGCAATACGAGAAAATCACTTCTCTCAAAACTCTCTACATGGTATCATACGCTAGTGGCTTATCGCCAAAGAAACCCTAATTATTTCGTACCCGCGCTGCCGTCGCTGCTGCACTAATCGGCAGCCCGTCGCCGCCGCTGCTGCCCTTCTCGGCCGCTCTTCCTCTTTTCTAAACTTTGAAACACTGGATGACCAAACAGTCTGCTTCTGTCCATTCAAGATTACAAGATTCCCATGTTCTGATATTGTGAGTAATCCATTAGAATCACGTAAAGGCTTGTCTCTGTTTGCTACCCATACTATAGTTGGTGTTGGTGATGGTATAGCTTCAGTCAACGTCCTGCTCGCTTTCAACCTTGTCGGCGATTCTTTGTAATCCGACATCAAAGATTCACTATTAGCATGAAAGAAATTTTCTACATTGAGATTCATCGATCTGCTCGCTTAAGATTTTGATTGCTATATATATATTAATATATTGCTTGAATCAAGAAACTTGTGAAGTTTATTCATTGTGATATTGATTTTTGTCTCGACGTCGTTCAGCGCCTCCTCTCCTTTGCATCACGCCTCATGGCCGCAACGACTTCAAACGATCTTCTCCAGCCGATTGCCATTAATGCATCGGCTCAGATCCCACTCAAATTGGATTCCACTAAGTACCTGGCGTGGAAATTCTAATTCCGAACCCTTCTTACGGGTTACGACCTCCTCGGTTTCTTGGACGGCTCGAGCCGTGCCCACCAGCCACTATCATCGACAAGGAGGTAACTTCCCCAATCCAGCATATCCTTACTGGATTCGCCAGGACAATCTTATTCTCAGTGCCATCATCTCGTCGATCACACCGACGATCATCTCGTTCATTGCCGCTGTAGTAACCTCTAAAGAGGCCTGGGACATCCTCGCGCGCACATACGACACTGCTTCTCGTGGTCGTATCATGGCTCTCAAACAGCAGCTCCATAATCCGGTAAAATATTCCAAATCTATTACTGATTTTATGCACGGTATTCGCGTTATTGTGGATGAATTATCTCTCATGGGTGTTACTGTTGATTCTGAGGATCTTGTCATTAAGGTTCTCAATGGTCTTGATGTCCCGTATATGAAACTCTCTCATGCCATCCAAGCCCGCGAATCTCCAATCTCTTTTGCTGAATTACATGACAAGCTGGTAAGCATGGAGGCTCAGATTACTGCTCGTGCGCCGGCCTCCTCCGCATCTGATTTGGCTCCGTCGGCTGCCTTCGTCGCCGGACAGCAGTCCAGCCGTAACCGCTTATCATGTGATATTGTCAAAACTCTCTACACTTATCATGTCATATTGTCTTACACTTTGTAAGACCCCATGTTACTTTGTGTTTATTTTGAGTCTTATATATATAAAAAAAACTAGTCCTAGGCACAATGCCTAGTTGATTTTGCTAAAAAAAGAGTTTAATTGTATCCGAGCCTGGCCTTCGAGTTGAGTCGAGTAGAATCCATTTCGAGCCTGGCCTAGCTTTTTATGAGATTAAATCATAATTATTTTACGGGCTGCCCTATTTGTTAAAAAGAGTTTAGTTGATACTTAATTTTTTGGGTAGCTTAAATACGCTTTTCTTTTCTTCTTCTCTGTTGTTTTCTTCTTTTCTGTATTATGTCTCATGTATCCGGGAGCTTTGCTACTGCTTTCGTCTTCTCTGTCTTCCTGTTCCAAGTATCTAGGAACCATTTGGTTTCTTCTCCTTCTTAGTTACAAAACATAATTGTAGGTTGTGTTTAGTAATTTTTTTCGTGTTCATCTTCTTAGTTGCTAAATGAGTTTGTTAGATTTGTTGTTGTTTCAATAGTTTGATGATTGAAATATGTTCTTTATGATATTTGAAAGTAATATTTCAAATTTGAGCTCATTTGGAGTTGTTTGATATTGAATCGTGTATTGGATTGTTGAATTCAAAAATTAAGTTTATGTTTCAGAAATTAAGATCCGATTTCTAAAGTTATATTGAAGTGATAGAACTACTTAAAATCTGAATTTTCTGAAATTATATTGGAAAGACATAAGAATTTAAGATGCAATTTATAAAGTTGCATTGAAGAGATAAAATTACTTAAAATTTAATGTTTTTGAAGTTGCATTGAAAAAATATAAGAATTTCATATCCGATTTTGAAATTATATTGAATAGATAAATCTATTTAAAATTCATTGAAAAGATAGAATCTGAATCTGAAGTTATATCGAAGAAATAGAAGAAATTCTGATCCTGACGCATACATATTGTAAATTTTTGTCTAATACTGGTATAACATAATGATGGTTCAAAAGTGAATATCTGTGAAAAATGCCCCTATTGAATAGAACCGAGGCCGTTGAACTGTACAATAATTCTACGTGAGCCCGGGTCAGCTCTTCTATATTTGTTGTATACGAAAGTACAAAAAGTATAATTTTATAGTTTAAGCATCTAATTAGAAAAACGTCATCATCAACAAAACAAAATCTATATATGTTGAATTTTAATTATTGATATATCATTTTAGCATATCCAATCTTTGAAAACCAACACTTTTAATTATGGTAGTTACTGCATGATATTATTGCATACTATTTTATTTATGATTCTTATGTTTAGATAATTATTTACGTATTTATGTTAGAGTTAATAATGCTCTTTTATTTTTGTTTTTGTTTTTCCTTTCCTTCACTGAGCCGATGGTCGATTGGAAACAACCTCTCTGCCATTTCGGGTAGGGGTAAGACTCGTCTACAATTACCCTCCCCAAACCTCACTTTGTGGGATTATACTGTGTAGTTGTTGTTGTTGTTGTTTGAACAATACTGTAATAGAGAATTGAGTAAAATGTGATTGAATTACGTAAATACTTACTTTAAATTATAAATTAAATTCGATTTCACTTAAATTAAATGTAGAACACTAAATAGAAAATTTTGAGCAAATATTGTACTGAATTGAACATCAATAATAATTTGAAATTCTTAAATAAATTTTAGCTACAATTGAGTTTATTCATTAAGTAGGCTTAAGTTATGCAATGATTAATATTTACTTACCATCAAATCAAGAAGTATGAAATAATAAAGTTTATAGTGATTATTAAATAAACAATAAGAAATGAACTTAATTTTAAAACAAAAATTACATGATTAATAGAGTCAATTGAGTCGAGCTATTTCGGCAAACCTGATCTAAATGGAGCTTTGAACGAAGCAAAGTCAAGCCGAGATGAGAGGTGACTGTAATACTCAAGGAAAGGGTCATCAAATTAATGCTTACCGGTTTATAGCATAGTTCAACAACTAGAAAAACCTAGTATAATCTCACTTAGTGGGGTATGGGGAGGGTAGTGTGTATGCACATCTTACCCCTACCCTTGGATAGAGAGACTGTTTCCAAATAGACCCCCGACATCCTTCCCTCCAAGAACTTGCCATCTTGCTCTTGGGGAGACTCGCTCACAACCTCTCGATTGGAAGAGGGGTTGCTTACCATCAGAGCAACCCCATCAGAGCAACCCCTCTGGTCGTTTATAGCATAGTTCCATACGCATAAATTGGAGCTGTTAATATGGCAAGGACTCAGGATTTCTGAAACTGTCAAAAGGGTCCTCTAAACGATAAACACAGTTTATTTTACCAAGTCTAGTCTCCTCCTCTTCGGACGTTACGAGGTATTACACCTAAGTAACTGTCTTTTTCCTTTTATATAGTTCTTTTTAAAAGGCAACCTTAAAATTTTCTTTAAATACCCAAGTTTATGTTAGGTGCAAGAAAAAGCCATAAAACCTAGAGATACATTGTAAACAGATTCCAGTAATCATTATTATGATGAAACAGAACAGCATACATCTGTCTGTGAAAACCAACCAAAAATTGTGCTTTTAGTATTTAGCTTTGATAAATATTCTGGCTATACGAAAAAGGACAAAATCTTTAAACTAACTACTACAATACAAAAGTTCCCTTAGCTACTGAAAAAAGGGGATTTTTTCAAGGCAATTGTGGCATCAGTGTTTGGCAGTGTTTGAAGCTCATTTAGATGAGAAAAATCATCTACATTTTCACCTTGAGTACCCCTGAACTCCGTCCACGATTTAAGAGCTGTTAAGCCAGCAATTCTTTTAGGCGCCTGTGATGTAGACGAAGTAGGGGTTGGAATATTAGGCCTAGCATGCTCTAACGCCTGTTTATAAGCATTATAAACAGTTTGAGCATTCGCTGTAATTGATGCTTTCGAATCAGATAGTGTAGCCATTTCTTCTTCTTCAAGATCTAAAGCTTGATAAGTAGTAGAATAACAAAAGTTAGGACCTCCTACTTTCATAGTAGGATTTAACATAGCATCCACACCAAATGAGGGATTGGAAAAAAATATTTTTTAAACTTCTTTTTCATTTCAGTAATTGCAATTTCATAAATTTCCCCTCCCTCGTTAAAATCAACAAACAAATTAGCAAGTGCGGCGATATAAACTAAACAGTTAGAAATAGTTGGATAATATTGGCCAGATAAAGCAGTTGTAGCCACATGAAAATGTTTTAAAAATCTAAAGAATTTTAACGTTAGTCCAATCTTGATTAGTTAGCATGTCATTATCTTCCTCCCCACAATCCCGAGAATTATAAGTAGCGTTAATTGGGTTTCTATATTCGTACGCCACTACTAAACTTTCGTACATGTAGTTCCACCTAGTCGGGCAAGGTTTAGGAACCTTTCTTTCTCTAAGGCCATATTCGTCACATTTTTTAAAATATTCTCTAAGTCTACTTTTACGGTTAGAAAAAAAAAGCCAATTAAGAGCGAATTTAACCTTTTCAATTTCTATGTTTAAAATTCTCATACCATCACCAACAATTAAATGATAAATATGACATATACATCTAACATGGAAAATATTAGTAAAAGTAGGATTAAGTGTTCTAGTTAAAATACCTATTGCACTAGTGTTGCTACTAGCGTTATCCATGGAAATTGACATTATTTTATCACTAAAACTAAAATATCTACATACATCTGAAACAGTGTTAGCAATAAACTTACCCGTGTCCCGTGAATTAATTATTCTATATGCAATAATGCGTTTTTGTATTGTCCAGTCTTCGTCTATCCAATGATTGGTTACGGTTAGATAATCATAATCATTATTACTTCTACCAATATTAGTTGTAATAGACATGCGATTAGTTATATGGGTAAATAAATAGCGCAAGTATTGTTCATATTCATGCTTGTATTTATAAATGTCGGCCTTAAATGTGGCGCGAGGCCAACCTTTATACGTAGGATTAAATACTCTTCTAATATAATGAATCCAAGCAGGATTAGAAGCAAAAGAATAAGGCAAACACATAACAGTAATCATTTTAGCTAATTCTTCACGATCCTTATTTGGATCGTAATACAATATACCTCCGGTGACTGTGTTTATTCCTGGTTGAACTAGATTTGAACCTGTACTTGGGTAACTGTTGTATCAGGACTTGTCCTCCCCTCTTGTTGCGCTTTCAACTGGAAATATCTAGCCTTATCGCTAGGGTGTAATTTTATATGTTTAACTAAACAACCTGTGCCGCTACGATCTCCAGTATACCTATGCACAAGTAATTTCCCACAAGATTTACACTTACCCTTATTTTGTTCTCTTAGTTGAGTAAAAAATTGCCAAACTAATGAAGTTTCTGAACGTTTAGGAGGTTGACTACTAAAAGTGGGAATTTGTACGGGTGGGTGTTCCGGTTCATTAGGAGCAGGGCTAGTAGGTGTATCATCTAAATCTACCGGAGCTTGGGTTTCGTTATCATCATCATCCTCATTTCCCTCTAAGATAGGTGCCTTAGGATAAAGAATATTCATAATATCATCGTCTATTCTATCACCAACTGCTACATCATGTAGAAAATCAACATCGCTAAATTGAAAACACGGGTGATCACTATCAAGGATTCCGAAGGTTTCACTAGTATTTCTAGGTTGGCTACTACTTTGAACTTGTTTATCTTTTCTAGGTCGGGGAGCCGGGGGAGGGGTAGTATTTTGGCGACTACTTTCACCGGTTTTAGATTTTCCTTTTCCGAACATATTTTTCAATGAAAATGCCATAATAATTATAATTAAGCAAAATAACAACACACAAAAATATTCTTAGCAGGTAAGAGTTGAAACGAGTTTACCGGATTGAGGAACAACTTCTTGAAAATTGAAAATCGTTGAAATTGAACACTTGAAAACTTCAATTCAACAACTTCACAATGTTTCACGAATTTGCAACAATAAATTAAGCACTTGCACTAGAAAGATTGAAAGAGAGCTTGAGAGAGATTGAGAGATATTGATTAATTGGTGAATTAAAATGAAAGAATGAGGGGGTATTTATAGTTGAGAAATGTGAAATTGTGTAATTATATAAAGTTTGGGGGCCAAATGGCTATTTTTGAAAATTCCAAACGGCTAATTTTGAAAAAGAGCCGTTTGGAAATTTTTTTTAAAAAAAAATTTTTTCTTTAAAAATCGGACCGTTACGGAACCGTTTGGAACCGCTTGAACCGGTCCGGTTCCGGTTCCGCGGTTCCAACGGGTGGAACCACCCCATCACGGTTCCGGGGAACCGCCGGAAGCGGAACCGCCGGAACCGGCAGAACCGCCAGAACCGTGGTTCTGGTCCGGTTCCGGTTCGGAACCGTGAAATTTGCAGCCTTTTCAATGGATAGTCCTGCCAAGCCTCACCCAACCCCGGGTGAGGAGTACGAAGCTCCTATCCTACAACCCTGATACTAGAACTCCAAACTTTCCTATCAAGGGTCATGTCCTCGGAAACCCGCATTCTAGCCATGTCATGCCTAATCACCTCCCCCAATACTTCTTAGGCCTCCCTCTGCCTCGCCGAACGCCGACAATCGTAGCCACTCACAACTTCTCACCGGGGCATCAGGACTTCTCCTCCGCACATGCCCGAACCACCTCAGTCTCGCTTCTCGCATCTTCTCATCCACTGGGGCCACCCCCACCTTCTCTCGAATAACTTCATTCTTAATCTTATCTAACCTGGTGAGCCCGCACATCCACCTGAGCATCCTCATCTGCGCAACCTTCATTAGCGTACGTAAAACTTTTTACAAGCGATGTCAATGAGTATTTTGCTATAGAAGGGAAAAAAAGAAGCTCAATTTACTAGCTGGGAGGATCGATCTTTGCCACCACCCTAATAAACTGCAAAATCCTTTCCACTGTTCTAAGTTGTGTCATCTGTTTATGTAACATTTTTAATATTTACATATCAGTCAGGAGTATATATATATATATATATATATATATATATAAATTTGTTAAATTTTTCGACGAAGCGGTATCACGTGACACCGCTTCACCCTTGGTAAATCTGCCCCTGAGACCGATCAACTAGTAGGCACCTTGACTATTCCACTGAATTCTAGCTACCTTCCACCAACATACGTACCAAGTACCTCTGTCAAGGCTTAGGCATGGGAAGAAATTATTTAGCAAAAATGTAAGGCTACACTTTAGCATAAGACTAGCAGTCGTCAGACTAGTTTTAGTAGAACCGTCAGGTTGCTTGTTGCATAGTGCTAGTGATGGGCAGCATTTGGAGTAAAGCATCACTCTCTTAGGAACTTTCAACTTTAATTATATTTGCTTAAACAATGTCTTTAGCATCTGAAACTCACGTTGTATAGAATTAAAATGCAGGCAGTAGGATAATTTTATGAAGCAAACAAGTTTATCTAAATAATTTTGCATCAAAAAACTAATAAAACATGCCATCATCCCCTGTCGTTTCCTAAAAACCAATTAAAACTTGTCAGATTATTGGGAAAAAAAAATGTCGTCATATCTTATGCCTTCTTGGTTGAGATGATAATGTCCACCCTCGACAGATAATGGTGAAGATCCAGTTTTAAATTTTCTTTTTCTCCTATTCATCGTTTTCAACTTGGATTCGTGTGTTGCAGGTGTGAAGAACTAGTTTTAAATTTCTTTTTCTCCTAAACACCCTTAAATTTCTTTGGGTGTGTTTGGTAAGACGGAAATATTTTCTTGATTCTTTTAAAGGGATAAAATTGTAGAGTAGATGTTTGTTTCTTTGGGCGTGTTCGGTATGATGTAAAATATTTTTCAGAAAATATTGTTCTATTCTCCGCCGATTGGTTGCACAAAATAGTTTGGAAAATATTTTCTTACATATCACATTTTTCTGAAAAGTTAACTCCACTTACCCTCTCATCCGCCACCTTCTCCCTACCCCACCTCTTCGACCCCCTCTCTCCCAAAAGGCATTTTTTTCAAATTTCAATTTTTTTTCATCATAACCCCACAGCTACTCCCACACCCACCCCGCACCCCGCAAAATAAGTTATTTTTTTAATTATCTTTTTTGTATTTTTAAATTTCTATTTTTTTTGTTTTTCTTCTTACCCACCCCCACTGCCCCCCACCTTCGCACAATTATTTTTTTTGTAATTTTAAATTTCTATTTTTCTTTCATTTTTTAATATATATTTTCACTTTTAGTTTTTTTCATTTTCGATTTATAGGTTTGAAATTTTACAAGTTCCAAAGTTATGAGTTCTGAGGCTTATGTGTTTGAAAGTTTACGAGTTTGGAAATTATAAAGTTTATGGGTTCGAAAGTTTAGCGGTTCGAAAATTTATGGAATTTATAGGTTCGGAAAGTGGTTGGTTTGAAAGTTTATAACTTCATGTTTATTGTATCTAAATTATTTATGGATACTCTCGAGAAATTATTTTCCTTAATTTGCGTACCAAACACCGAAAAATGAGTAAGATTACTACTTGCTTTCCAAGAAATTATACCAAACACACCCTTTATCTTCACATCAATTATAAATAAAATGACATAAAGGCGAAGCTAAAGTATTAATTTGTCCTCGAGGTGCAAGGCAGGACTATAATTTTACATGAAGACGAAGCTTAAGTATTAGACAACCACCTTTGTAGTTTTGACATTACATGCAACATAAGCAAAAGCCAACAACTTCATTAGCCAAAAGACAAGGACTCAACCTGATTAGCCAACACATTCTGCATGGCCCCTCCGATTGAAGGATTTGAAATAGAAGAGAGAAAGTATACAGAAAGAGCATTGAAATAATGTTAATACAATAAGACCTCGGACTGTGCCAATTATGCTATACACAAAAATTGCCTTACAAATGATTAATTTTATAATTAAACATATGGTTGCCTCCAAATTATAGAGTGAGTTTAAGCAACGGCAAGGGGAAAGAAGAGGAAACTATGGCTTCAGTTGTAAAGCTAAATTAGTCACTGAGGTGCTAAACTGGTTCCCTGCTCGTCAATAGCACAACCTTCTGGGGAAACTGTTCCACCCACTCTCGTTGGAGGCCAATATCGGAATATGGATCTGCCAATTATGTTCTTTGCCGGGAGAGGACCCCTAATTAAACAATTTCATACTTTTGATGTAAGCATAGTTATGGATATGGCAATTCACAAGATACCTTCAGTTTCAAGACCGAGTAAACTTACCACACATGTGAATCATAGCTGTTATTCCTATTATCACCCATCACAAAAACTGAATTCTCAGGTACCCTCTGCAGAACACAATAGAAACTGTAAGAAGAGGAGATATTTTATGACACATTATGTGGAGATAAAGTACGGTTTGATTGCAACCATGACTGCTTACTTGCTTAAAAAGTCATAGCTGTGGACAAGCCAATACTTACGATTATTCAACACTTGCTTAAGTTTCCATTGTTAAGAAAGAATACAGGGAAGCTGACTGCCGAATTAGCCAGAGTTAAATAAAAACAATGCAACATACCACTGGGGTCATTTCATATTTTGGCGCCTCAAGAACAAAATCTTCATTCCTCACAACACCATTTACAATTAGCTTACCATTGTGAACCTGCACCAGAAAGAATAATCCAAAATACTTCATTTACGTTACCAAGAATTGGTCCATATAAATGCAAAGGTAAACCAAACAGGAACATGCATTTTGCAAATGACGTCAGTTGCACTATTGGAGATCATATTGGTAATTACTGCAGTATATGAAAATATAATAGGAATTAATCTGGCGTTGGGGAAAGAAGAGATAATGTAGTATAAAGAAATGCTAATAAGAGTGGACCTAACATTGAAAAATAATAGAACCATAATTACTAGTTGTTTTTCTGGTAAATAGAATATGTAATAATTGTCGTGTGCATGAAGAGAAACAGCTAAGCAAGTTTGAATCAATAACATTAGTCCTCTCCATTTTCTCCTATCTGAGAATTCAAATAATGCAAATATAACGAATATGATGTGAAAAACTGCAGTCCACCGGCCTTCTTTGTTGAATCAAAAAGAGAAAGAAAAACCTTTCCCCCAACCTTCATAGAGCTAGACTTGGATAATACAAAAGTCTGGTGAGGTTTAAATAGAAATATCCTTTCCCCGTCCATGTAAAACTGAGTCTCTTATTTTCACTCAGCATAATGATAAAGAGAGGATGAAAATTATTAATCAGACGGTTAAACCTGTAACACTTGAGTTGTTTCTTGTTGCTTAAAGTGTTACCTTTTTCATACAGGATTAAATGCATGTTTTCTTTTCTGGGAAAGTAGGGACCACTTTGGGCTAGATGAAAAGCAAAGGTGAACATTCAAAAGGTGATGCAGGGAGTAATATAGATGCCAAAAGAGAGCATCACCGAGACCAGCCACGGACTGGATAACTTTGTTGTTGCTTAAGACCAGTAAGCCAACTATGTTAGACAAATTTGACCATGCATTCTCCTGCAAGAGAGGATACTGGAAAAACATCTCTATGTTACAAAATAAAGTAGCTATCAACAATGTGTTATTGGTTGCAAGTTACCGTGACGGCACAAACTAAACATCAAGATATGCTGGAGGCAATGACACTTAGGTATTGCCATCACAAGAATAGAAACAGAGAAAGACCTGCACTTTCCAAACACAAGATACAGAGGGTTTTGTCAAAAGTACCAGCCCCAAATTTCATGACTGGTCTGGCTGTTGACGAGGGTAGAATTGGATTTCGAAAGAAAAGAGAAGTGCAAAGATGTCTGGACTATTTAATATTTACATTCTTGAAGCAGTAGAAAATAGGTGAGACGTTTTCACATTTTTGCACGACACTCAAATATGAGGTAGATCTGCCCCAGGTTTGCTGTCGACCTTATAATTTGCTCTGTCACTGTCATTTAGGGGAAAAAACTCAGTATAGGACAACCGGCGGAGGCTACGAAATACCATCACTTATCTTCTCAGCAAGAAGGCAAGTTCACCTATGAAGTAGTATAACTGTTTTGTATGTTGTGAGCTCACCTCCACGAGATCACCTTCCTTAGCAACAATCCGCTTAATAAAGACATCTTCATCAGTGTATCCTACTTCATGAAGCACTGGAGGACTCTTGAAAATAACTATGTCGTTCGGACATGGCTTTCTGAAATAGTAAGAGACCTGTAAATAATAAGATTGCAATAGCTTGTGAAGGAAATGACTTTGAATCTACATGGACTAGTCATATACAACAACAACAACAACAACTATCCAGTACATTCCCACCAGGTGGGGTCTGGGGAAGGTAATATGTAGACGTGCCTTACCCCTGCCCGAAAGGGCAGAGAGGCTGTTTCCAATCGACCCTCGGCGTGTAGGATAAAAAGAAAAGCTGCATTAAGAAACAAAGGCAAAATTAGGAACACAAGCAAGACAAAACAAAATAATAAAGCATAAGTAATCCCGCAGAAATAACGTAAATAATTATGAAAACATAAGCAACATAATGGACTAGTCATATACTAACACAATAAAATAGAGGGCAAGTTTGATGGATCTTAGAACACCACTGATACCCTTAGATCAATTGTATTGATACGATTGCATGCATATGGAACTAAAAAAAAAAATGGTTTAAGAGAAGAATCAAGATAGAATTTTCTCTTAAGATTAGTGTATACAAACAAGTTGAGCAACATTAACCTAGTCTAAAGTAAGGTGGTGCATGCAGAGGCAAAGCCAGGTTCAATCTTATGGGTTCTGGATTCTAAACACCAAATAAACTATTTGGGCAAAAGCAATTGAGTTTGCCCGAAATTGAAGCTTGGCTTTTGCCTCCGGCCCTGGGTGCATGTCTATTTAAAACATAGGAAGCGATTTGGTGTTGTGCTCCACGGAAATCATGAAAACAAAAAAATATACCATTATGCTATAACAGAAGAGACAAGCATAAATCAGAATAACATTCCGTAAATCACTTTTTAGAACCACATCCCTTGATACATTCAATTTCAGATTCAACACTTAGGCTCTCAAATGACAGCAAAAAAACAAGCATAATTCTGCATTCTTTCTCCAAAAGCAGATGTACGAATACTTACTTATATAATGCAACTGTTAATATTAAAATATGGATGGAAATCCAGTAAAAAGTTTGAAAACATCACCTTTTCAGCAACAAGTCGATCTCCAACATCGAAAGTGGGATACATAGACAAAGAAGGAATATATCTAGGCTCAGCCACAAAGGACCTAAAGGCAAGCGATATAGCCAATGCTGCAAAAACCGTTTTTGCATCATCTGAACTAAAATCCAGCCATTCTGGGAGAAACCCATTTTGCTTCTCCGCCTTTTCATCATCTCCACCACCACCACCTCCGCCGCCGCCGTGGTCCAAGACAACCTTATTAGTCTCTTCGTTGGAATCTTTAACCCCATTGCATTTAAAGCTCTGAAATTGAGATTTTCTATAGCCTGACTGCGTGAAGGATTGACACTTTGGGGATTTTAACAAGAATCTGGAAAGTGTATGGTTGAATTGAAGGGGTTTAGATAAAGGGTTGAAGTTTATAAAGTGGGCAGAGTTAAAGTAAGGGTTTTGTGAAGGTAATGGAGGGAGGAGCTTTAGAGTTATCATTGGATGGGGACTCAACTATTTCTGCAGTTATACACAGAGTGAGAGTTCCCCTCCAATATATGTTGAAACTGAATTGGCCCTGACTAATCTTCTTTACATTTCCCCAAGTCCCTTTTCTTTTCTTTTTAAATTTCTTTTTGGCCTTTTTTCTGTTGAAGGATGGGGGTATGCATGTTATTGTTCTCACTTTTTGCTTGATCACTTAAAATTTCAGAATTCTTCACGATAGATCCAACTGTTGTCATAAGAAAACGAATTTGAATATTGATTTTTGAAAATAAATTTATGTTGTGTAGGATGATACATTCAGGAAGTATAATGGATAACTTTTTTGAAAATATAATTGGACAGTTTAGATGAAGAAAAAGTGAACACAAGTGTAATGTACGAAAAGTAAAAGGAAAACGAACTGAAAAACATCTTATTGACTTATTGATGTTGACTTACCAGGGTAATTGTGGGTGAATAAATTGAAATTTTATAATTATGTTTTAATAGTTTGAGGACGGATTATTTAATTTTTTTATCGAATAATTGTTAATTGTTAAATTTTTTTATATTTATACTTTTACCTCTTCTATATAAAATAATATTTAAAACCCTAGAGTCTAAAATCTAAATCCCTGATTTATCAAATCACAACAACAGCCGATAAGCACCCCCAAGCCCTACAGTCGTCTCCCTCTTTCGTAACTCAGAGTATATGTAAGACTAAGAAACATGTATGCACATTTCATTGTTTTTATGTAGATCAATTATATTATTTATAACCTTGAAAAACAATTACGAATTTTCTGTTTATGAAATTTTAACGTTATGAGTTTGCTTTTGATGACTACGAATCTGAATTAGATCCCATCGATAGCTACTTATGATCTCCACAATAAATCTCCTTAATTTTCTCAAACATATTTGCTCAACGAACAACTTCTTTTGAAGTCTAGTTGACTTAACCAATAAACCGTCCGATAATCGTTAATATGATACCAAGCTGTCAAATGTCTTATTGGATGACTAACAGATTACAATATTTATAAATTGATAACTGATAAAGAAGTGTAAATAATCGTTTGATCCGCCCAATAAGTACCCTTATTGGGAACTAAGGCTCGGTATGTAGATGGATTTAAGTCGTGGTACTCAGGAAGGGTAAATGACAAGAACAAGATAGACATGTTGGTTGCAGAGATCTAGTGGTAGAAGTTACCAGGCTGAATACAGACTGATAGCTATTAAAATGGTTGTGGGAGGGTCTACTTTAAACATAATTAGTGCTTACGTGGCTTAAGCAGAATGGACGAAGAGGTTAAAAGACACTTCTGGGAGGAATTTTAGACGGGTTGGTGAATGGAATTCCGTACAACGAAAAGCTAATCATAAGAGGAAATTTCAATGACCACATCAGGACGACTTCTAGGGATTATGATGGTGTGCATGATGACTTCAATTTTGGTGATAAAAACGGAGGAGGAACTTCAAAATTTAAGTGCGCTAAAGCTTTTGATTTTATGATTGCTAACTCGTATTTTTCGAAGAAGGAGGAGTATTTGGTCACATTTTAAGAGTACGTGGCCAAAATCCAGATTGATTATGAACTACTTAGGAAGTATGATACATGTCTTTGCAGGATTATATAGTTATCTCGAGTGAGGATCTCTCAACTCAAATTGGTTATGGACTTAGAGATCATGAGGAAAAGGAAGAAGAGGGATGTGTATGGTCAACCTAGGATCAAATGGGGAGCCTTGACCAAGGACAAAACTCAACATATAAGATAAAATTTATTGGTAGTGAAGACGTGAATAGTATGTGAATTTTCATGACCCAATTCCTACCATAGGCCGTGATGGAGCCAAATAATGATGTCAGACAAGCAAAAAATTAGTCAACACGCCAACCGATAGTTCATAACATATCTAAAAATGCATAACTATAGTAGTATCAAGCTTCTAAGCCACGCTATAGCAGTTTGAGAGAGAGAGTGATAGAAGTGAAGATGAGGAGATTTGTGTCTATTTTTAGAACCAATTAGGGTTCATGTCGGGTCGTTAGACTACGGAAGCCATTCACCTTCTACAGACATTGGTGGAGCAGTATAGGAAGATGAAGAATGACTTACATAGGGTGTTTATTGTTCTGAAAAAAGCACACAACAATCTCTCGAGAGAGATTCTATGGAGATAGTTGGAGGATAGAGACGTCGTTATATTCTACATTAGGGTGATTAAGAAAATCTATGATGGAGCTAAGCCCTATGTAAGGTCAGTGAGAGGAGACTCAAAACACTTTCGAGTTGTGATAGGTCTGCAACAAAGATCATGTCCATTTTTATTTCCTTAGAAATCAATATACTGACGTGAAATAATCCAACTTAGGTTCCATGGTGTATGTTATTTGCATATGGTATTTTTTGATTGACGAGACATGAGGTGGTATTAACAACATGCTGGAGGTTTGAAAACAAACCATAGAGTCTAAAGATTTCAAGTTGATCAAGACCAACACATAATATTTGGAGTGTAATTTTTGCTACATGACCGAGGTAGTAGAAAGAAATAAGGCTAAGTAAAAAATTCATCCCCAAGAGAGGAAGTTTTATATACATTTGGTCAGTAATATAAGAAATTGAAAAAATTGATTAGGATGTTACACATCGTATTGGAGTAAGATGGATGAACTAGAGGCACATCGGTGTCTCTCTTTTGCTGAAATGAGGATTTGAGATAGATGCGGGCATACTATGTTAGATAAGACTAGGGAATGAAAAATTTTCGCAGATTATAGGAGTGGCCCTCGTGGAGCTCAAGATGCGGGAGGTGAGGTACAATGATTCAAGCGCTCAATATAGTAAATAAAATAGTTTTCAGGCTTTATAAGGCTTGGTACATATTACTGCTCTACCATAGTAGGCTCGCTCATAGGCGCTCAACCATACTAAGCTATGTATCTCAGCCATTTTGAGCTCTCTTATAGGCGTTCAGCCATAGTAGACTCGGTATATAACTTACCATCTAATTTAAAGTTTCCCAAGAAGGGTCTATCCATCTATTGTAGCTCAGTGATAGTGAAAATACTATAATAGTATATATATAGACTCTGTGCTATCTTGGCTAAAAGAAGACAATACTAAACTGAATATAAAGTCTCGATAAGGGAGAATGTTGTAACTTAAGAAACTAGGATAATGTATATGAGTTCAGGAATACGAACTTCTGTTTATGTCTCATTATCAACCACATGTATTTATGGGATCATGCTAAAATGAAGGAATGGTTTAGATATAACATACCTTATAACCACTTTAAACTCGTATCTTTGCACCTTCATCTACATCAACGTTAACAATACTGTCATCAAGTTATGAAAGGTACAACTATCGCACAACGAACGACAAGCTTATTTTATAATAAAACCACAACATCTCCCTTATAATCTTTACTTCCTCCCATTAGACATATCACCAACAACAACACAATAATAAAACATGTATGCTTAATTTTCCAACCTTATATTTATCGTAAAATACTACAAAACAACCCACACACCCTAATCAATTCATACAAAAAATGACAACCCTAGTAACGGACGACCAGCCAATCATCCTAACATTATATGGAATTTCTCCACTTCCTTTCTCCTCCTAAACTCCATAAATAGTAGTAAAAGAGACAACCCAACAGCAACAAGAAACAACCCACAAAATAGTCCTACAAGTTTAGCAACTCAAAACTGATTTTTCAGTTTACTGAAGCACGTTCTAACTTGTCTTTTCTTTCAAATTGGGAAACAAAACAAATAATACATAATTATTCCTATTGTCCTATAAACCAACCATAAATTCAACATAAATATAAGCTTACAACCAGCCAACAGTGACGTAACAACAAACAACATAGCTCTATTTTGAAACTCACTAGGTCTAATCTTTACAATCAAGTTACAACTAGTATAGGCATATATAATGGAAGGAGAATCATAAATTCACTTGGTACTGAGTAAAACATATGAAACCTATCCCTTGTTCATCCAAAATCAATCCCCCAACACAGCTACAAGAAGGAGAAGAGAAACTAGCATGCTGTTCAGGATTTTCGGCACTAGAATCACATCTTAACACCCGAAATAACCTAGGATTTGTGTGGAATTTTTTTGGGGAAGATTTGCAGGGTTTCAATTTAGTTTTCTTGGTCTGAAAGATGAGTGAAATAAACTGTGCAATATCACAAAATGCGAACATCTATTTGCTCCAATGCCGTATTGAAATATAGTTTAACGCGTTAGAAACTAGAATCATCGATCTTCAATTTGATAGGTAGATCATCTTGTAATTCCAAGAATAATGAGAAAAACCTCGGTCACATTTGGCCTAATTTTTATCACATTTATGAGTGCAATCATTAATGACCTTTGTCAACTTTGGTTCCACAACTCGCTTGACTTCAAAACATAACACAAGACTATCATACAACTAACATAACTCAAAACATAACCTCCTTATAATATTAAGAACCCTAATCTCACCCCAAAAGTACATGTTCTACATTCCCAACTTGTCAACTTGTAACAAAACTTATTTCTTCAATTCATTTAGCTTCTAAGACTTTCGACCCTCTTGGTACTTGTTATTCACGATTTTAAATATTTTTTACCTCCATGGTAACATGATTAACTTACTTTATATATTTTCAAAGGTGATCTTATTTTTGAACTTACATCAATTGACTTACGATGTACTCTCACGTACAAAAATGTGGGGTGTAACATCATTTCCCTCTTTGGAACATTCATTCTCTAATATTGACTGATGCACTTATCAGTCTCATAACTTATTAACTTTTCGAATACATTAATACTATCCTTGCCCTCTATGCAACTGTTCTATAAATGAATCCAAAGGTCATGGCATTCCCCTCTTTAGGCCTCTTTCTCAAACCTCGATATGTGGTCGGAATTCTTCCAATCTCATAATTTTTGCTACCTTCTATCATGTAGCCTGTACGACTATGTCCTTCTATGGGCGTATATGCAAATCTTCTCTATTATTTGCTCCGGCTTATAGCCAATCTTTAGGATACAGAACTATGGCAAGTTGTCCCTCCTGGTATCTATAGGTGTATTGAAATTCTTTGTTCGGTACTTTGTCAAACTTACAAATATTGCTATCACTTGTTTCATAGCCTCGATTATCTACCCTTATGGCTTTACTACATCTAGTTAGGTTATACTATACTATAACACTTACTTTATTTTATTATTGTTGAGGTCTGCTACGCAAATCCAAATTACTCCCTCGCTGCCTATTCTATATGTATAAATCTAAGTATTTTAATGCTTCCTTATTAATATTCATCTTAAGAATGACAACCTAATCTTATCTCATACTTTGGAACTTTTATCCATCTATTGTTGATTTATGTAAGTGTTGATCTATAATATATCATTAATTACTTAAAACCTCTTACGTACTACATTATCACTAAGGCTCACATCTCATCGGGGAACATCTGAAGTGATTTGCGTAATCCACCTAGGGGCGATATTATACTTCACTAATCATATTTTGTGGCATCCCAACATGGTTCATCTTATGGGGGTATTTTAATCCTGTGCATTCATGAAATCCCTTCACTTTGAATCATTACCCAATCAAAGTCCCAAATGTCTTCCTCTTAGTATCATACCCTTTTTCTACTACCACGACGATATTTCATCTTTTCTAAATGGATACTAGTCTTAGAATCCGCAGAGTTCGTTCAGGATCTGCTGAGCTTTCTATAACTTTGGGAAACCATCAGCCCTTTTGTTTTGATGGGCTAAATCCTAAGGCCTTACCTATTCTTATCCCATTTTCACTCATATTTTTTTATCTTACTCTTATATACTTAAGGCGTTATCTCTCTACCATACTTTAGATTACAATCTACACATATCTAATTGTACTACTCATAACCTTATTTTAATTTGCTAGCACTATAGATTTGTTTATGTTATTCTGAAACCTTAAGTGAGACATCATGTTGTCTTTATATCTTCTTTACTCTCTTATCTAGACCTCTTGGTACTTGAAAGCCCTAGGATGAAGATATGCTATTGAAGACACCACTATCATTTCTAGAGACTAAGTCACGATGCTTCTAGACCTCTGTATGACGTCAGGACTATTCATAACCTTTCACACTTGACTATCTCATAGCTTCTTTACCTTTACCTTTCTTAACTTTAAATCTTGAATTTTATTTTCTGTCTCTTTCATTACCTCCCTTCTACATGGGTGGAATTCACATCCACTCCTTAAATCTTTACTATAATACATGTGCCTCTGTTGCATACACAATCTGGTGGGAGCTTCATACTGACTTTTTATGAGGTTGATACTCTTCTAAGTGGATTTATCATAGAGCTATTATAGAATATGGCCGTTGTACTTTCTCTCTTGTATCTCTGCTATTGATGGTGATTCTATAATATTCCAAGTCATAATTTCTATAATCATCCGGGTCTAATAATCGGACCAAGGATTTACTTAGCTATTGTAACTTTCGAACTTCCTCTTATCTCTTAGACTTTGTGTAGGCTTAAGGTATCTTCCAATCAATGGCTCAAGGTATTAGCTATCACATTAGACTTCTGTGGATGCTATGTAACATCCATGTTATAATCTTCTAGAAATTCAGTCCTTTGTCTATAATGTGGACTCTATTGTTTTTTAATGTATACTAAAGTCTCCTATAATTGTATGAATGTCAACATATATGCTGGATGGATAACACTCCGAAATCTTAAGTGCCTTCATAACATAACTAACTCTGGGTCATTGATAGAATAATTACTTTCATGGCTTCTCAGTTTTCTTTAAAGTAAGCAATTGCTTTTCTTGTTCTTTCTGCCACTCGTTGCGTGAATACTTGGCTTATCTTATTGCCCAAGAATACTGGAATTTCTTGTAACTCATATGATCTCAAATATCACTTTTTATTTTTACTTTCCATTCATAAGTCACTATAGGTGACACTTTCTTATGGAGTGCATACAATGTTGTAGTGGCACTGATGCCACGATCATTTCTTCTTTAGGTCACTATACTTAGGTTGAAACTTTCTTCCTTATTTCCTCAGCTAAGCTTTTGTTGTAGTATTTAAGGGAGACCTTCTGGCTCCTATAAAGCTTTAAGCTTATTACATTATATACCTAAGGAATTTTTTATGTTCTTACTTGCCTATAAATATCCTTAGTTACATACCTTAATGCCCTTGTTCACATAGGGCTACTTTTAAATTCAATTTTTTTATATTGTCCCCCGTGGCACTCTCTCTTGTTTTCCTAACACCTATATGACAACTATAACTTCCTCAACTACTATCTGAATGTTTCTCAAGGATTACGATGTCGTATCTACGAGATTGGATTCCCTATGCTGGGTTACTAGGTTTATCTTGCTTGATCTACTGATTTATTTGTATTCTCTTGTCTAGCCATAATTAGGTGCTTCCTGAATCAACTATTAACTACTTATTAGTCCATGCTCATATTTATATTCTGTGATCTCTCTTGGGTTATGTTCTTTGTCTTAACTTACCTCTTCCACCGCCTCCTTATGTATCAAGTGTCAATCCCACTTATTTATCAATAACATCCTAGCTAGGAACCTTACTGCCTCTCCCCAACATCATGCTTGCATGTTGTTTTGGAGTCATAATATATCTGTTGGATCTGAATAAATACGATCTCATTCCTTTTGCCCATTTTACCACATTCTTCCTTTACTATTCTATAGTTACCTCAACCACTTAACTCTAAAATAATACCATATCATGTCATCTTCCACCCTTTAGAGGAATACTAACATTTAATGCTATGAAGACTTACTTATAAAGTATGTTACCTCTTCATCTTTGGTGCCTTTTACGTCTTCACTAACTCTTACTCGCCTTGCGGTAACCGTTCTGTACCAAGGATATCTGAATTCCTTACGCATGAGGGTGACACCTAGTATAACTAGTACACTTAGTGTCGCACCCTAAAATCAAGGAGCGCGACTGGTGCTCAACCGAGTAAACTCGTCTGAGCAAGCCTGTTAGATTTCATTTTACCCAGATTAATTCATGAACAAAGAGGAGATGATCTCTGTTAATCAAATTCTAAAAATTATTCATTAAAAACCTTCTATTTTATTTCAATTAGCAGTTTCAACCATAATGTCCAGAATATTACAATTTTTATAGGTATGATGATGAAAAACATATTTTCCAAATTTCAATACTTCTAATTTAATATCCAATATAAACACCACCCACAACCTATCTACAGAGCCTCTAAATATAATTGAAGAGTAATATGAAAATGCCGGCAATAAGGCTCCGGCTATACCTCAAAATATAAAATCATGATAAACAACGATACCAGACCCCGAAATGAGGTAGGGCTCACCAAGTCAGCTGAAAGAAAGATGCGCCACTAGCCGCGACCAACACTGTATGATATGGAATCACCTACATCCAGTTAAAGATGTAGCACCCCCAGCAAAAGGGACGTTAGTACCATGGCGTAGTAGTGGTACGTATAACTAAGCACCATCTCATTAGAAAGAACTATCATACAAGAACACAGAAATCATAAACTCCATATCACTAGAAAGAACTAATATATAAGAACAAAGAAATCATAAACACCATCTCACTTGAAATAACTAATATACAAGGACAAAGAAATCATAAATACCATCTCAATAGAAAGAACTACCATACAAGAACAAAGAAATCATAAACACCATCTCAATAGAGATAACTACGATACAAGAAAAAAGAATTCATAATGGTCAATCAAAGCTTTAAACAATCACCACATCATCAACTCGAAGAACCATATAACTTTCACATAATTCCCATAGCTCTAGGCTAAGCCATTTAATAATTTTCATCACCATTCACAATACCATCACTTTATTGCGTGGAGTCCGATCACGACCCGATCGGCAATGTTGCCTTATTTAAGACATGTACCTCAATCACAACTTCATTCACTCTTTCCGGAATTGAATATCAGCACAATACGACCATGTATGCGACATGACGTCTATCACGGCCCGATCGACTAAGCCGTCTTACCAAGACATTGTTCCTTTTTCATTAATCATCTCATTTCAATCTTTATTTCACATATACCAATTCATATGCACTTTGGGGTCAAAATTATCAGATCATATTTGGCACAAGACCACATTTCATAATTCAAGCTCTTCTTTCCCACAGTTTACATCATTTTCACATATTTTAGATCAATATCATTATCAACAACAAACTATTAAATTCAAGACGTCAAGTACACACGAGAGGAAACATGAATCATGGGCATATAAAGAATTTCAAAAATCATACACCAGGCATAATTATAACTCAAGTTCTCAGTACGTTGGCCACACTCATTTTCCCAAATTCATTTCAAACATCTTTATAGATTACCAACAACTAGGCACAATCAATCAAATACATTTGGTTCACATAAGAGCAATTAAGAGTATCAACCATATCGATTTTTATCCCACGATTTGGCATAAGCATCTCAATTTAAACTTGACTTGAAGTCTAGGCATTTGAACACATGGTTCACATTCTTCTCACATCCTTAAATTACCATGGATAGCATATTTAACACATTGAGACACAACTTTCACATATGTATTTTGCAACACCAATTCATATAAAATAACAATAAAACATCAATCTTAATTTTGGTTTTGAAAACATTTGCATGGGCACCAAAGGAGATCAATTACGGAGTTTTAGCCATACATACCTCAATAGAGCTTTCCTTAAATTCTTAAAATTCCGGAACTCTTAGCAATTTCTATCTATTTTATGAAAATTACAAGTTGAACCAAAAATCATAGAGATGATTAAGATTATAGATCATTTGAGTATATTATCAAGTACTAAGTGTACATTGTGATTTTAGGACCCTTTTTGTGAGAGATTTTTATCACCCTACACCCCATTTGTTATATTTTTAGCTCACAATCTCCCCATACCCTATTATCATTCATGCTTGCAAGATAACCAATCCTTATACCCATGAAGCCACTTTTAAATCACTTGGTTTAATAGGAATTTTGAAATCAAAGATTAGGGCACAAGTTTTTACCTCTTATGATGAAGACCTAGCATATTTTACTTGAAAATCTTCAAGGATTTGGGCAAGAATTGTAGTGACTTGGTGAGAACTTTTTTCTCCCTCTAGAACTCATTCTCTCACTCTAAATGTAGTAAAATAGCATAAAAGGGGTCTAATGGGGTGTTTTTTTAATGAGATGGGGTCGGGTCTTAAAAGATAGAAAATAGGAGCCTCGACTACATCCGCTGTCGCATATGCGACCGTATAACTGATATGTCGCAAATTTCCCTAAAAACTTAAACATTATACTCAGTTATGCAATAAAAAATGTGGTCTGCATACCTGTTCTACGGTCATATAATACACCGCAGAACTGCCCTCGCAAAATTCCAAGGAGGTTATGCTATAACTATGCATATTGATTATGTGATCGCATAATTGACCTCAAAACTAACCAACATTTTGCCTCACTCCGCGGCAATTATGCGGTCCACATAGCTATTATGCGACTGCACCGCAGAAGCACGCATTTCTGAAAAATATGTTTCCTTATTTTTTAATGCACAAATCAATCCAAAAAATTTCTAACACATATTCTTAACATGACACTATGTGATTTTGATTCTTGAGTAAAACTTTCATGAGGCGTTACACTTAGTCCCCCACTTAAGATCATTTGTCTTCTAATGAGGAGTAGAGTCCTCCCCAAACACCTAACATAATATATATCTTTTCTAACCTTCCTCGGATCCCTAAATTAGATTAACTCCCAAATTCTTCAGAAATTTTGGCCGCATCTTCTTTGTAACTAGGCCTATCCACCTTCCAGAGAACCACTAAAACCATTATAAAAACACATTTACAACTCGACAAGAACCACCACGTATATATCTATAAGACTAATCTTAGCATTACAAGCGCTACATTATCATAATGATATTTGAACATGGGTTGAATATTTTTAAATCAAAACACTAATAAGGTACCTTTCAAATCAAAATCAATTGTTATATAATCAAGAGAAAATACTTTACTTGTAGAACACTCTCGGCCTTCAATGTGGCCTCTTATACTTACCGACTTCGCCATAAAACATTCGTGAAAACAATCTCCACTCCTAGACTTATTTAACAAGGATGACAAATAGATACCCTTCATAGGCCAACTATCCATTACCTCCACCTTTAGTAATTTCCACCAGAATGATATACAAAGGATCTCCAATTACCTCCTTAGACATAGACATGTAAAAACACAAAATATATGGGGAACAAATATGGGGAAACTTCATACTCCTAGTGTGGCCTAATGTGAAATACACTTATGCATCCTTCAGTATCAACTCACATAGCATCTTCAGGAGAAAATATTGAGAATAACATGTTCTCCCTCCTAAATTCTAAACCTCTACGAGAACACCCATATAAACCTTTGATGACCTTCAACAATTACTCTAAGATGTGCTATCATAAATTGACCATAAAAAAATTACCTATCAAATATATATGGGATGCTTCCTCTTTCAAACGTTTAAATCTTCAATACCTAATAGATTTAATACAATTAGGAACAACAGAGTTCAGGATAAGGCTGGAATTATTCAGGAATCCATCAATCTACTGAGTAGAGTGTTGCACGAGGTTATATGTTAAGAGACGCGAAGAATACTACTAACAACACCAACATGGTTAATCATTATGATGACACCAATTATTAGATAAATTGAGGATATAGGTGACTAGCACGCATTGATAAGGTGGAAACTATGTATGTTATCTTGAGATCTAAAAGAACTAGGTCTTTCTATACATAAGATGCATGGGAAGTATGATAAGGAGGATGAAGACGTTAACATCAGTTATTCTTGGGAGGCGACGAGTTATGAAAGGGATAGTCCATGTATGCCTTGCCCGACAATTGTAAGCTCTAAGGAGAAGTGGTCAAGTATATTACACTGGTTACCTCCTTAAGTGTAAGGAAAGTCAATTTAGCTACGAATAGTAAGATTCTTGCGACATGGAACAATAGAAATTTCAAACGAAATACATATAGCTAAATAACACTCTTAACATTGACCGGCACAAGGAATCTATGCCATAAGCCCATGAAGATGAAAAAGAAGTTAAATTCTTATGATTTTATCATAATTCAAATAGCTTAGACCTTCCTGATAATTGACCTTATATGAGATAACTAAAGATACGACAACTTGTCTTCCAAATCGATATGCTCATGATATGTGCGTAAATTTGAAAGCATCTACTCTCAACCTTTCACGAGTGAAACCAGATAGCTAGGACATCTTAATATTGGGATGAAATAATGTATTGGTTAGAGGGGTTCTAATGTTTAACATGATTCTCCAAGGAGAAAAACAACTGAAACTCATATCCACCCAGGGAGGTGGAATGACAAGGATAGAAAACTCCCCGCACATGACAATGACATAGCTAATGATTCTAGAAGTCGGGTGTGTAAAGATAACCGAACGCATCGAGACAGTATAAAATAATCATGTAAGGTTTGAAGATGTTCATGATGAGTTCTACATGGATTTTGACTTGGGAAGTACCCAGATGCTGATGAAAGACAGGAAAACATGAGAAGTAGGCGTTGTGCTATGATACCCCTCCAAATGTGTATTAGATCTTGACGGAGAGCCTATTGAGGCTCCTTATGAGAAATAAAGTGCTACAGTGACATAGAAGGACACGTTCTCTCATGGTTATCAAACAAGTGTTGGGAAACTAGCACCATGAATTCACCAACTAAGGAACACAATTAACACATATTGTAGAGGTGTAAAGAGAGAAAAAAAACATTTGTTATGAGTTGGACATGCTTCTGCTATATTAAATCCCAACTATAATACAAGACCACGTCACAGGCAACCACAATACTAATAACAAGGTGAGCTACTTACTGCGGGGATGTCCCAAGTGGACATAAAAATTATACTAAGATGGACACAAGATCTTCATATGACGAATATGTGAGGATCTCAATTTTTAAAGAGACTTTATGCACACGGTGACCATTTTGATTGACATGCACTCATATGATAGGTGTTAAGGTATGCTCTTATGTTGCTACACAGTGAGAAGATTTCGTGATGATACTCTCAAGAGAGTAGAGTGACTGTTCAAACCATATAAGCCATATACACTAGTGAGTAAAAGAGTGACTCGAGAAGGATCGCAACACCGGAATGCTTTCCATGGAACTTGACATCACATAGGTAAACTTTATGATGGTACATGTATATGAACAAGCTAGTAGATATTGTCCATTTAAATAAAATGATTCTATAAGAAATTCATCGGGTATAGTCCCTTGTTTGAGAATTTAGGAAAGCAAGTGGGAAGTATTAATCCTAGAGTTATAATTCAATTCAGGGACATAATTATAAACTTAATTCCATAAGAGTATGTAAATAAATGGCCCTCAAAGCTTGAACATTCTGCCAGGGTATGCAACAAAAATGCGGTCCATATACCTGTTCTGCAGTCGCATAATGCACCATAGAACTGCCCCTCGTAAAATTCCAAGGAGGTTATGCGATGACTATGCGGCCTGTATATTGATTATGTGATCGCATAATTGTATGCATAGTTGAGATCACAACTAACCAACATTCTGCCTCACTGCACAACAACTATGTGGTCCGCATAGCTATTATGCAACTGCATAATGGATCGCAAAAACACGTATTTCTGAAAAATATTTATCCTTAACCTTTTAATGTATAGATCAATCCAAAAGGTCCAAACCGCAGCGAGAAATCTCGCTGTGAAGAATTTTGTAAATTTTAACACATATTCTTAACTTGACACTACGATATTTCGGGTTTTTGAGTAAATATTTCACAGGACCTTACACTTAGTCCCTTAAGCTTAACTGTACTCACAGTACTTTCTTTAGGGAATCATATTGTTGAATGACCTTTAAAGTTCATTCTTCTATTGTCCATTCTATTTTTTCTATAACACGGTATCGAAAATTCTCACGGTGTCAACTAATATCAAATCCTACAATCTCTAGTTCATGTTCGGTTTATTTTGTTAACTAGCCTAGGATGATTTCTATTACTCCGGGGGGCGGGGGGTAACTTAGCCTTGTGGTAATTACGTTGGAGTCGCCAACTCATTTTCTTGAAATAAGGATATGACTTCATGGCTTATGCTCTTTTATTGTCTCAAGGCATGTCACATCTTGTATTTTCCTTCACTTGACCATAGGCTCTGTCATCTTACCATATTTTGATTTATCGTTATCACTCATTTATCATACCTTACTCAAAATGTTTCATTTACTCTCTTATTGTTCTCCTGCTAATATTTGTGTCTATCATATTATTCTGAAAACCTCAACAAAATATTGTTTCACTTTTAGCTCTCCTAGCTCAATCCACCATTTTGGGTTACTCTAACCTATGTTGGATTTGGATTAATATTCTCTTAAACTATATAGGTTAGCTCCTATAAGGCATAACTGTGATGGGTAAGGCCAATTGTACATATCTCTATTTATTCTTGAAAGTAACTTAGAAGCCTTATATTTCTCTACCTAAATTGGAAATTCGGATAATCTTCATTAACTAGGTACCTCGTACTCTTATTCACCTTGCTTATATTATATGTTGAAACTTATATTTTTACCTTCTAATACTCCCATGGACTTCCATTTGAGGGTATATTAGATATTCCCATCTTAGGGTCTTAAGTAGGAAATTCGCAAATCTGGTATGCACGATCTGATAGAGCCTCAACTGGGCCAAATTATCAAGAATTATCTATTTACTAGTGCCCTTACATGCTGTTGTAATAGCCCTCTAGCTAGCTATGATTTATCTAATTACAAGTATCTCTATATCACTAGCAAACATAAGTCATGTCGGAACTCTAGGATTGCAATTCCGAAAATACCGATTGTGGTAGTTAGGATTTTCACGTAACTGATTTCTTCAAACTTAATCCATAAACTTTAGAACCAAATTCCATCATCTTGAATTTCATATAAGAACTGATTCTAGCATATATTCACTGTGTAAGTCTCCACAATATGCATCAAGTCATAGCTATATTCCCAAGATGTAACCACACAATGTACCACATAAGTCATGTGCTCATAGTAATATCTTCAAACCCCAATATATGGTCATTACCAAATTTGTTACCCGACAACTTACCTCATGTCAAATAAGACCTTGTTCTAAACCTTTTAAACACTCCTAATAATGAAGAAACATATAGACACTCATAACCACATGTCAGATCAACAAGTCATGGAGCTCTCTCGCATATCAAAAACCATTAAGCTAACTACAAACATTAACCTTGCAATCATACATTAACCATATCCGATAACACTAATTACAAGTCCAGTAATATCATCTTACTCAGTAGAATCTGCTAGATCGACAGGCTACACAAAATTACACCTAGATCCACATATGATGCAAATCATGCACCAAATAAGAAAAAAATCAGTTTTAACCCCATGATGGAAAGAGAACCAATGAGAGAACTTTCCAAAAATTTCAACAGATACAACCGCCATAGAATAATACTATGATTCCATCCCATAGGAGAGAAGCAAAACACACAAGTCAAGCACAAAGTATCATATCCTAACATAACTCCCTGTGGCGCGTAACTTGATCCCACACAACAATCTACGTCGAACCTGCCAAGGCATGATGCTTCGAATCAACAAGAACATGCGTATCAATAGCAAGCAAGCGAAGTGCATGGCCATAACCATGGAGGAAAAAACAACATAATATACCATAGACATGAACAACACGACTAAGGTGCAATAAGCAACTCAACAACCCAAGAGCCATCTTGCTTAAATCCCGCCACAACTCCTGAACAAAACCACATCATGCGTGTAGTAATAAAATAGTCTCACAACCCATGGTAGCATTAGGGAGCAAGACATGAAACAAACTAGGGCACGAATAATATTCATTCCACTCGGTGTATTTAAATAAATCAAGGTACGAATAACATCCATTTCACCCAATGATACACACACAATAAATGATGAACAAGAGTTAACAAAACCAATCTGGTGTAGAACATACATTCTCATTGATCCTACCAATGTGCACCAAAATCCGTTATGATCATCCCAAAATAGGTAAATAACTATAAAAGTCCATAGTAACCTATCAATAATACATCAATCAACTGTTTAACTCTTAATATTTATTCACAGTCCACAACCAAGGAATAGTCTGGATCTGAGAACATCTAGTCTCTAATATTCAAGAATACAAGAATCTCCATATCTGATCCTAACTACACCACTCAAATGATTTACACATAACTCATACACAATAATCTCATGGGAAATACTCTTATAAATCATCTTGATAGCTTATATGAGTCCACCATGATATTGGAGTACCAGGTCCAGTATGAGATAATACGTAGAATGCAGTAAAGATTTAATGTAAAGAAGGACAGAGATTTTCTACGTGGAAAACTCCCACACAAGGGGATCAAAAAACCAAGACCTACACATGTAGGCTTTAAACTCAACTAACTTGTAATGTACCTATTACAAGCCACTTTGTAAACTCCCTATTTCAAAGACTTTAAATTAACTCGTGATGCACCACCAGAAGCCACTCTATAACTCTCCTAGTTATAGAGGATTTAACTTATGACTATTCCTAGTCACAACATAAAGTCTAAAGTTCACGAATTTGTTTTGTTCCTAATACAGCGCTTCTAAGAAAGAAAAGTAGGAATTACAAAGTAGAACAATTAATAGGATTACAACTCAACTATGGACATACAAAAGACTCGATTAGAAGCTGATCCTAAGTGGAGTTGTCTTCTTGTTCTTAACACACAGTGACTTTAGATGCTGGATGATCTTTGTTAGGCTTAAAAGAATATTACTGAATGCACAAATCAAGTGTATCTTGCATCAGGTTATTTTATAAAAAAGATATCACCATGGGTAGTGATGTCAACTCTTGGTGTACTTCTTCTCAGTGAGAAGTGACTGCTGCGCTGTCTGCACAGCCACTTCTGGACAGGTGCGTTCCAGCTGAACTTTGTGCTTTTGTCAGGACATACTAATGGACCAGGTCTTAATACTTCTGTTAGAAGATATCAATGGAATTGGTCCTGATTCTGTTCCTCAACAGTATGGTCACTTTCTTCTGCTATGTTTTGATTTTGCACTTTGACTTGTAATTCTATCAGAGAACCCCAAAAAATAAGGTCACTATTGTGTTTCTCAGGAATTTGAATGTTTACAGTCACTGACTGGTGCTTTTGTTCGAGAACCCTAAGGGACCAGGTCATCAGGTCGCTATTGTGTTCCTCCATGTGGCCGTTGATCCATTTGCCGATGTTCAATCTTCGACCAGTTCATACCCCCTTAATCAAATTCCCCCTTAATCTCAGATCTCCCTATACAACAACTATGTTTACCTAACCCTTATTTCCCCCTTTTGGCATTATTAAAAAGAGCAAAAATAGCACAAGCCGGTAATGAAGCATAAAGATGTCTGACATTGCAAGCCCATGCCATATATGTGCATACAATATGACAGAAAAGAGAAGCCAAAGGAACATAGTATTATACAAGCAACGCAAGGGAAGCTATTTCATCAATGTTTACATTGGACTAAGTAAATCAGGAGCAATACTGGATAAGATCAACATGCCATCATTCCAAACAAAAAAAAAAAAAAGAAACAAAGGTAAAACAACCACCACAAAACATTGGGCAAAAAGCAACTAGATGCTAAGAGGATCCTAGGAAACACTAGAGGAATGAGGCTTAGAGGAAGAGGTAGCAATGGTTTTAAGAAATATGTCTAGTCCTGCATTTGCAGCTAGTTGTTCTTCAAGTAATTAAGCCTATTGTTTCTCATTTTTCTTTCTCAGTCGGGTGACTTCCTTATGTATAAAATCAGGTCCCTTAGCTGCTTGGCTGAGATGAGTTTCCAATATGGCATTTCGAGCCCTCAACCTTCTTAATTCCTCAAAAGCTACATTTTGAGCATTTATCAACTGGGATATGGTCGAGGAGCTCCTACCAACTCTTTCTATGTATTCACATTCCTCTAGAGTGGTTTTTGAGGATGGCTATCTGTGCGTGCCTAGTCTGGGATTTCCTAAGGGACCTTGTAGAATTTGAACACTTGAGTCAGAAGAAAGCCATATGGTAACCCGTGATTTCCTCCTTTAAAATTTCCCACTTTCTGCATATGATCAATCATGATGGAAGGCAAATTAATTGGTACATATTCGTCAAGAGCTTCCATTAGGACCATGTCCAATCTTGTAGCAATAGATATCCTCTTAAAGCAGCGTAAAAGTACTTTATTGACCAATTCGAAGAGAAGCTGGTACTCAAGAAGCAACACCTTCTTATGCACATATTCCCCTGTTAAATAGCTTGTTCTTTCATAATGTCTCTCCGAAAGTTTACTCCACAATCACCCTTAGTTGATTTCATACCTTCACATGGGATTTGGAGAACCTTGCCCAATGCTGAAGCATCTAGCACAATGTCAATTCCATTTACTAGAGCACAGATGTGATCCCCTTCAATAGTGAAAAGAGAAGCGCAGAAAGCGTGTACTAAATCCTCGTACACTAGAGGCATTCTTTCTTAAAATAAGTGTTCCCATTGTTGAAACTCTAAAATATCCAGAATTTGACGCATCCCTATCATTTTTGAAATAGCTGGATCAAATATGCGTCCCCACAATACTTTTTTGGTTCTTAGTCTCTATTGCCAGAGACCATCGTCATTAGCCATGAACCTTAATGGACCAACTTCCTTCATGGTTTCCTCCTTTCTTTTGCTATAACCTTTATCAGTCTTTTTTTCCAGCTTGCTATCCCCACAATTTTCTCTTCAAAAATAGCTGGCTCAGTCTTACTTCGTTTTGACCTGCTCCTATTCTTCACAGATGACCCTTTCTGTTTCTCAATAGTTTCAGTGACTCCCTTTTCCCTGGACTGTTGAGTTGTCATAGGTTGTTGTTATGAAGAATCGAGTTGTTTAGAAGCATATTTATCTACTTGGTTTACTGTCCCACTCTTGATGAAATCTTTTGGGTTCATTCTCCTATTTTTTCCTTGGCTTGACTCTCCTATTACTTTTCTGAAATGAAGATTCAGCAACTATGGCCATGACGTAATGAGCTGTTTCCTTTTCAAGTGACTCCTTGAGAGTCACTATGTCTAACATGGAAGATTTTATATACTGGTCAAGATCATCCTCATGAACTTCTAAAACCAGAGAAGTGAAACCTTTTATATGTTCTTCGGAGAAGTCATAAGATTGACTGCACATAGGGTTCTTAAAATAGTGGTAAGCAGGGTTTAGCAGAAATGGAAAGGCAGTAGGAGTGAGAAGAGACCAGAAGTGTATAGAGTAGTAGAGTGCGTGAGATAGTGATGACCTGAACTTTATTTCAAGGAAGGCGATGAAATAGGGACGGTGCTAGAAGTGGTAGACTGAGACGATTGTTCAATCGCCATTAGATGAATACTTTCTAGACATATAGCTTAGAGAGAGTGAGAGATGAAGAGTGAGTCCTAGTTGAACAGCGAGAGAAAAGGTTCATGACTTGTGTTAGGAGGGAAGAAATGATTTATTTGAAGAGGGGCTAATGATGAGTGAAGAAAGAAATAGGTTCTAAATAATCCTAGAGACGATGGTAGGTTTGTGGGGAAGTGGTGCCACACAAAGAAGGTGAAAGGATTTGACAGACAAGACATGATGCACAGACCTTGAAAAGTTTGATGATATGGCAGCTGATTTACATGACATTTATTACGCACTTCTTTTTAGAGAGGGCATGCAAAAATTAACCTCATTACTACTAACCTAAGATACGAGGACCTGATGCTGGAGCAATCTCTTTGAACAAGATTTCAACGACTCCTCCTTTTTGTAGGTTATAATGTACTTTTAGCATTAGTTTTTATGATCGTTATGCATGTTTACCTACAACGGTATTGATGTGAGTCAAGTTTAGTCAGAAAAACTTTAGCTACCTTTACCTGAAGGTGTTCTTACGCAGATGCCAGAAGGGAAATGGGTTCTTCATTAGAATCTTATGACCTTGTATTCATCTTGATTCATCAGAGATATTCTCAATTTTGAGGCGTTGATGCAGATTACTGGAGTTTTGGTCTCTTGTTTTTCAAGGCTTTCCCCAGGGTAATCTGTTTTTCATGTTGACCCTCAAAAGAGAATTTCACCTCTCAGTGTGTTTGCCATTTTTTTCCAAGTTGTTGATGAGTCCAAAAAACGTCCCAGGTGCATTTTGGTTTATTAATTTGAGATAGAAGTTATCTAAATAGGGAAAGATGAGGATTCATTTGTTTTCCCAGATATTTGTGTTCTGCTGCTTGAGTAGTACCATGAGCTGCATTTCTTCTTTCTTTCGCTTCAGTAGTAGCAAGTAGTGTACCTGGTTCTTTATAATGATGCGTTGTCTCTCTCCAGTCTTCTACACCTTGCTCACTTTGTCATCTTTCTAATTTTGAAGTCTCATGCATTTCTCAAAGACAGGATCATCACATTAATCCTTAAGGTTTCTTTCTTGATAGAGGGAGACTGCCCTGTGGAAAATTCAACGAGAATCTCTTGCCATTTAGAGCTTCCTTAGTTGGAGACTTTTTTAACCTTGTTTTGTGGGTTGTTTCTTAGGAGCATTCCTTCTCTCATCTGTTTGTATTATGCTTCCCAAGCTGATCCTTCCTTTTTTTCAAGAGCAAGTCATTTTCTTCCAATTGGCGGTTCCTGGTGAGTTTTGATTTAAGGAAGTACCTCGTTCAACACATGTTCTTCAGTGGAAAGTATTGTTTATTTATTTTTCCTAGATTCCATAGGTGATGAGCATTGTACTTCACAATCTCCACCTTTCTATATTCGAGTTTCAAGGAAACCTTTCTATTTTTCTTCATTTACTGAGAATGTACCCTTTACTTTCTTCTCTAGAATACATTCCTTTCCTGCAGGACTTACAGTGAGAAGCATTTTATGATGTTTCTAGCTGTGTGCTTTAGGTACTTACTATCCATAGTCTATCGCAGTCTGCTTCTTCTCACTGCTCCCTGAACATGCACATCGAGGGTTAGTTTTTGGAACCCAAACTAGTTTAGGTCCCTTGTTATTATAAAAAGGATGAATGAGAAATTTCTTAGTCCGCTCAGGCAGCATCTGCTTTTTGCGAGTGGTACCAGGTCTTTTGCTAGTAATCATTCTATTGGGGAATGCTTTATTCTTCTGAACAGACTAACCCCTGGCCAGACAATTTTCTTTAAAATGCCCATTGTTTGTGCAGTGGGTACATAACAAATTATCAGGTACGGTGACATTCTTACTGTGTGGGTTGTAGGGGGGTTTTATTCCTTTGGAACCCGATGCCCTGCTTGTTGCCACTATTGTTGAGATATATGGTAGTAATAACATCTGAGGGCCAGATCCACTTCAAGGATTTCTCAAGAACAGTTCTTACTTTTTCCAACTCAACTTGGAGTTGTTGATTTCTCTCGAGTTCTTTGCAAAGACTAGTTTTTACAACAGTTAACTCCTTTTCTAGAAAGATGTGACTCACTAGCTACTCCTTTGCCTTTCTCAATATTCACACTCCTATTGATTTATTAGATCCCTCATTGGTTTCCTCTAGATTAGTATATATCACTAGAAGGTCATCCCTTTCCTCTTCAATAGAGGCGATCTTTTCTTCTAAAGTGTGTTTCTTACTGCTAAGACCTTCTATTATTTCTTTCAGATCGACAACTACTACCATAAGATTGTCTCTCTCATTCTCCACTTTAGTTATTGTTTAATTCAAGGCCGCCTTTTCTAGTTCATGATTGGCTATGATCTCATTTATATCCACTACACAGATCCCTAGATCATCTCTAGATTGCTTGGCCTCTCCAAGATTTATGGTCAGGATCTCCTTGTCATAAACAAGAATGTAATAAGCATGAATTAATACATTTTATAAAGATCTTAGCTTCTTGGAAGAATAGGATTTCAGATTTTTCTGAACATCCCAGAAGCTTACCTCATCGCCTTCATCTTCTTCTTCTTCATCATCATCTAACTGATCCATCAGTGCAAATAGTGAGTAATACTTTGTTGCTTTGGTTTCCCCTACCAACAGGGAAGTATTTTGTACATCTGATTCCCTTTCAGATTCACTTGAAGAGTCTCCCCAGGCAGCAAGGGCCTGCTTAACGATATTGTTTGCAGTACTTTTTTGATTGAATCTTTTCTCTGGAAAGGTTCCTTTTTCCTTCTTTGTCAGGATTGTGCTTGTACTATTCCTTTGTGCAAGTGGGCAATCTTTGATGAAATTCCCTAACTTTCCACATCCATATAGAGATTGTTGTTCCTTGTTTTGCTTGAGCTGCCACTTTGGGATGCCACAGTTTCTTCGAATAATTTTTTGAAATCTCTTAGCGAGATAGGTCATATCACTATCTTAACCACTTCAATCACTCCTTTCAGGTTTGAGCGCCAGGTTCTTTTTCTTCTTAGGCTCTCCTCTTTCACTGTCTTTCTTTCTTTTGATATCATATGTTTTCAGATTACAAATCAACTCATCTATGGTCAGGTCTGTAGATCTTTAGCTTTCGTGATAGCATTTACCTTACTTTCCCAAGAACAGGGTAGAACACTTTGAATTTTTCTTACAAGTTTTTTTTCTGGGAATGACATCTCCAAGAGAATGAAGCTTATTTATGATGGAGGTGAATCTGGTATACATGTCTTGTATGGATTCATCATCCTTCATCCTGGACAACTCATATTTTGTGGTGAGCATGTCAATTTTGGATTGCTTGACCTGGGTGGTTCCTTCATAAGCGGTTTGTAATGCCTCCCGTATTTCTTTGGCTGTTTCACAAGCTAAGACTCTGTTGTACTCATCAGGTCCTATGCCACACATCAAGATCTTCTTGGCACGATAGTTTTTTTCTAGAGCTTTACTGTCAATGTCATTGTAGTCTTTTCTTCCTTTCGGCACCAATTGCTTTGTTTCTTCAATCTTTTTCATGGGAACATGTGGACTGTCACATATGATGTCCTATAGCTTTGAAGCTTCTGCCGTAATGAAATCATGCATCCTGGTCTTCCACCAGCCATATTATTGACCATTGAAACTGGGAGGTCCATAGGTTGACTGTCCTTCTTCAAAGCTTGGTGGAGCAGCCATTAAGGATTTCTCCTAGGTGTTAGCCTGATAGGAGAAGCCTGCTCTGATTCCAATTAATAGCTTATATGAGTCCCACAGGCTATTGGAGTACTTGGTCCTATATGAAACTAATACGTAGAATGCAGTAAAGACTGAATTTAAAGAAGGCCAGAGATTTTCTTCGTGGAAAAATCCCACACAAGGGGAATAAAAAACCACGACCTACACCCATAGGATTTAAACTCAACTAACTTGTAATCTACCTATTGCAAAACAACTTTGAAAACTCCCTATTTCAAAGACTTTAAACTAACTTGGCACCACCATAAGCCACTCTATGACTCTCCTAGTTACAGAGGATTTAACATATGACTATTCCTAGTCACAACATAAACGCCAAAGTTTACGTAATTGTTTTGTTCCTAATACAGCGCTTCTAAGAAAGCAAACTAGGAATTACAAAGTAAAACAATTAATAGGATTACAACTCAACTATGGACATACAAAAGACTCGATTAGAAGCTGATCCTTAGTGGAGTTGTCTTCTTGTTCTTGATACACAGTGGCTTCAGATGCTGGATGATCTTTGTTAGGCTTAAGAGAATATTATTGAATGCACAAATCAAATATATCTTGCACCAGGTTGTTTTATAAAAAACAATATCATCATGGGTAGTGATGTCAACTCTTGGTGTACTTCTTCTCAGTGAGAAGTGACTGCTGCACAACCACTTCTGAACAAGTGCATTCCAGCTGGACTTTGTGCTTCTGTCAAGACATACTAATGGACCGGGTCTTAATACTTCTGTCAGAACATATCAATAGAATTGGTCCTGATTGTGTTGCTCAACTGTATGGTCACTTTCTTCTTCTATGTTTTGATTGTGCACTTTGAACTGTAATTCTATCAGAGAACCCCAAAAAAAAGGTCCCTGTTGTGTTTCTCAGGAATTTGAATGTGTACAGTCACTAACTAGTGCTTTTGTCCGAGATCCCTAAGGGACCAGGTCATGAGGTCCCTGTTGTGTTCCTCTATGTGGTCGTTGATCCATTTGCCAATGTTCAAGTTTCGACCAGTTCATATGAGATGTGTATCCTGTGAAGCAGGTTCTCTATCTGGTTATTTACGATAAGTTTGTTAGATCATCAAGACATAAGAGGCATAAGGTTAAGTAAAACCCATCACATCCGCGCCACATAGGAAGACTTGAACATCAGGAGTTAACAATTGGGAGATCACCATAATACTAATCAAGCATCCACAAGTCAAAACACAAATCATCTTCTAAAACAACACCTAGGTGATATCAGATAGTGCCATCATTCTCTTAAAAATCTCAATTGTCCATGTTGTCTAGAAATCATTACCTTCCCTTTTAAATTGAATCGCAATCTTGTACTTTCAAATCTCAATCCCACACGGCTCACCATTTCTCGCATGCTATCATATGAAACTAGAAACCTTCTAGTTAACTGAATCCCGGAGAACATCAGAACACGCAGTAAATGTTTCACACCAATGGAATATATTGGCCTCGAGCTATGGTCAGATCTATTATGAACTCGTTGGAACCCATTTTCACATAACCAAACCATCAAACTAAATCCCTCTAATTTAACCAAGTCATGTAGATTTCCAAACCCAAAAGTATTGCACAAAAACCTGTAAAGCCTCACCATACCAAAGGAACCGATCATTTCTACTAATATAATGATCCAAACCACTACCAATCTAACCTATTTCTTCGAGGTCCTATTGACTTGCCTCTTAAATAACACTTCTGTTTAACATTACACTATGGTAATCAATCAAAAATAATCCCAAGAGACCCCAACATGAGACTACATCATCCTAAGAATAATAAGCCATTGTATCCCCTATTAAACACCCAATAGTATCGCAAATCAAGATGGCCACTCTAAACAGACATTTTATGAATTTGAAGTATTTTCTTTCCTCTTTCTAATATCAAAATGTACAATTAATGAAGACATAGAAATACCTCATGTCTTTTCACCATCTAATGCAAGCTCAGATCTTATCCATATGTAAATTTGGGAATTCTTAAATACCACATATAAATGTTGAACCTTTTAGAACTTTCTCAAGAGTCATTCACCTTGCTCTAATCCCCTACGCACTAGTGATGTGCATCTAACAACTTGTGTCGCGCCAGCATATGAATATAAAATAGCAAGCAAGAAATTCATTTTTCTTGCATTCTACATCCACGAAGAATATCAAACTTGAATTATCCCAAGATCTTCATATGCCCATACATATACATCATGTGTCCAATTATATCCTTGAATGCATAATCCTCAAAGTCAATCCTTTCAAGCTATAACTTATCCATAAATATCCCTCAGTCCAAAACTAATATAACACATGACTGTGCAATATGATTGTCGATAATAGACTCCCCCACTTGGCTCGAAGCCACAGAACATAACTTCCGATAACCTACAATACTCTTCCTTCATAACCGCCACAATCTCGTACTGGTATCTAGTTGTATCTTTCATAAGCTCATGTATAACTAGTCGTAAAACATTCCTAATCATATGCCTCATGCATATGCATCCTCGCGACAGTCGGGCGGACTTTCTCAAGTGATCTGGACTCTAATTATATCACATGCATCTCACTATATAGAAAGTAAACTCTTCATAGAAACAACATAAGAATCACAGAACCTCGTACCTTTCTGCAGGAGATAATTCACTTACTTATGCAATCACTTAATCTTCTCAAGTCTCTACTTGTCAATAAGACATAACAATCTACTTCATTCCTCAACAAAATAACTAAAAGATCCATCGGCACACTTATAATCTCGAGATTGTACAATGTATCAAGATAAAAATCAAGCATCCATAGCCTTTTGCATCCCAAACAAATTATTCTTGTCACATCCAAACCTTCTAAGCATAGTTCTCAGTCACATAATACTCATCATATAGCTATAACGTAACTCACTAAGCTATCAATCCCACTTCTAGGGACACTATCGGACATATAAGTCCAAATGCACATACTCACACTATTGAAACTATTGAGCTCAAGTTATGGTCTCAGCTTGACCTCATGTCCTCCACACTAGGCTACCTTCATAACAAAAACATATCTCATGCCTCATCCATGATATCACAAGCTGTCAGTGTACAACTGATACCGAGTGTTCCACATCACATACGATTGAATGGAAAGAAATTGAAAGATACATGTTCCAAGATGAAATAATGTCGCACAGTAAGGAAAGAAAGATGAGAGGTTTTCTAGATGTCCCGCATCTTCTTGAAGATGGGTATGGACATCATCATACCAATCCACAAGACTCTAAAAGACACTTGGTAATATAGAACCTATGGATCTAGAGCTTTAATACCAACTTGTTACGACCCAAAATTTACCTAGCCGTGATGTGACCTAACTCCAACTGCTAGGTAGCCAAATGAAGAATAAAGTAACTTAAATGAAAGATCATTATAAACAATGAATAAAAATAGCTTATATCTATACAACATCCTAAGGATTGGTAATACAAGACATGAGCTACTAAGTTTTTGATTTGCAAAGCTGGTATGAAGAATGAATACAACATTTGTTCAAAAATAAATAAACAGAAGTAAAAATCCTATATTACTAAGAACAAGTCATAGCTATATCCCAAAAATAGGTACATCATCAATGCCAACCTCCGCTATCTATAACAACTCGGCTCCATGATCTATACCCAAGGTGCGAAGTGTGGTATGAGTACAATCGACCCCATGTGCTCAGTAAGCATCCTAACTAAACTCAGTGAAGTAGTGGCAAGGTATGAGGCCAAGGATACTCGATATACATGTACCAAGCAGCAGTAGCAACGTCTAAACATGCAATACATGTATCACTAAACAGTGCATATAGGATGTGCGAAAGTCTTTTAATAGTTTAGCATATAAAGAAGATATGCATTTGATATTAGATAAAACATCAACAATTGCGCATAGAGATGATACACACAAGTATTGTTCTAGTTTAACTACTCAGCATTTGGAAAAAATACGCATCTAACATCATTAAATCCTCATGCTTGCATAAGAGAAGATATGCGTAAAATATCAAATAATACTTCCACAACTGCGTATAAAGAAGATATACATGAAAACAGAGTAATCCTTCAACAGTGGAATATAGAGAATATATGAATGATTAGACAAGTCATATTGCACAGATTGATATATAGAGATGGTATGTACTTTGGATCATTTCTTAAATCATGTGACAAATAGAGAAGATATGCTTAGTGATATTCAAGTTAAAGTATGTATATCTATATGCATGTTAACTTGCATTTTGCTTATATTTTGTTAAAGATGGATATTCTTATGTGTAGGAGTCACTCAGAGGCATTGTGGAACGAAAGTGCATGATTTAAAGCAAAAAGACAAAAAAAGAAAAATTCAACCAGCGTAAATCCCATGCTAGCATGTTCCGCTGCCTGGGGCGCAAATTACAGACTTGAAATTTTTATCCAACAAGCTAGTGCCAGCACTAGGGCTGGCGCTGCCCTGGATGCTAGGTCTCGTGAAATTCTCCTAGTTCATGCGGGACAAGGTCTTTTTGGCCCTACATAACCCTAACTCATATAAAAAGAAGTCTAAACCTATTTTGAAAAGAGAGATGCCACTTTGAGAGGAAAACACATAGGGAACACTCGGGAGCAAGGATTTCGAATTTTCTTCATCTTTTTTAGTATTTTCAACTATTCAAATACTTCGAGAAATTGTTTAGATTCATCATGAGTGGCTAAAGCCCATAACTTCTAGGTTTTGATTTAGCCATGAATATTATTATTAAATGTTGACTTTACCTTGAATATAGTTTGCCAATATATAGTATGTGTCTGGCCAACAATTAGGTTCTAATTACTATCTATTATATACTTAAAAGTTAGGTATAGATTACAAAAGAATTAAAGAGGGCATAATCTTAACTCTGGGGGGGGGGGGGATTTGTGGTTAGGATAGCAATATACCTAGTTACCTTACTTAATTAAATATCATAATGTTAATGTTGTAATTGCTGGTTTATGGTGTGATTTCAGGTTGTTTGAGACCATTTCATCTTGTCTTGAAATTGCTAGCTTTTGGTGTCAAATTTGTTTATTGCGATCGCAATGAAAGGCTCGCAATCAGATAGTGTTAATTGGGAGCTAGGGGAGGTTTTTCTTCTCGATCTTATAGGAAGGCTCGCGGTCACGGTGTTTGGTCAGTTGGCTCATCGCATTCGCGTAGAACGAGCCGCAATCGCGAATTATTTGTGAGGTGGCTTGGGTTTGGAAGGCTCTTCTTCACGATCGTGTAAGGTGTCTATTAGAAACTAAGCGTCCACTAGACTGTATAAAGAATCGGGTTTTCTATGAGTTTTCACTAAAGATACAAATGAACAGAACAATATAGCGATCCTATATCAGTTTCCACAGTGCTACCTACTGAACCATTATGTAAATGAGACACTGGACAAGTTCCCACTATATAGAGAACCAGATTCTCTACAAGTTCCCACTATAAGCAACAAACTGTAAAACCAGCCAGTATAGGGAATCAGGTTCTCTATGTTCTCACAGTAGCTCGGCATAAAGTAAAGAATACAGAGGATTTTTTGTGTGAAAAATTCCCAAATCAAGGGGACAAAAACCACAACCTACACTTGTAGGCTTTCAACTTCACTAGCTTGTAAACCCCCTTTACAAGCCACTTTGTAATGACTCTATTACAAAGAATTCAACTAACTTGTGGTACTCTTACCACAAGCCACTTTATAACTCCCTAGTTACAAAGACTTTAACTAACTTGTGATGCTCTCACCACAAGTCACTTTGTCACTCTCTAGTGACAAAGACTTTAATCACTCTAACTTGTAATAACACTTATTACAAGCCACTTTGTAGCTCTCTAGTTACAAAGACTTTACAACTTGACTAACTCTAGCAAAGGCACAAAGTTAGAGGGTTTCTGATTTTAGGTTTCCTAAAAATAGCTTCTAAAAAAGAAAGACAGGAGTTGCAATGAATAACAAATAATAAAGACTCAACAAACCTAAGGACGTGAGATATTTTTGATCTTGTATTATGTCCTTGAGGTTGTATTAGCTTTGTTCTTGAGAGAGGTTGTTCTTGCACTTGAGAGAGGATTTTAATTTTTAATTTGCAAGTCTTGGAACCTGAATCTTGTGCTTTGCATGAGGTTTATACTACCCAAGACATTACTTTAGTGATGTCAATTCACAGTGGTGATCTCTATGGGAAGTGACTGTTGCACTGTCCGATGCACTATTATAGGTTATCACTTTTTGCAATTGCTTTTTAGTTGTACAATTGACTTATACTTTTGTCACGGGAACACCAAGGGATTAGGTCCTTAATATGGTTCTTGTGAATCTAAAGCACACTGCCTACATTATCTTGAGTCGATTAACTTGAAAGATTGTACTAGGCATGCTTCAGGTCCTTTATGTGGTTCTCTCATGAAATAAGTTATTTTACCTTCCTTGATTGTATTTATATATGTGTGACATCACTTACAATTATGTAAGCAAGGTAGGTAAAAATCCTTCCACAGAAAGTTGATTGATGCACTATTCCTGTACAGTAGCGTGTGCAGGCATCAACTTTCTTGCTGGAGAGTTGACTTCATACAGTCTCCTTAGGAACTAGTAGGGGCCTATTTCCTCAGTTGTTCCTTCCTCTATGAAGATTTGAGTTATATCACACGCTGGATCCCAACCTGGAACTTTATGTTATCATGGTCTTGTAGATGTGTAACAGGTTCCGTATCTGATTCTGGATGGTAAGTTTGTTAGATCATCAAAATATAAAGTAAATTATTTATGCCCAAGGTACTTGTAACCTATCAATTTCTCCCTTTTTGATGACGACAAACTTAGAATTGATAATCCCCCTGAGAACTAGATCTCCACATTGTTCCCCTTGAGAATCAGCCATATTCCCCATGAGAACCGACCCTAAGGAGGTGGTCATAACTAGTACCTCAAGACTGTTTGGAAAATCATCAAAACTCAAAGTACCATAACATATAAATTTTACCCCTTTTCATGAATGACAAACCCAGAATAATTCCTATTGAGAATCAGGTTCCTAATCTGCACTTGATCACATCTGGTTCATTACCCAGTACGTTTACAACGTTTATCATCATCAAGATATGACATAGCTTAACTTTGATCCATTTCCGCTTTTTTGATGATGTCAAGCCCAAAATTGTTATTCCTCTTGAGAACCAAATTCCTTATATGTTTCTTTGCGGATCAGACCTACAACCAACATATTATCAGTACGCCCCCTACGAAGCAGAGCCATTAGCAACATTCTGCCACCACAACATATTATTCGATTCTATTCCTCCCCTTTGTTGACACCTATATAACTCCCCCCTTTTGGCATCATCAAAAAGAATAACAGAAGAAATACCGCCAAAAAGAAGTTTAACAACATTAACTCAGGCCACTTGAGCAACACAACATAAACAATATCAAGACCAATAAGTGAATGTCAGTGCACAAAATAGAGTGATTTCCCATAGTGGAGTTATTATAATAAAAGCATAGCAGCTTCAACAATACATAATATGCCAATTTAAACCACTGAAGTACCAATGTCAGCAAATGTAGGGATCAAAAGAAGATAAGAATTCAAGGGAATTTAGAAAGAGTGAAAGATAGGGATCATTGGGCAGTAGGAAAAGTAAGGGGCTAAGGCCTTGACAAGCTTGTCCATTTATTTCATTTACCCTCTTTTGATCAATGATCTACACTCTCAGTTCCCCCATCGGTTTCCTCAATCTTTCAAGACTGAGCATCTACTCTCACCCTTCAACTTAGCATTCCATTCAGCTAAAGATCCTCGAGGACCTGGTGCTCAACCTGTCTGACTAGGTTGAACCATCAATCAGATCACTAAGAAGCTCCCCAAGCTTCTTCTCATCAAGAACAAACTCAGTATCATGTACATATAGCATCAGATTGTCACATAAAGCATAAAACATTTTACTTTTCCTTTATAAACATTGGGTTTTGGAGGAACAAAGAGTTGATACTATTTTTAGAACTCAACAATGTCAAGAAGTTACTCTATTTGTTTAGCGATAGCAGAGTCAACACCCTGCCTTACAACACTTTTTTGAGACTTCAACGTCTTCTACCTCCAAACCTAATGGCTCAACATTTTACTTTTGTTTGGAACCAGGTTTCTCACTTACACTACCCTTTCTATCCCTGAGCTGCCATGTCTCCCTCTTTCTCTTCTCAATCTGTTCACCCTTATCATCTGTTGCATCTTTCTCAGCCAACTTTCTTTTCTCCATTTTTTTATTAGTTGCATTTTTTTCACAAATGGAGATTCTTATACTTCATCCTCTCTTCCAAAATCACCACATCAGTAGGCTACACCACTTCATCATCAATTAGCCTACTTTTCTCAATCCCTTTTGCCGGATCAAAGGTTCGTTCATACACAAAACACAAAGAGAAAAAGATCATCATTAAAATTGAATTCATGAGAAGGACTTGAGGGATCAGGTTCCTCATTCATTCCTCACATTTACCAATTTTTCCATCCTTAAAGACTACCACAAATCTAACCACAACATCGGCCGTATGCTCTAGAATATTAGATCTACCATGTTCCTCAGTTAAACTTCTATCAAAATCTACCAAATACTTCTTGGGGTTTTGATTTTGATGGAGTTAGGTTTTTTCAAAGTGAGAGAGTTGGGTTCACTTCTGGAATATTTGGAAAGAATGATTACTTTGAGACAAGGTTAATTCTAGTTTTGAAGAAAGAATTGATTTCATTTGGGTGCAAGATATAGCAGTTCCTATTTGGGGAAACGTGTCGGTTCAGAAAAGGTTTAACATTTTGGACTTCAAAAGTTAGGAGGAGAGAAAGGAGAAAGTCAGCAATAAATTAATGACAGGACACTTCAGCAGCTTAAAAAGGTATATAAGTATTGGAGTGGCTATTAACCCGAGTCATAGGAACCGGGTTCCTTGACGTTTTGAAAATTTTGAGCAAAGACTCCTAGAAGTGCAATATCAATCTTACTTGTTTTTGTCCTGAAACTTCCATATGTGTATACATGTAACAATACAGATTTGAGTTAGATGTCATCGAAAGAGACTTTTTAGCATTGTACCTTTCCTTCTTAACATAGACAATTAATCAGCGAGGAACCAGGTTCCTTTGTACCTTTTTGGAGATTCTACTGCATCTTCATCATCCTTCTGCTTGACTTGACTCATCAAATTAATCTTTCCATGTGCAATATCTATAGCTTTACCAGGAGCATTTGTGAATTCTCCATTTTCATCTACTTGATTTTGTTTTTTCCATCATTGTTGAGAACAAAACATTTGCATCTAAAGGCTCTCGGGTAGGTCAACTTGGATTTTCTCCCATTGAGCAGTTCATAGAGAGATTTTTTGAGAAGGGACTTGATCATGCATTTGTTAATCAAGTAGCAAGAAGTGTTGACTGCTTCAGCCCATGAACCAGGTCCTCCATAACTAACTTGTTCAACAAGTGGAAACTCACATACCTAGTCATTTTCACCATAATTCAACATAATCATCAATGACACTTAGGCATGTTAGATCACCACCATGTTGGGACTTAAAAGCAGCAACGTATACATTCTTGTATCTTTTGGTCACAAGCACCACCTCACTAGTCACAAGTTTTGTGACTGTGCATATCTTGGACAAGAATTCCACTTTATTTCCCTTATCACATATTTGAGAAACACTCAAGAGACTTTACTTCAGGCCATTGACATAGTACACGCTTTCAGTTGAGTGAGTGAGTGACTTCCCAATCCTTCCTACTCCTAGAGTGTACCCCTTTTAGCTATTCCTAAAGGGTACACTCTCTCCTTGTAGGACCCTAAGTGAAAGGAGATCATTTATACTTCCAGTCATATGTTTTGAGCATCCACTATCCATGTACCATTATAGGCTGCTCCCATTCACTGTTCCCTGCACAAGAGAATCAGGAGTTAGACTTAGGAACCCAAAAGAGTTTGGTTCCCTTGTAATGATAGAATGAGTGGATCAAACTTCTTTTTTCCTATGCATGCAACACACATTTTCTTTTTTGGGAACCAGGTTCCTCATCAATATGCCTCTTTTCAATAAAAGATTTATTGTTCTACAGTGACTTAATTTTAATTTTACAGGAGTCCTTTGGAATGAGAAAAGGGGTGAATGAGGTCTCTCTTGGTCCAAGCAGGCACTATACATTTTTTAGGTGAAGTACCTGGTTCCGTAGTAGTAGTTACTTTTTTAGCAAAAAAATTATTTTTCTGCAACTACTGAATTCTGACCTTACAATTTTCTTTAAATAGCCTAGTGTTACCACAGTGAGTGCAAAGCCAATCTCAGGTACATTATCGTACTTGCTATAAGGGTTGTAAGGAGTCTTTTTTCCTTTGGAACCTGATTTTCTGCCTATTTTCTCGATTGTTTGTGTACAAGGCAGTGATAGCATCAGAGGACCAGGTCCACTTAAGTGATTTTTCAAGATCACTTTTCACTCTTCTTAGTTCTTCATGAAGTTGTTTATTTCTCTCAAACTCAGCACACATACTAGACTTCACTAAATTTAAGTCACTTTCAAGCTTAATGTGTGCCTTACTTGCAACTTCCTTTCCCTTTTGAGAATTCCCAGGCCTACTTTTCATTTTAAGTTCTCTAATTGTTTCCTTTAAGTTTAGAACTACCACCAATAGGTCATCTCTCTCATGCTCAATGTTAGCATTACTGTCAGTTAAAACCTCTTTTTCTTTCTTCATACTCTCAATGGTTTCCTCTAAGTCTACGATGGAAAATCCCATATAATCCCTCTCTTGTTCAATGCTACCAATTTATTATATTAATGAATTCTTCTCATTAATGAGGTTGTGATAGGCATCAATCAACATATTTGGTAAAGACATCAATTTTTTATTAGAGTAAGTTTTCAAATTTCTTTGAACATCAAGAAAACTTACCTCATCTTCCTTCTTGTCCTCACCATCATCAGATTTGGCCATCAGTGCAAATATTGACTCATATTCTGAAGATCCGTTGTCAGCAACCATCATATTTTCACCTTCAGATTTGCTAGGGGATTTTCCCCAATCAACCAGGGCTTGCTTCAACATGTTGTTAGCAATATCTCTTCTTTTGAACTTTCTGTCAGGGACGTGTTCCTTTTAGTGGCCTTTTCAGTACTAGTTTTGTAATGATCCTGCTTATGAAGAGGACAGTCTTTAATGAAGTTTCCAGACTTTCCACACCTATAGCAACAATCATTTTCTTCAAAATTGTTGCTGGAACTTCTTTTCTTTGGAATTCCACCATTTTTTTTAATCATCTTTTGGAATCTTCAAGTGAGATACTTCATGTTGGATTTATCACTACTTGAGTCTTTGTTGGAAGCCTTGAGAACTATGTTTTTCTCCTTCTTGGGCTCTCTTCTTTAAGGATTCTTCTTTCTCCTCATCTCATAAGTTTTGAGATTTCCAATGAGTTCATCAATGGTCAACTTCTGCAAATCCTTGGCTTCAGTGATAAAATTTACTTTATTTTCCAAGAACCTAACAAAACACTGAGTATTTTATGGACCAGCATGTTTCTTGGGACGACTTCACCAAGGGAGTGAAGCTCATTGATAATGGAGGTGAAACGTGTGTGCATATCTTGAATGGACTCATCCTCCTTTATCTTAAAAAGCTAATACTCAGTAGTAGGTGTGTCAATTTCTTACTTCTTAACCTGGGTAGTTCCCTTATGGGCAGTTTGAAGAGCTTCCTAAATCTCCTTAGCAGACTAACAAGCTGGAATCTAGTTGTACTCATCTGGTCCAATGCTGCAAACAAGAATCTTCTTTGCCCTACAATTCTTCTCAATAGCCTTTCTATCAGCATCGTGTTACTCTTTTCTTATTTTTTGGGAATGTAATTGTTGCCCCACCAACAGTTTTCATGGGAAAAAATGGTCCATAACATATTACATCCCACAGCTCTGAGTGCTCATTCATAATGAAATCATGCATTCTTGTTTTTCACCAACTATAATATTGGCCGTTGAAATTTGGTGGTATGTACGTTGATTGTCCTTCCTTGTGATTTGGTGTAGCAGCCATGTAGATCCTGTTTAGGTGTTAACCTTTTATAAAGAACCTCCTCTAATACAAATTGTTAGAAACTAAGTGTCCACCATACTCTATAAGTTTCCACTGAAGATACAAATGAATCGAACTGTATAAAATCCTATATAAGTTCCCACAGTGCTCCCTACTAAACCCGTATGTAAATGAGACACTAGATAAGTTCCCACTATATAGAGAGCCAGATTCTCTATAAGTTCCCACTGTAAACAGCAAATAGTAAAGGCAGCCAGTATAGGGAATTAGGCTCTCTAATTGTTCCCACAGTTGCTCGACGGAAAGTAAAGAACATGGAGGATTTTTACATGGAAAAATCCCAACTCAAGGGGACAAAAATCACGACCTACACTTGTAAGTATTCAACTTTACTAATTTGTAAACCCCTATTACCAGCCACTTTGTAATGACCCTATTACAAAGAATTCAACTAACTTGTGGTACTCTTACCACAAGCTACTTTTGTGACTCCCTAGTTATAAAGACTTTAAATAACTTGTGATGCTCTCACCATAAGCCACTTTGTCACTCTCTAGTGACACTTTGTAACTCTCTAGTTACAAAGACATTACAACTCGACTAACTCTAGTGAAGACGGAAACTTAGAGGGTTGTGATTTTGGATTTCCTAAAAACGGTTTCTAAGAAATCAAGATAGGAGTTACAATGAAGAACAAAACAAAGACTCAACAAACCTAAGGACTTAAGATATCGTCGATCTTGGATCAGGTCCTTGAGGTTGCAACATCTTTGTTCTTGAGAGAGGTTGTTCTAAAACTTGAGAGATGATTTTAGTTTTTAATTTTTCAAGTCTTGGAACTTGAATAATATGCCTTGCATGAGATTTATACTACAAAAGACATTAACTTAGTGATGCCAATTCACAATGGTGATGTCCAATCTCAATAGGAAGTGACTGCTTCATTGCTGCAGGCAGTCACTTTTTGTAGTTGCTTTCCAGCTGTACAGTTGACTTATACTTCTGTCAGGGGAACACCAAGGGATCAAGTCCTTAATCTGGTTCCCATGAATCTAAAGCACATTGCGCAGATTATCTTGAGTCAATTAACTTGAATGATTGTACTAGGCAAGCTTCAGGTCCTTTATATGGTTCTCTCATGAAGTAAGTTATTTTACCTTCATTGATTGTATATATACATGTGTGACATCACTTATAATGATGTAAGCAAGGTAAGAAAAAATCCTTCCATAGAAAGTTGACTGCTATAATATTCATGTACAATAGTGTGTGCAGGCAGCAACTTTCCTGCAGGAGAGTTGACTTCATATAGTCTCCTCGGGAACTAGTAGGGGCCTGTTTCCTCAGTTGTTCCTTCCTCTATGAAGATTTGAGTTATATCCCACGAAGGATCCCAACCTGGAACTTTGTGATATCATGGTCTTGTAGATGTGTAATAGGTTCCTTATCTGGTTTTGGATGGTAAGTTTGTTAGATCATCAAAACATAAAGTAAAGTACTTATACCATAGGTACTTGTAACCTATGAGTGTCGGTTAGAGGCACGGAAGTTTGGTCTTCACATTCGTAGAGCTAGGCTCGTGTTCATATTTTATTGGTCGCATTTGTGTAGAAGATATCTAGGGCAAGGCAGGACTGGGCTTCTCGATCGAAGTGGAAGGACCTGGACAAACTTGATTTTTATACGGGATTTGGTTCATTTCTCTCACATTTTCACTTGATTGGTCGAGATCTTGGAGGGAGATTCCATCATCTATTATGGGGTAAGTTATTCCCACTTGGTGCAAGTTAAATACATGAGTTATGTATGAATTTAAACATGAACATTTGTAGAAATTATTGAATATTGGAAGAAAACCAATAAGTTGATATTTTTGGATTTTGACCACGAAATTGGATATGAAATTGTTAAAAATATATATTTGAGTTCGTGATGTTATGGATAATGCTTATGTTAGTTGGTAACACACAACTGGGATATGTTATAAATTGATTAATTATAAGTGTTGGGGGTATATTTTTATTAGTTTTCATGATTGTTTGAGTAGTTTTAGATTGATGGGCATTGGTTTGATGTGTTAGTGAGGTGTTGGAGTCGGTTATGGAACTTCAAAGTGAGGTAAGTCTCCTATCTAATCTTGTGAGGGGGAATTTACCATGTATGTGTGATACTTATTACAATATACGTGTTGTGGGAGCTACACAGATATGTGGTGACGAGTGTCTATGTGTGTGCTAGAATTTATGATTATGTCCGGGTAGACTTAGATTAATGTCATGATTTAGTTGTACTATTTGAGTTATTCTTGCCTGTTTAATTACTGTAATTCACATTATGACCTAATCCTAGACCCACGTAGAATAATGGACTCGCTACTTTAGATATTTGACGAGCGACTTGATTAGCAGTAGAAATTGTGCTTCCTTTATTTATTTCTTCCGCATTGTGTGTATTCATCGAAAAGTTGCCTTAAATATCATGACTCACATGTACATTCGTGAGTTAGGTCAGGAACCCTTTAAAGCTTCTTATTCTTATGAGATCAAGTTGTTTGCCTCAGTAGTATTATGTATCATATTCTTATAGGATCGGCCGTTTGCCTCGGTGGTATCATGCAACACACTCTTATGGGATTTGGCCATTCGTCTTGGTAGAGTAACATAGTCTTATGTGCAGGTACTGAGGCATATTTATTAGGTGGTCATCTTGGCACGTTGGTGCGGTTGCTAAGGGGATTTATGGTAAGCTGTATTCCACGTTACAATTCTTGGAACATGGAGTCTCCATCTTATTTAGTTATTATATCTCGTCTATTTAATATTCCAGACATATGTTGTTGTATTGTTGTACTGCTCAAGTAAATGCTCATAATCTTATGACATCGGGTTTTTGGGGGTTCCTAATGGATGTTCATTATTTTATTTCACATTATTATTATCAATTCAATTTATTATTTACTTATATTTGGAAATATGTTAAATAAAAGCACAAGTTTTTATGAGTGCTAGATTTTATTCTATTTATTTAATGAAATTCCTATTTTAAAAAAATTAAGATGGATAGTTAAGTAGAGATTCATGGGTTGGCTTGCCTAGCAGCATAGTTGGACGCCATCACGACCTATTATTGGATTTGGGTTGTGATAGCTTGGTATCAAAGAACTAGGTTCTCTTAGGTCTCACAAGTCATGAGCAAGTCTAGTAGAGTATTGCGGATCGGTACGGAGATGCATGTACTTATCTTCGAGAGGCTACAGGGCTATTAGGAGAGCTTCCCTTCCTTGATTCCCCATCGCACGATTTGATTTCATTAAAGCTTATACCTTTGGTTCCTTCCTACTAATTCGTATGCGACATCAGGTATCTATTATCACTTGAGTGCTGACGAGTTATGAAGATGATATAGATGTCATGCAGAATGCTTTTCCCTGCAAATGCTGGCAGATCAATATCGTCGTGGAGGAGTGTTCTGTCATTTCATCCTAGTTGGTATTGCCTATGGTCGAGATTTGATATTTCTAAATTCGGTGGAATTCTTGTTAATATTGTGGTGTCGCCATCCTTGATTGAATGTATTGAGGCTCATAGGCATGTTGGTTTTCATATATTTTCCTGTGGACACATTGTTGTGAGATGGAACCTAAGAGAAAGTTATCAAAGATGGATATGTGTTGTGACTTAAGGATCGAATTAACATTTCCAATATTGATGGTTAGAAAGAGATGATTCCCCATGTGTCTATGTGCTTAGGATTTTGAATGTGGCGAGAAGGGTTTGAGTGGAATGTAGGAAAATATAAGTTTTCGATCATTGTTTTGGATGCAATGCGGCTTTGAGTTTCAAACATATTGTTGAATATTCGAGTGATGTTAATAAATGAAAGGATTCTTACGGCTGGCAAACCAGTCTGGACCTAGGGAGATTAATTGATTTCATAATGGATGTACAATAGCAAAAAATGTTGGAGGAGGTCACTATGAGGTTACAATGGTAGGCTATCTCTTGTGAGCGGGCTAGCAGTTGTGTGGTGTTGATGAGGTTCTTACGAACAGTCTTACTTTACACTCAACATGGTATGCATGCATTGTGTTGTGAGATTGGGTTGCTTGAAGAAGATAGTATGACCCCTAGGAGGATGAACGTGTGATGGTGTATGATAATTCGTGATGTGTTATGATTGGTGCAACAAGAGTTTGTGAGAAGTTTTCTGAGTAACAGTGTGGGATCATGGTAACTAGGATGAAGAAGTCGTAGTGGGGGAATGGATCTATGTTATTGTAGCGTAAAGCTATGTGGGGGAGCCTGCTGTCTACGATTGGGTCACATGGTTGTGTGCCTATGCAGTTTTTGGTTATCGAGGTATTGATGGATTAGTTATAACCAAGAGCAGAAAAACATCAAGGGTATTTTGGGCAAGGAATTTGATGTATATGTGCTACATTTCACCTTACCTATTCATGTGTAGATGTTTGGAATGACTCAAAATTTATTCTTCTTGTGGATATGATGTGCAAGGAAAAGAATTGTTCTAGTTTCTTCTTTGAAAGTATTCATATACTAGCAGAGCATTAGAATTTGGTTATATATTCGAGACCAGGTCAGGGTGGGTGACTCTCAACGATGGTACTAGTGGGCTCAAGAACTAAAGTGGAGTGTTTAATGATTTTGGGTTCATTATGTGGCTCACGATTGGGTTTTCTAGAAGAGTGTGAAAAGTACTTGGCGAATATCTATGTTATCATCGAATCAATGGTGCAACGTTAGAGAAATATGAGAAACAACTTCAGATTCATAGGAGGTCTTCCAGAATGGGTGTATTAGCGAGAGTTACTATTGAGTGCATGAGGATGATATGAGATGGCTGATAGGTCTTGAGATGATGTGGTGTTGTGATTCAGGTCACTCGAGATAAGTGTAGTTTGGGGTCCGTTATATGTTTGAATAGACCTATTATTTTGAAGGCATGTCAAGAGTAAATTGGAAGAAGTAGAGTTAGTTAGTAATGGTTTGAATCAACAAAGTTGTGGAAATGATCAGTTTCTTCGGTATGGTATGGCTATACAAGTGGTTCATGGATGTATTTGCGGGCTTGACAGCCACCATGGTTCGAAAATCCACGAATAAAATCAAACTGCAACTTGAGGTTTGCATTTTTTGCAATTATACGAAGTTGGTTATAGGTGTTGATTCTTCTTCTAAAATGAGTTAAATGAAAGGTTTCGAGCCAACGAAGTGTTAAATGTACTGATGGTTTAGGAGATTAGGATGAAATTCTTGTTTTCTCAAGTAACGACATGATACGTGTAGTGAGAGGTATGGATATTGGAAGTTGATGATCAAGGTTGTGGTTCAGTTTTGGTAAGAATATCCCGATATTGGAAGAGTGCGGGAGGGGGGGTGGAGATTTCAGATGTTCAGAGTATGCTGGTGATATCTTAATGTCATCTAAGTACAATGTTCTGTGTACGAGGCATGGTGTATTGATTTGCATATTCTTGATTTGCATTATAAAATTTGTAGGGTTGGAGGCATAGATAAGCAGACCTTGCTACCTTGTGCGAAAGGCCATAGAGTGACTCCCGCGGGATAATTATATAAGTGTGACGTGTCAACCTTTTATAGAGTAGAGATTGAAATCAGGTATGGAGATTCTAGTACTATCACTGATGGGAGATGTTTATGTCTTAGAGGCGCTCTATTTCTTTGGTTGCAGGCTGTGAAAGTTTGTTCTTGATTTGAAAATTGATCGTATGTGTCATGGATATAGTCATTGTGGATCTTTGGGATGTTATAGACCCATTCTCAAAGCTTTTCTTTTGTCGACTTCTAAGTATTTGAGGATTGACTCTCCATGCCAGATTTCTTCCTCCTCATTTTCCAATAACAAATCCAATTGGCTTGACCCTTATGCTTGGGTTATTTGTGACTGTTGGGCCCTCTATATAATCTTTGATTATTAACTTCTCCACAATCGAACTTGTCATTGAAGCCTGTTGATAGCATGTCCTTGTAACTTTCCTATGTATGGTCTCTCCACTAAGCTTTGATCTACGCGCACTAGCTTTCTCTGGGAGTAATGCCCTTCTGCTGGTCTTTCATCCATTTCGTATGGTCTTTGGTAAGTAGTCTATAGTTCATTTTCGTCTATGGCCTACCCCGCTCTCTATTAGATCAAATAAGTGCATTCAATTTAATTACCTTGAGATCATCGGAATCGCCTTGAGGTTTGTTGGTAGGCCTAATGTGAATGTATATTTTATACCTAATCGTATATATTTATTTGGCATAGCTGCACTTATGGACGGGTCTTCGAGTGTAGTGGATGGTACTCCTGGCGTCGTCTATTTCAATTGCTACTGTTTTATGCCACGTGAGTTGTGAGATGACTTGATTACTCACACGTGTGTTGTGGTCATGTGTAGCTTGTCATTTATTGCACCTTCATCGAGTTTGAGTTTTGTAGCGCATGGCGCTATCCGTCTTCCCAAGGTTGTATTTATACACTTAGTGTGATCGTGGTCGATATTTTAGCATTTTTTGAGTTTGAACATTATGGCATGATGGGTATTACCCTACTGATGGTTATGTGTGGATTGGTTGGCATGCCGCACGGTATCACGTATGGATCGGGTTACACGCCGCAACAGTGAGTTGTTGAGCACCATTCCTTATGCCTATTTTTTGCGCATTATTTATCATCTTTGGTATATGCTCATAGTATCTATTTCTCTATTTTATTCATTATGCAGGCCAGGTAGTTCTTTGCTAGAGTTCATTGTTCCTTATAAGTCATATTCGTGTTGTAGCTTATTGGCACATTGATGTTGTTATAAGAGATTTTAGGTGATTTGAAGTGGCTTGTTGGCCGAGCAAATTTTACTGGGTGAGACGGGGTGGTTGGAACTGGAGTTAGTGCAATCAGATTTAGATACGGTATACTAGAGGGAAAATGTCACAATTTAGTTCAGAATGAAGCAAGTGCTCTAGTTGAGCGGGGAAATTCAATGGATTTTTGACTTGGCCGGTCGTTATGAGATTTACTCTTCTCTTTCATCGTTGTAGTATTGTGAGGGTTGGAAAGGCTTTATATGTGTTATGAGGTATACTACGGGCATCATGTTACTAGGTTTGCAGCTTCTATGGTTGGAGGATGTTATTATGGGCATACGAATTATGCGGTGCATTGTATGTTTTCAGCATGGGTGAATGATCATATTTTGTACAACAGGTTGATATTGATACGATGTTTGTATGCTAGAATCATGTTTCATAGAGAATTCAGGATGTTGGAATTTGGTTCTACGGCTTGTGGGCTAAGGTAGTAGGAAGGATCTTTAGTCCACCTTGAGCTAATGTGCTCACATGGGTCGTGGTGGCACGGGTAGGTATAAGAGGTGTTTAAATAGTTATTTGGAAACTCTAGGACAGCTCTTGGCACGTTTCGAGGACGAATGTATGTTCAAGTTGAGGAGAATGTAATGACCCGACCAGTCGTTTTGAGTTCTAGCCCGCCATTCAGCAGTTTGAGTCTTTGAGTAGATTTACGTTATGTATTATTACTTGTATGAGATGTTGGAAATAAATTTCAGAAAGTTCAGAGTTGATTTGGAAGAAAAATTCTCAATTCAGAAGCTTTAAGTTGGAAGAGTTGACAAAGGTTTGACTTTTGAGTAAACGACCTCATAATCATATTTGAAGGTTTCAATAGTTTTGTATGATGATTTTGGACTTGGGCGTATGTTCGGGTTGAGTATTGGGTTCCGGGAGCATTTCACTGCTTATTGCAGAAAGTTGACATTTTGAAGGTTTTAGAATTTCCTAAGTTTTGCTTGAAGAAGGATATGGTGTTATCGAATTCTGTTTGGGATTTCGAGCCTTAGAATAGGTTCGTATCATGATTTATGACTTGTATGCAAAGTTTAGCATCATTATGGAATACATAGGTATGATTCAAACGCGTTCATTGAAGATTAAATGTAAGTTGAAAGAAGGATTGTATCGTCGATTTTGCGGTTTGATGTTATCATGGCTTTTCGAGCCTTTTGATAAGTTTGGTTAATGTCACGTGCTAAAACCGAGGGACACGACTGGCGCTTGACCGGGTAGCCCCGGTCAAGCGGACCTGGGTGCCTTTCCTCTCCCGCGTGTTACCCCATGATTCAATACTCATTATTCAAGTGAAATAACCGTTTATAATTAAACACATTCTTACGATATATACATAACATACATGCTTACTTTACGTGATTTACGAGTTATACTACCCAAATACATAAATACATAAGTACATAACCCTTGTTTCCTGTCTACGGAGCCTCTAGGGATACAAAAGAGTTTTATAATACTTGCCGGTAACAAGGCTCCAGTTGTACCTTACAAAATACCAAAATAAAACTCCGGGAGGGAAATGCAGCGAGAGCCACGTAGGGCCCCAAGAGGAAAGGGGTTCACCAATACAGCTGACAGACAGAGAAAGAGGTGCTACTGTCGGTGGACTGGAGTACCTGCTATAGAAACACCTACAATCATAATAAAAATGTATCGCCATGGCCAAAGTGACGTCAGTACATTTGAATTGTATTGGTATGCATGAACAAACTTTATCGCAAGTAAAATCAATCAATACATAGATAACAAACAGTAATAGAATCAACAATCAATGCACATGAAAGAAACAACCAAGGCCAACATGTTTCACAATCTCTCCTTTTTCCCTTCCAACATCATTTCATCATATCAATAATTTCATAAACTTTCATTTCAATAGTGATAATGATCACATTCCATCCTTGTTACCTCGACCACCCTTATTACCTCGTCCACCCTTTCAATTTAAATAAAAAATTATAAAAATTATTAATATAGCGACCAAAGTTGGTCGCTTCCTATGATTTACAATAAATAAAAATAAAATGTTATTTACATCTGGAGACCCACTTTGGTTGCCAAATTTATAATATTCAAATATTTGAGCGACCAACTTGCTTTGCCCGAAAAATTTGGTCCTTTTACCTGAGAGACCAAAGTCAGCGACAAACTTTGGTTCCTGATGTAAAGGGACCAGCTTAATATGGACCATGCATTTTTGGTCGCTTTTTGGCTACTAGGGACCAACGTTGGTCGCATTTTGTGGTAGCCAAATCCCGAATTTCTAGTAGTGTCATAAATAATTTAGATATAATAAATATAAAGCCATAAACTTTTAGACCAACAACCTTCTGGACCCATAAATTTCGTAAACTTTCGAACCGCTAAACTTTCAAAACCGTGGAATTTCGAAGGTGTAACCTTTATATCTAAACCCGTAAACTTCCAAACATATAAAACTCCGAACTCATAACTTTAGAACTTGTAAAATTTTAAGTCTTTAAACCGATAAATAATAAGACTAAAACTGAAAAATATATTTAAAATATTTTTTCCCGGGAGGGGGGAGGGTGGGTGGCAGGACTGGGGGCAGTAAAACGCAAAAAAAAACAACAGAAATTTAAATTATGAAAAAAAAAATTTGTGCGGGGGAGGGGGGGTGGGGAGGGAGGAAGGGGTGGTGGTGGATGGGGGACAGAAAAATAAATAAAAAAACAAAAGTTTAAAATTACAAAAAAAAAACAAAAATTAAGGCAAAAACGCGAATGTACTGTATTAACATAGAAACGCGAATGAATAATAGGAAGATTAACAAACTGGAAACCGTGCGTTGGAATGGTAGTATTCTTTGGCGTAATTTCAATTACAGTAAGTCGAATAAAATAAGTTTTATAATCAGACATTGTTAGGTGCAACCATAAAAAATTAAATGCCATAAATAGACCCTTCTTAAAAGAGACATTCATGTTCTCAAAATGATCAGTATAAATATATGCAAACATCAAGTTAGCCTATTATAAACAGTCAAAAAGTTATGATCACCATAAACGTTTGCACGCATCAACTTATAATAATAATAATAATAATAATAATAATAATAATAATAGCAAACCATATTAAGAAAACAGACCTTTTTGTATGCAAACCATATCTAAACCAACCGATATTCACGTACAGTATATTCAGATTCTTCTTTCCCAGTCATCTATGGGTGTTAATCGGGTGGGCCAAACGGGATCGTGCCTTTATTTTTTGGACATGTATGAGTTACGGTTCGGCCGGTTTTAAGTTGGTTCTTAACGGGTTTAACGGATTTGAGTTTATCTGGATAAAAATTGAACCGTACGGGTTAGGGGTTGAGGGGCCGGGTCGGGTTTAGTATATTTTAATTTATTTTTTTTAGAATTTTGTATTACTATTGTAAGTTATATTAATACAAAGTATTAACGTAAAGAATACAATGAAGATGTGAAAAAATTGTACTTATTGCAAGTGCTACATTTATTTCATAATTCAAAGTTTCAAACTTACAAATTAAAATGTTTACATTTTTAACAACTAGTAAATTCAAAGATTTTGCATTGCCCTTGGAAGTTCTTCATAATCAATATGAACTGATTGACCTTCTTCTGGAGTTTAAATTCTGATGTGTTACCATGTGTTAATATATCTCTAAATTCCTCATCTTCTAGGCTATCAACATCTTCACGTTCTTGAGTTCTTCGTTCCAATCTAATCCAATATCTGAAACATACTAAAACTTCCAAAGCATTGCTTCACAATGAGTGACGGGTGTATCCAAGTTGTTGTCTTGCTTGGCTAAGTGCATTCTCCGATGCAACAGTAGAAATTGGTACATTCAGCATGTCCCGAGCCATAGCAAAAAGAATAGAAAATTGCTTTCCATTCTCATGCCACCATCCAAATGGTGAAAATTCCTTTGTGCGAGACTCTTTTTGCTTCTGCAAGCAGAATTGAAGTTTATCAATGTTCCTGCTACTGGTATGAATGTTAGAAAATGTAGAAAAAATATCAAAACTATCAAGGCCTTCTTCATCATCCACAGTAGAAGTGGTACAGTGCATAGTGGGATTAACATTGCCTACAGCACGAGTAGCATCATCAATTACAGTAATTATATAATTGTTATAAAAAATTATTTAGCTTGTTCATAGAAACATATAAATCTGGGGTTTCAATTGGTCCAATCTCCATATAAGTATATAAAACATTCATTAATTAGTGACAATCGTACATCTTAATAGAAGGATTTAAAATAACACCAATTAAGTAAATCGGAGTAATTAGAAAGAAATATTTTTTGAATTTTGCTTGCATTTTTTGAACAACATCCTTATATTTTTCTTTCTTCGTAAATTCAACGAGTAGAAAAGAAATTTCAGCTATATGTACTAACGCCATAGTAACAGTAGGATAATATGCTCCAGAAAACTCAACAGTAGCTGTATAAATTTATATAAAAATTTAACAACATCATTAATGACCTCCCAAGTAGTAGTTGTTAACATGCGGTTTCGACCAGTACAATGCGCATTAGCAACTTCAATTATTGGAAATCTATATTTGTAGCAACATTTTAAAAATATATATGTATAATTCCATCTAGTAACAATTTCGTCTGGCATGAATCTGCGTTTAAGGTTATACTGGACATACTTATTCTTAAAATGCTTTATTTTAGATTGTCTATTATTTCCTTGAATAACATCAACTGCTCTTCTAACATGAGTAATCTCAGTTGAAAATAAATCAAGGCCACTTTTAACAATTAAATTATAAACATGACATGCACGCCTAACATAAAAAATGTCATCAAGAGGTGGTTGCAAATGCAGTTTTAATATTGAAATTGTGGCATTATTGTTAGAAGCATTATCAAAAGAAATACACAATACTTTTTACTTTAGATTATAAAATTCAACAACTTCACAAATAGTACTACTTATAAACATAGCAGTATGACTTTGAGCTTCATCATATCTAAAAACAATAATATGTTTTTGCATACAAGTAGTATCATCTATCCAATGACATGTAATTGTCAAATGATCATTTCCATTAACAGTATGTCCATTATCAGAAGTTAGAGAAACTCTACAAGGAAGGTGGCTAAACAAATAACGTATGTATGTTTGATATTATCCATGAAGTCTAAAGATATCAGCTCTACAAGTACTTCTAGGGATACCATTAAATAAATAATTGTAAATCCTTAGAATATACATAACAAGATATGATGAAGAAGCAAAAGAAAAAGGTAGACAATTCAAAGCAATCATCTTTGCTAACTCCTCACGATCCTTCATTTTATCATATTTCACTAGACCTCCAGTAGTAGGGTTAAGAGTTGTTTGATTTCCATCACCATCAGCGCCCCATTTTATGTGATGCTCGGTTCTCATATGTCTACTAAGCATCCCAGTCCCTCCTAAATTTCCACTAGTCAAATGTTTAAAATCACCGTTACAAATTTTTCATTTAACTCTATCAACTCTCTATTATTTCAAAAAAATTCCAAACCTTACTTCGTTTTCTATGATTAGTAGTCGGAGCCACATGTGTTCTACTCCTAGTACCACGACCACAACCCCTTGTAGTAACTCCAACACTACCAGCTCCAGCACTAGTAGCTGTAGCTGGTATCTCATTTTCCTTTCCCATTTCATTATCTTCTAATCCAAAATCTTCTTGTAATTGTTCATAATTTATATCTATATTATTATTAGGAGATATTTCAGAAACATGTGTAAATGATAATACTACCAGACGCTGAAGGACTACATTTTTTTTAATTTCCTCTACCAGTAACTCTTGTACACGCTCTTTTATCAGCACTAAACATATTGTAAAAATTAAAGTATAAGCTAAAATTAAATATGCAATTAAAATAGTAAATAAGAGAAAGAGTTGGAGGGAGTAAATCGAATTCGACAAGGAATTGAGCACTTGATTACACACGTTCGATGTTACCAAAAACAAAAGTCAAGCAAGAATTTCAATTTGTACTTCAATTGTAACTTCAAATTTTGAATGATAAAACACGATAAATTAAATTCAAGAAAAGAGAGCCAAATAAAATTAGAAGATGAAATAATGAATTGAAGACTTGTAGTCTTGCTAATTGGAGAACGAGACAATGAGAGAAATTGAGATTAAGAAATGAGTATTGAGTGAATAAATGAATAAGAATGGGGGAGGGGGAGAGGGGTATTTATAGTTTTAGAGAATGTTAGTTTCGTAAATTAAAAAAGGGTTAAAAATAAAAAAAAAAGACTATTTTGTGCAATATTTCCGTTGGCCAATGGACCAAAACATGGTCTAACTGTTGCCAACGGTCTGTGGAGCCCACCAGTACAAAAAATTTAAAAAAAAATGTTACCGTTTGATTCGGGCCGGTTAACCCTGTAAGAAGTACTATTCACTCAATCAGGTTCAACCGATTCCGGTTACCCGTTTGGGTCAACTAAATCGAGCCAAGCCCCCCCAAATCCCCCTATCCAGCCCAGCCCAACCCCTTATTACCTATCTGGGCCAGTTCCGGGTTCTACCGGTCTGGGCCGATCCGGAACCGGTCCAACCCGACCCGTTTAACACCCATATAGTCATCCATAGAGAGATGAAGAACTCCATATTTATGGAAACCCACTTAAAATAACAGTTAGATATTCCGACGAAGTAATAGAAAGCAATAAAGGTATGACGACATGGAGTCATCGGAAGATACCTTTATATAGAGGCTGAATACCAACAAGTAAGGCAGCACAGTTAAATGTGTAGGGATATATACTATTAACCATGACTTTGGTTTAGATATGGTATTTATTATGAAATAATTCTTTATTCAGTTTTAATAAAGTTTTAAATATATCATATATTAGTCTGTGTCCTTTGCTTATATAGTAAATGATTTAGTGTATAGAGTTTAGCTTATCACGGAAGATTAAATCATCGGTTCTTATAAGTATAAAGTTTGAGTTCACAATCTAATGATAGAATTGGACAAACCATCAGGAATGATTGTAGCACAAGATTAAATGTAATTTATCTTGATAATGGGAATGGTTTAATTCCAACTTCTTGTGCTAGTACATTTTATATGTATTAAACGGACCAGGTAGAAATAAATTTTATAATGACTTAATAAAATAAACTCTCTAGCCCTTAAATGTACTTATACCCTTAATCTTGGTATAATAATTATTAGTTGTGTATATTATTATTGTTTTGATTTATTAATAGGCGAGATTCTTTCATGGGTCAATATGCCTGGTAAATTAGATAATAATAATGTACATTGGCGAAGTAATAGTTAGTGATGGAATACATGTCTCGGTTTAGAGATTGATGTTACACCTTTATGAAAGCTTATAAGTTTTATGTGTAAACCCGACCGGTAAATTTTGTATCCGACACATGAAATAAGTTAAGAGAACGTCTAAAGGAAATAATCAATTAATTAAATCGTTAGTAATTTAATTTATTTGATTAGTATCTGAGTCTTAACATGGGGAGTTAAATAAGATTTATTGGATGAATTTCGAAATTGGATAAGGAGTGCAATTACAGATTTTTAGTGGAATAATTCATAATTAATTATGGTAGATATTAATTTCGAAAATTAGAAATTAATTCCATAATTGGAGCCTTGTTAATTAAATTATGTGGTCTCTACTATACCTAAATAATAGGAAATATAGGAATCATTTTCTGGTGGGAGAGAAAACCCAACAGGTTTTGGAAAAGGGTCTTAACCCTTAAAGCTTGTGCTATAAATACATAAGGTTTTCCATCTAGAGGTAGAAGTACATGGTGGCTGAAATTTTCAGCCAAGGTTTCCTAGAAATTTCACCCACAAGAAATTGCTATTTCTGGTATTATTTGGATAACACAGTAGAAGACCGTGGAACGTTCGAGGACCATGATTGTGCGGGTGATGGAGATTCCATTGAGAAGATATGGAACTGAAGGCTCACATGGTAGAAGAGATATGTTCACGCTTCAAGAGGTGACCCGTGAAATCTCTACTCTAGTTGTCTAGATTACATATGATTTTAATACTGGGATTGCTTCCGCTGCTTATTATAATCCATTAATTGGGATCAGAGCTCACTCACATCTAATTAGATAACTCAGTTTTTCATGAAACAAGAATATGGTGTTTATGTGCGTTTTGTGACTTACATATATATATATATATATATATATATATATATATATATATATATATATATATATATATATATATATATATATATATTGCAAAAACAGCCTTCCTGCGTCCTTTTGGGGACATTCGGCTTGTTTTAACAAGAACGACATCACCCGATTTATTTAGGACAACAATTAAAACTTTGACATTTTTTTGCTATTTTTGCAAAAAAGGAGGTTGGACCCGATGAGGGGTTGCCTACGTATCTCATACCTGGTAAGAATCAAACCAGTGTAGCTCGGGAAAAATGTTTGGTCAAAACCAAAATTTTAAAGGTCTCTTTGTTTTTTTGTTGATCTTTTTTTTTGAAAAACAAATAGGTAGCATTTCAGTGTTATTTGAACATTGGTTTTCCGAAAAAAGTGATTACTCTCATTTAGCCCTAATACTGCTATTTTCTAAATTTTCTCTCCTTATTTGCAAGCCGATCAACATGCAAATCCAAAGCAAATAAATCCACAAGTAGCACGTAGGATGCATCAAGATGGTCTTTTCATTTCAGGTCACTTGTCCTAGACGGACCCAACCCCTGTGTTGAGCCCCCTAAGCCAAATGCACATGATGCAAACAAACACCTACTGGGGACCCGGCATGAGGCTTTGTTATACTAGGTTTAAGACCTGGGTTTATTGTTCTAGACTTGGCTTACCCAAGCAGACAACTCGAGCAGGGGGGGGCAGCGTACCGGCGATACAAAAGCTCTGTCGGCTTAGCTGCTTATCCAAACCTCGTTCTAAATGGAAAAGACTCTAAACATAAAAGAAGCTACGCGAAGTGCACCCTTCTCCATAATGTAGAAGACTTAGAGAGAGGAATGGATTCGTAACAGTTTATATATATAATTCATCCAATATGAAAGCGGTAAATCATTTAGCCCATATAACATGGAACATGTAGAAAAATCAGAAAAGCCAAATATAACAATTATTCTAAGCTCGAATTCTTGAACCCTGAACCAGAGATTCTGGGTTTCATCCCCAACAGAGTAGCCAGAGCTGTCACACCTTTTTTTTACACGGCTTCCCCGGAGGGTAAATGTATAAGGGAGTTTTTCCATTTAAAGTGACATTATTCGAAATGGGATTATTTATTTATTTAGAGTCGCCACTTGAGATAGGCTTGGCTTTTGGTGTCCCAAGTCAGCAATTTGTTTTGAATCCCAAATCGAGGAAATTTTTGACTGCCTAAATGGAGTTTGCGAAGCAAAAATTCTAAGTAAGGAATTCTGTTGACCCGAGGGAAGGTGTTAGGCACACTCGAATCCCGTGGTTCTAGCACGGTCGCTTGAACTATTATAATTAGCTAAGATTCTAATTTTATACATGTTCATCCTTCGGTGCAATTTTAAATTATTTATTGCTTTTAATTGAATTTTTAGGAATGTGAACGTTGTTTAAAATATTTCTTTGGATTGCGTCACATAAAATGTACCTGGATCTGAAACACATTTTTATCCAACATTTTGGGATTTGGATTTGGGTCACATGAAATGCACACCCGTATTTAGAAAGGTAAAATTATTAAAGACGTGCCTAAAGCGACTGACGTATTATTATCTTTGAGGAAAGCCGTGAAGTTCGCTAAACGGCATGTCCCGAATTTCTATGTATTTTAGTCTAAGTATTAAAAAGGGCCACACAATTTATGAGTTTTATTTGGCGCGACATGCCTCGTTTTATTATTTAAAGGCCAATATAGAGCAAACTAGGATTTTCTATTGGACTTGTATCTAAAGGACCTAGTTAATTAATATTGTAAAATTCAGGCCTCAAATTCAAGTCCGGGTTCAAACAAAAGGGAAGAACCTCTTAATTTGAACCCGCAACCTAATTCAGAGGCCCAAATTTAAATTATACTACATTAGGAGTTAAGGCCTTTAAGTCAAGCCCAAAACAAAGAAATTTAATAGAGTTTGACTGAAGGTTCATCAAATATGGGCCTGCTCAAGGGCCCACATCAACTCTTATATTGGACTGGCCCGTTGAAGCTCAAAGAGATAAAGGCGGGTACCCAAATGCTATTGTCCAAATCAATTTATGTAAACAAACTCAACTCAATGGATGTATTTAAATCAAATTTAGTTCAGCTAAATATCTATGACATTGGACTCTAAGCAATTAGGTGTAAATGACAAATAACCTGTTCTTCAGATTTAAACTCGTAAATTTCAGATTCGAAGGCACAAGCCCATAACAGTCTATAATTACAATTCCAGTTGGGTACACATCTTAATGCTCGAATTATTTCATCAAAAGCAATACCAAATGATTCACCGTTTGATTTTACATTTAGGAATATGCAATATTTGCTCACATCTGTTCAAGTGTTGAATTATTAGCTACAACCGAAGATCCAAACTCAACTTATATATTTGTGTTGTAGCTGATATCAACATTGAAACTAACTACCAAATACAATTATTCTAAGATAATAAGTATTAACAGTCCCATACAACTTAATAATCCAGTAGTCCAGTGTTCAAATGAATACAAATTAACAACAAAACTAACAACACTAAGCAAATAAATCAGTAGCGTCTATCCAACTATAGTCATACAACAATCCAAATGAGCATGCATCAGGAAGAAGGCTGGAAAATGTACTTTATTCCATTTCAAGTTCACAGGCTACATCAAGTCAGTCTTAGTGTGTGTACCTGAATTAAGGCAAAGTGAAGAAAAGGAGTCCGCAAGGAGAACAAGCACTCAGTAGTTGAAATCCAGCATCAACACGATCAATTTGACAGCCAGAGTTGCATCAACCAAGAATGACCCAAAATAGTCTTTGATTGAACTCAAAAACACTTGAAATTAAACCAGGAAACCTCTAGAAAACTTTCAGCAACCAAGTCCTAAGCTAAATGATGCAAATCACACTCTAGAACTCAAAATTGATTTGAAACTTCCATAGAACAGCCTGTCTTGGAGTTTTGCTTTTGTTTTTGTTTCTAAGGACCTAAATGATCTAGTTTATATGGAAAACTCTAAGATGTTCAAACTAATAACATTTTCTTGGATTTTTGTTTTGAATCTAAATTGTAGAAATAGAACTAAAAATGTTTTGGAGAAGCTTTTAAAGCTGGAGATTTTGGGACTGAATTTTTAGGGATTTTCAAACTTCTGGGAATTTTTTCAGAATTCTAAACTTTTTGAAAGAATTTGGAGAGATTTTCAGGGTTCCAAAACTTTTAGGAATTTTCAGTTTTTTTTTTAAAAATCTTCCGAAAGAAGGCAATGGTATGCCTTCTTATATGCAAAACCTTAGGACAACCCTTTCTATTTTGTTTTACTCTTAGTCCCTCCCTTATTTTTTTAGATTTTGTTATTTATTCCTTTAGATCCTGACTTACTGGCCAAGTTAGTGCATTATAGTTTTTAAAAATCTGATTGGAAACCCACCTAGAATGTTCTAGGGGTCTCCAAATCAGTTTCATGTAAGATTTCTCTTATCCAAAACCTATACTATCCTTTTAATCAACTGAAATTGTCAAAACAACCCAGTTAACTTTCAACTATTTATCCTTAGTTTAACACTAACTAAAGTTAGACTAATCAACTATAACCAAGCCAATCTAAGAGAACGCCTAGCAGTTGAACCAATTTAAACCAAATTTAACCCTAAGTAACACTAATATTCTAAAGCCAAACCTGGCATTAAACAAATAGCCAAAAGAATTCAAAATAGGGAGGAATGATGTAGGAGAACAATAATACCCAACAAACAACATTCAATCAAGTCTAGTTTTCTTGAAACCTAAACGAATCCCTATCAATTTAAATCATCAAGCTAACAGGCAATAATGAAGACTAACTAAACAAAACAAAAATTGAAGAATGGACTAAGGCCAGAACAGAAAGAGAATGAAGAAATCATGAATGAATTTAATGAAACTAAGGAAAACTACATTCAGACTAAACCAACTAACAAAGAGATAATAAAAGTTAAAATTAAAAGAGAAGACTGGAAGACTTAGCTTAATATTCTTGAGGCTCAGGAATCTTCATGCAATACTAAGAGGGTTCCCGAAACCCTAACTTTGACTTGGAGAGACTGTAAGGGCATTCGAGGGCAAATAACCTTGGCTTTACGATGAAGAAGGTTAGGATACCTCAGGTATCGTTTTGGTTTGGTTCAGGAGTGTGGTGATTTTTGGTCGGAGTTTCAAACTGAGATTTGAGAGTTTCTACTGACATTTGAGGGACGGGGCTTGGGATTTAGAGAGAGGAGGGTGATATTATATTGTGGTGTAAATTTTGGGGTTATTCTGAGACCGGTGCCGCCGTGGATGGCGGAACAGTCACCCGTTTGATCGAAGATTAGAGACGAACGGTTAGTATTTGATGGTTGGGATTTAGGGCGTTGGAAAGAGGAGGAGGAGGGGATTCGAGGGTGTAAATCTGGGGTTGATTGGAGACCAGCCGGCGGCGGAGGCGATGTCCAGCCGGCGGCGGAGGGACGGTGGCTTTAGGGTGGTGTTATACCGGCACAATTTTAGGGTTAAAAGAGACAGGGTACGAGGTTTGGGTCTGGGGGGGGGGGGACTTGTTTGGAACACTTATATATTTTCCCTCACCTTAAATCTCGACCGCCCGATCAAGCCAAATCAATGGCTCAAATCAAGAGGTCATGAAATGGGGTCGTTTTATGGGGGCTCTGGACCGGTTCGTGAGGTTAGGCTTGGGTTTCGAATGGGTATTTGCTGGGTTTGGACTGGATTTATGCAAGACTGGCCCAATTTCTTTCCTTTTTTATTCGTTTTCTTCTTTTTTTGTTTTCATTTTCCAGATTTTAACAAGTACAAAAATAAAAATAGACAATACCAACTTTAAATTCTACAGCCAAAACTAATTAATTTCTAAAATAACCTAAATCCCATTTTTTAAAAAGAAAACTAAACAAATGTTAAAAAAAGATTATTTTTGTTATTTTTATAATGTTAAATATTGATAAACTAAAGGAAAATGCAAAATTGGGTTCCTAAATGTAAGTGTACTATTTTTTTTGTATTTTTATGAATTATATCAATTTAAAATATACAAAAATGTGAACAAATATAAAATCATGAAATTAATTCCTAAAAATGAACATAATAAAAGAAAATCCTAATTTTAATGAATTCAATAGGAATATTTCAAACGAGGCAAAAATCACATGCTCACAATGTCACTTCGGGAACATCCGACATTTAAAACTTTAAAAAAAGCAAATGATTTTTTATTAATATAAGAAAATATATTGCGTGTGTCTAAAAGTTGTATCATAAAAGAATATTTCTTATCGAACACAAGGAATTTTAAGATTATAAACAGAGCGTGTTGTAACACTACGAGCATGTTTAGCTAAGCTTATAGATTGATCAAATTAATTTATAAGTATTTTTTGATTTATCTACGCGTTTGATAGAGTGTTCGATAGAGTTAGAAGTATTTATAAGCCAAGTGCTCATATGTTAACAATTAGCCAAAAGCTCACTCTCAATTTATGAATTTTTAGCTTATAAGCACTTTAAGTTTAACCAAATTTTTACTATTTTATTCTTAAAATATTTCTTTTTAGAACGGAACTCCTACATCGATACTCATTGCCTCAAGTATTCAACCTAATCCCCCTCTTTATCCGATTGACTATTTAAGATAACCAAATTCTTTATTTCTTCGCATATTTATATATATTTGATTGTGTATTACTTTGAACTGTATGTAATAAATGAAGACATATCAAGTTTTTGGTGTACTGCTTTCTAAGTGTTGTGGTGATAAACACAGTGTTTGTTTCTCTTCAATTATTTTCTCCTATTTAGGTTTATTTTTTACTGAGAAACTTTTGTCAAGTTATTAATTATAACTTACATACATGCTTATCATAAAATAATTATACTTATCATAACAATTATCTTATCTAAGCATAGTTGTATTTAAAATAAAATGATAAATAGAATATTTTGTATTTGATTCGCTTTAGAATCTAAAATTTTGAAGAAATTACACCCCTAAAAGTGTAAACAGTTCTAAGGTTATTTAAGTCATTTTAACTACAAAAGAGCTTATTAGCCATTTTTTTCTAATATTGCAACAACTTATTATCAATTTAAGAACTTGTACCCAAATACATAATTGCTTATTTATTAAATCAGTTTCAATACCTAATGCTTATCAGCTACTTCAAATTTGATTATGTAAGTTCTGTCACAATTAAAAAATATGCCCATTTACTTGTGAAACAGTTGAATTAGTTATATCGTTTATACACCAATAAACTGATTTGATTCAGAAATGGTAAATAACCAAGATTAAAAATAAGAGTTAGCGATTAAGATTTAAGAAAAATGACAGGCCTGGCTCTAAGAACATCGTCTTTGAGGACACAAATAAAAGAGCAAATAAAGTTGTTTTAATTGAGAGTGAAAGTAGAATACTCGCTAAGAATTTGCTGTCTGATAATGGCTACTGAGCCTGCTATTTATAGCTACGGTCAGGGAAACAAGATTCTAGGGTCAAGCCCCACTTAAATGACAATAAACGAGTCATTGATGAATATGTAACTACAGACCATGAATGCAATTATTCTCTGCAACGACGGCCCATTTAATGATAGAGAATATTCTTTATTGAATGTTATCCGATGGCAAACATCCGAACTGCTCCCATCGATCAAGCATTCTTTGGGGTTTATCCGATACCAACTGCAATTGTTGTTCCTGGTACTAGTAGTTACTTGAATCACCTTTTACCTGCCTTTGGTTCCACGTGGCATGCTAGTATTCGACCATTTATTACGAACCAATATTACCCTATATCGATAGTTCCCCCACTTTCTAGTGACATATTTTTATGTCACTAGGAAGTTGGTGAAGATTCATTTCTTGGCATGAAATCTCCTGAACACTCTCTGACGCTTAAAAGGACGCATGTCTTCTCGCATTTAATACCCCGAACACGTATTGCCCTATGATTCAATAATGTTTTTGCTGGTTCTCGAGGTAGTCATGATCACGATTTTTGCCTTCTATACCTTTACTTATACTTATTATTTTACATCTTTTATTTCCAAAATCTGCTTAAGTTCAACTTCTTTTCTCCACTTAACCTCTTCCTTCTTAGAAAACTTCCATCTTTTTGAATTTCTCTAGAACACTTTACTACATTTCTACTACCATAGCTTCTTCTACTGAATCTATTAGAAACTATGTTCTTCTCTTCGGTTGAGGCCCGAATAGAAACAAAGATAGGTCGATATTGATTCCGAGCCTCCCATGATAAGCACCATCATATCCAAACACATGAGCACTGCCAATGAGTTCCAAGAGAAGGTTTCATCCGTGTCCCCATAGACTTGGGACGTTAGTAGGCACACTTCCTCTATTTTCCCTTCTAGTGCTCCTGCTGTGAATGAGGACTACAACTATCCAAATCTTAACATCTTCGCTCGGAATATGATAGAGCGGGACTTCACAAAGAAAGGTTTTATGTATGTTATACGTATCCTTTTGCTGTAGGTCCGTTTATCTTGGGGACGAGTGAAGGGCTTGACCCTAAGATTTCGGAGTTCCGCCACCGGTACCAGGTCTGCTTGGCATAAGTAGGTCTATTTATATAGCGAACAGTGGCTTTCGTACGCTAGTTGTGCACGGAGATTGGGAAAATCCCAACCTTGGAACACATGATGAATCTCCACTCCCCAAAAGTCTTCCGTGGGGGGGGGGGGGGGGTAATAAATTCATCAAACAAGGTCACCACGCCATTTTGACCAGCGTGGATGACGACAATGATCGTGGATGGATGGAGAGATTTTTCATTACTACTACTAGGGATATTATCTCGACCGCATCTCCATCTCTTTCTGAATCATGGAACCGTTCTCGTAAGTTTGTAATTTATTCATCTCTTTATCACGTCCTTAGTAGTTAACTAAGTACACATATGATACTTGACAATTCACTCACAATATTGCACACCTTGTTCATGTTCTTGCTATGCCAATTCAGCCTTCTATATTCAAGACTGATAAGGGAATATTAGAAAGAATAAAAAAGACTTGCTAAAGGAAGCTTTGTATTAGAGAGAATTTGAATTGTTTGCTTGTTGAATTACAAATGGATGATCCCCTTTGTATACTAGTATCTTAGGGGCTAGAGTATAAATATTAAGTGTTACACAAGTCCTTAATATATACAAGATAAGGGCTTTCTCTAAAATTCTTTACAAGCCTAGAAGATTCGAAGGACTTTCCTAGAAAATCCATAGGAATCTAGGGTCTTCCAAAGGAAATGTCCATACTTCTCAAGAATCTTCTCACAAATACTAGCCTTCCTCCTATGTAATCTTTCACATGGAATTAATATATGCAAAATGGTGCCTATATGGAATGCTGAAATGGTGAGTTATCACACTCTTACCCACCTAAAATTGCAACGACCACGACGCAATGTTGCTGCATAAAATCTCGAATCTTATCTTTGAATTGCATAATTCTTCATATCGTTCCCATGTGTCCTCCTCAGGTGATTGCCCCTTTCCAATGGATGAGGAACATTTCACTAGCTTTCTCTCATTATTTTCGCATGGCCTTGTTATCCATGATAGCCTCAATCTCCCGATCATGTGAGGTTTTGATAGTAATAGGCGCTTGACTTAATTGCCCCCTACTCGGATTATTCTTATATTCATGATATGGCTTAAGCATGTTGGCATGGAAGACAAGGTAGATCTTAAGATATGATGGCATGTCAAGCTTCTATGAGATCTTTCCTACCTTGGACAATCTTAAATGTCCCATCATACTTTCGAATCAAATTCGGATGCATGCCCCATAGTGCCTTGAACTATCTTGGGTTAAACTTTGCATGACCATGTCTCCAACTCTGTTGTCTGTGGGACAGCTCTTACGGTCCGAAAACATCTTGAGCTTCTTAGCTTCTTTATCCAAGTGGGACTTAGTAGTTTAAAGCTACTCTTCCCATCCTTTGAACATATGATAAGCCCTAAAATATTTCCCTTGAACGCGGCTGGTAATGAATGTGGAATCTGTGGTTGTTGGCATGTGGCTAGGCTCAAGTCGTGTCTGCCCTGTAAACTCACTCTGCTACAAGTTGTAAGAGAATTGGACGATGTCAAAGTGCCTTTCCCAATATTTCTGATGCGCTCTTACATAATGCCTGAAGTAGATTTCTTGTAAGGAATTGACTTATTTAGTTTGTCCATCCATCTGTAGGTGGAAACTAGTGGAAAAGTGCAGTTCCATGCCAAGTATGTCGAACAGCTCCCTCCAAAAATCTTCAATGAAATAAGGGTCTCGATCATTAATGATATGCCTTGGTAATCCCCAATACTTCACTACGTTTATAAAGAATAGCTTGGAGGCTTCCTTGTTTGTGAAACTTGGTGAGGCGGGCATGAAAGTGGGATATTTAGAAAATATATCCACGATTACAATAATAGTACCATAATCATAGATTTTTGGTAGACAAGTGATAAAGTCCATAGTCGCGCTCTCCCATAGACGGTCTACAATTGGAAGCGGCTTCAAAAGTCCTCTAGGCCATTGTTGCTCAACCTTGTCCTACTGGCAGACAAGACAAGCCTGCACATAACATTCTATGTCATCTCACATACGTGGCCAATAATAGAGTGGCTCAACCAAGGACCTAGAGCGACGTTGGCCTGGATGACTAGTCCACATTGTGTCATGACTCTCCATTATCATCTGGCGTCTAATGTCTCCAAATTTAGGCATGTATACCTGTCGACCTGTGGTAAGCAATAGGTTGTCTTCTACCTAAAATGTCTCGTCTTGCCGTGGTTGGCTAACTCGATAAGCTGTTTGGCTGTTGGATCATGTTTCATGCCTTCTTTTATAGCCTCGCGAATAGTATGCCAAGTCCCTCTCTTATTCGGGAATTTTTCCACATCATCCATCTTTCTTCTCTACTATAGCATGGTAGTCTATGAGAGGTAAAACACGATAGTGTTGATCTTGGCCTCGTCGTCACTCACTTTGTCGTGCTTGAAGCAGTTCTCCAAGTGCTAGAGGAAGTTTTTCACTTCTTGTGCATTACGAACACCTTTGAGTATCGAGGGTCTGGGAGCCTCGATCTTGGCCACTCTCATCACCACAACATTGCTGGCTGCCTTGGTCACGCTAGAATCGATATACTCCTCGAATGATTGTAGCTTTTCCTTCATATCATCGATAGTACTCAAAGCCTCCATAAGTCTTCACTCTAAGGCAGTGATGGTTTGTCTTAGTTTCATCTTGATTTGTGTAGGTCCATCAACGTTATTCAGATACTCTCAATTTTACAAGATAATTAGTTGCAACTCAAACCTGCGATCGATCAAGATCTCAAGGAAAAGGACAGATTAAGGTTTTCTAAAAAAGCAAAGAGAAACTAAAAGGGCGAAGAGAGGGGACTTTGAACATGCTAAAATTTCCTCCTATAACGGGACAGAGAACTCAAACATGCGCAAGGAATTCGAAGCAAATGGAAGATAAGGGATTAATGATAAGAATTCTCAACTTATGAAGCTAACTTAATTCAATAATTTTCAGAACAACCACCTGAATTCGAGTCGCTAACGGCTACCCTTATCTAAATTGCATTCAATATAGTCCCCAAAACATTTGGTCTAATGCAAAGTCATATTCTCAACGAGCAGTCCATGTTCGAACTCAGATTTCAGCCACAATGCACCAGAGAAATCGACATAGCTTAAACAGAATCTACCTTAGAATCCGAGCTAGTCACGAATCAATAAGAAGCTAAATTTGAACTCACTAATTTAATAATTAACTAAGCACACAATTTTCTTAGTGTTCAAACTCCAGCCAAACCAACAAAAGGATCAAACAAGCGGGCTTCAACATTTAAGACTCGACAAATCTGTTTTAGCACTCAAATTTAATCAAAAACAAACTGGATGAGTTTACACAACCACAACCATTACATCGGTGCAAACGATCACCCATCCAAGATAGAATAAATGAGAACACAAATAGACCTAAATCAAGACCAAAAGAACTCGGCATTTAACCAACAACGGATGCAGCTTTTCAGATAGTATTAAACAAAATCATGACAAAACATGAACACGAGACACAAAATCACGAGTAACAGAAAGATGGAGAAGAAATGAACCAAAAATTTATTCGAACTTGAAATGAATCAACAATTACAGCCGGACATCGCTGCGGCTTCAGACAGAATCGACAAGAAATCCATTTGTGTGGAAATCAGAAAATTGATGCGGAAAGTACTCAGATCGACACCTGGACTCGATTTCAAAACTCAAACCTTCTCCATGTTTCATATCAGGATCAGAACTCAGAGAAAGAAAAATGAACTAATTTCCGTCCAAAGCTTCTGTTGTTCGTCTGCAAAAGGATTCCATCATTTGCTTCTTTATTTCGTCCTCAATTTTATGAGGAATCTACGCTGCTCAATTTCCAGGCATGTATTTGGTGAGGAGGGGGACTGGTTGATTTTGGTGATGGCGTTGTTTGGCTTCTAGGTCTCTCGTGTATGGTGTTATGGTGTTTAGCGACTACTGAGGAAGGAGAAGAGACGTGAGGATTTTTGTTTTATGGTGTTCGGCAACTGTTATGTTCTCTCATGGTTGCTGCTTCATTTTTGAAGAAAACATGAAGCGCAACTCCCTCTCCCTAAACAGATGTACCTTTGAGCTTCATGAAGAAGAAACCGCAGCCATGGTAGACTGCTAAGGTTCGACGGAGAAGATGATCGAGAGGGGAGGGGGGTTTTCCAAAAAGATGTGCAGCTGCACTGAAGAATTTCTCGGCGTGAATTCCTCTATCTCTATTATCTCGTCTGTATTGTGTTTATAGGTCTGTGTTTTTGTGAAGAACCCAAAGCCTCCTGCCTCGCTGAAAAATTTTCCAGGCGTGTGTTTTGTGAAGGAGCAGCCGAAGCTGTGTAGCTTTTCAATTTTTCAGGCGTCCCTCCCTGTCTCTTTGTAGTGTATCTATATATGTGTGTTAGAGATTTTAGATATTAGGTCTAGGTTTGTTTTAGGTGGAATTGGGTTTGGGTATTGGGTTGGGTCGGGTCGACCCGATTTGGGGTTGGGTAGGGGCTAATTTGGATTGGATTTAAAAAAAAATTGTATTGGGCTTGAATTTTAATAACATTTGGCCCAAAAATATGAGTCCTCTCTTTTGTTTTCATATTTTCTAATTTCTTTTAAATTAAAACTAATAATAACACCTATATTAATTACTAGTCAAATTATTTCAAATTAAACTAATTACTACAACAAATACTTATTGCAACTAATTAAAACCAAATTAAACAGAAAACTATCCGGAATTCAAAGACTAAACTCAAAAGGCAAAATTAACCATTTTTATTATTCTTTTCTTTTTTATAAAAAAATAATTAATTCAATGTAATTAACCCCTAAATGCAATTTCAACCTAAGGTGGCATAAAATAAAAATGTGACACTTTTTATGGCTTTTCTATGATTTTAAAATTATTAAAAATGTATGAAATGCAACCAAATAAAGAAAAATTCCTAAAATTAATACAAAAAATTATTTTGGTCTATTTTTAGGAGTTATTTTCATGTAGGGCAAAAATCACGTGCTCACACCCTGCATACGGGATGACATGAATTTTATGTGCAGACTTGTCCTATCTGTCAGCATGACAAGGTTGAGCAACAATAGCATAGAGGACTTTTGGAGCCGTTGCTAGTCGTAAAGTGTCAAGGGAGAGCATGAATATGGACTTTGTCACTTGTCTACCAAAGTTTGATGGTAATAGTACTATTATGGTTGTCGTGGATATATTTTCAAATATGCCACTTTCATGTCTGTCTCACCAGGTTGCACAGCCAATAAACCGCCAAGCTTACCAAGGCATATCATCAGTAATCAAGACCCCCATTTCATTGGAAATTTTTTGACAGAGTTGTTTGACATATTTGGCATGGAATTTCACATTTCCACTAGTTTCCACCCATATATGGATGGACAAACGGAACGAGTCAATGCCTTACTTGCTACTTGAGGCATTATGTAAACACACATCAAAAATATTGGGCAAGGCTCCTCAACATCACCCAATTCTAATATAACTTGCGGTGGAGTGAGTATATGAGGGGGAAACTATTTGAGCTAAACACAATATAATATCCACAAACTCCACATTCATTACCAGTAACGTTCGAGGAAAAGATTTTGGGACTTATCATATGGCCAAAAGATGGGAAGAGGAGCTTGACACTGCTAAGTCCTACTTGGATAAGGTAGGCAAAATGTCATACAAATTTGACATTCCATCGTTGCTTAAGATCTACCTTGTCTCTCATTCCAATATGCTTAAGACGTATCATGAAGATAAGGATGATCTGAGTAGGGTCTATTTACATTGAGCGTCTATTACTATCACCGCCTCACATAATAGGGAAATTGAGGTTACCAGGGATTTCCAGGCCAGGGGAAAACAAGGGGTAGTAATTAACTAAGTACATGTGTGTCACTTCACAACTACCTCACGATCTTGCAAAACTTGCTCGCTATGCCAGTCCAATGTTACTACACTCAAGATTGCTAAGGGTATGCTAGAAAGAACACAAGAGCCTTGTTAAATGAAGATTTGTATTAGAGAGAACTTCAATTGTTTGTTTGGTGGATTACAAATGGATGGCCACCTTTATACACTAGTCTCCTATGGGATAGAGTGTAAATATTAATTGTTGCACAAGTCCTTAATATTTACAAGATAAGGGTTTTCTCTAGAATTCTCTACAAGCCTAAAAGATTCCCAGGACTTTCCTTGCAAATTCATAGGGATCTTGGGTCATCCAAAGGAAATATCCATACTTATCTAGAATCTTATCACAAGTATTAGCCTTCCTCCTATGTAAGCTTCCACGTGGCGTTAATATATGCCAAATGGTGCTATGTGGAAAGGTGACATGGAGAGTCATCACTTCTCGCTCGATAAAAAACATGTGATAAAGATGAACGCAAGGATGGATGTCGTCGAGATTGTTGGCCAATGCTTAGGGAAGGTGGAAACACTCTTAGCATTCTTGAGGGGCACACTAGATATGTTCTCTGTAAATCAACTCTATTAATTATCTTGTTGAACTTCCTGTCCACGTTTCAACACATGGAATCATTCTGGGAGGTGTCTTGAGATAGTATGGTTGCTATTAAGTAGAAACATATAGGTTCAAAAATGCAAATTGAATGCATTTTTTTTGTTTTTTTTTTCATTCTGAAAGTTTCTTCAAATCAGATCATTGTTTCTCTGGTTGTTGATAGATATGCTTAACAACTGAAACTGCCATCCATGCTTCTGTTAACATTTTGTTTGGTTTTGTTTGTTTGCTTAAATGAATATCATTTGGAGCATGTGATTTGTTTGGAATATAATGCTTAGTCTAATATGTGCCATGTTGTTTTCACGCGACCATTTAGCTGTTGTGGAAAAGAACGATCCATCCCAAAATTGAGTGCACTCTTGGAATGTAATCCAGAACCAAAAGGGGGTAAACGTATGCTATTTTGAATCTGGTGAGGGTAGTGAAGACGGACGAGTTTATCTTGCTAGTTCGATTTTGTTGAAAATTAGGAGTTCACTAAGAGTAGGTTAGAAACTGACTTCTGAACCTTCGTAGCATGCTTTAGGCGCATAATTACTATTACAACTAGGGGTACGGTTTCTGTGACGTGGATGTGATAATTAACTTCTTTTCTAGTAGGAGTATTAAAGTTTTCCTTAGCTAAATAGAATTCTTTTCTTTAAAACCCGAGGTGTGCCATTTAGCAAACTTTCATGGCCCTGGCAAAGTTTCAAACACGTAATTGCTTTAGGAACGTTAAATTAATAATTTACCTTTCCTAATTTCGAGTGCACATTTATGTGACCCAAATCCAAATCTCAACAAAGTTGGAATGTGCCAAAAATTACGGGTGCATTTATGTGATGTGGTTCGAGACATGTTTCAACGACGTTGCAATCACATAGCTAAAACATGTTCTAAAATCAGGTAATTTAAGACAAATATAACTGTTGAGCGACCGTGCTAAAACCGCAGAACTCGGGAATACCTAACACATTTTTCGGGTTAACAGAATTCCTTACTCGGATTTCTAGTTTGTGGGATTTTAAACAGAGTCATCTTTCCTCGATTCGCGATTTTAAACGGTGACTTGGGACACCATAAATCTCCCAAGTGGCGACTCTGAAATTTTTTTGAATAATTAAATCCCGTTTCGATTGTCCTTAAATTCGAAAAAACTCCCTTACCTACGCCCTTCGCCGGGTTGTGGATAGCAAAAAGGAGGTGTGACAGCTCTGGCGACTCTACTGGGGAAATATTGAACCCAAAATCTCTGGTTCAGTGTTCAATAAGTCGAGTTTAGAATAATTGTTGATTTGGATTTGTTTATTATTTGATTTTACATGTTGACTTAATTTGCAAAATCATGCTTTTACTGCTTTGATATTATTTGAACTGCATATAAACTATTACGAAACCCTTCTCTATTTATCTTCGTGGATGTGCTCGCTGGTCGAGACTCCCTATTTTGTTAGTGTCATATCATAAAATAAGAAAGAGGCTCGGACAATTTACAAAGCCGGACGATCTTGCGGGTCCCCGGTACGTAACCCCTTCTCGACTCGAGTTGTCCGCTCGGGTACACAGTCTAGAACAAATACCCAGGTGTTGAACCTAGTATAAAAATCCTCATGCCGGATCCCTAGTAGAAGCGCTTATCTGTAGAAAATCATTCTATCCATGATATGTGTGCTTTGGTTGTATTAGCATGATTTTCAGGTATAGGTTTTGATGAATGACAAACAACGAAGTCGATGAATGACAAACAATGAAGTCAAGTGTCAAACAACGTTATTATATGACAAACAATCAAGATTGAATGCCGAGAAGCATATTGATGAATGGATTGCATAGACAAGCCAAAGACGAGCTCAAAAGTTCAAGACCGAAGACCCAAGGCGTAGGTCGTTAGGTAGAACCAATGTAAGAGCAACGTTTAAGTTATCTCGTCTTTTGGCTCAACATAGGTCATCATAAATATGCATAAAATCTTTTTATCAAATCATATTTATCATAAACATATTTCAAATACTTCAAACAAAATAATTTTAACCTTTTCATTTTAACCAAAATGGTTTTTGAAGTAAGTTGTCAATTCTGGACAGCATAGGTGAATAATCGATTATGCAAAAGTGATAATCGATTATTATGGGAAATTCCATTTATTGGAAATTTCCGCAAGAGTCAATAATCGATTATCCTCAAGAGCATAATCGATTATCCTCAAGAGCATAATCGATTATTCTCTATCCGTTGCCAGTTTTTTAACGCTGTAACAACATACTCGATTATGCATATCACAATAATCGATTATCCTGCATAAAATCAGCTTCCGATTTTGTAACGGTAAGCTGATAATCGATTATCCAAATCTGATAATCGATTATCTTGGCATAAAATCAGCATAATTGATTGCCAATTAAGCAACGGACATACATCTTATAACACCTATAAATAGAGGTCTTTTGAGCTGATTTTAAATACACAACACCTCTCATTATTCATATACATATTGATATTATTTGTGCATCATTATAGAGCTTTTGTTGAGCCATTTGAGAGACAACTTTGAGTTGTTCATAGAGCTAATATTGTATCTCTTTATCTACTCTTTTTAGAGAGTTCTTGTTGTAAAAGAGAAAGGTGTTTGAGAAGACCATATCTTCTCATTGATTGTCGGGTTTGCTGAGTACCCTCAATCTTAGTGTGTGAAGTCTTGTGGTGCAGTATCCACGAGCAAGGTGAAGTCTTGAGCTGAGGTATCCTCGAGCAAGTTGAAGTCTTGTGGTGCGGTATCCACGAGCAAGGTGAAGTCTTGAGGTGCGGTATCCTCGAGCAAGTTGAAGTCTTGTAGAGTGTACATGTACGAGCAAGTGTAACGGTTTGTTAGGAACCCGTAAGCTTAACGGAGTTAGTGGAAACTCGAGAGAGTCTCTCGGGACTGGACTAACCACACGTTGTGGTGAACCAGTATAAATTTGGTGTGTCCTTTCCTTAATCTTTTAAATTCCGCATTTACTTTACTCCTACAATTTTAATTCCACAATATTTATCAATATTCTCGTGCCGCACTATTCACCCCCCTCTAGTGACGGGCATAAATCCTAACAATTGGTATCAGAGCCTAACTCTCTGAAAGCCTTAACCGGTTGAGAGAACGACATACATTTTTTTTGTTGAGAATTTTGAACGCAGGAATGATGAGCGAAGGACACTCTACCATTGAGCCTCCACTATTTGATGGAACAAATTACACATATTGGAAAGAGCGGATGAGAATCTTCATCCAATCAAACAACTTTCGCACATGGCAAAACATCAAGAACGGTGAAACGCCGACAAAGAAAGTTGGGGAAGCCATGGCTCCGAAGGAGAAGAATGAATACAACGCCAAGGCCATCAATATGTTATATTGTGCGGTGAATCCGGATGACTATCGGAAGATTTCCTATTGCACAACTGCCAAAGAAATGTGGGATAAACTTGAAGCCATTTATGAAGGTACGCCTCAAGTCCAAAAGCATGTGACATGGGACTCGGACCGCTCGTGTGATGAAACGACTGCCCTATGCTTCATGGCCGACGAAGAAGAAGAGGTAGGCACTTCTAATTCTTGCTCGTTTGAAGAATTACAAGAAGCTTTTAAAGAATTACTTGGTGAATTGAAAAAGACTTCAAAAATCGCCAAAGAGGCCAAGGATAAAATCAAAGTTTTAGAAGAAGAAAATAATTTTTTAAAAACTGATAATATTGTTCTTAAAAATAAAATTAAGGAGATGAATGAAGCCTCTTCAATTGATCAAAGTTCTAATTGTTCTTCTTGTAGTGTAGATGATTCTAAAACAAGTGAAGAAATTAAGAAGAATATTAGAAAGGATGATAGAAATGAGGTTGGACCACCTAGAAATAATTCTAGGAACTTCACTAATGAGTCTAAAATTAATCATTTTAGGCCACCTAGAAACGACTCTAGGAATTTTATTAGTGAGTCTAAATTAATCATTTTAGACCACCTAGAAATAACTCTAGGAATTTTATTAATGAGTCTAGAATGAATCATTTTAGACCACCTAGAAACGACTCTAGGAATTTTGTTAATGAGTCTAAAATGAATAATTTTAGACCACCTAGAAATAACTCTAGGAATTGCAATACTTCTAGGAATAACGATTTTAGATCACCTAGAACGTTTTTGGCTCAATCAAGACATATGCACAACCCGAATGTTATATGTCATTATTGCAACCGGGTAGGACACATAGCACCCGTATGTTTTGCAAAACATAGAGATTTATCTTTTGACTATGATTATTATTTGCCTAACCCCCAAGGACCCAAAAGTGTTTGGGCACCTAAAACCTATTTTTAGGTACGCTTGCAGGTGTGCTTGAAGACTACAATATCGTAGGATGCACCAAGCACGAAACCTTATTGCATCGAGGGGGAAATGTCGGTTAGTTATCATATTTTTGATAAAAACGTAATAGTTGATATGTGTTAACAATTAATATATCTTTGTTAAAAATTGATATTAATTATTTTTGTTGATTCATGTTTTGATAACTTTTATCTTGAATAACAATTGGTATCAATTATAATAATTGATTCATGTTTTGATGAATATTATTTTTGGTTTGAATAACAGTTGATATATTCTTGAAAAATAAATGATTCGTGTTTTTAATACAACTATTGGTTTGTTACAAATTAACTGTTGATATGTTCTTAAGCAATATGATTTGCAAAAAATAACCGTTATTATGGTTGTTATGTTTTTACTAACATTTGGTATTACTTCATGTTGGTATGATTGTTTAAATATCGTCAATGTATATTCCTCATTGTATTTCCTATTTTATTCTTGACACTAACAATTGGTATACCCAAAAGGGGGAAGTGTCGAAAGGGGAAAAGTAGCCTTTGTATACTCCTTTTTGCTAATGCCAAAAGGGGGAAGAGTTTAGGCGATATGCATCAAATAAGGGGGAATGAATCTACGTTATAGTATGCCTCATTTGAGGGGGAATTATCATTAAGGGGAATTGCTTGCATGAATTGTATGTTGAGATATATCATGAATTTAGGGGGAATCCGATATGCATATCTCCTGTTGTTTGTCATTATCAAAAAGGGGGAAATTGTAGAAAATCATTATATCCATGATATGTGTGCTTTGGTTTTATTAGCATGATTTTCAGGTATAGGTTTTGATGAATGACAAACAACAAAGTCAATGAATGACAAACAATAAAGTCAAGTGTCAAACAACGTTATTATATGACAAACAATCAAGATTGAATGCCGAGAAGCATATTGATGAATGGATTGCATAGACAAGCCAAAGACGAGCTCAAAAGTTCAAGACCGAAGACCCAAGGCGTAGGTCGTTAGGTAGAACCACTATAAGAGCAACGTTTAAGTTATCTCGTCTTTTGGCTCAACATAGGTCATCATAAATATGCATATAATCTTTTTATCAAATCATATTTATCATAAACATATTTCAAATACTTCAAACAAAATGATTTTAACGTTTTCATTTTAACCAAAATGGTTTTTGAAGTAAGTTGTCAATTCTGGACAGCATAGGTGAATAATCGATTATGCAAAAGTGATAATCGATTATTCTGGGAAATTCCATTTATTGGAAATTTCCGCAAGAGTCAATAATCGATTATCCTCAAGAGCATAATCGATTATTCTCTATCCGTTGCCAGTTTTTGAACGCTGTAACAACATAATCGATTATGCATATCACAATAATCGATTATCCTGCATAAAATCAGCTTCCGATTTTGTAACGGTAAGCTGATAATCGATTATCCAAATCTGATAATCGATTATCTTGGCATAAAATCAGCATAATTGATTGCCAATTAAGCAACGGACATACATCTTATAACACCTATAAATAGAGGTCTTTTGAGCTGATTTTAAATACACAACACCTCTCATTATTCATATACATATTGATATTATTTGTGCATCATTATAGAGCTTTTGTTGAGCCATTTGAGAGACAACTTTGAGTTGTTCATAGAGCTAATATTGTATCTCTTTATCTACTCTTTTTAGAGAGTTCTTGTTGTAAAAGAGAAAGGTGTTTGAGAAGACCATATCTTCTCATTGATTGTCGGGTTTGCTAAGTACCCTCAATCTTAGTGTGTGAAGTCTTGTGGTGCGGTATCCACGAGCAAGGTGAATTATTGAGCTGAGGTATCCTCGAGCAAGTTGAAGTCTTGTGGTGCGGTATCCACGAGCAAGGTGAAGTCTTGAGGTGCAGTATCGTCGAGCAAGTTGAAGTCTTGTAGAGTGTACATCTACGAGCAAGTGTAACGGTTTGTTAGGCACACGTAAGCTTAACGGAGTTAGTGGAAACTCGAGAGAGTCTCTCGGGGACTGGACTTACCACACGTTGTGGTGAACCAGTATAAATTTGGTGTGTCCTTTCCTTAATCATTTAATTTCCGTATTTACTTTACTCCTGCAATATTAATTCCGCAATATTTATCAATATTCTCGTGCCGCACTATTCACCCCCCCCCCCCTCTAGTGACGGGCATAAATCCTAAAAAAAAAAGAAAAACAATGAAAAGAAAAGAGGGTGAAGGGTGAAAATAAAGAAAGTAGGATTTAGTTGTGTTTTTGTTATATTTTTATTAAAAAGAGACAAAGGATATGTGAAAAAGTCAAAAAGAGAATATTTCACACTTTTTATTATTTCCTGGAAAAAAAAAAGAAGAGAAAATCCAAAATTAGTTTACATATTTTATCATTTCTCATAAAGAGACAAAAGAAAATGCTTTCTTTAAAAATTAGCTGTTTTTTTTTTATTTTTTGCCCGTATCCAATTTGCCCAAACTACGCAAACCCGATTCTCGTCGTTCGGGGCATGATATGTAGAAAACCCACATAGGGTCCGGTTTTTCTTGTAAATCTTAGATTCTTGGCTTTGCGTGGTCATAGCCAGATTTTGCACTTCTAGCTACTTTTAGCCACATAGGTTAGGTTTAGAATTCAGAAGTCGCTTGCTAGAAATTGTGTGAATTGAGTTGTATCAATGAACTCTACTATTGAAATTCTTAGAGTTCAAGTTGGAATTCTCTTGTCAAACTCCTTTTATGCTGGTGAAAGTTCTGTTGAGATCAATCTTTGTTTGTTGGAGCATTGTTTTGTGATTTAATTCAATCTATGAGTTGTTCATGGGCCAATCTTTGAAAGAAAATCCTGCACTGAACACCAATTTTTTTTGCGCGAAGACTGTGGAGTTTTGAAGTTTTTCTTGTTGAAGTTTTCCACTTTTGTGAAGTTTTTCGAGTAAATTGATAGTTGAAATTCTCCTAGTTTGAACTTGTTACCACTGGTTTCTAATAGCTGTTATTATTGTTGAGTTTAATAGAAGGGATTCAGTTGGACTAGAGATTTAGCAGCTTGAATTGTGATTTGGTTGAGCATACAGTAAGCTTACTCTGCCGAATTTTTTTGTTCATTAAGATTTGTGCGCAAGTTTAGCAGTGATAGTTTGAAATCTTATATTTACTTCTAAAAAATTCTCTTTGTAGAATTGAATGCTCTTGTTACATAAACTATTGCCCAGTTGGTTAGAACCTGTTGGCAGAAGTTGCATGATTGTTGGAAAATAATTTGCTGCTTGTTTTCTGGTTCTGTAAAGGATTTCATACTTGCTGTTCACAGCCCTGTATTGTTCATTTTTCGCTCAACAATGAATATTTTCACATTTCTTTAATTGATTATTGTTACTATAGTTTTTCTTAACAGTTGAGGGAATTTTGCAAAAGTTTTAGCTTCAGTTAACTCAACTGCGTTGCTTCAGTTTATATGTTAACAATACACCATTGACATTCAAGCTTTGAGCTATTTTTTTAAAAGTTGATCTCGTACTATTCAGTTGTACTTTGTGGTTATTCTGACTCAATATTGCGGTGATTCTAATGATTTGTTTCTACAGTTGAGGTCGCCATTCTGGGCAGAAAATTTCTGTGCCTATTGCTGCTGAATTTAGTGCTCAAGGTGTTGCTGAAGTTTGAGTTTGAGAAGCAATTGAATAGAGAACCTGCCAGCTTGTTTGAATTCTAGAATTTTGCATTTAAATGGAAGTTCTTGATGTAATACAAGTTTCCTAAAACATTTTGTAAACCAGAAACTGGGTGTGAACATTGGAACTTGTTTGAAGAATTGTGAACTCAAATAAGAGTGTTTTGGACTGTTATTGACGGTTGTTGAGATAACCTTGAAAATTTACACTTTTTGCACTAGTTGTGTAGTAAGTGCAAGCTGATTTTTCTGCATTGTTGAGTTCAGTTGATTACAAATATTTTAGTAATTCAGTTAACAAGAAATTACAAGCTGAAAAATATTGCTTAAAATTACTTTGTTTATTGCTGCTAATTTAGTTTGGTGTTAGTTGGTCCAGCAGGCTATAAATGTGAATCTGTAGAGTTGTCTGTAGCATAATTTTTTGCTTGGTTCTAAGTTTTACTTACATTTTGAGTTTGATCATGCACAATTGCTGAGTTTCAATTAGCAGTCAAGTTACAATCGCGTTATTTGAATTTTCACTCACTTTTTAGCATGGCAATATATTTATTAAGTTTAATCCCGATATTTTAGGCTTTGTTTCACTTTGTAGTTGGTTTATTTAACAAAATCTAAAAAAATAAGAAAACAAAACTACAAAAAGAGTTACTTTTTTTTTGGCGTATTAATTTTACTTTCATTTATAAAGAAAGTAGAGTTTCCAAAATATAGTTTTATCTAGTATATGATTTTTGTTAGTTGTAGGCTTTAGAAAATACTTAGCAATAGTAGTAGTTAATTTCTTTAAATATAATTACTATATTTTTCAGTCTGATTTCTGCTATTTTAATTTAGTAGTATTTAATCTTTAGTTTTGTTACTTTGGATTGTCCTTAAAACAAGTTAATAAATGATGAAAAAGAAGAAGAGAAAGCAGAAAGTAGAGAATGAAAAAGAAAAGTTTTTTTTTTGGGATTACTACTTTTGGGTGATTTGTTGAGATTTACTAATGTTTATGGAAATTTCTTGAAGTGTATTGGAGCTGCAAAGAGTGTTTGGTTGAATTACCATTGCTTCAATTGTTCAAGAACATGGCTCGAAAAATTACCATTAGGCTGCAACTTTGTCAGTTATTTTGAGGATGTACAGAATTGCAGAATTGACCTGTTTTTGAATATGTGACCATCTTTTGTAAATATTTTGGCCGTCGGTTTTGGTGGTATTGAAATGGTTTCAAGTTTATTTTATATATTTATTATTATTATTATTATTATTTAAAAAAAAGAGAAAGAAAAAAATGTTTTTTTGTTTGTTTCTTAGAGCATTTCATAGTTTGAGTTGTGTAAAGAATAAACAAAAAAATGAATTAGTTTATTCGCTCCATTTTCAATCTTCCAAAACTACGTAAAGATCTGATTCATGCGGGGTCATGATACGTAGGCAACCTACATAGGGTTCGATCAAATCATTTTGTTTTATAAAAAAAGAGAGATAAGGATAAAAATAAAAATAAAAGAGAAAAGGCAAAAAAAAAAGTGGTGTAATTATGGGACATGAAAATTAGAGGAAAGAAAAGAGTTATAAATAAAAAAACAGGAAGAAAAATGATCACGCAAGTGCCAGAAAAGCAAGGAAAGAGAGAGGTTGAAATGAACAAATTGGGATGATGCCATATGACCTTCATACCCTCAAAGTCATGTTAGAGCTGGTAACTTTAACTAGGTGCATTGCACGCAATGTGATATTTTAACTGTTTAATACCTTAACGCTAACATGCTGGCTTCATTTTGTTATACTCATAACAGAAGGGTGGTTGGTTTGCGATTTCTAAAGTAGTAGCTCTCCTCTAAAACACAAAGTCAAAGGCAATGGCGGACAATGATAGAACTGAGTTGGTCAATACCGGTGCCCGAAAGCAGTTGGTTGACCAGGACAATAGGTTAATTAAAGAGGTAAAAATGCTGAGACAACACATGGCAGAAATGTATCGGCTTGGATGACTGGGAAAGCACCACCCCCACCACCACCTAGCTTCCTAGATGCTACCCTTCTCCAAACTCCGATCATGGTTTCGAACGATCCTCCATACTCTCCAGAAGCACCCGCCTACGACAGTTTTCCCAACCACCCCAGTAGCTCCATCACTTGCACTCCAACAATCCCCAACAATGGATATTTACTTAGAGGTCATGATATCCAAGGTTATCCCGTAAAGGCTGCCCACAAGGTTCCTGATTCGTACAAGCAAAGCCTGCAGGATGAGCCTTATGTTGATAATGAAAAGTTCACAGGAAGGGAAAGGTAGGATGGAATACCCCGGAGGCTAGCAGGCACAAGAAAGTCCTTGAAGAACAAGCAAGGAATGCGAGACCAGGGTAATATGGCTTGCGAAGAACTGCTTGTATCCCCAGACGTTCGCCTACCCGCAGGGTTCAAAGTGCTGAAATTTAACTTGTACGATGGGTGGGGAGATCCCAAAGCTCACCCGAGTGTTTATTGCAGTGAAATGAGAGGCTTGGAGGGAAAGATGACCTGTTGATAGAATATTTCAGCAAGAGCCTGACTGGGGCAGCTTTGGACTGGTATACTCGTCAAGAGATCGGTAAATGGCCTACATTGGGTGACATGGCTCAAGATTTTGTTCGACACTTTCAATGCAAATCCAGAGTTACCCCAGACCACGCTTCCCTATCTAAAATGAAAAAGAAGCCGGAGGAAAGCTTTAGGGAGTTTGGGCTCAGATAGAGAGCACAAGCTGCTCGAGTCAGTACCTTGATTGGTGAAAAGGCATGGTTGAGCTTTTCCTACAAGCTCAAGAGCCCACCTGCTTCAGTTATTTGATCCCAGCTTTGGGAAAACCTTTCAATGATGTGTTAAAAATAGGGGAGCAAGTAGAAGAGGGAATCAAGTCATGCAAAATCATGAGTGGTTCAAAAGACATTCAGAACATCCAGGTAAGCTTCGGCGGAAGAAAGAGAAATGGAAAAGATGATCAACATTTTCAGCCTCGACATCGTCCTCGTGGATATCGTTACGTACCAGATGATCCTCTCCAACGTTGCTTCTCTCCACATAACTCAAAAAATCGTACATCAGTTTCCCATACCCAGCTCCACAGAATGCCTGCCTGTCCCCACGAGCATATCGAAAACCTACTGGATCAGGTTTCCAGCCTAGCCAAGCATGTAAGAAGGAGAGGCTACTGAAAAAAAAAGGCTTTTACCCCTATCGGAGTATCATATATCAGTTTGTTCCAAAGGTTGAAGCAATTGGACATGTTGAAGCCGATTCAGGTAAAAATACCAAACCCTCTATCAAAGAAGTTTGATGTTTCTCAAATGCCCTGGGCATGACATACAGAAGTGCTGGAGTATAAAGAAAGCAATTCAAAAGCTTATTGATGCAGGTGACATTGTCGTGCAAAATTCGGATGCAGCAGACACTAGCCAAAGTCCATCGCCTGTGCATAATGAGATGCACATGTTGGTATGTGAGAGTACTTCAAGGAGCCTCGGAGGCACGGGTGCTGCTAAGCTTTCAGTTCTATCAGAGGTTGAGCTTCAGAACGAGCCGGCGAAAGGAACCCAAAAGCAATCTGTTAAGAACAATGTGATGAAGGTTTATGAAGTGCCTAGTGTTATTGATATGGAACCTAGTGGCTATTATGTCGTGATGGGTAATTGGAAAGACGCTCCATTTCTTGGTCACCCAGAGAGGAGTTGGTTTATTTTGTTGCCATTTCTGTTGTCCAGGTTATTTTTAGGGTTGTAATCCGGATATTGTCTTGTGATTCAAACCTTTCTATCCCTTTATTTTTCCTAGTTTTGTTTAGTGTTGTCTAGGTTTGTTCCAGGGTTTTAACCCCAATCTTTTTACTTTGTTTGTTTTCCAAGCTCTTTCACCATCTGTCTATTGCAATTTTCCGTTATTTCTAGTCATTTGGTTTAGTTTTCTTTTTCTTTTTACAATTCTTTTCCCTGTTGGCTTTAATGACATGATATGCATGCATAACCCCATGCCCTGTCTTAAAAAATTACTTGTAAGGCAATAGAGACACTTGAGGGAAATAAGAACAGATTTGGACCCTTTGAGATCTTCTGAAGCCCGAACCACGTGAAACATGGGCAGATAGAACATGAAGAAATCCTAAAAGCAAGTTTACCAAACTGGTAGGGACCATTTGTTGTAACTGAAATGTTGTCCAATGGTGCATTATATTTTACAAGAGGAGAAAGGAAAATATGTAAAAATGGCTATCCGTTTTGATGCAGTCAAGAGATACTATGTATGATTCCTTTTTCTGATTATACTTGCTTGTCTTAGAATATTTCAAAGATTAAAATTACGAAGGCATTTTGTTCTGCTACCTAAACACTTTATCCTTTGCTAACCCTTTTGAGCTTTAGTTATCTTCTTTGATACCCCTCTTTCAAAATCAGTAACAAAAGTCAGAAACGTTAGTGTAAGAAGGCAGTAAAAAGAAAGGAACGGAAAGAATGAAAAAATGAAAACAAAAGAAAAGAAAAACAAGAAAAGAAAAGAGAAAGGAGAAAAGAGAAGAGGAAAAGAAAAGAGAAAGAAAACAAAACAAAGAAAAGAAAAGGAAGAAAAGAAAACACAAAGAAAAAAGGAGAAGAAAAATAACAACAAAAACAAGGAGTCGGTATGAACTACATTTGACCTGATTCCTTTTAAGGATACCTAGGCAGTCTCACGGTTCGATCTCACCAAAATAAACATCCTAAAGTCCCCAAGTAAAAAACTGGGGCAGAAGTTGTGGTTGTTGTAAGAATTTGATTCCGAAAGTTATAATTTTGAACACGTTTAAATATTTTTTAGCCTTTGATACCCTTTCTTTCTACCCTATCCAAAAGCCCACGTTACGGTCCAGAGGAAGACCTTCTGATAAGTCTTCAAGAGATGTTAAGTTGAGCAAGTAGAGGTGATTCATGTCAGGGGCAACACTCCGGGCCAAGCAGGAAATATAATAAATGAGAGAGTCTTATTGGTGAAAACCCTCACGGGCACTGTAAGGCGACGGGAGCTGAAAAAAATGAAAAAAATGAGAGAGTCTTATTGGTGAAAACCTTCACGGGCACCTTGAGGCGACTGTCAGTTGAGAGAAAGAACAAAATGAGATAAGCTTGATGGTGAAAACCCTTTCAGGCGCTACAAGTCAAATAAGGATTGTGAATCAGATTGCATAATCAGAGCATTGAAGCCCCGCTTCACGGTCTGGGGGAGTATAACAAGAGTTGAACATCAGATTTGCTTAACAGAATAGGACCTAGGTGCATGTCATGGTCATTAGAATTAGTACCCACATTTTATAGGTTTCTACTTTTTAGGTTTTTTGTTAGGAATTATCTCCTTTCCTTGTCCTCTACTCTGTTCATTTTGTCTTGTTTATTCCCTCCTCTTGAGTCTGTCGGGTCAAAACAAGTGAGAAATGACTTCAAAATCTGCCACCAGCTTTCCAATTGCACAAAAGGGGACCTGTTTTTCACATCAAAGCAGCATAAGTCAGGAAAGAGCAACATGCACACTGAGCTGGTAATAATCAACATGCTTTGAGGATTCGTTTAAAATATAAAGGCTCGGTATATATCAAATCATGGACAATGCAGCAGAATGAGGGCTAGGATGAATGGATCAAAGGTGTTTTCTGTGACAAGAAGGTTAGTAAACCAGTGACAAGCAAGATCTTCCAAGAAGAAATCGAAGTTATCATAACTTGCGATGGAGTAGTAGACCTCAAGGAAAGAGCCAGTGATTTGGGTCAGGAAAGAACATCATATACAATGTGATTGGCAAATATGCTTTGGGGATCAGGTGAAACACAAGGATTTGGCAGATGCCGGTCCAGGAACAATGTAACAGACGAAAGGTATTGGGTTCGAGTGAGAAGAGGTATTTTCTGGGTTAAGGTTTACAAAGGAAGCGGTTGGTCAATGGGCGAACAGGGTCTTCAAATGAAAATCAATCATCATGACAAGTGAGGAGCAACAGACCTCAAGGCCAAGGCCAATGGTTTAAGTCAATAAAACATCATACACACGAAACGGGGGGCGATGGATGTGCTTCGAGGGGTCATGTGAAATACAAAGGATAGGAAGATATATTGATCATTATTAAACTCAAGAATAGAGACTATTAGAAGATTAAGTATAAAATAAAAAAAATTCAAATCATACGAGAAGAAAGATATTCAATACCTTATGGTTTGCTATTCAAGATCGTTGGAATACCCATGGACTGCTACTAAAGATTTTAGTTAGAACTAATTTAGTTTCAACAAAAATAGCATAATAGTTTTGAGAGTTGGAACTTTGAGTTTATTTACTTGTTGGTAAATGTTTTCATAATCACACGTCCCAAGGAAAAAATTAATGTTTTGATATTTTAAACGTAATATATAAAATTTATATATAAAAATATTAGGTAATGTATACAATATGTTCGACTTATTTTTGTAAAATTAAAAATTTTGCCTAATTATTTGAACAGTAATAAATTTATATATAAACCTAGATTTTATTAAATAAACCCAATAATCGATTCGGTCAATAGAATCAGTTTTTATGGATCCATTAACACCCAAATATTTGTAGCTTGATTTCCTGGAATGCACTATGGCTTTTTGCTTAGAGCTTTGTACTAGCGATCTAATCTTTTGTCAAGGTTACTTTTGTATTTTAAGACATTCATTAAATGTCACCACTCAAGCATCTACATTTGACGTTTTCGAAAATCTTCTTTTCAACACAAAAACTGTCAATTCTCAGAAAATATGTCAATGCTTTTTTGCTGAAAAAATAATTTCATAATTTACTTGGTGTTAAATTGTGTTGCCTCATTATTTGAAAGACTATGTTAAAAAGAACATGTATTTTGATTACTTAGTTATATTTTAACGCTTGAGGTACCAACACCTCTCCTTCCTTTTGTTTTATTTTCATTATTTAAACCCTTGTAGTTTGAGTATTCTTCGGACCCCGACATAATAAAAATTTAGTGTATTAAGCTGGCCTACAAATTGTAACCATGAAGAATAGTATTTTCTATTTCTTTCCTCTTTTTTACATTTGTGTCTTCGTCGAAAGTTAATCATAGACAATTTAGGAAAACTTCTTCTCTTCCTCTTTTCCTTTTTTTCATGGGTCAAAACTCCAACTAAATTGTTGTGCTAATGACTTGGGGAATCCGACACTTAGTATGGTCATTATCAGGCACTGACTCATAAAGGTTTATTCTTATTCTTAGGTTCCAAATTTTTTCAGAACATGCTTAGTTTTATAATCTCTTTTAGTACTAATTAAAGATAAGCGAAAAAAGGAATGAGATTCCTAAAGTTTTTAGTGTTTTATCTAATTATGTTTGTGAATGCACCAAAAGCTACCTTTATGAAATTAATAGGAGGACAATTTTGAAAGGCTACTTTTTTTCCGCATTTTGTGTGGAAAAGTTTATTCCCGGTAACAAATAAATATTTATCTCCATATGAAATCCATTACAGCCGTCAAGGAAAGAAATTTGCTTTATTTTTACCTTTGTGTGACAAGCTTATTTATGGAAAAGAAAAATAAATTAATGCAATAAGTCGTTAAAGTCAATCCATATTAATTCAACAAAGATAGAGTTAAGCACAATAAATAGAGAATTAAAAGATAGAGTTAAACGTAACTATGATTTTCACTATGGGGAATCAATAAATAAAGAATTAACCACGCGACAGAGATACAGTCGTTTACCTATAAAACGATATGTTTAAATTAAAATTTGAATTTATATATGATTACTAGATAAGTGAAATTTTGAATTAATATAAGAATTGAATAAATACGCGATACATAGCCTTGAGATAAAGATGAAATAGCAGAAACACTAGTTCTACGAGCAGGGCTTCTGGGCACAACAGTAATGAAATCAAAAATCAAGAAAATAAAATTGTATAAAGCTTTGAATAGATTATAGCGTAAGTTTTCCAGAAAATTTGTGCCATTTACAATGATAACAGAGCTCAATATTTATAGTTGCACCTAGAGAATAAGGTTCTAGGATCATGCCATTCTTTAATGTCAGATATGAGGATCATTAAAAATGTGTAACGGCGGGCATAAATGGTAATTAATTTATAATAGGAAGTGCACTAAAAGCTATAGGATATTCTCCATTAAATACTATAGAGTGGAAGACATTTATTGCATCTTTATGAGCATCCTTCGTTCTAGTAATATATGAAATGGTTGTCTTCGATTTTTGCTATCATCTACCTTCGGCTCCACGTGTCACTCCCATATGCAGTCACTCACCATAATATATTTTATCCTCTACAGATAGTCCCCCTACTTTTTGGTGATATAACTTTATGTCACCGCAAAATTAGTAGAAATATTCTTTTGGTAGGGAATTTCACAAACCCCCTTTGAAAAGCTTCTACCGACGGATTAGACGCACGTCTCTGTATATAATACCCTGAATATGTGTCATCCCACGATTCAGCATATCTTTTATCGGCTATCGAGGTAATTTTGACCACGAGTTTTGCCGCCTAAACTTTTACTTATACACTTCAATTCCCTTAATTTACTCTTCATAACATCTGAATTTTCTAAGACTTACTATACTCAACTCATCTTTTGACTTCAACCGTTACTTAACTTCCTTCTTTGAGAGAAAAACTCCTCATCTGATAAGAAATGTCCTTTTCTTCATGAATTCCTAGTTCTTCGAAGAACAAAGATAAATCTAATGATGTTGCTCCCCTATGGTGAGTACCATCGTCCCAAAGAACCGGATTACCACCAAAGATTTCATAGAAATGTTTCCTTCTTTTTATCATTGTACATGGCCCATTATCAGAGACCCTTCTTCTATCCATCCTTTCAGTATTCCTATTATAAAGGAAGATTATCGTTTTTGGGATTTAGAAATTATTGCTCCTAATTTGGCGGAGCGGGTAACCCTACCCAAGGAGAGTTATACATACTTTTATATGTATCCCTTTACTTTGAGAGCGTTTTCTCTGTATGGAGAACTTGACTCCATCATTACAGAGTTCTGTCTCTGCAACTAGGTGTGTTTAGCTCAAGGTAAGTCCTTCCGTGTGGAGGATGATTACTTGTCTTCAACTGTTATGCCAAGAAACGGAAGAGGAGTTATCCTAGCTCACGTGATGAACCTCTAATCCCCTAATATCTTCTGGGGGGGATGATAAACTTCAGAAAATGCCGCCACCATGCTCTATTATCTAGTATGGATGACGATAATGACCATGGGTGGATGGAATGGTTTGTTGCACTTTCCACTAATGATATCATTCTGGGAACGGCTTCATCCTTTCAAAAATCGTGGAACCGCACTCGTAAGATCCTTGTTTTATATTTCTTTCTTTTGAAATTTTCTCATATCCTTATTGACCCTCCTTTTTTCACCTATTTTCGCTACTCGATGGATTCCGCCTAAGGTTGAAAGCTTGAACCAGTGGGTCTATAAATTCTTGGATGTTACTATGCCCGAAACCCGGGCGTGGAAAGAACTGGCCCTTAAATATAGGTGGAAGGCCAAAAATCATGGTAACTTGGACTCACATCATTTTTTATTTTTACGTGAAGAAATTGATTAATCCTTTCTTTCTTTGTCAAATTCAGGTCTACTCTCTTTCTTTGTCAAATTCAGGTCTACCCCAGGGCTCGGTTGTCAACAACGAAGAGGAAATTTTTTCTGATTATGCTGATGTGGCTTGGCCGCTTTAGAAGGCGCTTACTCAAACAGGAGCCTCCAGGACTGCTTCGCGTGCAAGTGTTCCTTCTCAGAGTCCTCGGCTGGAGAATAATCAACCAAAATGAAGGCGTTCCTTTGTGACCGGGGAAAAAAAAAGAGGGCAAATAATTCCACCACCGAGTTGTCTCTGGATGATGTGGTGTCGAGCCCTGTGCCAGGGACGACTATAGAAACTATGATGATTAACGATGATAGAGAAGCCAGTGATGAGGGGGCTTCTCTACATAGAATACAACTATCATCATCTCAATAGAATACTCAATGTGCCGAGTTAGTAACACCAACTGAGGATAACACCTCGACACTCTAGGGGAGTTTGAGATGGTAGAAAAGGCCAACTCATATTGGTCGATCCCACTCGTTGTGCCCGGTTCCATGAGGCTGAGTACCGGACCTCTGTCGTCTTTGGTTAATGAGTGACCAGCAACCAACATTGCATTTTACTACAGCTTGTTCTCACCCTTCCACGCCATCAGCCTAATCACATTCTTCACTCACTCTTCCACCAGCAAGTGATACTTCATCTCCACCAGCCGCATCTGTCCGAGAAGAGGATGTTCCTTTTCCCCAGTCCCCAGTTCATGGGAATTTGGGTAAAGTTATGTTTCCCCCTCAAAAGATCCGGAAAGAAGGAGGAGCATTACTCACTCAGTCTCCACCAGATGCCATCTATTGTCTTGGTCGATAGAACTTGCTAACTATTGGAAGCCTTTGGCTTTAGAAAAAACCTGGGAAAATATACAGGCGAGAGAGAGAGAGTGCTTGCTGAATAATGCTACGCACAACACTGCAGCGGTATATTCTTCATTTCCTTTGTCATTTCTGCTATCTTTGATTAGCTTTACTTTTGAACTTTCCTTTCTTGTTTTGCAGCCCAATTTCCTTGCTTCCGAGGGCCTTCAAAGGTTGATTCGAGAAAGGGAGGAACTCACCTCTGAGTGGGATCAACTTTTGGCCAAGTGGGACAAAACTGTTGCTCGCCTCTCAAAATTAGAAGCCAAAGCTGCATAGTCTGTCAAGTTGGAAGCTCATTTGCAGGAAAATGAGCAAGAAGTAGAGACCCTTAGACAAGATATCGCCCCATTGATGGTTCAATTTGAAAAGGCTAAGGCTAAATGGGCTGAAGTCCATAGTGCTGTTCTTGCTGCATCTGATAGTGAAGCTGCATCTGCTAAAAGATAAAATAGTTTGGAGGTAGCCTTGAACTCCAAAAACTAAAAAGCTTGCTGCTACTGGGGTGAAATATGCCTAGTTGGAGGATATGCACAAGAGGATCATCAAGCATAGCCTTTCGTACGTTAAAATTTTGGTTTCGATTAACCAGCATAGGCTCGGAGATGGGATAATCTTGATGTTAACGTACTTATGCTATTTATAACAAGCGATAAATAAGTGTTATGAAGGATTAAGGGGTACATGAATTAACGAATACGAGTTTCATTGGATGTGGCCAATTTGGAATAAAATATGGATCGAGCGATAATACCTGATAATTATAAACTAGTACCATGTAAGGTACCATATGACCACGGTAATATAATATATAAAATACATATAAAGTATTTTAAAAATAAATAAAATTTTAAATAATTTATAATTAATTTTAAATTATACGAGTAATTGATCAATTATCGAATAATAAAACAGTACTCAATTAATTAATATGCAAACAAAACTCAACTAATATTGCCCAAAATAAACGTGGCACGAGGCCAGTAATTGAGAAGGATGACTCTTTAGTCTATTATCATAGCTGTCTAAAGTAACAAACGTGACAAGTCTTGAGTTCAAATACTTGATATGACATTTAATATCAATTGGATCCTTTCTGAAAGTAGGAAACTAGAAACAGAAGCTTCAACCAAACATCAAAAACGAGGAACAAGTTTAAACGTTAACTTAAAACCATTCTTTGGTTTTTAAACAGAAAACAATTTCGTTTCAGTTCAAGAGTAGGCTTCGTTCATATTTTGCAAAACCAGAAATCTTCGTGTCTTCTAAATACTTCAAGAAATATGTATATTAAAGCTATTTTTTTTTGGCATGATCTAAATTATACCGAAGAAATAAGTAAATACATAGTTTCTATAATTTATTCTTTTCATAGAAATAGTAAAAGTGTCTATATTCTTAATTCCTCATGAGAATTGTTATTATCTTTTGTTTATGGGTCTCAGAATAATACGTAGTTGGAAAAGTTTATCCGAAAGGAGTATTGAGATTTTTACGTATCTTTCATGTATTTTACTTATTTATACATGTGCATTTACCCATGACCAGATGGTATTATATACGCGTATATGTATATGTATATATATATATATATATATATATATATATATATATATATATATATATATATATATATATATATATATATATATATATATATATATATATATGAGATATGAAAAAAGGTTACGACGTTATATACACACCACTACCTGATCAGTTGGTATATGTTGATGTTATTGCCTACAGTGACCGAGATGATATGATGGGATGCCCTCAGTAGATTGATGATATTATGTACACCTATATATGCATGACATGACATTTATACGCATGTACATAATATTATAAACATTTCAGACTTTATGAGTTATTCAGATTTAAAGATGTGTTTCCACGTTTCATCTATGTCTTTTACATACTAATTTTAATTCCATACATACTCAGTAAATTTTTTTATACCGATGCCCTATTTTACGGGGCATGCGTTTCATGCCCGCATGTGCAGTAGGCAAGGTGACGGTCCCCGTTCTTAGGATCCATGATCACAGTCCCACCTTTGTACACTTATGTTTCTATTTGAGGTCTGTAGACATTATGTCTGCATGGGTTGTATGTTGTCTTGTCGGCTTTCAGTTTTGGATTTATAGTTGACTATAGCAGTCTTGCCGGCTTGCCCACTGTATTCTGCATGTATACGTACATATGTCTTGTTGGCAGGTTTATTTCTTGTTGCAATTCATCAGATGTTATTCAAATTCATATGTTAGACGTATCCTTAGATGTGGTTGACAAGTAGGAATCAGACAGCTATCGCGGCATATCGATTTGGATCGTGACAAAAGTGTATCAGAGAAATTCTGTCTTAGGGTTGTCTACACACTGGGTTTAGTAGAGTCTTCTTTATGGGTGTTTCGTGTACCATACATATAGACAAGAGGCTATAGAACATATAGGATGTTGTCCTCTCTTTTTATCTCAAATTGTGCGATACAAGACTTTATGTTCCTAACAATATGCTATATTTTCAATAATGCCTCCAAAGAGCGTGGGCGCTGTGGCTCCCCATTTTTCTAAAACTATCAAATTAAAATATCTCTAAGGTTTCCCACAACCATTTCACCTGACGTGTCGCCCTATGCAGTGTGCATGTGAATTTTACAGAGCCACAATCCAATTTCTCACACGAAAAGGTATTTTCATTTGGGCCACACCCTACTTTGTATAAATACATGTAAAAATATTATTTTCTAGACTTTTGACATATCTAAGACCAAAGGAAGCTAAGAAGGAGGTGGATAAGAAAATATGCAATGATTTCATCATTCCATCCTCACTCAAAACAAGAGTTTGGATCGTTCTATGTTTTCCTTTAATTTAAATATTTTTGACCTTCGGGATAGGGGTAAGGTCTGTGTACACACTACCCTCCCTAGATACCACTAATGAGATTTCACTGGATCATTATTGTTGTTATTGTTAAACATATTTGTGATGAATTGCTCCATATATATAAAGTAGCTCTCTTTAGGGTTTGATAGATTTGTTGTATTGATATTTGTTTGTGAATTATAAATTTAGATTTGTGTATTGAATTATTTTGCGTATTTTAATCATTGCATCTATATGAACTTGTTATTGTTATCAAGATAGGCATATCTTTGCATTATATTTTATTGGTTGAAGTCATTAATTCTTCTTAGTAGTCAAAATAGGCTAGTTGAAATGTCAATTAAACTTAGTTAGGAGGATACTCGAGAGGAAGGCTCTCCTAATACCAATCCACTACAAATTCATGCATATCTTCACGAGCTTAAATTGGTTCATCTTGTGAGGTTGAGACTTAATCGAGAGAGAAGTTTCTACTAAACAATTGAGCTAATAACCAAGTGAATATTAGAGACTCATTTGAACATTAGAAGTTAATTTTCTAGAGTTAAATCCCATACAATTATCTTGCACATATCATATCAACCTTATCTTCTCCCAATTAATAGCCTTATTTGCTCATTACTTGTGTTGATTGTCAATAGCAAATAGTTTAGACTCTTAGTTAATTTTTGTTTTAATTTCACAAATAAAAATTATTGTTTATCATGGATAGAAATCTAGATATAAACTATGATAATATTGTTTAACTCTAATCTATGTGGATACGATTTTATATTTTACTATATTCGACTAGAGAGCATAAAAGTGTGTTTTGCGCTCATCAAATTTAGGTGTTGTTGCTGCGGATTGGCAGTCAATAGTGTTTGAAATTGTTTGTAGCACTAATTCAGGAGTTTTTCTTTTCATTTTATTTTATTTTTCCCTTTTTATGATTGGTGTTCTTTGACTGTGCTCAGGATACATGTTAGATTGGTACATGTCTCAATCTTCTACAAAAGAAGCGCAGCCATACGAGCCAAAAATTGAGAGACAACTGCGATAGTTGAGGAAGGAAAGAAATCTCCCCTAGAATATTGAGAAATTTGCGCAATCCTCAACCAAAGAAGCTATGGCTAGAGAGGATGATAATGTAGATTTGGATGCAACGGAGGCAGCCTAACTCAAAAGGAAAGCTGCGAGGAATGCTGAGGAAGAATCACTTCGAGATGCACAAATTTCTTACAAAAAAGAGAAGGCTCAGAGGATTTCTCAGAATCAACGTTTCGTTCTAAACCAGTACAGAGCATAGCTCCCGGTGGTAGGAGACCACTTCGCGATTATACTAGACTGGTCTACAACCAAGATTTATCCAGTATGATACCTCCCCTAGTTGCAGCTAACAATTTTGGATTGAAGTTAGTGTTTCTTCAAACCCTTCAAAGTTGTTGTGTCTTCGAGGAAAGCAGAATGAAGATCCATAAAATCATCTAATGAACTCGAGGAGAATATGAACACCTTTCAACACAATGGTGTGTCACAAGATGGATTTTACTTAAGAGCATTCCCCTTCACACTCAAAGATGATGCAAAGCACTGGATTCAAATCTTGCACAGCGATTAATTAGAATATGGGAGGAGGTGACCAGAAAATGTTTTGCTAAATATTTCTCCTCAGCCAAGACGAGCAAGTTTAGAAGAGAAATCCATAACTTCGGACAGAACAAGATTAAAACTATGTTTGAAGCATAGAAGAGATTCAAGGATATTTTTAAAAAAGTCAACATAGAGGAATTGAACTCTTAATGCAACTACAGAACTTTTGGGATGGATTGACACCAGCCTCGTGTAGAACATTGAGCAGTACAGTTGGAGGCCCGTCAATAAAAAAGACTCTATTGGAGGTAGTCATAATTCTAGATGAGTTATCTGAAGATGCAAATCAGTGGCCCTCTAAGTTTGCTGAAAGAAAAAGATCAACTGGTGTTCAGCAGGTTAATGCTAACACATCTATGCAGGTACAGCTTGATGCCATGGCCAAAGAAATAAGGAAGCTAACCTTAGCCTCGATACATAATGAGCCTCATGCAGCATGTGACATATGTGGAAAAGGACACCCTACTCATGAGTTTCGAGCCTCAATGGAGGAAGTGAATGTTGTGGGAAATTATAATATCAATGCAATGGGCCAAAAGAACCCCGGTGTTTCATGGAGTTCACTTGGGGGTATTGCAAATGCATGGCAACAGAACAACCCCAGATTTCAAGGACCAGGAGCTCCTGGCTTTATGAATCATCTGTTGTGAGCAAGCATATTCCTGCTCTATCTTTTCCCCGAAAGCTCTATAGAGAAATGTTGGACAAGCACTTTGAGAGATTTCTAGATATGCTGCGACAAGTTAATGCAAATTTGTCATTCACGAAAGATATTTCACAAATGTCAGCTTATGCCAAATTCTTGAAGGAGATCCTGACAAAGAAGAGAAATATAGAAGAGAGCTCAGTGGTCAAGCTCATAGAGAATTGCAGTACAATTTTGCAAAATAAACTCCCACAAAAATCTGGATATCCAGGTAGTTTTACCATATCCTGCTCTTTAGGCACTCTTAATTTTGATAAATCTTTATGTGATTTTGGTGCCTCAATTAATATAATGCCTTTATCTATTTATAGGAAACTAGAAAATGAGATTGGAGAAATAAGATATGCACCAATATCATTGTAGCTGGCAAATCAAACAAATATAATAGCCGAGGGGATAGGTTAAGACGTCTTAGTGTGAGTGGATAAGTTTGTGTTTCCTGTAGACTTTATAGTGGTGAAGATTGATGAGAACATGAAGATACTGCTTATCCTAGGAAGACCATTCTTTGCAGCGGGTAGAGCAATAGTAGATATACATAAGAGAAAGCTCATGCATAGAGTGGGCAAGGAGACGGTCAATTTTGAGATGAATGTAGAAAATGGGGTAAAACAGGAGAAGCCAGATGCAAGTGTTGAATGGAAGGTGAAAGGTGTGAAGGAGAAGGATCCAGTGACTAAGAAGTGTGAGGTGTACCCAAAAAGGCCGAGAAGAAGTTGTATGCATGGATGTGTGCACAAGTTCAGGCACGTGGAATGGATTCCAACTTCGACTCAAACCCCGACTAGAGCTTTAGGGATGTTACCTCTACCTTATGCTTTTAGTTGTGTACACGGACATGCCACAACTTAAAGTATGTGGTGGGGATATATTTGTATATTGTATGTATACTAGTCTTCGTTTTTTCTTTAGTTAGCTTGATTGTTTTTGCCTTTGTTAGTTTGAGTAGTTGGAGATAGAAAAAATGAAAAAACATAAAAAAATTAAAACTTTCGACTTTTCCCGATGATGGATATCATAGACGGGTTTCTTGAGGGATAAAAATTGAAAGAAAATGACAAAAAGATTTTTTTTATAGGTAGGGTAACAATTATCCCTTGGTTTTCTTTATGTTGCGGTTCTTTTTCAAGTGTTTTGTTTGAACAGGGCGTAGTTACTTTTCATTTTTTTTAGGAGTAGGAAACCTTGTGCAATGAATTGAAATGGAAACAATATCTTTTGACTTTGTTATGTCTTAAGAATTGTGAGTTCTTTTGTGTGACGCTTAGGCTCAGGTCTTGACTCTTGTATAAGTACCTTAAATTGTATGATCATAGCTTTTCGTAACTGCTTTGACTAGAGTGTCTTGATGAGTCCAATTCTAAAGTACGTTATGTGCCATGTGTGTGTGAGTTTTTATTGTATTATGTGCATTGCATTTGATGTATAGATCTTGCCTCATGTGTGTACAAAGTAAAATAGTAGATTTATTCAGTTTTGGAAGTGTTATAGGTGTTTCTTTGTTGAGCCAGTTATATGCTTTTTACCCACCTAATTGTTGTGTATCTTAGTTAACCTCTTTAAGTTAGCAATTATGTTTCTTTGGCAACCACATTACAAGCCTTACTCATGTATTTGAATTGACCACCTATTTGAACATTTTCACCTCTCATGAGCACTTAAAATTATTATGAAATTCGTAAAAGTTGAAGTTTAGGGTGTAGCGTTTGAGTGGAACTAATAAAATAAGGAGAAATGTGCTATTCATTGAAAAGATAAGAGCCACTTGAATTGAAAAATAAAGAAAAGGAATAGTTGTTGTGTTGTGAAAATATTCATTGATAAGTGGTAGCTCTTTATGTAATTGTGCTTAAATAATTTGGGAGTTGATGTATATTAATGTGAAGGTGGAGTTATGGTTTGACATGTGTAGGGTTTCGAATGTTAAAGTGTATGTATTAAAGTGAGGAAGGAAGTGTCACTCTTATATCTAAATGTATCCTACCCGTCCCATAGCCTAGATTCCAACCAATTAAAGTTCTACTTGATCTTTGACTGAATAAACTCAATTAGTAGAGTAGTACACTTCGGGAAACCTTATGGTGCATATTTGTGGCATATGAATGTTATTTCTGAGAGTGAGTGAACTCTTTCTATCTAGAGATCCTAACTCTTCTTAAATTTGATTATGTGTCAAACTACTCTCTATTTTTGTGTGGGGGCAGTTGATTCACGAAGGTAAGGTATTTTCATTTCTCTCTATATTTTAGTAAGTTAGTGGGTTATGAATAATGTGTAGTACTTGTGAGTCAAATCTTGAGGCGAGGATGTTACACCATTGTGTTTAGTCTATTTTAAATATTCTCTGTATGATGAGTTAAGAGAGTTGTTTACAAAAGTCGTGTTTATGTAAAGTGTAGTTTGATTTCTTAAGGACGAGCAATGGTTTAAGTGTGGGGTGTTGATGGTAGGCTATAATCTCGTATTTAAGTCACTTATTTCACTCTAATTTACTTCACTTTAATTGAGTTTGAGCTTCAATCGCTGTTATTTTGCACTAATTGTGTATTTTATTCCTTGTAGCAGTGATTCTGCGTAATGTATATGTTATGGAAAGAAATTGAGTTATTTGGAGCTTTGAAGCCTGAGTAAAAGCCTAAGGGATTAAGCCAGGATCGAATTCGGGGGTCAAGAACCACATTTGGATAGCAAAAAGGCAAGAAAAATTTGTACTCTGAGAATTCTCCATAGCCACGATGTGTGGGGCGCCGCGACTGCCCATTTTTCTGCTCCTGTCAAATTACAAGATCTCTAAATTTTCCCACAACTGCATTGCCTGGTGCGTCGCCCCATGTAGCGCGCCTGTGCATTTTTTTCAGAGCCACAATCAAATATCGTGCAGGAAAAGGTGTTTTTTCCTGGTCCCAATCCTACTTATTATAAATACAACTAAAATGTTGTTTTCTGGACTTTTGACACATCTAAGACCTAAGGAAGCTAAGGAGTAGGTGGAGAAGCAAAAGTGCAAGGGTTTCATCATTCAACCCTCACTCAAGACAAGACTTTGGATCATTTTATGTTTTCCTTTAATTTAAACCTTTTTGTGATAAATTGCTCCATATCTATGGTGTGGTTCTATTTAGTGTATGATGGATTTGGTGTATTAATAGTGGTTTGTGGATTATAACTCTAGTTGTATGTATTGAATAATTTTGGATATTTTAATCATTGCATCAATATGCACTTGTTAATGTAATTGAGACCGGCATAACTTGTGATATTTTTCATTATATTTTTGTAAGGTCCCGTGAAAATATTTGCTCAAAACCCGAGATCTCATAGTGACAAGTTAGGAATATGTGTTAGAAATTCATAAAATTCTTCGCGGCGAGCTTGCTCGCTGCGGTTCAGACTCTTTGATTTGATCTATGTATTAAAAAGTTAAGGAATAATTTTTTTCAGAAGTCCGCATTTCTGCAGTCCATTATACGATTGCATCATAGCAATGTGGACCGCATAGTCACCCATAGTGAAGCAGTGTGTTGGTCAATTTTGAGGTCAACTATGCGGCCACTTATACGATCGTATAATAAATATGTAGGCTGCATAGTCATTGGATAATCTCCTTGAAATTTTGCAAGGGGCAGTTCTGCAGTGCATTGTGCGACCGCAGAACAGGTATGCGGGTTGCATTCTTGTCATACACCTGGTCAGTTTGTTTATGTTTTAGGAGCCATTTCACGGTCCCCTTTTGCGAGCTGCATTTCAATTATGCGATCACAAATCTATTTCGGGGCTCCAGATTTCTAAATTTCTTACCCGACCCCATGTCGATATATTATATGCTACCCTTCATTTTAGGCCTATTATCTGATACATTGAGAGAGAGAGAGAGAGGGGGTCCTAGAGGGAGAAGGGGTTCTTCATCAATATTTCACCTAAGATATTGCTTAAACCTTGAAGATTTATCAAGAAATGTACTATAGGTCTTCTTCCTAAAAGGTAAGGTTCTATAACCCAAGCTCTTAATTACTAGATACAACTAGGATAGACCATTACAAGGGTAATTGATTAGGGTAGATGTGGATATCTTGCATGGATGAGTTCTTGAAAGTATTTGGTTAGGCCTTGAGCTAATGATTGGATAAGATATGGTAGGATCGTTCACAAAAATGGTTTTAAAAGCATAATGCATACTTAGTGTTCGAGGATATGCTCAAACGAGCAAGAATTTTGATCACCTATCTAATTTGAGGTTTGATTTATTATGTTCCTAAAATATTGATGTTTCTAAGAGTCTCGAAGTATAGTAGGACATAAGGAAATCTCAATCGAGGTATGTAGGCTAAACTTTCTCTCTCAGAAATGAATTCCATATTGTTTTTGTAAGTTTAAGCGTGGTTTGCCTACCAAAAATTGTATAGTCTTGAATTACATTTTAAATAAAGGTTAGTATACTAATTGGGTTAGCAGAATCTGCTCTGTTTAATGCTCATAGTTGCTCTTATGTGTACTAAATGTCTTGATTGAATGTGTCTATTTGTTAATAAATTCTGAAGATGTTCGGAAATGAATCAAATGAGCAAATGTGAAACAAATTATGAAATAAGCCTCGACCCAACTATTAGGGACTAACTTCAAAAAAAGGACGGCCTAAAGGTCTTGTACCCGAACCATGCCCATAAGTGATTGTTGCTTGCTTATAACTTCAAAGTGTATTTCAATTGGTGGTTCCTTTGGAAAGAATCACTTATGTTTGATGATTCTATTTCTGTTGAATTCGAAAATATATGATCCCCTAAATATTACGTACATTGATATTGGTTGGTTATCCCTATGAAATAAAGGGATGAAAATGTGGAAAACCAAATGTGGTCTTCGTGCCATGAAAAAGATGAATCTTGTGAAAGGCCCAATGGGCCAAGGCAATTCTGTTATCAAGATAGATTGAGGACATTAGTGAAAACTATAAAATGTGAGAGGTATTGAGGTAATCATGGTTGTGCCTATGATATATTGGTATACTTGCATATACACTACAATTGTGTGCTATCTCAAATCAAATTAAAAATGTTTTTGGGAGTATCATTAGCAAAACCAAGGAATAGTGGGTGATAAGGCTTACACCTGAAACTACACGTGCCGGTATGGGGGTGGATCGTGGTTATTCCCCTTAATTGGAATGAACTTGGTAATATTTGAAATTAGTAACGCCAACCCACATGGATTGGACGTCATGGTGGTATTGTGCTGGGAATCAAAAACTAGAAATTTAAAAACTGGAAATTGTTACTGTGGTACATGTCTCTAAAGGGATGACTTAGTTGATCGGGTCATGATCGCACTCCGTGCTAACAAAGACAGTGGTATAACTCATATGGGTGCTAGTGATCTCCCAACCAAAAATTATATATATTATTTTCGTAAACTAGAAGACTTACATGTTTAAAATTGGTTGCTAGTATAATATTGATTTTGACTTACTATTTTGTGGTTTCTTTGCTTATATGGTTATTCTATTCTGAAAGAGGACTTTTAGCCTTACATACTAGTGATATTTGATGGCGCTAACGTCCTTTTTGCCGGGGGTGTTGTATTGTTTCATGATACAGGTTGTTCTACATAGAGCAGCATCGGTTGGTGATTGCGGTACTCTCTTCCCAGCAGTCTTGGTGAGCCCACTCCATCCTGGGGTCATATCGTGTTCTTTTGTTTATTTTCTCATCATGTTTTGAGGTATAGCTGGAGCCTTGTTTCCGGCATTTCCCTATTACTCTTCTATTGTATTTAGAGGCTCTGTAGACTGTTGGTGAGTGGTGGTTGATGTTGGGAGTCCAGACTAGAAAGGATGGCACTTGATAACCATGTTTTTCATTAAACTTGTAATATTTTGTAAACTATGAATGAAGGCATTAACGGAAATGAAATGAAGGTTTCTAATGAAAAATTTCTTAGTGTTTTGATAAAATGAGATAACATTTCCTCCTTATTCATGAACTAGGTTGGGTAGAATGAAATCTAATAGGCTTGCTTAGTTGGGCTCGGTTGAGCGAGGGTCGCATCCCACGGTTTTTGGGGCGTGAAAATTTTGTTGGTTGAAGTCATTAATTCTTCTTAGTAATCAAAAAAGGCTAGTTGAATTATTGATTAAAATTAGTTAGGAGGATAATCGAGCGAGTCCACTATGAATTCTTGCATATCTTCACAAGCTTAAATTGGTTCATCTTGTGATTTTGAGACATAATCAAGAGAGGCATTTCTACTAAACAAATGAACTAATAACCAAATGAATTTGAGAGACTAACTTGAACATTAGAAGTGAATTATCTAGAGTTAGATCTCAAACAATTATCTTGCACCTATCCTATCAACCCTATCTTCTCCCAATTGATAACCTTCTTTGCTCACTACTGGTAACGATTGTCATTAGCCAATAGTTTAGACTCTTATTTAATTTTAGTTTTAATCACACAAATCTAAACTGTTGATAATCTTTGGTGGCAATCTAGCTACAAACTATGAAAATTCTATTTAACTCCAATTCTTATGGATACAATATTATATTTTACTATATTCGACTAGCAAGTATATTTAAGCGTGTGTTTTGCACTTGTCAATATCGTCAATTAACACGATAACGAATGAATCAAGATATTGATGGAATACATTGTTCATCAAATACAAGAAAGTTTTTGTGGCACTGGTCAGCCCAAATGACATCACCTAAAACTCATAGTGACCATAACAGGTTCTGAAGTTTGTCTTTGGAATATCCAAATCTCGAATCATTAACTAATGGTACACCGGTCTCAAGTCAATCTTCGAGAAAAACCGAGCACCCTGAAGATAATCAAACAAATCATCAATACGTAGTAAATGGTACTTGTTCTTGACTGTAACTTTGTTCAATTTCCTGTAATCAATACATATCCTCACAAATCTGTCTTTCTTCTTCACAGATAGAACCGGAGCACTCCAAGGTGAGACATTCAGTCGGATGAAACCCTTATCAAGCAACTCCTAAAGTTGTTCCCTTAATTCCTTAAAATCCACTGGCGCTATGCGATATAGCTGAATATAGATGAGAAAATTGCCTGGCACTAGGTCAATACCAAAATCAATATCCTTATCGGGGGACATGCTCGGTAGGTCTGCTTGAAACACATATAGGAAATCTCTTACTATCGGAACTGATTCAAGAGTAGGAGTATCAGCATTTACATCCCTTATAAAGGCTAAATATACAAAGCACCTCTTCTTAACCATCTGATATGCCTTCAGGAAAGACACCACCCTACTAGGAAGATGGCACAACAAACCTCTCCACTCCAACCAGGAAAATCCTGGCATAGCTAATATTAAAGTCTTAGCGTGAGAATCTAGAATAACGTGATAGGGAGACAACCAATCCATTCCCAATATCACATCAAAGTCCACCATATTAAGTAAAAGAAGGTCAACCTGTGGTCTAAAAACCCCTGATAGTGACCACAAATAATCGATATATATGGTCTACCATAATAGAATTCCTAATAGGTTTAGAAACATAAATAGGGACACTCAAAGAATTAGGAGACGTGTCCAAATATGAAGAACCATAAGATGAAATATACGAGTAAGTGGAACCCGAATCAAATAAAACGGATGCATTCCAATGACATGCCGGAATAATACATGTGATGACAACATTTGACGCAATAGCCTTAGTCCTACCAGAAAAAGCATAATAACAACCATGGCCTCCTCCTCTAGGATGCCCTCTATCCGCATGTCCTCCACGCCTAGCTGGATATGTAGATAGAGTCGCAACTGGAGCAGTAACCATATATTGTGAACCCTGTGGGGGTGCACCACTCCAACATCTGTGACAGTCCCTCACCATATGCCTAGTATTACTACACTCAAAATAACCTCTCTGAGGGCATCTCTACTAAAACTGTATCGTATCTAGCCGGCTATATTGCAGGCACTCTATGCTGGAGGTACACTAGAAAGTGGCTGGGAAAAATGGACGCTCTAAGGTCTTTGAATAGCTGGAGCACTATAAGTAGCATGTAGTGCAGAATGAACTGGTCTACTGACATAACCTCTGCCATGATGAGCTAAAATTATACAGCGGGAACCACTAAGTCCTCCAGAATCTCGAGGCCTTTTGGCCTCCCTCTCCCCTCTCTCCTAGTCACGAATACCCTCCAACCTTTAAGTGATCTCCACAACCTACCGAAATGGAGTATTAGTCTCTAAATTTCACACCATCCAAATTTTGAGACCATAACTGAGTCCCTCAAAGAATCTGCAAACTCTTTCTCTAATTATAGAAACCAAAGCAAGTGCATAGTGGGAAACTCACTAAACCTCATGTCACCGTCATAGTCCCCTGACGCAACTGTAAGCACCACACATCCCTGAGGGTTTGTGGAACAAACTCCCTCAAAAATACATTAAAAAATTGAGCCCAAGTAAGTGGCGTTGCATCAACTGGCCTATGCTCCTCCTAAGCCTTCCACCATCTCAATGTTATACCCCGTACTTTCATGTTTGATTCATCTTAAGTGAATCAATAATATCCAAAGAGTTAAAGGACCTTTACATAGATAATTATGGTGTAAAGAAGTAATAGGGAATTATCATGAGGTTGGGCAGATTGAGAAGCTAATCGAACTGAAGATAATAAGTTTCATCGAAAGTCAACAAGTTAGGAACATTATAACTTGTAATTTTGGGGTGACACTAGGGTTATTAAGATATTAAGAAGGTAATGTTATGAGATATTTTAGTTGTATGATAATCATTTGTAAAGTTTCAAAGCGAAGCGAGTTATGAAATAAAAGTCGTCAAAAGCTGTCTCAAAGTACCTTCATAATTTTATTAAAACTTTTGGTCTAATATTACTAAGCTTTTATCTCAATTTACTTATATTTACGGGGTGATCCACCCACAAAATTGAAGATATACGATTCTAGCTTCCAGCATAGTAAATTGTTCGTCAATACGACATCGGAGTACAGAGATATTTACGTTTCTGCGAGACTGCACAAGCAGCTCCCTAAGGGACCCATAGGCGGTTGAGACATCTCGATATAAATGTGACACGTAAAGCTCGTTTCTGCACACTATATGCCACTCTCTTCAGACCCTAGACACCTAAAAACCTTCTCTCAATGTTTTGTCATGATCCAAGACCTAAACAAAGATAAACTACACAAATTGAGTGTCGGGAATCCCGTGGCAGTAGTGAATTTCTTGTTCATCTTGTGGTTGCTGATTTTGGTGTAGTTCCTGCTAGTGTGGGGGTTGTTTTAAGTGTTTAACTTCTGTAAAATACTCTCCCAAGGTTTTCATATCAACCCTAGGTGATTTCGATCCTTCCAAAGTGATTTTTTTGCTGAGAAACCAAAAGTGATTGCTAGTTTCGCTTACGTGTTCTTGTGGATGTGTTGAAAGGAATATTCATGGTTAAGTAAGATCAAATTGGAGTAGGCAAGAAGACAAATTACCAAAATAAAATGAGATTTTCATTTTTTAAATAATTCCCCAAAGCTATTTAATATAATACATTCATAAGAAGTGTAAATAAAAAAAAATGCGAAAAAGAAAGCCTGACATCGGGGTGTGACTAGTAATGAGCATCTACTACAACCGTTTGATAATATCGAGACTAACATATTCTATAAATAAAAGAAAACAACTAAGAGAAGATGAAGATGGAGGAAAACAGGGTTGCAATGGCCAGGCAGCTACATTGATATCTTCGATCGATCTGCAACCGAAATGATAAACGCATGCTATCGGGTCCAGAAATACATGGATTTGCACATAATGTGTAAGGAGAAACGTGAGTACGCCAAATCAGTAGGGAACCAAAGTAAATAAAGGATGAGAAGTAGTGACGAGCAATAAAGCATATAAAGGTCATATCATGAAATCTCAATAAAACTATAGCAGGCTTTTAAAAGAAAATTTTGAATCAAATCATTTTGTTTAAACTCTGTTTCAGTAAAATCATTTGAAGATATATTTAAACAGTTCTCAAAAAAAGGCTAAATGCAATATTGAGCAAAATGATGCAATCATAAACAGCCTCGGATAAATCATCACTCATCTACATCCCCTTAGGAAAAACATCACTCATATACAGCCCCTCATGCAAACCTCACAGTTACTCGTATACAGCACCTCGGGCCTACCTCACCATCAGTCATATACAGACCCTCAGGCAAAACATCACTTAGTAGGTACCTCCGCTTACTGGGGGTGTGCAGACTCCGCATGGGCTCCTTCAGCCCAAGAGCTATAACGAGCCACCTCGTGGCATAAATCAATCAGTCCATCGGCCTCACTCAATCTTGAATAAGTAAACCATGCTACAACATTCAGTCAGATCCCATAAATATCCTCACAAATCAGTCCCTTAGCCTCAATCAATCATGAATCAGTAAAACATATTGCGGCGTGCATCCCGATCTCATAAATATCCTCAGAAATCAGGTCATCGGCCTCATTCAGTCATAAACCTCTCAAGCCACTCGGGCTCTCTGTAAAAATAGGGTACTCAGCCCAAAACAACATTTATATGCATCAAACAGAGTAACAAAGACTGAGTTATGAAATCAGTAAGTATAACATAACTCAGTATAGATTTTCAATCAAAAACAGTTAGAGGATAGTAAGAAAAAGGCCCTTAAGGGTCCAAACAGCTCTGGCACAGGGCCCAAACATGGCATTCAGACCAATTTACAAAAACTCTTTCCAAAATATATAAGTATCATATAATTCCAACCAAATACGCAACTTTTAAGTTGCCACATGACAGACCAAGTCACAATCCACAACGGTGCATGCCCACACGCCCATCACCTAGCAAATGCGTCACCTCAAAATAGTAAAATGATACGAAATCTGGGTTTCATACACTCATGACTTGACTTACAATCCTTACTTACCTCAAACCGTTAAATCTCTACTCTGCGATGCTCTTGCCCCTCAACTCTGCCTCCAATCCCTCCAAGTCTCACCGATAATCCCTTGAATACCTCTTCAAAATCAACCCAAAAGCTCAAATCTCGTCTTCAAAAATGGTGGAAATGGGAAAAATCTGCTCAGGGTTCAATTTATAGGTTCTACCCAGCAGAACAACATCTACAGTCAAAACACCCGCTTCTGCAACACTACACCTGCAAAAAAACCATCATAGGTGCGGATTTCACTTACTCTTCCTAATCCACATGTATGGCAAAAATCTCGCACCTGCGGTCCAACAGGTGCGCTCCAATACTCGCACCTGCACATCCGTCCCAAGCCAATCCTGCGTGCATCTGCGAGCCTCATTCCACTTATGCGAGCCCTGCACCTACGGTTCCTACTCCGCAGGTGCGGAAACAACAGAAGAATAACACCGGCAGTTTTCATCAACTCTCAAACACAAAAAATCAATCTGTCAACCATCCGAAATCATCCTGAGGCCCTTGGGACCTCAATCAACAATATCAACAAGTCAAATATCAACATACAAACTTAGTCGAACCTTCGAAACACATAAAACAACGTCAAAACACCAATCACCCTCGGATTCAAGCTTAAGAACTTCCAAACTTCCAAATTTTGCAAACTACACCGAAACCTACCAAATCACCTCCAAATAACCAGAAATTTTGCACACACGTCACAAATGTCACTACAAACCTTCTCCATTTTTTGAAATTCCATTCCGACCTTGATATCAAATTTTCCACTAACGCCCAAAAATCGTTAAATTTCCAATTTCGCCAATTAAGTCCTAATTCTACTACGGGTCTCGAAATTACATTCCGGACGTGATCCCAAGTCCAAAATCACCTAGCGGATCTAACTAAACCACAAATAACCAAATTTGAGATTGTTTATTGAAAAGTCAAAACTAGGTCAAAACTTTTAAATTTAAAGCTTCTAGCTAAGACCATTCTGCCAAATCAATTCTGGATAACCTGAAGACCAAAACCGACGATTCACATAAGTCATAATACATCATACAAAGATACTCATTCCCTCAAACAACTGAGCAAAGTGCAATTGCTCAAAACAACCAGTCGGGTTGTTACATCTTCCCCTACTTAAACATACACTCGTCCTCGAATATGCCAAGAGGTTGTTCCAAAAGCTATCAAATTATTGTATAATCACACTATGAACATATCGGAGGTGATCTCACGTCACCCTATCCCATATAGATCTAATAACACAATATGACTGAAATTCTTTAATCCAACCTATCTCATATGCCTTAGAATCAAATTTCCACATCTAAAATTTTTTATGAGATAAGAATCTCGCATCCACACACTGTATAAGTCTAAACAAGTTGTATCCAGTCATAGCCATGACCTAAGATGAAATTACTTGATATACCACATAACTCAAACGCTCACAATGATGATTTCCAATAACAGCAGCTGCCCAATACAACCAAATGCACGTAATAACCTCATACCAAATAGAGCCTCGTTCTAATACCTTCATATAATGCAAACGATGAAAGAAACACGCAACAACTCATGCCATTCATCATATCAACCAATTCAGGAGCTCCATCTCTTTCGACAAAACTATAGCTAATTTTTAAGCCAATCGGCGACATTACCCTTTTTAAATATACTGCAATCAAATTTGATAGCATCTATTCTAGCTCCAACGACCTCATCTTATCAAATACAAGTTACTCTAGAGCCACAAATCTTGAAATCTATGCACCAATACGCAACAATTCAAACGTACTCAAACATAAAAAATGACTTCAATGAGAGAACCGTCCCGCAAGCTCAACTAGTACTACCATAATTCCATGCTAATAACCCATCATACATCACAGAACCAAAACACACGAATCTAACACAAAGGGATCATATCCCAACATAACTTCGCTATGATGTGCGGTCATATCAAACACTAGTCCACATAAAATACTTTAAGTCACCTTGTTCAAAATCAATAACCACGTGCAATGGACGTCAAGTACTCAAAGTGCATTACCATGGAGAAGCAAATGACACCACTCCATACAAAACCTGAAAGAACATAACCAATACGACATTCACCAAGCAATAACTAATACTCTTCCCGCTAAAATTTTGCTGTAGTACCCTAATAGAACTGCACCATATGTGCATATAACCAGCAAGTCATAACCCCTCGTAACACAGGAGGGTAACTCATAGACCACCCCAGAACATGAATAAGCTCAACAAATATCGAATGGCACATTCCTCAACAATAGCAATTTGGAGTCAACAAATCCTACCCGGTGTAGACCACACATTCCTATTGGGTCTACCAATGAACCCAAAATCAACTCTAGTCACCCACAAAAGTTAATTGCCTCCGCAAGTCTACAATGACTGAATCACAATACATACTAACCTATGACTAACCTTGGCTACATACTTTTAGCCTCCAAATCTATAGAACACACGAATCACCATATATAATCTCAACTCCACCACCTGAATGTCTACACTTTGCCAATTATTCGGTCATCCCATAACGAATACTTCAAATATTCTTCTATGCCACAAGGTAAAATTTGAACTCCAGCAATTGACCGAATAAGAGAGTGTCACAATACCGATGAAGTATCCATAACTCAAACACGTCGCCCTTTTTTGAATGTATACTCTTATCAAACCATACCAATTAATAATATCATTTACCTTGTCATCTAAAATTGTCCATGTTGCCTAAGAATTTATGCCCTTCCTTTCAGAACTGAACTGTGACCTTACACATGCAAATCTCAATCCTACACAACATACCACATATACCATGCCATCCTATGATAAATGTGAGAATTTCATAATCGACTCCAAGTCACAAGAAACTACATACACAACTAGCCAAGAACTGTTCAGTTGATCCCTTCTAGGAGAAATCACTATACATCACATGCTCCTCACGCTAGTAGAAAGTATAGATCTCTAACCGTGGTAGAAAACATCAAGAACTCTCTGAATCCCATTTGCACAAAACAAAACGGTCAAGACTGAATCCTTTTTGCCTAACCAAGCTACACAAGTCACCAAAAACCCAAGGGCATTGGCACAAAACACCTGTAGAAACTCATTATCTCATACACTCCCAAAGAATTAATCATACCCATTACCACGCCAATCCAAACTACTACCAAGATGTCCTATCTATCTGAGTTCCTTCTTAATTACATTAAATTGATACTTCTCCTCGCCCATAACACCGCAATCCTCAACCTAGACTTACAAAACAAGACACAAGCATAAGACCACACCGCCCTAAGGCTCCTAAGTCGTTCACTACTGTCTTAAATATCCTCAAAAGTACCACATTCAAAATAGTTACCCTGAAAAGACTTCCTACGAATTAAATCCAATACCTTTACCTTCCTGATAATGATATGTTGAATCCATAACGATATAGAAATATCACAAGTCTTGACGCCCTCCAATGTAAACTTCAGTTTCTAGCCAAATACACATCCTGAAAAACCCCAATTGTTACACATAAATCTTGAATCCATTAGAACCATTCTCGGGAGTCATCCACTCTACTCAAGTCTCAATTAAACTAGTCAAATGAACTAAATGACTTGTGCCGAATTAGTACAGCAACATCAAAGGAAGTAACCCATCATTCTAAGCAGTCGAGCGATTTCCTACTCCACACACGTTAAATCCCTTACAACAAAAACTAAATCATCTAATTCTTCGCATATACCCATAAATCATATCACAACCCTTATACAAAATTTCCTTTAATCGAGTCATCCTCAATCTCAACCTCTATAAGCCACAATTGATTCACCAGTATGTCTTAAACTGAAACCAATACAACACATAATTATGCAATCAACTAATCAGTAGCATACTCCCCTACTTGGCTCAAAGCCATACCCAATAACTCTTGATACCCATACTTTGTTGTTGTCATACTGCCATAGTGAGATTCAACTAAATCCTTCATAATCTCATGAAACACAACCCATCTAATACCTCAAATCATTTTCAAAGCTCGTAATCATCCTCGTAGAATTCAAGACAACTCTTATACACAATCCAAACTCAAACTTCAGCACATGTAATTCACTAGTAAAAGAGGACTCACTACAAAATAACATAGGGATCACACGCCCTTGGGACCCCCCAGGAGATAACGCACATGTCACACCTCCTTTTTTGGCTTAAACGTGGTTACCCCGAAAGATGACACGTGCATAGGAGTTTTTCCAATTAAAGTGACATTATTCGAGATGGGATTAATTAGTTATTTCAAGAGTCACCACTTAGGATAGGTTTGGCCTTTGGTGTCCCAAGTCACCGGTTTATTTAAAATCCCAAATCGAGGAAATTTCGACTGCCCGATTGGAGTCTACGAACCAGAAATTTCTAAGTAAGGAATTCTGTTGACCCGAGGGAAGGTGTTAGGCACCCTCGGATCCTGTGGTTCTAGCACGGTTGCCTAAACTCATTATAAGTGGCTAGAGATCTGATTTGCAACACCTGTTTAAACCTATATGCAATTTTAAATCATTAACCGCTTTTAACATCTTTTAGGAAGTTTGCAATGTCATTAAAATACGTCATGAATCACGTCACATAAATGCGCATGCAATTTTAGACTTATTCTAACTCCATTGAGATGTGGATTTGGGTCACATAAATGCGCACCCGGAATTAGGAAGGTATTTTATAAATAACTTGGCGCCTATAGCAACTACGTCTTCAAAATTCATGGAAAGGCCGTGAAATTCGCTAAACGGCAGTTCCTAGTTTTCTATGTGTTTATTAAATTAAAGAGCCATCGCATGGTATTTGATTGGATTAACGCGGCTCACTTTATTTTACAAGGACACTCTGAGGCATATAAAATTCTCTACTATTTTCGGTGTTTAAATGACCTATTTATGTATAGACAGTATATTTTTGGAAATAATGCTTGCATCTCAGCCACATTCATGGCTGATTGTACACATTGGCTTCAAGTTAGGGCTAGCCCAGGAACACATATCTTGCCAGTGCCGGCCTCTCAACTAGGCCCAGAATTAATTTGGACGGAGGAGTCCATTATGAACGAATTTTCGATGATGTTTATTTTAGTTTGAGTTTACGCACAAGACTAACTACTAAATATATCTACAATGTGCACATGGAAGTTACTAGTGATTATTTTATATCAGTCTTTGGCTTTAAATCTGAACTAAATGATTCATATACTCGTCAGTCGGAGTATACGAATCCAGCTTTTAAAATTCACTTATGATTCTGATTCCAAAATGTTAAACAAATCTGAAATGAATCATTTTTAATGTATTGAAACTCAAATGAATCAAAATGTTACACAATGTTCTAATTTTGAATGATTACCAAACTGACATTTCCTAAATCCGTTTCTAACCAAAAACAGGAAACAAATAATTGAAATAACCTTACCACTAGCTAATGTTACTTCTAATTGTAAATATATAAAATAGCAGTCTAAATGTCCAAATATTATCAGATAGATCAGTCTCAAATGTCCAGTTATTACAAAATGAAACAATTCAAATGTCCAGCTACAACAACGGTGATTATCTTATCATTTGGCATATTAAAAACTAAAGAAGGGGGAAACAGGGTAAGTATTCAAAATTAAACTAATAGATACATATCTTAAGATTCAAGAATACATTTACTTGAGCTTCACCTATCAAGGGGGGAACAAAATGTACCTGGAATTCAGCAAAGGACAAAATCCTATGAGTAAAATGAACGCAATCAACAAGCAAAACAGCACTCAATTAAATAGTACACCCAGGATCTCAGCAAATTTTGAGTGAATTAAAGTCTTAAAGGAATAATAACAGCACTGATCGTTTATCAAGGATATAGGAAGAACTAATATGTATTTTTTCTCTTCTAGAATTCAAAAGAAAGGTTTCGGATCCTTCAAAAATGTTCAGAATATCTCTTTTTATAGTGGAGCCTTTGGGCACCACTTTTCTTTGTTTTTCTTTTTTAGTCCCTTATTCATATTTCAGCTTTTCCTAAATGATCCTTCATTTCCTAACTTGTGCCTCAAGTTTGAGGTTGAAATTGTATTTTAGCCCCTCACTAGAATGTTCTAGAGGTTACTATCTGATTCTCTTAAGGCTCAAATACCCCTTATACCCCTATCTCTTTTCCTAAAAAATCAACCTGAAGTTTTAACCTCAGTCTTTTATCTGGTTAGGTCAATTATGTTCAAGTTTTGGGACAGATTTAGTCTTGGACTATCAGGCTTATTAAAGTTCAAAAATTAGCCAAAACTAATCAGGTTTTTAATGGATTTTTAGCAAACAAACATTATTCCAGATGACCAATCAATATCAAAACAAAGGATCAAAATGACCAGAAGAGGGAACACAACCATTAACACTTAACTTGCAGAAATAGCCCAATCAAAGTACTCAGAAAAACTTGAGAATGATAAGCACATAGTAGGGATTGAACATTTAGTTCATGAATCAAACCAGAAAAGTAAAGCTAATATTAGCAATTAAAGGTTCAACACAAAAAAAATCATCCTAATCCATGCAAGTATTGAAGATGAAAGCAATTACTCCGTGACATAAACATGATCCAAAAGATAAACACCTACCAAAACTAATTAGGGTATCAAGAGATAGATATCAACAAACATTACTAAAGAATCATCAAACCAAGATTTCAGAATCGAGGGGGCTCATATTAACATGATATCATACCATTCAGAAGACGAAGACACTTCAGACTAGTAACTACCAAGGCATATAACAAGTATAGCTGAATGTTTAACCTATTTCATGTGAGATTGTGGGAAACAATTAATCATTCAAAAAAAGCAGCTAACAATTACGAAAATACAACAATTATGCACAGGCGAAGATAGTAGTTAAAAGATAGGAGACTTAGCTTTTATACACATGCAAATCCAACTTGGGACTTCATTGGTTTCTGACCTCTTCTGTAGAGGTTTTTAAAACTTCTAAGGTAATTGGCCTGGTGGATAACAGGTTCAGGAGTTCAAGAAGGGGCATTTATGATTCTGATACCCCAGTGAAATCTCAGATCTGAATTTCTTCAGTGATTGATGGTATTTGAGGGTCGTGGGTGGCATGGTTGGGGAGGGGAATGGACAAGGACTACCTGAGATAAGCTTGACCAAATTCCGACAGGGTTGCATTTTAGGGTTAAACTTCAAACTATTATTTGAGATGTTTCAGGTGGATCCGAAGGGTGTAACATACATGGTTGGAAAGAGGAGGGTGAGTTTTTTAGAGGTGTAGTTTTGGAGGGGTTTGGAGTTGGGTCGCCGGAAATGGGGGTTCCGACGACCTTATTTTGAATATTCGAGAAGTTGGGGGTTCGTTTGAAGGGGATGGAATTTAGGACGGGGAAGAGGAAGTCCTGGTGGTCCTATGGTGTAGAGTTGGAGAGGTTTGGAACAGGTTCGCCGGAGACGGTGGTTCCGACAACCCTATTTTGAATATTCGAGAAGCTAGGGTCTTATTCGACGGAAACCAAACACGGACGGGAAAGGGGAGGTTGTGATAGTTTTATGGTGTAAACTTGGGGAGGTTTGGGACCGACCGCCACAGTAAGGTGATTTCTGGTGGCGGTGTGGGTGGTAGATGGGTGGTCAACGGTGGTCAAGGGTGGTAAGGGGCGGTCAAGGGGTGGTTGAGGGTGGTGGTAAAATGGAGGTGGATCGTACGAGGAAGAAGAGAAGTCTGTCTCTAGTTCGATAGAGACGTTTGGACATATATATCCAAAATTGGGAAGGTTTCAGGACCGTTGGATGGCCCGAGATCAACGGCTGGGATGCCTGGTCTTTAAACGGTGTCGTTTAGGTTGGTCTTTGTATGGACCGGACCGGGGTTTGTGTTTGGGCTAGGTCTGTGGGTTTTTAAGGGGTCAAATTGTTTGGGCCACTCAGGTCTGGCCCAATTGTTGCTAGCCTGAGTAGCTGTGCATATATGTATATATATTTTTTGCCTTTTCTTTTTTATTTTAATTCATTCATTATTTTATTTAAAACAAAATTTCTAATTAACAAAAATAAAAATGCAACAAGTTGAAATTAAACCAAAAATAATTTAATATGCCAGAAATACTACTTTCACACATATTTTTTGTATTTTAATTTGTAAAAATTAACCTATTTAACAATTAAATCCTAAACAATTTAAACATGCATTAATGAACACGCACTTGCACACGTAATTGATCTCTAAGACTAAATCCAAAAAAAATGTAAAAACGAAAATCCTAAACCTGAGGGTCCTGTAAGAGCCATTTCAACAGGGTAAAAATCATATGCTCACAGCACATGCTTCGTGTTAGAGTAATATCTCTTTATACCTTTCCACTGTCCTAAACATCATGGAATCACTTAATCTTCCTGAGTCTAAACTCATATCACGACATGAAATTGACTTCACTTCCCAACTAAACAACTGAAAAGATCCTTCAACACACCCACAACTTGGGATATACTTCAAATCAAGATGGAAATCAAGCACCAGATAGTTCTTTTTACACCTCACGTGGACCATTCTCGTCATATTCAATCATGTGAACACATCTCGCAGTCACATCATACTCATCGTAGCCATCTAGCCATTAATTCCACTAATAGGGACACTATCGAAAATACAAATCCAAAAGCATGCACTCATACAAATCAACACCTCAATGCTTAAGATACAGTCAAAACCCGGCCATAAGTCCTTTAGACTAGCCCAATATCAACACATAGAAATCACATCTCACACCTCGTCCAAGGAATCAGAATTTGTCGATGCACAACTGATACCGAGCGCTCATGTGCGCTTACGAATAAGTGGAAGGAATTCAAAGAGTTACACTTCAAGCTAAATCAATGTCGCATAATAAGAATTCAAGAATGTGGAATTTCCTAATGGTTCTACAGCCTCTCATAGATAAGTACAGAAGTTTCCCTACCGACCGCAAGACTCTACTAAACCTGCTCATGACTCGTGAGACTTATGTAACCTAGGCTCTGATACCAACTTGTCACGACCGAAAAACTAACCTTGTCGTGATGGAAACTATCGAGGTACAAGGCAAGCTGACACATTACCAAAACAAAATGAGGTTTTCATTTTCCAGATAATTCCTTAAAGCTATGTAATATAAACCTTCATAAGGAGTGTAAATCAAAACAAAAGTGCAGAAAAGAAAGTCTGACATCAGGGTGTCACTAGTCATGAGCATTTACTACAACCGTCTGATAATATCGAGACTAACATAGTCTGGAAATAATTGAAAACAACTAAAGGAAGATGAAGATAGAGGAAAACAGGGTTGCGATCACTGGGAAGCTACATTGCTAATTTCAGTGGATCTGCAACCGAAATAATCAACAACCACTACCGGGTCCAAAAATACCTGGATTTGCACACAAGGTACACGGAGTAACGTGAGTACGCAAACTCAATAATTAACCAAAGTGAATAAAGTTTGAGAAGTAGTGGCGAGCAATAATGCATATAAAGTTCATATCAAGAAATATCTATGACTGACTACGGCTAGGTATATTGGACAGACCTCTGGAAATACCCTGCGCAGGAGGCGCGCTAGAAACTGGAGGTGCATCGTAAGGCTCTTAAAGTATAGGCGTAGTTGGAGCACTACTAGCTTCTGGAAGAGTTGAATGAATGGGGCGACCCACAAAACCCCTAGCATGTCGACCTATACGGGCACCAAAGTAGTGGCATTAATCTCGAGACCTATTGGCCTCCCTCTCCCCTCGCTCCCTAGCAAGCATACTCTCGATCCTCCTAGCAATGCTCACTACCCGCTGATGAGGAATTTCCATCTCCAACTCTCGAGCCATGCTAGATATGATGGGTGGGATGGGACCCTTGATAAACCTGCAAACTCTCTCGTGGACTATGGCAACCAAAGCCGGTGCATGCCTGGCCAATCTAGTATAACGGATAGCATACTCCGCAACGGTCATAGCACCCTAGTGAAAATACTCAAACTCTGCGTGCCATGCATCTCTAAGGCTCTAGGGAAAAAACTCTCTCATAAACATATTCGAGAACTAGGTCCAAGTCAGTGAAGCAGCCTTGACCAGACTATCTCTCTCATAAGTGTGCCACCAATTATAGGCAGCTCCCCGAAGCTGGAAAGCAGTAAAGGAAAACTCGTTGGACTCTACTATGCCCATAGTGTGAAGAATACGGTGGAACTCTTCTAGAAATCCCAACGCATCATCTGTCGCTTATCCACTAAAAACCGTAGGATCATACTTCTTGAACCTCTCCAATCTCCGCGGCTCATCCTCAGAAGCAGTTGCCCCATCCATGGACTGAACTGGAACTGTAGGCGGACTGGGAATGATCCCTGGGGCCTTCTCAACCTGCACTCCTTGCTCAGGAGTGCGTACATCAGAAGTTTGTGCTCCTCCCCTGGCTTACGATGTGGCTGCAGCAAGGGGAAGTAACCCTGCATGAGCCAAGGTGGTGTACATGGACATGAACTCAGCTAATATCTTCTGAAGGGCTTGCGTAGTAGTGGCAGTAGTAGGCATGCCAGGTACCTGGGCTTCGGCTTGATCTATTGGTGGTGCCTCAGCAACAGCTCGCGCAAGTTCTCTGGCTGCACCACGTGCGCGTTCTCGACCTCTACCCTGGCCCGACCACGGACGGCTAGGGTAGGAGGCGCAGGTGCCTGATCATCGCAAGTAGTGTGTGTCCTCACCATCTGTGGATAATAGAAGATAGAAGTTTAGATTTGACATCAAAATATTGCACATCAAGGAAATCAATGAAGTGAAGATTTTTCCTAAACGGTTACATAGCCTCTCGTAGATAAGTACAAACGTCTCCGTACCGATCACCGAGACTCTAAAAACCGACCTGTGTTCCACTACTATTATGAACCTAGAGCTCAAATACAAAATTGTCACGACCCGAGTTCACCTTCCATGAACATGTCGTGATAGAACCTAGTTCCTACAACTAGGTAAGCCTAGCAATGCGGAAACTAATATAACTGGTGGAATCATTTAATTAAATTAAACAAAAACTAGAAGAAAAGTGGTGTATAAGTGTGACTCGGCTTATACAACCCAAAACTAAATGTGGAAGTCTACAACTCAATCCCAAAACCCGGAAACTCACCGGAACACAGGCTAAAGGAAAATACTGTAAATGCTCAAATCTCCAGAATGTCTACATCAAAAGTATGACAGAATCTAAATACTACAGGTACAATAAGGAAGGAAACTCTTCGATCTGCGGACGCTACAGATATACCTCAAATCTCCGCTAAATCTCTCTGCCACGATGATAGTGCGTCTGAGATGAAGTACCTGGATCTGCACATGAAAAACATGCACAGTAGAGGCATGAGTACACCACAGCGGTACTCAGTAAGTGCCAAGCCTAACCTCGGTTGGGTAGTGACGAGGAAGGTCAAAGCCCTACTCAGATAAATATAATATGATAAGATAAGAAAAATAATAGTATAGATAAAGTCTGCAGCAAGAATCTAAACATGATAAATACGGGAAACAACAACTTAAAACGAACTAAAACAATATAAGGAACACTACACACAACAGGAAAATAATAGTCGGGGATCTCTTGGTATCCTCATTATATTCACTAGGGATCTCTTGGTATCCCCACGATCTCTTGGTATCCTCATTATATTCACTAGGGATCTATTGGTATCCCGAGGATCTCTTGGTATCCTCATTATATTCACTAGGGATCTCTTGGTATCCTCATTATATTCACTAGGTATCTCTTGGTATTCCGAGGATCTCTTGGTATCCTCATTATATTCACTAGGGATCTCTTGGTATCCCGAGGATCTCTTGGTATCCTCGAATCATACAAACGCATGTGCTAGAGATCTCTTGGTATCCCACACCCTCAGTCCAGAACATATCAAGTGTAGTGGGATCTCCCGGGAGGCCAACCTGTAGTCCCAATTTAAAAACACACAATAGCAAGCCAAACATTAGGAAAGATACTAGCTTAGAGCAAGAAATAGTAAATACTTGCCAAACATACCATGCGGAATAAAAATAATACAGCTTAAACACCTAGGCAAGCAAGTCAAATGAACATGCTCCTCTAACCAGCATAGAATAAATTCACAATTTAGAATGAATAGGTAAACAAGAAAACTCAATTTAAATACTTCAAGTAAAAATGGATTTTTCCATCAAATTTCTCAAGTACACGCTCGTCGCCTCATGTACGAGGCATTCAATTAACACACATCATATCCTAAGGGTAAGGTCCCCTACACAAGGTTAGACAAGACACTTACCTCGATTGGCTCCATAATTAAATTGAAATCACTCTTTTGCCACGGGTATCTGCCTCTTAATGGCCCAAATCTATTCAATTCAATTACATATCGTAAATAACATATCAAGCCATTGATTCTACTATTTATTTCAAAGATAAGACGTGAAATTAGGTAGAATATCCAAAACACCCCTCAGGCCAACGTGGTCAAAACCCGAGGTTCGAACTAAATTCTAACTACCCATTCCCCCACAAATCAGTTTATATGATTAATTTTGATATCGGACCTCGGATTGGGGTCCAACCCCCAATTTTAGCAAAACCCTAGGTCCTACCCAATATACCCAAATATTCACATTAAAATTTTCAATGTGACGTTGAAATTATGTTAAAAGGTGTTAAGGAGTGAAGAAATTGAGTTAGAAACCACTTACCAATCGTTTTAAAGAATAAGTATTGCATAGAAAATCGCCTCTTAGGTTTTGGGTTTTTAAGAAGTCAAAAATAACTCAAAATTTATGTGTATATATGCTCCTTGAGCCACCAGCCGGACCGCCCGACGATGACCGAGGCCGCGCGGCTCACACAGCGGACCATGCTAAGGCGGCCGCGGTCGTGCTGATGGAGCTGAAAGTTGCAGGTCCTCTAAATTTGGCAGCGCGCACTGTGCGAGGGTGACAGCAGCTCACGTCACGGACCGCACAAAAGCGGATGCGGCCGCGCTAGAGGAACTGAAGGATGCGGGTTCTCTGAAGCTGGCAGTGCGGACCACGTGAGGACGACCGCGACCGCGTGGCTCACCCGCGGACCGTGCTATTACTATCGCGGCTGCGCTGGAACCTGCAGCTTGCACCTGACCTGCAATATCTAGTGTTTTAAGTCTAAAACCTCCCGGAACCTATTCGAAACTCACCCGAGCCCTCGGGGCTCCAAACCAGACATACACACCACTTCAAAAACATCATACGAACTAACTCGTGCGATCAAATCACCAAAATAACATCATATTCATTAGATCGAGCCTCAAAACTCATGATTTATTTGAAATTTTTCATAAGACATAAAATTCCCAATTCAGGTCCGAAACACGTCAAACAACGTCCATTTTCAACCAACTTTACAGAAAGTTCTCCAATCATATATAAGACTTGTACTGGGCACCGGAACCAATATACGGGCCCGATACCCCAGTCTTCTAATCACATTTCGTTTGCATTTTCTTTAACTATTTCAAGAAAACAATTTCACATAAAAATTCATTCTCGGACTTGGGGACCTCGAAAACAAATTCCAGGCATACGCTCAAGTCCCATATTTTCCTACGGACCCTCCAGGACTGTCAAATCACGGGTCCAGGTCCGTTTACCCAAAATGTTGACCAAAGTCAAAATAGTTCTATTTAATATCAAAACTTAGCATTTTTTTCATAGAATCCATATCTAAGCTTTTTGGTTATGCGCCCGGACTGCATACGCAGATCGAGGCAACCCTCAATGAGGTTTTTCAAGGCCTTGGAGACACGAAATGAGTAAAGAAACAAAAGATGACCCTTTAAGTCGTAACAAGATCGAAGCCTCTAGCATGAATCTCTTCGAGAGTTTTCCTCCGAGATTTGCACCGAGCATACTCATTGCTTCTTCACACTCGATCATAGTCCCCTTTCAGCTCAGCCCAAGCATCGGCAGCATCCTTTAAATAGACATCCACTTTCTTGTCTGCCTTAACTCGAATCTCTTCAGCTTCAGCTCGGGCGTCCACATCTTAGGCCTTCATCTTCAAAATCGAAGACTTAAGCCCTGCAATCATGCTCATTTTAACCAAGTTGTTGCCACAAGCATTTCGGAGTTGCACCTCGAGGGTAGAAGCCTTGGCCAAAGCGTCTTTCTTGGCCATGACTTGGGCATATTCCTAAGCCATTAGCTCAGTACACTCATGCTTGGCCTGAGAAACTTCACCCCTAAGGTGCTCCAGGCTTTCCATCTTCCTCTGCAACTGAAGTATCAAAGTTTTAATTTACGAAGAAGGGAGAAGAAGCGTGTACCCATTCGAAACAAAGTTTACCTGTCCCTCGAGGTAGTTTTCATAGTTCCGGCTCCGACTCGCCTCATACCATAGATATACCAGGTCCTCTTCCATTTTGTCACAAAGGAGCCTGATGGATTTCTTCCCATCTAAGGCTTCGCAACCTAGCTTCCCGATGAAGGAACTCAGACTTAAGTTTGTCAAAGGCCTATGGAAAAGAGCTCAATAAGAAAGCCAAAGCGCAAAATCAGAAAACCAATATGATTGACCAAAACTCACCATAGAACAAAACCGTTAAGCCTACTCGAAGGTCGATCTCACGTTTACTATCCTAGTCTCGTCGGCCCCAGTAGAACCTCTCCCAAAAAAATTGTGATTGTCTGAGACCTTGCTTAAGTTGGCCGCCTCTGGACTCAAACATCCCTTGAAATACATTCAATGGGAGGAGAAGACGGCGCCAGAAAATCCTTCTCCCCCGAATTACCATCAACGGGAAAAGAAGTCGTCGCAAGAAAGTCCTTATCCCTCAAAGTACCTTCGATAGGAGAAGAATACCGCGCCAGAAAAACCGTGTCCTTTGAAGTACCTTCGACGCCAGAAGAAAACAGCGCCAGAAAATCCTTGTCCCTTAAAATACCTTTGAGTGGAAGAGAAGACGACGGCAAAGGAGGAACCATTTTGGTGAGTCCAAAATTCTCAGGTGCTACAGGCTCAACTGATACATCTTCTATAAGCCTCTAGGCAGGACTTGCCTTGCTAATGAGTAACTTCGCCCTTCAAAGGTTCCTTCCGTTTGTTATTTCTCCTTGCTCCCGAGGCTGAAGATCCTATATCCTCACCAAGAGAGCACGGTCTCATCTCAAAAATTCCCCAGCAGTAGGAATTCTTTTCTTTTATCCCGGCATAACCTGTAGATCTCCCCGGCGTAACCCGAGGACCCCTTTCATTCTCCCGGCATAACCCAGTCATTCTCCAGCATATCTTGGTGATCCTCCCAATTCAAGGCTTCATTCCCAAGGATAAATAATCCTGACCCCGATTGCTTTCAACAAAGTAGCTTAAAGTTGTGCTATAAATAACTCGCGAAATTTTCCTAGTGAAAACTGGGGTAGAAAATTTCGTTCGTTTGTTTGTTTTGATTCCTGAGCAGGTTTTGACTCTATGTGTAGGGTTCGAGATAAGCAAAAGAGTGAGTCTCAGTCCCGAATAAAGGAAAAAGAAGAAAAGAACAAAAAGAAGTGAACTCAGAGTGTTTGGAGAAAAAGGATGCAGACTGCTCAAATTTGATCGGAGTCACAAGTCACGTTCCAATCCAATGCTGGAAAAAAAAAAGAACTGGCCCCTACATCTTGCGAGCATCAAGAGTCAGATCAGGGTCCACAGCAAAATCAGCTAAGACTCAAGATCTAGCTTCAAAGAAATTTATAAATAGGAATCTTGCAACTCGTAGTTGATAAGCATAGCTAGCTTACCTTTGATTTTCCTTTTGGTGTAATAAGGAGGTCAGCAAGCAGTAGCAGCAGTGAAATCAATGCTCCTGGTAGTCCCAGCTACCAAAACTTCTAGAACTACACTGATGTGATTCCTTGACAGCCAAGGATATCTCTAAAGCTAGGTTCAGTTAGACATTTTTCAAAATGCATCTCATGGAGTGCCAAGCAAGCAAAAATCCCTCATTATTGCTCGTTTATCTTTACCTAAAAAACGTTCGTGTATCCGAGCAAAGAGGGGCAGCTGTGAGCACGTGATTTTGGCCTCGTTTGAATTATTCCTACAAAATCCTTAAAATTAGGATTTTTCTTTTTGTTATTTGATTTTTAGGATTAAATTGCGTAATTTTGTGTACTTTCATTTGTATGTGCCAGTTTAGTATTAGATAATTTTGTAAAAAATACAAAAAACAATATTGCATTCTTGCATTTAGGATTTAACATTACATTTTTAGTAGTTATATTTTAATAAATATACAAAAAATCATAAAACTTTTACTTTAGCTTTGAATTTTGTTAGTTTCTTTAATTTGTTTCAATTAATGTGTAGTAACCATCATTTAGGATTAATTAGTTTAATTAGGCCCTTAAGATTTTCATTCATGATTTTTATTTTATTATTTTTTTAAAAAGGAAAAGGAAAATATACATAAAAGAAAATAAGGAAATAAAGAAAGCCGGCATGTAAAGTATATTAAAGTTTGGGCAAGTATTAAATACAATTCACTGGCCCATGTCATTTAAACCCCTGAACCAGCCCAAGCCAAACTCCTTAAACCGGCCCAAACAAAATCCCTTGAACCAGCCCATATCCTAGCCTAAATTCTACCCAGTCTAGCACCACAAGTCCCCAAACGAAGATGTTCCGCTCCTTAGTTGATCTCAACCGTCAAGGTTGATTGATCCAACGGTTGAGAACTGAGGAGCCCTTAATATATATATATATATATATATATATATATATATATATATATATATATATATATATATATATATATGTCCAAACAATCCTTACCCCCCTCAGTACCCCCTACCCTCGCATCTTTCCCATCTCTCACCCCAAACCCCAACGCCTCCGCCTACCACCGTAAACCGCCGGCTGGAAATCTCCTCCACTGGCGGCAATCATCCAATAGCCACCAAATTTACACCACTGCCTCTCCTTCACTTCCCCATCCCAGATCCGCCATTATCTCCTTTTAAATCCCACCCAAACTCCTTAAATCAACGAAACCCTAGCCTCCTTCTTTGTTCTCTAGCGGCGGCGCCACCCCCAAACCCCACCAAAATCACACCATCGAACTTCCACCATCCCTTCTTCCGTAATTCATAGTTTATTCCTCTCAAATCGCCACGGATTTCTTCAAATCTAACTTTGAGCGAAACCCTAATTTTTCGAGATTGGGGGTAATTGATTTTGGACTACAATTGCCCTTAATCATGTGTTTTTTCTCATGAAAACACATGATTAAGGATGGTTTTAGTCAAAACGATTCCAATTAGCTTACCAGAGTTCGAGTTTAAGTTGAGCATTTTCTAGGTATTTCTTCTCACACTTCTTTGTTGTTTTTCTTTTATGATTTTGTTTTTATTTTTTATTTTTGCTTACTTTCATTCAGGGTTTCTTTTTGTTATTTTATTTTTATTTTTGTGCCTGATTTGACTCATAGTCATAGGATTCTGATTTTTTACATTGTAATCACATAGTTTGATCCATGTTTTTGTTATTTTCTTTTTGTTTGTTTGATCGAAGTCACATAGTTCTCTATTTGTTTTTACTATTTTACATGATTTATTTATTTTTTTTAATTTTTATTGTTTGTTTTTATATTGTTCTTACTAGTTTAATGATACAACTAATTTTAGGACCCATACTGATTGGAATTAGTTTAGTTTAGATATTTTCCCTTAGTTTAATTTCAGTTCTCTTTACCTTTGTTAAGAATTTCTGATTAGTCTCGCAAAATAGGGATTTCGGCTTTGTTTGAAATCAGTAGACCATTTTTATTGAGTCACTTGGCCCAAACCTAGTTGGTAGACTTAGGTAACATTCAACGGTATTGAGGGTAATTGGTGTATTTTAATTAGGGAATCATGCACAAATAGAAAGTAGAACCCCGTAGAACCTTCTAGATGGGGGTTATAATTTGAAATTCAGAAACTTAGTAATACAACTTGGGTAACAAGTCAGTCCTTCAAGGACTTTTAAGCTTAAAAAACTGAAAATAAAGAGGGGCTAAGGTGTAAAGTAAAAGTCTGAAAATTATCCTAATTTTGCCTATTAAAAGCAGTACCCCTGCCTTGCAAAAGGGGTTTTTTTAGAGGGGAGCAATCTGAAAATTTGAAATCCAAGTCTAAAAAATCAAAAAAATCGAAATTTGAAAGTTTTAGAGGGAATACTAAAAAATCAACAAAAGTTTTCTGCAGAATTTGAGAGTTTAAGTATATAGAGTTTAGATCTTAGAGTTCCAAAACAATATCCTAAAAATATTAACAAAAATGGCCTAGAAATCCACCTGATCTACTGTTTCGTCAAGCTGCGGCAGTCTAAATTCACTTCCAAGTGCTGAAACTATGTGGAATTCACATGTTAAGAGTCGATTTGAATCATCAAAGTTTGGTCTTAGGTTCAAATGGGTTCGTTGCTCAATTGAACCTTATTTTTTGTGTTTGTTGCATCTCGCATTGGACTTGCTGGGATTTTGCTGAAACTGCATCTGTTATTTTGTCGCTGTCTGACTGACCTTGAATTTTCTTATTTTTGGTTCTAAATTCCAGTTATTGCCTTGGCCTTTAAATGATGTTGAAGTATGAATCAGAATGTATTTAATCAAGATTGAAGAGATTATGAATTATTACACATTTCCTTGTTAATGACATTCATGTTGTTTGATTCATGTTGACTTTGTGTAGTTTAATTATATGTATCCTTAGTTTACTCATAAACATGCCTCTTCAAGTGCTAAATTCTAGTTATTGCCTTGGCCTCTAAATAATGTTGAAGTATGAATCTGAATGTATGTAATCATGATTGAAGAGATTATGAATTATTACACATTTCCTTGTTAATCACACTCATGTTGTTTGATTCACGTTGAATTCGTGTAGTTTAATTTGATGTATCCTTAGTTTACTCGTAAACATGCCTCTTCAAGTGCTGAACTTAAGCTTCATTAGAGTGTTAAGATTTATATGATTGAGACTTTTGAGAATTGTAATAATTGGACTATGGACTTCTAAATATAGTCAAGGTTCATTATCATTTTTAGATAATACTTTTGAACTGAAAAGTGATTGCGAGAACACTATGAATTTGAATTGCTTTTAGTTCAAATTCCAGGTTTTGGTACTTAATTCCCATAGTTCAATTTTGAAACTATTTGATTATAATTTTAAGATTTGTAAAAGTGAAACACCACCGATCATATATTCTATCAATTTGAACATATGAATCATTGTTATTGATCTAATATTTGCATATGGAAATTGAGGTTTCCAAACGTTGGCACATGAGTGGAATTAATGTTAATTTATGAAAAAGGTTTCCCTTGCATTGGCACAAAATTAATTTGCCTTACTATTTGGGTTATTTGGACTTTAAATATTGGGCCTAGTGTAGGCCCCGTTGCATAACAAATTAATTCTGCTAAGCTCAGGCCCGTAGAGATTTGGTCTTGATACTCAATTCCAAACTATACGTACGGATTGTCTGTTAAGCCCGACACCAAGAAGCACCTGATAACATCAAGTTCCAGCTTTGTGGTTGGTCCTGATAAGAATTTCTTATAAGGTTTGAGAAGTTGTTTGAAGATATGACTATGGTGGAAGGTGAAGAGGGTTTTAGCAAGGCAAATGTGCAAATTGTTGTGCCCAGTACAAAGATCAACAATTGGAAAGCTACTCCTCTCCCGACCAGTAAGGAGTTTTCGTAGCTTGCTTTGGTTTTCTTTCAGTTTATCTGGATTATACCAGGGTTGTAATTCAGAGTCTATGATCCGTTCGTTTGAATGTATAAACCTTGTTATCTTTCAATTTCAATGAAATGCAATTTTCCTTTTCATCATTTATGATAATATTTTTTTTGCTATTCTTTTCCATCTTGTAAAGTTCTTTTAATGTTGGTTTCAATGACATGACAAACATAAGGAATCTTCGGCCAAGTCTCGAGAGCCGGACTAATTTTGAAATAATAATTCAAGAAATAGAATGTGATGATGAACCAGAGTGTGATGAGGATGGGGAATTTAAAGAAATTAGTAAAGAAGCCACTTTGAGGAAAAACCCAAACCAAACCTGAGCGATACAGAAGCAATCAATCTAAGGGACCCAGATAATATCAGAGAAACTAAAATAAGTGTTCGTCATTAGCTACAGCTTAGGGAAGAAATAATCAAATTGTTGCTAGAATATAAGGATATTTTTGAAGGGTCATATGACGATATGCCGGGCCTAAGCACTGACTTGGTGGTTCACAAATTGCCCACTAACCCGGCATGCCCTCCCGTCAAATAAAAGTTAAGGAAGTTTAAAAATGAATGAGCATAAAGATCAAAGAGGAAGTCACAAAACAGTTTGAGGCAAAGGTAATTCGAGTGACGCGGTATCCCACTTGGTTAGCCAATGTTCTGCATGTGCCAAAGAAGGATGGTAATACCAGGGTGTGTGTTGATTATCATAATGCGGAACATCCACATATTGATTGATAATTATGCAAAACATGAGATTGGTTCTTTTGTGGATTGCTACGCGGGCTATCACAAGATATTAGGAAAAGACGGTATTCATCACACCGTGGGGAACATACTGCTACAGGGTCATGCCTTTTTTTCTGAAAAATGTTGGGGCAACTTACATGAGGGCAATAAAAACAATATTCCATGACATGATACACAAGGAGATCGAGGTTTATATGGATGATGTAATTGTAAATTCCAAGAAGTAGTCTGACCACGTCAGAGATATGAGAAAATTCTTCCAAACGCTCCGCAGGTACAATCTTAAGCTCAATCCTGGAAAATGCACATTCGGTATGCCTTCTGGAAAGTTGTTGGGATTCATAGTCAGCCGTCGAGGTATTGAACTGGACCCCTCAAAGATTAAAGCTATCCAAGAGGTTCCACCCCCAAGGAACAAGACCGAGGTGATGAGTCTGTTGGGGAGATTGAATTACATCAGCACGTTTATCGCTCAGCTCACGACAACTTGCGAGCGTATCTTTAAGTTATTGAAAAAGGATGTTGCAGTCAACTGGATGGAGAAATGTTAAGAGGCATTTGATAAGATAAAAGGGTACTTGTCAAACCCACTTGTGTTGGTCCTACTAGAACCGGGGAGGCCTTTGATTCTGTATTTGACGGTGTTGGACAATTCGTTTGGTTGTGTGTTGGGTCAGCATGATATCATTGGCAGGAAGGAGCAGGCCATATATTACCTTAGCAAGAAGTTCACATCTTACGAGGTTAAGTACACTCATCTTGAGAGGACATTCTGCGCCCTAACTTGGGTAGTACAGAAGTTGAAACATTATTTGTCATCTTATACTACTTACCTCATTTCTCGTTTGGATCCGTTGAAGTATATCTTTCAAAAGCCTATGCCCAAAAGGAGGTTCACAAAGTCACAGATCCTTCTCATAGAATTTGACATCGTCTATGTGACTCGGACTGCGATAAAAGCACAGGCATTGGCTGACCATTTGACTGAGAACCCAGTGGATGAAGAATATGAACCTTTGAAGACATACTTCCTAGATGAAAAGGTGATACATATTGATGATTTGGAACAACTCAAAAAGTCAGGATGGAAACTTTTCTTTGATGGGGCTGCCAACACGAAAGGCATTGGGATATGTGCAGTACTTATTTCTGAAACAGTGGCATCACTGTCCTGTTACAGCTAAGCTTCATTTCTATTGCACTAACAACATGGCGGAATATGAGGCATGCATTTTGAGTCTGAGATTAGCTGCAGACATGGGTGTCCAGGAAGTCTTGGTCTTGGGGGACTCGGACCTCCTAGTGCACTAGATTCAAGGGGAATAGGAAACACGAGATTTAAAGCTCATACTATACTAGCAATGTTTGCATGATCTTTGCCAATAATTTCGATCGATAGAGCGTAGGAATATTCCAAGAATCAACAACGAGGTTACTGAAGCTTTGGCTACCTTGGCATCGATGTTACATCACCCAGATAAGGCTTATGTTGTCCTGCTGCATATCCAAGTCCATGATCAGCATGCATACTATAATGTGGTGGAAGAGGAACTCGGTGGTGAACCTTGGTTTCATGATATCAAGGAATACATCAGTATGAGGGTGTATCCAGTACAAGCCACATGTGATCAAAAGAGAACAATTAGTCGCTTATCAAGTGGATTTTTCTTCAGTGGAGGGGTATTGTACAAAAGAATGCCAGATCTTGGGTTGTTGAGATGCATAGATGCTAGATAGGCCACGGCCATCGTGACTGAGGTACACTCCGTAGTTATTGGACCGCATATTAGTGGATATGTTTCGGAAAGAAAGATTCTCCGACCAGGTTATTATTGGCTTACCATGGAGCGAGATTGTATCAGCTTCGTGCACAAACGTCATCAATGTCAGGTGCACGGAGATTTGATTCATTTCCCACCATCTGAATTACATACAATGTCTTCACCATGACCCTTTATTGCTTGGTGCATGGATGTCATTGGGCCCATCAAGCCAGCAATGTCCAATGGGCACAGGTTCATTCTAGTGGCTATTGATTATTTCACCCAGTGGATTGAAGCTAAAACTTTCAAGTTTGTGACCAAGAAGGTCATGGTCAATTTTGTGCATTCAAATATCATTTGCCGGTTCGGGATCCTAAAGCTAATCATCACGGATAATGGTGCAAATCTCAATAGTCATTTGATGAAAGATGTATGTCAGCAGTTTAATATTACACATCGCAATTCCACCCCATACTACCCCAAGGCAAATGGAGCAGTTGAAGAAGCTAACAAGAACATAAAGAAGATACTTCAGAAAATGGTGGAGCATTCCAAGCAATGGCATGAGAAGCTGCCTTTCGCATTGTTGGGTTATTGCATTATTGTTCTCACTTCAGTGGGGTAACTCCTTATTTGTTGGTGTATGGCACAGAAGCAGTGATACCTGTAAAGATTGAAATATCATCCCTTTCAAATTGTCGCTGAGGCCGAAATTGATGATGATGAGTGGGTCAAAACCCGCCTAGATCAATTGAGTTTAATTGACAAGAAAAATTAGCAGCAGTATGTCACTGGCAGTTGTATCACGAGCAAATGGCCAGAGAATATAACAAGAAGGTGCGCCCACGAAGGTTGAAGTGGGTCATTTGGTATTGAAACGTATCCTCCCATATTAGGCGGAGGCAAAGGGAAAATTCGCCCTGAATTGATATGGGTCCTTCATCATGACGAGAGTGTTTTCCAATCGAGCTTTCTATTCAAAATATGTAGAAGGCAAGTGTATAGAAATGTCCATCAATTCTTATGCGGTCGAGATATACTATGTATGACTTTTTTCGGTTAAATTGTATTTGTTTGTACTTGTCATATTTTGAAGATTGGAAGGACGAATGCATTTTGTTCTGCTATCTAAACACTTTATCCTTTGTTATCCCCTTTGAGCCTTATTTGTTTCATTCATATCCCTCTTTCAAGCGCAAGCATGAAATATAAGTAAAGGAAAGAGAAAAGAAAAAAAATGAGAGAAAAAGAAGAAATAGAAGAAAAAAAGAAAAAAAAGAAGAAAAAAAAGAGAAAGGAGAAGAAAAGGGAAAGGAAAAAAAAGCAAAACAACAAAAAGAAGGAAGAAAAAAAAAAGAAAAGAAAAAAGAAAAAAATGGGAGCAAAAATCACAACAACAAAGCAATTTCTTTCATAAACTACCTGATTCCTTTTAAGGATGCGTAGGAAGCCTCACGGATCGGTCTCATCAAAATGAAAGTCCAAAAGCCCCCAGGCAAAGAAACTGGGGCAGAAGTTGCGGTTGTTGTAAGAAATCTGATTCCGAAGTTGTAATTTTAAACCCATTTGAATTGTTTTGATCATTTAATACCCTTTCTTTCTAACCCTATCCAAAATCTCACATTGCAGTCCAGAGAAAGACCTTCTGATCAATCATCGAGATATGCCAAATCGAGCAAATAGAAGTGATTCACTTCAGGGGAAACACTCTGGTCCAAGCAGGAAAATAATGAGAAATAAGAGAGTCTTATCGGTGAAACCCCTCATGGGCACCGTAAGGCGACGGGAGCTAAGAGAAATGAAAATAAGAGAGTCTTATCGGCGAAAATGCTCATGGGCACCGTAAGGCAATGAAAGCTAAGAGAAATAAAAAATGAGAGAGTCTTCTTGGTAAAAACCCTCACGGGCACCTTAAGGCAAAAGTGAGTTGATAGATAAACAAATGAAAGAGTTCGTTGGATGAAAACCTTTCAAGATACTGCATGATAAACAAGGTTAAGGTTTTGGTGAAGAAATTAGGCTATGAAATTTCGGGGCAACAAAGTATGGCAACTAAAAGTTTATTGGATGGAGGGACTAGGCCGGTTAATCCAAAATGCATGTCATGATTATTGGTACCAGCTGTTCCACTCAGATAAGTCTCTTTTCAGTTTTACCTTTAGCAGTCATCCAGATTTGGATTCTTTTTATCTTTAACTCTCAAAGCCATTGCATTTCATATTCTTTTGGGTATCTATTCCTCTAAGATGTTTCAAGGTCAATTTTGTTTGAACAAGTAATAAAGGATTTCAAAACTTACTACCAAATTTTGAGACACAAAGTACAGTGTGGCCAGAGTGTACCAAAGACAGCATGATGTAAATTGGGATATAAAAAATCACCGGAAGCTTCAACGGTGGAATGATTTGGTAATTTCAGGAGAGATGCAAATATTCATAAAGGGGAAGGGGATGTGATACAACGGTTTGTGTACAAAACCGTCGATTCGTCTGAGGGCATGGGAGGTTTGAAAGTCAGTCAGAAAGCCAGGCGGTTTAGAGCTGGTTCAGGGAAGCTAGTCAAAACAAAGCATGATAGCAGGGAGGCCACTTTCAGCAACAGTATCACAAACTAACCACCATATTTCAAACTGACAAAAATTTTAATTGATTGAAACAGGGGCAGAAAGTTTCGGTTGTCTAGAGGAAACCCTCCGTAGGGGAAAAGCAAGCACCAGACAGGTATGACCGTAGATTTTCAGGACCCTCCTAGTAAAAGGGACCTAGTTTAAAATTCAAAACAATCATAAGTAGCATGAGCTTGCATAAATGTACCTCAAAGGAGTATAAGCTGGTTTCAAGGCTTGCATGTTCAGTCAGGAGTTTTTAGGACCCTCCTGAATAATGGGACTTAGCTATAATATTTCTATTAAGATAACAAGATGTACCGTAAGTTATGTTGTAGGGTAGTATAATTCAGCCGTAAAGTCATCACTCTTAAGATAAGACTTGATTTTTGATTTTCAGGACCCTCCTGGAAAATGGGACCTATTTTAAAATTCAAAATAATCATGAGTAGCATGAGCTAGCATAAATGTACCCCAAAGGAATATAAGTTGGTTTCGAAGTTTACATGTTTAAGATAGGATTCAGCCGGGAATTTTCAAGACCTTCCTGAATAATGGGAGTTAGCTCTAGAATTTCCATTAGATACCAATATTTAGCGTAAGTTCTGATATAGGATAGCATAATTCAGCCATAAAGAGTTGTCACTTTTAGGATGAAATATGACTTTGGATTGTCAGGGCCCTACTGGATAATGGAATGTAGTTTTAATACTTTCATTAGATAACAAGATATAGTGGGAGTCACATTTTAGAAGATATAGCTTAATGTTAAAATTGTCGCAAGTTAAGAGTTATCAGGACCCTCCTGGATAATGGGACGTAGCTTTAATATACTCTTAGATAGAAGGTAATACCTTAAGAAGATATAACTTAGTTTTAAAATTATCATTTAACTAGGATTTTTCAAGACCCTCCTAGATAATGGGATGTTGTTTAATCCTCTTTTATATAACAAGATTCAGCGAAATTAATACCTCTAGAAGATATAACTTAGATCTAAAACTATCATTTAATTAGGAGTTGTCAGGACCCTCCTGGATAATGGGATCTAGCTTTCAAATTCTTAGAGCATTTGGTAACATGATTCGGTTTAACACTCATATATGTATCCAGCTACCAAACTGGGGCAGAAAATTTTCTTTGTTCTGTCTATTTTTGTTGAAATCAGGCACCCACTTGGAAAACGAGGGAATACAATTAATTTTTGGTGATCATGAGCTCACATGGAGAATAAAGGAATATAGTTCAAGTTTTTGGCAATTAGGCGCTCACCTGGAGAACAAGGGAATACAATTCAAGTTTTGGCAATCAAGCACCCACCTCGAGAACAAGGCAATATTGTTCAAGTTTTGGAAACAGGCGCCCACCTGGAGAACAAGGGAATACAGTTCATGTTTTTGACAATCAGGCGCCTACCTGGAAAACAAGGGAATACAGTTCAAGTTTTGGCAATCAGGCGCCCACCTAGAGAACAAGGGAATATAGTTCAAGATTTGGAATCAGGCGCTCACCTAGAGAATAAGGGAATATAGTTCAAGTTTTTGGAAATCAGACGCTCACCTGGAGAACAAGGGAATATAGTTCAAGTTTTGGCAATCAGGCTCCCACCTGGAGAACAAGGGAATACAGTTCAAGTTTTGGCAACCAGGAGCCCACCTGGAGAACGAGGGGATACAATTCAAGTTTCAACAATCAGGAGCCCACCTGGAGAAGAAGAGAATATAGTACAAGTTTTGGAAGTCAGGCGCCCACCTGGAGAACAAGGAAATACAATCCAAGTTTTGGCAATTAGGAGCCCACCTAGAGAACAAGGGAACACAAGTCAAATTTTGGTAATCAGGAGCCCACCTGGATAACAATGGAATACAACCCAAGTTTTAGTAATCAGGCACCCACCTAGAGAACAAGGGAATACAATTCAAGTTTTGATCATCAGGCAGCCACCTGGAGAACGAGGGGATACAATTCAAGTTTCAGCAATCAGGAGCTCATCTGGAGAACAAGAGAACACAGTTCAAGTTGTTAGCAGTCTGGAGCCCACCTGGAGAACAAGGGAACACAATTCAAGTTTTGATAGTCAGGCTCCCACCTGGAGAACAAAGGGATACAGTTCAAGATGTTGGCAGTCAGGAACCCACCTGAAGAACAAGGGAAAGAAGTTCACTGTTCAAGGAAAGATTGTTCAAGTTCAGCAATCAGGCACCCACCTTGAGAACAAGGGAAGACAGTCCAAGTTTCGAAGATATATAGTTCAAATCTAGTAATCAGGCATCCATCTAGAGAAAAGGAAAAGCATCTCAGATTACAACTCAACTCGGCAACAAAGGGACTTCATCAGGAGAATACAAGTCAACAAGGCAACAAGAACCACAAGATCAAGTTTGAAGATATAGATGGGGATTTTGTAATTCATAGGTCATAGTTTAGTCTAGCTTATTTTTATTTTGTCATGGCGTAATAAAGGGTTCATTAAGCAGTAGCAGCAACAACAACAACAATGAAATCACAACTCCATAGTAGTCCCAGCTACCGAACATTCCTAAACTACACTGACCTGATTCCTTTATAGCCAAGGATATATACGCAACCTCATAAGCAGGGTGCAGTCAGATCTTTCAAAAATACTTCGCACGGAGTATTCAAACGGGTAAAAATCACTCGAATTCGCTCACTTTATCTATACTTGAAAACTCTTCGTGTTTCCGAGCAAAGAAGGGCAGCTGTGAGCACGTGAATTTTGCCCTATACAAATTACTCCCATAAATTCAACACAAAGTAATTTCTTTCAGTGTTTGCAATTTTGTGGATTTTCATTAATTGTTTGCATTTTGTTTGTGTATTTTAATTCGTAAAACAAAAAATACATTGCATTTACATTTAGGATCCAATTTTATATTTTTTAGGATAACTATTTAATTAATATTACAAAAACAAAAGAAAATAACAAAAATAGCTTTTTTGCATTGTTTACTTTTAATTTTTGAATTTATCATAGTTTTCTTTTTAATTTAGGATTTAATAATTTTTGAGAAAGCAATTAGTTTATTTTGGAATTAAATCAGGTCTTTCTATTTTAATTTACATTTTAACAAAAAATCTGAAAATCAAAAAAGAAAAAGCAAAGATAATGAAAAGAAAAATGGGGTTTATTAATAAAAGACCAACTTTGGGCCAAATCCATGAAATACTCGCCCAAATTTTCCCTATACCTGGCCCAAAACCCATCCTACTAGGTCTTTTCTCTACACTAAGCCAAATGAACCCATTTCGATAATGCATGAATCCCAGTCGTTGATCTCAATTAGATCCAATGGTTGGAACCATGGGTCTTGATGATATATATAAGTCTGAATCCATCTCCCATAAACTCGTCATCTCTCACACCCTTTGAATGTTCTGCCAAACTCCGCCCTAAAACCAGCGTTCGCCGCCCACCGAGAATTGTCCACGACAGCAGCCGGTGTCCAATCGCCGCCATTTTTAAACCATCACACCTCCTAATCCCAGATCCCCGATCCGTTTCTCCCAAATCTATCTGGAATTGCTCAAATATCCATTCAAAGTCCCAAACCCTAGCGGCGCCACAGTTTCTCCGGTAGCGACGTCACCACCTTTCACCACCAAATTAACACCAAAGCCCCCGTCACCTCCCTCTTTACAAATCTATAGTCTGTTTCCTTTGAATGGCACTAGAACTTGTCGAATTTCATTTTGAAGTCAAGGCTGTAGGGTGTCAAGGTCAGATTTTGGGTGGATTAGGACCAAAACGAGCCTTGGTCATGTGTTTTCATTTGAGAACACATAAGAATGGCCCCTTTTGGTCAGAATCGAGATTTTAGGGCAATTTCAAAGTCAGCTCTCATTTAGATATTTCTATTATTTTTTTCTGGTTTTGCATGAATTTTTTATCATTGTGATTTTTTTTATTTATTTGATATGCTTGTTAATTGTCTCTGCATCTGTTTCATCAGAATTGCATCTGCATGATTTCATTTCATATGAACTAGTCTTCACTCTGACTGTGTTTTAGTTTTCTAGTTTTTCTTTTAATTCTGGTCTAAATGGGGGTTGTTCAATTCAAGGGTTTTCTTTGATTTCAAAATGTTTTGGTCACTTTGTTAAGATTTTGTCATGTGTTTGGTTTCGAATTTTGAAATCCAGGTTTATCTTGAAAGCCCAAAGGAAGTGGTTAATCGAAAGGGTTGAAGGCCCAGGTTTGATTTGCCTTGGGTCAATTTGACCCAGGCTGGTCCGGCAGGTTAATTTTCAGGGATATGGGGAGTAATTTGGGTAGTCTAGGTGAGGAATCTTCCGAACTGTTTAAGAAGCTACTAAATAGCTGAAAATAAACTTGTTTGGCAAGCAAGTCAAAAGTTGAAGGATTGTTAAATAAAAAAAATTCAAAAGGGACTAAAATGAAAAGATGAAATCAGTTGTTACCCTACTTTTCTTGCCTATAAAGTAACTTTTTCTTGCCTTTGAAGGCAGACCCAATTGATAGAAAAATCAAAGAAAAAGAAACGGTTGAAGTTCACTGTTTGATTGAGTTCCTTTTCCTTTTCTTTGATTTCCTGAAGTTTTCAAGTTTAAAATACTTTCTAATGCATTTGATGGTTTAGAATACGTTGAATATGGGTGTGTAAAAACTGGGTTTGAAGTTTTGCTGATTGGTTATTCGATTGAACTTTACTCTTTGGATTGTTGCATCCTCTTTCTGAGTTTGGAGTGGATCTGTTTGCTTTTTGTTGGGGCTGATTATGTCATACTGCTGCAGCTTAGCTGACTTCCTGTTCTTTTATTTTACTTTGATATCCAGGTATTTCCTCGGCTCTTGAGTGACCTGTGGAATGTAGATCAAAAACATGTAATCAAGCTCGAAGGAATTGAAGATTGTTACATGGTTATCCTTGAATCTTCTTCATATGTATGTTAGTTTAGCTATTAATTATATGTATTTGTGTTATTAATGTTGTGTGGGACTTAGATCTGATTCTGCTCCCACGTAAATTATTCGAGACTGTTTGGACTGTTTTTCTTAAGGTGTTTACTGATTAAGGATTAAAAGCTCTTGGTTGGTTAGTTAGGTTTGTTTGGTTTGGCCAATTTTGAAACGCAACAACTCAAATTTTGGTGCCTAATACCCTCGATCATTATTTTATTTCTCATTTAGTTTCAAAATTTGTTTTCGCATGTTTAAGGCATGGTTTAATAAGCTTAGAAATCTGTTGTTCAACCCTTTCCCTTGGTGATTCTTTTCCTATGAAGTATTTCAGATGGGAGTCATGTTGGTTTTAGACTTGAAATGTCTCAAGCTTAGTATAATTCTTCACATTATTTCTTTTGATAAACCGAAATCGTGAAGCTGTTTAAGCATGCGAATGTAATATAAGAATTTGAATGTCTCGGTATAGCTGAAGCTCATGCAACGTTTGAGGTTTAGGACCATGACTTGGGCTGTAAGTTTGGCCCAGTCATACTGAGTTCTTTTTCTAGGTACTCCAGATTTTGGGCTTCACGTCGGAGCCCCTCTATGGTCCTTTAATTGTTAACAAATGGTCATGGAGGAAATCAATGATCCATAACTTGTTCAGACCCCTTTAGTAAGTTCAAGTTTCTCCCCATGAGTTTACATTTTATTAATGATTAGAAATTCTTCTTGGTTTTGTTTAGCCAACAATGTCTTTTATAATTAACTTCGGGGCATGCCATATTAATAGAGCTAGTCTATGGCCATCATGGTTTCAAAAACAAGGAATTTTAGACAATTAGTTGAGGTGCGCCATACTTAGCGAGTAGCTTATAGCCCTCCGACCTTTAGTTTGAATACCTTGCAAAAATAGAATTGAGGTGCATCGCGCTAAATAAGATATCAAATGTGTGGCCCTCATTTAATTGTTTCTTTTAAAATTCTTAGAATTCGAGGCATGCCATTTAGCAAATTTTCATGGCCCTCGCAAAGATAAAAATGCGTAGTTGCTTTAGGCGCGTTATTTTAATAATATTTACCTTCTTAAACTCGGGTGCGCATTTATGTGACCCAAATCCAAATCCTAACAATGTAATACAAAATGTATTGCGGACTACGGGTGCATTTATGTGACGCGGTTCAAAACTTGTTTTATATGATGTTGAATTATTCTTAAAATTAATAAAGTGGTTAAAGTTGAAATGCAGATAGGTTAAAACATGTACTGAAATCAGATAATAGGCCATTTATAATAGTTCAGCGACCGTGCTAGAACCACAGAATCTGAGAATACCTAACACCTTCTCTCGGGTTAACAGAATTCCTTACCCAGATTTCTGGTTCGCAGACTGTAATATAGAGTCAATCTTTTCCTTGATTTGAAATTTGAACCGGCGATTTGGGACACCATAAATTATCCCAAGTGGCGACTTGAATCTTTAAATAAATAAATCCCATTTAGATTGTCCTTTAATTGGAAAAACTCCCTCCTACACCCTTTATGGGGATGTAGGTAAAAAATGAGGTGTGACAGCTCCCGCATGTTCTTCATGTAAGCTTGCTTGACTTTCTCACTGAACAATTAGTAAGATATCCTTGTTTTAATAAATGATCAACTTCACTTTGTAAAAATCTGCAGCCTGCTGTTTTATGTCTGTGGTCATTATGAAACTCGCACCAATGATCAGGGTTGCGCTTGTTTGGATTCAATCTCATTTCCTTTGGCTATCAAGCCTTATCCCCCGTGCTTCTCAAAATAGCTACAAGATCGGAGGTTTTAACATTAAAGTTGTAACCACCGAACCTCGCCTTTAAATTTCTATCATCATCTCGTGACTCGTAGTTGTGTCGCTCGTTCCTGAATCTTGATGAAGAACCTGGTTCTCTATTTCTTGATCTGTGATCGTACCTTTGATTATCCTGCTTTGACCATGAGTCCTTTCCCACAGGTCCCATATATGGCCCGTGCCTATTTTTACTGGATCTCTTTCCGATCTCCGCAAGTCTCGAACTTACCTTTTCATTTTTTTGAAATCGTACAACAGTATCTTCCTCAATCCTCAGCTTCGTGCTATACCTGTTATAAATATCATTCCACGTTGTAGCTGGGAATTCTCGAAGGCTTTTATTGAGTCTCCTCGTAGCTTCCGAGCTTTTTCATTCAAATTGCTTGTGAAAGCTACAGGTGGCCAATTATCAGGTACACGTGCCAATATCATTCTTTCACTGTGAAATCTGTCCATGAATTCTCTAAGCAATTTTGAGTCCCCTTGCTTGATCTTGAAAATATCTTTCATTCTTTTTTTCCATTTTTTGAGCTCCCGAATGTGCTTTGATGAAAGAATCTGCAAGCTGAGCAAAAGAATTTATAGAACTTTTGGGTAAAAGAGAATACCATGTTAGCGCTCCTTTAGTGAGTGTTCACCAATTATTTTGACTAATACTGATTCAATCTCCTGCTTAGTCAAATCGTTGCCTTTTACGTCCATCGTAAATGCAGTCATCTGGTCTCATGGGTCTGTCGTTCCATCAAATTTTGGAATATCAGGCATTTTGAACTTTTTTGGAATTGGAAGAGGAGCAGCACTTGGCTTCCAGGGTTGTTGCGAATATCGATCCATATCTACCCCTTTGATTATGGGCGGCACCCTAGGTAGTGCTCTATGCGCTCGCCTTGTTCCTTGAGCTGTTTATGTAAGGTTAGTATTAAGTTTTGTAAATTAGAATTAACGACATTACCTGGTTCTCTCTCTTGTGATTCACTGGGAGTTCCACCGCTGGCTGAGTTAACAACTCCGGAATAAGGGTTTTCCAAGGTGTTATTATTTGGAGTAAGTATGGGTGTTGTAACGGGTAACTGGTTAACAAGTGCCTCAATAGCTTTATTGACCTGAGCAGCAATTAATTTCTGCAAAGCTTCATCGACAGCTTTAGCATTTTCAAATTGAGCATGCTCGCTTATTTCAGACCCATCAGGAGTACCCTCGCGAGATTTTCGTGGAGAGCCTTGTGGAGTAGGAACCGGGGTGTTAATATTTTATGGATCTCCCTGATTTTGTTGGTTTTCTTGGTTTCCTCGAGTGTTGTCGTTGTTGTTCGACGTCGTTTATGCAACAAGGAAAGTTAGGCGAAAAAAAAAGATTATCAGAGTCCCGGCAACAGAACCAATTTGTTTAACCAAAAAATAAAATTTTAGTCAAAGCTAGAATTTAGAAAAATACGGGTTATTGATAATCAAGAGAATGTATAAAAGGAAGTAATTTAGATAGCAAGAATGTCATCAAGAAAAACAAGTAAATCAAAGTATATTCCAATAGTGTCTCGTATCCCTAAAATTGATCAAACATCTCCCTTTTATACATATCTTGGAGATATGCGTCTTGCCCAAATCATAATGAGGTTATTATGAGTAATTAAAGATATTGAATGCTACGTTACTTAATCATTATATTCAATACAAATTCTCTAACGTATTTAGCATTTATGTCCATTAAATACCGTATCTGTACTTGTTTCTATTGTCAGATTCATTCCTTTTGATTTTTGGATATAAACGACTTAAATAGGTACGGGCACTGAGTTATTTGAATACCTGCATGTGCCTCTTCCTTTGCCTTTACTCGTATCTGTTGCAGCTCGTACCTCTTTGCCAATTACACTATTTGACCATTTGACCCGTCCACGTATTTTGACACGTCATATTTAAATATAAATACAATTTTTCCCCATACACGGGATTCCAAGAAGTTCATCCACTACAATGCCATAGTATAAAATAATAAGCACATTCAAGGGTGCAAATTCAACACCATCATTCTTGACCTAAAACCAACATCATTACACCCAAAAGAGTTCTATTACCCATATTGTTAAGTAGCTGAGGTAGTATATTTCTGTCCACCACTTTTGGTTCCAAATACTTTTGGCCTTTGACTTGAACAACAACCTCCACTTTTTTCATTTTTATTTTAACTGCAAAGTCACTTGATACCCTTTTTCTTCGTAGGGGAATTGTCCCTCCTCTTTTTCCTTGTGATATAACTATTCTTCACCCGAAACGGCAATATACTCACTTAGAAAACAAGAGATGGTAGCAGAGTTCCAGAAGAGCACCATGTACTTAGAACAGTCAGAAGGACTAGAAAGTGGAGACTTGCAGAAAAACTTTGATGATGATGGACGTGAGAAAAGAACTGGTACCATATATATATTCATATTTTTCTCCTTAGGGGGTAAGAAAATACATACTCATACTAATTTTAATGGTGTTTTAATGGGAAGGAACACTGGTGACAGCAAGTGCTCATATTATAACGGCAGTGATAGGGTCGGGGGTGCTGTCATTAGCATGGGCAATAGCGCAGTTAGGTTGGGTGGCTGGTCCTGCTGTTCTCCTTGCCTTTTCTTTCATCACTTACTTCACTTCCACCCTCTTAGCTGACTGTTATCGCTCTACTGGCAAGAGAAACTACACTTATATGAACGTTGTCAGCTCTCACTTGGGTAACTACTAACTTTGTTTCATACTACTTATTGATTTGTCTTTTATTCCATTCATATATGTTTTAATTTTATTAGACACCAAGTTCGAAAAGTAGAAAATATTTTTTGAATTTTATAGTCTGAATCATGGTATTCTTACAAAAAAGTTTTATTACGGACAATGGTAGAAAGGAGAACCTTATATTTCCAGTAGGGCTTCTTCCCTTGAAGCATTCAAATACTCCATTTTTCCGAATGAAAAGGAAAAAAGGTGTTGATTAGTTATCTGGCCTTTTCTTAACAGGAGGTGTAAAGGTGCAACTATGTGGACTGGCTCAGTACAGCAACCTCATAGGAATTACCATTGGATACACTATAACTGCATCTATCAGTATGGTGTAAGTCTCTTTCTTTAAAAAATATATTTCAACCCTTTTTGTCAAAACTTTGACTAATCTTATCTTCTGACTTACAGTGACTTAATTATAGTGTTGTATAAAATTTCAGGGCGGTGAAGAGGTCAAATTGTTTCCACAAACATGGTCACCACGCCAGCTGCTCAGTGTCCAACTACCCATTTATGATAATTTTTGCTGCCATCCAAATCGTTCTCAGCCAAATACCAAACTTCCACAAGCTCTCATGGCTATCCATTCTTGCTGCTCTTATGTCTTTTGCTTACTCTACTATTGGTCTTGGACTCTCTGTAGCCAAAGTTGCAGGTACCTACTCCCTTTTGAGACGTGTGATCTTGAAATTTTAGAAGATTAAAGTTTGGTGCCATAATATTTGTATGATTATAAAAATTTATTATTAAGAATTAAATAAGTAACATGAAAAATTTAAACTTTAATTATTTTTAATTATAAAAATGTGTCTTTATTATAACGGACTAATAAAAGAAAGACAGAAAGAGTACTTGTCTATTAAGTAGTATTCCTTTTTGTTTTCAGTTTATATAAATTTATTTTTTTCATTCTAAAAAGAATTATATTTCTAAATTTATTAACAATTTAGCTTAAATTTATAATTTCACTTTTAATGAAAAGGTTTTATAACCATACAAATATTGTGGGCCTTTTTTGATTTGTTTAGGATCACAAATTTTAGAGAAAAAAAATTCCGTATCTAGTTAAACAGATTTACATTAATTGAAATAGAAGGAATAAGAATTTTGCATGTTTTTTGTAGCAGAAAATCTGACAACGCTAATTATAGAAGTACCTCTCCAAATTTTCATTTCTCTGTCTTCTAAGTATTCCACACAATTATTATTTTACTAATTGAAACAACTAAAAGGTTACTAAGATGGGAAAGATTGGAATATTTGGAGGGATTGGCTATCTCACCGTCTATATGAGATAGCTAATTTTATTATTTTAGTACAAAATAATTTGCGGGACTAATTAGTATCATAACCAAACACGAAGTAAAATAATTCTACATTTTATTAATTGAATTATTATTTCGTATCTCCCCCAACCAATTCCTAAAGGTAAATTTTATTTGGAAGAAAGTACTCTATTTGTTATGAACTTTTTTGACTAATCACAAAGTTTAAGAATAGAGAATTGTTTTTGGTTCTTATGGTTTAATTTAAATATGCCATAAAATCTATATCGGTATAAGAGTTTAGACACTTTATTAAACATTGTCAATACATTTGTACGATTATTTTTTTTTTTTAGTAAAATAAAAAGTTTAAGCAAGATTATTTTTAAATTTATAAAGAATTATTCTTTTTGAAATGAGACTAAAAAGGAAAGAAGTTTTCACATATATTAAAATAGAGGGAGTAATAAGAATTTCTTGCTTCTAAAACGACGCACATTTTTAAACTTCAGTTTAACGCCACTAATTGGATTTGGAAAAAGGTAGTAAAAAATTCTTATTTTATATAAACGATAAATATATTTAAACAAATTCAGTATGTAAAACATATATAACCAGATAGAGATTCTTTTTCTTTGGTGTTGCCAAGATTTTTGTATTTTCGTGGTTCGTGAAGATAATAATGTGCCTAAAGCCAAATTAATTAGAAAAGACATAAGAATATCAACAACAACTTTTTAATAAAAGTAAAATAAAAAAATCAACTCAAGAATTTGATAAGTTGATATACAACAATAACATACACAATAACATACCTAGTAAAAACTCACAAAGTAGAGTTTGAAAGATAGAATATATGCTGACTTTACATCTATCTTGGGAGGTATAGAAATTGTTTTCGAATGATCCCTGACTCAAGAGAAAGCATGGCAAGAAAAAGTCAGATAAGGACAATCAATTCAATGCAGTATGAAAATAAAAGTAACAAAAGCAAATAAGTAATAATAAAGCAGTAGCTATCACAGATAAATAAGATAATTGATGTACAAAAAAAAATAGATAGTAACAAAATCAACAACAACAACAACAACAACTACCCAGTATAGTCCCACAAAGTGAGGTCTGAGGAAGGTAATATGTAGACGAGCCTTACCCCTACCCGAAAGGGCAGAGAGGCTGTTTTCAATCGACCATCGGCTCAGTGAAGGAAAGAAAAAATATAGTAACAAAAATCAAAGGGTAAGAAATTATGGAGCAAAATAAATTAATATAATAATATTCAAAAATATTTGCATTGCTTCAATATAATGATTGCTTCTTGTAATGCTTGATGTTTTGAAGAAGATAACTTGTAAATCGAAGTTGAGAGACTCTTTAATATTAAAAATAAGAAAGTAAAAGAGAGAAAAAAAAAGGTAAATATATTTAATAATGTGAGGCATATTAGTTGTTAGACTAAGAAAAATAAATGAATACCCTATTTATATAAAAAAAATAATTTATTAAAAATTATTCCATTCTCTAATTATTACAATAATGCTCACATTAAAATTATTGTATTTTTGCTCCTAAAATTCTTTTTATATTTAAATGTACGTGTTATGAAATAATATAAGAACAAGAACAATAGAGAGAAAAGTAGAGAGAGGAGTATTCTTATTGATACTTTGGGGTGATTTACAATGGGAGAGAACCCCTTTATTTATAGGGAGGTGGTGACTTAGCCACCAAGTATTAAACCCTAGAATCTCTCTAAATATAGACATTCACCTTAAATAGGGTTCTATTTATAACACTCCCCCTTGAATGTCTATTCAATAATGTGCCTCGTTAAAACCTTAACTAAAACAAAACCCAGTGGGAAAAAATTAAAGAAAAGGAAAAAGAGTACACATGTTTGAATATGCGCCTAGTGGTTGCATCGTTAAAAACCTTGCAAGGAAAACCCAGTGGGACAAAACCTTGTAAGGGAAAAAGAGTGCAACGCGCATTAACTCCCCCTAAAAAGAGCATCAATTCATATCCTTTAGTCTTCGCATTCCGATCTTGTGAACTAGCTTCTTGAAGGTTGACGTTGGTAGATATTTTGTGAACAAATCAGCAATATTATCGCTTGAACGAATCTGTTGCACATTGATATCACCATTCTTTTGAAGATCATGTGTGAAAAATAACTTTGGTGAAATATGCTTTGTTCTATCTCCTTTTATGAATCCTCCCTTCAATTGAGCTATACATGCTACATTGTCTTCATACAAAGTTGTGGGTAGTTTGTTACACTTCAAACCACATTTGTCTTGAATATGATGTATTATAGACCTCAACCACACACACTCCCGACTTGCTTCATGAATAGCGATTATCTCGGCATGATTAGATGAAGTAGCCACAATTGATTGCTTAGTCGATCGCCAAGATATGGCGGTGCCTCCACAGGTAAACACATAACCTGTTTGAGATCGAGCCTTGTGTGGGTCGGATAAATATCCAGCATCAGCATAACCAACAAGATCAGGATTGCAATTATTGCCATAAAATAAGCCCATATCGGTAGTCCCTTTTAGGTACCGCAATATATGTTTGATCTCATTCCAATGTCTCCTTGTGGGAGCCTAATACCTTGCTAAGACATTAACTGAAAAGGTTATGTCAGGCCTTGTAGTATTTGCAAGGTACATTAGTGCGCCAATTGCACTAAGATATGGTACTTCAGGACCAAGTAGCTCTTCATTCCTTTCTTGCGGTCGGAATGGATCTTTATTCAAATCAAGTGATCGAAAGGATGTGCTCCATCCATGTAAAACCGTTTCAGTACATTTTCTATATAGGTAGATTGATGAACAAAATTTCCGTTTGCCAAATATTCAATTTGCAAACCAAGACATAATTTTGTCTTTCCGAGATCTTTCATCTCGAATTCATTCTTTAGATAATCAATTGCCTTTTGGAGTTCTATGGGGGTTCCAATAAGGTTTATGTCATCGACATATACGGCAAGTACAACAAATTTCGATGTTGTTTTCTTTATAAAAACACACGGGCAAATGGCATCATTTATATAGCCTTCTTTTAATAAATACTCACTAAGACGATTATACCACATTCGTCCTGATTGCTTTAGACCATACAAGGATCTTTGCAATTTGATTGAAAACATTTCCCGGGACTTTGAATTATGAGCGTTTGGCATTTCGAGTCCCTCGGGAATTTTCATGTATATCTCATTATCAAGTGAGCCATAAAGATAGGCAGTAACCACATCCATTAAATGCATGTCAAGCTTTTCAAGGACAGCAAAACTAATGAGATAACGAAAAGTTATGGCATCCATTACAGGCGAATATGTCTCTTCATAATCGACACCAGGCCTTTGAGAAAATTCTTGTGCAACAAGGCGTGCCTTATATCTTTGTACCTCGTTTTTCTCATTTCTCTTGCGTACAAAGACCCATTTATAGCCAACAGGCTTAACACCATTAGGTGTTTCAACTATAGGGCCAAAAACTTCATGTTTTGCCAGCGAATTCAATTCTGATTGAATTGCTTCTTGCCATTTTGGCCAATCATGTCTTTGTCGACACTCTCCAACAGATTGAGGTTCAAGATCCTCATTTTCTTGCATAATGCTAGATGCGATATTAAAAGCAAAGACATAATCCACCACTATATCCACTCGATTAAAATTTGCCTCAATATCGATTGGATTTATGGATAGTTCCTTATTTTCCTGAGTCTCGGGCTCAAAGGATTCTTCATGAATCTCAGAGTTTATTAAATCATGAATTTCCTCATGAGATTCTTTCGTTGTGTCATTTTGATCGTTTGCTTTCCTCTTCCTAGGATTTCGATCTTTGGAACCTAATGGCCTGCCACGCTTCAGGCATGCATTCGACTCATTGGATATGACACTAGATGATTGTCCAACAGGGACATCAATACGGATTGGAACATTCTCCGCGGGGATGTGGGATTTTGTTATCCTTTTCAAGTCCGTAAATGCGTCAGGCATTTGATTTGCTATTCTTTGCAAATGGATAATCTTTTGCACCTCTTTTTCACAAATAGAGGTACGTGGATCAAGATGAGATAATGATGCATTTTTCCACAAAATTTCCCGTTTGGTTTCACCAACTTCTCCCCCTAATTTTGGGAAAAGTGTCTCATCAAATTGATAGTCTGCAAATCGTGCAGTGAACAAATCCCCTGTCAATGTTTCGAGGTAGCGAATAATGGAGGGCAATTCAAACCCAACATATATTCCTAACCTTCTTTGCGGACCCATTTTGGTGCGGTATGGCGGTGCTATAGGCACATATACTGCGCATCCAAAGATTCTTAAATGGGATATATTGGGTTCATGACCCAAAACCAATTGCAATGGGGAATATTTGTGATAATTCGTCGGTCTGAGACGAATTAGCATTGCTGCATGTAAAATGGCGTGACCCCATACCGAAGTGGGCAGCCTCGTTTTCATGAGTAATGGTCTTGCAATCAACTGCAGGCGTTTAATTAAAGATTCTGCAAGACCGTTTTGAGTGTGAACATGAGCTACAGAATGTTCCACTTTTATCCCAATTGATAAGCAATAATCATTAAATGCTTGGGATGAAAACTCAGCAGCATTATCCAGTCTAATAGACTTGATTGGATTATCAGGAAATTGTGCTCGTAGTCGAATTATTTGTGCCATTAGTTTTGCAAACGCAAGGTTGCGTGATGACAACAGGCACACATGAGACCATCTACAGGATGCGTCTATTAGGACCATAAAATATCTAAAAGACCCACTAGGTGGGTGAATAGGTCCACAAATGTCCCCTTGTATACGTTCCAAAAACGTAGGTGACTCAGTCCCAACCTTTGTTGGTGATGGTCTTGTAATTAACTTGCCTTGATAACAAGAAGTGCAAGAAAATTTATTATTTAAAAGAATCTTGAAATTCTTTAACGGATGCCCATATGAGCTTTCTATAATCCGTCTCATCATGATTGATCTAGGGTGTCCCAATCGATCATACCAAAGTACAAAAATATTGGAATCAGTAACCTTTTGGTTTACTGTTGAATGTGCCTCAATTGCACTAATTTTTGTCCAATACAGGCCACAAGATAAAGACGGGAATTCCTCAATAACCCTCTTTTGGCCAGAGACATTCTTTGTAATGATGAGATATTCAAGATTATTCTCATCTATTGTCTCAACATGATAGCCATTCCGGCGTATATCTTTAAAACTCAACAAGTTTCTCTTAGACTTGGAGGAGAACATTGCATTCTCTATGATAAACATTGTTCCTCTAGGCAGAGTTATAGTTGCTCTTCCGGAGCCTTCAATCAATTTACTACTACCAGAGATTGTATTAACATCTGCCTTACACATACTTAGTTGAGAGAAATATTTCTTTTATTTGAGTATCGTATGTGTAGTACATGAATCAACTAAACAAATATTTGATCCAAGATTGCTTTGTGAGATATCCATATTTGCTTTCCCATGGTTTGACATACAAAAGAAAATACACGAACATGAGAATAAACAAATTCAATCCGTTTGTTTCACATTTAAACAATATTTTCAAAATCTGCTGAGGTTATTTGACTAACTAAATCAGATAGTCGATTATATGTTTTCCATAATCGATTACTTTGTAGTTTGAAAATTTCAGTTTAAGCACTGTCTCAATGTAATCGATTGTTAAACATACATAATCGATTATTTGCTAATTTGAAAAACTTCAGATCACACTGTCTTAATATAATCGATTGTTAAACATATATAATCGATTATTTGCTATTTTGAAAAGTTTCAGTTTAAGCACTGTCTTAATATAATCGATTGTTAAACATACATAATCGATTATTTGCTATTTTGAAAAACTTCAGATCACACTGTCTTAATATAATCGATTGTTAACAAGTATATAATCGATTGTTTGCTATTTTGAAAAACTTCAGATCACACTGTCTTAATATAATCGATTGTTAAACATACATAATCAATTATTTGCTATTTTGAAAAACTTCAGATCACACTGTCTTAATATAATCGATTGTTAACAAGTATATAATCGATTGTTTACTATTTTGAAAAACTTCAGATCATATTGTCTTAATATAATCGATTGTTAACAAGTATATAATCGATTGTTTTGCAGTTTTAATGCGAAATATTAGATAATCGACTAACGGTTAGGTTAGTCGATTAACTCTACTGAAAAATAAAAATATCTTTGAAATTTAAGCATATTGAAACATTCTAAAGAACTAATACTAACATTATATCATAAACTAACTAATACGAGCTGATACTAATGACTATTAGTTTATTCACTAACTAATACAAATAAAATCAAACAATTCCATCTTCCTTCGTCACAGATCCATCACCGATTAAGTGGTCTAATTTCCCCTCAGGGTGCTCAAAGAAGTCTGCCACATCCAGGTGGGTGATGTCAAAATTATCGTCAGAGACAAAATTTGTTTCAGGGCCTTTATTCTTTAGAGATGCTTGATAAAGATCAACCAAATGTCTTGGTACACGGCAAGCTTTTGACCAGTGCCCTTTTCCACCGCAACGATAACATATAGTTTCTGAACTATTTGCCATTGGATTCTCATAATCCCGTTTCTGCTTTTGGTGGTTATTTCTCTTTGGGGGGTGACGGACATTAGGGAAATTTCTTCCTTGTCTACGTCCACGGCTATGACCCCGATACGACCACGACCATGACTAGATCCATGGCCTTTTCCATGCTTGGCATAATGAGAATACACCTTATCTGCTTCAGGCAATGGTGTAGACCCAGTAGGTCGATTTTCGTGATTTCTCATGAGCAGGTCATTGTTTCGCTCAGCCACAAGGAGAAGAGAAATCAGTTCAGAGTACTTTTTGAAACCTTTCTCTCTGTACTGTTGTTGCAGTACCATATTGGAAGCATGAAACGTTGTAAACGTTTTCTCAAGCATATCATAATCAGAGATATTATCTCCACAGAGTTTCAATTTAGAAGTAATTCTGAACATTGCAGAATTATATTCAGAAACAGACTTAAAGTCTTGGAGCCTCAGATGAGCCCCATCATATCGTGCTTGTGGCAGAGTGACCAACTTCAGGTTGTCATATCTCTCCTTTAAGCCGTTCCACAAGATGAGTGGATCTTTGACCGTGAGATATTCAATTTTCAAACCTTCATCAAGGTGATGGCGCAAGAAAATCAAGGCCTTAGCACAGTCTTGGGTGGATGCTTTATCTCTGTCTTTAATGGCGTCTCCAAGACCCATAGCATCTAAGTGGATTTCAGCATCCAACACCCATGTCATATAGTTCTTGCCCGAAATTTCAAGGGCAACGAACTTTCTTTTCATAATATCAGACATAATTAAAACCAAATTCGGAAAGAGGGAAATACCTTAATTTTCTCAAGAGGATTCTTGGGACGGTAGAGTCTCGTGCTGATAGCGTGTTATGAAATAATATAAGAACAAGAACAATAGAGAGAAAAGTAGAGAGAGGAGTATTCTTATTGATACTTTTGGGTGATTTACAATGGGAGAGAACCCCTTTATTTATAGGGAGGTGATGACTTAGCCACCAAATAGTAAACCCTAGAATCTCTCTAAATATAGACATTCACCTTAAATAGGGTTCTATTTATAACAGTACACACTTTTTTTAATAATACTTATACAATACATCTTTAAAGATGGGGCCCAAACGATTGCTGCCTTATAGTCGAGCCACTAATTTATATAAAAAAATTGTAGGGGGAGGGAACAATGTAAAGACAAGCCTAACTGGGGTGACAGTTGGGATGGACGTGTCCGGAACTGAGAAAGTCTGGAGATGCTTCCAAGCCATTGGGGATATTGCCTTTGCTTATGCTTATTCCACTGTCCTCATTGAAATACAGGCAAGAATTGATATTAATTTTTTCGTCATCTTTATGATTTTTATTATATCTTTGTCTTCATGCATATATATTACATACTATAATATGCATATTCATGTTTTTTTGCTGAATCTGTGCTTGAGTTGAAAATCATAATTGCGTAATTAAAATATGTGCCTTAGCGTTAATATTAGAACGCCGTATTTTGTTACAGTCTAAAATGAAACGGATACTCATTTAGGGATACTCGTTTTTATTTTTGTTTCTCCTTTTTCTTCACTGAGCCGAGGGTCGATTGGAAACAATTTCTCTGCCCTTTCGAATAGGGGTAAAGCTCGTTTGTTAATACATAAATATCCCCTCCCCTAAATTGGTTTGAACTGTTAGTAGTACTATCACTTTTTGTGCCTATGTGGCATGGCAAGTGGTTCACATCTATGAAGGTGCGTGAAGAGGAGAACTTACAATTTAATCAGTGTATTTTTTTTTCTTTTTTTTTCTTTTCTTTTTTTCTTTTAATCTTCCTCATTTTTCTTCTTCTCTAGCACATTAATTCTACTGTCACAAAATATATTCGCCACCGGAATTCCTTCGGCGCAATTTTGTTCAGTCCCCGGAATTTTATCGCTTCAGGCTGCATTCAACAATTTCACAAGATAACATCTTTAGTACATTGAAAGGAAGTCTTAGCGTAATTAATAATATTATTGTCATGTTACTACGAAATCATAGGTTTGATCCGTCAAAATAATCTCCTGCAAAAATATAATATAAGATAGTGTATAATAGATCTTTATGATCCGATTCTTTTTTGAATTTCGCGCATAACAGGAACTTAGTGCCCCATCTGATACACCACTATCAACAAACCAGACCACAAATCTTATTTCTCTATTCTCTTCTGAAATTATCACTTTATACATTTCAACAAACCCAAGCTATACCTATTTATAGCCCAAGTCTTGATATATATTTCACCACCCCTTTCATCTTTTTCACTATCCCTCACAAGGAAAATTACTTCTTTAATTTCTTTTTTCTTCACAATTCCCCGCTGATAGATTTCTATTCACGCAAAGGGGGGTTTTGATGATATTTGCAGCATAATCTGGCTTTAGGATATGCTTTTCCTCTATCGCCAATTGGAAATCACCAATTGATGAGCGATTTAAGGTTGAGCATGGGAGCTTCCGATCTGCGTTAATCTCGGTCATGGATGATATCTCATTCGAGCGCCGTTAGTGGGCGATATGTTTTTCCATCTAATTCAAGTGACTATATCAAATGACCAGAAAAAAATTAATCCCTATTTGTTTCAATTTCTTTGGACCTATTTGATTAGGCACTAAGTTAAAAAAAGACTTTTAAAAGTTTGATCTAAAATTTATAAATATTTGTATGGCTATAAATTATTTTATTAAAGTTAAAAAAATTAAAATCAAAATATTCTTAAATTTACAAAGGATTCCTTTTTTGATATGTTTGCTCTTTTTGACACGAAGGGAGTACAACAAAAAAATAATAGTGACAATGTCAGTCAAAAAAGTAAAAACGAAAGCCAAAAATATGCTTTGGCATAAAAAGAAAAAAGAAATAAAAATGATGTGAAAAAATAGGTATAGTGCATGAAATGCACTGCATGACTTTAGATCTGGTCTTTTAGGATGGTATTAATATCAGTTCAAAGTTCAAACTAGTTTAGGGGCTAATACGACTTCCACAAAATTGAAGAGTCACTTGAGAAAACAGGACAAACCTTTTAACATACACGCCTAGCATATGATATCTACATAGTAATAAATGGACCACGACCTTATGTCAAGTGTTTTCCCATAAAATTATATAGTTAAATTTATATCGTAATTTATACATATGTAGATTAAATTGATCTGATAAAATAAAATTACAAAGAGCAAAGCGAGTGACATAAGGATAATTGAAGAAGAACAAGCTTGTGCTTCAAAAAGTTTCCATTGTGAACAAGAATAATGAAAAATCCCGACAACCCTTGTATGAAGCTAAAAAGAATGAGAGAAAGAATATTAATATATTGTTTTGAGAGAAAGAATATTAATCTATTGTTATTAGTATTTTTTGATCTCTTACAATAATATGAAAGCATCTATTTATAATAGAGCTATGTGGTGCATGATTACAAATTATGCCCTCCTAAACTAATATTAATGCTATAATAAAAGGTAATTAAAAGCGATAAAGAATAATAAAAGGTAATAAAGTCTAATAAAGGCTAATAAAGGCAAGAGGAATCTTGGGATCTTCTGTAATATTTCTATAACGGTTTATATCGTGAATTGTCGCGTATTCGGCCACACGTTTGTATCCGGTGTCATCATTGTTGAGTCATTGTTGACTGGTCATCCTTGACACTTGTCGCTTCCTACTTTACCCAAATCTTGAGACTGGTTTTTACCATATACAAATAGTCCCCCACTTTTCGGTTACTCGCTATGATGTGATCGGGAAGTATAAGATTTTATCATTTTCACCGTCGTCGGTGCCTCATTATAAAGCTTGATGGAAAACCCAATCGAGCAAAGGAAAAAAAGAGTGCAGAACTTAGGATTAAGATGACAACTTCGCCACTTATTTTCTTTTGTCAATGATCATTAAAAAAAAAAGTACCACCACCACATAAATCTTGATCTCAAATTTTTAGTATTCACCCGTATCTGTTAATCTTTGAATTTTGATATTTGGATTTCTAATTTTACCCGAAATTTTCCTTGAGTTTAGACTCTTGGGTTTTCAGTTATACTCGAAACCTTTCTTTGAGTTTTGAACCTTGGGTTTTTAATCGTACCAAAAACTTTAATAACCTCACAACCTTAGTGAACGGGGATGTTAATGACTAGAAATTTTATACTTATGATTTTGATACAATTCGGGAATGTGATGCTTCCATTTAACTTTACGATTGCGAAATAAGGCATCCGACCTTTAGCCATTTGATTGGATGACTTCTTAAGAGAGGGTTGTTATGTTTACGTTGCTTATGAAGAGGATGTCTCTTGTTCATCTGAGCATAATTTTTCGAATTTGTAATCGTTATTTGCTTTTAAATGGGTGCAAATTTTAAGAATAATCTTGTTCATTCAAATATATCGGAGAATAATTTGCTTCATTCCATTACTTGGACGTACACAAGATTTTACAACTTTGCATATACGACAGCTTACAGGAAATGAGCAAAAATACATCACAAGAGAATTGCAGCAAGGTTGATATTTATTAGGTCTAGCCGGTTCTTGATTCTGATTCTTTTTACTTCTTTTTTCCTGAAGCTGATTTGGCAGTCTCTAGTCCTTTATCTAGCAGTCCCTAGTCTTTTTCTTTATTCTGATATCTTGTACGGATATGATGTCATTGGGCTAAGTGTCTCCTTTTTTTACCATTATTCGGGATCCATCTTCAGATGCTTTTGGTACTTATTTTTAGTATTTTTGGTGCTTTGATGCAACAGTCACTAGAGTTCATAGAAATTACTATCCTTCATCAAAGTTATTTTCTGGCGACTCGCTACGTGAACATTCCTCCCCCCTGTTAGTCTGTGACCTTAATCGGTATGGTTCAAACTGGTGTCTGGAATGCCTCCCATCAAAGTTTGTGTAACCTTGATTTTGGGTTGTAGAAGATGTCGATATAATTACCTGATCACCTACTACGCGAATATTTGACTCATAGTTGCCTGAAATTCCAACAAACTCTACTTTAACTTCCTTTAGGCATCTGAGCTTGAGGGATTAAGACCTTTGGTAAATGCTTCCCTGCCCATTCATTTGGTACTGTGGTAACATCATTCTTTACTTTTGAAATCGGATCACGAACTCTCATAGCAACTCTAGGTCTCTTTGAGTAATTCTGAATATATCTACTTTCCTCGCTTGAATTTTCCTTGCTCCAACGTGAACTTTGATGAATAAATTTACAAGCATTTCAAAAGAATCAATTGGATGTTCAAGTAAAAGTGAACATCATGTTAAAGACCTTTTTGTTAGGGTTTCACCAAATTTCATTAGTGAAACCGATTCGATATCATGCAGAACCAAATCATTTTCCTTCACAGTTGTGGCGTAGGTTGTGATGTATTCTTGTGAATCCTATAATTCATCATTTTATGAATATCCAACATCTTGAATCTCTTTAGAATCAACTTCGAAGTCGCACTGGGTTTGAACGATCACTGTATATAATCTATCAAATCCAATCCCTTCAAGATCGGAGTCTCTCCATTTATCTTATCTATCCGAGCATGAAATTCTTTAGCATTTCGATCCATTTGCGCGTTTATTTCCCTCATAAACATCATGAGCTCGGTCTTAAAGGATCGCCTGTGTTGTTTTTATTTTTAGATCCATTATCGACACCACCTGCTTGTTTGTTGTTTGGTTTAAACTCTCCCCGATAACGGTGTTACTAGTTCTTGGTGCCATTTGATTTATAAGAATGCCAAGAGGGACTCAAATTCCACCATTAAAATTATTGGAAGCAATCGATAGCTCTTGTTGGAGCTCAGTCATTATTCTGTCATGTCTTGAGAGATGATTCATGATCTCTCTTTGCTGCTCTCTCGAAACTTTAACAGTATTAGCAACCGGTTCGTCATCCATATCATGAGGGGTAGGACTCCTTGCCTTTCGAGTATTTCTTTCTACCCGGTTAGGAGTTGGCTCATTCCCATGAGACGGGTTTCACTGGTTGAACCATCCTGTTGATTTACATCATAGATATTTCACGGGCTCGTCGTTGTAATTTGTTCCAACATTGAGCGAGTTGTTAACGTCATTGAGTGACATAGCTGTTTTATGCTTACAACAAAAAATATTCAGAGTATGTTAGTAAAAGATGAACAAATCAAAAATACCATAACTGTATATGCCCCATGATGGGCGCCAAACTATTTATCCATTAAATGGTAAAGTTGAATTTATATCGTGGTTCGTAGATACATGGATTAAATTGATTTGATAAAATGAATTAACAAAGAGCAAAACGAGTAAAGTGAGGAAGAACAAACACGGGCTTCATAATGTTCACGCCGGAATAAAGAATAATCGAAAAATTTCGACAACACTTGTATAAAACATAAAAGAATGAGAGAAAGAATATTAATATTTTTCCAATCAATATTTCTTGATCTCTTACAATAGAATAAAAGCCTCTATTTTCACAAGATCTATGGGGTGCTTGATTATAGATTATGCACCCCTTAATTACCAATAGTAATGCTATAATAAAAGATAATTAAAAGTAATAAAGAATAATAAAGGATAATAAAGCTTAATAAAAGCTAATAAAGGCTGCAATAATTTAGGAATCTTTTATAATATTTTTATAACGGTTATATCTTGAATTGCCTCTTATCCGTTCACAGATTTGTATCGGTGTCACCAATGTTGAGTCACGGCTGACTCGTCATCTTTGATATGTGTCGCTTTTTAATATACCCAACTCTTGAGATCGGTTATTATCGTATACAGTAGGAACTATCCCTTTGTGGTTGCACTATCTGATAATTGCGTCAGATGTTTGATATTATCGCACCTTTAATTTTTAGCGATGCAATTCAACGGCCTGATTTCCAGATTTTTTTCTCAACAATTGTCTAAACTTAATAGAATTTAGCAGTTAACATCACAGTTTTGACGAACAAGGACTACTCAAGCTCTGACCAAAAAAACAGGTTGGGTGAAAGAAAAGAATTTAACTTCATTGCAATGATGAGATAAAAAATAACAAATCACCTATAAAGCAATTACATGTAAATGTCTACGATGAACAATAATGGATAACATAATTAAATGCTAACTAATTTTTTCTAATAAGGTATTAATTAAACAGTCCGGTAAATATTAACACTTCTAGTTTATAAATTAAAACTCCAATTTAAATCTAACGGAAAAAGTGGCAGCGGGGATGCGCTTTAGATCTCTACCCTTGACCCACATAAGTTCAACTTTCCGGGTAACTTTTGGGTGGGTTAGTTGATTTTGGGCGGATTAAAATGAGCTGAGTTATAAAATGGGTAGATCAATGATAGTGACGGACCCAAACATTTATATAAACGGGTGCAGATATATACTAAAGTCCTAAAAGATAATCGGCAATAAAAGCAATATTGATTTAGCAAACAACAAGGTTTACCTAGTGCTCTTTATTTTGGTTCTAACAAAAACCTTAACAACATATTTGTCTACCTTTACAATTTAATAATTTATTGAACTCAATTATTATACAAATTTTACTGTAACAAACATTATCTTGATCTATGTTAAAATACTAAACTCTATTCATTTAGTATTATTTTTAATTAGACTTGCCCTAACTGTTAACGAAAAAAAAAGATCTAGGCTAAATTAATACTTCGTATAGAAACCTCAAAGCTATAGAAAGAGGCTAAACTAAAATAAACAATAAAAGAAAGCGAAGAAGAAAGTGCATAACGAGAAAACAGAAAATTTTCTAGTTTAGTGCATGTGAGAATAGAGAAGCAAGGTCAGATAAGCTGTCTGCATTTTGAAAAAGTGAAAATTTACCTAACAGTGCTGGAGCTTGGGTTCGAGCACGCGACCATTTGCAGCGTTGACCCCGCGTGAACCCTTCAGCAACCGTAGGGGGTTCAACTGCTTTAGTTTTATAGCGATTTGTTTCGACGAAAAATAATTTTCATAGAAAAATAGTAAAAAATATCTATGAAGGGGGTTCAATTGAACCTTCTTGAACCTGCATGGGTCCGCCCCTGGTCTATGACCCACCCAAAAATTACTTATATTGAGATGGGTTGAGTTAAGATAAGCTAACATTTAGTTTATAGTCCAACACATCCAACTCTTATCAAGATTTTAGTTACTGTGTTTTATTTTTTTATATGAATTGTTTAATTGTCAAATAAATTTTTTTTCCTTTTGTTATAGTCATATATAACCTCAATTAGCAGTCGTAAGGCCGACATGTCTTCATCCCGAAATAAGTAGATGTGGAATCTTGTATGTTTGAAAGGTAACTTGAATTAGCAGTTGGACTATGAACCATTGTCACTCGTTAGGCCTCCCAATATAATTGATTTGAAGGAGTGAAAGCCACTTGACTGTAAGGAGAGGAGCTCCAGCCACTCTACTTCCACCGTCCTGTAGCCCTGCGGATAATTCGAATACCGGAACATCCTTCCATCCCTCATTCAGTCTGATCTACCGGCTCTAAGACCGACTCAATGGAGGAACAAATGAGTCCAACCTGAGAAAGTTAGGCGGATCAAATGAGTTTGGGATCCTAATTTATGCTTTGTGTTAGAGAAAAAAATCTGAATGGACGATGCAAATGCAGGACACACTGAGATCACATCCTCCAGAGAACAAAGTAATGAAGAAAGCCTCACTTGTCGGAGTTTCGACGACAACCTTATTCTACATGCTATGCGGTGTTATGGGGTATGCAGCCTTTGGAAACAATGCCCCTGGAAACTTTCTTACTGGATTTGGTTTCTATGAACCCTTCTGGCTAATTGATTTTGCTAACGTTTGCATTGCTATCCACCTCATTGGAGCTTACCAGGTAAAAATTGTATATACTATTAATGTACATAACTTAAATCAACTCTGATCCAACTCTGCCAAGTATATTGCAGGTTTTTTCTCAACCAATATACAGCTTTGTGGAGGGTGGTTGCCAGCAGCGATGGCCAGACAACAAATTCATCACCTATGAACATGCCGTGAGCATTCCGTGCTATGGCGCTTACAACATCAACTTGTTGAGGTTGGTGTGGAGAACAACATATGTGGTTGTGACAGCCCTGATTGCCATGATATTCCCATTCTTCAATGACTTCTTGGGTTTACTCGGCGCTGCATCATTTTATCCATTAACAGTCTACTTTCCCATAGAGATGCACATTGCCCAGAAAAAAATACCAAAGTATTCTTTCACATGGATATGGCTGAAAATATTAAGCTGGACTTGCTTGATCGTATCACTTGTCGCAGCTGCTGGATCCATCCAGGGTCTTGCCCAGGATATCAAGACATACAAGCCTTTCAATAATCAGTAATAGATTTCTGAAGAATAAATCAATTGTACAAGTACAATTGTTTCAATTAATCACGACAATATAAATGTATTGAAAAGCACCCGTTAACCTTCATAAGCGGTGCTTGATCCTGGATAATTTCATTAGAAAGAAAAATGACTTTATTCTTGGTGAAAAGGCAATGTGACTAATCGTCTACGGAACCATCTTTTGGGAGTTGTAATTAGCACAAACTTTTCTAAAAGTAGAAATGGACCAAACAGAGCATGGTGTTTCCATTTACTTTCTAATTAAACATGTACAAACGCATTAGCAAATGTTATATATTCAATTCATAAAGTAGTAACAAATTAAAATCGAAAGAAGTAAAAAGGAGCTCATGTGAATCTTTACTTGGAAAAGTTTCTCACCGCACATATTAAACTTAAAGCTATATAAGAAATAAAAGCATCTACGTTACTTTGGCCTTGGTATATCAGCTTTCATTGCATCACCTCAGATTCAAACATTTCAACTACAATTGTTTAGACATATCAACGACAGAATACAGAATACGTTCTCACATATGTTCTTACTTCGTAAAACAAGGCATGGGGTCAAATAGAAATGGAACAATGGGAGCAGGAGCATCAAACAACTTGAAGAATAAGAAGACTAACACTAGACCCCATTATCATGATGTTTACCCTCAAAAACGGATATCAATTGAATTTATATAAGGTTTTAAGGATACGTGCATGGTTTAATTCTACAAATGATAAATTACGTAAGATTAAACAGATTAAAAAAAAGTGATAAAGTGTCAAACCTATAGTGAGGGCTGAATTCGGACTCAATAAGAGCCTCAATGAAATGCATGCCTTCGATTTCGGACTCACAATAATGAAGCACTGATGAACGAAAAATAGGAACTTTGAATAGCGGAGAAAGTGAAAGTATGTTGCCTTGATGTGCATGTTATAATTGTTTAATAAATAGTCAGACTCCCCTTTATATAGTATGTGAGTTTCACCCTAAGTACATTTTATAAAAGGTAAAAATCTTCCATTTTACAATTATTCTTTGAATGGCCTTGACATTATCCACTACGGTGATATCTTCTATGGCCTTGATCTTGTCAGGATTGATCTCAATTTCCTGGTTGGACACCATGAATTAGAGGTGTGCAATCGATTTATTGATTCGATTTTAACACTTATCGATACTTATTTATCGATTATTATTTGTCCATATACTCATCGTTATCGTTCCAATAAGGTTTTTATTTTTTTATTTTCATTTATCGATTTTTCGGGAATATCGATTCAGTTATCGATTACACTAGTAAGAAAATTTGTGGGATTCCACGAAAAGTATATCGCTATAAACACGCTTAACTAATATAGAAAAAAAGAAGCTAAAATAAAACAAATACCGTTTATAACATAAAAATTATGTCAAAGCAGGGCTGAAGAATGGGTAGAGGAAATAATAGGGTTAGGGACTTAGGGTAAAGGAAAAGGTATTATAAAATAAGGGTATATTTGTCTTTTTAGTATATCTTATCAGTTTATTGGTAAACCGATAACCGAAGAGGACAAAATCGAAAATCGAAATCGTTAACTTGATAAGGAAAATTTCGAAATCGAAATTGAAATCGATAAATTGATAACCGAATAATCATTTTGCTTTATTGATAAATACGATTCGAGTTCACACCCCTACCATGAATCCAAGGAAATTCACGGGCCCGACTCTGAATGCTCATTTTTTTAGGTTCAACTTCATATTGTATTTCTTCAGTACGCTGAAAGTTTCTTGCAAATGTTCCAAATGGTCCTCCACTCACAGGGACTTGAATACCATGTCATCAATGTAAACCTCCATTGATTTTGTCACAAACCAAATCGATGGGCCGCGATGGGCACCCCGTACCTTACTCAACTGAGTACCAACGTAGCATATATTTTGCATCACTCTATCATATGTAAATGAACCTAAGTAAGGCATGAGGTAATATAACTTATACGTACGACATATGAGCCTATAAGGCAGACGTGATCATCTATATAGTCAAAACATAGGCCGACAAGACCATAAAAGTGTCTCTATACATGACATTTGTCTACAAGCCTCTAAGACTACACAAGTATCATAAAGGTCGGAACAGGGCCTCGCTATACCAAAAAATATCCGTCTAAATCATATTGGCCAAACAAGCAACCCCAAAGCAAATGGAGTGCACCAACATCTTTTGCTGAGCTGATAGCCTACTTGAAGGACTCTTGACCTATCTATCGGGACCTGCGGGCATAAAACGCAGTGTCCCCGGGCAAAGGGACGTTAGGATGAATAATGTACCGAGTATGTAAGGCACATTAATAAGTACATAACAGACATGGAAGAAATATAGAGTAAATGACTCAACTTTTAAATCTAGTTAACTCTGTAAATCATGAAATAATTATAGTGTCATGCATGTGCGTATTAATGTCATGTCTTGCATAGGTGCATGTTTCATAACATCATCGGGCCTCTGAGGGAATTCCATCATATCATCTCGGCTACTATGAGCAAAATCATCAACGTATATCAGCTGATCAGGTGGTGGTGCGTATATAACGTCATAACTTTTCCAATATCATATATATATATATATACGCGTATATAACACCATCTGGTCATGTGTCAATGTACATGTATAAATGCATGAAATGCATTTGAATTACGTTAATACAATCTCTCCACATGTCATAAGATCATTATGCCTCTGATTAATATCATGAAATAAACTTTACCATTTTACGTATTTTTCGAGACTCATGAACAGATGATAGAATAATATGACACATGGTGAATCAAGATCATAAGCATCTCTAGTATTTCTTTGAGTAGAGTCATTTATGGAAGTTGTGCATTTTTTTGTTTTGTTCATGTCATATAGATCATGCAAAAAATAAAAAATAGATAAACTTAATATACCTAAGCCGATTCTCTTAGAATTTGCAATTTACACTTTACAGAATCAAAAACCATTATTATCTGGTATGGAATTGTTTCGCTCTTTGAAGAACTCATGACCAGCCGCTCTCTATAAGAGAATCCATTTGATTTGTAATGCAAACATGAATTCAATTGAAGAAACTCACGGTAAGCCTTCAGAAACTCACACTTAAGTCTTTAGAAACTCTTAATAAGATGGTTTCTCACGTTTAGAAACTCATAGTAAGATGACATCTTATGTTTAAGAAACTCAAAGTAAGATGGCATGTAATATCTTACTAATTTTAAAAGTCTTTCGTGGGTGTGGCTCACTTAGTAGATGAGTAAGACCACTTAATCCTCTAAATTTGCCACTTATGTAAGACTTAATAGTCACTTTATAAGTGATAGGGGATGCTGCCACATTTTTGGGGTTTTAAGCCATCCGAAATCTTTAATTATCCAAAGATTTTAACTAATCTCCCACTAAATATTATTAATTATATAATTATCCACATAATTAAAAATTATCTCAAATTATTTAAAATATTACTCACTTTTAATACACTTTATATACCTTACTATCGTGGATGTGGGGGTACCATGTATGACATTAGTTCATAAATGTCGGGTATGTAGCGGCCGTATTTTATCCCAAATTGCCAAACTTCGACTAAATTTATTTTCTTCAATTTGCTTACCCTCTCACCTTTGCGAATTTACTTATTACTTGTTTGAAATAACATAATACTTATAGTCCCAAAATAATCTCATTCCCGAACTTATGTTGCTAAACTTACGACGAAACTTTAACATACGAAAAAATGCAGGATGTAACATCTCATTTCTGAGCATATATCCATTTACTTATGGTGTACTTCCATGTATGAAATATGGGGTGTAACATTATTCCCCCTTTGGAACATTCGTCCTCGAATATTGACTGATACATTTATCATTCTCATAATTCATAACTCTTGTGAATACTTTAATACTTTTCTTTTCATATAAGCAATTGTTCTTTGAATAATTTATCATGGTCTGTGGTCGAAATTCTTCCAATCTCGGAACTCTTGCTACCTTCTGTCATGTATCCCGTACAACTTTTCCCTTGTATGAGCGCCTATGCGACTCTTCTCTCCTCTTTCCTCTAGCTTTCAGTCAATATCTAGGCCTCACTTTGTAAGATGTCCCTCTGGAATTTATAGGTGTACTAATGTTCTTCGCGTGGTACTTTGTCGAACTTACGAATATTGTTGTACCTTATTTCATATATCCATTTATCTATTCATATGACTTTATTATATCTAGGTAGGTCATACTATACCATAACTCTTACTTTGATTTGTCGTTACTGAGGTTTGCTAGCAAACTCTAAGTTACTTCGTTGCTTATCCCGTATATATAAATCTAAGTCCTTTAATGCTTTCTCATTACTATTCATTTTAATAATGACGGCCTAATCTCATCTCATACTTTGTGATTTTTGTCCATCCATTGTTGATTTACCTCAATATTGATCTACAATCTACCACTAACAACTTGAAACCCCTTATGTAGTCACTAGGGCTTGCGTCTCACCAGAGAACATGTGAAATGATTAGATCCACCAAGTAGTGATACCATGCTTCCATAACCGTGTTTCATAGCATCCCAACGTGATCCATCCTTGGGGGTTATTCTAATCCCCTACAATTTATGAAATCATTACTCAATCGAAGGGCCAAACGTCATCCTTCATCTATCACAATTACACCTTCATTCTACTACTAGGGTAGCATTCCATCTCCTCTAAATACTACTAGTCTTAGACTCTTTTGAGTTTATTCAGGCAATACCGAACTTTCTATAACTTAGAGAAACCATCGGCTCTCTTGTTTTCATGGACTTAATCCTGAGGACTTATCCATTCTCATCAACTTCTCACTCACCCTTTATCCTTACTCATGTCTTCCTAAAACCTTATCGTTTTACCATACTTTAGCTTGCGACCTACACATATTCATTTCTACTACTCGCAACCTTTCTTCAACTTGCTTGCACCATAGATTTCCTTATGTTATTATGGAACATCAAGCGAGACATCACATGGTCCCAAACTCTTCTTTTACTCTCTTAACTAGACCGCTCGATACCTGAAAACCATAGGCTGGAAGACATGTTACCGACAATGCCGCTATTAGAGCCGTCAAAATGAGCGTGGTCCATGAGGCCAGCCCAGCCTGTTACTTGTGTAGGGTTGAGTTGGAATTTTGTTATCTCATTTAAAAGTGAGGCTTATAAGTTTGGCCCAAGTCAGCCCGCTGGCCCTTGAGGCTTGACCGAGGCTGGGCCTGGGCCGGCCCGTTGGCCCAAAGTTAATTAAATTCAAATATAAATATATAAAAAAAGTAAAAATTAAAAAACATTAACTATAATCCTCATTTTCCAACCTTAGATTGCTCATTTATCCTTCCATATCAACTAGAATTTATATTTTTGATATACATGTAGTATGACAAAATTAGTTTTTCTTTTGCTTAATTAACAACAAACTAAGAAAATTAAGTGGCCAATAACATTTTTTTTCTAAAGAAAATATTATTTTAAGTGGTCTATGATCTGTTTGATTACTTTAGTGTATTATTAATTGTTAACTGCTCTTCAGTATAGTAAAAGGTCAAGTTTTAATACCCAAAAAAATTTGACAACACTAACAAATTTTATGAATTTTAAAAGTTTTATGAACTATAATGATGAAATCAAAAAATAATATTAAACCTAATTTATAAAACCTTAACATGTAAATTTATTGATGCAATCCGTGAATCTAAGGAAAGTGAAAGAAAACTACAAAAAAAATATTCATGTAATATTTAAAAAAAGAAGAGTTAAAGATATAGAGAATTTGCATTTCAATTACGAGATTCCTTATCGAATATCAAGATTCTTGTACACTTTAAATAAATGGAAGTCACTCATATGATTAAGAGATTATGTCACGAAAAAATATCTAAAGAACTGAAAAAGTATTTTTTTTCCTAAAAAAATTAAAGGGTCGGCCCGACCTAGCCCGCGACCCTCTTAGGGCTGGGCTGGGATGGCCATTTTAAGGTACATATACATTAAGGACCAAACCTCCCTAGCCCACCAAATTTAAAATCCCACTACGCTTGGGCTGGGTTCGGCTGCACTAGCCCGTTTTGACAATTCTAGCCGCTATCATTGCAGGATATTGAATCCCCGCGCTTCTAGCCTTTTATCCGAAGTATGGACTATTCACAACCTTCTGTCTTTGAGTATCTTATACATTTTTCACTTTACCTTACTTACCTTAAAATCACACATCACATATTCTATCTCTTTCATGACCTCCCTTCCACATAGGTAGGAGTGGACATAAAAATCCGAAAAATCGAACCAAACCGAAAACTGAACCAAACCAACAAAAAAACTTATACTTTTTATGTTTGGTTTTGAATTTTAAATATCGATTAAATTTGGTTTGGTTTTGGTTTTAATAAAAAGGTAATCGAAAAAAATCGAACCTAACCGAAAATTATTATTTCACCTACACATGTGTATTTTTATATAAAGTTTCTAAATTTTGTCGTACATATTAGTCATTTGTATTTTTATTCTATTTCTTTGCTATTATAATAATCTAATTCTTTGCCTTTACGTTCTAGTTTGATTGGTAGTTTTCTTTTCAAGTACAAGAATTTATTTCATGATAAAAATAATCGACTTTTAATTGAGTACTTAAATTATTTATCACTATTTAATTCAATTATCATCAATATATTTTGGTAAATGATAGATTTCTCAAAGAGCAATTGTTTGATAATGTTACGTTGAAAATGTAGTCACCAGAACATGCATTTGGTAGTATATGTCTCATATTTAAGAAAAAAATCGATAAATCACCGAAAACCCCGAAAAATCGACAAAAAGCTGAATCGATAAAACATCGACTAAATTAGTTTGGTTTGGTTCCAATATTTGAAAAACTGACTTACTTGATTTGTTTTTTTAAGGGAAAAATTGATCCAAACCGAACCATGAACAACCCTACACATAGGTATAATTCATTTCCATAACTTGAAGCTCTATTATAATACTTGCACCTCTCGTGCATACACAATCGAGTGGAAGCTTCGTACTGACTTCTTATGAAGCTGGTACTACTGGATTTATCGTATGGCTGTTATAGAATATGGTTGTCGTACTATCCCATTGGTATTTCTGATATTAGGAGTGATCATGTAATATTCTCAATTATGATTTCTATAACTTTGTGGGTCCAATAATCATATTCATGATTTACTTCTTTGATGTTACTCTTTAGTTTCCTCCTTCTTCTGAACAACCTATATGTAGGCTTAAGCTACCTCTCGATATGCAGTTCATGGTATTAGTTATTACTTCTAGCCTTTCATGGGCGTTGAGGAATATCCATTATATAATCTTTTTATAATGCAATGCTTCGTCTATGACCTGGGCTCATTTCTTTATCTTAACTTATACCGAAATATTCTACAGCTGTATATTCTGCATGTATAAAACTTTCAAACTCTTAAGTACGGTCATAACGTAACTAACTTTGGATCATTAATCGAATAATTCTTTTCGTTCCATCTCAGCTTTGTTCAAACTTAAGCAATTACTTTTCCCGATCTTTCTACCCTTTTTTTTCGTGCATACTTAGCTTATCTTCGTGCCCATGCATATTGGAATTCCATATAACTCATATGATCTTGAATATTCTTCTGATTTTACTTCCCATTCATTAGCCACAGTAGGCACCATTTTCTTATGGAGAGCATACAATTTGATGTGAGACTATTGTTACACGACCATTTCCTCTTTACTATTGTGGTTAGGTTAAAGCCTTCTTCCTTATTTTCTCAGCTAGTCTTTCATTGTAGTACTAAGGGAGGATCATCTAACTCTTGTAAAGCTGCAAGCTTAATGCATCATATACCCGATGGACCTTTTGATGTCCTTCCTTGCATATAATTATATGCAGTTACTTACCTCCACGCCCTTATACTTGTAAGGTTGCTTCTGAATATTTTGACTGTCTTCCCAGTAGCACTCTCTCTTATTCCCATAACATTCATACGGTACTTTTAACTACCCCGACTCCTATCTGAATATGTCTCAAGGATTATAATGACATTACTATGAGGCTAAATTTACTATATTGAGTTTTACTATTATCTTGCATGATCTGCTGATTCGCCAGTAACCCATGTCTAGCCATAACTAGGCTTTTCCTGAATCAATTGCTAACTGCTCGTTGGCCCATTCTCATATCAATATTCCACGTAAACTTTCTTGAGTTATTTCTTTTGTCTTAACTTACCTCTCGCACTGGCTCTTTTTTTTTCAATAACATGTCGGGCCAAAACCCTTATTTCCCCGCCTTAACGTCGTGTTTGCATAATATTCTGGAATCGTAGCATATCTGTAGGATTTGGATAAGTGCAATCTCATTTTTATCACATTCTTCCATTACCATTCCATAATTACTAGAATCACTTAATTCTAACTTAATGCCACATCACTCCATATTCTCCCTTTAGGGGAGTACTGAGAGTTGGAACTACGACAACCTACCTATAGGTGTTTTATATCTTTATCTTTGGCGTCCTTTAATATCATTGATGACCCGTACTCGCCTTCCGATAATCCGTCTGTAGTAAGGATACCGAAATTTCTTACTTGCAATAGTGACTCTTAGTGTAACTGGCACATACAGTTCCTTAAGCTTAACTTTACTCACATTACTTGCTTTAGGAAAACGTCTTCCTGAATGACCATTCTCAGAATTTCTCATGAATCTTCTTCTGTAGTCCATTCTATTATCACCGGAATGAAATATGAAATTCCCATTATGCCGACTATTATCCAATCACCTAGTCCCTAATTTATGTTTAGTTTATCTTGTTCACCGACCTATACTGATTTCTATTATTCTAGGGTCTAACTTTTTCCTTCTGGCAGTCATGTTGGAGTCACAAACTTATTTCTCAAAATGAGGATATGACTTTATGGCCTATACTCTTCTATTGTCTCAAGGCTTGTCACTTATCTTCTTTTCCTTCACTTGACTATAGACTCAGTAATACTGTCATCTTTTTTATCTACCGTTGTTATCCACGTATCACATCTTACTCATAATGTTCAATTAACTCTCTTCTTATTTACCGCTAATATTTTTGTATATCATTTTATTCTGAAGACTTTAGGAAAATGTTCCTTCACCTTTAGCTCCCCTTGCTTTATCTCACTAGCTCTTCGGGTTGCGTAACATTCTTTTTTTACTAGGGACGGGAGCCACATTAAGGTAATATTTATCCTTTCTAGGCTTCTAGTGCCTATCTTTATAGTACTCATATCTAGTTGTACTATTTTAGAGTGCACCATCTTTGGTGTCTCACATGGAGATTTATTGGCACTTTTGCAATATCCTTCGAAAACGTCAACTAATACAAACAATCTATTCATTATTTTGAGTTACTCTAACCCCGTCTGGATTTTGATATCCCGTCCTCTTATTAAACCATATATATTTAGCTCCTATAGTGCATAACTAAGATTGGAGTGACCAATTATACATACCTTTATTACTGCTGAAGGTATCTCAAAATGCTTATATTTCTTTGCTTGAATTGTAAATATTGTCAATTTTCATTAACCGGGTACCTCGTACCCTTCTTCACCCCGCTTCTTTTACTTGCTGAAACTTGTATCTACTTTTGATTCTCTTATTCCTTTTGTACCGTAAGAGTGGATAGACATTTTTTCTTAGGGATCCAACATCAAAAAACTTATATGTCTTAGTATACACATGATCTGTTGAATACCTCATATTACCATCATAAGGATGATCTAACTCTTCCACAACTATATTTCTTACCAACCGTCTTTCTAGATGTAGGCATCGTCGTATTATGAATAAGATAGAGTTAGGAAATTGAGTTCTTACTATTGAGCTCTATCACACATTCTATAGTATGAAGGGAAAGTGACAGTCTTAAATACCATGTAGCCTCTTATTTATAAGTGTGGTGCATGATACACTCATAAATAAGACTGTACTAGACACAGTTTGTAGATTCCTTAGGTGAAAACTGCTCTCATACCAACAAATCAGGGTCTACTTTCTTAACTTCATTTTTATATTGACTATATATTTTTATCATTTGTGGTACTTGTGAAATCTATGTCTTGTACAGTAATAACTCATTTTGTCATGGTCTTGAAAAGTATAAATATTTGTTGTGGTTAGAAATGACAAGTTAATTTTATAACTGGGTTTGTTACTCATTACTAAATTGAAGCCATGAATTAGCTGACATATATCATGGTTACATGCATAAGATAGGAGAGCAATTACTTTCTAAGTTAAAAAATGACATGAAGATTTTACTGGGAGTGATCGTCTCTATACTTGAATAGAATGGCATTTTGTGAAATAACCAAAGATTAAAAAAGACAAAAAAGAAAGAAAATTGTTTACCCTAATCTCGTTACCTTCTTTCACATCTCTATTCCCATTTTCTTTTATTATATATATATGCATTAGTGAAATATAGAGAAAACCAAGAAAAGTATATTATTCTTCATTATTATTAGTATTAGTAAGTCGGTTATATTTTTACATAAAATCTTCCTCTTTGCAATATATATTCCTTTTTCCATCATTTTCACAGAGCTTTATTTTATCTCATCACTTTCCTATTCTTTTAACGTGGTCAAGTTTTTTATATCTCATTTTAATTTCTTACATTGAGAATCATAAGATAAATGAATTCCCTATACAACACTACTAATTTCCTATGCATAGCTGTGCAAAAACTAGGATCTAAGAATATTATATCCCCCTTCTCTTTTTAAACGTTGGTTTGGGTATGAATGAATTGACAATGCCACCTCAAAGCGTAATTGAAAAAAAGAAGAAAGAATAAATTTTATTTGGAGTTCTTCCTTCAACAATCAACATGTTTTTTTTCTCAAAAAAGTTGGTTAAACACTTCTTGTTCTAATACGAAAATTTATTATTTGTGTTTTAATTTACCATCTTATTTGTCAAGCACATCACACGACTTTTTGAAACAATCTTTTATTTTTTCATAAAAAAAGGAGTTCAATAACTATAAGTACATGAAAGATGGAAAAAACGATGAAGATCAACGTCCAATAACAAAATTGAAGTAAAAAAAAATTAATTAGATTGAAATAAACTATGAACTAATTTGGTTTTATTTATGGAGAAAGTATTATTGTTGCTTGTAAGCCAATATGTGACGACCCAAAGGGTCATCACCTGTTTTATTATTCATTTTGTGCTTCCGAGGCCGCCTCGAAAACCTCATTTAGAGTTGCTCGATTTGCATGCGCAGTCCTGGCACGTAGCCAGAAAGCTTAAATATGGAATTTTATGGGAAAAAATGCTAAAATTTGGTGTTAAAATGAATAAATTTGACTTCGGTCAACATCGTGGGTAAACGGACCCAGACCCGTAATATTATGGTCCCGGAAAGTCCATAGAAAAATATAGGACTCGGCGTATGTCCGGAATCTAATTCCGAGGTCCCAAGCCCGAGAAATAAATTTTTGAGTAAAATTATTTTTCTGAAATTATTAAGGAAAATTGAAATGAAAATTAATTAGAACGTATTGGTATCGGGCACATATTTTGGTTCCGGCAGCTGGTATAGGTCTCATATGTAATTTAAGATATTTCTGTAAAGTTTGGTTGAAATCGGACGTCGTTTGACGCGTTCCCGGCTTAAAGTTCTAAATTTGAAAGTTTATGAAGTTTGAAGAAAAACTCTTGATTTTGAGGATTGATTCTTTGTTTTTGATGTTATTATAGCGATTTGTTCACACAGTTAAGTTCGTATGATGTTGTTGAGTTAGTGCATGTGTTTGGTTAGGAACCCCGAGGGCTCGGGTGTAATTCGGATGTGTTTCGGGATGCTTTTAGACATAGAAAAATTGCAGATTTGCTTCAGCTATTGCAGACCCAGTTTCTTCTATGCGTTCACATTGTTCCTCTCGCGTTCGCGATGCTCTAATTTTTCCTCCTTCACGTTCGCGTCCCTACCCTCGCGTTCGCGTAGGGTTATTTGACCCTGAGGGCTCGGTCATTTTTTCCACTTCGCGTTCGCATGAATGTGACCGCGTTCGGTAGCCTTGCATTGTTTCCTAATTGCGTTCGCGTGGAAGCCTATGCATTCGCATAAAATAAATTTCTGGACCCCAGCCTTTTACTCTACGGGTTCGCATTCTCCAGCTCGCGAACGTGATGGTCAATAAGTGCTACCCTTCGCGAATGCGACCAGCCTATCGCGAACGCGAAGGGCAATTTCGCCCAGTTATATTTTTAATTCTAGAACAATGTTATTGTGGGATATTTCACAAGTTTTCACGAGCTCTTTCTTCTCCAAGATTCTTAAGCGTCCACCGAAGCTTTATTTCACCAAAACTTCGTGGGTTAGTGATCCTTAACTTGTTTCCTTCATTTTTCATCAACATTTAATAAATCCCTAAGAGTAAAACATGTAATCAAGGATAGAAATTGGGGATTTGGGTAGAGTTAGGAGTTTTTGACTTTTCTTAATTTAGACCTCATTTTGGGGTCGAATTTGAAAACAAATTATATATTCTGGCTCGTGGGTGAATGGGAGATTTGATTTTGGCTCGAACCTCGTATATCGACCAAGCGGGCCCGGAGTCGATATTTTGGGATTTTTGGGAAGAATGATCAGAAAGTTGTAATTGAACATAGGAATTGGTTTGTTTAGCTCTTATTGATGGTATTGAGTCATTTATGCATAGATTCAATTGGGTTGGAGCCAGATTCAAGAGGGAACGCGGTGATTGTGGATTGATTTGGTTGTGGAAGTTGAGATAAGTGTTTGGTCTAACCTTAGCTTGAGGGAATATGTGTTGAGTCTTACTTGCTACTTGTTAATTGTCGAGTGTGATGTATAGGCATGGTGACGATATCTATACATTGGTGTCTAGAATGACCGTGAGTCTTTATATTGCGAATATTTTGATCATTTTTGTAACTTCCATGCTTAATTGATGATTTATATATGTTGTAAAGAGCATGTGGAAGGAATTGTGATCTTTAAACTTCGTGGAGCATTGGCTCGAGTTGAAATACAAGTTGTGAAGTTATATGAGATAAATTTAATCCTTGGAGCATTGGCTCATGTGATAATGTGAACTATGAGATGAAAATGAAAGAAAGAGAAAGAGTTATTGGTTTATTCCCTTGCCGGGACGTATATACTTGTATTGTTGAGTTTCCTTGTCAGGATAGTATAATTATGGTTAATCCCTTGCTGGGATTGTTGTTATGATCAATATAAGTTGTATATTTAGATATTATATTGGATCGGATTGTACGCCGCAACAGATATTATATTGGATTGGGTTGCATGCTACAACAGATATCATGTTTGGATCGGGTTGCACACTGCAACATCTATATGTATATGGATCGGGTTGCACACCGTAACAGAATTAATTGATAAGGGATCGGGTTGTGCACTGAAACAATAGTGTTATTGATTTATTGTAGATGTTGTATTGATCATTCATATATCTGTTTGGTTGCTGTTAGGTTGATATTGTTCCCCAAAGCATGTATCCCCTCCCTTATAACTGCTCATTACTTGTTTATTTTTCTGCAATATATTATGTAACTGCACACGTTTACATGGTAGTCCGGTCTAGCCCTGTCACTACTTCGTCGGGGTTAGACTAGGCACTTACCAGCACATGGAGTCGGTTGTGTTGATGCTACACTTTGTGCTCTTTTGCACAGATCCAGGTCTTGGACAACAGTAGCAGTAGCACGGGAGCCAGATTTCAGTCTAGCGAGACACCGAGGTAGCATGCAAGCGTCCGCACGCCCGTCATCTCCTCTATCCTTTATTTTAGTCTGTTTTCTCGATGTATTCGAGACAAACAGTTATATTTTCTTTCAGACGATTGTATTTAGTACTCTTAGTAGTTCGTGAGTATTGTGACACCAATCTTGGGTAGAGGATTGTGTTGGATTTCCGCATTTTAACCAGCTCCTTTAATTAAAGACTTCCATTTATTTATTTATTTATTTCTGTTTTTTCATGCTATTTTTTATAATTATTAAAAAGGAGTATATTATAATGAAAAAGTGATTAAGGTTTGGCTTGCCTATCCATTAGTAGGCGCCATCACGACTACTGAGGGTGGGAAATTCGGGTCGTGACAAGTTGGTATCAGAGTCTAGGTTGCATAGGTCTCACAACTCACGTACAAGCTTGGTAGAGTATGAGAGATCGGTACAAAGACGTCTATGTTTATCCCCCCCAGAGGCTACAAAGTTAGGAAAAGTTTACATTTGTTCTTTCTCATTGCGCGGTTTGGTTTCTCAATGCTAATTGAATTTCTACTCTATTCTTTCGTAGATGGCGATAACATGCGCTTCCTCATCTTCTATTTAGAAGTCCGAGCCCCAAGAATCTCCCACTATGGAAGAGGGCGAGGCCGAGACCGTGCTTGAGGCTGAGGTAGGGTAGAGCTCATCCCTGAGCAGCAGCACCAGTGGCGGAGCCTCAAGTTGACTTTGACGAGGAGGTCCCGGTACCAGCTCCAGCAGTTTCAATGGGCCTAGATCAGGTCCCAGGGGGGTTTACTGCCACCCTCGTTCTTCAAGACACTCTAGTCCGATTGCTGGGTCTTATGGAGAATGTTACTCGAGCAGGTTTGCTTCCTGTAGCACAAGCCATCTCTCAGGCTGGAGGAGGGGCCCAGACTTCTACTACTCGTACTCCGGAATGGGTAGTTCCCCAAATTCAGACTCTGGTAGTTTAGCCAATTGGAGTAGATCAGCGGGTATGGTAGCCCAGGCCGGTGATGGAACAGCTATGTCTGCCGATGCTTTATGGAGGTTGGATAGGTTCATCAAGATTTTCACTACTACCTTCAGCGGTGCATCTACCGATGATCCTCAGTATTATTTGGACAGTTGCCACGAGGTTCTACGAAATATAGTTATTGTTGAGACCGATGGGGTTGATTTTGCTACATTCCGGTTGTTTAGATCCGCCAAGATTTGGTGGAGGGATTATTATTTAGCTAGACCAGCAGGGTCTCCAGCCTTAACCTGGGAGCAGTTCACACATATATTTCTGGAGAAGTTTCTCCTCATTACACAACGAGAGGCCTATCGCAGGCAGTTCGAGCGTCTCCAGCAGGGATCCATGACAGTCACCCAGTGCGAGACCAAGTTTATTAATTTGGCTCGCCATGCTCTTGTTATACTTCCCACTGAAAGGGAGAGAGTGAGACGATTTATTGATGGACTCATTCAGCCTATTCATCTCCAGATGGCTAGAGAGGCCGGGAACGAGATATCTTTTCGGGAGGCAACTAGTGTGTCTCGGAGGATTGAGATGGTATTGTCATTGAGGTGGTCATAGGGCAGATAAGAGACCCCATCAATCATGCCGATTCAGCGGTGCTTCATCTGGAGGCAGAGATTTGTATGATATGGTCCATCCCCTAGGACTTTCCAATCAGCGCTACAGGTTTCCCATGGTGCATCAGGTGATCGTGGTTTTCGTGGGTACTATTCTAACCAGCAGTCCTATAATGCACCATCAGCTACTATCAGTGCACCGTCGCTCCAGAGCTTCTGGGGTGGTCATTTAGGCCGGCAGGGTCAGTCTCAGTTTCCTCAGCCACAACATTTGGGTGGATGTTATGAGTGTGGTGAGTATGGTCACATAAAGAGGGCTTGTCCAAGGTTGAGGGGTACTCAGTTGCATCAGTAGGGTCCCCGCCCTATGATTCAGGCACCAGATGTTCCACAGGTCACTCAGCCAGCTAGAGGCGGGGGTATAGGTACTAGAGGTGGAGGTAGAGGTCATAGAGGTGGAGCTCAGACTGTTAGAGGTGGAGGCTAGGCAGTAGCGGTCCATCCCATAAAGGTAGATCAGAATGGTGGGGACCAGCCCTGATGTTATGCTCTTCAAGCCAGGCCCGAGGAAGAGTCTTCAGATGCGGTTATTACAGGTACGGTTCATGTTTATGATCGGGATTCTTCAGTGTTGTTTGATGCGGGGTCTATGTATCCGCATGTGTCATCTTATTTTGCCCTGTACTTGATCATGCTTAGTGATGCATTGGGTATTCCTGTTTATGTGTCTACACTAGTGGGTGAATCCATTATGGTCGATCGAGTCCATTGTTCTTGTGTTGTGCTGATTGGGGATCTTGAGACTCGTGTAGATTTGTTACTTTTAGACATGGTTGATTTTGACATTATATTAGGGATGGACTGGTTATCACCTTATCACGCTATCTTGGACCGTCATGCCAAGATTGTGACCTTAGCTTTACCAGGTATGCCTCGTTTAGAGTGGAGAGAGACTCCAGATCATTTTACCCACAGTGTTATATCGTATGTGAAGGCTCGGTGTATGGTCGAGAAGAGGTGTTTGGCTTATTTGGCTTATGTTCGGGATTCCAATACTGAGGTTCCCTCTATCGATTTTGTGCCCGTTGTTTGTGGGTTCCCTGATGTTTTTCCTTCAGGCCTGCCGGGTATGCCACCCAACGGGGATATTAATTTCCATATTGATCCGGTTTTGGACACTCAGCCCATTTCTATCCCCCATATCGTATGGCCCCTCCGGAGTTGAAGGAGCTAAAGGAATAGTTGCTGGATTTACTTGAGGAGGGTTTCATTAGACCCAGTGTCTCACCTTGGAGTGCGCCGGTGTTATTTGTCAAAAAGAAGGATAGGTCAATGAGAATGTGTATTGATTATTGTCAATTGAATAAGGTAACGATCAAGAACAAGTATCCACTGCCGAGGATTGATAATTTGTTCGATCAGCTTCAGGGTGCCAGGGTATTTTTCAAGATTGACTTGCGATCTGGCTACCATCAGTTGAGGATTGGGGCATCTGATGTCCCTAAGACAGCTTTCCGCACTCGGTACGAGCATTATGAGTTCTTGGTTATGTTATTCGGGTTGACAAATGCCCCAGCAACTTTCATGGACTTGATGAACCAAGTGTTCAGGCCTTAGTTGGATTCATTCGTGATAGTGTTCATTGATGATATATTGATATATTCCCGCATCTAGGAGGAGCACGAGCAACACCTTATAGTGGTTCTTCAAACTCTGAGAGATAGTCAGTTATATGCTAAGTTCTTGAAGTGTGAATTCTGGTTGAGTTCAATTGCATTTTCGGGTCATGTTGTATCAGTAGAGGGTATTCAGGTGGACCCAATGAAAATTGAGGCAGTCAAGAGCTAGCCTAGACCAGCATCAGCTACAGAAATTCGAAGTTTCTTGGGGTTTGCAGGAAACTATCGACGGTTCATGGAGGGACTTTTATCTATTGCAGTCCCGATGACCAGATTGACCCAGAAGGGTGCGCAGTTCAGATGGTCGAATGAGTGTGAGACGAGCTTTCATAAGCTCAAGACAGCTCTGACTACGACACCGGTGTTGGTGTTACCCATAGGTTTAGGGCCATATACAGTCTATTGTGACGCTTCTCCTGTTGGGCTTGGAGTAGTATTGATGCAGGATGGAAAGGTCATTGCCTATGCTTCGAGGTATTTGAAGATTCATGAGAGGAACTATCCAGTTCATGATTTGGAGTTGGCAGCCACTGTTCACGCATTGAAGATTTGGAGGCACTATTTGTATGGCGTGGCATGTGAAGTATGCACTGACCACAAAAGTCTCCAGTACTTGTTCAAGCAAAAGGAGTTGATTTGAGGCAGAGGATGTGGTTAGAGTTGTTGAAGGATTATGACATCACCATTCTCTATCATCCATGGAAGGCCAATGTAGTGGCCGATGCTCTGAGTAGGAAGTCAGCTAGTATGGGTAGTTTTGCTTATATTCTGGTCAGTGAGAGGCTGCTTGCTTTGGATGTTCAGGCATTAGCCAATCAGTTTGTGAGACTGGATGTTTCTAAGCCTAGTCATGGTTAGCTTGCACGGTCGCTTGTTCTTCATTATTGGAGCGTATCTATGATGATCACCATTTGTGTGTCCTTAGAGACACGGCGCAGAGCGGATGTGCCAGGCATGTTACCTTAGATGATGATGGAGTTTTGAGATTGTAGGGTCGAAATTGTGTGCCTAATGTGGATGGGCTTCAAGAGTTGATATTAGATGAGGCCTATAGCTCCTCGTACTCTATTCATCCGGGCGCCACAAAGATGAATCAGGACTTATGGCAGCATTATTGGCGGCATAGAATGAAGAAGGATATTGTAGTATATGTGGCTCGTTGTTTGAATTGTCAGCAGGCTAAGTATGAGCATCAGAGGCCTTGTGGTTTATTTCAGAGGATTGAGCTTCCTGAGTGGAAGTGGGAGCGGATCACTATATACCTTGTTACCGGGATTTCTCAGTCTCGGAAGAAGTTCGATGCGATGTGGCTCGTTGTTGATAGGCTGACCAAGTCAGCGCATTTCATTCCTGTGGCAGTCTTCTATTCCTCTAATAGGTTAGCTGAGATCTATATTCGCGAGATTATTCACCTTCATGGTGTGCCCGTATCTATCATATAGGGCCGGGGTACACAGTTTACCTCACGCTTCTGGAGGGGAGTTCAGTGAGAGATGGGCACACAAGTTGAGTTGAGCACAACATTTCATCCCCAGATAGGCGGTCAGTCCGAGCAGACTATTCAGATTTTAGGAGATGTGCTCCGAGCTTGTGTTATTGACGTTAGAGGTTTGTGGGATCATTTTTTGCCCTTAGAGGAGTTTGCCTACAACAACAGCTACCAGTCGAGCATCCAGATGGCTCCTTATGAGGCCTTATATGGTAGGCGGTTTCGGTCTCTGATTGGATGGTTTGAGCCGGGAGAGGCTCGGTTGTTGGGTACGGATTTGGTTCAGGAGGCCATGGACAAGGTCAGGATAATTCAGGATAGGCTTCATTCAGCTCAGTCCAGGCAGAAGAGCTATGCAGATCGCAGGGTTAGGGATGTGGCATTTATGGTTGGTGAGCGGGTATTGCTCTGAATGTCGCCTATGCAGGGCGTGATGAGATTTGGGAAGAAGAGCAAGCTTAGTCCTGGGTTCATTAGTCCATTTGAGATTCTTGATAGAGTGGGAGAGATGACTTATAGACTTGCCTTGACGCCGAGCGTATCAGTCGTGCCTCCAGTGTTTCATGTGTCCATGCTTCGGAGGTATCAAGGTGAACCAACCCACGTGTTAGATTTCAGCACTGTCCAGTTGGATAAGGACTTATCTTACGATGAGGAGCCGGTAGCTATTTTGGACCGGCATGTTCGTCAGTTGAGATCCAAGAGTTTCCCTTCTGTTCGTTTTCAGTGGACCTCCTAAGGTATCATCTTGGGAGTCAAAGTCCGATATGTAGAGCTGTTACCCTCATCTGTTCCTAAGGTACTTCCTTCTTCTGTCCGTTTGAGGACGAACGGTTGTTTTTAGAGGTGGAGAATGCGACGACCCATAGGGTCATCACCTATTTTTTATCCAGTCTGTGCTTCTAAGGCCTCAAAAACCTCATTTAGAGTTGCCTCAATTTGCGTATGTAGTCCGGGCGCGTAGACGGAAAGCTTAAATGTGGCATTCTGTGAGAAAATGCTAAATTTTAGTGTTAAAATGAATAAATTTGACTTCGGTCAACATTTTGGATAAACAGACCTGAACCCATTATTTGACGGTCTCGGAGGGTCCTAAAAAATTATGAGACTCGGACGTATGCCCGGAATAGAATTTTGAGGTCCCAAGCTTGGGAAATGAATTTTTGAGTAAAATTATTTTTCTAAAATTATTAATTTGAAGGGCTGCCACAAAGTGTCGAAACAATCCCAATTAACACTACAGAGGAACAAAAGTCACATACAAAGGAAAAGAGCAGGGACGACAATGTTAGGCGACCTCCAATGAGAAATGTCAAGATTAAGCAGGCCGCCCCAACTACATTAACAAAGTCCAAACGATCTAAAAAGAAATCATGAATTTTGAATACTTCTTGAAGAATTGGGATGGTGTTGATAAAGAATTGCAAATTGAAGAAATCAAAAGGATCGACAAAAAGGGACATCATTTTAACTCTCTCATCATTTTAATCTGCCACTTTATTAGTATTCTCATATGTAGTCTCATCACAGAGTATGTTATAAACTCTGTGATGATCATAGCTTATTTGGTCCTTTCAAGTTCTTATTTTTTACATGCTTGCTAGTAATGAAGTTTTGAAGCCTCAATAGGATTAGTACGTTAAGGTTAGCCCGGTTTTTGTTATATGGGTAACAACTCCAGTGCTATTGCCCCCTTATTTGTATTTCTCCTAATTGTTGTAATTTTCTTTTCTGTTATTAATATAAAAAAAACTAGCCCTAGGCTCTGCCTAGTGGATTACCAAAAAAGATTTATTAAGGAAAATTGATATAAAAATTGATTAGAACATGTTGCTATCTGGCACGTATTTTGGTTCCGGCACCCGATACAGGTCTGATATGTAATTTAAGATATTTCTGTAAAGTTTGGTTTTAATCGGACGTTGTTTGACGCGTCCCTGGCTTAAAGTTTTAAATTTGAAAGTTTATGAGTTTGAAGAAAAACTCTTGATTTCGAGGCTTGATTCTTTGTTTTTGATGTTATTATGGCAATTTCATCGCATGGTTAAGTTCGTATGATGTTGTTGAGTTAGTGTATGTGTTTAGTTAGGAGCCCCAGGGGCTCGGGTGTGATTCGGATGTGTTTTGGATGGTTTTAGACTTAGAAAAATTGCAGTTTGCTTCAGCTGTTGCAGACCCAGTTTCTTCTACGAGTTCGCATTGTTCCTCTCGCGTTCGTGATGCTCAAATTTTTCCTCCTTCTCATTTGCCTCCCTACCCTCGCGTTTGCGTAGGGTTATTGGACCCTGAGGGCTCAGTCTTCTTTTCCTCTTCGTGTTCGCATGCATGTGACGGCATTCGCGTAGCCTTGCATTATTTCCTCATCGCGTTCGCGTGGCAGCCTACGTATTCGCATAGAACAAATTTCTGGACCCCAGCCTTTTACTCTACGCATTCGCATTCTCCAGCTCGCGAACGCGATGATCAGTAAGTGCTACCCCTTGCGAACGCGACCAGCCTGTCGCGAACGCAAAGGGCAATTTCGCCCAGTTACATTTTATTTCCAGAACAGTGTTATTGCGGGATTTTTCACAAGTTTTCACGAGCTCTTTTTTCTCCAAAGTCCTTAGGCATCTATTAAAGCTTTATTTCACTAAAACTTCGTTGGTTAGTAACCGTTAACTCGTTTCCTTCATTTTTCATCAACGCCTAATAAATCCTTAAGCCTAAAACATGTAATTAAGGGTAGAAATAGGGAATTTGGGTAGAGTTAGGGCTTTTTGAATTTTCTTGATTAGACCTCGTTTTGGGGTCGAATTTGAAAACAAATTATATATTAGGGCTTGTAGGTGAATGGGGGATTTGATTTTGGCTCAAACCTCGTGTTTTGACCAAGAGGGTCCATGGTCGATTTGGGATTTTTGGGAATAATGATCGGAAAGTTGTAATTGAACCTAGGAATTGGTTTGTTTAGCTCTTATTGATGGTACTGAGTCATTTATGCATAGATTCGATTGGGTTGGAGCCAGATTCAAGAGACAAAGCGGTGATTGTGAATTGATTTGGTCATGGAAGTTGACGTAAGTGTTTGGTCTAACCTTAACTTGAGGGAATAAGTGTTGAGTCTTACTTGCTACTTGTTAATTATCGAGTGCGATGCATAGGCATGGTGACGAGTATCTATACATTGGTGTCTAGCATGACCGTGAGTCTTTATATTGCGAATATTTTGATCTTTGTTGTAACTTCCATTCTTAATTAATGATTTCTATATGTTGTAAAGAGCATGTGAAAGGAATTGTGATCTTTATATTTTGAGGAGCATTAGCTCGAGTTAAAATACAAGTTGTAAAGGTATATGAGATAATTAAATCCTTGGAGCATTGGATCATGTGATAATGTGAACTATGAGATGAAAATGAAAGAAAGAGAAAGAGTTATTGGTTTATTTCCTTGTCGGGACGTATATACTTGTACTGTTGAGTTCCCTTACCGGGATAGTATAAATTATGGTTAATCCCTTTCCATGACTATTTTCATGATCAATATACGTTGTATATTTAGATATTATATTGGATCGGGTTGCACGCCGCAACAAATATTATATTGGATCGGGTTGCACGCCGCAACAGCTATATGTATATGGATCGGGTTGCATGCCGCAACCAAATTAATTGATAAAGGATCGGGTTGCGCGTCGTAACAGTAGTGTTATTGAATTATTGTAGATGTTATATTGTTCTTTCATATATCTATTTGGTTTCTGTTAGGTTGATATTTTTCCCCGAAGCATGTACCCCCCTCTCTTATAACTGCTCATTACTTGTTTATTTTTCTGCAATATATTACGTAACTACACATGTTTACATGGTAGTCCGATCTAGCCTCGTCACTTCTTCGCCGGGGTTAGACTAGGCACTTACCAGCACATGGGTTTGGTTGTGCTGATGCTACACTCTGTGCTCTTTTGCACAGATTCAGGTCTTGGATAGCAGCAATAATAGCGCGGGAGCCAGCCTTCAGTCCAGCGAGACAACGATGTAGCTTTGCAAGCGTCCGTAGGCCCATCGTCTCCTCTATCCTTTATTTTAATCTGTTATCTCATAGTATTCGAGACAAACAGTGATATTTTCTTTCAGACGATTGTATTTAGTACTCTTAGTAGTTCGTGAGTATTGTGACACCAGTTTTGTGTAGAAGATTGTGTTAGATTTCCGTATTTTAACCATCTCATTTAATTAAAGACTTCCGCTTATTTACTTATTTATTCCCACTGCTTCATGCTATTTCTGATAATTGTTAAAAAGGAGTATATTGTAATGAAAAAGTAGCTTAGCTTACCTAACTCTCATTAGTAGGCGCCATTACAACTTCCGATGATGAAAAATCCGAGTCGTAACACAATATATCTAAATATCAAATTTAGAGTTTTCCTTCATATGAAAACAACTTTTATGGTATTGCATTGAAATTTTGATTTATATTTTTCCTTCATCATTCAGATTCGTATTTCTTCTAAGGCTTTTATTCTTTTTGGTTTTCATTTAGTATATATCTATATTTACATATAAAGATAATTATTCAATAAAAGCGAATTCGTCTATTAAATATTTCATTATTCGTAGTGTTGCATCTAATGCAGGGAGATTACATGAAAAATTATGACAAACACTCAGAATATTATTTATCATACACTTTACTACAAAACTCGAAATCCACGTGCAACGCACGTGCCCAGTAATTATATAAGAAAAAAATGTCTAATTAAAATTTAAAATAATTACAAGAAACATAGTAAAAATTATAAACATTCAAACTTTATTTTGAAATTTATTAATAATAGTTTGTAACTCTTTTTGAATTTAAAGTTAATATATATCGAATAAAAGCCTAATTAGAATTTGAAATACTTACAAGCAACATAGTAAAAAATTATAAAAATTCAAACTTTATATTAAAAACCTATATAATTGCAGAGACAAAAACACAATAGTATGCCAAGCGGCAACATAACAAAGAGCCACTTGGCAATTTTAGGACAAAATTATTTAGGTTACATAATAGTTAGTTTCTCTTTGAATTTAAATTTTAAAAAAATAATTAAATTATGCATTATTTATTATTAATAGCTAGTTACTATTTTTCAATTTGAATTTAATATAGAATTTAGAATTTTAAATAATGACAAGTAACATAGTAAAAAATTATAAAAATTCAAACTTTATACTAAAGATAAAATAGAAGCTTATTTCATATAATAAATCTAAATATAATAGGAGAGGCAAAGGCACCATAATAGGCCAAGTGACAACATAATAAATAGCCACTTTGAAATTTTAGGGCAAATTTAGTCAGGTTAGGTAATAGTTAGTTTTTTTAAAATTTAAATATTTAATACAATTAAATTATTCATTATCTTTTATTAATAATTAGTTACTCATTTTGAATTTAAATATAGAATAAAAGTCTAATTTAAATTTGAAATAATTACAAGCAACATAGTAAAAAATTTTAAAATAAATAAAACTTTATAGCAAAAATAAAATAAAAGAAAATTTACTCCTAAAGTCCCTGAACAAGATGAGATGGCAAATAGAATGAGGAGCCTCGAGTAGACCTTAAAGAATATGCAAGGCTTGAGTAGGAAAAAGAGTGTTTCTTATACAGGCCTATGCACGTTCCCACATGTGCACCTACCTATGGGATTTAAAAAAAGAAAGTTCAAAAAGTATGATGGTCATGGCGACCCTATTGCTAACCTAAAGAAGTATTGCAACCAATTACGCGGAGCTGGCGGAAAAGAAAAGTTATTGATGGCGTACTTCGGAGAAAGCTTAGTAGTCATAGCCTCAGAGTGGTATATGGACCAAGACGTCTCACAATGGCACATTTGGGATGATCTTTCCATATATTTTGTAAGGAAATTTCAATACAACATGGACATCGCACCCGACAGGAATTCTTTGGCAAATTTGAAGAAAAAGCCTTCAGAAAGTTTCAGAGAATATGCTATTAAGTGGCGCGAACAGGCATAGAGGGTGAAGCCACCCATGGATGAAATAGAAATGGTCATTGTTTTCCTTCAGGACAGGGAAACAGATTACTTTCAAAACATGATGTCGGACATGGGCAAGCCTTTTGCAGAAGCAATCAAGATGGGCGAAATGGCAGAAAATGGTTTGAAAACGGGAAGGATTTTGAGCCAGTCAGCCATCAGGGAAACCTCCGAGGCCATCTAAGGCGGGGCCGGAACAGCCACAAGGGGCAAAAAGAAAGAACAAACCTCGATGGTAGCATCAGGTATGAGAAGACATCATGCTCCTACGCCCATGTTCTCGGGAAGAACCCCTCAACTATTATCCTCACCAAGACATGCCTTATGCTCATCAGCTTTATGCAGTTATGAACGCTCAACCATTTGCATGACCATAGAAGAAGGCCAACAAGAACCAAGCTCCGAGAAACCAAGCCCCCTCCAAAACCATTACAACCTTCGCCCTCCTCAAAATAATTTCCGTCCCAGGGAGCCAACCAGAAGGCAAAATTTTACGCCAATCGGGGAGTCCTACTCCAGTCTATTCCCAAAACTTGTCCAGTTGGGTTTGTTGCAGCCCGTACCCCCAAACAGACAAAACCTTGAATTGCCTTCCTACCAACAGGGTGTCCGGTGTACTTATCATTCGGGGGCTGAAATACACACAGAAAATTATTGGACTCTGAAGCAAGCTGTGGAAGATCTAATAGAGCAAAGGAAAATAGTGTTGAGGAATGAAGATGTCCCAAATGTGACTAACAACCCGTTGCCGACTCACAACAATGAACCGGTAATCAAGATAATTTGCGAGGACAAAGAATTTGAACCGGCTTTGAAAGCCATAATTGCTATTGCTAACGCAGAAAAAGGCCAAGAGTTGCCTCCAAGAAAGCTGAAGAGGAAAAGAAAAACAAGACCACGCACCCTGAAATTGAAAACAAGTTTGAGGTTAAAACTTAGGCGACACCTGTCAAAGAAGCTCTCCTTTACGTCCCATGAGGTCGTCGAGAAAAACAGTTGCCTCTGAGTCCCCTAATGAGATTTGAGTTGAATAGGACTACTCAGATGTACATACTCAAAGGAACCTAAGGGTGCGAGGCCCAACTAATCCACCAAGGCTGAGTGAGCCCGTGGTAGTTAGTCGCGTACCTCAGAGGCCCATAGCAGACCCCTCTGCAGTACCTTGGAACTATCATAAAATGGTGGTGACATATAAAGGCAAAGAAATCTCTGGAGAAACTCAAGAAAGTTACCCTGTGAAGAAATACTCTGACTTGGAAGAATTGAACAGTGCCGTCAAGAAGAGATCTCTACCAAAGAAGCCAGTGAGCGCCGAGGAGGCAGAAGTTTTCATCCGAAAGATGAAAATGCCAGACTATGAAGTAGTGTACCAGCTTCGGAAGTCCCTTGAACAAGTCTCCTTACTATCCTTACTGATGGAATCTCCTGAGCACCAGAAGGTACTAGCCAAAACTCTCAATAAAGCCTAAGTTCCAGCTCAAACCTCTGCGGAACAATTGGAAAGGATGGCGAAAAGATTCTTCATTGTCAATTATATCACATTCAGTAAAAATGACTTTACTCTAGAATGTGAAGGTTATTATGTCAAAAGGGTAATGGTAGATGGACGCTCTAGGGTAGACATATGCCCACTTTCCACATTACAGTGAATGGAAATCGGGGTGGAGAGGATTTGACAACAATGTATGTGTCCGAGCCTTCGATAGAATTAAAAGAGACACAATCGGAGATATTGATCTGGTTTTGAACCTTGGCCCAGTTGATTTTGAGGTAACTTTTCAGGTGTTAGATATGGACACGTCTTGCAATTACCTCCTAGGAAGGCCAGGGATTCATGTAGCAGGCGCGGTGCCTTTCACTCTGCATCAGATGATAAAATTTGAACATGAGGACAAAGAAATCGTGGTTGATGGTGAAGATGAGCAGTTAATTTATCGAGATCCCTCCGTCCCTTGCCTCGAAGCTAAAGAAGGTAGTGAGCATATAGTCTATCAGGCCTTTGAAATTGAGGTGGCTGATCAACATGAAGAGGGCAAACCCTGTCCCCAACCTTTCCTCTCCAATGCCTCAATCATGGTGGCTAGAGAGATGATACGACAAGGATTCAAATCGAGGAAGGGACTCGGAAGGTCTTTACAAGGGATAGTTGAGCCAATTACTTTGCCCACTATAGAAAAGTTCTTCGGGTTAGCATTCCACCCGACGCCATAGGTTATAACATGGGCAAACCATAGAAAGCGTGATGGATAGACTCTGCCTCAGCCCTTGCCCCACTTGTATGAAACATTAGTGAAGCCAAAGTACAGTGAGGAGGAAGAAGATGAGACCTTCACAGCTAAAGAAATCAAGGAAATATGTGGGGCAATGAGAAAAATATTGTATGAAACCCACATGATTCAGTTTGGAGAAGGCTCGAGCACCGCTGAAGTGCTATTCATGGGACCAGATGCCAAATTTCAAAATTGGAAGGCTACGCCATTTCCAATCAGACGGGAGGCCTGGTAGTCCTGCCTTGCCATCTTTTCTACATCACGAGTTATCTCAGGGTGTAACTCGGGTATTTTTCCTTTAGTGTTTTGTCCTTTTAATTCTCCAATTGTGAACCCTGTTATCGTACAATTCCAAAGAAATAAAATGAATATTTCATCTTTTATGTTCCTGTATTCTTTCTAATTCTTATTGTTTTCTTTTTATTCATTTCTTTCAGTTCTAATAATGCGGCTTTAAATAACATGATATGCTCGCGGACTTCGTTCCCCGATCCAAACGTGCCGCCTAATTGTGAAATAATGAACCAAGAACCATAGTACAATGAAGAAGAGGTTTTTAGGGAAATCAATTGAGAACGGGAACATTTCAAAAATAAAACTAAGCCAAATCTAAATGATACCGACCGATTAACCTTGGTGGTCCTAGCGAAACCAGGGAAACACAAGTAAGCATCCATGCAAATGAGAAAATTCTGGATGCACTGATCCAACTCCTGTTTGAATTCAAAGACGCGTTTGCTTGGTCATACGATGATATGCCAGGGCTTAGTGTTGATTTGGTGGTTCATAAGTTGCCTACTTACTCCGAATGCCCTCAAGTCCAACAAAAACAGAGAACGTTCAAGCCTGATATCAGCGATAAAATCAAAGAAGAGATTACAAAATAGTTGGGGCGGGAGTAATCGGAGTAGTCCGGTACACCACATGGCTGGCCAATGTTGTTCTGGTTCCGAAGAAAGACATGAAAACCCAAGTGTGCGTAGACTACAGAGATTTGAATAAGGCAAGTCCCAAAGATAATTTCCCTTTGCCCAACATCCACATCCTTGTTGATAACTGCGCCAAACACGAGATACAGTCTTTCGTGGACTACTACGCAGGATATCACCATGTGTTGATGGATGAGGAGGATGCCGAGACCTTGGGGTACTTATTGCTATAGGGTTATGAATTTTGGGTTAAAGAATGTCGGGGCAACGTATGTGAGGGCAATGACCACTATCTTTCACGACATGATGCATCAGGAGATAGAAGTATATATGGACGACATGATTATCAAGTCCAAGACTCAGGGTGATCATGCGTGGGACCTAAGAAAGTTCTTTGAATGGTTGCACAAGTACGATTTGAAATTAAACCTAGCCAAATGCGCATTCAGGGTCCCGTCGGGCAAGCTTCTGGGGTTCATAGTCAGCCGTAAGGGTATTGAGTTGGATCCAACAAAGATAAATTCTATTTGAAATCTACCCCCCATGAAAACCAAGAAGGATGTAATGTGCATGTAGGGAAGACAGAATTATATTAGTCGATTCATTGCTCAGATGACTTCCACATGCGAGCCCATATTCAAGATGCTAAAAAGGATGCAGCAATCAAATGGACGGATGAGTGTCAAGAGGCTTTTGATAAAATTAAATATTATCTGTCCAATCCACCAGTTTTGGTCCCGCCGGAACCAAGAAGGCCATTATTTCTATATTTGACGGTCTTGGAGAACTCTTTTGGTTGCATTCTCAGGCAGCATGTTGTCATTGGAAAGAAGAAACAGGCCAGCTATTACCTCAACAAGAAGTTTACTAGCTACGAGGACAAATACACCTTGCTGGAAAGAACTTGTTGCGCCTTAACTTGGTTCACTTAGAAACAGAGGCATTACCTACAAGCCCACACCACCTACCTCATAACCAGGCTGGATCCTTTGAAGTACATATTTCAAAAACCGATGCCTATAGGGAGATTGGCAAAATGGCAAATCCTGCTTACCGAGTTTGAAATAGCCTATGTCACACGCACAAAAATGAAGGCACAAGTGTTAGCAGATCATCTAGCCGAGAACCCGATTGATGATGAATATACACCCCTGAATACTTATTTCCCGGAAAAAGAGGTGAATTTGGTGGAGGTAACATCTGAGGATATCACTGCTTGGAAAATGTTCTTCGATGGAGCGGTAAATGCAAAAGGTGTAGGAATTGGGGAAATATTAATTTCACCCACTGGTCAACACTACCCAGCCACGGCTCGGCTCTAGTTCTTCTGCACAAACAACACAGCCGAATATGAAGCCTGCATCATGGGCATGATTATGGCTATCGACCAAGACGTTGAAGAACTATTGATTATGGGGGATTCAAATCTAATTATCCGGCAAGCCCAAGGGGAGTGGGAAACGCAAGATGTCAAACTCATCCCTTATCGGCAGCATGTGAAGGATCTCAGCAAACGGTTCAAGTCGATACAGTTTAGTTACATTCCTCGTTGTCACAATGAGATAGACGACGCACTCGCTACTTTGGCCTCGATGTTGCCTTACCCCGAAAATGACTACATCGATCCCTTGGAAATCCAAATCAGGGAAAGGCATGGGTACTGTAATGCAGCTGAGGCAAAACCCAGCACCCAGCCATGGTATTATGGTATCAAGAGATTTCTGAAAACACAAGAATATCCCGAGTAGGCCGCGGGAGATCAAAGGAGCACCATTAGACGGCATGCGAGTGGTTTCTTCCTGATCGGTGATGTCTTGTATAAAAGGACCCCGGATCTCAATTTTCTAAGATGTGTTGATGTCGAAGAAGCTGGAAACATTATGCATAAAGTACACACGGGAGTGTGCGGGCCCATATGAACGTGTATGTGTTGGCGAAAAAAATACTTTGGGCAGACTACTACTGGATAACCATGGAGAAGGACTGCTTCAGCTTCGTTCAGAAATGTCATCACTATCAGGTGCACGGTGATTTGATTCATGCACCACCAACTGAATTGCATCATATGTCAGCACCTTGTCCATTCTCCGCCTTAGGCATGGACGTCATTGGACCAATCGAGCCAAAAGCCTCAAATGGACATAGATTTATATTAGTTGCAATTGACTACATTACGAAGTGGGTGGAAGCGATCACACTTAAGTCAGTTACCAAGAAAGTTGTGGTGGACTTTGTGCATTCTAACCTCATTTGCTGCTTCGGCATTCCTGCAACCATCATCACAAATAACGCTACCAACCTAAATAGTCGTTTGATAGGAGAAATATGTGAACAATTCAAGATAATACATAGAAACTCCACTCCCTACCGGCCCAAAGCCAATGGTGATGTTGAAGCAGCTAACAATAACATCAAGAAGATTAAGAGAAAAATGATTCAAAGCTCCAAATAGTAGCATGAAAAGCTGCCTTTTGCATTACTTGGATATCGCACCACGGTGCGCACATCGGTAGGAGCAACCCCCGTACTTATTGGTCTATGGAACTGAAGCTTTTATACTGGCAGAGGTAAAAATCCCTTCACTCCGGATAATCATTGAAGAAGAAATTGAGGATAGCGAGTGGGTATTGCATCTGGAACAATTGTCGTTAATCGACAAAAAACGAATGGTCACGGTTTGTCACGGGCAGTTGTACCAACAAAGAATGGCCCGTGCTCATAATAAGAAAGTGCGCCCTAGGAATTTTGAGGTTGGACTTGTATTGAGGCACATTCTCCCTCACTTTCAGGAAGCTAAGGAAAATTTGCTCCTAACTGAAAAGGCTCATACATTATTAGAAAGATATACCCAAAGGAGCATTATACCTGGGAGACATCAAAGGGGACGATACCGAGGCAGTAGTGAATGCAGATGATATAAAAACGTACTACGTCTAGACTCCCTGCAGCAATGATTCAGTCTGTTTGAAATAACGAAGGCTTTTCTTTCCCGTTACCCCAAATACTATCAATCTTTCGCAGACCCTTTGAGCCGGTTACGTTTCCTTGAACACCCTCTTTGGAACCCGGAAGTTTTATTTAAAAAAAAAGAAAAAAAGAAAACAGTGATTAAAAAAGAGAAAAAGTTATGAAAAATTAAAAAAAATACAAAACAAAACATAAATTAGTTTAGGAAAAACTTCCTGAACTACGTCTGACTTAATTCCAAAAGGATACGTAGGTAGCCTGTCGCTGAGGTTCACTCATACCAAAACAAAAATCCCAATTCCCCAAAAATTGAAAACTGGGGCAGATGATGTAATGGTTCGGCCATGAACACGCTAAAATGGTTTTAAAGTTATAATTCCACCCAAACTCCTTTTTACCCAAAAACCTGGCCCAAGTCCTTCCGATCGATTGGCAAAGGCAGGGGAGTGACAAACGCCATTGTTGGGATTTGATACAATTCAAATTGAGAGAAATAAAATGAGAGAGTCTTATTAGTGAAAACATTCGGGCGCCATAAGCCAATGGAAAGTAGAGAAATTGAAAATGAGAGAGTCCGTTTAGTGAAAACTCATAAAGAGCACTATCGGGCGATGGTGAGGAGAGAAAGAAAGTTTCAAAAGACAAGGTACCCAAAGGTTCCAAAATGGAAGTTGAGGCAAAGAAATCACAACCGAAAGGCCTATGAAGGCGAAATAAATCTGAAAGATGAGTTCTCACAACCAACTTGCAAGGCAAAATTTGGAAAGTTAGAGGTCTTTTCAGCAGAAACGAGGCCGATATCAAGCAATCAAGTCCACAAAACCAACTACCGTTTCGAACTAACAATCATGCTTTGTTTGAAAATCCAAAACAGGTGTAATCCGAAGCAATTGGCCAAATAGCATACGCAACCAAAGGAAATGCACAGGAGTTAGGAATAGCTTTGCAACAATGATCAACCAAAAGGGAAGTTTTCTTCAAATCCTTTCCCACATTTTTAATAAAAGAAAAGAAGAAAAGGAGAATCACACCAATCATGGTAGCATAGGACCATGATCCTTAACTCATGCTTCCAAATGCAGGACCACATTCCCTAGTTGTCCCAGCATAACCTGTGGACCTCCCCAGCATAACCCGAGGGTCACATTCCCTAGCTGTCCCCAGCATAACCTGTGGACTTCCCCAGCATAACCCGAGGTCTATTTTCCTTCTGTCCCCAGCATAACCTAAGGGTCATTTCCTTCATCTCTTCCCTAGCATAACCCAAGAATAGTTTCATTTTCTCCCCAGCATAACCTGTGGATTTTCCCGGCATAACCCGATGGCCATTTTCCTTCTGTCCCCAGCATAACCTGAGGGTCGTTTCCTTCTTCTATTCCCCGGCATAACCCGAGGATGGTTTACTTTTCTCTCCAGCATAACCTGAGGGTCATTTTCCTTCTATCCCCAGCATAATTTGAGGGTGTTTTTCTTTTCTTCTCTTCCCCAGCATAACCCGAGGGTCATTTTCCTTTCTCCCCAGCATAACATGTGGACTCCTTTTTTTTCATTCCCCGTCATAACCCGGGTGTCTTTTTCTTTCTATCCCCAGCATAACCTGAGGGTTTTTTTCTCTTCTTTCCCGGCATAACCCGAGGATCATCTTCTTTCTACCCCATTAGAGTATGTTTCCTTCCATCCTGGCATAACCCAGGAGCCTTTTTTTCTTTTTTCTTTTTTTTTTCTATCCCGGCATAACCTGTGGATCTCCCAGGCATAACCCAGGAGCCTTTTATTCCCATCTCGGCATAACCCGTGGATTCCCCTGGCATAACCTATGAGCCTTTTATTACCATCCCGGCATAACCCGTGGATCCCCTGGCATAACCCATGAGTTTTTTCTTCCTATACCGACATAACCTGTGGATTCCCCTGGCATAACCCATGAGCCTTTTATTTCCATCTCAGCATAACCCGTGGATCCCGTGGCATAACCCATGAGACTTTTTCTTCTTATCCTAGCATAACCCGTGGATCCCCTGGCATAACCCAGGAGTCTTTTTCTTCCTATCCCGGCATAACCCGTGAATTCCCCTGGCATAACCCATGAGCCTTTTATTCCCATCCTGGCATAACCCGTAGATTCCCCTGGCATAACCCAAGAGCCTATTATTCCCATCCCGGCATAACCCGTGGATCCCCTGGCATAACCCAGGAGCCTTTTTCTTCCTATCACGGCCTAACCCGTGGATCCCCTAGCATAACCTAGGAGTCTTTTGTTAGAAAATACGCTTAACGCTAGAGGGGGGGGGGTGAATAGCGTTATAATAAAAAATAGCGTAAACTTGAGGAATTTAAAAATTGCAGGAATGAAATAAGTGCGATAAGTAAATAATAAAGAACGAACGTACCGATGTATCCTGGTTCACCACAACCCGTGGCTAGTCCAGTCCTCGAGAGACTCTCTCGAGATTTCCACTAACTCTGTTAAGCTTACGGGTGCTCAACAAACCGTTACAACCTGAGAACTTGAGTCACACAAGTCTCAACAACCTTTGCTCGAAGATACAACACTTCAAGACTTCAACCAAAGGAATCACAACGTTCCTTCTTACAATACAAGGGAACAACTTTCCCTTCAAGTGTATAAAAACACTATGCACTCAAAACAAGATTCTCCTTAAGAGTAGATATGAGTAAAATAAATACGCTCAAGAACGCAACAACTTTCGTCAACATTTTGGCTCTCAAAAACTTATGTAATGAATAGAAAATGATGAATAAGAGAGTATGCAAGCTTTAGCAATAATATTGTCAGTTGTTGTGTTTGTAAGACTGATTTGAAGATGTATTTATAGTGTCAAAACCATGCATTACCGTTGCCTAATTGCCAATTAAGAATTGTTAATTTTGTGCTGCGACAATCGATTGTCAAGATGATACAATCGATTGTTTTCCAATCGTTCCAGAAATCATTCCTAGATTTTATGCAGCACAATCGATTATCAAAGACATATAATCGATTACTGGCAACGTTCAAAAAATCCTTTCCAGATTTTACTTAAAACAATCGATTGTCAGAAATATACAATCGATTACTTGGCAACGTTCAAAAAATATTTTCCAGATTTTACTTAAAACAATCGATTATCAGAAATATACAATCGATTGCTTGGCAACGTTCAAAAAATCTTTTTCCAGATTTTACTTAAAACAATCGATTATGAAAAACATACAATCGATTACTTGACGGTGTTTGAAAATATTTTGACAACGGTCAGTTACATAATCGATTATACTATATGGACAATCGATTATTTATCAGTCTTTGAAAAATCAAATAGACACTGCCTCAATACAATCGATTGTCATAGGTTCACAATCGATTATTTTGCAGCTTTGAAAAATATGTTTGGACACTGCCTCAACATAATCGATTGTCATAAGTTCACAATCGATTGTCATGCAGATTTGAAAAATCTGATGCACACTGCCTTAACACAATCGATTGTCATAAGGTTCACAACCGATTGTCATGCAGCTGACTTAACATAATCGATTATCATAAGTACATAATCGATTATCTTAGTCCAGATTTTAGAGGCATGTTTAAAAATCATTTTGCTAAAATACATATGCATGATTTAAAATCATTTTGCTCTAAATTAAATATGCATGATTTGATAAAAATGATTTTACGAGAGAAGCCAAGTCTTGAGTTAAGTTGTCGGATCAAGATCACAATTAAAGAACGACTCATGTATAACTTTGCTTAGTCTTGATCTTTGTTTGTCTTGTGCTTGAACTTCGTTACATGAAATTTGCGCGCTTGTGCTTGGACCTCGTCATATGTCAATTGCGCATCGTTTGTCATTTATCAAAACCTACAAATATGAACACACGTTTAGTTTAGTGCCTTGAGAACGTGTTTCAACATCTTTTTCTTCCTATCCTGGTATAACCCGTGGATTCCCCTGGAATAAACCAGGAACCTTTTATTCCCATACCGGCATAACCCGTTAATTCCCCTGGCACAACCCAGTAGCCTTTTATTCCCATCCCGGCATAACCCGTGGACCCCCTGGCATAATCCAGGAGCCTTTTCTCCCGGCATAATCCATGGATTCCTCTGGCATAACATAGGAGCCTTGTCCTTCTTATCCCGTCATAACCCGTGGATTCCCCTGGCATAGCTCAGGAGCCTTTTATTCCCATCCCGACACAACCCGCAGATCACCTGGCATAACCCGGGAATCTTTTTCATTTTTCCCGACATAACCCGTGGATTTTCCTTTTCATCCCTAGCAGGGACTCTTTTATTCCTATATCGGCATAACCCTTGGATCCGCCTCTTATCCCCAGCAGGGACCCTTATTCTTTCCCGGCATAATCCGACCATTTTGCCAGCATAACTTGGCAATCTTTACAAAAGATACATGATCCTGACTTTTACTGTTTCAATAAAAATAGCTTAGATTTGTGTTGCAAATAACTCACGAAATTTTTACAGTGAAACCTGGGGTAGAAAATTACGTTCGTTTATTTGTTTTGGTATCCGAATAGGTTTTACCTCAAGGCACATGATTCGAGATGACTGGAAGGATGAATCCCGATCCTGAAAGAAAAGAAAAGAAGTGAACTCAAAAATAAAGATGCGGACTGGTCAAATCTGATTCAAAATCACAAGTCACGCTTGTCTTGTTTGGTTTCATTGCTGAAGAAAGAATCGAAACCTACAGCTTACGAGCATCAAGATTCAGGTCGGGGTCCACAGCGAATCCAGCTAAGACTCAAGATGAAGCTTCAAGAAATTTATAGATAGGAATCTTGTAACCCATAGTAGATAGGCATAGATAGCTTGGCTTTTGATTTTCCTTTTGGTGTAATAAGGAGGCCAGCAAGCAGTAGTAGTAGCATCAGCAGTGAAATCAAAGCTTCTAATAGTCCCACCTACCAAAACTTCCAGAACTATACTGACCTGATTCAATTGTAGCCAAGAATATGTAGGCAACCTTCGAAGCAGGGTTCGGTCAAACAGTTTTCAAAATGCTTCTCATGGAATGACGAGCAGGAAATAATCTCTCGGTTGCTCATTTATCTTTGCCCGAAAACCCTTCGTGCCTTCGAGAAAAGAGGGAAAACTGTGAGCATGTGATTTTTTCCTCGTTTGAAATATTCCTATAGAATTCATAAAAATTAGGATTTTCTTTTATTATGTGCATTTTTAGGAATTAACTGCATGATTTTGTATTTGTTCGCATTTTTGTGCATTTTAAATTGATATAATTCATAAAAATACAAAAAATAGTACACTTGAATTTAGGACAAAATTTTACATTTTCCTTAAGTTTATCAATATTTGACATTATAAAAATACAAAAATTAGTCATATTTTTACATTTGTTTAATTTTCTTTTAAAAAATTGGGATTTAGGTTATTTTAGAAATTAATTAGTTTTGGTTGTAGACTTTAAATTTGCTCGTGTCTATTTTTATTTTTGTACTTGTTAAAATCTGGAAAATGAAATCAAAGAAGGAATTAATTAATTAAAAAGAGAAAAAGAAGAAAACAAATAAAAAGGGAAAGAAATTGGGCCAGTCTTACATAAATCCAGTCCAAACTCAGCAAATACGCGTTCAAAACCTAAGCCCAGCCTCACGAACCAGTCCAAAACCCCCATAACTCAAACGACCATGTTTCACGACGTTATGATCTGAGCCATTGATTTGGCTTGATCGGACGGTCGAGATTTAGGGTGAGGGAAAATATATAAGTGTTCCAAGAAAGCCCCCCTCCCCCCCTCCCCCCCCCCCCGCGACCCAAAACCTCGTACCCTGTCTCTTTTAACCCTAAAATTTTGCCGGTGTAACATCACCCTAAAGCGACCGTACCTCTAACGTCCGCCATCGGCCGAAAATCGCCTCCGCCGGCGGCCGGTCTCCAATCAACCCCAGATTTACACTCTCAAATCCTCTCCTCCTCCTCTTTCCAACGCCGTAAATCCCAAACCTCAAATACTAACCATTCGTCTCGAATCTTCGATCAAAGGGGTGACTGTTCCGCCATCCATGGTGCGCCAGTCTCCAAATAACCCCAAATTTACACCACAATATCCGCTCACCCTCCTCTCTCTAAATCCCAAGCTCGGTCCCTCAAATCTCTATGGAAACTCTCAAATCTTAGTTTGAAACTCCTACCAGAAATCACGACACTCCTGAACCAAACAAAAACGATACCATGAGTTATCCTCACCCTCTTCACCGCAAAGCCAAGGTTATTTGCCCTCGAATGCCCTCACAGTTTCTCCAAGTCAAAGTTAGGGTTTTCGGAACCCTCTCTGTATTGCATGAAGATTCTTGAGCCTCAAGAATATTAAGCTAAGTCTTCCAGTCTTCTCTTTTAATTTTAAATTTTATTATATCTTTGTAAGTTGTTTTAGTCTAAACGTAGTTTTCCTTAGTTTCATTAATTTATCCATGATTTCTTCTTTCTCTTTATGTTCTACCCTTAGTCCATGCTTCATTTTTTGTTCACTTTAGTTAATTTCAGTATTTCCTGTTAGCTTGATGATTTGAATTGATAGGAATTTATTTAGGTTTCAGGAAAAATAGACTTGATTGAATGTTGTTTGTTGGGTATTACAGTTCTCCTAGATCATTTGTCCCTATTTCGAATTCTTTTGGCTGTTAGTTTAATGCCAGGTTTGGCTTTAGAATATTAATGTTACTTAAGGTTAAATTTGGTTAAATTGGTTCAATTGCAAGGATTTATCTTAGATTGGCTTGGATATAGCTTATTAGTCTAACTTTGGTTAGTGTTAAACTAAGGATAAATAGTTTGAAAGTTAACTGGGTTATTTTGGCAATTTCAGTTGATTAAAAGGGTAGTATAGGTTTTGGATAAGAGGAATCTTACATGAAACTGATTTGGAAACCCCTGGAACATTCTAGGCAGGGTTCCAATCAGATTTTAAAAACTATAAAGCACTAACTTGGCCAGCAAGTTAGGATCTAAAAGACTAAGTAACAAAATCTGAAAAAAAAATAAGAGAGGGACTAAGAGTAAAACAAAATAGAAAGGGATGTCCTAAGGTTTTGCCTATAAAAAGGCATACCATTACCTTCTTTCGGAAGTTTTTTAAAAAAAGCTGAAAATTCCCAGAAGTTTTGGGACCCTGAAAATCTCTCCAAATTCATTTAGAAGGTTTTGAATTTTGAAAAACTTCCCAAAAGTTTGAAAATCCCTAAAAAATTCAGTCCCAAAAGCTCCTGCTTTAAAAGCTTCTCCAAAACACTCGTAGTTCTATTTCTGCAATTTAGATTCAAAACAAAAGTCCAAAAATGTTATTAGTTTGAAAATCTGAAAGTTTTCCATAAAAACTAGATCATTTAGGCCCTTAGAAACAAAAACAAAAACAAAAATCCAAAACAGGTTGTTCTATGGAAGTTTCAAATCAATTTCGAGTTCTAAAGTGTGATTTGCATCATTTAGCCTAGGACTTGGTTGCTGATGTTTTTCTGGAGGTTTCCTGGTTTAATTTCAAGTATTTTTGAGTTCAATTAAAGACTATTTTGGGTCATTCTGGGTTGATGCAACTCTGGCTATCAAATTGATCTTGTTGTTATGTTGATGCTGGATTTCAACTGTTGACTGCTTGTTCTCCTTGCTGACTCTTTTTCTTCACTTTGCTTTAATTAAGATACACATACTAAGACTGCCTTGATATAGCTTGTGAACTTGAAATGGAATAAAGTACATTTACCAGCCTGCTTCCTGATGCATGCTCGTTTAGATTGTTGTATGACTATAGTTGGATAGACGCTATTGATTTGTTTGTTTAATGTAGTTTAGTTTTGTTTTTAATTTATATTCATTTGAACACTGGACTATTGGATTATTAAGTTGTATGGGACTGTTAATACTTATTAGCTTAGAATAATTGTATTTGATGGTTAGTTCCTATGTTGATATCAGCTACGACACCAATATATAAGTTGAGTTTGGATCTTCTTTGTAGCTAATAATCCAACACTTGAACAGTTGTGAGCAATTATTGCATATTCCTAAATGTAAAATCAAACCGTGAATCGTTTGGTATTGCTTTTGATGAAATAAGTTGAGTATTAAGTTGTGTATCCAACTTAAATTGCAATTATAGATTGTTATGGGCTTATGCCTTCACATATGAAATTTACAAGTTTAAATCTGAAGGACAAGTTATTTGTCATTTACACCTAATTAGAGTCCAATGTCATAGATATTTAGCTGAAATGGATTTGATTTAAATACATCCATTGAGTTGAGTTTGTTTACATAAATTGATTTGGACAATAGCATTTGGGTACCGGCCTTTATCTCTTTGAGCTTCAACGGGCCAGTCCAAGATAAGAGTTGATGTGGGCCCTTAAGCAGGCCCATATTTGATGAACCTTCAATCAAACTCTATTAAATTTCCTTGTTTTGGGCTTGACTTAAAGGCCTTAACTCCTAATGTAGTATAGTTTAAATTTGGGCCTCTAAATTAGGTAGCGGGTTCAAATTAAGAGGTTATTCTCTTTTGTTTGAACCCGGACTTGAATTTGAGGCCCGAATTTTACAATATTAATTAACTAGGTCCTTTAGAGACAAGTCCAATAGAAAATTCTAGTTTGCTCTATATTGGCCTTTAAATAAGAAAACGAGGTGTGTCGCGCCAAATAAAACCCATAAATTGCGTGGCCCTTTTTAATGTTTATACTAAAATACTTAGAAATTCGGGACATGCCTATTAGTGAACTTCACGGCTTTCCACAAATATAATAATACGTTAGTCGCTTTAGGCGCGCTATTAATAATTTTACCTTCCTAAATACGGGTGTGCATTTCATGTGATCCAAATCCAAATCCCAAAACATTGGATAAAAATGTATTTAGGATCTGGGTGCATTTCATGTGACGCGATCCAAAGACATGTTAAACAACGTTCACATTCCTAAAAATTCAATTAAAAGCGATAAATAATTTAAAATTACACCGTAGGATGAACATGTATAAAATCATAATTTTAGCCAATTATAATAGTTTAAGCGACCGTGCTAGAATCACGGGATTTGAGGGTGCCTAACACCTTTCCTCGGGTCAACATAATTCCTTACTTAAAATTTCTGGTTCGTAGACTCCATTTGGGCAATCAAAAATTCCTTCGATTTGGGATTCAAAACAAAGCGGTGACTTGGGACACAAAAAGCCCAAGTCTATTCCAAGTGGCGACTCCAAATAAATAAATAATATCATTTTGAATAATATCACTTTAAATAAAAAAACTATCTTATATATTTATTTTACGGGAAAAGGTGTGACAGACATAAAAAATTATTTAATTCTCTTAACGTGTGATTAAACTATCAAAATCAATTGTATCACCAAACCGTTTCTCCAACGATTCAACAACCAAAAAAGGGCTTTCTGGCCCCCACTTCCTTTAAGATCGAGCAATGGTGGGACCTACACATTGCTGATTGCCCACTCACTTCTATCAACGTGCCCACAAAACCCCGCCCTAAAGTGCTCGTTTCTTCAATCTACCCGTTCGACTTGCCAAAGCCTAGCGCGTGATTTTCTTTCCCTTAATCTCGCGCGTAATCCGTGAGGTCCATGTCAGACTCTTGCTCCAAGACATTCCTTCAATTCCGTATCAAAGGTACAGCCAGGAGGCGTAACTGTATGCGTATTCTCTTTTTTCTTCTCACACGCACAGCACACAGTAGTGCGACAGTTATACCCCAAAACCTCGCCGTTGGCCCCCACTCCTTCTTTCTCCTTTCCCCGCCTAGTTTGTCGCCGGCCGTTCGTAACGGTCATATTTCCGATCACTTTCTCTGTCTAAAACTCCCTGTTCGAGTCTTTCTCTATCTGCTTATATACACATGCAATCACTCTCACTATAATTTCATTTCTGCACATTTCCATATATCTAGCTGTAGTCAATAAATTCAGCTTCAGTTTTGAGAATTAGGGTTTCTTTCGTGTCAAATTTTGGAGACGGAGATGTGAAGATTCTAGAATGGTGACTGCAGTGTCAATGAGTTGTCAGAATCCGAGAAGCCCGCCATTGCTTCGTTCTGGAGCTGAAAATGTGCCTCGAAGAAGACCGAAATCGAGAGAGGTTACATCTCGGTACCTATCGACATCATCTTCACCTTCTATCTCAACAACGTCATCTTCGAACACAAGTAGTTATTCATCATCGTCGGAGTCGATCGCATCACGGCGGAGTCAATCACCGATGGTAACTCGTCCCGTTGCAACGCCGGTTCAATATTCCGGTTTGATTAAGCGGTCGCAGTCCGTGGACCGGAGACGGCCGACGACGCCTGTGACAAGGGAAATGTCTACTGCGGCAAAGATGTTATTGACCTCCACAAGGAGTTTATCGATTTCGTTTCAAGGTGAGTCGGTTTCATTTCCTGTTAGTAGGAAAAAACCTGCTCCTGCCTGGAACAATTTGAGTAGTGCGAGGACAGGTACGACGGAGCGGAGGAAAGCTGGACCGGAGTTAGTTACGCCGGCGAAGGATCGGGCGGAGAACGTTAAATTGAGTGATCAACAACGGTGGCCGGGGAGATTAAAACCGGTGAATTCAAGTTTTCTGACTCGAAGCTTGGATTGTGGCAACGGAATACCGAAATTTGGATCCAGAAGTGTACTTAGGTCATTATCAAAATCAGTGATTGATGACAATCATGGGGTTAAAATTGCAGCTAAATTGAAACCACAATGTGGTAATGTCGTTAAGCTAAATGTGAATTCAGATAGTGAAAGTGTTTCATCAGGGAGTACTTCAGGGGTCTATGAAGGTGGTAATGTCGCTCAAGGCCGAGGCAGTTCTCGTGGTATAGTTGTGCCAGCGAGGTTTTGGCAAGAGACTAGTAGCAGGATCCGATGTGGGGCGGAACCTGTTTCACCAGTGTCCAAATATAGTGGATTGAAAACAGCGGCTCCTTCGAAGCAAATGTCTAATAGGAGAAATTTGATTGATACTCCCACACCGTCACCTTGGGGTATGCCAGCTTCTAGAGATTTTGTATCTCCTCTTCGAGGAAGGGGAAGGCCAGCTTCACCAAGTACTGCGGTGGCGCTATACTCAAATTCTCTATCAAGGGGTATGCAAAGTCCAACAAGAACAAGAAATGGTTTTACGGGTACTCCAGCTTCTAGAGGTTTCGTATCTCCTCTTCGAGGAGGGGCAAGGCCAGCTTCACCAGGTAAGGCAGTGGCACTATCCTCAAATTCTCTATCAAGGGGTATGCGAAGTCCGACAAGAACAAGAAATGGTGTTACGGATACTCCATCCACAAATTCACTATCAAGCGGTACGCAAAGTCCTACAGGAATAAGAAATGGTGTAATGGCTACACCATCAAAAAATTCTCTATCAAGGGGTATGCCAAGTCCTACGAGAATAAGAAATGGTGTTACGAGTACAATACCTAATAATGCTTACATTACGTCTTCAAGTTTGAGTTTTGCTGCCGACGCGAGAAGAGGAAAAGCTGGGGAGAATCGTACCAGTGATGCACATGAACTGAGGCTACTGAATAATCGGCAAATTCAATGGCGATTGGCCAATGCTAGAGCCGAAGCTGCTCTAAAGGCACAGACAGAGACATCAGAGGTAATGGTTTTCTAGTATGCCATTGGTTCTCTAGATGTTGGTTAAACACGGGTCTATTGTACAATTTTTTTATTCAATAGTTCTCAACGTTACCGAATATGCAGCATCATCTTGGATTTTACTATTGGTTGCTAATCTTTGTATCGAGTACAAATTTGGAAAAGCTATAAATTCTTAAAACCCCAAACAAATAAACTCTGACTATGGTTCTCTGAATGGTGTACTGTGCTTGACTGGTTGGAAGAGTGAGGATTGGAGGAATGCAGTCAAAAAAGAGTAATGGTTGTTTTTCTTGATCTGTTTGGAAGTAATGTTGAGAGATATGCAACTCTTGTTGTGTTTCACTCTGTTTCTCTATATACCTAACAATTTGAGCTTTACCAATGAGTTTCTCTCCTTTACCATGACCCTCATTTTCATCGTATCAAACATAGAATGTGTAGCTTGAAGATCTCAAAGGCATCCATATGTGCTGAATGACATTAATGTTAAACCAAGCTGTCAGAAACTGCTACTTATAGAGGTGTAAAAGTTTCTGATAGATAAAAGGATTACTTTCTTCAGACATCTGGAATTTCATGAGAATATGGGCGAGGATTGTATGTTAGGAACTCATTTTATGATTTTGACAGAAACAAACAGGAAGTTTAATGCACAGCCATATAGCGCATTGGAACCATAGTGCATGCTTAATTGCGTGAAGAAAACTTTGGAGGGTTCACTGCGCTGTTTAACTCATCATGTTGATTGAGAAATCCTTCAATCTGGAGTGGTGAATTGTGGCCGCTTTATGCAGGAGAAGCATGGGAAGTGTCTTGAGCAAGACCTTTTCTTCTCAGTTTCACGCATTTGTTTTGTTCTTATGTTTTATTCTTATGTTTTATTCTTTTTTCTAAGGGTAGAGATTTGGATTGTACCAGTCCAATTTTGGAGATTGACTTCAACTAAAATTTTGTTTAGAGGAAGGATGTGGACAAGCTCCATAGAATCAAGCCTGTGAACTTAAGGTGCATTGCTAGTAGAAAGATCGGAGCTCCTTTGAATTTTAAGGGATGCGGGAGTTGAGGCTGAGATGGTTCGGGCACGTGAAGAGCAGGAGTATAGATGCTCCTGAGAGGTTGGCCTTGGCGAGTCTGAGAAGAGGTAGAAGTAGGCGAAAGAAGCATTGGGGAGAGGTGATTAGGCAGGACATGACGCTACTTCAGCTCACTGAGGACATGACCCCCGATAGAAGGATGTGGAGGTCGAGGGTTAGGGTAGAAGGCTAGTAGGTAGTCGAGAGTTCCCCGTTTTTTACTAGTAATATCAGTAGCATTCTTGTATTTCCGTATTCTTTGATCTCTAATATTTGCCTGTTGTTTTGTTCACTTCTTGTATCTTATTTTCCTGATTGTTATTATTTGATGCTACTTTTTCTTTTTCGGCTTCTCTTTTTCTCCACTTTTTCCTTATCATCTTTTGTCTCCCTCTTCTTTCTTTCTTCTTCTTCGTCCCTTCTCTTCCTTTCCACCTTTTCTTGAGCCAAAGGTCTATCAGAAACAGCTTCTCTACCTCTTCAAGTAGGGGTTAGGTATGCGTACACACTATCTTCCCCCGACCCCACTTGTGGGATTATACTGGGTATGATATTGTTGTTGTTGTATGCGTTAGAAAAACATTTTGGTTCTTGTCAGAGCTTGTCAACTGCTGAATATGTTCTGAAAGACTTTAACACAAATTGATATTTTATGAGATTGGATGGGATATCTGTACTTCTTCCCTACTTATCTGTTTTCTCGATCTGGATGTATTATATTAGGGTCTCTGTTCTTCAGTTTGTCTGATCTTTTGATGAGCTCTATTCTTTCAGTCTTGTTGAAAATTCAAGTGGTTTTATTATTTGAGTAGAAATTGCATGAAATTTTGGTGCTTCTCATTTAATTATTTTGTCCTAGAGGAACCTGTACAATGCATGGTTGGCCACTTCAAAATTACGGCATTCAGTTAAGTCCAAAAGAATCCAGCTGCAGTTGTTGCAACGAAATGTGAAGTTGTATTTCATCCTCAAAGGACAAGTAAGACTTGCTTCCTTTTTTTTTTCCAAACCAAGCTTTAGGAATCCGTTGACGTACATAAAATTTGCTCATATAACCACGCACCCATGAGTTGCAACTGCTCGCAATGTAGATATTAGATGTGGGAATATGCTTATGAATGTGAAAGGTATTTGAAGAACAAAGAAGAAACAAGATTAAAATTGATGATATCGTAATATTTCCTATTCCATTTTGTCCAAAAGCATTTAAACTATATTTGGTTGTCTATCTGTTGCTAATGCCAGTAGGTGAACTATACCATTCACTATGGAAACATTCTCTTTTCATGACTGCAGGTGCCAAGTTTGGAGAATTGGGATCTGACTGATGGAGATCACTCCAATTCCATGTCAGGAGCTATATGTGCTCTGGAAGCAAGCACTATACGTCTTCCTGTTGTTGCAGGGGCTGTGGTATATCTTTCCTTTTCATTCTAACTGAAATTATATTTTCTTATTGATGTTTTGACTGCTCTTCATGTTAATTTTGCAGTTTTAGGCTGAGGGGATAATAATGTTTTTTGGTTGTAATATCTGCAGGCAGAAGTTCAAAATGTGAAAGATGCTATCTCTTCAGCTGTAGATGTGATGCAGGCAATGTCATCCTCCATTTGTTCTTCACTGTCAAAGGTGATGCCATTCTCTTGTCTAATAAATAAATGAAACTTATGGCTAGTGGACACTTATTGTTTCAAATGCCAAGAAAGGGAAATGTGTAAGTAGCTAATTTGACTATTGTTTTATAAGATGTCCAAATTGCTAAATTATTAAGCAGCTTTTGTGTTTGAGGTTTGGGGAAGAAGCACCAATCGAATTTAGCCCATGTAAGTTGCTGAATGAGCCATCCTTTTTTTAGAGTGGGTGGGTCGGTGGGTGAGGGGAGGGCGGATAAGAGAGCAAGTCAGACCCTTTGACCGCATTTATTCTTCTTCTTGTTAGCATATATACACGTCCAAGCAATGCATAATACAGAACTATTTTTACCCTTATAGTTGTGATTGATTAACCATGACCTGTGATGCACGTGTCAGGAAATCCAGCACAAAGAGAATATGGTGACCAAAATGGAAGATATATGACTTATAACAGTTCTGTTATACAGAAGGAAGTTGTCTCATAAGACCTATATCTCTCAAAATCTTTTCACTTAGCTAAGAGCATAGTAGAATGGAAGCAAAGGATCTTTATAGGAGATACCAACTAGTTCAGATTAAAGATGAAATACTTACATTACTTCGGATGTCTGTCCGAAATCTTTTTAGCCTGGTTAGAAACTTAAATGACAGTACAAGAATAAGTGGAACCTCTAATTTAAATAATTGATTTACCTTAAAAGACAAATTATTTATCAATATTACACTAAAATGAGCCTCAAAGCTTGAATAAACTATAGAGGTTTCATAATAGAGGACCCAACCTCAACTACTAGTATGGGATTGAGGCCTAGTTGATTGACTCACTCAGTGCAACACGGCCTACTTGATTGATTGATTAAATTAACAACAACAACAACATACAACAGTATAATTCTACAAGTAGGGTCTAAAGAATATTGATTAAATTAAAAGTTGCGGAAATCTAAACAACTAACCTTCACTTGGGCTTGTAAAATGTATTTAGCACTCTGTGTTAGAGTTCTTTAGTATTCCTTTCGCTTGTAAACCTGTGATTGGAATATGCCATGCCTTTGGCAAGTTAATCTCATATATTTTTTATTATCTTTTGATGGTTGGTCTGGTCCAAACCTACCTCCGCAATTTATAATCTCCTTCACAACGTTTGCGAATATATGGTTCCATTTTCCTTCCTCGTGGTATGGGCACCCTCCTACTCCCCCGACCTATTCCATAAAACCAACATTCCTTGTTCAGTTGTCCCATAATATTTGAATTATTTTCTAAAATTGATAATGTTTTTATGGAGAATTTTTAGTTTTAGATAATTCAGAATTTTTTCTCAAATACAACTTATTGAGGGTTGGAAGGAAAAAGGACACAAATGTAGCGAAATAGTATTTCTTTAAGACTGGAAAGGTCTTATCAAATTCATAGTATTATGGAATATGAGTTCCCTTGGATTAAACAATCCTTTTGTTGGTTTACACCGTGAATGATCAATTATCAGTGTGAGAACAGTTTGGAGGAGTTTCCGTAATCACATATTTACACCATGGATGTGTCTTGAGTTTTTACTTGTTGACATAATTATGGATGGGCTAACTAATACAAGATTGGTTGATGAAGCTTCCCTATTTAGCAGATGATTTTTTATTTATTTATAAAGACTAGCAAGGGTTGTCTTATAACTGATGAACTAGCAAGGGAGTCAACTAAAAATTTGAACTTGCAGTAGCACTTAGGAGACTAGAAGTTTTAGGATAGATAGAAGCAAAACGGAATATATGTACTTCAAGCTAAGGTTCCGAAGATTAGCTGGAATTCTGGTGTCTAAATACTGATAATTGAGATAGCTTAACTTAGTCTTCCAATTATCACTACAAAAACACGAGGTATTTGCGGCAGTTACTTCTTCATATAATGGCGGTTTCGAACCGCCGCACTGTGCATTTCTATGTATTAATGGCAGTTCGTGGAACTGCCGAAATCACGTTCGCCACAAATATTGTACGGTGCTTTTTTGGTAACCGCCATAATTCACAAGTTTATATAACGGTAGTTTTGGATTGCTGTTGAAACCGTCACAATATACAATTTGTCCAGTCAATTGAAATGGCCTGGTTCGCATGTATAAAGCGTCAATATTTTTTATATCTTCACTAATTTATTAGTGTAACTTTTGCCTTTCAATGTCACACATGCATGCTTATCATTTCTTTATGATAATATTGACAAAGATATAAAGGAAAAATCAAGTAAAATATTCGTTATATTAAAAAGAACATTAAGTAACGTAAAATTACAATACCAAATGTGTTAAAATCTCAAAGAACTACTACTTAACAAGATTAAAGGGAAACTTAAGTCAATCCTAACAATAATGACTAATGGTCGCACACATGATACACATTGTTACTCCCGTTTGAACATCTCCAAGTATCGTCCACTTCTTGAATCAAGTACCTGCAAGAAATACGTCGCTAAATAAGTACCATTTGCTGGGGCAATTTACACTTTTATCGTTTGCTCTTTTCTGCAGTAAGACTAGAATGAAAATGTCATCACTATCGCAGTTAACATGAACAAAAATAAGGTGGTCAAGTAGAGAAATCTTATAAAACCTTTTCTTTGATAATGATCTAGCAGTCAATCCTCTTATTATGCAGCGCAACTTCACCTTGCTATATGTTTTGAATGCCTTCAGTTCAAAAAGAACATATCCTAAATGAAAGAAAAAGAAAAGGAAACAGCAGAGTAAGAGAAAAATCAAAAATTGAAAGACATAAAGATATTATACAAGTGTTGGTGCACAAATAATATGCACGTAAAGAAGATTATTAGATCAGCAAGTGACCAATCTTTGTGCAGTTGCCTAGCAAATACTAGGATAGCGCGAAACAATAATGAATAATTGTTTCAAACCCACCCAATTTGTCGTTCTCCGTCCTTTCACCATTTCCTTAAACACATTCCCTCCTTACTTCACAAGCACCGCAATCCACTGACTTCTCTTCTCGTCCATTTCCAACTTACCATCCCGCGTTTCGTCATTCTCACATTTCATCAATGTGATGTTTATTCTAGTCAATACTACTACTAACTATACTAACATGTTGAAATTTTGCCAAAAGCAGAAGATTCATTGCCTGAGCTTGAAAGAAAAAGAAAAAGTTCTGTCGAAAAAAAAGTGAAAAGTTTGATTACCACATAGGTTTTAAGTTACTGTAATCTTCAATAAAGCAAAGAAACTCAACAAATAATAAGAACGGCAAGCAAGAATAAAGATAGCAATGACTTGAGCTAGTTGAGAGAAAGGTAGGTACCTTATGATAATTGTCACACACTCAATAGTTTTGCGGAATCGAATAAATTCTCTTGCTGATTTGTTGAAGTTCTTCAGTCCCTGAACCATCAGTCATATAGTTTAAGTTAGGGATTAATATAGACTCTCAATAGGAAAAACATAAATTCCTTTTACAGTTTCTCCAAGGTCACCAAAGATCACTAGAAAATTACAACCAAGACCAGTCACACTCTAAAGCCAGGTGTACCTCACTTGATTTAATAGCTAGCCAATATATATACCATTTCTTGCACATCCAGAATAGGTGTGCTTGTGTCAATGTACATTTTGGAAGAGTTTATCTTTTACATGGACTTTCAAAATCAGCCTTAGAAGACTATTGATGTGATTATTTAAAAGATATTATTCCACCAAAGACATGTTTGCCTTGCTATCAACTAAAAGATACTACTGTAAAAAAAAATAGAGATCTCTGCTTCCATCTACTAATTTTAATTTTATATCTAAATGGGGAAATGGGGAGAGTAAGCTAGGAAATTTAACAAGAAAAAAATAGGATTACCTCAACTATCCGAATGGTGTATGCCTCTGTATAACCTGTAGATAAGTAAACAAAATGAATGAAGTGGCCTTAAGACAAGGAGAAAGTAACACATCCTAGGAATGTCAACTCACGAAAACAAATCCAAATCAATGGAAGAAACACTAATTTCGGATATTTGGAAAAACAGAACTCCACCACTATGTATTTCAGAAGTTTTGACCTGTAAAGGCATGATATTGATATCTAACAATGTCACCAAATCCTTTGCTCTTTTAGATATAGGAATACCACCTCCCGTTGAATATATAGTACCACATTAAACCCCTTTGTTTTGATAAAGAATAGGCTCTCAAAATGCAGAACAGTTGATTACAGTAGGTTTCTCATCCAATAACTATGTTAACCGAGCAAAGCAAACCAACAATAAAACCCTAGATCCACATCAATACATAATCAATACATAGCAGAAGGAGATAAAAATAGAACGACCTGGCTGAGCTTTATTTGGAGTTAGGAGTTTGAATTGCTAAAAGCGTGACGGTGACGGAGTTTAGCAAACTCTATGGGAGCTTCATCGTAGACCACAGATTCATCATTTCTTCCCAATCAAAGGTTCTACTGGCCTTGAATGTCACGGCGTTTGAAATCAAAGGACTTGTGTGAGAGACACTTTCTCCAAATAAACAGAAAAGTATGAACAACAACAACAACTACCCAGTATAGTCCCACAAAGTGGGGGTCTGGGGAGGGTAATATGTAGACGAGCCTTACCCCTACCCGAAAGGGCAGAGAGGCTGTTTCCAATCGACCCTCGGCCAGTGTTATGAAAGGCGCTCGCTACAGCGCTTTTAGCGCGTAGCCAGGCGATGCGAAGGGCTGACGCCACAGGAGCAGGTGTGGCGAGGCGATCCTGGTTAGCGCTGGCAACAGCCTGTGTTGCGCGAGGCGAGCTGAGGCGAGAGGCGCAGAGAGGCGACGCTATTTTGACAGTCAGGGCTAATTAAAACACATCAGCAGCTTTACAAATTAGAAAAACACAAAAACTAGGGTTTTCACTCGACAAAGGAAAAGCAGTCGACCAGTCAACAAAGGAAAAGCACTCGACCAGCAAAAAACAAAGCAGCAAATCATCTTCATCTTGCTTCTTCTCTCGAGTCCAGGTATGTTCATCTTCTTTCTTCTTTCTCTTTCTTCCTTCTTCCTTCTTCTCTCTTTCTTTTTTCTTCTTTTTCCCTTCTTCTTCCAGTCGACAATTTTTTTTTTCAGTGTCAAAAAACAGAGCCCTCTGTTTTTTCGACCAGTACCAGTGAACAGTAAAAAATAGTCACTCCAGTCGCACTGTTTTTTTTTTCAGACCTGTGAACAGTAAAAAAAAGTCAGTCAGTAAATTAATTTGATTTATTGCTCTTTTTTTCTTTAAAACAGTGCTGAAATTAAAATGGCGTCATCCGATAATAGTAAACGAAGTGATATAGCTTGGAATTATGCTATACAAGGCCAGTCAAGAACTGCAATTAAATGTTTGTTCTGTAAAAAAACATATAATGGTGGAATAACTCGTCACAAGCAACATTTGATCGGTGGATATAAAAATGTAATACAATGTCCCTTTTGTCCGCCCGAGGTTAGGGAGGAAATAAAAGCTTTTGTTGAAAAGAAAAATTCAGTAAGAACTCAAATGAATTATGAAGCATCGGTGAATCTAATTGATGAAGATGATGATATGGATGAAGTAGATGAAATGGGACCTCCCCCCCTAAAAGGCACTCTCAATCTAGTGGGTCATCCACGGCACGTTCCTTGCCAAAAGGCCCTATCAATCTTTATTACTCGGCAAAACAAAAAGAAAGGGGAAAATGTGAAGAAGATTCGGGTAAAGATGTCAAGAAGACTTTGAGGGATCGCGCCGTCAGTGCCTTTGCATCATGGATGTACGATGCCGGCCTTCCTTTCAACTGTGTCAACTACAAAACTTTTGATAAATTTATTGAGGCTGTAGGACAATATGGCCCGGGGATGAAGCCTCCTAGCTATCATGAAGTTAGAGTAACTCATCTTAAAAAGGAGGTGAAGAAGGTAGACCAAATTATTGAGGAGCATAAAGTGGAATGGACCAAGTTTGGTTGTTCCATTATGATGGATAAGTGGACAGCACGAAATGGAAAAATGATTATAAATGTGTTGGTGAACTCACCAAGAGGGAGTGTTTTTCTTGAATCTCACGATGCTAGCAACTCTTCTACGGATGGAAGCAAAATGTACAACTTGTTTAGAAATACTATTGATAAAATTGGAAAGGAAAATGTTGTACAAGTTGTTATAGATAATGCTAGTGAGAATGTTAGCGCGGGGAAGATGATGGAAGCTATCTATCCAAATATTTATTGGACTCCATGTGCTGCCCATTGTATCAACTTGATGTTTGGTGACATATTCAAGGAAAACCCATATGCTTCAGGTAACTTTAATATAATTATCTTTCAAGCCTTTAACTTTATTTATACTTATATCCTTCGTATTAATTTAAAATTGCTATTGTTACTTTTACAGTTTTCGCTAAGGCCGTCAAGACATATGCTTACATCAGTCAGAGGCCGTTGTTGTTGAATTTGATGAGAAAATTCACACAAGAAAGAAATTTGGTGAGACCGGCCAAGACTAGATTTGCAACGGCTTTTTTAACTTTGCATAGTTTTTACTTGCAAAAGGGAAATTTGAGAAAGCTAGTTCTTTCGAATGATTGGAAAGATAATAAATATGCAAAGGAAGCTGCGGGGAGAGAGGTTGCCAAAATTCTTATTGCTCCATCATTCTGGAATGATGTCGTTCGGGCTCTTAAAGTTGGTGGTCCTTTGATTCGGGTGCTCCGTATGGTGGATGGGGAGAAAAAACCACCAATGGGCTATCTTTATGAAGCTATGGATAGAGCAAAAGAGAGTATTGCAGCATCATTTGATGGAGATGTTAGGAAATATGAGAAGGTTTTTGAGATAATTGATAGCAGGTGGGACAAGCAACTCCATCGACCTTTGCATGCAGCAGGCCATCTTCTAAACCCGGGATTATTTTACAAGAACACTACTCATGAAACTTTGGCTCCAGAGGTGTGGGTTGGATACCATGCATGTAATGAGAAGTTGATCCCTAATTCAGCGACGATAGATCAAATAGGGGAGGAGTTTGGTAAGTACGAACAAGCAGATGACCTATTTGGTTTACCGGCTGCCATGAGAGCAAGAGACAAAAGGTCGCCAGATAACTAACTTTAATATAGATTTCCTTATAACTTTAATTTAACTTATTTGATTTATAGCTATTATTATTAACTTTTAAAATATTTTACTATAGTTGAATGGTGGAAGCAATTTGGAAGTCAAACTCCAAACTTGCAAAAGTTTGCCATCAAAGTATTAAGCCTAACTTGTAGTGCATCTGGATGCGAGAGAAATTGGAGCGTATTTGAGCATGTAAGACGTAGATTTGTTATATTAATATATATTCTATATTATATTATTATTAGTACTTACTATTTAATCTAAATAACTTGATGCGCAGATTCACTCCAAGAAAAGGAATAGGCTTGAGCTATCGCGTCTCAATGATCTAGTGTATATTAAATACAATAGAACATTGAGGCGACGTTATGAAGCTCGCGATACTATTGATCCAATTTTGTTGGACAATATTGATGAGGCAAATGAATGGTTAACTGGAGCCCCCAAAATCACGAAGATGAACAAGTGTATGAAGGAGATGATCTTGATTGGGGTACCGTTTCTATGGCTGTTGGATTTGAGGAGAACATTTATGGACTTAGAGCGAGTTCTTCAAGTTCAACGTACAAGGGAAAGGGGGTAGCAAGTTCAAGCCGGTCCACCACCCTAAATGATGAAGTTTCAGAGGATGAAGAAGATGATAGCCAATATAATGCTATCAACTATGATATTGTGGAATTTGGAAATCTTGAAGAAGAATAAATGTTGCTTATTTTAGAGTTTAGACTATTAGTACTCTTTAATTTATGAATCTATTATGAGTTTATGAATATCTATTGAGTTTTTAATTTTTAAATTGATATATTTATTAACATATTATTGTTATTGAGTTTTTAGTTATATATATATATTGTTTTTTTTTTTATAAATTGTCGCCTCACATCAAAAAGGCGAGTGCTTCGCTGCGGGCCTCTCGGCTTACTGAAGCGAGCCCTCGTCACTATTTGTCGCCGCGCGCTATCAAAAACACTGCCCTCGGCTCAGAGAAGGAAAGGAAAAACAAAAACAAAAAACAAAAAATAAAAGAGCATTATTAACTCCAGTAGAAATAGCGTAAATAATTATCTAAACATAAGAATCATAAATAAAATAGCATGCAATAATATCATACAGTAACTACCATAAGGGAGACACACTCCATAACACAAATCCTCTATGGATATCCCTGCCAAGCCTCGCCCAACCCCGGGTGAGGAGTATACAAAAAAAAAAAACCCTACTAGCCCCTATCCTACAACCCTGATACTAGACCTCCAGACTTTCCTGTCAAGGGTCATGTCCTCGGACACCCGCATTCTAGCCATGTCATGCCTAATCACCTCTCCCCAATACCTCTTAGGCCTCCCTCTGCCTCGCCGAACGCCGACAATCGCCAGCCGCTCACAAAACAGAAAAGTATGAAAATTTTAAAATAAACATAGCAGCATTTTAAATCACCATTTAATATGCTAAAATCGCCGCTTTATGGATGCATCATTGAGGGCTTAAAATTTGCCGTATTATAGTGCAAGATAATTCCATATAAATAAAGATGTACCACAAAATTAAACTAGAATCAATGAAACATAGGAGTGGTACGAGAGTTCTTGCGATAAAAAGATATTTATTAAGACGAAAGACAAGTTCAATGGAACAATTGAATGTTAAATGTGAGCGAATATTGATCCTCTGAAAACCAACAAACATAGAAAATGAATGTTTTCAAAATGCAGATGTTAAGATGAATGTGCAGTCATACAAGATTAGTAAGGTTCGGAATTAAAACATGCAACAAATGCAGCAAATAGCACAGATAGAAGATAAAATGGGAAATAGTAATCTGAGATGGTTTGATCATGTATTCTTATGTAGGCATCTGAATGAGTAGTTCGTAGGTGTGATAATATGATAACTGAAGGTTATAAATATACGAGGTAAACATTACTAACTAGGACAAAATTCTCCCAAAAGTATCTTAATTATCTCTGGTTCAACTTTGATTTAGTCAATAACAGAACAATGTAGAAGTAAAATAATCCAATCTCTCTTAATATCTCAGTTTCGGCAATTTAATTTGTATGGTACGCTTGTCCCATCTTTTTAGGAAACTTCAGATCCTAGATTATGATGGTCCTTATTTCCTATTTTACATGGTTGGACAATGTGAGCATCATAAAGTGTTTCACTTGGAGTCTGACCATTTAGTTTGAAATGTGGAAAGCTGTTCTTTCATCAATCGTTCCTACACAACTGTAACTGCTCTGTGGTCTTCGTAAAAACTATACTTTTGCACAGAACTACTTTTTGTCCTCAAGTATAGGAGCCATCTCAATGTGGTTTCTATCAGTTAAATTATGTTGCTTTAAGAAATGATAAGATGTGTCAGACTTTATGGGATCAAACACAGCTTGCATGGAGTGGTAGGAAAAACATTTGATTCTTCAAAAATCCTCAGATGGCTGTAAGGTTACCTGTAAGGCCGTAACTGGGTTTTGAGAATTATCATTTTCAAATGAAATTTGCTGGACGAGGTTTCTATACTGGCTCTCTCTTTCAGTCAGTTCAGCAAACTTAAGAGCAAGACCCTTCTGGCTTTAGCTCATCTCATGTATTAGACAGACCAAAATGAGACGGAGACCAAAATGAAGTTATTTCCTGATACCCTATGAAATCATTAGCTGTTCTTGCCCTCTTTATTTCTTACGGATTTGAATTGTAGTCTGCCTACTGCTCTCACATCATATTCAAAACTCCGTTAAACATCATAATTATACATGTGAACAGGTTGAGCAGGTGGATTTGTTGGTACATGAGCTTCAAAATGTAGCTGGGAACGAACGTGCTTTGCTTGACCAATGTAGAGATCTCTTGTCATCACTGACAGCTGTACAGGTAACATGGAGCTCATTTCTCACCTTATTTGCGAAACGATCATTTTTATGTTGCCTTTTGGCTGAATTTGCCTTTTAATCTCATTCTTGTCAATTATCTGTTCAGAACTGACAGAAGTTTGTAAAACAGGTGAAAGATTTTAGCCTGAGAACATATTTATTACAAATGAAACACATGGTTTCTTGCCCTTCAACAGAAGTAAAAGATGATTAACTTCCTGATGGAAATGCTAACATTACATGAAACTTTTCTTTATCCAAGCACAAGGCAAGTAACGGTGATTAACATGTGTAGAAATTTGGTTTCTGTTGTAGCTAGAGTTACCTGCTTCAGGTTAGGGGAATGCTTCTGTAGATGCGTTCTGTGTGCGTCTTTGGTAGGAAATTGCCCTTTTCGTGTTTCGTAGGAGCTTGTACTCGGGTTTATAGTATCTCAAACATGTGTAAATGTGTATATGTCTATGGTTAAAAGTCCAATGAACAAGTTCCATATGAAGTGAAAATTTGCAGAAACGCATTTCGAAACCCCTATGAAATTCATCATAAAATTTGATAAATAACAAAATCTCGAGATAGCAATGTACTCATTTTTGGATTCTCTAGAAGGTCCTTATCAGCATATGACCAACACACCTATAGGAGGGGCTTTCCTATCTTTTCACCAAAATTGAAAGTCAATTCTCTTTTTTGCATCTGTCTCTCCCTCATCAATGGTGACTCCGCCAACAGCAACAGACATAAAATTGGGAAATTAGATTACACACACAGAGCTTCTCTTGAAACCATTTTGGGTGACGGAAAATTTTCTTTCATTGTTTCTTTCTGTTTGTTTCCTCTACATTTATTTTAAGCTAATATAAAATTAGAAGATGTGATGCTGATTTAGAGGTAGGATTAAGGTTTGCGTATACATTGCTCTTCACAGGCCCCACTTGTGGAATTTCACTTTCACTGGATTTGTTGTTGGTGAAATTATTGTTGGGTGAATGGATACTATGTTTTGAGGTATTCGAATCAGATTTAAAACTGAAATGGGGAGTTTTTGAATAACATTTTGAGAATTCGAAGAAGCGGGGGAATAGAGCTTTAAAGGGGCCTAAAAAGACGATGAAAAACCAAATCCTCTGCCCAACTAGAAGTTATTGTGATTTGCATAGGAGTCAATGCTTTACCAGTTCCTTTATGCTTGGTTTTGCCATTGACGATGGAAAACAAGGACGGAGCTGAGGGTAGAGAAGGCCTGGGTGTAGGTTTTTAGGTTCATAGTGGAATTTTGGTGAAAGGATAAAAAATAATGACACTTTAGAGGATCCAAAAATGGGTGCATTGTTAATGTACTAGCATGGCTTCTACCCTCAACAGTCACCACCAAAATGAAAATTTAGGTAACCACCAAACTGGGCTAATAAGATTCACAAGACAAATGTATTTTTGGTTGTTCTCTTTTTACGTTTTCTTAATTTTTCTGCGAAGGCACTACTGCTAAAGTTATAGTTGTGATTGAATTATGTAAAAACTGAAAACTTTTAGTTGAACAATGATAATTGTTTACCCTTAAAATGGGTAACAATTAAATTTATATGTGATTTTTAAGATATGTAGATTGATTCAACACAAATAATCAAGAATGCTAGATAAATGAGCTAAAGACATAATGAATAATCAAACCAGTCGTAACGATATGCCATAACTTGAACTTGGACCGAGTAATAATTTCTGCCCTCGATTGGGTCCTGGGCTCGAAGCCAGACAAGAAAAAGAACAAAACTAAAGACAAGACTTTGCAGTAGCTAGAAATCAGAGAAATAAGTTTGTATTGCCATGATATGCATGTTACAGTTTGTCCATTGAATAAAAAGCTTCCCCTTTATGTAGTAGGAGAATCTCATCTCTAATACAATTCTAAAATGAGGTACAAATCCTCCTTTCTCGTTAATTACCGATATACTACCAACACTGGGCGAGATTCGCCGTAATATCCGGTTGGGTGTGGATATCACGCTCTCTGTTAGTCATGTGCAAGAGTTTGTAGTGCTTTCGAGATCTTGGAGCTCGTTCTAGGTTCGGGGAGCGTTATCTCGTTGGGCCCGGTAGCGAGTACCCCGTTCCAGCCTCGATCCAAAGAGTTCTCAACTTCGGTCTCGATTTCATACATTCATACTCTTTCTTAGTTTGACCAACTAGAAAGTCGGTGTGTGCGCTAACCCCGAGTTCACCCGTATACAGAGAGTCCCCTCGTTTCTCAGAGAGTAAGTTTGCCGAAACGATGAAAAACGATAAATGAATCCCGGTTCCTTCCTTCGTACGTTACAACAGAGATAACGAATAATCTGAAACACACCATCAGTCACGTCATTCTGACTTCGGACACGTGTCGATCATCGACTGGTTGTCTCCAAATATGAATCATCGCGTATTGATTCCATTTCCTCCTATATAAGCTTTGACCTTTTGTATTTTTATTTTCTGATCCTAGCTTTTACCTTCGAATTCTCTAGCATCTTTCAACTTTCAAATCTTCATATCTTTATCTTTGTTCCAAAGCTTCATAATTGTTCTTAGTGTAAGCACCTTATTTTTTATTATATTCGAATTTTTATCACCTTCTACTCCCTTATCCCTCGGAAAAAAAGAGGTGTGACTCTTAGTTTCTACCCAGATCCTCATCCCACCTTCAGATCTTCATACTCTTTTCTTCAACCTTCATACTTTTTCCTTTAAGGGTGTGTTTGGTATAAAAAAAAATTTCGTGGAAAACGTTTTCCAATAAAATATTTTCTTGGAAAACAAGTAGTAATCTTATTTATTTTTCAATGTTTGATGCGCAAATTAAAGAAAGTGACTTCTCAAGAGTATTCATAAATAATTTAGATATAATAAACATGAAGCCATCAACTTTCAAACCACCAACCTTCTGGACCCATAAATTTCATAAACTTTCAAACAGCTAAACTTTCAAAACCACGAAATTTTGAACTCGTAAACTTTGTAATTTATAAACCCGTAATTTCCAAACACATAAACCCCTGAACTCATAATTTTTGAACTTGTATAATTTTGAGCCTTCAAACGACAAATAAAAAAATTAAAACTGAAAAATATATTTAAGAAATATTCTTTTTCGAGGCAGGGGAGGGGGCAAGGTGGGGGCAGCCAAACGAAAAAAAATTTTAAATTACAAAAAAATAAAAAAAATCTATTTTTTGCCGGTGGGGGCGGGGGGACGAAAAAATTGAAATTTGAAAAAAAAACTCTTTTTTTGGAGAGGGGGTGGGGTGGATTGGTGAGTGTGGGGAAGGTTGAGAAGGAGTTTTGAAAAATATTTTTCCTTCTCTTGATAAGAAAAATGAGTTCATAAGGAAAATATTTTTTAAAACATTTAAGCCAACCAAACATGGAAAAATTGAAAATATTTTCCGGAAAATATTTTCCTTCATACCAAACACACCCTAAATCTTCATATTTTCCTAGATTGCAATGGCTAAAACTTCCAGCCCCTTCATCTCCCACCTGGCCACTGATGCGGAGGTGGCTTCTCCCGAGGTGGCCCTAAGCCTCCCATGAAAAGCTTTATGCCCGGGGGTTATTGATGACTTCAAAGTTGAGAAGGCCTCCTCCAAACAGGGTTGGGGTGAAGGAGCATAGAGATACATATGCTCCATTACTGAAGATACATTTACCGTATCCGAGAGGACTGTATATGGGAAGGCAAAGACGTGGTTGTCCCAGGGCGTGAAGAAAATAATACTACCCATGTGGAGGGGTATTTAAGTGTTTACACTTATCCCTTTACATTGGGCCCGATTGACTTGGTGATCTTGGCCTTTTGCAAGAGCAACAAAGTGGGCCTCGGGCAAATCCACCCGTCTTTCTGGAGGATTGTGATCCTCTTATGCCACTTTGTGAAAAACAATGAATCTTCTCAGTTCACCCTCGATAACCTAATGCATCTGTATAGTCCCCAAAATTTTTGAAGGGGTCTAATCAAGCTTGCTCACCGAGTCAGCAAGCCTCATTTTCGAGAATTGACGAGAATCGAGACTGAGGCTGGCAGGGGCGTTTTGTTTGGGTGAAAAGAGAATACTTGGTCCTCCCAAGTTCATTCCATTCCCCGAGAAATAGAACGTATCTTGTAAGTATAGTCTTTCACTAAGTGTCAATTTTGCTTCATTTTTTCTCTCATTGGCAATATTTATGGTCGTGCAGATGTTGCCCAGGTTCCTAATGCGGTCTCTCAGCGCAAGGACTGGATCGAATGGATCTACCAGCAAATGTCATACTAAAAACACACGTGGCGCAAACTTTCGAAGGGCAGATGGTAGGCCCATTCTTATGGTAAGGCTTTCTCCTGGATAGTTATTACTATGCTCCAAGCTTACATGATGTTGATCTTCTCTCTTCCCTTGAGGTTTTCCTAATACCATCGAGCTTAGGCCGCAGGATGGTGACGAGGACCCGTCCTTACCCAATGAACCCTCCATCTTAGGACAACCCCGGATTGTTGCAGGCAAGAATAAAAGCAAAAGAAAATTCTCGGGCTCAAAGGGGCCTGGGATGAAGATAATAAATAAGGCGGCCACCCGGGCTCGCAAGCTCAAGAAGAGTACCGAGTCCGGTGTACCAAACTCTAATTTGCTTTATTTCCCCAAGGATGAGTCTGAAGAAGACGATATTTTTCTCGCTCATGGGTCGACCCCTGCTAGGGAACAGGCGCCAATCGATGGAAAGGACCATGAGGCTGGTCCCCTTCGGACTCGATAGGACAAGATGGAGATGGGGGTTGTGACCTCCCGAGAAGCTGTTCCTGTTCTGAAGGAGGCAACTGGTGTGATAGACATTGTCAAGACGCCATCCTATACTGAGTCCATGCTCAAAGAGACCCAAGTGGGCAAGGAAAAATCAAGTGAAGGAGCTCAGGGTGCGGAGGATCCTCTCTACTCCTTCGATGGCATGGACATGTCTACATTGGAAGATTTCTTTGGGCTAGGCCACCTAGAGATACCAAAGAAGAACATTCCTTCGGGAGCTGAAGGGCCGAGCACAAGCCCAAGATTGGTGAAGCAATTCCCGGCACCGAGTGTGGAACCCACGCGCAAGAGAATGGTTGTCCTTATAGTCCCGAAGGATGCTTAGGTCCTATTCGCTCCTGTAGTCATATCTAGCTACCTCTGATACCTGGTGGCCATAGAGGACCAGATGAAGATGAATGAGGCGGGCACGTCGACTCTCTTCAACGAGGCATAGCAAGAGCTGAACTGGGTAAGGTTCTAACATCCTCAAACTCCCCTTTATGAATCATTTAAATTTTCCTTTCATTCCTCTTCCTTAATTCCATTGCTTTATAAGCTTCGGTGCTTCACCACGAGAGTGTCCTTCGGTACCGCTTGGAAAATAGCCATCTCGAGTTCAAGCTCAAGGAGTAGATTCGAAAAAGGACATGCACATGATTCTAAGTGAGCAACAAGATGAAGCCCTAAAGGACCTTTCGATTATCCAAGCCAAACTAGAAAAAACACGGAAGGAAGCCTCGATCCTGAAACGGGAACACACCGACCTAATTGTAAAGGTAAAGGTCTTTGAACATAAGAACGATAGCTAGTCGCGATGACTAACAAAACAACTTTGCATGTCTAATAGAAGATAGATCTGATCGATTCGTTACGGCTCGAGATGGACGAGGTCAAGGCCAGGCCGAAGTGTGGAAGGGAAGGATGGACTGACTGGCCTCAGAGAAAGATGCTGCGAAGGCGGAGCTAGCATCGGTGGAAAACGAACTCCAGGTGGCGAAAGACAAAGTTGATAAATGGTCTCAAATGAATGATGATCTTCAAGCATAGGTAAGCTCGGTTGTCGTAGAGCGGGATGCCCTCGGTAGGGAATATGAGGCATTAAAGTCCAAGTTTGACATACTTGATGTCGAAGAAATGGTGGCCCAATATAAGGCCGATGTGGAGGTCGCCGAGGTCTGCCTAAAGACAAAGGTTGAAACATGAAGCGGCTGTCTCGAAGGGAGATCCTCGAGGAGATACATGTCCGAGGCTTCGACTTATTATCCGAGATCAAGGAAGCAAAGAAATTCAAAGCCAGAGTGAAGGATCTTTTCGAGCCTGAAGGTACTGAGGGTTCATAGATATTTGAATGCTCTTATGGTTCTGGTGATGAATCGGCCCCTTGTGAAGACCAAGCGTAGATGCCTTAGTGATTTCTTAGTTTTTGTCTCATGTATATTTTTTTTGTTTCGAGGCCATTATGTTGAGCTTTTGTAAATATATTTCGAAATATATATATGAAGTTTTCCCTTTTTGGTAATATCTTGTCTTTACTTTTTCAACATCTTTTCATAATATCTATTCATATAATGATTTTGATGCCTTAGCATAGAATCAAAGGTAGTTATCGGTCATTCGTTTTTCAAGGTTTCAAACGGAACCCGATTTCGATACAACCTTTTTGAAGTTTTGAGACCTTGGTCTGACCGGGTTCAAGATTCTTATGTGATTTTAGACGACACTTTTACTGAGCGTAAATGTTTTGCATGTTTTGAGTTTTTATAAAGGCATTTCTTTCTTATTAAGAGCTTGGGACGTCTCCGAGCCATTTTCAGGGTAGCCGTAACCTTTTGTATTTGAGCACCGCCTAATAGGTTTTGTGCCTCTTGGATTTGGCAGCCCGGGTTGTTCGAACATTTTTCGGCTGACAATTTGCAAGTAGGGGTAGTCCTTGGGCTCGATAGTCCCCGAGTAGGGGTAGCCCGTGGGCTCTTAGGATCCAAATTTCAAGAGGCAAGAAAATGCATTATAGCAAGGTGGAACCTTCTTTCATTTCGATGTGCCAAGTACATGATCAAAATTACGTAAAAGCTTGTATCATGGCTAAAGTGGTCTATGTGGGTACGGTTCACACGGCGGTTTGGCCCTTACAATGAATCCTAACCATTGATCTTTATCTTCTAAAGTACAATGCTTTTCCTTTTTCCTTGTTAAAAATCTTAATTTGAGGGTAATGGCCCCTAGTATTCGAGGTCAAGCTTGAGTTGACTCGGATACTTTTGACATGAAGTGAACGATCACTGACTTCGATTAGAGACTAGTGTTCAAATCAAAGTTAGCACATTTTACTATTACCTTGTTAAAAACCTCGACAGAAAAACCTATTTTGGGACAAAACCAGTTGATCACGCCCAACTATGCCTTATATAAGACAAAGTGGTCGTTGCAAATATAATCCGATTTTCAAGTCCGAAGTCGAATCCTCGGGGAACTAACCTATCTATTACAACTCTTGGGTATGCCATTACCAGCTCAAACAATTTCCACATGTAAGATTTTTATCAATAAATATTGGGTGTTTGTTTAACTAATTCAAAATGATATTAAACTACTTGGAACAGAATTACAGAAGGGCTAGTGGTTTTACTTTTTTATATTTAATATATATATATATATATATATATATATATATATATATATATATATATATATATATATATATATAACCGTTAAGAAAATTAAATAATCCGCCCCCAAATTGATAAGCTGTTATTAAAAAAAATTTAATTTTTTCCCAGTCCGTTAAGTTATTAACCTGTTACCAATAATCCATTAATATATATATATATATATATATATATATATATATATATAAAACCGTTAAGAAAATTAAATAATCCGCCCCCAAATTGATAAGCTGTTATTAAAAAAAATTTAATTTTTTCCCAGTCCGTTAAGTTATTAACCTGTTACCAATAATCCATTAAGCTTCGGTTCGATTCGGTTTTTGATTTTGGATCGGTTTTGAACACCCCTACTTGGTCCACTAGCGGAGGGCCCTATGGTGTGTCTCTTCCTAGATGGATACATTGTACCTGCCAAAACAAACAGTGGCTCCTATCAGTGGGTTTGAGTTGTGTGAACCTTGGGTGGTTACTTAGATTTCAGCACTACCATGGTCATATTAGCCCTTAGAACTCCACTTGGGCAATTCCACAAACACCTTGTGAGCAAGGCACTATCCTAACACATTTATCCCTCATGGAAACATCAATTATTCCCCCAACTCCAATTTGTACTTTACAATTCCACCTTTACAACAATTAGTCTTACACACACAAGCACACACTTCTCTACAATATTGTTTATACACTTTTCTACAACATTGTGCACATGACGTATTAAAAAGTAGAAAAGAAAATTGAAAGAAAGAACTCTACTAGAAATACTACACAATTAAATGATTGAACTAACATAAAAACTAAAGCAAAAATACAAAATAAGAGAGAGAAGTTTTCCATACCTGGATGTAGGAGAGAGTGAGAGGAATGGAGGTCGGGTGAGATGGGTGGGATTGTGAGAGAAGTGAAGAACAAGAAAAAGAAGAAGAGAGGAATAAGGCGTTGATTTAGGGTTTAGAGAGAGAAGATATGGGGAAAGTGAGGGGGTGAGCGGGTGTGTTAATGAAATAAAAATGGGAACTTACATGGGCGACAAAAAATAGGAAATCGTCGCGGTTGACCACGGTCCTACAGCGGCCACGATGAATGAAGAAGGCGAGAGGAAGAATACCCACATTATACTGCGATCATACCGCAGAGCCACCGCAATCATGGTGGATCACGTAAGTTTGAGGCATAATACCTCTATTTTGCCGCGGTTGTGGTCACGAGTGTTTTTCTTCATTTTTTTCACAAGCAAGTTACTGAAGAAAGCAAAAACAACAACATTCATGGGTTGCCTTCCACGCAACGCTTGATTTAACATCGTGGCACGATTCAGGCTCGGATCATCACTCCTCATTCACATACTAGGGCTCTTCCAACGTTATTATCTCTCTATCCCCTTTCTTTTCTGTCATTCCAAGATAATGTTTCAAACTTCGCTCATTCACTATGAACTTATTTTTCCCATTTTGATTCAATCTCAACAGCTCCACTTAAGAACATTTGCACCACTATGAATAATCCTGACCATCGGGACTTCAACTTTCTCCGGAACAATCTCAACCTCGAGTTGTATAACAACACTAAATCTCTGAATTTGAAGTTCTGATTCGAGATGTGCTTATCATGCATTAGTTTCATCTTCTTTTGTATAATCTAGCATTCTCAAATGTCTGGAACCTGAATTCCTCGAGCTCATGTATCCTAGTGACTCTGCTGGTGCATGTTGTCTCCATATCCAAGTTCAACTGCCGCAATGCCCAAAGTGCTTTATGTTTGAGCTCTACTAGAAGGTGGCATGCCTTACTAAACACCAACTTGTACGGCGATATACCAATTGGAGTTTTGAATGTTATGTGGTACGCCCATAATGCATCATCCAACTTCTTCGCCCAATCGGTCTTTGTTGTATTCACTGTTTTTGTAAGGACACTTTTAATTTCCCTATTTTACACTTCAACTTGCCTGCTCGACTGTGGGTGATAAGGGCTGGTCACTTTATAACGAACTCCATACTTTTCCAACAACCGTGTGAACGCTCTACTACAAAAATGGGTTCCACCATCACTGATTATAGCTCTCGGGGTGCCAAAATGTGTGAAGATGTTTTTCTTTAGAAAGCATGTTACCCCTTTTGCATCACTGGTTAGGAGAACCACCGATTTGACCCACTTAGAGACATAGTCAACCGCTACCAATATGTATTTGTTGCCATACGAGCTGACAAACGGCCTCGTAATGTTGATTTCCCACATGTCAAAAACTTCCACCTCTTGAATTGTGGTTATTGGCATCTCGTGACAGTGAGATATGTTGCATGTCCTTAGGCATTCATCACAACTTTTGACCCAAGCATGGGCATCCTTGAAAAGAGTTGGCCAATACAAACCTCATTCTAACACCTTAGTTACTATCTGAATTCTTCCAACGTGTCCACCATACCGTGAAGCATGGCAAGCCTGCAAAACAGAATGTTGATCTTTCTCAAGGATACATCGCTAGATCATGTTATCTGCACATCTTTTAAATAGTAGAGGTTCATCTCAATAATAAGACCGACAATTGCGAAAGAAATTTCTCTTTTGAATTGAGGAGAGTTCATAAGGTACACTATTGCTTGCTAAATAATTACAATATCAGCATACCACAGCATCTCCTCAATTATCATTGCTGGTAACTGTTCATCTGGGAATATCTCTGTTGTATTCTCAACCTCTACCTTCTTTTCAGCTCCTTCCAACCTTGAAAGATGGTCCGCTACTTGGTTCTCTGTCCCTTTTCTGTCCCGAATCTCCAGATCATATTCTTGTAGCAAAAGAACCCAGCAAATCAAGCATGCTTTGACTCCTTCTTTTCTATCAGGTACCTAATTGTTGCATGGCCAGTATAAACAATAACTTTTGAACCAATCAAGTATGACCTAAATGTGAACCGCTTAGCGTTCTGCTTGCATAGTAAATTGGGTGCATCAGTTTATCCTTTCGCTGCCCCAACACTGCTCCTATAGCATAGTCGTTTGTGTCGTACATAAGCTCGAACGGTTGCTCCTAGTTGGGTGCAACAATGATGGGTGCATTCACAAATCTCCTCTTCATCTCCTCCAACGCCAACCTGCAATCATTAGAAAACGCAAAGGGCTGATCCTTTTCGAGGAGTTTACATAATGGGTTAGCAATTTTAGAGAAATCTTTTATGAATTGCCTGTAGAACCCGGTATGCCCAAGGAAACTTCTCACTACCTTGACTAAAGTAGGCGGTGGAAACTTCTCAATCACGTCAACCTTAGCATGGTAAACCTCGATTCCTTTATTAGACACTCGATGCCCTAAGACTATCCCTTCTTGTACTATTACATGGCACTTTTCCCAATTCAACACTAAATTTGTCTCTACACATCTTTTGAGCATTGTTCTTAAATTGTGAAGACATTCCTCGAATGAATCCCCCCACCACGGAGAAATCATCCATAAATACCTCCATAATGTTTTCAACCATGTCCGTGAAAATGGCTAACATGCATCATTGGAATGTAGCAGGTGCATTACAAAGCCCAAAAGGCATTCTTCGAAAGGCAAAGATTCCATACGTACATGTGAAGGATGTTTTCTCTCTTTCTTTGGGGGCTATTGAGATCCTATTATACCCCAAATATCCATCCAAAAAATAGAAGTAAGATCGTCCAGCCAACCTGTACAACATTTGCTTAATGAATGGCAAGGGAAAATTGTCCTTCCAAGTGGCTGTGTTCAATTTCCGGTAATCCATGCAAATCTGCAATCTCGTGATTGTACTGTTGCAATGATAGTGGAAAAGTATGCTCGATGAAGTTGCAGATGATTGAAATATATATATCATTCTTATTTTCTGCAGTTGAAAATTTTATTCTTACTGGAAATTGGAATGGAATATCATGTCAAATTTAGATAACATTCCGCCATCGATATGAAACGCTTAAAGTTCTTCTATTACTTTACATACCAAATGATGGATAGTTAGGGTGAGTCAGAGATTTAACGGGCAAATGGCTACTCGATTATACGGGTACAAGGCCAACTAGCAAATCATCACTACATAGAACTCACTGGCCTACAAGAAGGTTTACGACTTGCTCTCCAACACAAACTCAAACAATTGGAAGTTAATATGGATTCCACAGAGGTATTTTTCCACTCAAATATATCAATCCACAGTACTCATCCTTAACGCATGAATGCATGTACCTACTACACCAGCTGGATAGACCATGGGTGACGCACACTTGCAAGGAGTAATATCATGTAGCAAACACGCTCGCCAAATATGGGACCACATTAGACTATAGTGCCTCCACAATTGTTTTTGTAGAACCACCTCCTTTTGCTACAAAAGATTTACTAGTAGACTAACGAGGCACACTTCACAGACGCGCTGTATGTACAACTGTCCACACGGAACCTATCTCTTTTTGTCTTGATAGTTTGATGAACTATTGTATGGGTAATGAAGTACCCATTGGTGGAAGTGATCAACTTCTTTGTTTAAAAATTACAACACCACCAACAATTTCTCCTTGTAATGTCACTTAATTTATAATATATGTCTCTTTGATTGACAAAGAAAATGATGGATAGTTATGCAAGTCAATTAGCAATAGAAACGATATCAAATATTAGATGCGTGGAAGCTAGCACAAATACCATTGTTATAAAAGGGAGGGATATCAAACACTTAAAAATCTCCTAATAAACTAGCAGTGCTCTAGTTTGTTATCAAACTAAAACTCGATACAACAACAATAATGACCTAAAAAAATCTCACAAGTGAGGTCTAGGGAGGGTAATGCGTACGCAGATATTACCCGTACTCCGATGGGATAAAGAGGCTGCTTCCGATAGACTCTCACCTCAAGAAGACGGAAAAGACAAGAAGATAATGTCATAACCCCTAATTTTCCTCCGTAGGATATCATGATGGAACCTAGTCTCTAAGATTAGGTAAGAATAATATACGTGCAGGATTTAACTAAGAAATGATAAAAAATTTCAAATAACTCAACAACTATCGTAAAAGAACTCTGCAACTCAATAGAAACAAACTCCCCAAAATCTGTTGATATCAAGTAATAAGCTCTACAAGGGTATACTGAACATCCATATACAACAATATCTTATAAAAATAAAAATGAAATAGAATAACATAGAGGGTGACTCCGAGGCCTGCGGACGCCGGCAAGTATACCTTGAGGTCTCAAAATCTGAACTCTACTCATTGGTGCATGGACTGGCAAGAAGTACCTGGATCTGCACAAAAAGATGTGCAGAAGCATAGCATGAGTAAACCACAACGGTACCCAGTAAGTGCCAAGCCTAACCTCAGTAGAGTAGTGATGAGGTCAGGTCAAGATCCTACTCGAATAAATAAGAAACTGAACACGTACATAATAATGTAATAATGACAAATAATGAAAATAAAATAATGAAGAAATATACCAAGAATAGTTGCAATGAACAAGGAAAACAAGGCATCGTGGAAGAAAACAAAGAATGATATGCTAAGGAAATAAAGCAACCAAAACAAAAGTGATATAATAGAAAAGTATCAACAAAAATCACTATCGAGGTACCTCTTCGTAGTCTCATATTAAAAAAGAATTCACAAATTTTCCTTATATCACCGCGGTAGCCTTGCATTTTGTTTTGAATTACACCGCGTGGCTTCAAATAGTTCTCATACTAGCAACACGCGTATCAAGTCCACCTTTTCTCATCGCATGCATTTCAACCCCAAGCCTTTTACCATCGCATGTGAATCAATATCACAATGTATCACAAATCGCACCTCAAGTGCCCAATATCGCAACTTCACAAAGAAGTCAATAATATTTCAATAATAAATAGCCCATTCAACAATAACAATCGAAAATGAAAAACTCAACAAGAATAATATTTCACAACTTTACCACTTTAACTCAATGTGAGTCACGACCTTTATAACTCAATACCAATTTCAATAATAAGATTTTCCAAGAATAAAAACTTCATGTAAGAAACACAACAGTTAAATGATGAAAAATGAATAGAGAAAATAATAACTTCAATTAAACATGTAAAGAAAATTAACAAGTATGAGATAAGATGAGTAAATAATGTGAGGACAGACTAATGATGATGAATATAACATATTATGGTAACTCAATAAAAGGCATAAAAGGAATCTACATAGCTAAAACCGGTCAATTACCACATTTAGCCCGTGTATACACTCATCACCTTGTGTACACGACTTTCATGTATCACAATTTAAAATAAAACAACGCCAATCCTGAGGGGTAGTTCCCCCACACAAAGTTAGTGTAACGACCCGACCGGTCATTTTGAGCAATTACACGTAGCTCGATTATTTGAGGGTATGAGTAACTCCATAAGACATATTATGACTTATGTGAATCATTGTTCTTGGTTTTCAGGTTATTTGGAATAGATTTGGAAGAATGATTCTCAGCTAGAAGCTTTAAATTTGAAAGGTTTGACCAAGTTTTGACTTTTTAGAGTTTGACCTCGAATTGTATTTCTGATGCTTCTATTAGCTCCGTTGGCTGATTTTGGACTTAGAAGCACATCCGGATTGTGATTTGGAGGTCCGTAGTAGAGTTTGTCTTGAAATAGTAAAAGTTGGAATTTCGGAAAGCTTGACTGGAAGTGGACTTTTTGATATCAGGGCTGGATTTCGATTCTGAAAGTTGGAGAAGGTCCATAATGTCAAATATGACTTGTGTGCAAAATTTGAGGTCAATTGGACATGATTTGATAGGTTTCTGCATCAGTTGTGGAAGTTTGAAGTTTCAAGTTCATTGATTTTGAATTGAAGCGTGATTCGTTGTTTCAATGTTGTTATGTGTGTTTTGAAGCCTCAAGTAGGTCCTTGTTAGGATATGAGACTTGTTGGTATGTTTGAACAAGGTCCCGAGGAGCTCGGGTGAGTTTCAGATATGTTTGGGTTGTGTTGCGCTCGTTGTTTATATTTCGCCGTCGTTTTTAAAGCATAAATGGTACTACATTAATCAAACGAGACCTTATTTCTTTTTTATTTAAGCATTAGGTCTGTATCGTAATTACGAAGCCATAGCAAAAAAATCATCGAATTTGGACATCGTATGAGGATTTTATTATCATTATACTAATATTTTTTCAGATTAATTACAAAATTGCACTGAATTCGTATTTAAAAATCTGCACTATTTTCAAATATTGAAATCAACATATCTCCTTCAATATAAGATCAAATCGAGTGATTCCAGTGCCTAGCTTGACTAAAGTTTCATAAGGAATCTATTGGACGCATCAATAGTGAATTTTAGGATTGTTTGGCATGAGAATAGCTGGCAGAAAAATATATAAACAAGGGTTTGTTCATTTGATCATATTTTGAGTTGGAGAGCTCGGATTTGTGGCGATTCTAGAGGTGATTTTCACCATATACATTGGGTAAGTGTTCTCTATTCGATTTTGGTTATATTTCATGAATCCACCTTCATTTGTGGCATTTGACTGATGATTTTAAAGTGCATTTGGGGGGGGGGGGGGGGTTTGCCTAATGTTTCATAAAGTGAATTTTTATGTTTTGAACATCGATTCGAAGTTAGAATTGGATGAAACTAGTATGGTTGGACTCATAATTGAATGTTTTAACGGATTATTTTTATTTTTTTGGGTTTTGAGATGCGGGTCCAGGTTGGGCCTTTTTTCGATTTTGCGCTTTTGATTAAATATCCGACCTTTTTCGATTGGGATTGGTTGCTTCTAAAATTGTTTGATGTATTTGAGTTATTTTTGGTTAGTTTCAAGCCATTCGGAGAGTTGAACGCGTGAGATGGCATTTTTGGAGCATCACATGGCTTGCTCGGCATTGGAATTGGCTTGTTTGAGGTAAGTAATGACTGTAAATCTTGTCCTGAGGGTATGAAACCCCAAGTTTCACATTGCTTTACTATTTTGAGGTGACACACATACTAGGTGAGAGGTGTGTGGGCATGCACCGTTGGGTATTGTGACTTTGTCCGTTCTATAGCAACTATAAGTTGTGTATTTGACTTAAATTATATGATACTTGTGTGTTTTACAAAGAATTTCCTATAAATTGAGCTAAATGCCATATTTGGGCCTTGAGCCAGAGCTATTTGGACTCTTAGGAGCTTTTTCTTATTATCCTCTCACTTTTTTGATTTAAGATCTATATTCGATTATGTTGTATTTAGTGATTTCATAAGTTCGTCTTTATTACTCCATTTTGATGCATAAAATGATATTTTGGGTTGAGCACCATGTTTTAGTGATAGCCCGAGTGGCTTGAGAGGTTTCTGACTGAGTGAGGCTGAGGGCCTGGGTTGTGAGGATATTATCGGATCGGGCTACATATTGTAGCATGTTGTTATATATTCATTGTTGTTATGAGGCCGATGACCTGATTGATTTATGCCACAAGATGGCTTGTTATAGCACTTTGGCTGAAGGAGCCCATTTGGAGTCTATATACCCCCAATGAGCACGGGTACCCTGAGTGAGTGATATAATATTTTGTCCGAGGGGCTGTTCTTGATTCTTGTTGTGCCTGAGGGCTGTTTACGAGTGATTGTTAGGCAATGCCTGAGGGGCTGTATATGAGTGACTGTGAGGTTTGCCCAATGGGTTGTTTATGATTCATGTTTTCCCAAGGGGCTGTTCACGAGTGATGTTCCCGAGGGGATGTTCTTGATTTATGTTGCCCCAGGGGTTGTATACGAGTGAGTTTTGCCCTAGGGGCTATTTATGTTTTCATCATTTTTACTCACTATTTCATCACTTCATTGAAAACTGTTGAAAGATGTTTTAAAAGATTTTACTAAAGCTGGATTTAAATGAGCTAAGTAGATTCAAAATCCTGATTTTAAAAGCCTATTGTATTTTACTGATATTTTATGATATGAACTATATATGTTTTATTGCTTATCACTACTGTTCAGTCTCTATCTACCTTTGTTACTTACTGAGTTGCCGTACTTACATTACTCCATGCACCTTGTGTGCAGATCCAGGTAGTTCTGAACCAGGTAGCGGGTGTTGATTACTCAGTGGCAGGTCCATCAGAGTTAGTAAGTTAGCTGCCTAGCGATTGCAACCCTATTTTTCTCCCTCCTTATCCTCCCTTAGTTGTATTTAGTTATTTCCAGGCTATGTTAGTCTTGATGTTGTCAGACGGTTGTAGTAGATGCTCATGACTAGTAACACCCCAATGTCGGGCTTTTTTTCGCATTGTTGTTTTGATTTAAACTCCTTATGCAGGTTTATTGTTAAATAGCTTTGATTTTATTTTGAAAATAAAATTATTGATTGGTTTTGGTAGTGTGTCGGCTTGCCTAGTACCACGTTAGTCGCCATCACGACAGGGTTAGTTTTGGGTCTTGACAGTTAAGTGAGACAGTTACCTCAAAACATGCTAACTCAATACACTAGTAAGTCTTTCCTTGGATTATCCAACTCTGAATGACTCGAATCTATCCAATATAACTTCTTATCATTAATTTAAACTATACGAAGGTATTCCAAACAATAAAGTTATGATTTTTAAAGAGAAACAAAAATTCAACCTTGTTTCACATCTTGAAACCCGACTAAAATTACAAAATTCGAGGACGAACATTTATTTAAGAGGGGTAGAATTTAACGACCGGACCAGTCGCTTTCTGTATTTAAGCCATTTTCCCCCTTCTGAAACTTCATATACGTATGTCTATTGCTATGTGACTTACGGGGATGATTGGTTAGGTTGCGATGAGGTTTTGGATTTATTTGGAACGCTCGGTTCCTAGTTTGAAATCTTAGGCCAAAAATGTTGAACGAGGTTTGACTTTTATGAAAATGACCCCAGAGCAGTGTTGTGATTGTTGCAATAGGTTCATTTGGTAATTTTGGATTTAGATGCTCGAAATTGAATTAGGATCTTTCTAAGATGAAATGGCTCTTTTTTCCAAAAGATGGCAATTTGAAGGTTTAAAATTTTACTAAGTTTGACCATGGGTTGACTTTATGGATATCATGTTCAGATTTTAGTTTTGGGACTTGGAATAGGATCGTTTTCCATTTGGAACTTGTGTGCACATTTCATGTCATCCCGAGTTGGTTTGATAGGAATCGGACGCTTAGTTGTAATTTAAGCGGTTCTTGAGTTTCATTGTGTTTTCTATGCGTTGTGGTGTTAGATTCTTGGTTTTGGATGTTATTTTAATGTTTTGAGCTTGGGAGTGAGTTCTTATGATTTTTCTAGACTTACGTGGATGTTTGGTCTCGAGCCCCGAGGGGTCGAGTGAGTTCTTCACATATTTTGGGATGATTTGAGGTTGTCCTAGAATTGTTAGTTTTTAGCTGGTGCTACAGGTCTTGCAAATGTGAGCACCATTTCGAATTTGCGATGCGAATGGCTGCTGGATCGAAATTTCTATGGGGGAGTTGGGGAAGGGTTTGATCGTTTTTTCGATCAATCGATTGCTTTTGTGATGCATCTAGTCTCCATTTTTGCGATGAACAAGTCGTACTCGTGACATTCACAAGATTGGGCCGGATTCGCATTTTCGATGTTTGTGTCACATTTGCAAGGGGTCGTATTTGGAAACTCCAGGTCGCAAATGTGTCTTTTGCTGCTAAACAGAGTTGTAATTTCGGAACTTTATCTTATTTTATCATATTTTTTTGCCATAGACTCGATAAAAGGCGATTTTGGGAAGGGATGTTCACAAACGCTATTGGGTAAGTATTTTTCATCTAATTTTGATTATATAGCATGATTATGTGTGACTTTTAACATCAAAATAATAAGATTTGAAGGGAATGTTTGGTGATTTTAAACTATGTTTTGAAAAGTAAAAATTTGAGATTTTAGAGTCGATTTGGACTCAAATTTGAAAACTAAATATATATATATATATATATTTGGACTAGTGGGATGATGGGTCGCCAACATCTAACCCTCAACTTTGGATTTGACTAGAGGAGCCAGAGGTTGACTTTCGTTTATGTCACGACCCTAACCCCGAACCCGGTCGTGATGGCGCCCCTCGTGAAGACAAGACCAACCAATTGAACCCGTACTCATTTTTAAACAGTTAAATAGCATGAAGTAGTCTAAACATAGTTTAATAACACAAAATAGCAGAAATATATATAATAAAATGCCGAAAATCCAACCCGACACAGCCCTAACTGGGGTGTCACAAGTCACGAGCATCTAAGGATCCTGATACAAGTCTGCTAAATCTAATAACTAGTAAAAATGTTTAAAAGACATAGAGATGATAAGATAATGGAGACACGGGGTTGCAGACGCTAACAACTACCTCGTAGTCTCCGAATGCCGCTTGGGACTGGAAGAATAAGCACTCGTGAGCGAAACCTGCGACGCCTGAATCTGCACATGCGGTGTAGGGAGTAATGTGAATACTTTGACCCAGTGAGTAATAAATATAAATAATGGATGAAGGTAAGAAATCACATAAGGCATAAGGCATTCTATAATGAAGCAGTAAAACGTCATTTGAAAACAGTAAATCAGTGAAAAATCCAGTAAGATCTCCTTACAACAGGTAAAATGGGTAAATAATGTAAAGTAAACAGATAGAAGTTCTCCCCTTGGGCTCAGTATTCACAAATCCGCCCCACGGGAAATATCTCAAAACACTACCAACCCCTCAGGTTCAATCTCACATCATAATGGGTACCTGTGCTCACTAGCATATATATAGACTACTGGAGGAGCCCTTTGCGGCCCAAGTGCAATCACAAGCCATCTCGTGGCATCAAATCTAGGCCATCGGCCTCATATCAATCAATCCATCTCGTGGCGTGTGTGTATATATATATATATATATATATATATATATATATATATATATATATATATATATATATATATATATATATATATATATATATATATATATATATATATATATATATATATAAGAGGCCCTCAGCCTCATATCAGTATCAATGTACCATAACAACTAGGTCCTCGGCCTTACTCAGTCCGAAAATCATCACAAGCCCCTTAGGCATTAGTAAAATAGTATTTCTCAGCCCAAAACATCATTTAAAATATCATTTAAGTCTCAAAATTGAGTAAAAATGCTGAGTAGTAAAACAGTGAAAAATAACATGACTGAGTTCAAATAATAAGTCCAAAATAGTGAGGAAATAGTGATGAAAATCCCCAAAGGGTTCAAATAGTTAGCACGAATCCCAAATATGGCAATCAACCCAAATCATAATGATAACAAATAAGTCTCAATCAAGTACGCAATAAAATCATCAATCGGGACGGACCAAGTCACAATCCCCAATAGTGAACGACCCCACGCTCGTCATCAAGCGTGTGTCTCACTTTAATATAGCACCACAATATGCAATCCGAAGTTTCAAACCCTCATAATCGTTAGTCACCTCGAATCGGCTTAATCTTTAGCTCGTGACGCCTTTGTTCCTCGAATAGGCCATCACACACGTCGAATCTATCCAAAATAAAAACGAATACGTCATAATATGCAAAGGGAACAAATCCCAAGTGAAAACAATCGAAAAATACAAAAAATTCTGAAATTAGCAAAACCCGATCCCCGGAACTACTTCTCAAAACTCATAAATTTTTACACTAACGGGTTCCTTATCTCCCCACGAGTTCATACATACCAAAAGTTCTCAAATCTGACCCCAATTGGTCCTCCAAATCCCCAAATTAAAAGTCCAAAATCTCAAGCCCTAGTTCTTCCATTTTTAGCTTAAGTTCCATGGTTTTCTAGGTAGATTTCACAATAGAATCGAGTTTTAAGTCCAAACATCTTACTCTTCATCATGGAATGAGTTGTGTGAATCCCCTCCTAAATAAATTTCACTTTCTCCAGTAAAGCAAATATGTACCCATAATCTAGAGTCTCCGGGCTCAAAATAATCAATCGAAGAACGGCATTGCCTTCCATATAATGCCTCATACGGAGCCATCTAGATGCTATATGGGTAGTTGTTATTGTACGAAATCTTTTCTAAAGGTAGAAAATGATCCTACTGACCTCTAAAACAAATAATGTAAGCCCTCAAAATATCCTCTAAGATTTGAATATTTCACTTGAATTGTCCGTCTGTCCGAGGATGAAATGTCTTACTCAACTCAACTTGCATTCCCAAATTACACTGAAATGCCCTCCAGAAGTGTGATGTAAACTGAATGCTGCAATTTGAGATGGAATAAATATGTACACCAGCAAGAAAAAAATCTCCTAGATGTATATCATAGCCAACTTCTATGAAGTATACGAAGTGATAACCAAAATGAAATGCACTAATTTGGTCAACCGGCCCAATATGACCCAAATTATATCAAACTTTCTCAAAGTTGTGGAAACCCTACCACGAAGTCCATAGTGATATGCTCCCACTTTCATTTTTATATATCGATCTTTCAAAGCAAATCACTCGGTCTCTAGTGCTCATACATGACCCACTAACAATTCAATCATCATGTAATATGCACAACAATGTCCTTCTTTGTCTTTCTCCACCAATAATGTTGCTTCAAATCACGATACATCTTCATAGAACCTGGAGCCATCAACATTAGGAAGACAAATCCAACTCTAAAATCGTAATATACCATCATCATCAATAGTAACCTCTGTAGCAGCACTGCAATGCATTGTGTCCCCAAGGGCAAGCAAATGGAGATCCTTATATTTATGTACCTTAATGTGCTCAGGAAAAGATGAGTGAAACAACATAAGAGAGAACATTTCTTGGCTTCAAAATATCTAACTCACCAAGAGGATCGAGTATGTTTTTACCGGGTAGAGAGGTCATGACGAGGGATAAAAGGCCTCGACATTCTAGTGGTTTTAGTAGTACCTAGTCTTGAGGAAAAGAGAAAATTAGAATAAGGCCCTCCTAGCAAGACAGTTTAGTATGTATAACACAGGGCGCATAGTGTGGTGTCTCATTCATGTTTGAGTTCTCTAGTTTTGTCATCCTTCAGTGCTCTTCTAGAAATCTCATACTGTACTCTATCAATGCAAGGTTCCTTTAGTGGTTATTTGGTCCTCAGAGACAATATATATCTTTGTAGTCTTATTCAGCTCGGGGTTGCTATAAGTGTGGAGAGCTTGGGAATATGAGAATTTATTGCCCAGACCTTATCAGAGGCGTAGCTCATCAGGGTTCTCAGTCTGTAGTTTTGGCTCCAGTTACATCTCCCCATGATTGGATAGCTAGAAGAGGGAGGCCATGCAGTGGGAGGACACCCTAGAGGGGGAGGTCAGGTTGGTGCTAGTCAGGCTAGTGCTGGTCGATCCTGTTTTTACACTTTTCTAGAGGGATTCAAGGCGATAGCCTCTGATGCTATGATCACAGGTATAGTTTCAGTTTGTCATAGAGATGCTTCTATGTTGTTTGATTCGGGATCTAGTTATTCTTATGTGTCATCATACTTTGCTTCTTATTTGGATATGCCTTTTGGTTCACGCGATGCTTCTATGCATGCGTCTACACCTATGAGTGACTTTATTATGGTGGATTGTGTGTACTGATCTTGTATGGTCACTATGTGTGGGTATGAGACCAGTGTTGATCTCTGGCTTAGTATTGTGGACTTTGATATGATTTATGGTATATATTGGTTATATTTGTACCGTTCTATCTTGATTGTCATGCTAAGAGTGTGATGTTGGCTATGTTGGGGTTACTGATGTTGGAGTAGAGTGGTTATAGGGTGATTTTATTTTTAAAGTCTCAATAGATGGGTTAGAAGGGATGTTTGGCATATTTGGCTTTTATTCGAGATGTTACTGCTAATACTCCTACTATTAATTCAATTCCATTAGTGAGTTTCCGTATGTGTTTCCTTAAGAACTACCTAACATTGATCATGTGCTGAAGGATTCACTCCATTTGCAGTGTCTGTTGCACCATATTTATGTTGGCCAGTGTTTGTTATGCTGAATAATCTTCCGCCAAAATTGTGTATGACAAGTCAATATTTGTTTCTAACTTGTATTGTTCCAGGTCCACGCACTTCAAAAATAAATGATTGATGTACACATGCGGCCCCTAAATGATGTTTTGAAATCATTGTGGTATCAAGGTGTGGAAACATATGATGTATCAACTAAGCAAAACTTCATATTCTGTACTGCTTTAATATAGACTATAAATAATTTTCCTGCTTATGGAATGATTTTCGGGTGGTCAACTACCGAAACGTTAGCTTGCCCGACTTGTATGCAAGATATGGAGGCAAGAACACGTGGTTTGACTATCATCGCCGCTTCTTTCCAAAGGATGATGAGTTTAGGGAATATACTAGTGCATTTATGAAGAACAAAATTGATCATGATGAGCCACCGCATGTCTTAAAGCCTGAAGAGATTTGGAACAAAGTTATGAATCTACCTAACATAACCGAGTATCCATTTCCTAATAAGATATCAAAGTATGGAGTAACACACAATTGGACAATACATACCATATTTCGGGAGTTACCTTATTAGAAGCACAATCTTCTTCGGCATAATCTTGATATCATGTATCGAGAAGAACTTTTTTGATAACTTGTTTAATACTGTGATGGATGTAAACAACAAGACAAAAGATAACTTGAAGGTAATTATGGATTTGAGAGAATACGCGGGTTGAGTTGTACTTGACACACTTGAACAAGATTCAGAAGCTTAAGGCCAGATAGACATTCACTTTGGATGAAAGAAGAGAGATTTGTGATTGGGTTAATATTTTAAGGATTCCTTATGAGTATGCATCAAACTTATCTAGGCGTGCTGACATGAAAGAAGGGAAGTTGACATCTATGAAAAGCCATGATTGTCACATTTTCATGGAATCTTTGATGCCTATTGCATTCAATGCTTTGCCTGATAGAATATGGAAGTCCATCATAGAGATATGCTTATTTTTCAAGAAGTTTTCTCTAGCACATTAAGCGCATAGAACCTAGCTTACATGGATAGTAACACTCGCTTAACTTTAAACAATTTGGAAAAACATTTCCTGCATGGTTTTTTTTATGCCATGGAACATCTTCCAATTCATCTTGCGCAAGAGACATGACTAGGAGGGTCAGTTCAATGCAGATGGATGTGTCCCTTTGAGAGGTAGTTATCTTTAATCAATTATCCTACGTGTTTCAGTTAAACATAATTTCATCTTAAATCATGCTATGAAGAATGATAGGAAAATGTAAGCGGATCATGAAGAATAGATCAAGGATTGAGAGATCGATATGTGAGACATATCTAGCTAAAGAAACTTCTTATTTTTATTCATAATATTTTGAAACAGATGTGTCATGTTTAAGAAATAGACCTGATCGGCATGATGGTGGTGACAATAGCGATCTATTGGCACCACCCTTTTCAATATTCAATCAATCTGGAAAAGGGGGTCCAAAATGTAGTCTACCATGATTTTTGACTAATATGGAGCTAAAGTTAGCTATGACACATGTTCTACTAAATATTCCTAAGGTCCAGCCTTAATATACGTAAGTGTACATTTATATTGCCGACGTACCTTCAATCTCAATTATCTATTATTTTTACTAGTGAAAGTTTCAAATATGTCGGACAGTTGGTTTGTGGGTACATGTGGGCATGAGCATGTTTATCCTAAAAACACTTTGTTAGTATTAGTGAAGTTTCTTTCAATGTAAATTATTATTATTTGTACATACTTTTTAATTTCTTATTAACTGTTATATATTGGGTTCAATCTAGGTTCATAATCTAGTAAATGGCACAAATTATTCATTTTCGCGTGGCATTGCTTGGGGACAAGGTCAAAATGATGTCTAAGTACTCCGTCAATGGGTACAAATTAAATACAGAAAAATAGGTCAAGGGGAAAAAACTAATAATAATGGTGTATGTGTGAAAGTTGATGGTGATATTGACTATTATGGTGTGCTTCAACGGATATTAGAACTCAAGTACAGTGTTTGATGGCCGAAGAAAAAGTTGATACTCTTTCAATATAAATGATATGATCCAACACCTACTAGAGGTAAATAGGTGCATCCTATGTATAAAATAGCTTAAATAAATCACACGGGGAGGTATAGACTCTATGACTCCGTTATCATAGCACAAAATGTGAAAAATGTGTATTACACATCTTATCCTTTATGCAAGAAGAAGGCTTCACGACGGGTAATGATAAAAACGAAGCCCGTGGGTAAAGTTAAGGTCGATGATGCATTAGAAGTAGCATACCAGAATGACATTTTAAATGTTAAAGCAATGTGGAGGATGAACTAGCAGGTGAATTGCGGGATAGTGAAGGCCTTTATGAGGAATTCGAGCCTTCAGTCAATAACAACAACAACATACCCAGTATAATCCCACAAGTGGGGTATGGGGAGGGTAGTGCGTATGCAAACCTTACCCCTACCTGGCAAGGTAAAGAGGTTGTTTCCAATAGATCATCGGCTCAAGAAAAGGTGAAAATAGAGAAAGGAAGAAGATGAACAAGAAATAGGAAGAAGAAAGAAAGAATCGAGGGACACAGTATGATAAAGAAAAGGGGAGAAAGAAAATTATAGCAACAACAACAACAACGAAACCAATAACAGAAAATAGCATCAAATAGTAACAGGATGGAACATACAATAAATAGAGTGAACGAAAAAAATAAGGGAGCTACTAATACAACTAAAAAGAACAGGGAACGCTCGACTATCTCCTATCCAACTACCCTAATCTTCGACCTCCACACCCTTATATCTTGAATCATGTCCTCAATGAGCTGAAGTAGCGACATATCTTGCCTTATCACCTCTCCCCAATATTTCTTCAGACTTTCTCTACCCCTTCTTAACCCTACCACGGCCAGCCTCTCACACCCCTTAATAGAAGCATCTGTACTCCTTCTCTGCACGTGCCCGAACCATTTCAGCCTCAACTCCCGCATCTTTTCCTCTACGGGGGCCACTCCCACTTTGTCCGTAATAACTTCATTCCTAATATTATCTCTCTTGATATGCCCACACATTCATCTCAGCATCCTCATTTCTGCTACTTTCTTCCTCTAAACATGGGAGTTCTTGACTGGCCAACACTCAGCCCCATAAACATAGTAGGTCTAACCACCACTCTGTAGAACTTAACCTTATGTCTTGGTTGAACCCTCTTATCACACAAAACTTCGGATGCGAGCCTCCATTTCATCTACCCCGCACTGGTACGGTGGGAGACCTCATCATCAATCCCCCTGTTACCCTGGATTATAGACCCGAGATACTTGAAACTACCCTTCCTCGGGATGCCTTGGGTATCAAGCTTCACATCCATGTCCACTTCATGAGTCTCATCACTGAACACATACTCCAAGTATTCTGTTTTGGTCTTGCTCAACTTGAAACCTTTAGACTCTAGGTTCTGCTTCCAAACCTCCAGCCTTGCATCGACCCCGCTCCTTATATCATCAATTATCACTATGTTATCGGCAAATAACATGCACCATGATAGTTCCCCTTGAATGTGCCATGTTAGCACATCCATCGCTAGAGCAAATAAGAATGGGCTAAGAGTCAATCCCTGGTGCAATCCCATCACTACTGGGAAGTGATCTAAGTCACCTCCCGTTGTCCTCACCCGAGTCTTAGGACCATCATACATGTTCTTGATTACCCTAGTGTAAGCTATTGGAACGCTGCTAACCTTCAAACATCTCCACAGAACCTCCCTCGGAACTTTATCATACACCTTTTCTGGGTGTATAAACACCATGTGCAGGTCTTTCTTTCTCTCCCTATATTGCTCTACCAATCTTCTCACCAGATGAATGGCTTCCATAATCGATTGCCCCAGCATAAATCCAAACTGATTCTCGTAAATGACACACTTTTTCTCACCCTGAATTCCACCACCCTCTCCCAAATTTTCAGAGTATGACTCAGTAGCTTGATACCCTTATAGTTATTGCAGCTTTTGATATCACTCATATTATTACAAAGGCATCATCGTACTCTATCTCCATTCTTTGAGCATCTTCTTCGTCTTACAAATAACATTAAACAACCCAGTAAGCCACTCCACGCCTGCATGACACACACTCTTCTTGAATTCTACCGGGATCTTGTCTGGCACATCCGCTCTTCCCTGCTCATCTTATGCATCGCTCTCATAAACTCTTCAACCTTAATACTCCTACAATAGCCAAAATCACGCAGACCCTCAGAACGCTCCAACTCACCCAACACAATGCTTCTGTCCCCCTCCTCGTTCAATAGTCTGGGGAAGTACGTCTGCCATCTTCGTCTAATATGGGTATCTTCCATCAATACCATGACATCCTCATCTTTGCTACACTATACTTGGTCCAAGTCACGAGCCTTCCTCTCTCTCACTTTTGCTAACATGTACAACTTCTTGTCCCCGCCTTTGCTCCCAAGCTCCGCATACATGCGTCCAAAGGCAGCAGTCTTAGCCGTTGTAACCGCTAACTTCGCCTCTTTCTTTGCCTTATTATAACATTCCCAATTCGTCCTATTTTCCTCCTCGTTTATGCTCTCCACTAGTTTCAAATAAGCTGCTTTCTTGACTTCTTATAACATTCCCAATTCGAGTCTTCAATCCCTAAATCAAATCAAAGTGATTATATGGAAGGAACATCCATGGCAAACGAGAATGGAGATTCAAGTGATGAATATAAAGTAAGCAAGGATAAAGAATTATATGATGAATATGAGAAAAGTGATGATGAAAATAAATATGATCAGTATGAAGAAAGCGATGAGGATTGAGTTGTTTGTGTGTTTTATAACTGTTTGATTTCTTATGTTATTTCTTATATTATTGTTTTATTTTATATCTTGTTGGACTTTATATATGTTCTTTTTAATGTTATAATATGAAGAAGAATTATTTTATATTATTACCTGTTAATTTTTTAATTATTATATATTGTTTCACTTAAATTGCACAAGTGGCTTCTAAGGGTAAAGAATCGAAACAATCTAAAAAGAAAAAAAAATACTTAGCCATCCACGAGTGATCACGTTCCTTCACACATGCATGGGATGAGTCCTCCTCCTAGTTTTCCTCATCTTTCTCAGTCGACAACTACATTACTGCATGAGTTATTTAGAGTCCTTCCTCGATCCCCCCGGCTAACACAGTACAATATTATTCCATGCTGACCCAAGGTGGTTCAGCCTCCACTACTATTAATTTTATTCCTACGCCTAATTTTCCTCATTTGAGTCACCATCTCCTTGCTAGTTACTTATGATGTCTCACTATTAATTCCATCATAGGGCAGAAATTACAGTCAGTATAATGGTTCATCTTTTGTGCCTCCATTATTGTCCACTCCATTGTCATAGTATTTCTAGACTAGATATTACAGGATCTCAAGAGGTTTCATCTCCATCTACTAATACTACTTCAGTTTCTCTTTCAAGGATACAGTATGCTGGTGGAACTGTAGAGTACGATCATATGCATCGATTGATTATCGTAGCCTATGGGGACAGGTAAGTAATTCTTAAATTTTTAATTATTAGAATAAATATCTACATATATTTAACGAATGTATATTTTACATATAATGTAGATTTTTGCAATCATTTCAAGAAACACATATGGTTGTGGAAGCCATGAAGCCTTTTTTCCATGAGCCATGAAATTCTTGGAGAGAGATTCTACACCAAATCAGAGTGAATATGTGGCTTCAATTTAAGATATGAATATATATATATGATTTATATAATATTTGTTGTGTCCGTCTAACATTTATTTTAATTACATACTAAGTGTGTATGGCAGCCTCAACATTAAAATAAGGTGAATGAAAATTTCGAGAAGAGAGCTCAGAAAAAAGATTAAAGAAACTCATTTTGTTGCTCGAAAAGGTGGGAGAAGGACTTTATAGTTGCGTGAAGATACTGGCATCAACTATTGGCGAAGTGAAATATCAAAGAATGGAAGAAAAAGAAGAAGAAGAGTAAAAAGGCAAAGGAAAATAAAGCCTCCAATAAGGGTGGCCCGTTGCACATCGGAGGCTCAATCAATTTTGCGGCTCGTCGATTGAAATTAATAAGGTATTTATAAAATTTTACTTTGCTTTAATTATATGAGATTCAATAATAAACTCATATTTTTTATTTTTAAAGTAAATGCTACTATCTTTGAGAAGAGGAATAGAAGGAGAAGGAGAAAAAGAAGAATGAGGAGGAGGAGGAGGAGAAAGAGGAGTAGGATGGGTAGAATCGCGAGCATCAGATACATATGTAATATTCTAACAATAATACCTTTATTCTTGGTTAAGATTAATTCATTTCTATAATGCTTGTCAACAACATTTCGTGAAGGGTATCACAAAAGAATGGAGGAGCGGCAACAAACTCAGCCTGATTCTCAACCGACACCCGAAGATATGACTTCGATACGGACACAGGCAGCCGTGGAATAAATAAAGGTATAAAATATTTTTATAATAATTTAGATATGACTTCATTTTAATATTATTTTGCACAAGCTGTATGTTTCTTCTCTTGCTCTTCATGAAAATAAATAGAGTCTACAGACTTGGAATGCAGCCATCGACTAGTCGTCCAACCGCATTATTTAGTGGTGCTTCTGCTTCACCCGAAGATATTGAGAATGTGCTGATACAAATTAATGAATTATCTCAATAATGAAACAGTGTTCAAGAAATAATAAGTATGATGCGGACGTTCATGGCAAACCATGGAAAACAATGTCATTCAATGGAAGAATCTAACATGAAGGGACTGAAATCAACGATGATTGATAGTACTTGGATTGTGTAATAGGATATTTAGATGAAAGCTTTAGATTATGTGGTTTAATAGAATAGATGATTTTGGTTGGTTTAAACAAGTTTGATACTTGTTGTTTTAGGTTCTATTGACAGAATATTTGTGATAATGGTTGTTGTGTATTGGTTGTTTGATTTGGCAAGGGGTGTGGCTTTCTACTGTATTTTACCAAAATTTGTGAGTGATTTCTGATCAAAGTGGTTGGTAATTAGACCTGGAAATTTCTAAATTTGGGGTTGAATGGTAAAAAATATAATTAATTATTTTTTTCTTAATTTCCTACCGGTTCAGTCGAAAATCTTAAAATAAAATAAAAAGTTATAATTAAATTACCTACCAAATCAGTTGGAACATTTAATATATAATTAATTTGTATTAATAATATTGCAATTGATCAGTCGCAAATATATCGACCAAAGTGGCCACAAGCTTTAATTTCATCCGGTCAACTAAGAAAAACCATTTGCGACCAAAATGGTAGGAATTTGCAACCAATTATATTGCAAATATTTTGTGACCATCATTTTTCCTACCACTTAAAATCCGCCTGAAATAAGAAATTTCCAACTGATTTTGACGGATTTTGTGTTCGCAAATTTGGCAATTTCTAGTACTGGGAGGTCTGCCACACATTATCAGATGGAAATGGCGTGGCTGATCAACTAGCAAAGTTTGGGAAGATGGCTACTAAACAGGAGCGATGTCAAAATGAGCCGGCCTAGCCCTGTCCAGCCCATTCCTTGCGGGCCACAAAAGTTGATGGGCCAGGACGAGCTGGCCCTTCATGCAACAGGGCCTAAAAATGGCTAGTCCAACCCAGCCCTAAGAGAATCACGGGCTAGGATGGGCCAGCTCTTAAATTTTAGTCTTTTTTTATAAGATAATTTATTTTTAATGGTTAATGAAGCTTCAAGAATCAAGATATAAAGACTAATAAAGAAATGGAAAAGACTTGAAAAGATACCAATAAAGTGAAACATATTTACTACTCAAATTGTGACAAAATTTATTATGAATTCATCAATACTTTGTATATATCATAATTGCAATTTTTTCAATTAAAATCAGGAAACCAAATAATTGTCCAAGTCATTAATAGATCAACCAAATATAAAAAATAAAAGCTCAACAACCAAAATATACTATTTTAGACTACTACGTAGTGTCTAATCAAATCTAGGTCCATAAGACCATAACCAAACTGTCTCATTAATATTGTAGAATCAAAAGTCATTAAACAAATGAATCAGTCATCACAAAATGAAAAAAAAACTTAATGAAATAAACTCCTAAAAAATGTTGTACTGGCACTTATTGCATATCCAATACCATCACATTGTCAGACATATCTAAATCTGCTTCTGATAAAATTGCCTTAAAATTCCAATTAAATAAATTATTTGCTCGCGGGCCAGCCTCGGCCAAGTTTAAATCAAGCCTCAAGGGCTGCGGGCTAATTTGGGTCGGGCTTTTTTGCCTCAGTATAAAATGGGCTTAAAATATTTTAGCCCAACCCTACCCTAATAACTGGCTGGGTTGGGCTGGCCTCGTAGGCTAAGCCCATTTTGACGGCTCTACATGAGCATGATACTCCACTTTATGGAAAATATCTTTACTTACGTTAGTTCCAACTAAGGGTGTTAAACGGGCCGAGTCAACCTGTTTTCGGACTAGTATATAGGTGGCCAGGTGGGCTAGGTTACTGGGGTTAGGGGGTTGGTCTGTTCACTTTCATTCATTCTGTTAACTGTACCGGTCAAACTCGATCAATCAAAATTCTTATAGAACCGGTTAACAGTCCCGGGTCGGACCGATTTAACAGCTAGATTTCAATATTTTTAAGGTTGAAGAACGTTGGCAACGGTGAGGTACCTTATGGCCATTGCCCAACGATATTATTGCACAAATATCCCTTTTAGGAGAAAGATAAAGTATCTAAAATAGAAATACAATTGTAAGAGAGAGAAACTCTCGGCGTAGGCTTCAATGGAACAGTGCGCTTGATCAGCGCACGTTAGCAAGGTGCTTCCGCCATTGATATGGCTCGTCGCCGGCGACAACCACTCCCTCCTCCGCCCCAGATCGTTACTCCGGCTCCAGGCATCACAAAGGAACTCGAACCATTGACATTTGGAAGTTTTCTGCCAGAAAAATTCCAATCGAAATCACCCTTGCATGTAGTGGAAACTGTGTGTACTGAGACTCAATTGAAGGGGATTGATGTAGGACGAGATAGTCAAGCTGTGAGGAAGCTTCAATTTTCTGATATTGCTGTTGAAGAACAACCTCCTCCGACTATGGCTGAAATTGTTAGAGGTAAGCATAATGTAGGGAAGGCTTTATCCTTTGTTCCTCCTACTGATAAGGATGGGAAGAAGATTGTCAAAATCAATATGGAGGAATTGAAACCACAATCTGAATACTGGAGTACTTCACTCATTGGCTATATCATTGGAGATAATCCAAATGAGAAGGCAATGGAGAATTTTGTATTGCATGTGTGGAATTTCGTAACTAAACCGCAAATCTTAATGCACAGAGATGGCTATTGTGTTTTTAGGTTTAAATCTGTTGAGGATATGAATCAAGTACTTCAACTTGGTCCTTATTCTTTCAGAAATAAACCGATGATACTTAAACCTTGGGATGTTGATTTTTCAATGCAAAATGGCATACTTAGTACAATTCCTATATGGGTGAGATTTCCTGGGCTTCCCCTGGGGTATTGGTCCCCTGAGATTCTCAGTAAACTAGCTAGCACTATTGGTAGACCTTTGTTTACTGATAAAGTAACAGCTCAATTTGAGAAGATATCATTTGCAAGAGTTCTGGTGGAAGTTGATGCAGCATTTCCTCTTCCAGAGGAAATTGAAATAGAGACTCCATTTGGATTGAAGATACAGGATGTTGAATATGATTGGAAGCCAGAATTTTGCAATCATTGTTTGAAGTTTGGGCATAATGCTATGGACTGTTGGTACAATAGTCATGCAGATGGAAATCATGAGCAGGAAGCAAAGGTAAACCTGGACAGGAACAAGGTGAGGACTAAAAAGCCAAGGCAGAAATGGATCCCTAAAGGAAACAATGAAGCAACCACTTATTTGGATAATGTTGATGGCAATGTAACAGTAAATCCTAATCTACCAATGTATCCAATTCCATTGGCTGAGGAAGGAAATATTGTTATCTCTACTACTGCTATAGCTGATCACAATATGGACATGAGAATTCCTATTGGTACTGATATGGCTGCTAGTATTGAAGCTATGGATGATCAAGGAAGATCTGAGAATGTGGCTACTGATGGCATAATGCAGGAGGGTATTGGTGAGAGGGAATCCAGTGGAACTGTAGATGAAGGGAGAAGAGACCAATTGCAGGATCCTGGTCCTTCCTTAGGGAAGACTAGTACCTTATGATTGTGGTCACATGGAATATTAGAGGGCTTAATAAAAGCCACAAGCAGAAGGAATTAAAAAACTTTCTGCTGAAGAATAAGGTGGATATCCTAGGGTGTATTGAAACTAGGGTGAAGGAGCCAAAAGCTCATAATATAATCAATAAGATTGCTAAAGGATGGAAGTATCATCTCAACTATCCTATGGCAACTAATGGTAGGATTTGGTTACTTTGGAGAGCACATATACAGCTTCATATCCTAGGAACCACAGATCAATTTATTCATTGTAGTGTTGAAGACTCAGCCTCAGCAGTCAAATTCCAACTAAGTGTTATATATGCTTACAATACAATAGCACTAAGGAAACAGCTGTGGAATGACCTTAGGGGACTTCCTATTCTGGGGCAAGAAGTATGGCTATTAAGTGGAGATTTTAATGCAGTTCTATCAACTGAAGACAGGATTGGATCCCCTGTAACAGATGCAGAGGTGAAGGATTTCAAAGAGCTGATTTATGACCTTCAACTTACACCTATTAGATCAAAAGGATGGAGATACTCTTGGACTAATAAGCAGGTATATAGCAAGATAGATTGGGCAATTGGCAACTTTCAGTGGCTTCAGCAATACAACCATGTGGAAGCTGATTTCTTAAACCATTCTATCTCTGATCATACTCCTATTTTTATAAAGTTTGGAAGGCAAAGGCTTCTTCATCCTAAACCTTTCAGGCTTTATGACTCTGTGATGGAGGATCCTCAATTCAAAAATATCCTACAGCAGGTATGGAGTCAAGGAGGACATGGAACACCAATGCAACAGATATGGCATAAACTTAAAGAAATGAAGCAGCAGCTGAAGGACCTCAATAGGTACATGGCTTCTTACCAACAAAAATTGATCCAAGCAAGGGAGAAGCTGGACATTATCCAAAGCCAGTTAAGGAGTAATCCTGGATCTATTCAATTATTCAATAAAGAGAAGGAGGCTATTCTTAACATAGAGAAATGGAGCAATATAGAGGAGCAGGTGTTGAGGCAGAAATCAAAAGCTACTTGGATTGATTGTGGTGATTCTAATACAAAATATTTTCATGCACAGTGGAAGATGAGGTCCAGTCAAAGCAATATTTCATCTATATATATAGACACAGGCACTAAACTCACTGATCTTTTAGCTATTGAACAAGAATTTATTGCAGTGTTCAAATCCTTGATGGGGGATAGGCCTAAGGAGGTTCCCTGTCTGAATTCTGCTATTGTCAAAGAAGGAGGATGCCTTTCTCTTGAGCAACAAAGGACTCTTATTAAAGAGGTGACTATGGAAGAGATTACAGCTGCTGTGAAAGAGATGCCAAATGACAAAGCCCCAGGTGTTGATGGTTTTACTGTGGAGTTTTTTACCAAAAATTGGGAGACTGTCAAAATGGATGTATTTGCTGCTACTAAGGAGTTCTTCATTACTGGTCACATGCCTTATATGCTGAACACTACTGCTATTGCTCTTGTTCCTAAGACCAATACTCCTAAAACAGTCAAGGATTTCAGGCCTATAGCTTGCTGCACTACCCTCTATAAGATTATCTCTAAAGTCATTACAAGAAGATTGAAAACTGTAATTGATTGCATTATAGGGAAAGGGCAGTCAGCATTCATTGAAGGGAGAAGCATACTAGACAATGTCCTGCTTAGTCATGAATTATTTAAAGGCTATGGAAGGAAAGGCATATCACCTAGATGTGTCCTAAAGGTTGATCTGAAGAAGGCTTATGACACTATTGAATGGAGATTTCTTAAACAGATGCTGGTTGATCTTGGCTTTCCTGCAAAATTTGTGGAATGGATTATGGCTTGTGTCTCAACTGTTACTTACTCCTTAGTGATTAATGGAGGACTCACAAAGCCATTCTCAGCCAGAAGGGGTATTAGGCAAGGAGATCCTATGTCTCCTTACCTATTTGTTATTGCAATGGAGTATCTCAACAGGAACCTTAATCAACTACACAAGAATGGCAATTTTAATTTCCATCCAAGATGCAGGAAGCTCAACTGCTCTCACATTTGCTTTGCTGATGATTTGTTGCTATTCTGTAGAGCTGATATTACATCTATCCAACTGTTACAGGCTGCATTTTTATCCTTCTCTTCTGCTTCTGGACTTTTAGCAAACAATTCCAAGAGTGCTGTATACTTTGCAGGCATTTCTCAATCTGAGAAAGCAGCTATCTTAGAGGACTTGGGATTCAATGAAGGACATCTTCCTTTCAAATACTTGGGTATTCCATTACATTCAAAGAAGCTGAGCATACATCATTATTTACCTTTGATAGAGAAAATCACTGATAGAATCACCTGTTGGACTGCAAAATTTTTATCCTATGCTGGCAGATGTCAACTTATAAAGTCAGTATTATTTGGAGTTCAAACATATTGGTCTCAGATTTTTATATTGCCAAAGAAGGTGGTGAAAGTGATTGATGCAATTTGCAGATCTTTCTTATGGACAGGCAATGGAACAGTTTCCAAAAGATCACTGATAGCTTGGGACAGAATCTGTAAACCTATTGCTGCTGGAGGTTTAAACATCATTGACATCCAGATTTGGAACAAGGCTGCTGTATCAAAACTGCTATGGGATTTAGCAAGGAAGAAAGACTGCCTTTGGATCAAATGGATCCATCTTTACTACATAAAGAAGGAAGATATTGAAACAATGGCTAGTCCAAAAAATGCCTCTTGGATAACTAGGAAGATTATTGACTGTAGAATGCAAATCATGAATGCTAGCAAATTGCAAGGTGATCTACTGTCCACACTTTCTAGTGTTTGTAAGTCTGGAAAATTTCAAATTCATTCTGTATATCTTTCTCTTCTCCCAATTTGGCCTAGAGTGGATTGGAAAAACTTGATGGCTACCATAAATGTCTTGCCAAGACATAAGTTTACTGTGTGGATGGCTGCTCATGGAAGACTACCAACAGTTGATAGATTGCTAAAGTTTGGTATCAAAGTTGAAGAAACATGTGTGTTCTGTAAGCAAGGCTTTGAAGCCTTTGAACACCTATATTTTGAATGTCCAATTACCAGCAGGATTTGGACTAGAATCTGCTGTTGGATTGGCTGGAGTAGACGACCAGATTGCTGGAAGAATGAGCTAACTTGGATATGCTGCAATGCTAGGAGTAGACAGTTCAAAAAGGCAGTAACAGCTACTGCATTTGTTACTACTATTTCTTTGATTTGGAGATGCAGGAATGATATTAGATTTGAGAGGAAACATTTTGATGAAGATCATTTATGCCGTGAGATTGCCCTCCTTATTCATGCTCGTGGTAGAAGTTGCAAGAAATGGATGAAAGGACTTAGAATTCTCAACAATTATCCTTAGTTCACTACTTGTTAGAATAGATTTAGCTAGTTACACTAGTTGATTGTATTAGCAATGGTAGTTAGTCGATACTACCATTAAGAACACTCATATGTATATTTGTTATATCAATAGAAGCCAATTTCAATTAAAAAAAAAAAATCCCTTTTAGGCAATTGTTTTTTTTTTTATAAAATAACACTTTTCATAATTAATAATTTATCCCTTTGAAAAATTATAAATACCCCCCCCCCCCCTCCTTTGTTCGTCTCTTCACTCATCTGTCATTTCTCAAACTCATATTCTTTATTCAAGTTAAATCATGCCCTACACTTCTAGAGTGCGGTCATATGTTTGGGAACATTTTGAGGTAGTAAAAGAAAATGAAAAAGTTCACAAGTAAAGTGCAAGCATTGTGGTCTACTTTTAGGTCTTCGTCTAAAGTGGGTGGCACAAGTTAATTAAGGAGGCATATGAAGAATTATCTTGAACATCCTCCGAATATTCGTATTTAAGTTGATTTGAGACAATTTATGTTATTTTAAAATTATTAGACGTATTTATGCTTACTGTTTTAGTTTGTTAGACTAATTTGAAGTAGTATTTGCAATGAAAATTTAATTTTACTCTTTTTCCGTTAATTTACTTGTTAAATGCAAACTTCAATTTGTAAGTTTGAAACTTGCACATTATGCGTGCAATTCTTTTCTCCATCTTCATTGTATTCTTTATATTTTTACTTTATATTAATATAAATTACAATAGTTATACAAAATACAAAAAAAAAAAAATTAACACTAACCCGATCTGAACGACCCCTATGGACCCGTAACCTTGACGGTTTATTTTTTACTCGGATGGACCTGGACCTGGACCCGAACTCGTTAAGCCCAATAAACCCTAACCCATATAATCGTTCCGAATTAAAACCAGGCTGGTTTCATTTTTTCCCAACCCAGCCCACCCGTTTAACCCCATTAGTTCCAACTAGACTTTGGGGGATCCGTAACATTTCGTTCAGTTGTCATTTCTGTAATAAACTCCTTTACTTAGTTTTTTAATAAAATGCTTTCTTTCGCGAAAAAATAAATAAATACTCCAGCACATATATAATGTAGCTCCTGAAATTGTGGAATGGCCTTAAGAAATTACACTTCATAAATAATATGAATATCAACAGGCATGACCAACGTGAGGTTTTTCTTTTTAGAATTTATTTTAACCATTCTGCTTTACTCATAGGGTCTGGGAAATGAGAGGTTAAGTATAACGTATATCCCTGTCACATATTTACCCTGGCCATTTTCTTTTCTTTTCTTTTTTATGAATCAAAAATTTTATTACCAAAGCCCACGTCGGTGTCAAAGGAAAACGAGCATGTCTTTCTATTTACTGGTCATAGTAAAGTCGTCATTCCAATTAATATCTTCTTTTCTCGCAAGAAACTTCTCACAGAAAACATGTTTTGAACGTACAACCAATCAAAACGTAAACACTATTGTTAATGTTTCTCTTTTTTGTTGGTGATCTTGTTGTGGGAGGGGGTTAATATGCGCAATTCTTAACCTGAAAATTACGTAAACTGTCAGCATATATTTCAATATTTACTAAAAAACGACCACATTGATATTGATTCACTAATACTTTCAATTACAGACATCAAAAACTGCCTCTAATTGAGACCAATTTTGTAATAAAAACCCCCCCCCCCCCCCCCCGGTCCCACAGTCAACTATCAAACACTTGGCTCCTAATTACGTACTAATTCAGAGCTGGAGCATCACACAGTAATTTTTCATGGAAGCGGCATATCAATGTAGACTTAAACATTTGAGGTTCTCTTTCAAGGACGGCTATCACATCCTTGACAGCAATATTGCGAGGAACCCAGGCGTGTACCGCAGCTTGACTTTTGCCAACTCTTCTAACAGCACCTACACAGAATAGCATGTTGATAAAAAGATACCTCAAATTGTCAGAGATTATTAGAGCAATTAAACATATAGGAAATAGTGACTGCCTAAACCAGAGAACCACTCTGAATACGAAACATCACCCTTTAAAAGGGCAGCCTGGTGTAAGCTCCGGCTATGCACCTTACCCCGACATATCCCCCCCCCCCCACCCACCCGGTTTTCAGATCTAGTTACTAAGTGTTCATCCTTGGCAGAATGTCTAGAGGTAGTTAGTAGGAGTTTATCGTCACGGAAATCTACTAAACTTAGCAGTTCTAGATCATCAAGGGAAATGTACTATCAACATACCAGTTTACCAGTTTTCAATCAATATTGAGGATGGAATAATGATATCACATAAGGGTAAGAAAAACACAGTGCTAGTAGAATGGTCAAAGCTCATGCCACCGCAAATTGACTAGTGTGTCATCCTTTCTCAATCATCCAGATGCAAACACAGTCATCAGGCTCCTCATTGACAGGGTTTCATTTACCAGAAAATGCCACAGGCCAGGAAATTGACAATTTCATAAGATAACATGTGGAAATACAAGCATAGAAATGGCCTGGGGAGCAGGACAATCAAGCAAGTTCTCTTGCGCAAAGGAAAGCAAAAAAGTTATAATTTCAAAGAGCTAGCCTTGGATGGGGAGCCACTAATCAGGCCAAAGAAGTCATAACTGCATCTAAATCACCTTAAGTATGAGGAACGTCATCCATATTTAGAATGCTCTTGAGACGAGAAACTGTGCTCAATATTAATACCATTTCATACATGCCAAGTGTATGATGAGGCCTATTTTCGTTGGGAATTTTGAGTATGATACTCGCCAATCAGAACTGGAACGTTTTTTCTCCAAGTATGGAAGAATAGAGCGAGTCGACATGAAATCGGGTATGGCTTATTTCCCCTCCTTTTTAATATTTAGCCTTTAAGATATTTATGCGTTTTAGAAAATATACTTAACTTCTGTTGGCACTTTTTTCTATTTACATAGTATAAGATGAGTTTAAATGGAATTTGTGGTCAGTGTAGCCCCAACTTGTTTGGGGCTGAGGCATAGTGGTACTAGTTATAATAGAATTGGGGCTTGCTTACTTATTGTCCTTGTGCTTTTTGGGGATTGAGACTAAGATCATTTGACTACTCAGTGGGCAGTTGCTGAACCTCTCTTATATTTTCTTTTGATCATTTTTTTTGAAAGGCAAAGTTGTGACTCGCCTGAACTGGCCTTGAGGTGACCAGTTGGGGTTTAATTCTCATGGAGAAATGCTATATAGATGGTGTGTTTTCCCCTTGCATGTGTTATGTGTTGGGTAGGGGTCTTCTACACGTGCCTTGGATTGCATATTCTAGGCAGAATATAACTTCTTAATTTTATTTTATTTCAAGTATACGGCTGCAACTTGCGTGAAATGTTTTCAATGATTAGTAGTTGGTGACTTGGAGTTCCTGCGCATATGCTATTGTGATTAGATAGTTAAAGAAATTATTCTACACGTTCTTCCAAGTTATATGCAATTTCAAGTTTATTTTCATTAAATTTCATATTTTATATATTTTTATATGTTACAGTAGTTATTTTTGAAAACTTTATAAGTTAGAAATTAATGGGGCTCATGATAGGCTTATCCATTTCTGCTGGACTTACTAATGCTCTTTTGTTTTTGTTTTTGTTTTTGTTTTTCCTTTACTTCACTGAGCCGAGGGTCGATTGGAAACAGCCTCTCTGCCCTTTCGGGTAGGGGTAAGGCTCGTCTACATATTACCCTCCCCAGACCCGACTTTGTGGGACTATACTGGGTAGTTGTTGTTAGGGGTGTTCATTGGGCGGATTGGGCGGCTTTTTACTTTAACGGTTTGGCTTATCGGTTATCTGTTTTTAAATGTATTCATCCGTTAGCCACCCGATAAGATATCGGGCGGATTGGTATCGGGTTAGCTCTTATCGGGCGGTTAATGGGCGGTTTATCGGTTTAATACCTAAGGGCTCAAATGTATTCTGTCCGCACACTATACTGAAATATCAAGCTCATAGACAATTTGTTGATCAGTATATTGATGAACTTCTTAAGAGGTCACCAACTAGGACGCAGCACACCAAATAACTTTTATTTGCTATCTGTATGGACTATAGAGTACAGAAGTGACGGTGGGGGGTTTTGTTTTTCTAATTTATTTGTATTATAGTTTTATACACTTATACTTATTCATTTTAAGGTTTTTTATTTTTATATTTTATATATATAATTATGTAAGTAAAAATAAATTATATATATTTATATTCTTAATGGCTTAACGGATTACCCGTTAAGAAAATTGAATAATCCGCCCCCAAACCGCTAAGCCGTTAATAAAAAAAATTCAATCCGTTCTCCGTTCGTTAAGCCGTTACCATTAAGCCATTAAGCTTCGGTTTGGTTCGGTTCGGTTCGGTTTTCGGTTTCGAATCGATTTTGAACACCCCTAGTTGTTGTTGTTGTTGTTCATGCATACCAAGTGTAATAGGGGCAGTTGACTGGCTTCTGTTCTTAGCTTCTTGGTTGTCTCTCAGATTTCTTGTGGGAGTTGATAAGGACCTCCACTTCACATCTTTACCAGGCTGTGAATGAGACGCCATGTCGAGTGCCCCTTCTCTCTTCTGCCTGGCCTGTTCAGCCATTAATTGCCACTTCAACATCATATCATCTCCTCCAACTGCAGCTCGAGCAGCAACATTTGCAGCTGTTGTCCGCAACTTGTCATCCTCTTCCTTGTTTCCCTGCGAAGGTCCAAAAGTCAGGACGACGAACTGTAAGGTCTTTTAAAGGAAGAAATGACCTTTGGTACCATTAGCTTATCTTGGAACTGCCCGTAAAACACAAATAGGGGGGCGAAGAGAGAAAGTACCTTCACTGACCTTATGCGACCTGCATCCTTCTCCTTATCACCATCATCCAATCCCTATCTAACTTGACAAGCCATGGCACTAGCCACTTGTGATTCAGTGAAGGAGAGGTAATTTGCATACCGGATTCGATAAATAAACACCTCAAATACATACGTTACATGCAAATTTAGATTAGCACATGTCCATGGGAGATTATTCTGATTCACAGTTTCACATGCGGGCATCATTTTCTATGACAAAACTAAGGAAGCAAGACTTACTCTGTACTGGGAATGAGATATAAAAATCTTTGCACCATTGTAACTGTTCGGTATTTCGGTATACAAAATACCGAAATATCGAATAACCAAAAAATTGATACCGGATTATACCGAATAAAACGATACCGAAATACCGAATTAATTCGGTCCGGTTCGGAATTCGATTTTTCGAATTTTATACCCACCCCTCGAGTTAGATGCACCTGTTTATGAACTTTCAACATATTATGTTGGACTGATATATTTTACTGGCTCCAGTATAATATACTAAAATTTCAGTATTGAAGGGAATCAACTATTTCGAATGATTAAGGTACTGATGCCCTAACATAAGGGTTTCAAATAGTTTTCTACTTCAAAACTAAGGTATAATAGGATCATTTTCGTTACACTTTCACCACAATAGAATAACATGAACCTCAATGATTTAGGAAACAAAGTGCTTCTTCCATTTAACATTTATACAAACATTTCCATCTTTCTAAGTTCTTCTTTTAAGCTTATATATACTAACACTAATTTCCTAAAAGCTTTTCTTTTAAATCGTCTACTTTAAACCACCTTCTCCCCTTATAGATATTATATCACAATATATGGTAAACTATACCTTTAGAACACTAGTTAAGATATAGTACAAATAATTATGCTCAAATTTAGTCCAAGTCCTATGGAGCTACTTAGATAGATTTTAAGGGGTGCCTAATACCTTTCACTTAGAAGAACAAGAATCATTACCCATGATCTCACCGGTTGCAGACACCAATAAAGAATATAGCATTTAGTAATTAAATAGGCACGATAATATACCTTTAAATATTAGGCGACGACTCTCTTTCATCAACAACAGAGAAACCACAAGTTGAATCTTGTTTTGACTAGGACAAAAAGTGTTACAACACTAGGTGTAATAATCCATGGGAAAATAAGATTAGTAATATCAAGTAGAAACCACTTACTCTCTTATATGAAACTCCTCTTCAAAAATCCTTCTCTCCAAGTCTATGGTTCAAATTATAAGAAGATGGGTCTAAGTCCCGAAATTCCTTCTTAATGACCATCTGCATAAGTCACAAATGTGACCAAGAGTTTGCAATTGCGAGCCTTGCAAATGTGAAAAAAGGCTCGCGAATGCGAACTGGATCCCTCAGCTTCAGTCATCGCAATTGCAACCTGGAAGCTCGCAAATGTGACCAAGTGTCCCAGAAGACGACTCCCATTAGCAATTGCGGCTATCGCAATTGTAGCTGTTGCAATTGCGACACCAGCTCCACAAATGTAAAGCCGGCCTTCTCAGATATCCTCCGCAAAAGCGAGCAGACCATCGCAATTGAGAGGTCTATAACACTAGCAAAATCTGAACCTTCTCAAAACCAATATGAAGCTCACTCGAGCCCCTTGTGTCCCACACCAAACATCTACGCAACTATATAAACCTCATACCAACTCGCTCGCAAGCTCAAAACATCAAAATAATATCCATAACCCCGAATCAAACACCAAAACACATTATGCAGGCCTTCAAGTTTAAGAACTTTAACATTCACAACTAAACATCCGGTTTATATCAAATCAACTTGAGACAAAAACAAACTTTACATACAAGTTTAAAATGACCAAAAGGACCTATTTCAATTCTTGGAACAACAATCTGAACCCAATAGCCTCAAAGTCAATTGATGGTCAAGCCTTTGAACTTTCTAAAATTCCAAATTGCGAACTTTTGTCAAACAAAGCCAAATCATCCTACGAACCTTCAAATCTAAATCCGGATATATGCCTAAGTTCAAAATCACCATGCAAACCTATTGGAACCAACAAAATATGAATCCGAGGTCGTTTACATAGAAGTCAAACCTTGGTCAACTCTTATAACTTAAGCTTCCAAAATAGAACTAAGTGTTCCAATACACTCTAAAATCTTCCCTGGACCAAATCAACCAAATAATATCCATAACCCCGAATCAAACACCCAAACACATTATGCAACCCTTCAAGTTTAAGAACTTTAATATTCACAACTAAACGTCCGGTTTATATCAAATCACTTGAGACAAAAACAAACTTTACATACAAGTTTAAAATGACCAAAAGGACCTATTCCAATTCTTGGAACAACAATCTGAACCCAATAGCCTCAAAGTCAATTGATGGTCAAGCCTTTGAACTTTCTAAACTTTCAAATTTCGAACTTTTGTCAAAAAGAGCCAAATCATCCTACGAACCTTCAAATCTAAATCCGGATATATACCTAAGTTCAAAATCACCATACAAACTTATTGGAACCATCAAAATATGAATCCGAGGTCGCTTTCATAGAAGTCAAACCTTGGTCAACTCTTATTACTTAAGCTTCCAAAATAGAACTAAGTATTCCAATACACTCTAAAATCTTTCCGGGACCAAATCAACCATCCCCGTAAATCACAAAGAAACATACAATCACATGGGAAGCATCAAATGATAAAACAGATCTCAAATACACAATACGTCTGTCCGAGTAGTTACATTGATGGTGGATTATGGTGCGAAAATTCCAAATAGCTAGAGAATTGCGGAATTCTTTTCTCAAACACGCAACTAAGGCCAAAACTCTTATGCATAATTGATTTGAAAATTTTTTATCGGCACTAATCATTCCTCAGGGTATTACATCCTCACCACAGTTTATCGGTGTGAGAATATTATTCTCATCTTGGCTCTTTCTATGGTACTTCAATATCTTCAACTAAAGTACCAAGAAAAGGACAAATGTCCAAGAACATGATTGAGCATTTCAAGGTGAAATGACGTGCTTAAGAAATTTTTCTTATTCTTCTTATTTCTTAGTAGAGGGGGGGGGGGGGGGGGGGGCGCAAAATTCTCATTTGTTATAATAGTTTGGGGCCAAATGCCAGTTGCTCTCTGATTCGTCACTTTGCCATATTATACGCTTGTAAATACACGCTTTCTATTTTTTGATTCGTTGTCTATGAAGTGCTCAATTGGCACATGATTGAGCTCGTTCAGTTATTCAATGAGTACAAAGCTTAGTTTAGGCAGTTAGATGAAAATACTGGACAAGATTAGGGAGTTGTATATGTATTCTTCCTTTTATCAACCACAACTAACTATTTTTGTTAAAATTTTTACTAAATTGTATTATCAATTGTCACTAACGCTTTGGTTATATTCTAAATAAGTCATACAACCTTTATTAATTATAAATAATTTTTCTTAGCTCACATTTATCAAATGTATAGACTTTACCATGTAAAACCTTGGACTTTAGTACTTAAATTTTAGTATTTAATTTGAAAAGATAATCTCTCTAAATTTTAGACCAAGTCATAAGGAATTACTTTTAAAGTAGATTTTAACGGATGCCTCACTCCTTTTTTATAAAGTAACCTGAACCCTTGCCGAGAATCTTACGGAGTTTGTAGACCAATAGAAGTTACATAGTACATGACCTACATGTATCCTAAAATACTTTAAAATAATAACTCAAGAACAAGAGCAAATAGAGAGAGAATAGGGAGAGAGAGAAGTATTCTTATTAATACTTGGGGTGATTTACAATGGTAGAGAGCACCTCTATTTATAGGGAGAAGAATGACTTAGCTTCAAGCTAAAACTCTTAGACATTCACTCTAAATAGACTTCTATTTTATAACACTCCCCCTTGAATGTCTATTCAATAATGTGCCTCATAAAACCTTAAAACCAAAACCCATTGGGAAAAATTAAAGTAAGGAAAAAGAGTACACATGTTTGAATATGCGCCTATTGGTTGCCTCGTTAAAAACCTCGCAAGGAAAACCCGGTGGGACAAAACCTTGTAAGGGAAAAAGAGTGCAACGCGCCTTAACTCCCCCTGATAAGAACATCAATTTATGTCCTTAAGTCTTCGCATCCCGATCTTGTGAACTAGCTTCTTGAAGGTTGACTTTGGTAGAGATTTTGTGAACAAATCAGCCATATTGTCGCTTGAACGAATCTGTTGAACATTGATATCACCATTCTTTTGAAGATCATGTGTGAAGAATAAATTTGATGAAACATGCTTCGTTCTATCTCCTTTTATGAATCCTCCCTTCAATTGAGCTATACATGCTGCATTGTCTTCATACAAAGTTGTGGGTAGTTTATCATACTTCAAACCACATTTGTCTTGGATATGATGTATTATCGACCTTAACCACACACACTCCCGACTTGTTTCATGAATAGCAATTATCTCGGCATGATTAGATGAAGTAGCCACAATTGATTGCTTAGTCGATCGCCAAGATATGGCGGTTTCTCCACAGGTAAACACATAACCCGTTTGAGATCGAGCCTTGTGTGGGTCGGACAAATATCCAGCATCAGCATAACCAACAAGATCCGGGCTGCAATTCTTGCCATAAAATAAGCCCATATCGGTAGTTCCCTTTAGGTACCGCAATATGTGTTTGATCCCATTCCAATGTCTCCTCGTAGGAGCCGAGCTAAATCTTGCTAAGACATTAACTGAAAAGGATATGTCAGGTCTTGTAGTATTTGCAAGATACATTAGTGCGCCAATTGCGCTAAGATATGGTACTTCAGGACCAAGTAGCTCTTCATTCCTTTCTTGTGGTCGGAATGGATCTTTGTTCACATCAAGTGATCGAACAACCATCGGTGTACTTAAAGGATGTGCTTCATCCATGTAAAACCGTTTCAATACCTTTTCTGTATAGGTAGATTGATGAACAAAAATTCCGTTTGCCAAATATTCAATTTGCAAACCAAGACATAGTTTAGTCTTTCCGAGATCTTTCATCTCGAATTCATCCTTTAGATAATCAATTGCCTTTTGGAGTTCTTTAGGGGTTCCAATAAGGTTTATGTCATCAACATATACGGCAAGTACAACAAATTCCGATGTTGTTTTCTTTATAAGAACACACGGGCAAATGGCGTCATTTATATAGCCTTCTTTTAACAAGTACTCACTAAGACGATTATACCACATTCGTCCAGATTGCTTTAGACCATACAAGGATCTTTGCAATTTAATTGAGAACATTTCCCGAGATTTTGAGTTATGCGCGTTTGGCACCTTGAGTCCATCGGGAATTTTCATGTATATCTCATTATCAAGTGAGCCATAAAGATAGGCAATAACCACATCCATTAAGTGCATGTCAAGCTTTTCATGGACAGCAAAACTTATGAGATAACGAAAGGTTATCGCATCCATTACATGCGAATATGTCTCTTCATAATCGACACCAGGCCTTTGACAAAAACCTTGTGCAACAAGGCGTGCTTTATATCTTTATACCTCGTTTTTCTCATTTCTCTTGCGTACAAAGACCCATTTATAGCCGACAGGCTTAACACCATTAGGTGTTTCAACTATAAGGCCAAAAACTTCACGTTTTGCCAGCGAATTCAATTCTGATTGAATTGCTTCTTGCCACTTTGGCCAATCCTGTCTTTTTCGACATTCTTCAACAGATTGAGGTTCGAGATCCTCACATTCTTGCATAATGCTAGATGCTACATTATAAGCAAAGGCATTATCCACCACAATATCCACTCGATTAATATTTGCCTCAATATTAATTGGATTTAGGGATAGTTCCGTATTTTCCAGAGTCTCGGGCTCAATGGATTCTTCATGAATCTCAGAATTTGTTAAATCATGAATTTCCTCATGAGATTCTTTCGTAGTGTCATCTCGATCGTTCTTTTTCCTCTTTCTAGGATTTCGATCTTTGGAACCTAATGGTCTGCCACGCTTCAGGCGTGCATTCGACTCATTGGATATGACACTAGATGATTGTCCAACAGGGACATCAATGCGGATTGGAACATTTTCCGCGGGAATGTGGGATTTCGTTATCCTTTTCAAGTCCGTAAATGCGTCAGGCATTTGATTTGCTATTCTTTGCAAATGGATAATCTTTTGTACCTCTCTTTCACAAATAGAGGTATGTGGATCAAGATGAGATAATGATGCATTTTTCCACAAAATTTCCCGTTTGGTTTCACCAACTTCTCCCCCTAATTTTGGGAAAAGTGTCTCATCAAATCGACAGTCTGCAAATCGTGCAGTAAACAAGTCGCCTGTCAATGTTTCGAGGTAGCGAATGATGGAGGGCGATTCAAACCCAACATATATTCCTAACCTTCTTTGCGGACCCATTTTGGTGCGGGATGGCGGTGCAATAGGCACATATACAGCGCATCCAAAAATCCTTAAATGGGATATATTGGGTTCATGACCCAAAACCAATTGCAACGGGGAATACTTGTGGTAATTCGTCGGTCTGAGACGAATTAGCATTGCTGCATGTAAGATGGCGTGACCCCATACCGAAGTGGGCAGCCTCGTTCTCATAAGTAATGGCCTTGCAATCAACTGCAGGCGTTTGATTAACGATTCTGCAAGACCGTTTTGAGTGTGAACATGAGCTACAGAATGTTCAACTTTTATCCCGATTGATAAGCAATAATCATTAAATGCTTGGGATGTAAACTCAGCAGCATTATCCAGTCTAATGGACTTGATTGGATTATCTGGAAATTGTGCTCGTAGTCGAATTATTTGTGCCATTAACTTCGCAAACGCAAGGTTGCGTGATGACAACAGGCACACATGAGACCATCTACAGGATGCGTCTATCAAGACCATGAAATACCTAAACGACCCACTAGGTGGGTGAATAGGTCCACAAATGTCCCCTTGTATACGTTCCAGAAACGTGGGTGACTCAGTCCCAACCTTTGTTGGTGATGGCCTGATAATCAACTTGCCTTGATAACACGAAGTGCAAGGATATTCATTATTCGAAAGAATTTTGAAATTCTTTAACGGATGCCCATATGAGCTTTCTATAATCCGTCTCATCATGACCGATCCTGGGTGTCCCAATCGATCATGCCAAAGTACAAAGGTATTGGAATCAGTAACCCTTTGGTTTACTGTTGAACGTGCCTCAATTGCATTAATTCTTGTCCAATACAGGCCACAAGATAAAGACGGGAATTTCTCAATAACCCTCTTTTGGCCGGAGACATTCTTTGTGATGACGAGATATTCAAGATTATCTTCATCCATTGTCTCAATATGATAGCCATTCCGGCGTACATCTTTAAAACTCAACAAGTTTCTCTTAGACTTGGAGGAGAACATTGCATTCTCTATGATTAACGTCGTGCCCTTGGGCAGAGTTACAATTGCTCTTCCGGAGCCTTCAATCAATTTACTACTTCCAGAGATTGTAGTAACGTTTGCCTTACACATATTTAGTTGAGAGAAATACTTCCTTTCTTTGAGTATTGTATGTGTAGTACATGAATCAATTAGGCAAATACTTTTACAGTTGGATGTTGATCCAAGTTCGCTTTGTGAGATATCCATATTTGCTATCCCATAGTTTGACATACAAAAGAGATACAAGAACATAAGAATAAACAAGTTCAATTCTTTTGTGTCACATAATATTTTCAAAATCTGCTGCTAACAGTTGACTAACAAAATCAGATATGTTATCCATTACTTTGCAGTTTGAAAATTTCAGTTTAAGCATTTTTTCACACACAATCGATTGTTTAACATTGACAATCGATTGTTGATTAATTTTGAAAATTTCCGGATCACACTGTCTAACGACAATCGATTGTTATGCATAGACAATCGATTGTTGGCTATTTTTGAAAAATTCCAGACCTTACTGTTTCAAGACAATCGATTGTTATGCATAGACAATCGATTGTTGGCTATTTTTGAAAAATTCCAGAACACACTGTTTTAAGACAATCGATTGTTAGACAAAGACAATCGATTGTGGATGATTTTGAAAAATTCCAGATTACACTGTCTTAATGACAATCGATTGTTAGTCAACGACAATCGATTGTTGTTCAATTATTTTTCAACTTTAATGCGAAAATAGTTGATAATCGACTAGTTTTTCAGGCTAGTCGATTACCCCCACTGGAAAATAAAAGTTTTATTGATATTTGAGCATATTGAAGATATTCTAAAGAACTACTGCTAACATTGCATCATGAACTAACTATTACGAGCTAATACTAATGACTATTAGTTTATTCACTAACTAATACAAATAAGTAGAATAAAATCAAATAACTCCATCTTCTTTCATCACGGATCCATCGCCGATTAGGTGGTCTATTTTCCCATCGGGTTGCTCAAAGAAGTCTGCCACATCCAGGTGGGTGATGTCCTCATTGTCGTCATAGACAAAATTTGTTTCAGGGCCTTTTCTCTTTCGAGATGCTTGATAAAGGTCAACCAAGTGTCTTGGTATACGGCAAGTCTTTGACCAGTGCCCTTTCCCACCGCAACGATAACATATCGTTTCTGAACCATTTGCCTTAGGATCTTCATGACCCCGTTTCTGCTTTCGGCGGTTATCTCTCTTCGGGGGGTGACGGACTTCGTTGGAATTTCTTCCTTGTCTACGTCCCTGGCTATGACCCCGTTTACGACCATGACCATGGTCCTTTTCATGTTTGGCATAACGAGAGTGCACCTTATCTGCTTCAGGCAGTGGTGTAGACCCAGTGGGTCGATTTTCATGATTTCTCATGAGCAGGTCATTATTTCGCTCAGCCACTAGTAGAAGAGAAATCAGTTCAGAGTACTTTGTAAAGCCTTTCTCTCTGTACTGTTGTTGCAGTACTATATTGGAGGCATGAAACGTTGTAAACGTTTTCTCAAGCATATCATAATCGGAGATATTATCTCCGCATAGCTTCAATTTGGAAGTAATTCTGAACATAGCAGAATTATATTCAGAAACGGACTTAAAGTCCTGGAGCCTCAGATGAGCCCAATCATATCGTGCTTGTGGCAGAGTGACCAACTTCAGGTTGTCATATCTCTCCTTTAAGCCGTTCCATAAGACGAGTGGATCCTTGACGGTGAGATATTCAATCTTCAAACCTTCATCAAGGTGGTGGCGCAAGAAAATCAAGGCCTTCGCACATTCTTGGGTGGATGCTTTTTCTCTATCTTTGATGGTGTCTCCGAGACCCATAGCATCTAAGTGGATTTCAGCATCCAACACCCATGTCATATAGTTCTTGCCCGAAATTTCAAGGGCAACGAACTTTCTTTTTGTAATGTCAGACATAATCGAAAATTAAATTAGGAAGAGGGAAATACCTTAGATTTTTCGAGAATGGTTCTTGAGACGGTAGAGTCTCGTGCTGATAACGTATTATGAAATAATATAAAGACAAGAACAATAACTCAAGAACAAGAGCAAATAGAGAGAGAATAGGGAGAGAGAGAAGTATTCTTATTAATACTTGGGGTGATTTACAATGGTAGAGAGCACCTCTATTTATAGGGAGAAGAATGACTTAGCTTCAAGCTAAAACTCTTAGACATTCACTCTAAATAGACTTCTATTTTATAACAAAGTGACGATTTTATACGTTTTAACATATTACAGAATTATCATGATGTTAAATCCTATATATTGCGGCAACAACAACAATAACAACAGCAGCAACAACAACAACAACAACAACAACAACAACAACAATAATAATAATAATAATTATTATTATTATTATTATTATTATTATTATTATATATATACACATAAAAGAAAAACTTCAGTATTCGTATATATATACTCTATCACCTCATATATATGGTTACCCCATATCCACAGTATATGTAAAATAGTGTCAATTTAAAAAAATTCCCTCATTGAGATCAATTTATTAACTCACCTCAGTACGAGCAAGTCCTATCCTTCAACAATCGCGTTTCCTCGCTCTGAACTAACCACTTCTAATCTATGCAAAAAAATCATTCAACAATGCCAAACAATATTATTTGGACTCAATTATATAGTTTAAAGTCTTGGTCAAACTCACAGTCAACCAGGTGAAATTTAGGACTATATAGTCAAACATAGAGCCAAAGTTAAATTCAAGTGACTCATAATCACAGGAGTCCAAATCTAAGTACATTTTAGTTCCATATAGGTCTCCAAATCTTAATTTAAGTTATTCTAGGTCTAAGTCTAATAATGTTTAAGATTTTACCTTTAGGTTGAATGTTATAAGTGTTGAAATCGATGGGTAGTTATGATATAAAGTAAAATTAGTATTTAGAACACTTAGCCACAAATAATAGCCGAAATAATGTATCCCAATATTAAAAAATAGTGGAATAAATTGATATATCCCTAAATCAACTTTTTATATTGTAAATGATCATTTATTATGATCGCAATTTATAACGATTCGACCGGTCATTTTGTGTATTTTAGTCTCGTTCTCCCAATTTGATGCCCCATGTATGCGTATTTTTTTCTATGCAACTTGCGGGAATAGTTGGTTTGGGTTTGGAAAAGTTTTTTCGAGTGAATTGGAACACTTAGTTTCTTGGTTGAAAACTTAAGTTATAAGAGTTGACCGAGGTTTGACTTTTATGTGGACGACCCCATAGTGATATTTTGATGATTCCAATAGGTTCGTATGGTGATTTATACGTAATCGTAGGTCCAAATTTAGATTTGGAGGTTCTTGGGTTCTTTTGGTTTGAATTGGCGAAAGTTGAAAACGTGAAGGTTTGGAAGGTTCACAGGTTTGACTGGGAGTTGACTTTGATGTTATCAGATTCGGATTTTTGTTCCAAAAATTGGACTAGGCTCGTTTCTTCATTTGGGACTTGTATGTAAAATTTGAGGTCATTCCAAGTTGTTTAGGCATGTTCGATCTAAGTTTTGAATTTGGAAATTTGGATAAGTTCATTAAGTTTGAATTAAGGTGCAATTTATGGTTTTGATGTTAATTTGTCTAATTTGAGGTTTCAGGTGTTTTTCGGACCATTTCCCTTGTTTTGGATCAACTGGTTGTTGGTGTTTTTCGCTATCGCAGATAGCCTATTGCAATCACTATAATTATTTCATAATTTATAGAGTTATCTACATTTACAGGTTAAGTCATTTACTCTATATTTATTTCATGTCTGTTATGTACTACTTAAGTGCTTAAATACTTGGTACATTATTTGTATTAACATTCCTTTTGCCCAGGGATGTTGCGTTTCATGCTTGGACGTCCTGATAGACAGGCCGAGAACTCTCCAAGTAGGCTATAGCTCAGTGGAAGATTATAATGACCCTTTGGGTCATTACCTGTTTCTTTACTCATTCTGTGTCTCCAAGGCCTTAAAAACATCATTTAGGATTGCATTGATTTGCATGCACAATCCGAGCGCGTAGCCGCAAAGCTTAAATATGAATTCTGTGAAATATAATAAAAATTTATATTAAATTGAATACACTTGACTTCGGTCAATATTTTGGGTAAGCGGACCCGGACCCGTGACTTGATGGTCCGCAGGAAAATATGAGACTTGGGCGTATGCCCGGAATCGAATTCCGAGGTCCCAACCCCGAGAAATGAATTTTTGTGTGAAATTTTTTTCTGGAAGTAATTAAGGAAATTGGAAGTGAAATTTTATTAAAAGATTATGGTATCGGCCCGTATTTTGGTTCCGGTGCCTGGTACAAGTCTTTTTATGGTTTAAGCACTTTCTGTAAAATTTGGATAAAAACGGACATCGTTTGACGTGTTTCAGACTTAAAATGAGAATTTGGTGTTATATGAAAATTTTGGAGGAAATCATGGATTTTGAGGTTCGATTTAATGTTTATGATGTTGTATTAGCGATTTGGTCGTACGGATAAGTTCATAGGATGATTTTGAGGTGATGTGTATGTTTGGTTTTGAGCCCAGAGGGCTCGGGTAAATTTTGAGTAGGTTCTGGGACACCTTAGGCTTAAAAGACCAGGTGTTGCACGTTCAAGAAATATGTTGTAGACTCTAAACCCTCTAGCGCGGTCCGCGTGACAACGTGTGCGGCCACGGAGGGGCCAGCGCGGCCGCGATCGCCTTTGCGCGGTCTGCGGTGGGTGTAGTGTGGCCGTGGTTGGCTTTGCTCGGTCTGAGCGGGGCTAAGATCCGCAGGCCTTTGGGTCTTCAGGTAGGCCAGCGCGGACGCGGTCCTTTTTGCACGGTCCGCGCTGGGAGACTTCAGAGGGTATAAATACACGGGAATCTCAGTTATTTTTCACTTTTCAAAAATCCAAAACATAAGGGGCGGTTTCCCAAACGATATTTCTTCTTCAAAATGATTGGTAAGTGATTTCTAACCTATTTTCTTCACTCCTTAGAAGCTTTTAACATGATTTCAACTTCAATCACATATTTTAAATGGGAAATTCGGGTATGTTGGGTAGAATCTAGGTTTTGTTTTTCAACAATTTAGGGATTTGGACCTCAATTTGAGGTCCGATTTCCAACCAAATAATAGATATGGATTCTTGCGGGAATGGGTAACCGGGTTGTGGTTCTAACCTCGGGTTTTGACCATGCGGGCCTGGGGGAATTTTTGGGAAAAACTTTTGGAAATCTATTTTTATGCATTCAAATTGATTCACTTAGCATTTATTGATGTATTTAAGTAATTTGTGACTAGATTCGAGTGGATTGGTGGTGGAATCAAGGGTAAAGATGTAATTGAGGCTTGAGTGAGTTCAAAACATCAAGGTAAGTGTTCGGTTTAACCCTAGCTTGTGGGATTAAGAGTTGAGTTGTATTTGCTACTTGTTTGTATTGCATACTACGTATGGGCATGGTGACGAGTATCTATATGTTGGAGTCGAGCATGACCGTGGGTCTTAAATTGATAGTTGTGAATTCTTAATTGATCCAATAAAAGCCTTGATTGATGACCCTTGATACTGAGTATTGGTTTCAACTGTGCGGAGTAGAATTGAATAGAATTGGTTATAGTTGTCTCTCCCTTGTCGGGACATTTGAATTGTTATTGTTGTTTTCCCTTACCGGGAAGTTATTACATTGTCTTGTTCCCTTGCCGAGATTATATTGTGTATTGTGTTGGAAGTAATGCGATCGGGTGGTACGCCTACCACAAGATATTGATGAAATGGGATCGGGTGTATACATACCACAAGATATTGATGAAATGGGATCGGGTGGTACGCCTACCACAAGATATTGATGAAATGGGATCGGGTGCTACGCCTACCACAAGATATTGATAAAATAGGATCGGGTGGTACGCCTACCATAAGAAATTGATAAAATGGGATCAGGTGGTATGCATACCACAAGATGTTGATGAAATGGGATCGGGTGGTACGCCTACTACAAAATATTGATTGAAATGGGATCGGGTGGTACGCCTACCACGAGATATTGATTGAAATAGGATCGGGTGGTACACCTAACATAACATATTGATTGAAATGGGAGCGAGTGGTACGCATACCATGAGATATTGAGAAACGGGATCGGGTTACACGCCTGCAACGAGATGGGCATTTAAATGAAAGTTATTTTATCTATTCTTATTCGTGTTAGTAGCTTTATAGTAGTTTCTTTGTCAGTTCTGAGAATTTTGTTCATTTTGCTATCCCCATAGCATGTTTCCCCTCCCCAGTTTTACTTGTTTATTTTCTGTTGTTTCTTTTTCCATATATTATTTAAATAATTGCACAAGTTTATCTGGAGTCTGGTCCTAGCCTCGTCACTACTTCGCCAGGGTCAGGCCAGACACTTACAAGCACATGGGGTCGGTTGTGCTGATGCTACACTTTGCACTTATGTGTAGATATCGGAGCAGTTTTTGAGCAGTAGCCTGGGAGTGAGCCTTCATTCCGGTGAGACACTGAGGTTGCCTTGCAGGCGTCTGTAGGCCCCGTGTCTCCTCTATCTTTATTTCAGTCTGTATCTCATGTATTTCGAGACAAACAGTTTATATTTTCTTTCAGACTTTGTGTTTAGTAAATCTTAGTAGATTGTGAATTATGTGACACCAGATTTCTGGTGGAGACTATGTTGTACTTTCGCTTGTTTAGTTAATTCAGTTGTTTTTGTCTTATTGTTGATAATTAATAAAAAGGATTATGTGGTTGAGGAAAATTGATTGAATTTGACTTGCCTAGCTTCCACTAGTAGCGATCATGACTCTCGAGGGCGGGAAATTCGGGTCGTGACAAAGATATTGGTGCGCTCCATTTGCTTCGAAGTTGCTTGTTTGGTTTGTACGATTTAGTCGTATATTTTTTGGTATGGCGGGACTCTGTCCGAACTTTATCAAAATTATGTATTCTTATTTTAAGAGGCTTGTTCACAGATGTCATGTATGTAAAAGATTGTATGGCCTTGTTGGCATATGTTACAAGTGGTTATTTTTGGTCTTATATGACCGTATGTCTTATGTATAAGTTGGTATTGCATGTTGTATTCTACTTATCTCACGGTAACCTTCCGACTTAGTTATCTATGATAATATGACGTGAAAAGATACGTGATGTTACTACTCGGTTGAGTAAGGTATCGGGCGCCCATCGCGACCCATCGGGTTGGGTCATGACATTAGCCTCGATCACCTATGCTCCCAAGCCTTTGGTTATTTCAAGACATGTAATCATGGCCTCATACTCGGCCTCGTTATTAGTCAATTTTATAGTTCTAATAGTTTGTCTAACTATATTGTTTGTGGGAAGCTTTAGTATGATGCCAAGCCCGGACCCTTTTACGTTTGAGGAACCCTCCGTAAAGAGGGTCCAGATTCCCAAAGATGTTCTCGAATTCACCAACAACTGCCTTTTGACTTTGGCTGTTAGGGCCGATGTAAAATCGGCTTTGAAGTCTAAAAAATTTTGGGATTTAATGGCCGCTTAGGGTTGATATTCGATATCATACCCGCTGATTTCGTTGACTATTCGACCAATCTTCACAAGAATTTGGATTTATGCATTATATTTCGTAAAGGGTAGGTTGTGACAACACATATGGGATGACATTAAAACTATGGTTTCAGCTTCCTTGAGGCACTTAGCAAGGTAAGTGCCAATTTTTCTAGTTGAAGGTATCTAGTTTTGGCCTCACCTAAGGTCCTACTGAATATTGGCATAAAGTATGTACATTTTGATGTATATCACATGGTATTTTGCTCTTGTTTCGATGATTTGAGATGTTTAATATGATTATTTGTGCTAAATTATGGTGTTTCTATGTGTAGGAATCATTCAAATGCAATTTAGGACGAAATGGCACGAATTGGAGCGAAATCGGAGCAAAAAGGCAAAAAGCCAATTTTGAGGACCACAGACAGCATGGGGCGCTCGCTGTGGCCCAGTTTCCAGTAGTCAAATATTTTGAGCGCTAGGGCCAGCTCCCCATGCTGCCTTGGATGCTCAGAACGTGAAAGTAACCTATTCCGGCTTGGACTTTATTATTTTCACCCCAAGACGCCTCCAATTGATATAAGAGCCATCGTAAAACCTATTTTGAGGGGAGAGGACATTTTTAGAGGAAAACACAAGTACAGAGCAGCCGTGTAGGCCAGAATTCGTCAAGTTCCATATTTTTTTCCATCAAAGTTAGTCCTTTTATGTTTTTTTGTATGGTTTGTTGTTTTGCTACCATATCTATGTGGAGCTAAACTTCACGTTCTAGGGTTGTGGTTCTTTCATGACTATTGTTATTCGGATATTGATTTTGATTTCTTAGTTTATCATATTGGTTTATTTATTTAATCTTGTACTTATTTTTTTTTTTTTTGGCAACCACTAGGCAATCGCCTAGGGCTAGATTTCATTAATAAAGTTAACAAGAAAATTACAACAAATAAGAAAAATAAAATAAGGGGGGGAGGGTAGCACCAGTATTCTTACCCATATAATAATAACCGGCGTAAACCTTACCTTATTAATCCTTTAAGGCAAAAAAAAGCCTTATGAACTAACAAGCATGTAAAAAGAAAGAAATAGCATGAATCTTCCCCGAGCTTATAACATGCTCGATGATGATATTACATTGAAAAATGCAAATGAGATGGAAAAATAAAAAGTTGAAGAAAACAACTTGGAGCTCTCTTTTCTCCAATTTTGTGAACATTTGAACTTGTAAATTAGTCGTCCACAGTTTTTCTGAATATGACTTCAAAATTCATGCTTTGTTCATCGACTGATTGGCCTTTGTAATAATTGCTTGAGTGACCTGTTTTTGTTTTGCATTTCTCATTGGAAGTCTCCTTATGTTTAAGTCTTCAAAACTCCTGCCATCCCAACTTCTATCCCTTTCTCGAGACTTCTTACTTGTTTTACTATGCATTGGCGACAGATCACCTTTTCTTGACGCATATGCCCGACATTGCTTTATTATATCCTCTTCCTCCCCTTCTTCATATATATGTATTTCTGCCCTCGCATCCAGAATTTTATGGGAAGGTTACATCATTGTATCCAACATTTTCGTCTCCTTTATAGTTGTGATTGAGTTTATTGGTACAATCTGATTCTTGGCAAATGTTGGCATTGATGTTGCGTTGTGAACATCAACATATGTTTCACCTGACTTTGTAGAATTTCTTGGAACAAATACTGGAGCATTATGGTTCAAGTTGCTGATAGTGTTTGCTGCATGTTTCATATTTGCAGGACCATTGATTGTCGCTGATTGCCTTTCTAATTTTGGCTTGAATTGCTCATCAAAGTCCTCTCCTACACTGTCGTCGTCAGAATCTTGGTCGTCTTCTGAAGATGAATAAGCAGCCATCCCTTCTCCGTAGCCCTCGTCATCGTCAAATTCTCGTTGGTCTTTCCACAGTTTGGATTTAATGACCATGTCTCTCATGCTAAGATGAATATTTGGAGTGGAAGTTGATGGTTTATTGGAAGAATGTATGATTGGAGAAAACTGATCTTTGGCCTTCTGAACATTCTGTCCAGTCGGTTTTGCATTCTCATTATTGACGCTTGTAGGTGCGGTAAATGAGTTTGGTAAAGCTGGACTCTTATCTGCGTTGTGGGTATTGGTTTTGGCTTTTGAAGTTTCTTTTCTGGTGGACAAATCTGACCAGCTATTTACAGATTGTTGAGCATCTTCACTGGATTGTTGTGTATCAGCAGGAGGATGTAAATCCTTAGAAACTGCATCATGTGTATTTACCAAAGAGATCATACTGCCTTGCTGAATATCAGGCTGGTTAGAGGTATCCAATTGAAGTGTGTTCTGCGCAACCTCATTATCTATAATACTTGCTGTTATTTGCATATTTGTCTTGAGAATGCGATGTACTGTAGGTTATACATTTTATTCCTCAGTTGCCAGCTGCTGCACATTGCAGCTAAGATGCTGTCTTGCTTCCTCTTTTCTGGTATGCTCAGAAGTATCCATAGCTGCTGTTTTATTCAGTTCATTACAATGTAGATGTGATGTTGTTTTATTAAGTTCATTACATTGTGAGAGTGTCTGCAGATGTAAAATTTGATTGAACTGCATCAGCACAGTGCTCTCTATCCTCACTTCCTAGCTGCGGCACATTACAACATTGATTCTGTCTTTTGTTAAAATCCTCTGTGTTGGTATGATCAGAAGTAATCAAAATTGATGTTGAATTCAGCTTTACTGCCTCACACTCAAAGATAAGTAGTTGACCAGCCTTTGAACTAGACAAAGCATTGTCTGCAGTATTGCCCTTTGGCCTTGGGATAGTGTCTGCAGGTGTAACATTTGATTGAGTTGCATCAACCCAATGCTCTCTGGCCTCACTTCCTATTTGCGTCACATTGCAACTTTGATTCTGTCCTTTGTGAATATCATCAGTTTTGTTATGCTGAGAGGGAACCACAACTGCTGTTGAATTCAGTTTTAATGCCTCACCCTCAAAAACAACCACCTGCCCATCCTGTGCACTAAAAGAAATTCTATCTGCAGTAGAGTGCATTGCCCCAGCAGAAAGCTCATATGATCGTGCATAGATAGCACTGCAGGTACATCTGTAGAATGCTTCGAAGGTCCTTTATCCAACTTCAAAACCTCCTGCATAGACTCAACTGGATCTGCTGCATGTGGTGCATCAGATACAACAGTAATCACAGGATTCCTAGCCATATCATGATGATCAGCATCACTCCTATCATTCACAGAATTTGTTGTAGGTTTCAAATCAGCAGTCATTTTCATGGCATCCTTTACCATACCAGATTGTGTAACATAATCAGTTGGAGCAACAACATCCTGCACGACTGAATTATCCGAAGTTACTCCTTCTACTCTTTGTACAGTCTGCTGTGAGACATTTGTTAATTCAACTCCTGAATTATCATCTTTTTCTTGTGAATCTTTTGCTCCTTGTCCAGATTTTTTTGCATTTAAATAGTCCCTTGCATCCCCTTGTAATTTTTCTAAATCAACGACCTCTTGACCAGACAGATCATGTCCAAATGAGCCTCTGCCACCACATCTGCTCCAGATTTTTCTTTTTTAATTCTACACGACTTGTCATCGTGACCTTGATGCTTGCAATAAGCACAATACTTAGGCAGGTTATCGAACACTATTTGTTGATGAATCTCGACAGATTTACTTGATATTCTATCAAAAATCTGCAGCTTGACCTTTTTAGGATGATTATCCAAAAGATCAACTATAACCTTAACTCTTGCCGCGCTAGGTCTCGATCTATCATGTGTTGCCTTGTCCACAGCCAGCGGTTTTCCCACAGCTGAGGCTATAGAAAATAACGACCTCTTAGCAAAAAAATTTGGTGGCAGATCTGGAAAAGAAATCCATACGAATGCCATCGACGTCTCCTCCTTCGGATTGAATTCTAAAGACCATGGGAATGTTCTAAAGAAAAATTCGCCGCCTTTGGATTTAAGATATCCAGTCGACTTTGAAAGGAAATGAACATAATTATTGTAAAGATAAAAACTGACTAAAAGATGACGAAACTCCAAATGACCAATGTTACAATGACCTTGAACATCAAATTGCGACGAAAATATTCTTCGCACTTCCGATATATCAGGTCTGCCATAAGAAAATTTAATAACAACTACCTGATGCAATCCTTCTTCCCCAAGGAAATTGTTAACCTCTTCCTTTGTGAATTGAATTACAGGTTCACCATGGTTAACTAAAACTGGACAAAGCTCTATATTTGATGGAGCATATTGCTTAGTTAGAAGTGTTGAGGCATACGATTGCTTTTGGTTTTCTTTTGGAGCAGTGTTTAGAACGTTATGAACCTCTCCCACAGTCAGATGCTGGGGAGAGGACGGAGAATCCATGGTCGCGATCAGAAAAAATCCTCCATATTGACGCTATATCACTACTACGAAAGTGCTGAAATTATATTGAAATGTCGATGCTACAGTATCTTCCGGAAATTTGACGACCTATTATTGCTTTAAATAGCAAATCTCTATCCGAATAAATCACCTATCACAATCCATAAAATTCACATCAGAAAGGAGTAACGATGCAGATTGCAAACTAAAAATGCGAATCTACAGTGATCTTGATCAAAAAATTCAAATTCTATTGCGATTGGTTTGGTGTTTTGGAAAAAATATAGAAAGGAGATGATCACCACAAAGAAGAAGCTTATTTTTCGTGATGAAAACTCTCTGAATTATGCCCGATGAATAGTGACGGAATCACTATTCACCCTTCTTCCTAGAGAGAAGGCAGAGGAATCACTATTCACCCTTTGATCTGTTGTTTAAGTTAAAAAAAAATCAGAATTTTTTGAAGACCTTTCTTGCTTGCACTTAATTATTTGATTGCTTGATTACCAATTGAATAATCTACGAATCTAGAGTTGAACTCGAAAGTGAAATTCTAGATTGCATATAGGCTTGAGTAGAGCAAGTTTTTTAACATGGGCATCGGGGAACGTATTCGCGGTTAGGATAGACATATACCTAATTTCCTTGATTGGTTGATTTACAGGAATTATAAATGCGTTCTTGTTGATTCTAACTCTATAGACATATAGGCGTTAGGTTAGCTTGAATAGGCGAGTAAGAACTCGACATATTCTTTTGAGCAATATTAACCATGTCAACCAACAAACTAGATAAATTAGTTAGTCAATTCAATTGAAGAATACAATAGGAATGTTAGATAGCCCATAACCCTAGATCATTTTCTTTACATTGATATCATAAAAATCTGCACTTTCTCTGTTCAAAGTTTATTATTTATATTTCTTTATTTAATTAGTTTAGAATCAAATACTTCTAGGTTTAATTCTTGTTTAGATAACTAGGATAGTCTAATTTAGTTAATAGTTAATCACAAGTTCTCGTGGGATCGACATCCGGCTTTTAGTCACTTTATTACTTGACGACCGCGTATACTTGCATGTGCGTTTGACCAACAAGTTTTTGGCGCCGTTGCAGGGGACTTGAAAATTAGCTATTTTTCAAGATTAGATATTTTTTTAATTTATTCATATTTTTTTATTTAGTATAGTTAGTATTTTTATTTATTTATTTTAACATGGCATCTTGGAGTAAAAATTATTCGAATTATGGTTATTCTTATTTTGATGATCCTTGTCTATATTGTGGAGGGCCCCGCTGGTGGAAAAATATCAGAATGTTCCTGGGATTGAGTTGTGTGCACAATCTCAATCTTTTGAGTGGAATATTTATAATATGTGTGGTATTCAAGATGGCTATTGGGGTGGTTGTCCTAATTCTTTTCATCTTTATTTGAGCCCTTATTACGATCTTTTTAATATTGTTTTTAAGTTTGATAGGGGAAATGAAATGCATGATATGGAACAAAATGTATATATTAGGGATATTTTGAGGCAAGTAGAAAAGCAACAAGATGAACTCAAAAAAGATATGAAAAGAATGAGGGCATAAATTACAAGAATGAAGGCTAATATGGAAGAATTGAATAAAAATAGCGAGTTCCAACAAAAGGGAACTTTTGAAAAGGTGGAGAATTTGAGTCAAACTTGGTTAATGGAACAAGTGATTAGAAATATATGAAGCTCAACGTGAGAAAATTACAGATGGGATAAAAGACTTAATAGAAGGAAGAGCGGAACTGGGACAAGATATCGAAAAATTTGGCACTGGTATTCATGACTTAAAGCTCAATTGACTGCAAATGTTGATGCGTCTAATGCCTAATAAAATAGTTCTGAGTTGTGTGAAATTAAAAAGGAGCTTATTCGCCAAATTGAGGAGCTAAAATTGGAGAGTCAATCATTCCACCGTACTTTTATTGATGATGTCCATATTGAGGAAAGCACTCTAGAGTCATGTGAGGAAGTAGATAATACTATAGTTGGAGACTCTAGTGTGTGTAGATATGAGGATGTAAAGAGTAATATAATTCAAGAATTAGGGCGTATTGGTCTTCATTCCATACATTTTTAATTATTGTGTTTGGATGATGACATAGAAATGGAGTCATTTGAGCCTTTGGAGTAGCCAAAAGACGAGGAACAAGGCTCAAATATTCTTGAATTCGTCGTGCTAGAGAGAGAGAGAGAATTCAATACCTCATTCGAAGTCCAAGAAGTGTAGAATGCAATATTGGTTCCTTGGCCTAATTAAATTTGTCTCAGCGTCTTGAGAGAATAATAGAAAGCTTGAAGCCAAATTAGGGGCTCAATTTATAAGTTCGAGGTGGAGGCTAAAAGTGGTTCACGTCGTGCCGCGACGTTAAATTAGGTGCTTGATAAGAGACAACCCAGCTTTACTGCTTTCTTTTATTTTTGATTTTGTTTCTTATTGTATTATTTTTGTAGTGTTATTTTATTTTGTAGGTTTATGAGCATAGGGAGCAAAGCCATAGGAAGTGTGCAAAAGCAATCCATATGGTTGGAACTAAGTGTGGATTGCCCGCACAAATGATCATACATGAGAGAAGTCTAAGTATCCCGTGAGCTGCTAATGCTTCGGCCTTTGGCCAACCAGAGAGTCTTTTTTACCCTCTTGTTACGTACAGTGTGCATTGAGGACATATAGATTGTTTGGATAATTTTTTGTGCTATCCTAGGTTAGTTGTATTATTCTTTCTTAGTATAGAAGATTTCATGTAAAGAAAAAAATTAAAATTGAAAAAAAAGATCAGAAAAAGTTTGGAATTTTCCCGACGATGGATTTGTTGGACAATTTTTTTGAGGGATTAAAGTCCGATTATAAATACCAAAAAATATTTTCTTGTTATTTTTTTATTTTTAGGTAGTATCCCTTGGTTTTTCTTTCGACACCTGTTATTTTCCAAGGGTGTAGCTCGAACTGGGTATTCTAGTTTAGTTTTATTATTATTTTTTTCTTTCTTAGGTGTAGGAAAAAGGAAAGTGAGGTGATTTGAGATACCTATTGACATGGTTGGTGTTGGCAATATAAGTTATGGCATGCGCTCTTTTTGTATATATGATTTAAATTGTAATGCCCAAGTAAAGTAGTAGCCTACTTTTCGATGCCTTCTTCTCAGTTGGTTGACTTGTATGCTACCTAGTGCACTGTTGCTTTAAAATTCTCAACTTGCTAGCTTGCTTGACTTGAGAGTTGCATAGAACCATCTTGAGTGAGTCAAGTGCCATGGGTGTGTAAGGATTGTTGATATTTTGTGTTGCCTTGTGTAGTCTAGAACTTTCCTAGTATGTTAATCAACGCGAAATCATTAAGTTATTCTAGTCAAAGAGATGATGTAGGCATTTCTTGCTTGACCATGAAGGTGCTCGTCACTAATAAATAAAATTTTCCCATTGTTGTTGATTTTAGAATGTTGAACATTTACCTCCTAAGGCACTTAGTCGCTAAAAGAAGTAAGGGGAGAGATTTGGGAGTTACTTTCGAGCGGGACCATGGAAGGGCCCTTAAGGTGCACTAAGATTGTGAATAAAAGTCACTAGCTTAAGAACTTCAATGCATGGAGTATTTGTAGAAAACAAATGTGCAAGAAAAAACAAATAAAAGTTCAAATAATGTGAAAAGATACACACCTCTTAATATTTTTTTCATCCATGCTAGTGAATCCATGGAGGTGCTTAATTGAAAAAAAGGGGTTATGTTATATATGGTGTATGACAAGTGAATGGGTTGAGAAGAAATTGAGCTTTATTTTCGAGTGTAGTGTATTAAAGTGCTTAGGAAGATTAGTCACTATATCTAAATTAGCCTACATTAAAACTTTAAAGTCTTAATTGATCCTATATTTGGATAACTTAAGATTATTAGAGATATAAACTACGGGCACGCTTATGGTACGACCATGTGATTCACATGAATTCTTTGTAAGAGTGAGTTGTTCAATTGTGTGATGTCCTTGAATTATTTTAAATGACATAGTTAAATGTGGACTTTGATAATCACTCTTTGGTTTGTGGTGAGGGCACTTGGTCTCATGATGGATTTGTGATATTGTATACTTTCTTTTGTTGGGTGAGTGTGTAAGTTGAGGACACTTAGTGTAACGAGTCATCTCTTGAGGTAAGGTGGTTGTGGAGAGGTTTCTTGAGTTTGTTGAATAATACTATATGTACTTGGGCTAATTTGAAAATGGGAAGAATGTGAAATTTGCGTGTTCATACTTAAAAGCAGATATAGATCACAGTCCAAATGTAGGGTGTTTGATTGAATTAATTGTGAAGTTCTCTTTCACAGTGATAAGTATGTTTTGGGGGATTGATTTAGTTCCATTGCTCGAGGACGAGCAAGAGAATAAGTGTGGGGTGTTGATAATCGGCATAAAGTATGTATATTTTGATATATATCTAGTTTTTGAGAGAAAAACACAAGCATAGAGCCGTCGTTGAGGGCGGAATTCATCAAATTCCATCTTTTCATCCATCAAACTTGGTCCTTTTATGTTTTTTTTGTGTGATTTGTTGTTTTGCTACCATGTCTATGTGTAGCTAAACTTCACATTCTAGGGTTGTGGTTCTTTCATGATTATTGTTATTCAGATATTGATTTTGATTTCTTAGTTTATCATATAGATTTATTTATTTAGTCTTGCACTTAATTATTTGATTGCTTGATCACTAATTGAATACTATCTATGAATCTAGAGTTGAACTCAAAAGTGGGAATTGTAGGTTGCAGATAGGCTTGAGTAGAGCAAGTTCTTGAACCTGGGCATCGGGAAACGAATTCACGGTTAGGATAGACATATACCTAATTGCCTTGCTTGGTTGATTTATATGAATTATAAATGCGTTCTTGTTGATTCTAACTCCGTAGACATGTAGGTGTTAGGTTAGCTTGAATAGGCGAGTAAGAACTCGACATATTCTTATGAGCAATATTAACCCTTTTCAACCATTAAACTAGATCAATTAATTAGTCAATTCAACTGAAGAATACAATAGAAATGTTAGATAGCCCAAAATCCTAGATCGTTTTCATTACATTAATATCATAAAAATCTGCTCTTCATCTGTTCAAAGTTTATTATTTATATTTCTTTATTTAATTAGTTTAGAATCAAATACTTCTATGTTTAATTCTTGTTTAGATAACTAGGATAGTCTAATTTAGTTAATAGTTAATCACAAGTCCTCGTGGGATTGACATCCGGCCTTTAGTCGCTTTATTACTTGACGATCACGTATATTAGTGTGTACGTTTGACCGCAATACCTACTGACATAATAAGTCAAAAATTGCGTACCTTGTTCTTCTCAGACTAGGACTCCACTTACCGCTACTTCCGATACCCCTAGGTACATGTACAGTCGTTCAGGGCATATTAAGCAATATTGGGCTCGATAAGTATTGCTTAAGTTCCTCTAAAGCTCGTTGACATAGTGGGGTCCATGTGAAGTTGTTCTTCTTATTCAGCTATGAGAAGAATCGATGACTTTTATTTGACGACCTCGGGATGAATCGACCTAGGGCTGCAATACGTCCAGTTACCCTTTGTAAAACCTTCATATTATCCACTACCGTGATATCCTTGATAACTTTGATATTATTGGGGTTGATTTGATGCCTCGATTGGACACCATGACCCCGAGAAACTTGCCGGACCCGACCCCGAATGCACATTTTTCTGGATTCAACTTTATGTTGTGCTTCTTCAATATATTGAAGGTTTCCTACAAATAATTTAAATAGTCCTCTACTTGCAGGGATTTAACTAGCATATCGTCAATATAAACTTCTATGGTTTTTCCTATTTGTTCTTTGAACATTTGGTTTACTAGTCGTTGGCTAGAAGCACCGACATTTTTCAATCCAAATGGCGTTACATTATAGCAGTACGTGCCATATTTAGTGATGGAAGAAGTTTTTTCTTGGTCGCCCGGGTTCATCCGTAGTTAGATTTACCCGGAATAGAAAGCGAGAAAATGTAGAGTCTCGTGATCGTTCGTGGCGTCGATCATGTAGTTGATGTTAGGCAAACAAAACAAATCACTAGGGCATGATTTATTTGGGTCTTTATAATCTACACACATTATTAGTTTGTTCCCTTTTTAGGAACCACGACTACGTTCGCTAACCATTTCGGGTATTTGACCTCCCGGAGGGACCCTATTTTAAGGAGCTTAGTTACCTCTTCCTTGATGAAGATATGTTTGATCTCCGACTAGGGTCTCCCTTTTTGTTTCATCGGGCGGAACTTCGAATCCAAGCTTATTTTGTGAGTAGTCTTTTATGGGATCCCTGTTATATCAAGATAAGAGCAAGCAAAACAATCTATATTAGTTATAATAAATTGAATAAGTTTTTCCGTGAGCTTGGGAGTTAATCCTATGCCCAGGTATACCTTCCGATCGGGCAGATGATCGATCAACACGACCAACTCCAGTTCTTCGATCGTTGACTTGGAAGCAACGGAATCATCCGGGGCGATAAAAGATTGAGGAACCCCAAAGTTATCATCTTCATCAATCCTTTGCTCGTCCGATTGGGTTGAAGATTGCACTGATAACTGCTATTTGGCTCCCTATTTTGCTTAATATGAGTCATTTGTCGAGGAGAGTGTTGATATCGAAATTACTTCATCGACTGAAAACATCTCTTTCGCAGCGGGCTGTTGCCCGTAAATTATATTTATCCCTTCTGGTGTTAGAAATTTGATACCTGGTAGAGGGTCGAAGGTACAACCTTCATGTTATGGATCCATGGCCTTTGAAACAGGGCGTTGTATCACATGCCCTCCTTGATTACATAGAACTTGGTTTCTTGGATGGTACCAACAACATTTACCAACAATATTATTTCTCCCTTAGTAGTTTCGCAAGCCATGTTGAATCCATTCAGTACTCGGGTTGCTGGTATGATCTGGTCTTGCAGGCTGACTTGTTCTACGACCCTCGATCATATGATGTTAGTCGAGCTACTGGATAAATTAGCACACCTTTAACTCTAGTTATATTTATAAGTACATAGATTACTAGTGCTTCATTATAAGGTTGCATGATTCCTTCTGCGTCCTCGTCATTGAAAGATATAGTCCCTTATGGTAAGTAATCCCATGTCTATTTTTATCTTGTGATTGATATCTTGGTGCCTTTTGTCATCGGACCCTGCGGAATATTGACCCCTCTGATGATTATATGGATGACGCGTTGGGGTTCTCCTTGTATGTTTTATTTGTTAGAATCTCTATTTTTGAAATGTTTCTTAGCTTGGTCACTCAGAAATTCTTGAAGATGACCGTCGTTGAACAAACTGGCTACTTCCTCCCTTTGTTGCCGACAATCCTCCGTCCTGTGGCCATGTGTGCCTTGATATTTGCATATTTGGTTGGGATTCCTTTGTGCCAGATCAATTTTCAAAGGTCGATGTGACTTGGTATCTTTGATATGTCCAATGGCCGATACGGTGGCAGCTGCATCGACATTAATGTTGTACTCTAACAATCGTGGTGCTTCTTTGAGATCGATAGATCTATTGAAGCCATTTTTACTCATAAGTCCCTGTGAACTTTGACCTCGATCATTATCTCCTCTCGTTCCATGCAGAATTTTGCCCAGATCTGCTGCCTCTACGATCTCCATTATAGGGTTGATATCAATCTCTATTCGACCTTGGTTCTCGGTCGATATCCTCTTGATTCTATCTACTGCCTAGTAGGATAAACAGACCTAGAAAGAGCCCCCGGTTGATCATCTTCGACCCTGATCTTCGACTAATATTGATTGTGCACATCGACCTAAGTGACAGCTAGGTATTCAATCAAATTCTTCTTTAACTATTGTGAAGCCACTTAGCTTCGAACATTAATAGCTTGAGTGAAAGCTTGAACATCCCAATTATCGTTGATTGGTGGCAAATCCATTCATTCCATTTGGAATCGAGATACAAATTCTCTGAGCATCTCGTTGTCCTTCTGCCTTACCTTGAAAAGGTCTGACTTCCTTGTTGCGGCCTTAATGGCCCCGGTATGCACCTTTACAAAAGAATGTACAAGCATAGAGAACGAATCAATAGAATTAGGCGGTAAATTATGATACCATATCATAACACCCTTTGATAGAGTCTCCCCAAATTTCTTCAGCAAGACGGATTCGATCTTGTCATCTTCCAAGTCATTTAATTTGATAGAACATATGTAGGGGGTAATGTGTTTGTTTGGATCTGTCGCCCCATTATATTTAGGAATCTCGAGCATACGGTACTTCTTGGGGGTTGGCTTCGGAGCTGCACTCGAGGGGAAAGATTTTTGTACAAAATTTTTGGAATCTAGTACTTTCAATATTGGTAGTGCCCCCAGGATCTGGTCTACCCTGAATTATAGGTTTCAACCTTCTTGTCATTTTCCTCGATCTTGTTTTCCCTTGTCTTGATTCGCTTTGTCAGTTCTTCTAGCATTTTATGATAGCAGGTTCGATTCCTTCTCGTTCGACCTCTTCGAAGTCGATTCGACCCTATGTGTGATTTCTTGGGTTCCTGGGATGGCTCGGGTTCAGCCCTTCTTGGTGTGTGGTTCTGATTTTGGAGCTGGGCTATTGCTGCATGTTGCGCCTACAATATTTCGAAGATCACCCGTAGGCTGATCCCGCCATCTTCACCACCACTTGCACTCTGAGTAGCTAATCGGGCATCCCCGTAGAAGCTACTTTCGGGATCAACGGCCAAATATCCATTGATGAACTGGCGTCGATTGGATCTACAACCGGAAATCTGTCGAGGCTAGCAGGGGTACAATGTTTTCTGGTGCAATGTTCTCATTTTCGCCGAGGTGGCCGAGATCATTGTCAATGTGTTGAGGTGTTGACTGAGAGTTTGACTTTTTTTAATCCTATAATCGAAGATACTTCAAAGAACAAGTGTAAAATAGTGCGGGTTACGTAAGTTTATACCAGGTAACTACTATTACTCTTAGCCCCACGGTTGATGCCATACTGTTTATCCTAAAATCGGATAACAATTCAATTACACAGGATTTTATGGATACGTGATATAGCTTGGTACAAAATAAGAAGATACGTAAATTGATATTGCGTGTAAATAGAAATAAAAGCAAACCAAAGGATATGTAAAGCTTTAGCTTTCGAGCTAGGTCGCTCTTGAACCAAACGAATATTCCATTGGAGGATATGAACAAGGTAAGAGAGTATTGAGAGCATGGAAAAGTAGTATATTGCTTTGTATTGCGTGAATATGATGACTTTACAAATGATCAGACTTCCCTTTATATAGGAGGGGAGTCCTACTCTACGTACAATTTTATATGAGGTGAGAAATCCCATGATTGACTAATTAATCGACCTCTTCGTGATATGTGCATAGATTTTCACCGTAATCCTCGTCCGATCGCGGATATTTTGAATTTCCGTTATTTGGTTTGAGGCTTCCCTCGATCTGACTCGATTTCTATCTTGCTCGGTCTCGATCTTGGCTGATCTCGATCTTGGTTGATCTCGGGGTGACGAACTCGGCAATCTAACTCCGCATCATGTCCGATATGACATGGGGTCGAACCTTGGCCTGCCACGTCCCGATCTCAATTAGACTCACAAAAAGGGCAAGTCCTATTTTGACTGTATGCAATTTTCTTCCCACAAAAAATGCGGTAACATGTTTTCTCATCTTCATATTTGAACGGATAAAAATCAATTTGATGTCAAAAATAGCTACTATTAACAGATAAAACCATGTCCACTTTAATTGAACATACGCTTTCATTTGAGTTAAACACTTGACAAGTTCCACTTAGAAAGCGCGTCACCACCCTCTATCAACCAAATTCCTTAATATAAATATACACATCAAATGAAGCAACTCTAACAGTTGCATAAAATACATCAAAACGACTTTTTTCACTTGAGAGGGTGAGAGAAAAAAGAAACTACGTACAGGAGGAAAAATAAAAGGCATATAAATAATGAAGAATACTTGTTTCGTGCTGGTATTTGTATTATTCTTATTAATTGGTGCACAATTTATTTCTGTGCATGGCATGTTCCTAACTCCAGCGGGTGCAACTGCTGGTGCCGGAGCAAATTCAATGGGCAATGACATGTCTCATCAGGATGTTTCTTCATACGGTAGCAGACGACGCGCGAGACACGTCGTATATTTTCCGAGGACTCATCCTGGACCCAGCGAGAGAGGTCCCGGCCATCGTTAACCATAAAATTATTTGCGAAATTAATTGAATCTCGTCAAGTTTGGGGAGCTTTTATTGTAATCTATCTTCTTGCAGAAAGGTGCTACAAATCGATTGTGAGCTAGACCTTTACAACACAAATTGCTAGCTATATGGCATACTTACTTTGCCGTTAGACAGTAAATAGTATTCCCAAATAGAAGGAAAACTTCGTTTGGTTAGGTTGAATAGTACAGAGAAATAAATGCAGTACAGTTTTACGATCAGATCGGTGACCAATTCATAATCATTGGTAGTCAACATGAAGATCCGGAAGTAAGTAAAATATTACGTAGTTCATTTGTCAACACAGCATCTACCCATCTGTATATGAGGTTTTGTTCTTCCTAACGAGCATAATCGAAAATGTTTATAAATTATAACAATATCTCCAATAATTACCAACTTAATCGTTTCAGAACAAATATACGTACATATACAGTGCTATTCACCTCATTATCAATAGTAGTTCTTACTCACATTTTGTTAATAAGTTAGAAAAAATTACATAAGGTCTAAAGGGTTGTTTGGTTCAAAAATAAGTAGCGCAAGGATTAATATAAACCGGAACAATCGATGTCATAATTAATAATGCATGAATCAATAATATACGATTGTAATGTGGAGGTTATTTTTAAGAAGAACTAACCTAATTAACCACTCATTCAACAACTTTTAAATTAAATATTAGCCGGTGAATATATATATATATATATATATATATATATAAAATACATATATAATACATGTATAGCAATACATAATCGATGTATATATACTAAGAAAAGTAAGCAGTATGTCTGATCACCTATTTATTTATAAATTCCTACTTTTTTTATCAGGCATTTGGTTTCTATATTCTAATAATGAGATATATAGATATTGATATTTCTTTTATGTTTAATTCACCTATTGGGATACTATGTTATATTAAGCAGTAAAATAATACATTAAATTATACCATGATTAGTTATGCAAGATCCACAATACAAACCTATTGAATAAATCAATATAAAGTTTTACCATGATATATATCTTCACCAAGCATCTCAAACCAAATGAGTTTGGTCAGCATTCGGATCTCACCTTCGTGATTATGATGGTGAATACCGACAATACCTTTCGTGCTTTAATCCTCATAATCTTTCAAATATATGATATTGTATGCAAATACATACAACAACATCGTTCGTGATCTTAACTCTTCATCGTCAAGCAACAACACTAATGTAAAATAGCAAAATAAAGTGGGAAGCTATTTCACTTCAATCTTAGCATATTGATAATTCATCTCAACATTTAAAACTCCAACAACTATAAAATAATCAATATATATGGAGGAAAACTACTAAAGAAGTAATAATCGAACTATGGCATGGAAAACGTAATTATGGAAGCAATACGATACAAGAAAGCAATTCTCACCCGTATGCTTTAACCCAATGACAATTTATATATACTTGTCACCTTATATATACATCGTCCCAACATATAATTCACATAGCAAATAGACCTACAAATCCTAACCCCTCAAATCAAAGTAACCACGACACTTACCTTACTCTGCAACTCAATCAATGCTCAACCACGACTTTTTCCTTAGAATTACCCTCCAAAAAATTAAATCTAGCCAAATATAGTACATATAATTCAAAATAGGCTTTAGAAACTACCCATGAGTGAAAAAAATTCAATCTCAAATGAGTTTTAAAAAATTTAACAAAAGCCAAACAATCATATCTAACCAAATATATTTCAAATAATTCAAAATAAGCTTTAGAAACTACCCACGAGTGAAAAAGATTCAATCTTAAATGGGTTTGAAAAAAATCAACAAAAATCAACCCTAAGCCCGCCTTGGTTAAAAGCCGAGACCAAAACCTAATTATCATTCACCTTCTAGCATGGTTATGTGATTTTATTTAAAAATCCGACCTCAATTTCTCAAAATTCCTAATTTCTATCCAAGTCTCTATTTTGCTACAATGATTAATCGTAGATTAAAGGTTAAAAACCAAAGGGTATTTATGAAAATATAACAAAACAAGTTAAAATCTACTAACTAATGAAGTTGGGATTGAAAAAGCTCTTCAAAATTGACTCTAGGCCGAGCTCTAACTTCAAAATGGTGAAAAATGGTTTAAATCCTGACTATTAGATATTTTAATACATGGGTGACAGTTGTTCTTCACGTTTGCGAAGCACCCAATGCGTTCGTGAAGAGCAGCGGCCAAAAGGCCTTCACGTTCATGAAGTCTTAACTCCCCCCCTATCGTTCACGATCCAAGGCCCGCATTTGCGAAGAGTAACTGATTGACCTTCCCCCCAAATCCCACAACTCTTCGCATGTGCAAGAGGGTTGTCGCGTTCATGAAGGGTAAACCCCTCTCTTATTCACGTTCTTGACCAACTCCTCGCGTTCACGTTGAACAACCAGCCCCAGCCCAATGTTTCCTTTCGCGATCGCGAAGCACAATGCACCAGACACCAAAAGCACCTGAAAACCAGCAATCTCCTAAGTCTGAAATGCTATGTAGCCTATCTGAAACTGACCGAACCCCGCGAGCTCTGAACAAAACATGCACACATATATAATTACATCATACTAATTCTTTCACATGATTAGAAAACCGAAATAACACCTATAAATACAAATCAAACGTCAAAATGCATGAACATATAAAGAAAAGAACCTCTAGAATCACAACCAAGTTTCTGAATCCTATCATACAAACTCCGAGTTGTGCCTAATTTTGCATAAAAGTTTCAAATAGCAAAACAGACCTATACTAAGTACCTAAATCAAAATTCAAACCCGGTAGCCATAAATTCAACCTATAGTCAAACATAAGAAAATTTTAAACTTTTAAATTGCTAACTTTAAACCAAGTAAAATTAACCTAGGGACCTCTGAATTCAATTATGGGCATACGCCCAAGTCCAAAATCATAATACGGACCCACCAGAATCGCCAAAACGCCTATTTGGGGTTGTTTACACAATATATTGATCGTAGTCAACTCAAGTTGCTTTTAAAGCACAAAAATTAATTTCCTTTAAATTTTTAAATAAAAGCTTATAAAAAAAGACATGGACAGTGCACGCAAATTGAGAAACTTCCAATGGAGCTAATAAAGTTCTTAAAACACATAAATAAAGGCGAATACTCAAAATAACCTATCGGATCGTCACATTCTCCACCTCTAAAAGAAACGTTCGTCCTCGAACGGACATAGAGAGTACCCGAACTGGTGAAAAAGTATGGGTATCTACTCTGCATATCAGACTCGGATTTCCACATAGCTTCCTCGATCGATTGGTATCTCCATTGTAGTTTCCCAGAAGGAAAACTCTTTCACCTCAACTTACGGACCTACGTGTCCGTGATGGACAACGACTCCTCAATATAAGTCAAATCCATGTTGCAACGATACCCGATCATTCATTTTGTATAATTGCACCCATTTCACCGCTTATTGCTTTGCACATATATATTTATTGTTTTTTTTTTTTACTTTTGGGGTTGGTTAGTTTCATTCCAAGAAGCTTTCCGATTGGTTTGGAACCTAGATTCTTGACTTAGAAGTTTGAATTATAAATATTGATCAAACTTTGACTTTTTGTGAAAATGACCCTGAAAATGTATTTTTATGGCCCCAATGTAATCTGATTTCGGACTTGGGCATTTGTAATGCCCCGTAATGTTTTTCCTAAAACCAAGGAATTTCTTGGTGCTGAGTTAGGCTTATGTGTTAAAGGTTATTAAGATCCTTCACAGCTTGCAAGCTCGCTGCGGTACAAACTTTTGGGTTAATTAGTGCACCGAGGAGTTAAAGAAAAATGTTGGCAGAATAAGGCTTTTTCTACGACCTACTATGTGATTGCAGAATCACTTTGCGAGCTGCAGAGTGAGGCAGTCATTTGGGCGATTTTCATGACACTTTTGTGACCGATTATACGACCATAGAACTATTTCGCAGGCTACACTTTGATTGCATATCCAGCCTCAAGATTTCTCAAATGGTTGTTCCGCGACGGAGTATGCGATCGCAGAGCAGGTCTAGATTGGTTGCATACCGAAGCAGAAAATCCCAGTTCTGAAGGGCCATTGTGCCCTTTTTCGGACCACATATGCTCGATTATTTCCGAACAAGGGTGTTCTATTCTGTTGGTAATAATGGAATAATTCTGTTCGTAGGAACAAAGAGAAGCAGATTTATTCTATACTCGATAAGTACCAATACGCAATGGGGGAGTTGATCCCATTTTCTATGAGCGAATGAGTCCATACTTATTTATCATTAGAAAGACCTATTCGTAATAATTTGAGTTTATTCATTCTGTCTTTCTTTATGAATTTTTATAATCTATGGCTTGACATTCGTTGGTTATTAGCGGCATCCCGAAAACGTCAGGGTCGAAATATGACTTTCAAAATTAAGTTATGCAATCACATATGCGACCGTAGATCCGTGTGGGGGCTCCAAATTTCTAATTCTTAGGCCCGATCCTATGTCGATATAGCTAATGCTATACTTTATTTTGAGCCTATTTTCTGGTACTTTTAGAGGGAGAAAGTGTTCTTCATAAAATATTACTCCTCAATTCTTGTTTAAACCTTGAATGTTGTCTAGAGAGGCACCTAGATTTTCTTCCTAAGAGGTAAGATTCTATCATCCAAACTCTTACTTTCCAGATGTACTAGAATGGGCCATTACAAAAGTAATTCCTGAAGATGGGGGTGATTATCTTGCATGCATGTGTTATAAAAGAGGTTGGGGGGCTGTGAGATAAAGATGGTGAAGAATGGATTGTGGGATGATGGAATCTTTCACAAAAAAGTCTTAAAAACATAGTGCACACTTAGTTTTTAATAATATGCTCAAATGACCTAGAATCTTGATCATCATTATAATTTTTTATTCAACTTGTAAGGTGCAAGAGATACGGAATTATTGTAGAATTTAAGAAAAGCTCAATTGAGGTATGTATAGCTAAATCCCTTTTTCTTAGATACGAAACCCCCGGTGTTTGTGTAGTTGTCGTAAGTTCCCAAATTGATCAAATTAGAAGTGACTATCCCTAATATGTTATGTTATGTGTTCAATGTTGGTTCTAAATGCTTACCATGTCATCTTGGTCTTTTGAGAATATGTGTTAAGAAAGGTTAAGACTTCATGTTAAAAATTCAGTAAAGGTTGTTATGCCAATTTGTGTGAAAAGCCTCTATGTGCTTAGGACTTTCCATGTTTTTTCTTTATGTGTACAAATGCCTTAAATGATAGGCCTTATTGTTGCTAATGATAAAGCTATTGAACGTATAAAAAGGGAAAACCTAAATTGTGAAATACGGCTAAGTGCCAAGAACGACTTAATAAATGAGGCACTCATAATGTGTTGAAAGATGGGAAAGAAATAATAAAGTGAGATGATTGATCTAAAGGATGTCGTCTCAAATGAGATTGCCTAGCCTGTTATGCCTCGTAGTATTGCGACGATGTTGCACCTTGTAGTATTGTAAGTTGAATTTGTCATAAGGTAATTGGCATCAGTCCAAGGAAAAGATTATTTGGGGATTATAAGGATTATAATTTATGAGTAAATTCGTGATGGTAAGAGGGTAAGTAATATAAAAGAAAATAAATTTTGTCAAAGTTTGGTATTTTGAGATAAAATACGTCCCGAGCTAAAATACCTGGTATTTATGAACTAGTATCATATAAGATACCACATAGCCATGATAGTAAGATGTATAATGTGTGTTAAAAGAGAGTAGTATTTTAAGTAATTCGAGACAATTTTTAAATTATACAAATAATTAATTAATTACTGGGTAACAGGACATTTTCCAGTTAACTACTAAATGGGTAAAGATCAATAATCTTCACCCACCCTTCCACGTGGCATGAAGCCACAAAGGCAAATGATAACTCCTAAGTCACCTTGCCAGATGGCTATTATGTAGCCAAACCAAGAATTAAGTCTTAAAGACTTATAGATCTTATCCATGGATTTTATTAGAATTCTTTGTAAAGGCCAAAACCAACAACAACAACAACCCAATATAATCTTACTTAGTGGGATCTGGGGAGGGTAGTATGTACGCTGACCTTATTCTTATCCTTGGATAGAGAGACTGTTTCCAAATAGACCCCTGATATCCTTCCCTCCAAAAACTTCTCACCTTGCTCTTGGGGAGACTCGAACTCACAACCTCTCGATTAGAAGTAGGGGTTGCTTACCATCAAAGAAACCACTATTGTCTTTGTATAAGGCCAAAACCAATTTTCCTAAAAGCCAAGAACAACGTTGAAAGCAGAAGCATTTCATTCAAACGAAATTGCTTCTTGGGAACTCCAAGAAAGCTTTCATTTGAAGCAATAGTCCTCCAAATTTCAACAAAAACAAAGCAAGATTTCGTTACTCAATTTCAAATCACATAAGCTTAATATAATTTTTAGGTTCTAAGTTCAATCTACGAAGGTTCCCAACGAAATATTATACGGAGTTTTTCCTACTCCAGATATATTAAGGCTAAGATTTTCCTTCATTTTAGCATAATATTGTAATGCTTTTTCTTCATTTTAGCATGGTATCATAATTACACAAGTGTGAAAACGAGGCATAAAAAAATTTCGTATCCCAAAATTTACTTATATTTTGCTAGTCTCTGAAATTATATATATTTTCCTAGTTTTTTAAGTTACCATATTCTTCTTATTGGAACTGTATATTCAGTTGAGTTTTTCCTTCTTCTTGTCAATAGAGTAGGGAGTTTATATATATATATATATATATATATATATATATATATATATATATATATATATATATATATATATATATATATATATATATATATATATATATATATATATATATATATATATATATATATATAGAATTAAAAATATTTTCATTACCATCGAGCTATAATGGATGGGCAAGCATATATTTGGCGACCTCTGATCAGATCGTAAGTTATATACCGAGCCTACTGTGGCCGAGCGCCTATGAGCGAGCCCAGTTGGTCGAGATACAGAGCCTAGTATGTCCGAGCGCCTATGAGCGAGCCTGCTATATATATATATTGAGAGACATGAGTCAGCATTAGGAGGTAAACATATCTTCAGATTATCTTTGACTTTCCGCTACTTGCGGTTATTATATTATCAATTTAGTTTCAACTTTCAGTATATTGCCTTACATACTCGGTACATTATTTCGCACAGACGTTCTTTTTTTGGGGCGCTGCATTTCATACGTGTAGGTTCAGACAGACAGACAAGTAGACCCCCTTAGTAGCTGTTATCCGAGTTCAGCTTTATCGGTAAGCTCCCCATCTTTCGGAGTTGCCGGGCCTAGAAGTTTGGTGTACATCTTGTGTATATATGTAGATAGGTTATGGGTAGGTTAGGGCTCTGTTCTGATTACAGTACATCCATCAGTAGAGACTTGTAGACATATCGTGTCAGTTCGTGTTGTATGTTGGGCTTGTAGGCCCTGCATGTATATTTTGTTGGCTTGTCAGCCATAGTAGTTATGACGCCCTTTTAGTCCCAGCTTTATGTTGACACTTAGTCAGCATTAGCCTCTATTTAGTTTTATATTCTACTTCGCACATTATCTTGTAATGTGGCCCATGGCCAGAGTATGACATTACATGTTCAGAGCCTCTTAGTCACAAGTGGTACGCAAAGATAGGTTAGGCATCGAGTGCCGGTCTCGCTGCCAGGCTCGGGGTGTGACAAAAGTGGTAGCAGAGCAGTTCTGTCCTAGGGAGTCTACAAGTTGTGTCTAGTAGAGTCTTATTTATGGATGTGCCGTGTACCACATTTATAAGCAGGAGGCTATAGGGCATTTAGGATTGTCACTCTTTCTTCTTACTCTAGATCGTGTATGGAGTTCAATTATAAGAATTCAAACTCCTAATTTCTATTCGTAATAAAATGATACCTACATTCAGAAAGACAGTTCGCGAGAGATTGAATGTGGCTAAGGAAGAGTTGAGTAAGGATAATGCAATTTTTCTTGATGCTTATGATGAATAAATATGAGGTATTCAACATATCATTTGTGTACTAAGACATGTAAGTTTCTTGATATGGATTCCTAAGGCAAGAATGTCTATCACTCTTACAGTAAAACAAGTAATAAGAGAATCAGAAGGTAGACACAAGTTTCAACAAATAGAAAAAGCAAGGTGATGAAGAGTACGGGGTAACTAATTAGTAGAGATGAACATTACCTACAATTCAGGAAGAGAGATATATATGCATTTTGAGTTACCTTCATTAATAATAGAGGTATCTACAATTGGTTACACCTATCTCACTTATACCCTATGGGGGTTAACAGGTGTAGTTTAAGAAAATGACGGAACATCAGAATATAGTTGGGAATAGTGCAACCCAAAATGGTTAATGTATTGTTTGTATTAGTTGACATTTCCAAAGGATATTACAGATGTGCTAATAGATCTCCTTGTAAGACACTCATGTGATGCACTCTAGAATATTACAATTAGATGTGAATACTAGCATGATCAAAAAAATTCTAAAGATATGCATTGAAAGCTTGGAAGGGATAAATACTACCTTAGTGTGACTCTCGTCCCCAGTATAACAAGGATGTTGAGCAATCCGAAGAGCCGATGAATGAATCAAGGGGAGTAAAAAACAAAAGAATGTCTTGTTGAAGTTTTCACAAGAAAGGGATAGGCAGAAATATTAACAGAGTAATAAGAAGAGAGATAAGGAAGAATTATGAGTGGGATGCGATACATGGGTGAAAACGGTAGAGTATTATGGTATCTAAAATCAAATGAAGAATGAGACGAGAGGTAATGAGCCTTAAGACAACAAAAGAGTATAGGCCATACAATCACATCCTCATTTAGAGAAATAAGTTTGCAACTCTAACGTGATTAACAGAAGGGAAAAATAAGACTCTAGAGTAATAGAAACCAGTATGGAGTGATGAACAAGATAAACTAAAAATAAATTAGGGAATGAGTGATTTGATGATAGACAACATCACTAGGATTTCACATTGCGTTCTAGCAACAATAGAATGTACAACAGAATAAGATCCATGATGAATTCAAAGAAGGGTCAGTCAGGAAGACGCTTCCCTAAAGCAAGCAATGTGCGCAAAGTTAAACTTAAGGGAATGTATATGCTAGTTGCACTAAGTGTCACCACCACGAGTAAGGAAATTTTGTTACAGAAGGATTACTGCCAGGTGAGTAAGGGTCATTGATGATGTGAAATGACGCCAAAGATTAAAAGGAAAAACATCTATAATCAGATCGTTGCTGCTCCAACTCTTAGTACTCCCATAAAGGGGGAATATGGAATAGTGTGGAATTAATTCAGAGTTAAGTGGAGCTAGTAAATTTGGAATGATAAAGGACGAATGCGATAAAAATGAGAAAGGAATGAGATTGCACTTATTCAAATATTACAAATATGCTATGTTCCCAGAACGTTATGTAAGAACAACATCAAGAAAATGAAGTAAGGGTTCCTTCCCGAGTTATTATTAATAGATAAGGAGCCAGTACGTGAGGTAAGTTATGACAAAATAAATAACCCAAGAAAGATTATGCAGATTATGGGTTGAGAATAGGCCAACGAGTAGTAAGTAGTGCCACGCCCCAACCTCGGGCGGCGCGACCGACACTCGATCGAGTGAACCCAACCGAGCAAGCTTTATCACACACTTCCTACCCTACTCTTTATTATTAAGATAACCATGTTCTATTATTATTTAGGCAAGGAAAGGCAGTATATTCAACAATGATAGTTCGTTCTGTATTACAAGCTTAAACCATAGATGAAGTTAGCTTCTAAAATACTCATAAAGTTACAATTCATAGATAGCAGGAGTTTATAATTACAACATAGTTTATAAGCCCCCACAACACCCATACAAGATCCACACACATGTCTACAGAACCTTTAAGGATACAAAAGATGAGAACAACAATGCCGACAACAAGGCCCCCTTCTATACCTCAAAATAGAAATCCGCAACAACAGAAGATATACAATACACCCCTTGAAGGAGGAAGGGCCTCACTAAGACCTTGAGAAGAAGATAACCTGCTACGCGCTATCGGCACTATCTTCTATGTATCCATTCAAACATGTAGCACCCACGGCAAAAGGGACGTTAGTATCATTGAATAGTACTAGTATGTATAACTAAACACAATTTTACTAGAAAGAACTATCAAGCAATAACAAGGAAATCACAGGAATAAATCATGGTTTTAATTGAACACCACATCATCAAATAAAAAAACCAGATAATCTTTCACATAAATTCCACAACTTAGTTTGGGGCATTTCTTTCATATATTCATGACCATCCTTAATACCACCGCTACCCTGAGCAGAGTCCGATCTCGACCCGATCGGTTAGGTCGCCTCACTTGAGGCACGCATCTCAATTACCATTTCTTATCTCTTTTCGAAATTCAAAGTTAGCACGCTACCACTATATGTGCGGCATGGTGTCCGATCATGGCCCGATCGACTAAGCCACCCTACTTAGGCATTGTTCCTTTCTCATCAATAATCTTACTTGAATCTTTATTTCACATATGTCATGTTCATTCGTTGGAACTTAGGGCCTCAATAATCACATCTTTTATATTCTCAATATCCATCTTGCAATTTGTGACTCTTTGGCACATACAAAAGCAATTCAAGTTGCAAACATAAGTAAGATTTCACATAGCTAGCATATCAATCTTATTTGTATTTTTGGCTTATAGCCCAGGCATGTCAACACATAATTTGAATCTTTCACACTGCTTTGAATGAAAGGATGGTTTATTAAACACGTTGAAGCACATCCGTCATATAGACATAATTACAAACTAGTTCATGTGAAACAGCAATTGGTACATCAACAAGTTCTAGCCTTACCACATTGCGTAGACGCCAGCGGAGCTCATTTTCTAATAAAAGGGTTTTTTTAGCCATATATATCTCAATATATCTTTCGATACTCATTATGAAATTTTGGAACTCTTAGCGCTTCGATCTATGGTGTAAGAATTACAAATTGGATCGAGAATTCGAGACGAAATTTAGATTCTAGCTTATTTCGAGCATATTGTCAAACACTAAAGGTGCATTGTTATTTTAGTCCCTTTCTGAGAGAAATTTTCTATCATTATATACCCTATTTGCTTTCTTTTTAGCTTACTTCCTCCCAACACCCTGAGGTTTGACATGCATGAAAAGAATCCATTCTTATACCCCATGAATTACCACACTAATTGACCATTATAGCTGAGTTGTAGGAATAAAAGCTGGGGGGATGAAGTCTTACCTCTTAGGGTGAATATTCAGGTGCCTTGACTTGGTTATCTTCAATGTTTTAGCAAGATTTTATGGAGAATTGTTGATGAGAAACACTTTTCCTCTCTAAGACCCCCCTCTATCTAAAAGCATTAGATAGTATGCTCAAAATGAGCTATAACACCGAATATATCGATAGGGGATCGGGTTTCAAAATTAGAAAATTGGAGCCCTAGGTCAGGTTTGTGACCGCATTTGCGATCGCAAAATGGAAATGCGGCCCCCAAAATGTAACACAGAAGTGCTCCCAAAATTTGATCCTTATGGCTGGGCTTACGGTAGAAATGAGGTCCGCATACCCGTTCTGCGATAACATAATGCACCACAAAACTGCCTTTTAGAACATTCCAAGATAATTATGTGACGATTATGCGGTCCGCATATCAGTTATGCGATCGCATAATTGATCGCATTTTTGACCCCAAATTTGACTAACACACTGACTCACTTTGCGATAGAAATGCGGTCCGCATACTTGATTTGCGACCGCATTCTGGACTGCATAATAGCACTTCTCTGGAGAACTTTGATTCTCGATTTTTAAATGCTTAGATTAGTACAAAGGTTCTGAACCGCGGCGAGCAAGCTTGCCGCAAAGAATTTTACGCATTCCTAACACATATTCGTGATATGGTACTACGAGCTACTAGGTTTCGAGTACAAGTTTTCACGGGGCCTTACAAGTAGTTGATTCAGGAAGAGCCTAGTCATGACCATATAAGAGGTTACAGAAAAATCAACAGATCATGGAAGATAAATATAGTGAACCCCAACATGGATAATACAACCTCACAGTAACAATATCATAATTTTGAGATATATTCAAATAGGAGTCGATGTATTTAAAGGTACCGTATGGATGTTACAAGAATAAAAGAGAGTGCCACTAGGAAGATACTCAAAATATCAGTTCAGAAGAAACCCAGCAAGCAGAAGGGCATAGAGGTAAGAAACTATGGATAATTATAGGCAATGAAGGATATCAAAAGGTCTATAATAAGCTCACAACTTTACAAGAGCCAAGGGTTCTCCCTAAGTACTATAACAAAATACCAGCTGAGAAAATAAGGAAGAAGGCTTCAACCTAAGCACAGTGACCTAAAAAGGAAATTGTCTTGTAACAACAGTTTCACAACAACATTGTATGTCCTCCAAAAGAAAGAGAAATCTACCGTGACTAGTGAACAAGAAGTAAAAATCAAAAGAAATATTCAAAGATTATATGAGTTGTATGGAAATTCCGGCATGCGTGGGAGCTAATATAGTCTAAATATACACGCGACAAGGGTAAAGAGATCAGGAAAGGTAATCGCTTACGTTAAAAGAAAGCTGAACAGGAACAAAAAGAATTATTTGATCAATGATCCCGAGTTAGTGACATTATGAATACACTTAAGAGTTTGGATTTATGCAGCATATATATTGATAATCATATAGCCGTAAAAGATTCTGGTATAAGTTAAAAGAAATAATTGAGCCCAGGTCATAGACAAAGGAACAAATTGTTAGAAGATTGTGTCATGGATATTCCATAACATCCATGGAGGGCTAAAGTAATCTAATACCATGAGCAGCAGATTGAAAGATAACTTAAGCCAGCACAAAAGCAGATCAGAAGAAGAAGAAAACTAAAGAGTAACATAAACAAAGTAAATCGGGAATCTGATTATTGGACCCAGAAGTTATAAGAATCATGATTGAGAATATAGGGAAATTACTCCTGTTGATACCAAATTTTTCCCTATATATTTTTCAATATGAAAAATAACTTAAAAGTATCATATATATGTATATATAAGTATGTCCAAATATTTTATTATTTTTCCATAATTTTTAAAGGGTTTGTAAATCAAAATTTTCCCTCGTTTATCCATAAAAACCCAATAAATATTTCCAAAATTAATATTTGGTAATTCATTTATTGGACTTTTATATTTACGCTAAAATATAGCTAAGGAAATTTTTGTAAATTGCATATAATTGCAATATTAGCCCTTTTAAGATTCAATTGGGTTTTGTATTCATAAAATTAAGTCATGTATTTCAGTCGTTAATTATATGTCATAAATAATTTTGGTGCCTTCAATTTTTTTTGAAATTAATTTACCATCTTTTATAATTCAAAAAAGGGAAAATTATTTATTTAAATAATATCCCCAAATGCATTTAAATTGTAGCCTAAATCTGACCCCATATTAAGTCCAATTTCCCCGACCCAATCCCAATTCAAGCCTAACCCCTAGCCCAAATTAAACGATCCAACCCGGATTCCCCATCTACCCTTTTAAACCTAGGCTGTTGATCATTTAGATCAACGGCCACCATTCGCCCTTCCATAATTAAATACAAAATACCCCTTAACATACTTCATTTTGCATCATTCGCTGCCTCTAAAACCCTTCCATCTCAACTCTCTCTTCAATCTCTCATGAACCTTAGCTGCCGCCACCTAATTCCACATTAATCCACATTAACCCCTGCCTAATAGATGGCCTCTCATGGCCATTTAAGGTGTGTATCAGCCTCCTATGGCCCCTGGGTGTTTGTTTCTATGGTTTCATGGCCATACCTTGAAGGAATCTCGTCCAATCTTTGATCAACTTCTGTTCATGGCCCTTCTCTGGACATCCATGACCTTTCTCTGGCCAGTCATGACCTTTCAATGCAGATCTTTGACTTTTCTAGTTAGATCAGTAACGTTCAAGGTCCTTCTCACCTTTTATTGGATTTCCAAAACCCTAATCTTTAAGATCTTTCAATTTTCTTCAGATCTATCTTAGATCTATGCTTGCTACGAACTTCTTAAGTGTTTTCATGAAGGTATCTCGATTTACTTTCAAAACAACTCTTCATATTTCAACGGTTAGGGTTTTTCCTTTAAGTTTTTAAAAGATCTTGTCTCTGATTTTAATGTTGTTCGTGATTTTTCTAGTTTTAAAACGACATGCTCATGTTGTTCTTCTATCTATTTCAGCATGTTAAAAACCCTAGTTCCCTTTTTGTCTTATCCGAGTTTCGAAATTATTTACCTAAATGTGTGCTTATTTTAAGTTCTTTGTTTCTGAATCTCTTCTCCTTGTTTTACTTTACTGATTTGAGTTCTTTTTATCTATTGAACTCAACTACTATCGAAGCCCTGATTCATAAAAGTGGTTTTTCTCACTTATTACTACTGTGAGACCTTTACTTGTTTCTGATTTCTCTTACTTGATACTATGTTCTTCTTCACTGTTGATTCTATATGACTACTTGACCTACTTGACTAATGAGCTTAGAATATTTTTCTTACTACTGAATTATAGCTTATTTCTGCCACTACTGTATGTTTGTTGTTATCTCTTTTGCTAATGTGTTTGGCCTCGCATGTCTGATGCTTCTGTTCACTTCATCTATACAATGAAGTGAAGAATCATGTTTCTTCCTTGATTGATATTGATCTAGTGACCGATTGCAAAAGCTTTTCTTTAATGAACCCTAATTTTGCTCACCTATTTAAAATTAATTGATTCCTTTCCCTTTACTATGATGCTTTATCTTGCTGAATCCTTTCACAAAATAAGCCTATTTTGTACTTAGACTTGATTATTTACTTCAGGCTTTTACTGCCCCCTTATATGGCAATAATCAATCTGTCCCAAACTGATTTCTTTCCTTAATTGAAACCTATTAGTATTCAATAAGCAGTGATTCCTTAATTAAAGAGAATCACTTGGGTTAATTGATTCTAATGGTGATTATTTCCATGTTTGTATCAAGACTTTACTTATTACCTTATTTTTACTCGTTTTCAAAACTATAAATACAATACCCTCTTTTATTTTAAAGACACAAACAAAAACTTGAGTTCAGAACACACACTTACACTCCAAATTCTCTCTTTATTTACTGCTATTTGTGCTATTTCTTTGTCTAGCCAACTGAAATCCAAGGCTAGACTGTGGACTCCTGTTTGCTTTACCGTTTTGCACTTTGGTTCTCAAGTGGTATGTCCTAGTTTGTTTTTTAAGTCTCAACAACAAGATATTTCTTTAAGTTGCTTCAGTTTCTCATTCATGTTTACTTCTGCTCATGTTTCTATAGTCCAGTCATGTTACTAACATGCCGAAATACGTTCCCTTCTCCTTTCTAAGTTAATGCTCCTCTATGGGTGCACTCTGTCAGTCATTTACTATGCACTTGCTACCTTGTGAATCCCAAACCCTCAAATCCACTATACGTGTTTATGTTCTTTGGACGGTTTGTGTCCATGCCAGCACCAGCTATTGCTGTGGATGACCAAATCAGACCCCTGTTGGGATTATACAATGAATCCTATAATCCCCTGCCCCCTCTAAATGATTTCTGATTTTGTTTCACCACTACAACTATTTTCAAATCACCCTTTACGATTTACTATTTCCAACGCAGTTTTAATAAATCTCTATTCTACACTTCTACTATACTCATAGAGCCTAGGTTCTGCCCCTCTTGTGTGATCCTTGCATTAGGACCCTGGAGTTCCCTCTGATCTTGGACACATAAGGGATGGCCCTTACACACTCCACTCATTCTATTTGACTATGTAAACCTGGGTGTAAGCATTGCCCGGGATCCCCTGAGATTTTTAGGGAACTTTGACACGCCCAGGTACGAGAAAGACTTTGGAATAACACTAGCAATTATATGGTTCATTGCATATCTCAGATAGGAAGTCAAATCAGGCTTCCTATGATTGCAACTTTTTCTTTCATTTCTTCATTTGTAATCCAGTCATACGGCTTGTAGTAATATATAAAAATTATCGGGAGATTCGTGAAAAGGGTGGGTAGTTGTATATATTGTGGGTAAATCGTGTGTTGATACCCAATTTTTTTTGTATATTTTTTATATGCAAAATACATTCAAAATAGTATATATATATATATATATATATATATATATATATATATATATATATATATATATATATATATATATATATATATATATATATATATATATATATATATATATATATATATATATATATATATATATATATATATATATATATATATATATATATATATATATATATATATATATATATATATATATATATATATATATATATATATATATATGCATATATAAGTATGTCCAAGTATCTTATTATTTTTCCAATTTTTTAAAGGATTTTAAAACCGATTTATTTTGCTATTTTAGCAATACAAAAACCAATAAATATTTCTTAAATTATCATTTTGATGATTAATTTATTTTTATTCTTATATTTATGCCAATATATAGCTAAGGTAATTCTTGCACATTTTTATAAATTAATTTGATATTTTTTAAGCTAAAATTGCAGTAAATTCCAATTCTAGCCCAATTTAAGATTTAATAGCGTTTATAATTATAAATTTTATTGCAGTATTTTTAATTTAATGTTTATATACTATTAATTAATTTAATGCCTTCCATTTGTTTCAAAAATCACTTTTACTATTTTTATAAATTAAAAAGAGAAAAGTAGCTATATAAATGATAACCTTATTTTATTTCAATTATAGCCAAAATAAACCACCCCAATAACCCAATTTCAATTTCAAACTGGACAAATCCAATTCTTATATAATTCGACCCCTAACCCGTTAATAAAACATGCCCGGTCTTTCTTTTGATCCAGGCCGTCGATCAATTGTGATCAATGGCCACGATGACCCCCTATCGTTTCTAATTCACCAAACCCCAATCCTAATTCATTTTCCTTCAGAGACTTCGCCTTGAAATCCCTTCGTCTCTTAAACTCTCTCGAACCTCCGTCAACCCTAATCGTCTCATATCGTATTCAACCTCAAAAACCACCAAAAACCATGGCTTCTCCGGCCATGGTAGTCTTATACTCACCTCATGTTACTCATGTGTGCTCAATACTTGATGAATCTAGGCTCGACCTTGAGTTCTTCATGCAGACCTTCGTCGGCATGATGTTTAACGGCCATCGCCGGCCTTGCTCCGGCATATTCTGGTCTTCTGGGCCTGATTCTTGCTTCTCCGACTATGATCGGTGACCCTTTAAAGCCTTTCTCGTTTTAGGGTTCTTATGAAACCCATCTAGGTTTTTCTCCGGTATTTCTAGATTTTTTTGAGTTTATAAATGCTTTTCCAAGCTTTCTTTTGAAAAAACAACACTTTAAAAAAATCGTCTCTTTCGATCTAGGGTTTCTAAAATGTTCAAATGTTTCTAAGATTTTTTTCTTTGTCGTTTATGTGTATTTGTCTCTATTGTATTCTTGTAGCATGTTCTTATATTCTTCTCTTGCGATGTTTTCCTATATTGTGTTTTTTTTAAGATCCTACTATGCTCTTGTGTCCCTCTGCTATGTTTTCTATATCCCCTTCTTTCACTATATTCTTGTGTTTTCTCTCTATCATGCTCTTATATGTTTATCCTATTGTATTTACCTATATGTTCTTTCGTTATTCTTTTCGTTGTTCTTGTGTTCTTCTACTATATTTTTTTACTAAGTTCTTAAGTCTCTTTCTTTTTTCTTCTACGGAACCCTGTTTAAGTCCCCTCTGAAAGGATTTTTCTTAAGCATGTTTCTTCTACTATTATGTTGTTCTCTTTGTTTCCCTTGAACCTTTTACTATTTTTGCATGTGTTCTCATGAGTTTCTTAAAGAAACTCCTGAACCTGTTTCGACTACTTGCTTCCTCATTTCTGTATTTGATTCAAGGTGAAATCCCTAGAATTTGGGGGGTTCTGCCGAGGTTTGGTCATGTGATTGAACTAGGGTTTTATCTTAGAACCCTTGACTCTCTCATACTAACTTTTGAGTTTTTGAATTAAGTTTGAACTTCTTTATTTCTTCTCCACTAGACTTTTCTATTGTTTGGCATGACAATTCTCTCATGTTTAAGCGTGTCTGCAAACTTTATATGTGTGACAAATCTTTCTTCAAAAAGATTTTCGAACTAGTGATTGATTCAGAATCTCCTTTTAATAAGTCTAATTGTTTGTTACTGATGCTCCTTAAGTTAAAACCTTTCCCACCTTTTTGGCTTGGTTCATTCATACCAAATCCTTGAATTTCTTATTTCTTGGCTGTTAATTGATTTTCTTTCCTTAAATTGTGCAACCGTGTATGTCAAAGATCCTGTCCCTAAATAACCCTTATGTATTTGCTCTCAATTGCATGTTTTGCACAAAATGTTTATTTAAATCCTTTCCTTAAATGGTTTTACCCGTTTGATTTTGAATCCCTTAATTAAGGAGAAACCTCTTATAATTGATATACAATCAGTCTTCAATTATTCTCTTACCTTATTTGTTCATGAATTTCACACTATAAATACATGACCTTCTTTAACACAAAACACACATGATTAACACACTTTAATCTTCACAATCTCGCACACTTAAAGTATTCTGTCTTCCTGTTTGCACTTTGGCTTTTACAAGACTACTGCTTTTCTTACTTGTTTCCTTGAAGCTGGTATGTCCTAATTTTTTAAATTCAGCATCACCCTAATGTGTTTACTTACAATTTTTATATGCATGTCTACTTTACTGTCTATGTGAAGTTCAAATATCTAACTTAGTATGCTTGTGTTCTACTGCCTGTTATTTTTACTAAAAACATTTGCTTCCTGTCTCATTACCCCAATGTGATTATGAGTGGTGACTTAAGGCATTCCAACATGAATTGTTGTCCATGAACAGAGTTTTGAACCAATGAGGTTTAACCTCTAAAAGGGTTGGAGGGTGTAACAGCATATCCCATTGCTGGATATGCCTATCAACCTACTTTTCTTGTGTTCGTTTTATACCCCTATGTGCACTAATTTTAAGTTATTCCCTTTGTCCTTTTCCTTTTTCTCCTTTCAAAATTTCACTTCTGCATTTGCACTCTCCCTCTTAGTTCCTAGGTTTTTCCCCCTCTCTTATGAGCCTTGCCTTGGGACCTTGAGTTCTCTCTGAACTTGGACACTTGAGGGCTAGCCTCTTCCACATTGCACTATGTCTTAACCTGGTAATGCATTTGAATGTGAACATTGCCTGGAGTCCGTATGAGACTCTAAGGGAACTCTAACACATCCAAATGAGAGAAAGGCTTTGCAACATTGATCTTTGGAGTTAGTTTACTTGATCAATCAGGCTTTCCTTGGTTGTAACTTTCAGATTTCTGATGTATTTTTTTACTTTATTTTTAGGGCTGTAATAACTTTGTATATATTTGGACGATGGTTAGTAAAAAAGGAGGGGTAACTATGCATGTATACGGGTAGAAAACTTTCCTATAGGAGTCTCTAGTTTATGTACTTTTCATAGTTACCATGCCTACATGAATATCTAATTTATGCATCTCTTCATGTAGTTATCATGCCTATAAGATCTCTGCATCTCTTCATGTAGTTATCATGCCTATAAGACTCCTGCATTTCCATATTATCATATCTGTAAGACTTCTGCATTTCCACATAGTTATCATGCCTATAAGATTCCCGCATCCCTTCACTTAGTTATCATGTTTATAAGACTTCTGCATTTCGATATAGTTATCATGCCTATAAGGTTTCTATATCTCATTTAGCTACCGTGTCTATAAGAACATCTGCATCTCATTTAGCTTCCATGTCTATAGGGATCCTGCATTTCTTTATATGTAGCTTCTGCACACACACATAGAGAATAAGCCTATAGGTCATTTTCTGTTTCTTGCACACCCGCTTTTCACCAGGCAAAGTTGGTTATAGATCCTAGTAATAAAAACTGTAATGAGATAGCACAACGTTTAGATAATCATGTTGCAGAATCTCTGCACTTTCTATGTCTATAACAGTGTTAAAGTTAACAAACAACTATAAAGCATGCCTATATGGGTCATAATTCAAATCCAAATAGCCTCGCTCTTTTGTAAGTTAAAATTAGTAGTAATAATGCATTGTCAATTGCAGAACTTGTATTCTTTCTATTAAAAATGGCAACCTTTTCTTAAATTAACATGTAATCAGTCAATTCTCTCATTCCTTAAATCTGTAGATATACGATATAGGTTTTGTCTATCATTTAGGCAAGCCTTAGGGTAACTTAAAACTGAATTAGTTCCTTCTTTAGAACTACAACCAGCAGGCAGGTCTGACACAAGCTTCCTATCAGAATTATGTAGCAGATTAGTCTACCTCAAATCCGTAAGTTTTAAACTATGTGTTTTATCTAGTTTTAAAGGAGGTATGTCTGAGCCTTATTATTTGTCTATATGCTCTCCCTCTAAATTTGCTATATATATGTTTTGTTTGTCGCCTTAGTATTTTAACCTTTTAAAACCAAAAATATGCCCATGTCTCCTCCCTGTAGGATTAGTAACCCCAAATACCTCCGGGATTGATAGGATTAGGACAGGTAATAGCATGCAATAGGTAAACGAGACCATTCCGTGCTTTAATACCTTAACAGGGTGGGAAAGGGTAGATATGGATATGATGACCGGTGCGCTAATACCATGTGTATCCCCTCCCTGGGGAGTGATTATCGGGTATTGCATTGATGTGATCCATATTATTAATAAACCTAGGACCCCCCTCCCTTTACTCTTTGTTTCCTTAAATCTTTAAAAATGTTTCTTCTAAATCAACTCTCTCATATGCTTTTCAACTTTGTTTGTTTTTTATCTTTATGTGAAAATATCCTCTTATGTGATACCCTTATTTGCTTATGTGTTATTTCATTTAAGTCACAACAATAGCTTGGCCGGGAACCACATAAGTGGATTCGGAGGGGTGCCTAACACCTTCCCCTCGGGATAATTTCAAGCCCTTACCCAATCTCTGGTTATCCAAATTTAACCATCCTTAGTGCCCTAATGCACTATAATCATTAGGTGGCGACTCTTCAATTCTCTTAAAACCAATTCCCAAAAGTGAATGAGTTGTCTTCAGAAATGTCAAAAACCCGATTTTCCGAGAAAAAAGGGGGCGCGACAGCATGGCGATTCCGCTGGGGATTTCTTTTAGGCTTTTACCATTTCAAGCTATTACCGTGACTTTATATTTTTCTATATGCCTTTATTTGTTTAATCTTTTAAGTTTTTAATTCCTTCCCCTAATATGGAACTAACTTGTCTTTATTTCTTTTACTGTTTTTCTTTACTGCATTCCTTCATTACTGTTTTAGAATTATTGTAATCATTACTCTTTCGAACGTGCAAGTATGTGGCAACTTTTTTTAATTATTGCAATTGCATATTTTCAACATCATATTACACTCGTGCCAAACACAATACCATAGCAACTCATATAATGAGTGGTTGTGCTCTTCCGATATTATCAACCCCCTTAAATTTTTAAAAGACCTATTTGAGATAAAACCAGTCGATCAACAGTGTAGCCAACGGTTCTGCGCCTTTCCCTCTTGAGTTGTCCGATTAAGGGTACCAGTCTAGTACTCCATAGAAACCTTAGTCTGTGTAATAATGCATGCATCATGGTAAAACCTAGCCAAGTCAGTTATGTTGATCGCATAATGACTCTTTAAGATAGCCTTGTCCAAAGTACACTGGGTTTCCTCAAAACCCAAATGGACACTACCATGTTTTGTGCATTTACTTGGAGAGTTGAATGTTTCTATGCCAATTATTGATATTTAGTAGTCGAGTCTGATGGGGGAAAGGGCCTAACCCTTTGTTTTGTAGAAACATAAGGCACGAGGTCTCAAGATTTGGCATGGTCACCAATATCCACCCCAAACTGCTAAGCTGGTGGAAGGATATTCATTTCAGTGATCAGAAGCTTGTCAAGAAATATTTAGGGAATCTACCCTCTCTCTAGGAAGTCTTACCCAACAACAGAATCATAGAAGTTGCTACCCTATTCTGGGATTGTGATAGGTTTGTATTCTGCTTTGGGGACATTGAGATCACACCCCTGCTCGAGGAAATAGAAGGACTAGCTGGAATACCATGGGAAACTCCAAGTTTATTAATGCCGAAAAACTGCAAAGGCAGAGGTTTTCTTAAAATGATAGGTCTAAAGAAGAATCCAGAGTTGACGTGCCTGAAGGAGTCGTACATACCCTTTGAGCTTGTACGAGAGGTACGACCTCAATAAATCTTACCGTACTTACCCTGATGAGTTTTCCTTTACATCATTGAGGCATATTCACCGAAGGGAATTTGTCTTCATATTCTGTTTCTTGGGGATGATAGTGTTTCCAATGAAGAAAGCGAGGATCCATACAAGACTAGCCATGGTCACCAAAACTCTAATGGAAGGAATTGACGGACAACTGTTCAGTCTCGTACCAATGATTATTGCCGAAATATACCGAGCCTTGGAAAAATTTCAACAGGGAGCCAGAAACTTCGAGGGTTGTAATGTGCTACTTCAACTTTGGCTCGTGGAACATCTCCAAAAGGCGAGTACCAACAGGAAATCCATCGAAGGAATTGGGATGATCATATCATTTTTCATCATCCGAAGCGAATGAATTACATGCCCAACATGTTTGCCCAACCGGAGAATGCTAGAGAATGGGTCGAACTCTTTGAAAGTCTAACTGAGGACCGAGTACAATAGATATTTGAGTGGTTCCCAACCGAGGAGTTCATTGACCGATCCAGGGACACACCTTTCCTAGTACTGATCGTCTTAAAAGGAACGTACCCATACACATCTCTTCGGGTCAGGAGACAAGCGGGAAGGAAGAAGGTTATATCGAGGGTCAACAAGATGAGTCACTTCCGGGTTGACTTCCAGAATGACGATAGCCCTTACAAATGTCAGGCTCAGCACATGTGGCATTGCAAAATCGTCATGGGAAGGGACACCATTGAACCAGTCATACTACACGGGTTGTGATCCTTATTATTCAGGTTGGATGGAGGATAATCATGATGGTTTGGGTCAACCCGAGTTTGTTCAAGGCAACCGGATCGTAGATGAAAAGGCTGAGGCACAAGTCAGGTACAACTATCTGCGTAAGTGAATTTGAGAATGCGAAAGCGAGCACCGTGAGATACATGAGGCAAATCAGAAACTAATTGAAGAATTGAATGATGTGGCCATCAGCGACAACAAACATTTGGTCTATTTGGAGCAAGGTATAATAGAGTTGGAAAAGAAGTTTCTAAAGAGGTCAAAGACTGCCGGACTGCCGAATGAAATGAAGGCGGACACCTTGTCAAAGCCTACTTGCTGCTGGGACTGTGTGAGATAGGAAAACTGTTCGATGGAGCCGATAATACCGAATATGGGGAAGGTCCCTCTGGGACCAAGTAGATAGGAATTTCCAATTCGGCTTTATAAAATGTAATAAGGTCAATGGCGATTAGTGATTTTGCTATTAAGTGTCGTTTTGCGATTCGTATACTTATCGATGAAGCATTTAGCATTCAAAGGTCTCTAAATAAACTTGTTGCTAGGCCTACCTCGGGCATAACAAGGCCTCAAATTAGGACACACATTATATTTTAGCACTACGTGTTTAAATATTGCAATATTTTTGTAATGATCCTCAGCGACTTGTTACCTTTTTTATTTTTATTTTTGTTTATTACCCTCCCCAAAGGTTAGTTTGTGAATTCTGGAAACATCATCATATTTACGAGATCCAGAGGCCCTCCACCTACTCTTCTCCCAGTCCTATCAGACACAGAAACAAAAGGAAGATGGAAGATTTGAGCTACTCAACTGAAGGGGTAGAGGTCACTCATGGTGCTATAGTTCCCAAGGAAAAGGCATCCCAATTGGAACAAAAGTTTTTAAAGTTTCAGAAAGAATTGGATCAAACCCAGAATTTGGCAAGTCTGTCATTTTCCCTCACCACTCCAAAGTTTACTTTCCCAACTACTCAGAATTCTATATCTTCACAAAATATCCCGAAGCAACAAAACCAACGCGCTTCTCACCACCACTGCAAAACTTGTCATACCTTCAATAACACCCTGCCAATCATCCCAAAACTCCAGAACTCCACAAATGACACTACCACACCCAACACAAAATAGCCCATTTACGTGGAAACTGTGCCACACTCCATCCAAACCATCTCAAGCACACCTGAGTCTGATGATAAAGACTCACTCATCAAGAACCTGGCTGCAGAACTCAAGAAACTGACTCGTCGAGTTTAGGGTATCGAAGGAAGTAAATGTATGAAAGGATTAAACTATGAAGATGTTTGCATACAACCGGATGACAAACTGTCCGAGGGGTACAAACCTCCTAAGTTTGATATGTTTGATGGTACAAGGGATTCGATAGTTCACCTGAGAACATACTTCGACAAGCTGGTTAGACTATAAAAGGACGAAAGGATTCACATGAAGCTTCTCACGAGAAGTATGAAAGGAGATTCTCTATCTTGGTACATTATCCAAGACCTGAATAAATGGTCGAATTGGGTGAGTATGGCATCAGATTTTGTGGACAGGTTCAGGTTAAATATAGAAAATGCACCAGATGTGTTCTACATTCAGAACCTAAAGAAGAAGCCCACAAAAACATTCCGTGAGTATGCCACTCGTTGGAGGTCAGAAGCTGATAAAGTCAGGCCTGCTCTAGAGGAAGAACAAATGAACAAGGTTTTTGTTTGGGCTCAGGATCCCCAATACTATGAAAGATTGATGCTGATTGAAGGCAATAAATTTTTCGACATCATCAAGCTAGGTGAGAGGATTGAGGAAGGCATTAAAAGTGGTATAGTAACAAACTTTGAGGCTTTGCAAGCCACCAACAAGGCTTTACAGTCTGGAGATACGTCCAAGAAAAGGGACGTGAGTGCCGTAATGGTCGCATCGAGGACCAAATCCCCTGTCAAGTACTAAACCTACCCAATGCCTCCACTCACATATCAGCCTGCTCCAAATTACCAAACACCCCCACCTCCCACATACCAACCCATTTCACCCAAATACTCCTAACCATCACATGTTTACCAGGCCTACAATACTCAACCGCCTCACTATCAATCATATCCACTACGTCGAAACTTCCCTAGACCTCGACCAAATTTCGACCGTAGACCTCCCAAACAGTATAGCGCCATTACTGAACCAATTGACTAGCTGTACAAAAGACTCAAAGCAAATGGTTATGTCACCCCTATCCCTGCCATAACCCTAGAAAACCCCTCTCAGTGGGTCAATCCAAATAAATCTAGTGCATATCATTCCGACATAAAAGGACATACCATTGATGAATGCCACTCTCTGAAGGAAAATATTCAGACTTTGATTGACAATAAGATAATTGTACTAATGGAACCTACTCCAAATATCTAGAATAACCCTCTACCATGCCATAAGGTGGATGTCTCCACATGATCAAGATAGAAGATGACCGGGACCCCATGGGATCGATCGATTTAATCACAGAAGGAGATGATCCAAAGAAGCCAATAGTCACCCTTAATCCGATTGTAGTCCAAATTTAACCTTCTAGAGACACCGGAGTAAACATGTCCATGCCACTCGAGTTTGAAGCACTATCCTTCTCAAAGACGCCATCGCCCGTTGAGGTTGAGTTTATGTCACCTACACACTTTGAAGCTGCAGTTTTACCGCCTAAGGGGCCTATTCCGTTTGGAGTAGAGATAGCGCGCCAATCCCAGTGGCAATGTCGGTAGTGACACCATTCCACACAAAGGCCATACCTTGGAACTACACAGCCTAGGCCAAAAGAAAGGGGAAAGTCAAGTTTGGGAAAACCGTTGCGGCACAGGTATGACAATAACCGACAAGGTTTATACTCTAGAACATTTAGCAGAGTCGAGTAGGCAGGCCACCAATCGGTGGACCATTACTGAAACTGGGCCCAATGATATCTGGAGAAAGATACTAGCCAAGGAGTAGTCAATCATTGATCAACTAAACAAAACACCAACACAGGTGTCCGTCCTAGCTTTGCTACAAAGTTCTGATGCACATAAGAATGCTTTGTTAAAGGTGTTGAGTGAGGCATATGTACCGAGTAACATCACCGGTGGAGAGATAGCTAACATGGTAGGCCAGGTGTGGAAAGTCACAAGATCACTTTTCATGATGATAAGCTGCCACCAAAAGGTTTGAGTCACAACAAAGCATTGCACATCATCGTGCAATGCAAAGATTATTTTATTACCAGGATATTGATTGATAGAGGGTCCAGCCTCAACATTTGTCCGTTGGTAACACTCATGATATTAGAAAAGGGGCTACACGAGATCAAGGATGGGGCCATTAACGTCAAAGCTTTCGAAAGATACCAAAGGTCCACTATTGGGGAAATTAGCTTGTGTTTGCAAATGGGGTCTACTTGGTTCGATGTTGACTTCCAAGGGATAGACGTGCCGGCCTCTTACAATCTGTTGTTGCGATGGCCATGGATTCATGCCTCTAGGGACGCAGTGTCAAGACTACATCAAGTGGTGAAGTTTGAGTGGAACCACTAAGGGGTGATCATTCATGGGGATGGTAGAAATCCCATATATAGTCGCCAGACCATTCCAGCAGCTGGAGGAAGCAGACGGATAGGCGGAGAAACTTACCACCACATCGAGCGAGCCAACGCCATTTATAAAGACAAATGGTGGGATAACAAGATTGAAATCATATTGAATTGGTGCATGTATGAACCAGGCAGGGGACTTGGCAAAAACCTCCAAGGAATCGCTAAACCCATCAAGCTCAAGAAACACAACGCCACTTTTGGATTGGGATATGATTATACCTGGGAGGAATTCAACCCCTAGTCACCACCATGGCGTGGTCCTTATTATCCTTTGGAATATCCAATACCCCATTTAGAGCAGACTTTTCAGCCGACCGGGGTTGTCTACGGGTCAAAAAAAGAGGAAGCACTGGCAGCGATGAGGAATTTGTTCCTAGAGGACGACATCATGGATTGTTATGTCATTTTCAAGGAAGAGGGGTAGAAATGCCCTTCCATACAAGCCTTGAGCGGAGGATCATGCCTCAAAAACTGGACTATAAGAACCACCAAAGCCCGGCGAGCCTCGGGGTAGGAAGGCTGAACAAGCATCATGCACTATTTTACTTTTACTAGTTGACTTTCATTTTGCATTTTAATTTTCGCAAGAAAGAGCTCTGATGTTAAAAACAGTTATGGAATTTATCAAAGCATTTTGATTTTTTTATTTAAATCTTACTCTTATTATTTTCTCTCATTACTTTACTTATACAATATTACTATTACTTATCTTGATGAACCAATGACTGTGACGTGCAATGAGACAATGCAACAAGCGGATGTAGACTCAGAGGAAGATGATACACCAGAAGAGATTATTAAGGAATTTGAGAATTTTGAGAATAGACCTAAGTCCAACTTGGACGAGACTGAGATTGTTAACCAGGGAAATGCAGAAAACATCAAAGAAACACGAGTCAACGTTCACTTGTCACCGTTAGAAAAGGAAGAGTATAATGAATTTCTAAAAGAGTATGAAGACATATTCGCCTGGTCGTATGATGACATGACTGGGCTGAGCATGTTTATTGTGGCTCACAAATTGTCAACCAACCCAACATTTCCCCCGGTAAAATAGAAACTCAAAGTTCAAGCTTGACATGCGTTTTAAAATCAAGGAAGAAGTCACTAAGCACGTCAAAGCTAAAGTTCTCATGGTAGTTGAATATCTGACATGGTTAGCCAACATTGTGCCAGTGCCAAAGAAAGACGAGAAGGTTAGAGTCTGTGTCGACTATCGGGATCTCAACCAGGCCAGTCCAAAAGATGACTTTCTTTGCCAAACATAGATATCCTGATTGACAACTACGCCAAGCATGAATTGGAGTCATTCATAGATTGTTTCTAAAGGATCCATAAAATTTCTTGCCTAAAATAATGTTGGGTAGGTCCCTATGTTGTTATAACTGTAGAAAGTACCATTAAATTTGAAAGATTAAATTTTTCCAGAAATTGGGTGTTATACGACGTACTATGCGATCACATAACGTGTATGCAGACTGCATAATGGTCGCATACCAGGGCAGGCCACTGCCTAATTAGAGGACAACTATGTGGTCAAGTATGCGATCGCATTCTGGTTATACGGACCACATAATTATTGCATTCCCGACCATTGACTTTGGGTGAGGGAGGTTATACGACGCCCTATGCGATCACATAGCGTGTATGTGGACCGCATAATGGTCGCATACCTGCACAGTGTATTTTACATTTTTCGCATTTTAGAGCCATTGTACGACCGGTCTATGTACCGCATGCCAGGAATATGATCGCATTCCACGTCGGTGCTCCTATTTTTCTAATTTTTCAAACCGACCCCTTATTCAATAAAACACCCCAACCCTTCATTTTAACCCATTTTCTGAACAAAATTAGAGAAAGGGAAGAGATGATTTTTGAGAGAGAAAGTCTCATCTCTATCAATTTGATTGTTCAAAGTCACCCAGGCCTGAAAATTTCGAGTAATTATCTTCTTCTTTGTTCTTGCAGGTAAAATCCCCAACCCTTTTTCATTGGGTTTTCAGATTTAAACAAAAAGGAGATTCTCATGAATTGATTCTTGAAAATATAAGTTGAACCATTCATGTATGTTCTTTAATACCTAAGATCTAGTAAGAGGAATTGGCTAGGAGTAAAGATCTGCAAAAAAGAGGGGTTGATAATCTAAGTGAGATCGGGTTGTATTTGTAAATTTCAATTCTAAGATATATGTAACTTGTGAACTAGATTGACGGTACTAGGCAGTTTGGTGAATTAAAAGTAGGAGTTAAAAAGGAAATTCGACTCCAGGTATGTATGGCTAACTTAAACCTTTGAAAAGTCACCCTATTTGGTGTACGAGTAATTGTAATGTGTTACTTATGTGGACTATTTGTGAATTTTAGTTGTTTCACGGGTGTTAAGGAAAGATGACCTATTTCATGAATTCTTGTGATTAATATCCTTGAACATTGTTGGTTAAACGTCCCGATATGATGGTCTAAATAAATGGCAACAAACCAAGTGTGTGTGTGAATATGTTTATGTGGTAATGGCTGTGGTATATGATGGAAATGGTACATATGTTAATGAAAACTCTTTCTGAATTATTATTGTTGTTGTGAAATGATATTCTGGATGGTCTGAAGCCATGTGATTGAACTGTGAACTATTATTGTTGTGTGAATTGTGATTGTCTGGTGGGATCGGGTTGTGCGCCGCAAGACAAAATGATAAATTGTGGGTTGGGGTGATAAGGGTGGCGAGGTAATAAGGATGGACGAGGTAATAAGGGTGGCCGAGTTATTAAGGATGGAATGTGATCATTATCACTATTCAAATGAATGTTTGTGAAATCATTGATATGATGAATGATGTTGAAAGGGAAAATGAGAGATTGTGAAACTTATTTGGCCTTGGTTGTTCCTTTCATGTGCATTGATTGTTGATTCTATTACTGTCCGTTATCTGTGTATTGATTGATTTTACGTGGGATAAATTTTGTTCATACATACCAGTACAATTCAAATGTACTGACGTCCCTTTTGCCGGGGGCACTACATTCTTGTTATGATTATAGGTGGTTCTATAGCACTAATTAAATGATAAAATAATGATAAATTCATGTAAATTATCCAAATCCGAGTTAGAATCACTTACCCCAATCAATCCCTTGAAAATCCCTCCAAGAATTGCCTCAACCGAGCTACCAAAGGCCAAATATAAAATAATAGTATAACCATCATTTTGAAACTTATATTCTGCCCAACGACTTTTGCCTTTACGAACCAACAGCCGCATATGCGGCTCCACACCTGCGGAAAATCCATCGCAAGTGCGGCTTCAACTCAAGCCCGGGATCTCTTCATCTGAGGTCCAAATAGTGCACCCGCGCTTCTGCTTCTGTGGGCCACAAGCATTTCTGCGCGCGCACACCTGTGGACCAGGTCAGCTTCTACACCCCCAGGCCTTCTCTGTAATTTCCGCATCTACGACCTATCCTTTGTATCTGCGACCTCGCAGGTGTGGAATACCCATTGCACCTGTTCTCCCAGATCATCGCCATAAATATCGAACCTGCAACTACTCCACCGCACATATGCTACCGCACATACGTCCACTCCCTCCGCAGGAGCGATACCAGAAGTTCAACAATTCTCAACAATGCTCCAAGAACAAACTTGATCTATTAACCATTCGAATTCCACCCGAGGCCCTCTGGACGACATCAAAACATTCTACCAAGTCCCAGTACATGACACGAACTTAGTCGAAACCTTAAATCTCATCAAACAACATCAAAAATGTGAATTGCACCTCAATTCAAGCCAATTGAAACTAATGAATTTCTAACTTCTACAATCGATACCGAAACCTATCAAACCAACTCCGATTGACCTCAAATTTTGCACACACGTTATAAATGATACAACGGACCTATTCCAACTTCAAAAACCAAAATCTGAACTCAAAAACCACAAAGTAAACTCTCGATAAAACTTCTCAACTTTCTAAACTTTAACTTTTCCAACTTTAGTCAATTCAAGACAAAATCATCTATGAGCTTCCAAATCAATATCCAAATGCAAATATAAGTCCAAAATATCCTACAGAGCCATCAGAATGATCAAAACTCCAATTTGGATGCATTTACACATTAGTCAGCATCTTATAAACTCATTCAACTAAGGCTTCCTATCTTGGGACTAAGTGTCTTAATTCATTCCAAAACATTCTCGGAACCAAACTAACCACCCTGTCAAGTCACATAATAGAAAACAAGCTCAATCGACCGGCCATGACATTACATTCTCCCTTTTTTAAACAAACATTCAACCTCGAACATGTTTATAATCATACATGTAGTCTCAAATAGGCATGGATATCTGCTCTAAATCTCCTGCTCATTCTCCAAAGTAGACTCCTCGATGGTTGCCCTCTCCACTGCACCTTCACAAAAGTTATATTCATCGACCTCAACTTTCGAACATGTCAATCCAATATGGCCACCAACTCCATATCATAAGTCAAATCCCTATCTAACTGAACTGTTGTGAGGTTCAAAACAAGAGATGGTCGCCGAAATACTTTTGGAGCATGGAAACATAAAACACTGAATGAACACTCGAAAGACTAGGTGGAAATGTCAGCTTGTAAGTCACCTCCCCAATCTTCTCAAGCACCTCAAAAATGCCCACGTAACGACCTGATCGGTCATTTTTGGAATTTACAGCCCGATCCCCTGGTAACTGCTTTCCCCAAGTTCATTCTACCATTTTGATTTGCCTGGATATTCGATTTTGAGTTTCGAAGAGTTTTAGGACACTTGGCCCCTAAATGAGAGCTTAAGTGTTGGAAATCGATCGTAGTTGGAACAGTGTGAAGTCGGCCTCGGAATAGAAATTCCATGGTTATGTTAGCTCCGTTGGGTGATTTTGTGGTTAAGGGTATATTCGGAATGTGTTTTGGAGGTCCGTATCTAATTTAGGCTTGAAATGGCAAAGTTTGTATTTTTGAAGTTTCCGGTCCGACAATGAGATTTTGATTCGAGGGTCGGAATGGAATTTCAAAAGTAATAGTAGTTCTGTCATGTCATTGGGATGTGTGTGCAAAATTTCAGGTCATTCAGGTGAGGTTTGATAGACTTTTGATCAAAAATGAGTTTTTAGAGTTTTTGAAGTTCTTAAGGTAGAATTCAATGAAAAATATGTGTTTTGGTGTTGTTTTTAGTGATATGAAGGTTGGAACAAGTTTGAACAGTATTTTAGATTATGTTGGTGCAATTGGTTTGAAGTCCCGGGGACTCGGGTGAGTTCGGGGTAGGTTTTGGGATGTTTTTAGTCCAAAAATCAAAGCCATTGCAGGTCCAAAAGAGTTGTAGGCCTCAGAACCCACCAATGTGGTCCGCACAAAATCCAGTGCATCCGCAGTGGGGGAGCTATTTCAATGGTCCTACTTCAAGAGCTCATATCTTTTGATCTACGAGGAATTTTGAGACGATTCAAAAATGAAAGTTTTAGCACTTCGTTTCTAGATTGTAGAACGTTAAATAAATCATAATTTGGACATCTGTATCGAGTGTTATGGCAAGAATAATAAATCTTGTCTGCAGTCAAGACCTGTGCGGCCGTAGTCGTTTCTGTGCGGACCGCACTAGTTTGTGCGGACCGCGGTCGTGTTTGTTTTATCTTGGGGGGGGGGGGGGTCTATACATATGAGGTTTGGGTTTTATTTGATATTTTGACCTAGAGAGCTCGAATTTTGGCGATTTTCTGAAGGTTTTTCAAGAAATTCATCGGGGTAAGTGATTCTAACCCAAATTTGGCTAGAGTACATGAATCTATCATTGAATTCATCATTTTATTCATGATTTGGGATGGAATTTGGGAAGAAAATTTGTGTAATATTTCAAAAATATAAAATAATTATTGAAGGACCATATGATATCGGAATTGGATAATTTTTATATGGTTAGACTCGTGAGGACGTAAGGATTCTGGAAATGAAAATTTTACTAGATTCTGAGACGTGGGCCCGAGGGGCATTTTTGTTATTTTAAATAACTTTTCGTATTAGCCTAGAATTTAATTACATAATTGATTACTTGAGGAGTTATTTACAACATGCAATTAAATCGAATATATTTGGGCCATTTGGAGTCGGATATTCGTGGCAAAAGTGTGGTTTCTAGTTGATTTTGAGGCGGTTCGAGGTAAGTATCTTGACTAACCTTGTGTGGGGGACTTTCCCTTAGGATTTGAGTCTTCTCTGTTGATTGTAATCCGAGCACACGAGGTGACGAGTGCGTGCTCGAACTTATTTGTGGAAACTTGGCCTTTTAGGATTCTTAGGTCCTTATATTCACTGTGTGAAGTTGTTCTTGATATGATTGAATTTTTCTATTACTAGTTCCACCTCTACATGTTTACTTGGAATTTATTGCCTTATGGTTCATTCTTATTTGCCTAATTGACTCTTACCTTACTTAATTGAAGATCTTTACCTCCTCCATGGCCGTGTTATCTTTCATAACTGCTTGTTTTTGTTGGAAAGCATTATTATCTCACAAGTAATTATTTGGTCTTAGTTTCTATTGTATATCTTTCGTGACCTGCCCAATCTTATAAGAAGAGTATACATTCTATGTGTGATTGATATTTCCTTATTTGGAATTACTTGACTCTTGTTAACTCCCATGTTGTTGAAATACATGCTATAGGGTCATTGTTTCCTATTATTTTCTCCATTGTTAAGTTGTTCTTATTACGTTTAGTATTCTCTATTATGGTTATTCCTTGTGATCTAGTCTTACCGCCCAGTGAACGAAAGATTCTTGAGTTAATTCACTTATTGTGCTCTTGTATATATTGTATTTGTTGCTATTTTACTTGGGGTGTCGATGCACGAGGTTTCTGCCATACGGTTATTGATATTGTGAGGCACGAGGTTTCTGCCGTGCAATTATTGATATTGTAGGGCACGAGATTTCTACCGTGCGATTATTGTTATCGTGATGCACGAGGTTTCTGTCGTGCGATTGTTGATGTTATGATGCACGAGGTTTTTGCCGTGCGATTGTTGTTGTGGGATTGCACGAGGTCTTGTCGTGCTACCGTTGCTATTGATATATTGCACATGCGGTGTAATAAGGCGGGATATATTTATATGCTTATATGTGGGTTGCGGATGTGGTGAAATAAGGTCAGAACATTATGATGCACATGTGTCGAAATAAAATGGCACTTGTTATGTTATTAATTGCACACGTTGTGAAATAAGAATGGCTATGTTAGGGATTGATTGTAAGGATTGTGATGGCTTGTGGAGACAATTCTACTTTCGTTTAATATCTTGATTATGGTTTGCTTTCCTGTATGAGCCTTATCTCGTGGATGTGGTGAGGGAACATTGTGCATGCGGCCCGTTTTTCTTCTTATCTTTATTAGCTGGTAGAAATCTTGCTAAACCACTCGCACAAGCATACACGTAGTTGAAACACTTCTATTGGAGGTGAAGTTCCCCTGATTTTGCTAAGTATAGAGGCACGTCCTTGTTTAATCATTTTTATATGTGAGAGTGGCCCTAGTTATCCAGTTAGTTGCCAGTATGACCATAAGGTTGATGGAGGCACAGGATGTACTATATAGATTTCAGATGCTGGGACTCGTGATTTGACCGAGATTTGGAATATTTGTGGAAATTGATAAATAAGACCTGATGTGAACACTACCGTAGCACCCGAGTTATTGTATGTGTTTACTTTTCTATATTGTGATCTTAGGGTTTGGATTGTATTTTGCCGTGATTATGTTTCATCATTCTTTATATTCTTGTGTTACTTGTTGTTTCGTCCCTCATATATATATATATATATATATATATATATATATATATATATATATATATATATATATATATATATATATATATATATATATATATATATATATATATATATATATATATATATATATATATATATATATATATATATATATATACAGCATGTTTTATTATCTTTACATTTTTTACAACATTCTTTCTCGTTTTCTTGCAAGTCTATCTGGTTTTCATTTAATCTTGTCCTTATCCTAGTTGCGGCCTCTATTGTTTGTACTGGTGTTTGTGTAATATTTTTAAAGAATATTACCCCATCTCTACTAAGCAAACAACTACCATTATTGTGTATTATAAAACTCAAACCTAATACAAAATCTACATTTATATTTAAATCTCTTACCTAACATAGTAATAAAGTGGAATTTTAGTAGTGGATATATATATCATGTTCTGTTGCCTCTATAATTATATTGTTTATTTGACCAGTAGGTGTCTTGATTGTTCCTCGTCACAACTCCACCGAGGTTAGTCTTGATACTTACTGGGAACCGTTATGGTGTGCTCATGCTACTCTTCTGCACATTTTTGTTGTGCAGGTCTAGGTACTCCCACTCAGTTCTGTCAGCCTTGGAAGGAGGCGTTTTTGTAGAGACTTCGAGGTATATCTGCTATGTCCGCAGACCGAAGAGTCCCTCTCTATCTTTCTGTAATAAGTATATCCCTTTTAGTATTTTTCCTTTGATTAGACAATTCCAGAGTTAGAGCTTCCTATGTATCCCTTAGCTTGTGATCTATGAGATTTTGGAGTTTGGGAATGTTATTTGTTTTAGGAGATGTTATTATATGTGCCGAGCGGCACCGTAAATACTGTTTCACTTTATTAGTTCAGTTTTAATTATTTCTTCCGCAATTATGGTTTAATTTCCTCATTGTTAGGCTTACCTAGTCATAGAGACTAGGTGTCGTCATGATGGTTCACGGAGGGCGAACCGGGTCGTGACAACCCAGTCTTCCAAGGGCTCAACTTGCCTTTCTTTCCAAATCTCATAACATCGTTGATGGGCAAAACTCTGAGCAATACCTTCTTTCCCGCAATGTAAACAACATCACAAACCTTCTTATCAGCGTAAATCTTTTGTCTAGACTGTTCCATGCGAAGCCGATCTTGAACAAATTAACCTTGTCCCAAGCGCCCTGAACCAAGTCAATATCCAATGCCTAGCCTCACCCGTCTCAAGCTGTACGGCCCCGTGAAATTTCACTCAAAACCCGAGTTTCGTAGGCCAAGTTAGGGTCAGGTGTTAGAAGTTCATAAGAAATAAACTTCTAACCAAGTTAGGTTCAATTTAGTTGATCATTGCATTAAAAAAGTCAAGAGATAAGTTTTTCAGAAAAGTGCTAATATGTGGTCCAGAATGCGGTCACATACCAGGTATGCGGGCCGCATATCTTCCGCAGAATGAGTCAATGTGTTGGCTAGATAAAGATCAACTATACGGTCAATTATGCGATCGCATAATCAAAAATGCGAACCGCATAGTCGTCGCACAATTTCCCTGGGATTTTGCAAAGGTCAGTTCTGCGGTGCACTTTGTGACTGTAGAACGTAAATATGGATCGCCTTTCTGCTGCAAACTCAACCAGTGTGTCCAATTTTTGGGAAGCATTTTGTGGTCCATTATGCAAACTGCATATCTTGCGATCACAGAACCAACAAAACCCGACCCCCTATCAATATATCCGGTGTTATGGCTCATTTTGAGCATATTTCCATTAGAGAGACAGAGAGAGAGTCTTAGAGAGGGAAAGTACTTCCCATCAAGTTTCTCAACAAAACCTTGTTAATGTAATTGAAGATTATCAAGTGAGACACCTAAATCTTCACACCAAGAGGTAAGAAACTTGACCCCTAACCTCTGGCTTCAAATTCACACTAGAAAGAGTACTTAGCTTGGGGTTTATGGGTATAAAAATGAATTTCTTGCATGCACATCAACCCAGAATATTGGAAGGTAGTAAACTATAAATAAAGAAAACGGGGTATATAATGATAGAAATTTCTCTAAAAAAGGACTTAAGACCACCATGCAACTTTATTGTTTGATAATATGCCCAAATGAGCTGGAATGTCTCTAATTCTTGGTTCATAAATATTACACAATAGATCAAAGTGATAAGAGTTCCGGAAATTTGTAAAGATTAGAGAAGCTACATTGAGGTATATATGTCTAAAACTCCGTCTTTTGGAAATTGAGCTATATGGGTAGCTATGTGAATACAGTAAGATCAAAATTTAATTGTTGTATTGATTGTTTATTTCACCTTTGATGGTGTTGCAATCTCATATGTGTGGAAAGTATATCTCAATATGATTAACATGATATTCTTAATAACTTAAAGAAAGGTGCAAGGACTATGGATAATGAATTGATATGTCTAGACCTTAAATTGAAATAGAAAGTGCATATGTTGTGCCATTTATGTGAAATTGTATCCATGCTTGCAAATTTAAACTACTCTTGTCTTCACCCATTCTCCTAAACTACAAACCTAGCACTGAAATTCGAGATGATGTGAGATGTGGCCTAGTGACGAATGTATGGTGGGACAGTTGTGGCCCAAAGCGCCTATGAAATGAGTTGTGGGAAAATAAAGATCGCAATGAGATGATTGATGGGAAAGGGAAATGCCTTGGTTGGCGGACCAGCCGATCAAACCGAGATCGGACACCATGCTATGCACATGGTGGTAATGAATTTGTGATTGAAATGAACGTCTCAAATGAGGCGACCTATTCAATCGGGTCGAGATCGGACTCCGCTCAAGTTAGCGGTGGTAATGTGAACAATGATGAATAATGTGAAACAACCAAAAAGATGAAAGCTATGGAAACACAAATGCGAGAATTGTATGCTTCCTTTACTTGTAAATTTGTGGCCATTTAGAGTCCCCTTTGAGTTTTACTTATGATTGCATTACTCTTGTGTGGAAGTTATTTCTAACTAAATGGAATTTAGTTATACATACTAGTACTATTCCATGGTACTAACGTCATTTTTGCCGGGGGCGCTACATTTATTTAAATGAATATAGATGGGTGGCTCCGTTGTAGATAGTGTTGATCGTGTGTAGCGGAGTGCCTTATTTCAAAGCCTTGGTGAGCTACTTTTGAGGTATAGCCGGGGCCTTGTTACCGGCACTATCATGCTTGTCTTTTCCTACATACTTAGAGGCTCTGTAAACCTATGTGTGGGTTATGTACGGGTGTTTGAGGGGTCCATGAACCATGTTATTATTCTAAACTCATGCTATCTATAAATTGTAACTCTATGGGAATTTCAGAACCTAACTTTAACCACGGTTTAAGTTTGTATTATAGAAGGAATTTTCACTGTTGAACGTACTATCTTTCCTTGCCTAAATAAGAAGGAACCATGGCTACCTTGTTCATGATAAGTTGAGTAGAAAGTGTGTGATGAGGCTTGATCGGTTGGGTACACTCAATCGAGCGTCGGTCTTGTCTCTCGAGGTTGAGGCATGACACAAAACCAACCAACTACAGACCAGTACTGACTCCCATACAAGGCCTGATACGGAGCCATCTGAATACTTGACTGGTAGCTATTGTTGTAAGCAAACCCTACAAGCGGCAGTAATTGAATAGTGCGCTCTTACTATCCATCCATCTGAGGGTAGAATGCTATACTCAACTCAACTTTGTGCCTAACTCTCATTGCACTACTTTATAAAACTGCGATGTGAACTGTATACCCCAATTTGAAATGATGGACACCAGCATACTGTGAAGGCAAACAATCTTACAGATATAGATCTTAGCCAGCCACTCCGAAGAATAAGTAGTCCCAATTGGAATGAAATGCATGGAGTTGGTCAACCGGCCAACAATCACCCAGATAGCATCAAACTTCCTCAAAGTCTGTGGGAGCCTAACTACAAAGTCCATGGTATTGCGCTCCCATTTACCCTCCGGAATCTCAGGCCTCTAAAGCAATCCACCTGGCCTTTGATGTGCATACTTCACCTACTGACAATTTAAGCATCCAACTACAAACCCTATTATATCTTTCTTCATCCTCCTCCACCAATAGTGTTGCCTCAAGTCTTGATATATCTTTGTGACACCTGGATGAATGGAATACCGCAAACTATGGGCCTCTTGAAGAATCACTTAACATAGCCCATGTACAATGGGCACACAATCCACCTTGCATCCACAACACCCCCATCATCCCAAATATAAACCTCATTGGCATTATTATGCTTAACCGTGTCCTTAAGGACAAGAAAATGGGGGTTATCATACTGATGCTCACTGATGTGATCATATAAGGAAGACCGAGAAATCACACAAGCTAGAATCCGACTTGACTCGAAACATCTATCCTTATAAAATGATTGGCCAAGGCCTGAACATCTTACGCAAGCGGTCTCTGACCAATAGGAATAAATGCAAGACTACCCATACTAACTGTCTTCTTACTCTTAAGGCATTGGCCACCGTATTGGCCTTCTCGAGATAATACAAAATAGTAATATCAGAGCCTTTTTGTAGCTCCAACCATCTTCGCTGCCTCAGATTTAGATCCTTTTATTTGAACAAAGTTCTGGAAACTCTGATGATCCGTAACTACCTCACAAGACACATATTTGAGATAATGCCTTTAAATTTTAAATACATGAACGATGGATGCCAAGTCATATCATGAACAAGGTAGTTCTTCTCATGAGGATTTAATTGGAGTGAATCATAAGAAATCACTCTACCCTCCTACATCAAGACACACCCAATACGAATCTTTGAAGCATCATAATATACTATATAAGAACACGATGTTGAAGGCAAAACTAGAACTAGAGTTGTGTTCAAGATAGTCTTGAGCTTCTAAAAGCTGTCCTTGCACTCATCCAACTACCTAAACAGAGCAAAATTCTAGGTCAACCTCGTCAAGGCCGCTGCAATGGACGAGAACCCCTCCATAAAACAATGATTATATCCAACCAAGCCGAGAAAACTCCAAATCTCAGTAGCTAAAGACAGTATGGTCTAACTATAAATCACCTCTATATTCTTTAAGTCTAGCTTAATCCCCTCATTGGACACCACTTGCCCCAATAATGCCACCGAACTAGGCCAAAACTCACACTTGGGAAACTTGGAACAAAGCTTCTTCTCTTTCAATCTCTGTAGTACAATCCTCAAATGTTGTGCATGCTCCTCCTGGTTACGTGAGTACACCAGATATCATCAATAATACTATGATAAATGAATCAAGATATGTCTAGAATACACTATTCATCATATGCATGAATGATGTTGGGGCATCGGTTAGCCCAAAAGACATCACAAGGAACTCGTAGTGACCATAGTAGGCTCTGAATGTCGTCTTTAGAATAAACGAGCCCCGAATCTTCAACTTGTGGTACCCAGACCTCAAATCAATCTAAGAGAATACCCTAGCTCTTTGAAGCTGGTCAAATAAGTCACCGATGTATGGCAAAGGATAATTGTTCTTAATTGTAACTTTTTTCAGCTGCCTATAGTCGATGCACATTTGCATAGTACCATCATTCTTCTTCAAAAATAGAACTGGTGCACCCCAAGGCGACACACTAGGTCTAATGAACCCCTTATCAAGGAGTTCCTGAAGCTGCTTTTTTTATTCCTTAAACTCTGCTGGTGTCATGTGATACGGAGGAATAGAAATAGATTAAGAGCCCGACACCAATTCAATACCAAAATCAATATCCTTATCGGGTGGCATGCCCAGGAGGTCTGTAGGAAACACATCTGGGAAGTCTCACACTATTGTAACAAAATCAACAATAGGAGTATTAGCACCAACATCCCTCACAAAATCCAAATATGACAAACATCCCTACCCCACCATTTGTTAGGCTTTCAGGTATGAAATCACCCTGCTAGGAACATAGTCTAAAGTAACTCTCCACTCAACCCAAGGTAACCTTGGCATCGCCAATGTCATGGTCTTAATGTGATAATCCAGAATAGCATGACATGGGGACAACTAGTCCATACCCATAATCACATTAAAATCAAACATACTAAGCAACAAGAGATCAACTCTAGTATCCAATCCTCCAATATCCACCACACACAACTGATGCACACGATCCACAATAATAGAATCTCCCACCAGCGTAGATACACGAATAGGTGAATCTAAGGACTCACCGGGGCATATACAAATAGCGAGAAAACTATGATGATACATTAAAATATTTGAGTCGGGGTCAAATAATATAGAAGCATCCCTGTGGCATACGGAGAAAATACTTGTAATTACTGCGTCTAAAGCAGCAGTCATTGGCCTAGCAGGAAAAGCATAACATCGAGCCTGATCGCGTACCCGCACTAGGGAGACCTCTAGCTTCATGAGCCCTACCTCGAGCTGGGTGCGTGAGTGGTAATGTAACTAGTTCGAAAGTCATAGCTTGGAATCTCTATTGTGGAGCCCTATAAAATAAACCTAGGGCAATTTTTCTTGAGATGTCTCAAATCCTCGCACTCGTAGCAACCCCTCCTGACATGCTTCTAACCCTGATAACTCGAGGAACTGCTGGTAGAAGCATAGGAAGGTGAAGCATGGTAAGAACTTTTTGCTGGTAATACACTAAAGGATGACTGACCCAAACGAGCACTATAGGAACCATGGCCAACTAATGCACCACAATGAACCAGACAATCCATCTGAGCGGGCCTATAAGGACGATCCCTACTATGATGAAACTGCCCTATGGAAGAAACACGGTTGAAACCACCGAAATCACGAGGCCTTATGGCCTCCCTCTCCTCACTATCATGACTATGAACCTATTCAAGCCACCTAGCAATATCAACAACCTCGTCAAACCTAGCACTTAATGCAATCTCCCGAGTCATAACAAAGTGCAGTCCATAGTTAAGGCCATCAATAAACCACTTAATCCTCTCCCTCTCCGTGGGAACCAAACAGATTTCGCGACAAGCCAACTTTGAAAATCTCACCTCGTGCTGGGTCACAAACATACCCTCCTAGCATAGCTACTCAACTGCATATACAACTCCTCCCTATAGGTCTGATAACGAAGAACTCGTGCCATATAAATGGTTCCGACTATCCTATTCCGCTCATAGGCCTCCTACCATCTAAAGGCTGCCCCCGATAGCTGAAAAGTAGTAAATGAGACCCCACTAGTCCCTAGAATACCCACCATACGAAGAATTCACTAGAACCTATCTAATAAGTCTTGAGCATCCTCTGACTTAGCCTCACTGAATAATGGAGGTTTGAGCCTCCCAAACCTCTCTAGTCTCTTCTATTCTTCGTCGCTCATAGGTAGACCCACATAGGCCTAAGAAACTACAATCTGCTAGGCTCTGAAGTCCCAGCACCACCCACTCTAGAGTACGAGCAATGGGAGTTTGAGAACCTCCTCCAGCCTGAGAAGTGGTCGTTGCAGCCTGAACTGAAACCGCCTGGGCAAGGCTAGTTCATACAGTCAACATTTGGGTCAAAGCCTCCTGAAGGCTTGGAATCACAGTGGGCACAACTGGTCCCTGAACTAGTCCCACCGGCTCAAACATATCTGGAACCTGCTCCTGAGTTGGAGCTAGGGGTGTTCACGAAAAACCGAACTAAATCGAAAACCAAACCAAATCGAGAAAAAAATTGACATTTTTTTGGTTTAACTTGGTTTGGTTTCTAACTTTAAAAAACCGACAAAGTTGGTTCGGATTTTGGTTTTATACAAAAAAAATCGAACCAAATCGATCATATAGATACACACACGCACGCGCGCGTGCGCGCGCACACACACACACACACACACACACACACACACACACACACACACACACACATATATATATATATATATATATATATATATATATATATATATATAGATATTTATATATATATATATATATATATATATATATATATATATATATATATATTATTTTTTGAATTATAGATAATATTTTATACTCTTGGGCCTAACCTTTGAAATATTACTAACTACAATGGGCCCAAGTCAATTTAGCATGTCAAGACAAAAAGCACTTTAATTTCTTAGGGTTTATTTGCTTCTCTTTCACCCCTTCATAACAGATATGCAACGCAGCTTCAAGGCCAACTCTCTTCTCGCTCTCTCTAAAATTCTTGATATTATACAGGAGAACAAGAGTAAATTGTAGACGCTAGAGGTTGCTCTTTTTCGTTGCTCCAAATTATATGGAGTCCAACAGCAATTCTGTTGAAAGGAAAGAGCCGTCTCACGTTAGTTCAAGGAGCCCTCAAACTTACTCTCAAAGTTGTAGCAGAAATAATTCCAATATCTCAAAGTTAGGATCTGTTAATTTTAGCTACAACTTCTTTTAATTCCAATAGTAAAGTTTGCATTTTCACCTACGTTAGCTAAGTATTGTTGAATCACTTCTGTAGTTAGTTTTGTTCTTGACCACTATTTGTTTGCTTTGTCTCCTTTAGCATATGGAAATACAACCTCCGGAAGCCGAGGTTCAGGAAATTCCTCATCTTGAAGGCAATAGTACTCCAGTTGTTCATAAAAGTGTTCCTACTCCTCCTAAAAAGCATAAAAGAGCAGCACATTCTGAAAATAATTTTGGCCTTGGCAGGGAAACATTAAAAATTGGGAAATACTCTACCAAATTAATTGATAAAGATGGTAAGCATAAGTCAAAATGTAGTTTTTGTACTAAAATTTTTGCTTCTGATACTAATAAAAATGGGACTACTACATTATGGAACCATTTGAATGTTGTTTGTAAGAAATCCCCTTTTTGATTCATAGACAGAACACACCAAAACTCAAGTCTTTCCCAATTAAAGAAAGCATAAAAAGAGGTAATGTTGGTACATGTAAACTGAAAAGAGTTGTGTATAATCTGAATAAAGTAAGAAGGGATATTGCTGATTTCATGATCATTGATGAACAACCATTTAAAGTCGTCGAGGGGGAAGGTTTTAAAAGATTAATGCCAATTGTTGTGCCTAATTTTGAGTTACCCTCTCGTTTGACTGTTTCTAGGCAATGTTTAAAAATTTATCATGAGGAAAAATAAAAGATTAAAAAACAAATTCATAATCAGCATGTATGCTTCACTAGTTATATGTGGACATCTCTCCAGAGCCTAACTTAAATGATTATAACTGTCCACTGGTTGATGATAATTGGAACTTGCGAAAAAAATTCTGAACTTTTTTCAAGTTCCCAATCATAAGAGTAAAAAATTGCAAAGGGTATTAAGGTTTGTTTGTTAGATTGGGGAATTGAAAATCTATTCACTGTGATCCTAGATAATGTGTCTGCTAATGATGTAGCAATTAGACACCTGAACGGGAGGATTGAGGATTGGAAAGGAATCGTCTTCACAAAAGACTTTTTACATGTTAGATGTAATGCTCACATTTTGAATTTAATCATAAAAGAAGGATTAACTGATCATATAGAGTCTATTTCTCGAGTCAGAAATTTTGTGAAGTATGTCAAGTCCTCTTCTGCAAGATTATCTTCCTTTAAATAAATTGTTGAAAAGGTAAAGATTGATAGCCATGGCCTTTTGAGTTAGATGTTGAAACCAGGTGTAACTCAACTTATATGATGTTAAGTACAGCTATAAAATTTGAGAATGTATTTTCAAGATTGTATATTGATGATCACAAGTACCCAAAATATTGTCTGGATATGATTAGAAAAGTATCGCACCCAAGTGGGGAAGATTGGAAGAAGGTAAAAGTTTTTACAAAGTTTCTTGACATTTTCTACCAGATAACTTTGAAATTTTCAGGAATTTTGTATGTTACTTCAAATTCTTTCTTCCATGAGCTTTTTAATCTTCTTAATTTTATTGTTCAAAATTCTCAAGGTGATGATCTAGTTCTAGTTTATATGGCTGTTAAGATGAAACTCAAGTTTGATAAATATTGGGGTGACTTTGGTACTATGAATATGTTATTATTTGTCGCTGTTGTGTTGGATCTTCGGTATAGGATGAGATATTTGCTAAATCTTATGGTTATGTTGTGGGAAATTTAAGATCAGAGAAAGTGATGGATACTCTATCTAGCTTGTATAATTAAAGTATTCTTATGCTGAAAATTCTGATGAGATTTTGGGGGGTCAAGTTAGTACGATAAGTGAATGTGATACTGGAGAGATATGGAAATCGCAATGGAAAAAATATTTGCAAGAGCAAGATAATGAATGAAGTAAGGCTGATCTTCAGAGGTATTTGGCAGATGATTTGGAGTTGGCCAAATATTTTAATATCTTGTCTTGGTGGAAAGATGCAAGTAAAAGGTATCCAATTGTTTCTAGGATTGCAAGAGATGTTCTTGTAATTCCTATTTCTACTATCGCATCTTAATCGACTTTTAGTACTAGTGGGAGGATTCTTGATTCCTACAGAAGTTCTTTATCGCCAAATATAGAAGAAGCTCTAATTTGCACTCAACAATGGCTCAGGTCAACTCCCAAAGAATTCAACATTCAAGATATTTTAGAAGAAATTCATAAACTTGAACTAGTTGAAAAGGGTAATTTTATACATTTAAGTCATTATGAATGTATATATTTTCATTTTTTATCTTTCAGAATATCCCGACAATGCTTTGAGCATTGATTAGATTGAATGATAGAACAGGCTTCAACCGTATTCTTGTTACTATTTTACTATATGAAAAACTGTTTTTTAATGTAATGAAGCTTTATTTCGTTTTGCTCCAGAACGTGTTTGTTTTTAGTGACTGTTTGTTGGGAAACTTAACTGCTTTTTGGTTCATCCATTGGAGAAATGATAGGATTTCTTATCATGGGATCAAGTTGAGTAGTGAGTGACAGAAATTTTGATTTCTTGGAAAGTTTAACTGTCTTCTTTTCTATAGTTTGGGAGTTTATCTTTAAAATGAACATCAGTTGTCTTTGCTCTCTCCTCTTTCTCCTAATAGAATGCGTGAAAATGAACAATGATAGACCGACAAAAACCAAAAAAACCATGAAATTTTACTATGTTTCAACATTAGATTCTTGTGAAATTTTTTATACCTTAAAAAACTGACAAAAATAAAAAAAAACGATAAATTTCTATTAATTTATTTTGGTTGGTTTTACAATTTGAATAACCGACTTAATTGGTTTAGTTATTTTTAAGGTAACAACCGACCCAAACTGAACCACGAACACCCCTAGTTGGAGCAACTGGTGGATCTACATGTGTTGCTCAAGTTGTTATACGAGATGTACCTCGGCCTCTACAACTAGAGGGTCTATAGGTTCTTATGCTATCCAGCCTTTGAATGACTCTCACAAGAATGGGAAAAAGGGACATTATATAGATTGGCTGTGAATCTAATATAGTGTTAATCAGAGTGATCCTTCCTTCCATTAAAAAATATTAACATTTCCATCTTGAGAGTTTTTTTCACATTTCTCTAATACATTGTTCCATATTGTAGTAGATTTTGACTTGACTCCCAGTAGCATACCCAATAAATGGTAGGAAGAGTCCCCATTTCTCCCACAGGATTAGTGCCAAATCCTCTATATTTGTTACTTCATTGATCGGGAAGAGATGACTCTTTCTCGAATTAACATGCAACCAAAATATTCCTTAAAAGGAACCAGTATAATCCTTAAAACTCTTAGTTGTTCCTCTTCTGCATCACAGAACATCAAAGTGTCATCATCATATTGAAGATGTGTAATCTCCTCGTTCTTATGTCCATTCATGCCTACTTCAAAGCCTTTAATCCACCCATTGAGATTGGTTGTTCTGATCATATTGTTCAAGCCTTCTATGGCTATTCTAAAAAGAAAATGTGATAAGGGATCACCCTGCCTAAGACCTCTTTTGAGTAGGAAAGAGTTCTACTGGAGAACCATTAACAATCACTGAGAATTTGACAGCAGGTATACAGAAATTCATCCATTTAATCCATTTTACTCCAAATACAATTTGTTGTAGCATATTTAGTGAGAAATTCCAATTCACATTGTGAAATGCTTTCTCAATATCTAGTTTGCAAAGGATGCCAGGATTCTTCTTTTTTGTCTTGAGCCTATTGCTTCATTGGCTATTAGCATGGCATATATTATTTGGCTTCCTTTTATGAGTGCCATTTGTTGAGAATCTATCAATTTTCTCATCACCTTTTTCAGTTTCTCAATCAGGATTTTTGAAATAATCTCGTAAATGCTCTCTATTAGGCTTATAGGCATGAAATCCCTCAATTACTTTGCACCATTCTTCTTGGGAATCAAGTCAATATAGGTTGCATTTAAACTCTTTTCAAATAAACCACGGGAAAGAAAATTGTGAAACACCCCCATGATGTCATGTTCAAGCACCTCCCAACATTTAAAAAAGAATCACATTGTAAAGCCATCATGTCCTAGTACCTTGTCCATAGCATAAAATTTTGAACACCCAAAAACTTCTTGTCCATCGAATCTGCTTTATAGTAAAAAAATTCTTGCTGAGTTATTGTTGGACAAACTCCTAAAATTGGTTGCGCGTCTCTATTCTTCTGTCTCGGTGTAGAGATTTTTGTAGAAACTTACTATCTAACTTTTTATTGTTTATGGATCTGTGATTGATTCATCTTGGATCATTGAGTGGTCAATGTTGTTGCATCTTTTGTGAGCATTGGTAGTCTTATGGAAGAACTTTGTATTCCTATCTCCTTCTTTGAGCCAAATGGACTTGGACCTTTTCCTCTATGCCACTTCTTCATTCTTCAAAAGTAGCGATGTCTTCTCTACCATTTCCCCGTCAAGTAAGTCTTCTAACTTCTAGTACTCTATACAGTATAGTCACTTGACTAAGAAGGTCTAATTTTTTAGCCTTCAAGTTGCCATGGCTGCTTTTGCTCCATTCCCTTAGTTTAGCTTTCAAGGCCTTCAATTTACAAGCTAGAATATAATCAAGTTTTCCTGCAAAATCAAACGATGTCAACCAACTCTTGATTCTTTGAACAAAGACATAAGAGTTCAACCACCAATTGTCAAATTTGAAATATGACTTTGGTTGGTCCCAGTTTCCATATTGTAAAACAATAGGAACATGATCAGATGTCACTCTCTGAAGAAGGAATTGTTTGATATTGCTAGAACAGTCATCCCACTCTTAAGAGATCAAGATTTTGTCAATTCTTGATGCAGTTGTGTGAGCGTCCCCTTTGTACGAAGTATAAGTGCCTCTTTCTAGCTGAAGATCAATAAGATTGATGTCTTCTATGAATCTGAGAATTCCACCATAGTTGTAGACCTTCTCATGTAGTTTCTATTCTCTGAAGGGAATCTAGCAATGTTGAAATCCCCACAAATTGACAATGGACCCTTCGTCAGACCCCTCAGAGCACTAATTTCCCCCACACCTATTTTCTTTTGATGTCATAGTTAGGTGCATACAACCTTGTAATATGACATTCAAAGTTCTGTAACATGCTTTCACATCTACAAGGCAAAATGTATAACCCAATCTAATGAATCTTCCATTCTCATACCCTTCTATCCCATATCAGCATGATTCCACCTCTAGTTTCACATGGTTCTAGACAATCATGACTTACCCATCTTCCTTTCCAAATATAATTAACAATATTTTCTACATCTCTTCAAGCTTTGTTTCTTGTAAACATATAATGTCTGCAACCTAATCGATGATAAAAATTTTCACCAACCTCCTATTATCTATTTTATTTAATCCTCTCACATTTCATGTGACTAATTTGAACTTCATTGATCAATTAAAATTAAAGCCCTTCCCCTGCTCCTATTTTCATTGCTTTTGAATTTAAGATCAAAAGAGGACAACCCTTTTAGTTCTTGTGACTCTTGAACCTTCTCTTCTTGATATTAACCTCTGCTTCCATCTTTCTTGACTTTCTGCTACTATCAATCTGCATGAGATGTTCAAGATATTTTTCCTCATGGACTTGGAAATAAACCCCAAACATTTTCAATAATTTTATCAAATTTTAATGAACCCAAAGTGTCCCATCCATCTCCTTATCAAGAAGAAGATTTTGTCATTGTAAGGGTGCAACATCCTTCACTACTCATTCATCAATATCTGGACCTTCTTGTTGAATGGTCATGGCCTGGTTCTTCTCAATTGCATTGTAATCACTACCAGAATATTCCTTGGTCTTGTTTATTGTCATGGAGTTTAGGTTTTTCTCTGTTTGCATATCATTATTTTCACCATCAGTTTCAATTGGTTGCTTCCCAGGTTCTAAAGTAGTTGTATTTTGCGTTTCTTTCTTTTCTGACTCTAGTGTTAATGAATTAGAGTGATTCATTGTGTATCTTTGTTGTTTCGATTCAGATGCGACTTTTAAGTCTACAAAGAAAGGATCGAGTATTTCTTCTTTATTTGGCTTCTTGTATAAGTCATTAAAAATGACTTAAGCTGCAAAATTTGTCCCATAATTGGTAATTACAGAATCTGAAGCTTTAGGCCCAATAGAGTGGCCCAAACTTTTGTTTCAATCTTCTAAAACCCTCATCTCCAAATCTCTAATCTAAGTAGTTTTCACATAATAGGAATTAGAGATGCAGCCTGCAAAATGGTTCTACCAATCGAGAGTCATCTTAAAGTTCTTCCATCTCCATTCTCTTTGAAGAATATATTCCGCCATATTTCTATTTGGAAATTTAAATAGAAACATGTTTCCGGCCATCTCGTACATGTTCACCCAGAAATCAGCTTTCTAGGTAGCAGAGTCCACATCCTGATGCCTGACAAGGATGGTCTATCTTCTACTTCTTCCCCAAAATACCATGTTATGCATATTTTAAGTAAACCAGTATCCTTCAGTCCAGTTGGCCCCATAATAATGATATCTCCTTTGTTAGCAGTGATAGCAGCTTCTCGAAGAGTAATAGATAGCCACTTACTTACTCGTACTGCTTTAGATAAATGATTGTCCTCTTTAAAGGTTCTGGAAGGTTTTGTATTGCTAAATTGAGTGGAGAACTTTATGAACCTTTCTATCTTTAAAGCTATATCTTTCCATCCCGCATTCAATGCTAGCTCAAGAATTATTATAATTTATCCATCATTGCCCAACAATAAGAGAATACTCATGTATCTTCCATAATTATTGAATTTTCTGGTGCAGAAATATTCTGTTAGATGCTTCTTGGTTTTCCATCTCCTAATTCCTTTGATCTTTCGAGGCATTTTTGAGAATACTGTAGATCCATTGCATAATCTTCTTACTCATTGTTGACCTTCTAATCATGTGATGACTTATTTCCACCACAATCATGCCATATATATGTGCTGGAAGTCCATCTAGTGATGTCAAAGGATTTGAAACCTACATTGAAATAAATTACCTTTTACTCCATGAAAATGGGACTATAGATAAGATCTTGAACAATAATAATAATAATAATAATAATAATAATAATAATAATAATAATAATAATAATAATATTATTATTATTATTATTATTATAAACATGAATAACAGTGGGTGAAAACTGAGCTCCAAAATACTAAAAGAATTTCGATGGAAGGACACCTGAAGTGGTTGCTCTATTGTCCCAGGAAATAGGAAAGAGAGAAGTCTCGGGGAAAGGCTTGCTAACTTCTGTTGTAATACTGAGCATCTGGTAAATTGACCATCAGCTTATTCATGAAATAATTTGATCTAATGACATCATCAGAGTCTAACAATTTCTTAGCTGCAGTTCCAGAATGTAGGGTGAATTTTATTAGGTAGCAGCCATGCCCAAGACTAATGAGAGTAAGCGGTACAAATAGTTTCCAAATAGCATGTAGTTTAATTTTTAGGTGATTGTAAGAAACCCGTTGTCTAAGAGTTTGATAATAACTGCTTGGGACCGGGGGCGATATAAATAAGTTTTGTCCGTTTTGGAAATAGGAACAATGTGAGGATGGTTTAAAGGATTGTCTCTTTCATCATCAAGGCTTAGTTTATGGAAGAAGTCAGTTTTGTAGTCGACTAAATCAGAGGGACGGGGGAGAATTAATTTGTCTTTATTACTTACTTGATCTGATATATCGGAGCTGGTGTTGGTGTCCTTGGATTTATTGGTACTTCGTGTAATTTGCTCTTGTTCTTAATCAGTTAGCTCAATATCCAAGGGTAAAATTATTGATGATTGGATAATAGATCTAAGAAGTTGTGGTTTGGAGGTATGTGTTGTGTATGGATGAAACAGTAATAGATGTTTTCTCTCTCTAAAGGTTAGAGAGATGGCGGAGAAACATGAACACACTATGAAATGAGAGAAGCGAACGAATCAAGTGTGGTTCATTTTACACCAAAGTTTTACTCAAGATACAGTATTTTTTAATTATAAATTAAATATTTTGATATACTAATTAATTTTCCACTCAAGTATCAGTTCTATCTTCATCCATTTTTTATATGTAATATTTTTAAATTACACTTACTAATGACAGGAATTACACATCAAACATATATAGTCTAATAATATTTATATGGTTTTTGGAAGTTGATATTTATAGCTAGTTTGGATGGTTTTTATCTATTATATCGTATTGTTACATTAAATACCATGATTGTTTTGGTTGTTACTTAAATTTATTATATTGTATTATTACCTTACTTTTTTATCTCATCTTGCCATTTCTTATTATTAAATAAGTACATTTTTTATGTTGTATACGGTCAAAATCATATGCCTTCAATTTATAGACTCGAGGGCCCGTACTAAGCCCGAGTCTGCACAAAGTCGAGTTCGAGCTTGGTGGACCAGACTCGAGCTCGAAGACGGAATGCGATAATCGGAGATAAAAGTACAAGGAACATCGGGGGAAAGTATGCTCGACCCCAGAATAGTATTCTTATGAACTTGTAATACAACGTGATAGATTCCTACCACGTCCCCAAGATCATGGCGCAATTTCGGAATATGATTGTAGGATTCTGTGCTAGACGGTTAGATAAATGTATCAGGAATATTCCCTATTATAAATAGAAATATTCCATATTTAGGATTCCCCTATTATATGAAGGTAGACCCCAATCATTTTTAAAGACATCTAATGAATGAGAAAAGAATATACTCTCTACTTTTTGCCTATTGTTCATCAGCATTGTCCTTTAACTTTACTACTCTTGCTTTACTTTTCTTACTTTATTGCTTTTACGAGGTCACCATCTCGAGGTTACTACTGTCAAGTAACATTAGTTTAATTCACTTGTCCCTTTCGCTTCTACTTCATATTTCTTGATTATTTATTGGCATTGAACAAAATCACATATCTTTTAAACTATAAATCAAATTTAATTGTTACTCATATTTTTGAGGTAAACAGTTTTGCATCCACCGTGGGGCTAAAGATAATAGTGATTGTTTCTTTACTGATTCTTATTACATACGTTATTTTTACACTTTTTCTTGTCAGGAATTTTTTATTCTCGGGCTGAAACATGTCTAGCTCACAAAACGCACATACTCATGAAAACGAAGGTCTTGGTGAAAACAACAACGTAGGAGTAGGTATACCACCGGTAAATCCAAAGGAAGTGTCAAACGTGGAACCAGTTGATGTTAGTTCTCATATTGCTATAAACACCAACTTAGGCACAGACCCCGAAGGGAGAATATGCAGGAAGCTCGACCAGTGGACCAAGGAACACCAGGAGTAGGAGATGTGGGAGTCACCCTCAAGGTGATATTCGAGATGATGCAGGCTCAGCAAATCACCATCGCTCAACTTCAAAGTCAAAATAAGACTTCGAGTGTCGCTGAACATGGTAACAAGCGACGTACTGAATCGGCGCTAGAAAGGCCCGATGAAAGTGGCTCGGGGACTGACCCCACCATTATGAAATGCTCAAGGAGCTCACTAAAAGGATCGAGTCTGGAGAAAAGAAAATGAAAAATAATGGTAAGAAAGTGGAGACTCATAACTCCTGAGTAGACCAGATACCAAGAGCACCTCCAGTTTTGAAAGGATTCTATGCCAAAAAGTTCATACAAAAACTGTTCCCCCAAAGTGTGACTTTCACGTCTATTCCTAAAAAGTTTCTCATGCTCGGTATACCCAAATATAATAGACAACCGACCCTAACAAGCATATTACTTTGTACACTTGCAAAATCAAATGAAATGACTTGAATAACGATGAAATCGAGTAAGAGTAATTGAAAATGTTTGGGGAAACACTATCAAAAGGACTTATGATTTGATATCACAACTTAGCTCCAAACTTTATTGATTAATTTGCTATGTTAGCAGACGCCTTCGAGAAAGCACACGCCAGGGCCATAAAGGTAGCCACGAGGAAATACGATGTCTTCAAGATAAAGCAAAGGCACGACGAGATGCTAAGGGAGTTCCTGTCCAGGTTTCATATGGGAAGAATGGAATTACCACCAGTCTCCGGTGACTGGGCAGTACAAGATTTTATGCATGGTGTCACGATCCAAACCGGTGGGTTGTGACGGGCACCCGGTACCTTACTCAACCGAGTACCAACGTAATGTATCTTTTATATTATTATATAATAAGTAAATGAACCATAATAAAACATGAGGGAATACAAATTTTACATATGACATATTGGCATATAAGGTCAAAATCATCACTCATACATTGAACATAGGCCGACAAGGTCTAAAAGCCACTAAGAATAAATAATTTTCATAAAGGCCAGGATAGAGTCGCCCAATACCAATAAATAAACGTCTAAAGCATACTAAATAAACAAGTAATTGTGAAGCAAATAGAGCAAACCAACATCTTCTGCTGAGTTGATAGCCTACTTGAAGGGCTCTCGACCTATGATTACCCAAAAGTTCATCACTTATTTTAAAGTAAATTCTATATTCTGAGGCCTTACAACCTCCTTTTTTTTATCTCACCTCAATTTGTGTGCACAGTCCAGGCATGTATCCGAAAAGCCATTATGTAAAAATCTATGAAAAATGATAAATTTAGCTTTTAAAATAAATTTAAGTTGACTTCAGTCAACATATTAGGAAAACGGACCCGGACCCGTGATATGATGGTCCCGGAGGATCCGCAGGAAAGTATGAGACTTGGGCGTATGCCAGAAATTGAATTCCGAGGTCCCAAGCCCGAGAAATAAATTTTTGAAGAAAATTGTTCAGCTGAAATTATAAGATTTTTTAGAAATTTAAAATGCATTTTAATCAGGTGGCATCGGGCCCGTATTTTGATTACAAAACCCCATACATGTCTTATATAATATTTAAGTTGAGACTGTAAAATTTGGCAAGAATTGGACTTGATATGACGTGAATCGGACCATCAGTTGTTAAAAATGGAACTTAACAGTTCATGAGATTTTTTTATTTTGATGCTAAATTATACATATTGATATTGTTTTGATTATTTGATCGCACGAGCAAGTTTGTATGATGTTTCTGGACTTGTATACATGTTTTGTTTGGAGCCCCCTGGGCTCGGAGTTTTGGATAGGCCACGTAGCGAAATTGGACTTAGGAGAAATTTTGGTGTGTTGCAGATGTGTAGCATGCTTGTGATCTCGCAAATGCGAGATCAAGCATCGCAATTGCAATGCAAGAACGGTTCGCAAATATTTTTGTCGCAAATGCGAAGAACCCGGGGCCAGCATTGCCTCGCAAATGCGATGTATACTTCACAAATATGAAGTCTTCGGTGTATGCTAGAGGTTGCAAATGCGACACCTTTATCACAATTGTGATATCGCAATTACGACAATACCTTTGCAAATGTGAAGGAAGCAGGTTATGGAGAACCTTGGTCACAATTGCGACATTAGAGACCTGCTAAAATGAATTTCAGACAAGATTTCAACCATTTTTACAACTTTTTCAAAACTTAAACTCTCTTGGGCGATTTTCTACAGAAACTTTCTTCTCCAAATGGATTGTAAGTCATTTTTAACTCGTTTTGCTTAATCTATAACATCTTTTCACATGATATCAACTAAATCAAGGGTTTTCATGGGGGGAATTGAGTGTTTTAGGTAGAACTTAGGATTTTCAAATTTTGGGGATTTGGACCTAGATTTGAGGTCCAATTTTAAAACAAATAATATATTTCAGTTCATGGGTGAATGGGTAATCAGATTTTGGTTCGAGCCTCGGGTTTTGACCATGCGGGCCCAGGATCGATTTTTTGCTTTTTGGGAAAATCATAAGACAGCTTATTTTCATGCATTAGAATTGATTCATTTAGCATTTATTAATATCGTTAAGTGAATTGTGGCTAGTTACAAGTGAATTAGTGGTGGAAACAAGAGGTAATGCGATAGTTAAGGATTGAATTGTGTTCGTAGCATCGAGCTAAGTGTTTAGTCTAACCTTATCTTGAGGATTGGGAGTCGTGTCTTATTTGCTACGTATTAATTGTTGAGTACGACGTATATGCATGGTGACGAGTATCTATGCGTCGATGTCAAGCATGCCCGTGAGTCTCGTATTGTAATTGTTGTGACTCCGTTGTGATTTATTCACACTTAATATGATGATTATCCCTTGTCGGGATGTTACTATTTTCGATATTATCTCCCTTCCCGGGATGTTATTGTTATACTCTTGTTCCCTTATCGGGATTCTTTTATGCTTGATTTTGTTACGTATTTGGGATCGGGTTGCATGCCATAATGGTAATATATGAAATGAGATTGGGTTGCACGCCTCAATGGTTTTATGTAAAATGGGATCGGGTTGCACGTCGCAACGGTATTATGTGAAATGGGATCGGGTTGAACATTGTAATGGTATTATGTGAAATGGGATCGGGCTGAACACCGCAACACTATTATATTAAATAGGATCGGGGTTGTAAAACGGGATTGGGTTGCACGTCGCAACGGTATTATATGAAATAGGATCGAGTTGCATACCGCAATAGTATTATGTGAAATGGGATCGGGTTGCATGTCTTAATGGTATTATGTGAAATGGGATCAGGTTGCACGCAGCAATGGTATTATAAGATTTGGGATCGGGATATATGCTGCAGCAAGAAAAGATGAAAGTGAATATTGATTCATATTGTGATAACGAAAGTACAAGCACGAAGAGTGATGTCGTGCACTTGTTTCTAATTTCCTTATTCTTGTTTGCAATTGAATTTTGGTTTCTTTAAATTCCTCTATTGGTATTCTGTTGTTACTTGATACTCCCCGCAACATGTTTTCCCCTTTTATCTTTAACTCTAAATATCTGCCTTTATTTCCTATTGTATATGATTTAACTACACATGTTTATTTGGTACTCTGGTCTTAGCCTCGTCACTACTTCACGAGGTTAGGGTAAGCACTTACCAGCACATGTGGTAGGTTGTGTTGATACTAAACTCTGCATTGTGCGCAGATCGCGATGTTGCAGCTTTTGGACCGCAGTGAGGTTGCTGCCTTCAGTCCATTTAGGTGACCCGAGGTAGTCATGCAGGCATCTGCAGGCCTTGGCGCCTCCTTCTATCTTTTCTTACCGTTCCTTCTATGTATTTCAGAAACAATTTTATATTTATCTTTCAAACTCCTATTTGTAGTATTCCTAGACAGTCTGTGAGATTGTGACACCAGTTCTGGGTAGTTTTGTTATGGATCTGTATCGGAATTCTTATTAACTTTTTACATTTCAGTCTTCCACTTTATTGTTTCTGTTATTTATATGATGTTTATTCACCATTATTAAGGGATTAAAATAATGAAAAAGATTAAGTAATTGGAATAATTGGATTGACTAACTTTCACTAGTAGGTGCTATCACAACTCCCCAAGGGTGGGAAATCTAGGTCGTGACAAGTTGGTATTAGAGCTCTAGGTTACTTTGGTCTCACAACTCACGGACAAGCTTAGTAGAGTCAAAGGAATCGGTACGAAAACGTCTATATTTATGCCCAGAGGCTGCAACATAAGGAAAAACTTCGATTCTTTCCTATCGTGCGACTTGATTTATCCATGCTAATTAAACTTCTACTCTGATCTCTTGCAGATGGTGAGAACACATGCCGCTTCATCAGCTTGCCAGCAGCCTGAGCCCCCAGTAGCAGCTCCTGTAAAGGGCAGAGCTAGAGGCCGTGATAGGGCCCAAGGTAGGGGCAGAGCTCAGCCTAGAGCTCGAGCAGCAGCACCCACAGCAGAGCCTCAGGTTGAGTTTGACGAGGATGTTTCAGCCCAGTCACTTCTAGCGGGGCCAGCTCAGGTCCTAGAGGGGTTCATCGCCACCCCGATACTTCAAGATGCTCTGGTCTGTCTAGTGGGACTTATGGAGAGTGTCGCCCAGGTAGGCTTGCTTCCTATAGCATCAACCATCTCTAAGGCTATAGGAGGAGCCCAAACTCCTGCTACTCGCACTCCGGAGCAGATGGTTCCCCAGTTTCAGACTCCAGCAGCCCATCCAGTTGGGATAGTTCAGCCGGGTGTTCTGGCACAGACTGGTGATGGGTCAGCCATGTCTGTTGATGCCTCTGGGGGTTGGAAAGGTTTACCAATATCTTCACTACCACTTACAGTGGTGCATCTTCTAAGGATTCCCAGGATTATTTAGACAGCTATCTATAGGTTGTTCAGAACATGGGGATAGTTGAGACCAATGGGGTCGACTTTACTACTTTTTATTTGTCCGAATCCACCAAGACTTGGTGGATGGATTATTGTTTGGATAGACCAGCTGGGTCATGTCTTTGACTTAGGATCAGTTCTCTCACATATATCTAGAGAAGCTTTTTCCTATCACTTAGAAGGAGAACTATTAAAGGAAGTTTGAGCGTCTTCAATAGGGTTCTATGACCATCACTCAGTACAAGACCAGATTTATTGACTTGGCCCGTCATGCTCTTCTTATACTTCCCACTGAGAGAGTGAGAGAGGGAAGGAGGTTCATTGAGGGACTCATTTAGCCTATTCGACTTCAAATGGAAAAGGAGACGGGGAACAATATTTCCTTTCAGGATGCGGCCAGTGTAGCCAGAAGATTTGAGATGGTTAAATCACAGGGGGTTGGTCAAGGGTCAAATAAGAGACCTCGTCATTCTGCTAGGTTCAATGGTGCCTCGTCTGGAGACATGGATTCTTTTGGTACGAGCCATCCTTCCAGGCCATTTTATTCAGCACTACAGGCTTCTCACGATGCCCTAGGTGGTCGTGGTTCTCACATGCAGTATTCTTATCAGCAGTGCTAGCTCCTATCAATGCACCTCCATTCCAGATTTTTCAGGGTCAACAATTCCAACAGCGGAGGTCTTGTTTTACATTTGGTGACACGAGGCATATTGCTAGATTTTGTCCTCGAGCACCCAGCAATTCTCAGCATCGGGGTTCCCATGCCATAGCTCAGGCACCGAGTGTTCCACCTCCCGCTCAGCTAGCTAGAGCTGGAGGTATGGGTGCTAGAGGTGGAGGTAGAGGTGTTAGAGGTAGAGCACGGGCCGCTAGAGGTGGAGGCCAACCAGCAGGAGGCAGTCTAAGAGATGTAGTTCAGAGTGGTTGGGCCCAACCCCGAGCTAGACTTGAGGATGAGGCCTCCGATGCAGTTATCACATATACCGTTTTGGTTTGTAGTAGCCATACTTCAATGCTATTTGATCCAAGGTCTACATACTCCTACGTGTCATCTTATTTTGCATCGTGTTTCAGCATGTCTAGTGATTCTTTGAGGTAATCGTGTTCATTGTTCTTGTATAGTTGTGATTGGGGGTCTTGATACAAGAGTAGACTTATTACTTTTGGATATGGTTGATTTTGATATCATATTAGGGATGGACTGATTATCACCTTACCACGCTAACTTGGACTGTCATGCCAAGACTATGACCTTAGCCTTGCTGGGGTTGCCTTGTTTAGAGTGGAGAGGGACTCATGGTAATTCTACCAATAGTGTTATCTAATATATGAAGGCTCGGCGTATGATCGAATGGGGGTGTTTGGCTTATTTGGCATATGTTCGTGATTCTAGTTCTAAGGTTCCTGCTATGGATTTTGTGCATGTTATTCTTGAATTTCCTGGGGTGTTTCCTTTAGACTTGCCGGGTATGCCACCCGACAGGGATATTGATTTCTGAATTAATTTGACACTAGGCACTCAACCCATTTCTATTCTACCATATCATATGGCCCCACCAGAGTTGAAGGAATTGAAGAAGTGGCTGCAAGACTTGCTTGATAAGGGCTTTATTTGACCTAGTGTCTCGCCCTAGGGTGCGGCGATGTTATTTGTGAAGAATAAGGACGGATCGATGAGGATGTGTATAGATTTCCATCAGTTAAATAAGGTTACAATCAAGAATAAGTATCCGTTTTTTTAGGATTGGTGATTTGTTTGGTTCAGCTTCAGGGTTCCAAGACATTTTTCAAGATTGACTAGAGATATGGCTAGCATAAGTTGAGGATTAGGGAATCTGATGTCGCTAAAATAGCTTTTCGCACTCGGTACGGGCATTATGAGTTCTTGGTGATGTCATTGGGTTGAAAAATGCCCCAACAGCTTTCATGGATTTGATGAACTAAGTGTTCAAGCCTTACTTGGACTCGTTCATGATAATCTTCATTGATGATATTTTGACCTATTCCCATAGCAGGGAGGAGCATGAGCAGCATCTAAGAGTGGTTCTTCAAACTTTGAAAGATAGTCAATTGTATGCTAAGTTTTTGAAGTGTGAGTTTTGGTTGGAATCAGTTGCTTTCTTCGGTCACGTCGTATCATCATAGGGTATTCAGGTAGATCCGAAAAAGATAAAGGGAGTCAAGGACAGGCCTAGACCCGCATCAGCTATAGAGATCCGGAGTTTCTTGGGTTTGGCGGGTTATTACCGTTGGTTTATGGAGGGGTTTTCAATTATTACAGCCCCGATGACAAAGTTAACCCATAAGGGTGCCCAGTTCAGATGGTCGGACGAGTGTGAGTCTAGATTTCAGAAGCTCAAGACAACTTTGACTACGGCGCCAATGTCGGTTTTTCCCAGAAGTTCAGGGATATATACGATTTATTCTGATGCATCTCGTATTGGACTTAGTGTTGTGTTGATGCAGAATGGCAAAGTCAATGTTTATGCTCCGCGACAATTGAAGATTCATGAGAAGAATTATCCAGTTCATAATTTGGAGTTAGCAGTCATTGTTCACGCGCTGAAGATTTGGAGGCACTATTTATATGGCGTGTCATGTGAGGTGTTCTCGGATTGCAAGAGTTTGCAATACTTGTTCAAGTAGAAGGAGCTAAATTTCAGGCAGAGAAGGTGGTTGGAGCTATTAAACGACTATGATATGACCATCTTATATCATCCGGGGAAAACCAATGTGGTGGTCGATGCTTTGAGTAGAAAGTCGGCCAGTATGGGCAGTCATACATATATTTCGGTCGGTGAGAGACTTCTTGCTTTCATGCTTTAGCCATTCAGTTTGTGAGGTTGGATATCTCTTAGCCTCGTTGTGTGTTAGCTTGTATAGTCGCCCGTTCTTCATTATTGGGGCGTATTCGAGATCGGTAGTATGATGATCCTCATTTGTGTGTCCTAAAGGACATAAGGCAGCACGGTGGTGCCAAGCGGGCCACTGTTGGAGATGATGAAGTGTTGTGGATGCAATGTCGAGTGTGTGTGCCTAATGTAGATGGGCTTAAAGATTTTATTCTAGAGAAGGCCCATGGTTCCCGATACTATATTCATCCGGGCGCCGCCAAGATGTATCAGGATTTGCGGTAACATTATTGATGGAGGAGGATCAAGAAGGATATTGTTGTGTCTGTAGTGCTGTGTTTGAATTGTAAAGTACGAGCAGCAAAGGCTAGGTGGTTTGTTCCAGAAGATTGAGATTCTTGAGTGGAAATGGGAGCATATCACTATGGAATTTGTTGTCGTAATCTCACGGACTCAGAGGAAGTTGGATGCAATGTGGGTTATTGTTGATAGGCTGATAAAGTCAGCACATTTCATTCTTGTGGCGGTCTCCTATTCTTCCAAGAGGTTAGCTGAGATCTATATTAGGAAGATTCTTCACCTTCATGGTGTGCCCGTGCCTATCATTTTTGACAAAGGAACTTAGTTTAACTCGCATTTTTGGAGGGCAACTCAGCATAAGTTGGGCACACCGGTCGAATTGTGCATAACATTTCATCCTCAAATGGACGGGCAGTTCGAGCGTACTATTCAAATTTTGGATGATATGCTCCGAGCTTGTGTTATTGACTTTGGAGGCTGGTGGGATCAATTTTGTCCTTTAGCGAATTTTTCCTACACCAATAGTTACCAGTCGAGCATCCAGTTGGCTCCTTATGAGACTTTATATGGTAGGCGGTGTCGATATTTGGTTAGATGGTTTGATCTGGGAGAGGCTCGATTGTTGGGTAGGGATCTAGTACAGGATGCTTTTGACAAGGTCAGCATCATTCATGATAGGCTTTGTACAGCTCAGTCCAGGCAAAGGAGTTATGTCGGCCGTAAGGTTCGCGATGTGGAATTCATGGTCGGTGAGCGGGTGTTGCTTCGAGTGTCGCCTATGAAGTGCGTGATGAGATTTGGGAAGAAGGAAAAGCTTAGCAATAGATTAATTGGCCCGTTTGAGATTCTTGATCAAGTGGGAGAGTTCGTTTATAGACTTGCGCTGCTGCCGAGCTTATCAATCGTACATCCAGTGTTTCATGTGTCCATGCTTCGGAAATACTTTTCATATGAGGAGGAGCTGGTAGCTATTCAGGTCGTCAGTTGAGATCAAAGAGCTTCCCTTATGTTCGTGTTCAGTGGAGGGGTCAGTTTGTTGAGACGGTGACTTGGGAATCTGAGTTCTATATACAGAGCCTAAATCCCTATTTTGCTCTGACTTAGGTACTTTTATTATGTCCGTTTGAGGACGAATGGTTGTTTTAGAGGTGCAGTCTGATGACCCGATAGGTCATCACTTGTTTTGAAAGTAAATTATGTGTTTTGACACCTTAAAGTATCTTTTTTCTGTCTCACCTTGCGTGCGCACTTTGGGTGTGTATCGGCAAAGCCATTATGTGAAAATCTGTGACAAATGATAAATTTTACTTTTAAAATGAATTTCAGTTGACTTCAGTAAACATTTATGTAAACGGGCCCGGATCCGTGATTTGACGGTCCTGGAAGTTCCATAAGAAAATACGGGACTTGGGCGTCTGCCCTGAATTGAATTCCGAGGTCCCAAGTTCGAGAAATAAATTTTTGAAGAAAATTATTTAACTAAAATTGTAAGAGCTATTGGAAATTTAAATGCATTTGAATCTGGTACTATCGGGCCCGTTTTTTTGTTTCGAAGCCGGTACAAGTCTTACATGGTATTTAATTGAAACGTACTTGATATGACGTGAATCAGACCATCGGTAATTAAAAATGAAACTTAAGGTTCATGCTATTTTTCTTTGATTTTGATGCTAAATTCATAGTTATTGATATTATTTTGATGATTTGATCACACGAGCAATTTCCGTATGATGTTTTTTGGACTTCCGTGCATGTTTGGCTTGGAGCTCCGAGGGCTCGGGTGAGTTTAGGATAGGCCACAGAGTGAAATTGGACTTAAGAGCATTTCTAGTGTGTTGTAGGTATATAGCGGCCTCTGATCTTGCAAATGCGAGATCAGGCATCGCAATTGCGATGCAAACCAAGTTCGCATTTGCGAGGCTTTTGTCGCAAATACAAAGAACCCAAGGCCAACATTACCTTGTAAATGCGAGGTATACTTTGCAAATGCGAAGTCTTCATTGTATGCAAGAGGTCGCAAATGCGACACATTTATCGCAATTGTGACATCACAATTGCGACGATACCTTCGCAAATCGAAGGAATAAAGTTTCTTAAGGGTTCGAAATTGCGAACGCTGGTCGCAATTGCGACATCAGAGACCTGCTAAAATGAATTTCACATGGGATTTCAACTTCTTTTAAAACTTTTTCAAAACCTAAACTCTCTTAGGCGATTTTCTAAAGAAAATTTCTTCTCTAAATCAATTGTAAGTCATTTCTAATTCGTCTTGTTTAATCGATAATATATTTTAACATTATTTCAACTCAAAATCAAGAATTTTCACGGGAGAAATTGGGTGTTTTGGGTAGAACTTAGGATTTTCAAATTTTAGGGATTTGGACCTCGATTTGAGGTCCGATTTCAAAACAAATTATATATTTGAGTTCATGGGTGAATGGTAATGGGATTTTTGGTTTGAACCTCGGATTTTGACCATGCGGGCCCGGGGTCGATTTTTAACTTTTTGGGGAAATCATTGGAAAACGTATTTTCATGCATTAGAATTGATTCGTTTAGCATTTCTTGATATCATTAAGTAAATTGTATATAAATACAAGCGAATTGGAGGTGGAGATAAAGCGATAGTTGAGGATTGAATTGTGTTTGTGGCATCGAGGTAAGTGTTTGGTCTAACCTTAGCTTGAGGGATTAGGAGTTGGGTATTATTTGCTACGTGTTAATTATTGAGTACGACGTATAGGCATGGTGACGGTATCTATACGTCGGTGTCAAGCATGCCACTGAATCTTGTATTGTAATTGTTGTGACTCCATAGTGATTTATTCACGCTTAATATGATGATTATCATTGACGATTCCATTGTTGGGATGTTATTGTTTTCGATATTGTCTCCCTTGACGAAATGTTGTTGTTATACTCTTATTCCCTTGTCGGGATTCTTATATGCTTGATGTTGAATCGTATTTAGGATTGGGTTGCATGCCATAACAGTACAATATGACATAGGATCCGGTTGCATGCCGCAACGGTATTATATGAAGTGGATCGACTACACATCATAATGGTATTATGTGAAATGGGATCAGGTTGCATGCCGTAACGGTATTATGTGAAATGTGATCGGGTTTCATGCCGCAATAGTATTATGTGAAATGGGATCAGATTTGCACGCCGCAACAGTATTATGTGAAATAGGATCGGGTTGCATGCGGCAACGATATTATGTGACATGGGATTGGATTGGCCACAACAGTATTATGCAAAATGGGATAGGGTTGCACACCGCAATGGTATTATGTGAAATGGGATCGGGTTGCACGCTGCAACGACATTATTTGAAATGGGAATGAGTTGCATGCCGCAACGGTATTATATGATTTAGGATCAGGTTGCATGCCGCAACAAGAAAGAATGAAAGTGAATATTGATTCTTATGATGAGAACGAGAGTACAAGCACAAAAGGTGATGCCAGGCACTTGTTTCTGATTTCTTTATTCTTGTTGGTCATTGAATTGTGGTTTCTGTACATTCCTCTAATGGTATTCTGTTGTAACCTGATACTTCCCGCATCATGTTTTCCCCCTCCTATCTTTAACTGTAAATATCTAGCTTATTTTTCCATTGTATATGATTTAACTACACATGTTTAATTGGTAGGCTGGTACTAGCCTCATCACTACGTTGCCGAGGTTAGGCTAGGCACTTACCAGCACATGGGGTCGGTTGTGCTAATACTACACTCTGCATTGTTTGTAGATCCTGGTGCTGCAGCCTTTGGACAGAAGTGAGGTTGCTGCCTTCAGTCTATACAGGTGACCCCAAGCAGTCCTGCAGGCGTCCGCAGGACTTGGCGTCTCCTTCCATCTTTCCTTACTATTCCTTTTATGTATTTCAGAAACAAATTTGTATTGATCTTTTGAACCCCTATTTGTAGTATTTCTAGACAATTTGTGAGATTTTGACACTAGTTCTAAGTCGTTTTGTTATGGATCTGTATCGGAATTACTGTTAACTTGTTACATTTCAATCTTCCACATTATTATTTTTGCTATTTATATGATGTTTATTCACCATTATTAAGGGATTAAAAAAAGAAAAGGGTTAAGTAATTAGAATATTTGGCTCGCCTAGCTTTCACTAATAGGCGCTATCACGACTCCCGAGGGTGAAAAATCCGGACCGTAACACGACCTGTCTATCGAGACCTACGGGCATGAAATGCAACATACCCATGCAAAAGGAACGTCAATACGAATAATGTACCGAGTATGTAAGGCACATAAATAAGTACATAATAGACATGGAAAAATAGAGTAAATGACTTAACCTGTAAATTTGGATAACTTTGTAAATCATGAAATTATTATAGGGTCATGCATATGCGTATGAATGTCATGTCGTGCGTAGGTACATGTGTTTATAATATCATCAAGCATCTGAGGGCATCCATCATATCATATCATCTCGAACACTATGGGCAAATCATCAACGTATACCAGTTGATCATGTGGTGCGTATATAACACTATAACCTTGTTCCATATCTCATATATATACACGATCAGTATATATATATATTGATCATGGTCAGTGTAAATGAATGCAATGCATGGAATGCATAAAAAGAAATACGTTAATAAGATTTCTCAGAGTGCCATAAAAATCAATATACTTTTAGGATAAAGTTTATCAAATACGTATTTTTTCTGAGACCCATGAATAGAAGATATAATAATAATTCACATGGGGAATCAAGAATATAGACACCCCTAGTATTTTTATGAATAGAGTCATTTATGAAAATTGCGCATTTGTTCGTTTCATGTGTCGTATTGATCATACTAAAAGAAAAAAGAGATAGCTTTAACATACTTGGAGTAGGGAAAATCCGTGTGATATTCTAGACAAGAATTACACCGTACTTCTTTATAATTGCAAAATCTCACGTCTTGAATTGTTAAAGATGCTGTGAAATCTCCCGTTTTGAATGGAATATTGAAGAAACTATATTCCTAAGATGATAAGAAATTTTGGTTGAATTCTTATTAAAGATTTGAAGTCTACCAGGCATCAATTAGCATGGAGATAACAAACCATACCTCATCTCTGATAGAGCTTAAAAGAAGCTTGTTCTTTTGTAGTCACGCACATGCTTAAATTATACCATTATGAGCTTTCTCTTGGCTAAAAGAACCTTTGAGTGAGGTTTGGGTTCTGAATAATGAGTTTTTGTTATGAAATAATATAAGAACAAGAATAATAATACAAGAACAAGAACAATAGAGAGAAAAGTAGAGAGAGGAGTATTCTTATTGATACTTTGGGATGGTTTACAATGGAATAGAACCCCTTTATTTATAGGGAGGTGGTGACTTAGCCACCAAGAAGTAAACCCTAGAATCTCTCTAAATATGGACATTCACCTAAAATAGAATATTTTATAACACTCCCCCTTGAATGTCTATTCAATAATGTGCCTCGTTAAAACCTTAACTAAAACAAAACCCAATGGGAAAAATTAAAGAAAAGGAAAAAGAGTACACATGTTTGAATATGCGCCTATTGGTTGCCTCGTTTGCAAGGAAAACCCATTGGGACAAAACCTTGTAAGGGGAAAAGAGTGCAACGCGCATTAACTCCCCCTGAAAAGAGCATCAATTCATATCCTTGAGTCTTCGCATTCCGATCTTGTGAACCAGCTTCTTGAAGGTTGACATTGGTAGAGATTTTGTGAACAAATCAGCCATATTATCGCTTGAACGAATCTGTTGCACATTGATATCACCATTCTTTTGAAGATCATGTGTGAAAAATAACTTTGGTGAAATATGCTTTGTTCTATCTCCTTTTATGAATCCTCCCTTGAATTGAGCTATACATGCTGCATTGTCTTCATACAAAGTCGTGGGTAGTTTGTTACACTTCAAACCACATTTGTCTTGAATATGATGTATTATAGACCTCAACCACACACACTCCCGACTTGCTTCATGAATAGCGATTATCTCGGCATGATTAGATGAAGTAGCCACAATTGATTGCTTAGTCGATCGCCAAGATATGGCGGTGCCTCCACAGGTAAACACATAACCCGTTTGAGATCGAGCCTTGTGTGGATCGGATAAATATCCATTATCAGCATAACCAACAAGATCAGGACTGCAATTATTGCTATAAAATAAGCCCATATCGGTAGTCCCTTTTAGGTACCGCAATATATGTTTGATCCCATTCCAATGTCTCCTTGTGGGAGCCGAGCTATACCTTGCGAAGACATTAACTGAAAAGGTTATGTCAGGCCTTGTAGTATTTGCAAGATACATTAGTGCGCCAATTGCACTAAGATATGGTACTTCAGGACCAAGTAGCTCTTCATTCCTTTCTTGCGGTCGGAATGGATCTTTATTCACATCAAGTGATCGAACAACCATCGGAGTACTTAAAGGATATGCTCCATCCATGTAAAACCATTTCAGTACCTTTTCTATATAGGTAGATTGATGAACAAAATTCCGTTTGCCAAATATTCAATTTGCAAACCAAGACATAATTTTGTCTATCCGAGATCTTTCATCTCGACTCATTCTTTTGATAATCAATTGCCTTTTGGAGTTCTATGGGGGTTCCAATAAGGTTTATGTCATCGACATATACGGCAAGTACAACAAATTCCGATGTTGTTTTCTTTACAAAAACACACGAGCAAATGGCATCATTTATATAGCCTTCTTTTAATAAATACTCACTAAGACGATTATACCACATTTGTCCTGATTGCTTTAGACCATACAAGGATCTTTGCAATTTGATTGAAAACATTTCCCGGGACTTTGAATTATGAGCGTTTGGCATTTTGAGTCCATCGGGAATTTTCATGTATATCTCATTTTCCAGTGAGCCATAAAGATAGGCAGTAACCACATCCATTAAATGCATGTCAAGCTTTTCAAGGACAGCAAAACTAATGAGATAACGAAAAGTTATGGCATCCATTACAGGCGAATATGTCTCTTCATAATCGACACCAGGCCTTTGAGAAAATCCTTGTGCAACAAGGCGTGCCTTATATCTTTGTACCTCGTTTTTCTCATTTCTCTTGCGTACAAAGACCCATTTATAGCCAACAGGCTTGACACCATTAGGTGTTTCAACTATAGGGCCAAAAACATCACGTTTTGCCAGTGAATTCAATTCTGATTGGATTGCTTCTTGCCATTTTGGCCAATCATGTCTTTTTCGACATTCTCCAACAGATTGAGGTTCAAGATCCTCACTTTCTTGCATAATTCTAGATGCGACATTAAAAGCAAAGATATAATCCACCACTATATCCACTCGATTAAAATTTGCCTCAATATCGATTGGATTTATTGATAGTTCCTTATTTTCTTGAGTCTCGGGCTCAATGGATTTTTCATGAATCTCAGAATTTATTAAATCATGAATTTCCTCATGAGATTCTTTCCTAGTGTCATTCTGATCGTTTGCTTTCCTCTTTCTAGGATTTCGATCTTTGGAACCTAATGGCCTGCCACGCTTCAGGCGTGCATTCGACTCATTGGATATGACACTAGATGATTGTCCAACAGGGACATCAATACGGATTGGAACATTCTCTGCGGGGATGTGGGATTTTGTTATCCTATTCAAGTCCGTAAATGCGTCAGGCATTTGATTTGCTATTCTTTGCAAATGGATAATCTTTTGCACCTCTTTTTCACAAATAGAGGTATGTGGATCAAGATGAGATAATGATGAATTTTTCCACAAAATTTCCCGTTTGGTTTCACCAACTTCTCCCCCTAATTTTGGGAAAAGTGTCTCATCAAATTGACAGTCTGCAAATCGTGCAGTGAACAAATCCCCTGTCAATGTTTCGAGGTAGCAAATAATGGAGGGCGATTCAAACCCAACATATATTCCTAACCTTCTTTGCGGACCCATTTTGGTGCGGTATGGCGGTGCTATAGGCACATATACTGCGCATCCAAAGATTCTTAAATGGGATATATTGGGTTCATGACCCAAAACCAATTGCAACGGGGAATATTTGTGATAATTCGTCGGTCTGAGATGAATTAGCATTGCTGCATGCAAAATGGCGTGACCCCATACCGTAGTGGGCAGCCTCGTTTTCATGAGTAATGGTCTTGCAATCAACTGCATGCGTTTAATTAAAGATTCTGCAAGACCGTTTTGAGTGTGAACATGAGCTAAAGAATGTTCCACTTCTATCCCAATTGATAAGCAATAATCATTAAATGCTTGGGATGAAAACTCAGCAGCATTATCCAGTCTAATAGACTTGATTGGATTATCAGGAAATTGTGCCCGTAGTCGAATTATTTGTGCCATTAGTTTTGCAAACGCAAGGTTGCGTGATGACAACAGGCACACATGAGACCATAAAATATCTAAAGGACCCACTAGGTGGGTGAATAGGTCCACAAATGTCCCCTTGTATACGTTCCAAAAACGTAGGTGACTCAGTCCCAACCTTTGTTGGTGATGGTCTAATAATTAACTTGCCTTGATAACAAGAAGTGCAAGAAAATTCATTATTTAAAAGACTCTTGAAATTCTTTAACGGATGCCCATATGAGCTTTCTATAATCCGTCTCATCATGATTGATCCAGGGTGTCCCAATCGATCATGCCAAAGTACAAAAATATTGGAATCAGTAACCTTTTGGTTTACTGTTGAATGTGCCTCAATTGCACTAATTTTTGTCCAATAAAGGCCACAAGATAAAGACGGAAATTTCTCAATAACCCTCTTTTGGCCAGAGACATTCTTTGTAATGATGAGATATTCAAGATTATCCTCATCTATTGTCTCAATATGATAGCCATTCCGGCGTATATCTTTAAAACTCAACAAGTTTCTCTTAGACTTGGAGGAGAACATTGCATTCTCTATGATAAACATTGTTCCTCTAGGCAGAGTTATAGTTGCTCTTCCGGAGCCTTCAATCAATTTACTACTACCAGAGATTGTAGTAACATCTGCCTTACACATACTTAGTTGAGAGAAATATTTCTTTTCTTTGAATATCGTATGTGTAGTACATGAATCAACTAAACAAATATTTTTACAGTTGGAGTTGATCCAAGCTTGCTTTATGAGATATCCATATTTGCTTTCCCATGGTTTGACATACAAAAGAAATACACGAACATGAGAATAAACAAATTCAATCCGTTTGTTTCACATTTAAACAATATTTTCAAAATCTGCTGAGGTTAGTCGATTAACTTAGTTGATAGTCGACTATCTTGGGAAGCAGTCATTAGGTTAGTCGACTAACTAAATCAGATAGTCGACTAACTTAGCTTGCGGAAAAGTCCAGTTTTAATGCGAAATATTAGATAATCGACTAATTGTAAGGTTAATCGATTAACTCTACTGGAAAATAAAAATATCTTTGAAATTTAAGCATATTGAAACATTCTAAAGAACTAATACTAACATTATATCATAAACTAACTAATACGAGCTGATACTAATGACTATTAGTTTATTCACTAACTAATACAAATAAGTAAAATAAAATCAAACAATTCCATCTTCCTTCATCACAGATCCATCATCGATTAAGTGGTCTATTTTCCCCTCGGGTTGCTCAAAGAAGTCTGCCACATCCAGGTGGGTGACGTCAAAATTGTCGTCAGAGACAAAATTTGTTTCAGGGCCTTTATTCTTTAGAGATGCTTGATAAAGATCAACCAAATGTCTTGGTACACGGCAAACTTTTGACCAATGCCCTTTTCCACCGCAACGATAACATATAGTTTCTGAACTATTTGCCTTTGGATCCTCATAATCCCGTTTCTGCTTTTGGTGGTTATATCTCTTTGGGGGGTGAGGGACATCAGGGAAATTTCTTCCTTGTCTGCGTCCACGGCCATGACCCCGATTACGACCACGACCATGATTAAAGCCATAGCCTTTTCCATGCTTGGCATAATGAGAATACACCTTATTTGCTTCTGGCAATGGTATAGACCCAGTGGGTCGATTTTCGTGATTTCTCATGAGCAGGTCATTGTTTCGCTCAGCCACAAGGAGAAGAGAAATCAGTTCAGAGTACTTTTTGAAACCTTTCTCTCTGTACTGTTGTTGCAGTACCATATTGGAGGCATGAAACGTTCTAAACGTTTTTTCAAGCATATCATAATCAGAGATATTATCTCCACAGAGTTTCAATTTAGAAGTAATTTTGCAGAATTATATTCAGAAACAGACTTAAAGTCTTAGAGCCTCAGATGAGCCCAATCATATCGTGCTTGTGGCAGAGTGACCAACTTCAGGTTGTCATATCTCTCCTTTAAGCCTTTCAACAAGATGAGTGGATCTTTGACTGTGAGATATTCAATTTTCAAACCTTCATCAAGGTGATGGCGCAAGAAAATCAAGGCCTTAGCACAGTCTTGGGTGGATGCTTTATCTCTGTCTTTAATGGCGTCTCCAAGACCCATAGCATCTAAGTGGATTTCAGCATCCAACACCCATGTCATATAGTTCTTGCCCGAAATTTCAAGGGCAACGAACTTTCTTTTCATAATATCAGACATAATTAAAACCAAATTCGGAAAAAGGGAAATACCTTAATTTTCTCAAGAGGATTCTTGAGACGGTAGAGTCTCGTGCTGATAACGTGTTATGAAATAATATAAGAACAAGAACAATAATACAAGAACAAGAACAATAGAGAGAAAAGTAGAGAGAGGAGTATTCTTATTGATACTTTGAGATGGTTTACAATGAAATAGAACCCCTTTATTTATAGGGAGGTGATGACTTAGCCACCAAGAAGTAAACCCTAAAATCTCTCTAAATATAGACATTCACCTAAAATAGAATATTTTATAACAGTTTTAGGATTTTAGAATTGGAGAAATAGTACGGAATACGTGATAGTTAATGCAGTGCCAAAATAGTCAAGAGTCTAGCTACAAAACATTTGGTCCGCAGCAAAATTTCTACCAAACATATGCATTTCCCTTTCCATTTTATGATTGTAGGGAGGTGGAGGTTATTTTTCGTCAAATTGAGTAGGCCCCACTAAGCTTAGTTGTCCAAAGCATAATCCATATCTTGTCATATTTCATGTGATATCAAGAGTTATACTGCCACGTTAATGGGTGCAAATCTTATCCAAAATCATTATTAATTAACCACTAATCCTTAATAAACTAGTTAATCTTCCACTAATAAATAATTAACCAATTACATAATTATCCCAAAAATTACTTATAATACTACTCACTTTAATACACCTTATACGCCTTACTACATGGCCATGAAGTACTTTATGGTACTAGTCCATAAATATAGGGTATTAACGCTCGGTCCATATTTTATTCCAATATGTCAAATTTGGACGAAAAATCATTTTCTTTAACTTGCTTTACCTCTCACCTTCACAAATTTACTCATTACTTGCTTGAAATAGCATAATACTTATAATTTCCAAATAATATTTTTCTTGGACTGATATCAATTACCTTACGACAACGTACAATACTACGTGAGAGCCCCCTCAGGTTCAGTTCATCCAAAAATAATTCGCGGCCAAGACCCTGAGGGACACAGACCAGGAATTGAGATTCAACAAAGAATAGTATCAGCCATATGCCGATCGAAGAAACAGAGACCCGAGCTGAAACACTTCTCGAAATGATTGGAGAAATGATCGAGGTCAAAGTTATGAGGGAATTGTGAGTAAGAGCGGGTTCGATACACATACTGACCCCGCAGAGGCTCCTTCATTTTTAGAGTACAACTTCAACATTCATGCGTCGGGGATTGTGTTAGTCATTGGAAGAATCAAAGAACCAAGTTGCCCAATCCTATACAGACTGATCCCTCTCAAAAGAACCTGAGTTGATGTGCAAGTATCATGGCACAAACGGTAATGTAACGAAAGATTGCAGACAGCTTATGGAAGAAGTGTCTTAGTTATTCAATGAGGGTTACCTTCGAGAATTCCTTAGCGATCGAGCCAAAAACCTTTTCAGGGAGAGAGATGCAAGGAAACATGAGCAGGAAGAACCACATCATGCAATCCACATGATCATTGGCGGAGTCGATGTCCCTCAACATCTTGTATTCAAGCGCACCAAAGTATCAATCACAAGAGAAAAGTGGACTCGGAGCTATGTGCCCGAGGACGTCTTATCATTCTGTGACGAGGAAGTAGAAGGCATATCTCAGCCTCACAACGACGCCCTGGTAATCTCTGTCCTTTTGAATAAAATTCAAGTTAAACGTGTTTTAGTAGATTCAGGTAGCTCAGTAAATATAATCAGATCGAGGGTCGTTGAATAATACGGCCTACAAGATCAGATTATACATGCATCTCGGGTTTTAAATGGCTACAACATGGCAAGTGAAACAACAGAGGGAGAGATTATCTTGCCAATAAACATAGTCAGGACCATACAATACACTGGATTCCATGTCATCGAAGGTGATATGAGGTGTAATGCGCTCCTCGGGAGACCATAGATACACAACATGAGGGTAGTGCCTTTAACTCTTCACCAAATGATGAAATTCCCTACGAAAGAGGGAGTGAAAACAGTCTACGAAGAACAATATGTTGCAAAAGAGATGTTTGAAGTCGAAGAAGTGGTGCTGATACCAGAGCCCCTGACCTAAGAGAAATCAAGCACCAAAGATAATAGCTCAAAGTCCATGCATAATATGACATGTATGATATGAACTTTGAACGCACATAACATGTCATACAAGAGCTTATCCAATCTTGGCTCATAGGTACTCTTATTCTCATGATCTCATAATCACCTTCGTATTGCATACAATTGTCTCGTAGAACCTCATATCTTTCTTTTTTCTTTTTGAATAAGCTTGAAAACTTAACTCGACTTTTAGAAAGATAATTTAATTCTGAAGATGTTCATAAAAAGCTTAAGGTGCTTGACTTAGTTCTTATACATGGTTTCTTGATATTTAATAAAAGAAAGTATTTCAAAAAAATCAAGTGTTTTAGTAGTTTAAAAAAAATTATATTTGAGATTACTAGAAATCGACGTGTCACTTCAGAGATTTTAAAATACACTTTAACAAGGAAGAATGACTGATAGCAAATACTAACTGCCTTTATTTTTTTTTAGTTACACAACCCAAAGACGAATAAGAATTCATATATATAGACATATAGTTAAGGAAGCCGACAAAATGACATATATAGATGTCGAATACCTTATTTAACCGAATGAGTGGAACATCAACCTAATAGCATTATGAAATTACTTCAGCTAATCCCAATGCCTTTCACAGAAGGTCTTTCTAGCAATAGAATAGTACAATATCACATTTGACGTCTTAGGAATTTCCCAGAATTCGTGCTAAAAGAAAGGACGGAGCTTAGCCTTAACATACCTTTCCAACGAACGTCCAATTGCATGTAGTTCCTTCACAAAAGTTGTTCCTTACGTCCTAATATTTGCAAACACTATATATGCATCTTATACGCAACTATAAACAATTCATAATTGAGTTTAAACCGGCAGATTTGCCATATGACCCTAACTTGACGAAACGTCCATAAAACTTTGTAAAAACGATCATGAAAGAGTCCCCAGATGATTACCTTGGCAAACCAAGTATAAAGCCTGAAGAACAAGCAATAACAACAGATTCCTACCTTTCAAGAATAGCTCCAAACGTAGCTAATAGAAGGGGAAACAGTTGCAACGCGTAGAGATTGCGTCTCTAGGCACGGGGGCAAATTTTAACGGTAGAAATCGTTAAAACACGTCTTAACCACTCAAGAATACCATGGAAACCTCTCTTCAGTTTTATCACTATTTTGGGACTGAAATAAAATGTTTTGAGGGCTTCAAAGTCGAGTTTACCAACTTATAACACTTGCTTGACCGACCCGGTTCGCGACCCAGTTTCAGCCTGGACAGTCCGGGGTAAAAATATCATAACTTTTTACTCAAATGTTCGTTTCATGTGAGGTCTTTTGGTTGAAACTAGACTCATAGACCTTCGATTTGATAGGTTGTGGGTCTCATAACTCTTTATATATTAGGAGAAACAATTTTATATATTTGACCCAAAATTTAGAAAATTTATTAGAGAAATTTTATGATAACTTTTGCCGTTCTTTATTTCACAATTTGCTTGACTCCAAAGCATAACATGTGACCAGTGTGATGTTATACCCAATCATATATGCCTAATATAACCACGCCACGTTACGTATATTACGTAAGAGAAGAGGAAAAAAAATAGGGTCTCGCAATCTCCCCCCTTAAGAACATTCGTCCGCGAATGGGTCAAGTCAATTCCTTGGTTTCATTTCTTTTCCGCTAATACGTTATTTGTGAGGATATATTTTTTTCATTTGCTATCTCGCAATAAGAAATTTAAATTGCACTTCCAAGTCATTCAAAATCCAGTTAAGTTATTGTAAAGAAATAATTGCCAATTATTTAAATGCGACTCACCTTAAGTTGTAAATAGGGGGGGTTACTTCTTCCTCATTTCCTCCTAAGCTTCCCAGGTCATTTCCTCGATGTTTTTATTTCGCCATAACACTTTCAGGGAAGCCACTTCTTTAGTTCGAAGCTTTCTTACTTGCTGATCTAAAATAGCTACTGGTACCTCTGTATAAGATAAGTCTTCAGCAATGGGAAAATCCTCAATGGGCGTAATACGTGAAGGATCTCCAATGCACTTCCGCAACATAGATACATGAAACACAAGATGTACTGCTTCAACTTCTGAAGGCAAGTCAAGCTTGTAAGCCAGCTTACCAATCCTCCGAATAATTTTATACGGTCCAACATGCCTAGGGCTGAGCTTCCCTTCTCTCCAAATCGCATGACGCCCTTCATAGGCGATACTTTCAGGAAAACCCAATCTTTTACATCAAACTCTAAGTCTCGTTGTCGAATATCTGCATAAGACTTCTGTTGACTTTGTGCTATACACAGCCGATCTCTAATAAGGTTTACCTTTTCCATTGCTTGTTGGACTAAATTAGGACCTAGCAACTCTACTTCCCCAACTTCGTACCAACCGATCGGCGACCTACACTTCCGCCCGTATAGTGCTTCGTAAGGGGCCATCTGAATACTAGCTTGGAAGCTGTTATTATAAGCGAACTCAATAAGAGGTAGATGATCATCCCAACTTCCTTTAAAATCTAGCACGGAGGCACGTAACATATCCTTAACTGTCTAAATAGTATGCTCTGCCTGTCCATTAGTTTGCGAAGTGGTGCTAAGATTTACCTGCGTGCCTAGACCCTTCTGAAAAGATTTCCAAAAATGTGTTGTAAATTGAGCCCCTCGATCAGAGATAATAGATAATGGTACTCCATGAAGGCGAACAATCTCTCGAATGTAAAGCTTGGCATAATCCTCGGGTGAATATGTCATCCTGACTGGCAGGAAATGAGCACATTTTGTAAGCCTGTCAATAATTATCCAAATATAATCATACCTCCGTGGAGTACGAGGCAAACCAGTAATGAAGTCCATATTAATCATGTCCCATTTCCATAATGGAAGTTCAATATACTGAATTAGGCCTCCAGGCCTCTGATGTTTGGCTTTAACTTGCTGGCAGTTGGGACATTGGGCTACCATCTCCGTGATATCTTTTTTCATTCCATTCCACCAATAGATCTGTCGAAGATCCCAATACATCTTTGTCACTCCGGGGTGAACTGCATATCTAGAATAATGGGCCTCCGAAAGAATCTTAGCGTGGAGCTCTCCGACTGTCGATTCACATAAGCGACCCTGGTATCTAAGGACTTCATCTCCCGTTAGCTCAAATAAAGGTTGTCGCTGTTGTGGAACACTTCCTCTCAGTTTTATAATCTCAGGATCCTCGTGTTGCCACTCTTTCATTTCAATAACAAAAGAATATTGTGTTGTATTCTAAATGAGAATGCATCCACCCTCTGCATCTACCAAACGCACCTGCAAATTAGCTAGCTGACATAGATATTTGGTTATCTTGACCTTATCAGCTTCAATATAGCTTAGACTGCCCATGGACTTCCGGCTAAGGGCATCAGCAACAATATTAGCTTTGCTGGGATGATATAAGATATCAACATCATAGTCCTTTAGTAATTCTAACCATCTTCTTTGTCGTAGGTTTACCTCTCTCTGTTTAAATAAATACTGAAGGCTCTGGTGGTCGGTGAAAACATCAATATGAACCCTATATATATAATGTCGCCAAATCTTTAGGGTGAAGAAAACTGCGGCTAACTTAAGATCGTGTATAGGATAGTTCTGTTCATGTTTCCACAACTGTCTGGAGGCGTACACGATAACCTTACCATGCTGCATAAGAACATACCCTAGGCCAATTCTCGAGGCATCACAATATATAACATAATCCTCGGTGCCATCCAGAAGAGTCAAGACATGTGTTGTCGTAAGCCTTTTCTTTAGCTCCTAAAAACATTGTTCACATGCCTCAGTTCACTGAAATTTAGCTCCCTCATGTGTAAGTTTCGTCAATGGTGAAGAGATAGAGGAAAATCCCTCCACAAACCTTCAGTAATATCCTGCCAAGCAAAAAAAGCTACGAACCTCTATCGGATTCAAGGGCCTCGGTCAAGTCATCACAACTTCAATCTTTTGGTTATCAACCTTGATACCATCGCCGATAATAACATGACTAATAAAAGCTACAAAAGTTAGCCAAATATCACATTTAGAGAATTTAGCATATAACTTGTAGTTCTCGAGAGTCTGCAATACAGCTCACAAGTAGTCTGCATGCTCGGCTTCCGATCGTGAATATATCAGGATGTCATCAACAAACACAATCACAAATTCATCCAAGAATGATTTGAATACCCGGTTCATAAGAACCATATAGGTTGCTGGGGCATTTGTAAGCTTTGAAAGACATGACAAGGAATTAAAAATGGCCATACCTCGTCCTAAATGTTGTTTTTAAGATATCAATATCTGTGACTCGTAGCTGATGATAACCGGATCACAAGTTGATCTTTGAAAAGCATTTGGAACCATGTAACTGGTCGAAAAAGTCATCAATCCATGGAAGAGCATACTTATTCTTGATAGTGACTTTATTTAGTTGCCTGTAGTCAATACACATCCGCAAGGAGCCATCTTTCTTTCGAACAAAGAGCATCGGAGCACCCCATGCAGATCTACTTGGCCTAATAAAGCCTTTACTGAGCAAGTCCTTCAGTTGTTCCTTCAATTCCCTTAGTTCTGCAGGATCCATTCTGTAGGGAGGGATGGATATAGGCTACGTATCAGGAAGAAAATCTATAGCAAAATCAATTTCCCCTTTGGGGGGAATTCCTGGAAGCTCGTCAGGGAATACCGTCAGGAATTCATTCACAATAGGAACTGATTGAAGAGTTGCTGGCTCCTTATCTATATCTCTGACATGAACCAGATGGTATATACAGCCTTTAGCAATAAACTTTCGAGCCCTAAGGTATGAAATAAACTTACCCTTGGGGTAAGGCTGCATAACCTTTCCATTTAAGGACCAGCTCACCAGGAAAATGAAATCGAACCAACTTTGCACGACAATCAATATTAGCATAACAAGTTGCTAACCAATCCATACCCATAATGACATCAAAGTCTAGCATAACCAATTCAACTAAATCAACAGAGGTTGGACGGTCATTAATTAACATTGTACAACCTCGATAGATATGATTAGCTACAATAGAGTTGCCAGCTAGCGTAGACACCTCAATTGACTGTGGCAACAACTCAGAACTCATGTCAAGCTTACCAGCAGTAAATGGAGTAATATATGAAAATGTAGAGCTAAGATCTATCAATGCATAAATGGCATGAGAATGTATTTTCAATATACCTGTGACAAAATCTGGGGATGCCTCTGAATCATGTCCGCCTGTGAGTGCATAAAAGCGGTTCTAGCCACCACTAGAACCTGAGATGTCTCCTCAACCTCTCCCCCTACCACGACCCTAAGTAGTCTGTGGACCTGGTCGAGGAGCACAGACTGAGAGTGAAGAGGCTGTTGTGGATCTCGAAGGCTGAGCTGGTGCACCTCTGCCTAATCCCGGGTACCGACTAATAAAATGTCCTGTCTTCCCATAATGATAACACACACTCGAACCATATCTACATTTCCCGATGTGTAGCTTACCGCACTAAGTACACGGAGGAGTAGGCTGTCTCATTTGTGAGGAACGTTCCTGCCGACGGCCCTCACGCTGGCCTGAGCTCTGCCCAAGTCCTGACTAAATATATCGATCAAACCATTGACCCTGCATTTGTGGTAGGACACTACCTGCTGATCGAGGTGGATATCAATGGAGTGGGGGCCTAAAATCACCCCGTGGCTTCCTATAAGACCCCTTAGTAGGAGCCTCTTACTCTACTCCCCATCCTTACGAGTATCACAAATCCGTCGAGAAACATCCTCTGTAGTCTGAGTGAAAGCCTGTATGCGGGAAATATCTACATGATCCGAGAAGGATGCTACCCTACAGTCTCTAAACAAATGATCCGCCAAACCATCCACATAATGATGAACTCTAACCTTCATGGTGCGTACTATATCTAATGCATACCTCGCCAAAGAATTAAACTAATGGCTATAATCCTTCACACTTATATCCCCTGCTTCAGGTTAAGAAACTGGTCAAGACGGGCCTCCCGAACCTCCTGTGGCAAATAATGGGCTAAAAAGCCTCAGAGAAGTCCTCCCACTTTGCTGGCGGAGTATCAGGTCCTCAGATCTCTCCACATGCCTCATACCATAGGACGACTACATCACGTAGTCGAAAAGAAGCCAACTCCACAGCCTCGGTGAGGGAGGCATGTATCACCCTCAATACTCTATACATCTTGTCTATAATGTCCTGGGTATCCTCAGTGGAACTGGATCTTGTAAATAATGGAGGGGCCAAGTGAAGAAACTCTCGTACTATCGAGCTTCCTATCCGATCTCTCCGGGCATCTGCTCCCGACTCTAGTTGTCGCTCATGAATAGAAACCATCCTAGTCAGCAACTGAACTGCCTCCGTCATCCCCTGCTCCTCACTCTCTGATGGGGGAACAGCAGGTGCTGGAGGTCCTATGTCTCTAGCTGCCTCAGGTACTAATGGAACTGGTAAGGCTGGGGGTACTGCATCTCCTTGGGCTCCAACAAGTGTTGGAAAGCTGAAACTAGGGGTACTGGAGACTCTCTGTGTGCCTCTAAGGGAAATCTATCCCTTTGACCCGGTGGGAAACGACTGGAACCTTCCCCCGGATCCTACCTATCTCTCGTTGTGCCATCTCCTAAGCGTAGGTAGCCTGTTAGATAAGAAAGAAAAAGCACGATTTAGATTTCATGTGCTCTTACAACTTCTCTCTATAGCACGATCTATTAATTGAAAGAAACGTAACCATTCCTAAATGCCTCATAGCCTCTTGATTATAAGTGTGGTGCACAACACACCCATAAGCAAGAATCTACTAGACACGGCTTGTGGACTCCCTGGGATATGACCTGCTCTAATATCAAGTTTGTCACGCCCAAACTAGGGGAGGCACGACTGGCCTTCGATACTGTATTTGACTGAGTTAGCCACTAAACATAATAGCTAACTAAACTAGGGGCCCAACAGATCGGGCAGCACAACATCTGAAATACTAAGCCTGGACCATTAAGGTCATGACCTGGATAACAATAAGCCATATAACAAAAAGTAGACGAGCCAAAATAATAAACTACTAGTTGGCCAACGAGGCCGCGATTGGAGACATACATCCCTACACACTTATATATACATGCCAAGCCTATGGGCTGGAGACTGGAAGCTACAAAATCAAACCCAGAATACTATGTCCATAATAGCCTCTATGAGTGTCATCAGCACTGTCGAGACAAGGCCCCGACTATACCCAAACTGTACAGCAAAAGTAACCATCCTATGAAAGCTCCAGGAAGAGGTGGAGCTTACCAACTCACAACTGAACCTCGAAATCCTAACGGAGGGGTCGATTAGAGTCCCTACCTAGACCTGCACGCACGAAAAAAATGCAGTGTCCCCAGGCAATGGACATTAGTACAAATAAAATATACTAGTATGCAAGGCAGAAAGTCGAATCATACATAGCTGATATAAAAATAATAATAGAGATACCACCTGACACTGAAACTCTGATAGCCTCCATGGACGACATCCGACCATATAATAAACAAATATGCATGGTATGCTCGTGTAAGCGGATGTCATGAATACATATATATATATATATATATATATAACTAGCAGAGACGGTCTCTTATCATATTTCCAACTTGTGGCCATCTGTACAATATATAGTTTTTCGGGCAAATAGGCCCCTTACCTCCGATTATAGCTCAAAGTCCATGCATAATATGACATGCATGATATGAACTTTGAATGCACATAATATTCCATAATAATAACTTAGCTAATCTTGGCTCATAGGTACTCTTATTCTCATGATCTCATAATCACCTTCGTATTGCATACAATTATCTCGTGGAACCTTATATCTTTCTTCTTCTTCTTTTGAATAAACTTGAAAACTTAACTCAACTTTTAGAAAGATAATTTAACTCTGAAGATGTTTATAAATAAGCTTAAGGTGCTTCACTTAGTTCTTATACCTGATTTCTTGATATTTAATAAAAGAAAGTATTTCAAAAAAAATCAAGTGTATTAGTAGTTTAAATAAAAATTTATATTTGAGATTACTGGAAATCGACATGTCACTTCAGAGATTTTAAAATACACATTAAAAAGGAAGAAGGACTTATCGCATATACTAAATGCTTATTTTTTTAGTTTCACAACCCAAAGACGGATAATAATTCATATGTATATATATAGACATATAGTTAAGAAAGCCGACAAAATGACATATATAGATGTCGAATACCCTATTTAACCGAATGAGTGGAACATCAACCTAATAGCGTTATGAAAATACTTTAGCTATGATCCCAATTCCTTTCACAGAACGTCCTTCTAGCAATAGAATAGTAAAATATCACATTTGACGTCTTAGGAATTTCCCAGAATTCGTGCTAAAAGAAAGGACGGAGCTTAGCCTTAACATACATTTCCAACGAACGTCCGAATGCCTGTAGTTTCTTCACGAAAGTTATTCCTTATGTCCTAAGCTTGGCAAAAACTATATATATATATATATATATATATATATATATATATATATATATATATATATATATATATATATATATATATATATATATATATATATATATATATATATATATGCAGCTTATACGCACCTATAAATAATTCATAATTGAGTTTAAACCGGCAGATTTTTCATATGACCCTAACTTGATGAAACGTTCGTAGAACCTTGTAAAACGATTATAAAAGAGTCCCCAGATGATTACCTTGGCAAAACAAGTATAAAGCCTGAAGAACCAGTAAGAACAACAGATTCCTACCCTCCAAACACAGCTAATAAAAGGGGGAAACGACTGCAACGCGTAGAGATTGCGTCTCTAGGCACGGGGGAAAATTTTAACAGTAGACATTGTTAAAAATGCACCTTAATCACTCAAGAACACCATGAAAACCTCTCTTTAATTTTCTCATTATTTTGGGACTGAAATAAAATGTTTTGAGGGCTTCAAAGTCGAGTATACCAATCTTTGATATTTGGGGATCGGAGACTTAGTTCTTCTAGGGGAAGTTACCCCGAATACTCGAGACCCAAACTTAGCACGATGGAAGGTGAACAGTTGCCAAACAATTGGAACGTATCAAACGTTACTACTACTAAGGTATGGTTTATCTATTTTTGTACATTTAGGTTTAAAACTAATATGGTTTTATCCATATTTGTACATTCAGGTTTAAAACTAACTCATTGCACATTTTCGATCGAAGTTATCTGATAAGTTGGTATTTTACCAACTTATCTTATCTTTAAACCTATATATTTTGCTATGTTAGAGTGGGAAAATCGTGTGTTTAATGTCATTTACCTCTATTTAACAAGTTGTATGTGATATAGAAGTAATGGTGAAGAAATCAAGTGAAAACAAGTCAAAAAGGAGCTAAAATATGAATCTTGCTAGTTATTTGCTCTTCGCGAATGCGAAGGTACAATGCGAATGCGAAGGATCAGGAAAGCTAAACCTTCACGAACGCGAACGCATAGATTCAAAACCCAAAACTTTGGGAACGTGAAGGACCAAACGCGAACTCGAAGTATCAGAAACCAAACCTTTGCGAATGCAAAGGCCCGAACGCAAACGCAAGGACTGAGGCTAGCAAACCTTCACGAACACGAAGATATGATTGCGAACGCGATGAACAAACTGGGCGTGAAAATTAGCAGTTCTGGAATTTTTCATTTTTTACCCCAAATCCTTTAATACCCAAACCAGCTCATTGTAGGATATCTTTTGGCTTATTTCAGTTGCATAGACTAGATAGAACAAAGTTCTTGAAGCTAGGGTTTGCACACACATTTGGTCTTGAAGATTTGAAGCTTGTGGTTGATATTTTCTTACCCATTTATGTTGCTTTCTTATTTTCCTTGCTTTGTATTGTATATCTAAGTGTGTAATATTTTATTCAACACTTAAATCTTATTTATGGAAATATTCATGTATAACATGTAGATTAAATACCTTGTTTTGCTTATTTATTGAATGATTTTTAAACTTTTATGAAGTGAGTTATCGTTACTTTGAATATTCTTGTTCTTTAATGTTTCCAAAGGGATTAGCTAACTCTAGTGTTGATACCCAATTTTTTCTTATATGTTTTTATACTCAAAATACCTTCAAAATGGCATGCATATGTATATACAAGCATGCCCAAGAGTTTTGGTATGTCTTCCAATTTTCGAGATTTTTAAAATTAATTTATTGTCTATTTTAACAGTAACAAATTCAATAATTATTTTCAAAATTATTATTATGGTGATAATTTATTTCCATCCTTGTATTTACACCAAAATATAATTAAGGTGATTTTGCATATTTTTTTACAAACTTTATTTGATATTTTTTAAGGTAAGTTGCACAAAATTGCAATTATATCAAATATAACGAGTAACAGCATTTCACAGTTATAAAATAATTTCGAGTATTTTAGCTTAATATTTATATATTATTAATTAATTCAGTGTTATTAATTTATTTTTAGAATCATTTTAACCATTTTTATAAAATAAAAGAAGGAAAAATTGGCTATTTAACACATAGCCCATTTCTATTTTGATTTTAGCCTCAATTTGACCCCCCAATTCCGCGCAAATTAAAATCAAATCAATTCCAATTTTTACCCAGCCCCTGACCCGATTTTAAACACACACGGCTTCCCCTTAAATCCAAACCATTGATCATTGTGATTAACATCCGATATTCTTTCTTTCCTTTTTTAATTCCATAACCCACCTAACTCCAATCCATTCTATCAGATACACCGCCTTTGAACTCTTCATCTCTCAAACTCTCTCTAGCCCACTCGAAACCGTGATCATCTCCCACATGTTTCTGCCATGTTTCCACCGAAATCCATGGCATTCCAAGCCATGGGTTACCCGTGCTGACTCTCTCTCACCGAAATCATGCTTTGCAATATGTATTTATATTGCAGCTCTTTGATTTTATTCATCTTATTGAGTTCTGTTTATGTTCCTGCTAAGCATATTTTACTTACTTCGTTAAAAATTCATATCATCTCTTTTCTTCTGAAACTTGTTTAAATTCCAAGTTTTCTCATGCATGTTCTCATGACCTTGAATCTGTGTTCTCTCTATTATGTATTTTTGTCTTTCATAAGTCTTTGAAAAAAGGGCTTCTGAGCCTCTCCCAATGATCTTATCTTCTCACCTCTGACTCTATTCAAAACCCTAGGTTTTTGGGGGGAGGAGGGAGGGTTTCTTTGACAACTGGCACTAGAGTTCCACTTTGGGACTCTAGGCTTTCAGACTTACTAAGAGTCTATAATTGAACCTAGAATCCTGTTTGCTTGTGACTATGAGACTTTCAGTGGAAACTCTTTTTCTATAGTAAAAGACTCTTTTGTTTGACCTGTGTGCTTTATATATGAGAAAACTCCTCTTTCAAAAGGTTTCACCAACCAAAGGATCGATTTTTTGAAATCCCTTTAATCAGGCTAATGATTCCCGGCTAATCTTTGTCGATTGAACCTCCTTATTTTGATCCTTTTGTGTAAAAACACCATGCTTGAGATGTTTTCCTTAAACACATGATCTTCTGTGATTCTGTGCCAATGTTTGAATTATTTCTATACTTATATGACTCTTTCCTAAATTACTTGAGATTCCTTGTGATTACAATTGGATTTGGGTTCCTTTTGATTGATTTTCGAACTGATGACCTATTTTCACTACTATTCCAGCTTTCCTTTATTAGCCGCTATGTATTTGAACTTGTTTATGCACCATGTGGTTTCCGTACCCTAATCAGCCTTATTAGACTGATTTTCTTCCTTATGCTGTCTTGGCTAGCCGTTTGAACTAGACCCTTAATCAAAGGAGTCCAGCTGTCTTAATTGATACTAATTGATTGCTATTTTTATGTTTGTGCATTCTTTTCCTATATGCTACATGTTTTCTAAACTATACAAGGACATGTCTTCCCTATTTACAAACACTAAAAAAGCACGAACAAAAACTCTTCTAATTACATACTTTCTTGTAATATTGTTTTCTTCACTTTTCTTTGTTTGAGATCTTGTGGAACTACAACTTGGCTCTTTCAAGGCTACGTTTGCTTACTTATTTTCTTTGAAACTGGCATGTCCTTTGTTTAAATATTCAGCCTCATCCCTATATGCCTACTTTACAGCTTCAGGGTTCATGTTTACTTTACTACTTATATGTTGTAACTTGTGCTTCATATCTCTTTTTTTTGCTTATGTTTCTGTTATGAATCCCTACCCCTATCCCCTTCTAGGTGCGTGAGTTAAAGCTTTGGCTTGGCAGTATCCTAATTACTGCCAGGCCACAATCTGATCCACAATGGATCATAACTCTCAATGTTTGGCTTGCATACTGGTTAGGGGTGTGCCAGAATCCCAATTGCTAGGCATGACCACCAGCATGCCATGTCCTTCCCTGATTCCCTTCCCCTTTGTGCACTTACACCTATTCCTAGAATCTTAAGTTCTTCCCCTCTCTTTTGAGCGTTGCTTTGGGACCTTAAGTTCCCTCTGAACTTGGACATTTGAGGGTTGGCCTTCCCACACTGCACTATGTTCTTGATTCTGAAAATGTTTTGGGGTGTAAGCACTTCCCAGAGCCCTCTGAGACTTTTGGGAACTTTGACACACCCCCAATATGAGAAAGTATTTGGAAATCTGATCTTAGGAGTTGGTTTATCTCATATTATTGGACTTTGAGTCTGAATTAGGATGTTTGGATGTAGCTAGAGTTTCTGATGTAATTTTTACTTTTCTTTCTGATTCATTCGATCTGTAATAATTTTGTAATGACTATTGGGGATGGCTAGTGAAATGTGATGGGTATAAATGTACACATATGGGTAGACAACATGATTATAGGGATTACTATTGACAAATTCTGCATTTTATGTATATCACATAGAAAACATGCTTATAAGTTGTTTCATTACTGCATTAGAAACCATGCCTATCTGAGCCCTAATTGTTATTTGTTTTCCCCTTTTTAGATGCTATTTGTTATTGTTTGTCCTTAGATTTTTATCCTTTCGAAAACTCTTAAAAGCCTCAATTCCTTTTCCTTTAGGATTAGTAGTCTCAATGCCTCCGAGACTAATAGGATTGGGATGGGTAATAGCATGCAATAAGAAACGATACCATTTCGCGTTTTAATACCTAATGGGTGGGAAGGGTAGATATGGAGATGATGATCGATGCGCTAATATATCATGTAGCCCCTCTTCCAAGGAGTGATTACTAGATATTGCATTGACGTGATCTGTATACATCATAAACCTAGGACTCCCTCCCTTTACTGGCTCTTTATTTGTTTTCCTCATAAAGGCATAAATCTTTTCCACAAAAGTCTGCCTTCTGTATTTTTCTCAAAATTTCAACTTATTAGTAATGTTGTGTACAAGTCCCTTTATTTGAGTATTAATTGCTTATTTAATTACATAAAGTCACAATTATAACACCGTCGGGAACCACACTAGTGGATCTTGGGGGTTGCCTAACACCTTCCCCTCGAGATAATTTCTAGCCCTTACTCGAACTCTGATTTATTCAAACTCAAACATTTATATGGTCCTAATACGCTTAATCATTACGTGGCGACTCTCCAAATAAAAAATCCAATTCCTAAAAGGGAACGAGTCGTCATCCCAAATGTCACAAACCCGATTTCGCAAGGAAAAGGGGCAATCGACACCTAGGACTCGCCCATTAACTCCGAATTAATTTTGGAAAAGATAATTTTGGGTTGGGAAAGATTAACTAACAAGAACTTGAGGCGTTAACCCTCATTTTATATATTCTACCTAGGGATAGGATTGAATTACTTGTAGCCATTCCGGATGTGCTTAATCTCTTAATTCTTTTAGGGATAACTCAATTAGGAAGTCTTGTTAGTCTTCGAAAGAAGCTAATTAAGAATTATTATTCGTGGGTAATTAGTATTAACTTGCTCATATTTGTAAAGTCATGAAATACATTGGATCATTACTTGGGTGTAATTCCTTATGCATTCATACTTGTATCCATTGATCATTTTACTTGCTTTTTAGGTTAGTTTATATTTCCTCAATTAGATATAAAACATTTTCAAAGCCAAATTCTTAGTGTTTGGCATTGCGCGATAAATGATAATTCTCTTACATGCCTAATCGCCTACATATTGTTCTCTGTGGGATTCGACCCCGACTAATAGTTGGGTAAATTATATTGCATGCGACCGTGTCCATTTACTTTCTAGTAGTGGATTTGGACGTCATCACTATCGAAGACGCCCTATTCACCGGAAGGCCTTACGTTTTAAAGCATGTGTTGCACTCTTTTTCCCTTAGATCATATTTTGTCCTAAATGGGTTTTACTGTCAAGGTTTTTAATAAGGAAACACTTGTGATATCTAAGGAGAACTAGGGGATATCACCCTCGGAGGTCATATTTTTGAGAAAAATACTTCACGCCTAAGAGGTCCTGGATAGGAAATCTTTGTAATGGTCCAAAGGATCAGAGAAACCGTGTCCGTATAGAATAGTCGAGCCTCGATATCATTATGTACGCATGTATAAATTATTTGAAGAAGCTCCATATTTACATCAAAGCACTTTGTGTCTCAAAGAAGTCTACAATTATACGAGCTCTACTCTTATAATCATATGAGAAACTGCTCAAGGGCCAAAACATGAATATAACCCCGAGACACTCGGGGACTATCATCAACAGTTAGCTCATCCGAGCCATCAAAATTCGGACTCATAAGACCTCAAAGAGGCATCCCCCCGGAACAAAGGCCAATGCTAATATATTTGGGACTAACTTTTCAAATAAGTTCAAAAAGTTATCCGGGAACACGTCTAAGAGACACACATGAAGGCTACAACCATATTAAAGACTACAGTCATCTAAAAGGCTACTGTAGAAATAATGCAGCTCGGAGACATCCGACTTCCACCATAAACTAAATGCCTTCAAATATTTTGAAAAAAACGGTTAAATATAACATCACCTCTGAAAAAACCTCAAGAGGTATTCGATTATGTTTACACAAAAAAACTATTGATAAGGTTCCGATCCATCGAACCTCCGAAAAACCCAATGGGTACAAAAAACAAATACTAAGGTATGATTAAAATTTTCACTAAGTCTTGTAGCCGAAAAGAGAGGAAAATTGTATAGCCATCCTAGAGGCCGAATGGCTCAATTAAAGAGCCTAAGGGCCAAAATATATAGAGTACAAGACCTTGCTATCACTCAACTCGAACTCAAAAGTCCCTATGTCTCGAGCTCATATTTAATAAAACTTAACTCGAAGATTAACGAAACCTTAAGGGGTATCATATTAATCGATAAAAACTTTAGGGTTTATTATGAGAGCAAACTAGTACTCGGGTTATACCATCAAAATATCACACAAACAAGAACAAAATGAAATTCAAAGGTTCTTTATATTCACAAAGGATGTTTTATAAAAAGTGCATTTACAACACCTAAAAGGGGCCCTTACACAAAAATTAAAAAGAGAACCTAATCTATTTTGGGGGTTACATACACGGAAGCAGATTCCTTGGAAACCGCACCCTCGAAGGTCATATTCTCGATAACCGTCCTCATCTTCGGGAACACCTTCCTCACATTCCATGTGCTTAGAGCCCATCACAACATCTTCATCATCTGAAGAGATGAAAAACCTTTTATTGGTTTCCTGTGCCTTCGCTTCAGTTATCTCCTTAGTGAGGTTGAACCCTTAGGCGTGGATTTCTTCGAGAGTCTCCCTCCAAGCTTGCCACTTGGTCTATTCATTGCTCTATTTTTCCCGGTCGGAGGCCTCCCTCAACTCCGCTTGAATAGTTGCAACATATCTTAAGTACACGACGATGGTCTTATAGTTGTGACCTTCGTCTTCTCAACCTCGGGCATAGATTGTGCAGCTTCAGCCCGAGCTCCTATAAGTTCTGCCTCTAACTTCTCGATTTTCTTGGATCGGGCCACACCCTTCACTTTAATGCCTCGGAGTTGAGTTTCTGCCGAGGTTAGTTGGAGTGTAACAACTTCCTTATCGGCAACCAGCCGATCCATGTTCTTCTTCCACCTATGACAATCAGCTTTAACTTGATCAACCTCGCCCCGGAGCTGCCCAGTCATCTCCAACTTTTGCTGCACCTGAGATATCGAAGTGTTAGCCTCTGAAGTAAGGCCAAGAAGACCGTACCCTGTTAATAACACAATTACCTACTTATCTAGCTCGGCCTCGCTTTTTTAGCTTTGGCCAATTCAGCCCGGAGGTCCCTAAGCTCTTCTTCCTTTTGATTACAAATGAGCCTCAGGGCTTCTCTTCATCCGACACCCTCCTAAGCTCGGCCTTACATTGGCTCAACTCGGTCCTAAACTTGATGATGGCCTATACATGAAGTGAATATATGTCAGTCAAAGGAAAGGAAAGAAAGAAAAAATACACTAATAAAAGTTAATATTTACCTGAGAAAGGAGACATTGTGCCTATTCGAATATGGTGGAAGCATCATTAAGGTCAGTGGTACTTCAATCCCAATAGAGAAATCATGAAATGGATCTTCCTTGAGGACCTTACTCAGATCAGGCACATGCAATGTGTTAGCATCTTTGATTGCCTCCTCAGGGGTGAAGAAAGGGAGTGACCTGTTGTCATGGCCCCGAGCTCTTCACTCGGGGCGTTTTTTATTGGCATCGAGAGTTTCCACTCTTTCCCCTTTGGGTATATTTGTTGAAGGCGGAGGAATGATCTGAATCTCCAGAGACAAGGGGCCTTCTCCAAATCCTTATTTGGGGTTCCCTCGCCATGGGATGAGGTTTCTAGTTTGGAAGGCTTGGCGGCCCCGATTGGTTTCCTGGTTCGAGGCACCAATGCCGACCCATTACCATCATTTTCTTCATTATATGAGGAATCATGGGCAGAATTTGCGTCCACATGAGCAAATCTCTTCCGTACCCTCCGAGCTAAGGTTTCTTGTATTGAAGGTCTTCAGGCTTCGAAACGCTATTCCTTTTGTTGTCCATCCCCAGTTTCGAAATCGAAGGCTCAGTTCCATCCCTAAGCGGGCATGGCCTCATTTCAGAGACATCTTCGATGCCTGCACAAGTAAATATGAATGAGTCGATGCCATCAATATATTAGAAGTATTAGAAACTTGGGAAGAGAATTTACCATGATGTTTGGTCTCCCACTTGCCCCTTGATAATTTACACTATTTGCACTCATCATAGGAGGACGTGGAAGCTAATTTTTGGACCCAATCCTCGAGGTCGGGAACCGCATGAGGTGCCCAGATAGTAGCTACAAAAAAGTTGAAGGCATTGTGAGACATGAAAGTTGAATATGAATAAAAATCGAGAAGAAGAACTCTACTTACGGTTAAAGTTCTATCTCTTCGACAACGACATTTTATCCCTGGGTATGGCATCTGAAGTCCTTACTCTAACGAACCGGCTCATCCATCCTCGGTCTTTAGTTTCGTCATTACTGGAAAGAAGGCTTTCCTTGTTTGATGTTGCAGCTTGATAAGCCCTCGAAACAACTAGGCCGATACAATTGAATCGGGTGGTTAAGGGTGAATTCCAATCCCTTGTTTTTTTCAGAAAAATAGCGCAACATGATCGCGATGCGCCAAATGATAGGGTGAATTTGGCCGAGGGTGACTTCGTATGTTTTTCAAAACTCGATCACCACTGGATCGAGCGGACCCGATGTGAAGGGGTAAGTGTAAACACTCAAAAACCCATCCACGTGGGTAGTAATGCTTTCCTCGGGGCCTAGGATCTGAACCAATACCTCGTCGCCCCAACCGCATACCCTCTTCATTGCTTCGGGGTTCTTCTCTGATATCAGACAAATATATCTAGATGCATGCTCGGATCAACCTGGGACATTGGGGGGATTTTCAATACTGAAATCCTTCTTAATTATGCAAGGGTTGGTGGTGATTTCTTCAAGAGTCAGTGACACCACCAGTTTGGCCGGCTGCAAGGTGGAAAAAGCCGACGTTTTATCTTTTTTGGGGACCATTTTAGAAGTTTTAGCTATGATATCAAGCTAAAGGATACATACTGTGTCAGAATTTGGTGTTTCTAGAAAAGCCTGGCATTTTCCGGCGCCTAAAGAAGCGGCGGAAACAGATGATTAGTGAAAGAGATGAAAGAGGGAAAGATATAATGAAAGAGTAAGTTCTTTGCTCAAAGGAATATATTCTTATTTATAGAAGAGCTATAACAGTTTGACGACACTAGTGGGCGACTAATACTGGTGTACATTCAATATTTTGGAAAAGTGAACCGATGAGACGTTTCAGTCGCTTCAGGCACCTATGTAACGGAAATGTCTTCAACACTAAAGACTCCGGGAAAACGAGGATCAAATAGTTTGTTATCATCTTACTATAAGAAACGCAAGAACAATCTGTATACGGTCAAAATTATATGCCTTCGATTTATAGACTCGAGGGTCTGTCCTAAGCCCGAGTCCGAGCAAAGTCGAGTTCGAGCCCGGTAGACCAGACTCGAGCTCGAAGGCAGAATGCAATAATCAGAGATAAGAGTACGAGGATCACCAGGGCAAAGTATGCTCGACCTCGGAATAATACTGTTATGAACTTGTAACAGAACGTGCTAGATTCCTACTATGCCCCTAAGATCATGGTGCAAATCCCCGATATGATTGTATGATTCCTACTAGGCAATTAGATGGGTGTTTAGAAATATTTCCTACTATAAATAGAAATATTCTATATTTGGGATTCCCCTATTTATAAAGAGGGACCCAAATCATTTGCAAAGACATCTAATGAATGAGAAACTAATATACTCAGTACTTTTTTGCTTACTATTCATTAACAATGCCCTTTAACTCTACTTCTCTTGCTTTACTTTTCTTACTTTATTGCTTTTAACCCATCTCTAGGTCACCATCTCGATGTAATGTTGGTTTGGTTCACTTTGTCTCTTTCACTTCTACTTCATATTTCTTGATTATTAATTGGTATTAAAATAAATCACATGTCTTTAAAACCAAAAATCAAGTTTAATTGTTATTCATATTTTCGTGGTAAACTTATGCTTTACTATATTTTTATATAAATTTTTTCTTAGTAATATTACAAACTTATTCTTAAATATTTTTTTACTATACTTTAGAAATGTTTTAGTCTTTGTATTGTTAGTTCGTGACATCATAAAACAATGAACATTATTGAAATATATGAAGTGTACCCGTAAAAATTGCACGGGACGCCCTATTTGGTCGCCCTCATTTAACCTATACTTATTTTTTTTAAAAAAGTTTTAATCTGTACTCATTTTTTAAAAAACTTGAGGCATCTTTCTTCTCTTTCTCCTCCTACTCCTTCCTCCTCTTATTCTTCTTCCTTTTCTTTTTCTTTTTCTTTTTCTTCTTCTTCTTCTTGGGATAATGATTTTATATGGTGGTTGTTAATACATTTTAATATAGTTTATGATATGTTACAGTAGTGAGCTATTATGACGTTATGGTTTCTTCTTCTTATTTTTCTTAATTGCAAAATGACTTCATTAGATTTATTGTTGTTTTGACAAATTGATGACTGTGGTTTGTTTCTGATGTTATTTGGAGGCTATGTTTCAAATTTGAGCTTACTTAGAGTAGATTTAAGTATTAAATCGTATATTGGATTATTAAAATTCGAAGAACAAATTTTCTTTTCTAGGTAATTTTCACTTCAGAATTAATATGGTTATTGTTGCACTTCAGACTTTTTAGCCTTAATTGCATCTGAAGTGTAAATTTTCACTTCAAACTTATTGGCCTTAAGTGTAGCAAAGCGTTTGCTGTACTTCAGACTTTTTAGCCTTAAGTGCATGAAACTATTGGCTACACTTCAGACGAATTTGGCCTTAAGTGTATCTAAAGTGTAAATTTTTTCACTTTAGACTTATTTGCCTTAACTGAATGAAAACGTTTGTTACACTTTAAAATTTTTGGCCTTAAGTGTATCTAAAGTGTAATTTTCACTTCAAACTATTGGTCTTAAGTGCATATAAAGCGTAATTTTTCCCTTCAAACTTATTAGCCTTAAGTGCATGAAATTATTGGTTGCACTTTAGACTTATTTTGTTTTAAGCGCATCTAAAGTGCAACTTTTTTACTTCAAATACTTTTTTAATTTATAATTTCTTACCCATAAATTCAAAGTTGGTGTAAAATGAGTACGTTTACCAACTTTTTTGGAAAGTAAATATCGGTTTAATTGGGACCCCAAAACAGTGCATAGATGCAAAAGGCCCGTGCACCCTTTAACAAGTTAAATCAACGGAATAGAAATAGAAAATAAGAAAGGAGAAAAAGAATTAAGGACGAGTACTTGGGGTCTCCTTTCTTGTACGCACTGGGTCCGAGCCACGCCGGTGTTATCGATTCGAATACGACTGATTCGCTCGCTAGGGTTTATATTCGGTTTTTGCAGTCTCACTCTTCAATCTCTCTCTTCTCAGCTTTACTGAATCTTCTTTCACGTAAATTCTCTATATCCATCTCCTATCCCTGCGCTAACTTATATTGTCAGATTTTTTCACATTCCTACCATAGTTGGTTACCAATTTGTTGATTTTGCAAATTTTGTTCCTTTTTTTTTTACAATGGTTTAAGATAACCGTCGATTCACTTTGGTGCAATTTTTGTTGTATCTGAATTGAGAGTTATATAAATTTGTTTTTGACCTCTGTTTTTATGAGCGTAATTTATAAACTTTTTGTATAAAAAACAAATGCAAGAATGTCCACTATTGATTCCCGGGGGGTTTTGGGGGGTGGGTGGGTGGGTTGCCGTGTTGGTATAGTATGATGTAGGAACCTTATCGAATGAAGAAAAAGAGTCATCGTATGTTACTTTTTGAATATGTAAATTTTATTTTAAAATTTGAGATGAATGTCCAAACTTACTCCAAAAATGAGATGATTTAACCCTTAATGATCTGAACCGTGTCCTTTTATGTCGGAGAGAGGGTTGATATTTGCTTTTGCTAATCATGTATTTGTAATGTGCAGTTTTCTGTGGATAGTTATATATGTGCAGATGGCCAGTAATCCTCCGCCATCTGGTCCGCAGGTAATTCTCTAGGTGTATTGTCTTTGTTGTCGAAGTATATAATATGCAACTTATTTTGCTAAAAAGAGTATGGATTGCTGCACATCATGTGCAAGGGAACTTTAATTTAGTGTTGCTGGCAAAACAACAACAACAACAACAACAACCCAGTATAACCCCACTTAGTGGGGTCTGGGGAGGGTAGTGTGTACGCAGACCTTACCCCTAGCCTTGAGTAGAGAGGTTGTTTCCAAATAGACCCCGGGCATCCTTCCCTCCAAGAACTTCCCACCTTGCTCTTGGGGAGACTCGAACTCACAACCTCTCGGTTGTAAGTTGTGAGTTCGAGTCTCCCCAAGAGCAAGGTGGGAAGTTCTTGTTGCTGGCAAAACGAGTTACGTAAAGAACATGCTTTACAAAAAGCATGAGAATAGAATAATGAGAAGAATGTGGATGATTCTGCTAAAAGACGATTAAAGAAATGAAAGTGGAATATACATATTTTTAACTTGAACATATTCAGCGGAATGTTGCAGAGTTGTGTCCTCAAGTGTAAGCTTGAGAACAACTTTTGCCTGCTAAATTGTGGCTCACTAATTTTAAGTCTTATATTACCGTTTTAAGGTTATTTGGAATCCTGTGTTTATTGTAACACTTTTAGATGGTTATCATTTTTATTTAGAGGTCTTAATCTTCAAATCTTGGTATTTCATTTTCCAGCCTCATTGGCCTCCTTCAGTTGGATCCACACCACCTCAAGGTTTTGGTTCATCATTTCCCATGCAAGTATGCTATTGAACTTGCTTTTTGCAAATATTTTATCTGTTTCCTTCAAGACTGTTATCCTAAGTGCATCACGAGTGTGTCTGATATCACAGTTTCGACCTGCTGTATCAACACAGCAAGGCCAGCCCTTTGCTTCATCATTTTCAGCCTCTCCACAGTATCGCCCTGTTGGACAAACATCAAATGCTGGAATGCCTCCTGGTCATCATGGTCAAATACCCCAGTTTTCTCAACCAATGCAGCAGTTTCCCCCAAGGCCCATCCAGCCTGGCCATGCTATACTTTCATCTCAGGCAATTCAGATGCCATTTATCCAACCAAGTATGCCACAGCCTCAACAAGTCATTCCGCCTTTGAATAGTCACATGCCTGGTGTTAGTGGTGCTGGAAATCCATTCTCATCATCATATACGGTAAGAAATAGCACAAGGTTCCTTGAACTTATGGCGTGGCCTACTTTTGGCTTCTTTATATTGTTAGTGATTATTTTCAGTTTGCACCACCTCCTTTTGCCCCGGCACTAAATGGCTGGAACATGCCCTCTCAGGTTCAATCGTCATCCCAAATGCATGTTCCTCCTTTCCCTTCTGGGGGACAAACTTGGCCGTCGTCTGGAAGTCAAACCACACCAGTGGCTACCCCTACTTTACTCACCAGTCAGCAGTTGTCAGCTATAGCTCCATCAGTTCCGGTATACTTGTTTTCCATAACGATTTGATTTTTTTTCAACATTTATCAAGTAAGAACAAAAATTAGGGCCTCTGAATTACCATATTTTTGCAAATTGTTGCTGTTTGACTGTTCTTTTCTTTGAAGTCAGCATAGGGTCTTGGCTATGTTTGTATATTCGTTTATGATATGTCATCTATATATTAGTATATCTAGTATATATTTGCAGCAAAAAAGGTGTTGCCAGTTTGTGGAATCGATTCATTTACGTGGAAAATGTTTATGCAACATCTTCATGCATGTTGAATGGTCGTATCATCTTTTGTCCAGAACGGTCTTGAACTTGTAGCCAAATCATCCAAAAATGCGTCTATAATGTTTTTCCCCTTGCTAAACTTGCAATGGAGGAGTCTTATTTAACAAAAATAAGTATATAACAAGCTTGATACTAATGTTTATTTGAAAATTTTCTGGTATTGTGGGATATTAACATGTATAATCATTTGAAGACATGGAAACTAAATCACAACTATGAAAAAATAAAAAGCCCATGTTGTTACTGAACCACAATCAGTGAGTTCCGTGAAAATAATATGCTTCCAAAATTCAGCGTTGAGTATTTATCCCATTGGAAACTGCATCTTTACCTTCACGATAGGGCAAGGTTTGCATACTTACTAGCCTCGCCACACCTCACTTGTGAGATTATATTGAGTTTTTTTTGGTTGTAATATGTATCGCATGTTTTGTATTTTCTCATATGGACCCGTGAACCCTTCCTCAAATTAAGAGCATCAGGGGTGAAGGCTTGTAGCAGCACCTTAACCACTCATTTCCCCTTCCCACCTTTTCACCTTAAACATGCCTTTTCTATTTGTGTTTTCCATAGCCATCTACGATGTTGTTTCTAAATTTTTTGGTTAGATAATGGTATTTGTTGAAGCTAGCACAAATACATAAAGGGGGATTATATCGTCAACAAAATAACATTCAACTAATAGTTTATGTGAAAAGTAAAGGCACGGGAAAGTATTATTAAGATGCGTAATGCTTTTGTATTATACTGAGCCCTCAGGGGTTGGGCTGGTGGCAATTGACTTGAGCCTTGAGGTTTGCTCCCTTTCAAGGTCTCAAGTTCGAAATTTACATGGTGCAAACAATTTCAGAGGGCCATCGGCCTGGGTAAAACCTAAATTAACCGTGGTGCACTTGCGGGAAACTCCTTGCCGAGGGCCTGTGCACCCCCGGGATTATTCGGGTTTCTTAGAGACTCGGACACCCGGTGCCAATAAAAAAAAAATTATACCGAGCCCTAGTTATACCGATATTTTATATTGTACATAATACATCTTTGCCACTGTAGACACTAAGGCCTCATTTGTTTGCACTTAATGGAGGTATGAATGTTAATCGTTCAGATCTCAGACATTAAGTGCATTTATTTTTAAGGCCTGAATCTTAATCATTTAGACTTACTCATTAAGTGTATTTTTTTAACTTTACAACCACTTAATGGGTCTGAATATGTTTGTATGATTAAGATCTATAGCAAAGATTTAATTTCATTGAGATGCTATCATCCACATTCATTATTAACTGCCAGCATCGCCTACCATTATTAACTACTGCCACTGCCACTACCCATCCTCAGTCATAGCCGCCACTAGTACCACCCCACCTCCATCATCTTTAACCATAACCCCATACTTATCCATCTCAACTACCACCATTAACTACTATCACCATCAATAACCATTTTTGGCACAGCCCACCATTATAAATTACTACCCACCATCACATTCCTCAATCACAACCACAACAACCACCACCACCCACAATTACAAACTATTAACACCCACCACCACCACTATCAACCATTCACTACCAATCACTACTAGCTACTGTCCAGAACCACCACTATCAACCAAAATCACCACCAACCACCGCCTCGAGTTGGCACTCACAAGCACCTCTGTAGCCATCACCATCACCCACCCACTACCATATTATAATATATATATAATATATTTATTAAATTATTAGAATAGTAGATTAATTAGTATTTTATTTGAAATTTATTAATTTGTAATGCTTTTCTGAGCCGAGGGTCTATTAGAAACTATCTCTCTATTCTCATAAGGTAGGGGGTAAGGTCTGCATACACACAACCATCCTCAGGCCTCACGATGTGGGATAACAAACGTTATGTTGTTATGTTTATTAATTTTTAAATAAAGATAAATTTTATATATTCAGATGTTAAAAAATAAATAGTCTTAATTATTTAGTATTCAGATCTTAAAACAGATCTTAATGTGTGTATTCAGATTAAGATGTCTTAATCTTAATACATATCTTGATATTCAGATACGTATTCAGATTCAGACGTCTTACCCTCAAAAAAAGGTAAAATGTTCGAGCATCCCAAAGACACAATTAGTCGAAAATGCTAAACCTAGAAAGAAGCATATATTTGTTATATTCCTTACTAATAAACTATTGTGTCTAGAGTTCAGACAAAATAAGGAGTCCATTAGATTCATGACGAAAGAACGCATATCTGGAAGACAATGGGCATACTAATTGACAATCCAGCAACTAAATTGGCTTCAAAAAATTAGGTAACCACGAAATCAGATCAACAAATCCTACACCTGCCAAAATTGTAAATTTACGAAAAGATAAATTGTGAAAAAAAGATTGGCACTATTTTCTTATTAGTCCATTACAAAAAGATTGCCACATTCTTATATTTCCTTGATTGGAAGCATTTGTACTGTACTAATGCTATGACTTGTTTAAGACCATACATTTCAAAAGTTTTACAACCACACAAATGTTATGGCATGTTTAAGGCCATAAGTTTGAAAATTCTTCTTTTCTTTATTAAATTTTGTGCCAAGTCAAACTAGAACAAACAAATTGAAACGGAGGGAGTAGTAGAAAATGAAGAACAGTAGAAAAAGGGTCCAGTAGCAGCATAAGCATAAAAGACTTTCAGAATTTTCTTTTACTGCTTTGCGTGGAGGTAAAAAAGGTCTTGTCATTTTGGTCTACTCAAACATGGAGAGCATTTCTGTATCTTGGATATTGAGCAATGTAATGGTTGTTGGATGTTTCGTTTCATCTTATTATCTCAAATACCATAGTTTGCCATGAAAAAAGACATTGCAAGGTTTTCTAATGCATTGCGAAGTTTGTTATACCTTGTAATTGCAACTGGAGTTTCAATACCGTAACTGGAAGTTGAACTATTCTTTCTAAGCACTTAACTTTGATCTTCTCTGTGGCTGACATCTGTACTGGCTTTATTCTTCCTGTTGTTATTACCTTGCACTGTGATTAGGCGGGCACAGCTTCACAACAGAATGCGTCTGACTGGCAAGAGTATGAAGCTGCTGATGGGAGGCGGTGAGTTGGATTTTTTGCATTCTTTTTTTAAGACTTTGCCATTCATCAATTAAATCATTTTACTTAACCATCTCTCAGAAGTCAAATTGTGCTGCTTGCAGTGCTAAGATATAGCTCTTCGATGGTTCCATTTCTTCCCGGCTTATTTAGTTTGGGATTGAGGTGTATCGTTGACTGATTGATTAATTTGTTGGCTTATTTAGATATTATTACAATAAAATTACTAAGCAATCCAGCTGGGAGAAGCCTTTGGAGCTGATGACACCTTTAGAGGTTAGGCGTGTACTCTTAGTTGCTCTTTCTTTGATTATTGAAGTCTTACGCAGTGTTCATTAGAGCGCTTTTCATTTGCTTCTCAAAATCTGCAATATTGTTTCCTTTTTGTGGATGTTAACAGCTCTGTAGAAGTTAACTAGTTCAAAATCGTTTTATGTGTATTCTACTTTTCTTTGCATGTTCTTCCACTGGTTTGTAGATGTCATGGCAAGTCATGGGCATATAAACAACTGCGATTAGTGCTCAAAGTGAAGGTGCTTTCACTTTCTCAAGGCAGGCAACAATTTGTTAGTCTATCTTATGTTGCAATTTATTAACTTGAATATTATGTGGAATTGGTCATACATGTTGGTTTTTATAAATTTCCTGTCAAAACTGAAGCTCCATTTCTCTGTATTCACTGAGGAGGAAATTCTCCGACTTTTATCTCATCTTGTTGACATTCATTGATGTTTATTGAGGAATTTCACAGCATTGCACTTTTATCTTATTGTGTAATCTTTTTGAATGAGAAGTTTGTTTTCCCCTCCTGTTCTTAGTAGCTTCTCCTAATTTCTATTCTCATAGATTGGACTTATCTATTTTTGTTTGGAGAATTTAATTTGTGAAGAGGAGCACAGCAGATGAGCCTCAAGTAATAAACAGAATGCTTCTGCCCTTTATGGCAAGTGAAATACTAATTTGTGAAATGTGACTTAGCTTAACAACTGTTGAACCCTGTAAAAGGACCAGGCTCTGAAATGAAAAGGTTTGGTCCAAGATATCACTTTGCTGCGGAGATAAGGCAGCTATCTCTATGAAAGAACTTAAGCATCCAACCCAAAACCTTAAAACAGAGACTGGACCAACCTAAGAGCTTTATAAAATCCTTTGGAAGCCCTCATGCATATCATGTGATAAACTTACCAGTGTGATAATGATGTTACCAAATGTTGGCTCTGATACCTCGTTGAATTATGTAATTCGTCTTATCTCAAAGCTTAAGTTGCTAGTGGGGATACAACAACAACAACAACAACAACAACCCAGTATAATCCCATTTAGTGTGGGGTCTGGGGAGGGTAGTGTGTACGCAGACCTTACCCCTACACTTGGGTAGAGAGGCTGTTTCCAAATACACCCCGGCATCCTTCCCTCCAAGAATTTCCCACCTTGCTCTTGGGGAGACTCGAACTCACAACCTCTCGGTTGGAAGTGGGGGTTGTTTACCATCAGAGCAACCCCTCTTGTCTTAACAAGCCCTCACTTTTGGGTGGTCTGTTTCTGTTGGGCCAGGAACAGAGGTGTACTTTTTGGTAATGAGTGACATTGAGACTTGAATTTAGGATTATTGTCTACTCTGATATCATTTGGACAGATTTAAGTTCATTTTTCCTTTTTTCTTTTAAAATAATCAAAAGTTTCTCATCTTATTAGGCAAGGTGCATTCATGTACAGAAGTGTTGTTGGACTCTTCTCCCCTAAAGATGGAAAGATTCTAGGAAGTTCAGTATGATATGCCATTTTTCGATAAAGTCAATGTTATGTAAACATCATTTACTGTTTAAGACCCCCTGCAATAACTAAGCATTAACAGATCTAGCTTTTAGAAAAAGGAAAAATGGACTGCTTTCCCTTCAAAGCATCTGTGATTCCTCTCAAGCCATATTCTCCAGAAAATGCACATTGGAATGGTGCTCTAGGCCTTCTGCTATGTCTCACCCTAATGCTCTGTCCTTTTCTCACCCTAACCCTATGCCAACTTCTTAGATCCATTCCGGGGTTAGAGTAAGCTGTCCAGTGAATCATGAGCAGGTTTTAACGTGTTCCATCTAATACATTGTTTACTATTGTTACCCTTCCATTGAGCCATCTCATTAACTGAAAGAAGTTAAGCATCCAACCCAAAATTTTGAGGCAATGGGTTGAGCAAACAGGACATCTATAAACCCTTCTGGTATCTGCTACACAATTCAAGGACAACTATGTAACTCAACAATTTCTTTTGTAGAATCTTCCGGCTATGGATTCCTTCTAATTTTGTACCCTTGTGTCTTAATCCCAATTCTCTGAATTTGGTTGTCCTCTGTCCTTTCTTGGCCCCTTTTCAATATTTTGATAATTGTCATGAACTTCCATTTTCCTGATCAGATCCAACAATACACTTTGGACATCCCTAATACCTTTATCTTCTTGACTTTGTCCCTCAGGAGATTTATTTGTCTCCATTCATATTAAAGGACTTAATTAGGTATTTTTTTTTTTTGGCAATCCGCTAGGCAATGGCCTAGGGCTAGATTTTATATTAATAATTTAACCAAACAAAGAAAGGAAATTAGGTAATTGGCTTCTGTTTCAAGTACTATTTTACTTCAATTTGGCAATCTGGGTGTGGGTTCTCCTCATCCAGCCATTTTCTTCACGAGTGATATTGCTCCTTTTGTGAACACCCCTGCTTGTGATTTGACTTAAAAGCACCAGGAAAGTGAAGACTGCTGCTATGTGAGCCTCTCTTTGGTCTCAATGCCTGTCTCTCCATGTGTCACCTTCTCAACTTCTTTTGGTATCTAATCCTCTAAATTTTCTCTCTACTGTTTCTTCCAATTTGGAGGAGATTTTGATGTACACCTTTACCTCTCTAAAAAGTGGTGTGTTAAGGTTTCCATCCGATTGAGGATAATTAAGAAGGCAGAGGGGGGAGATAGACGGCCGGGGGGGGGGGGTGACAAGGGGGAAGAAGGAGCGAGAGATGCTGACAGAGATTTTAATTGTGTAGATTGGACTTTTTCCTAGTGCTTTCCTCTCTGTATGTGGAAAACTTTCCTTACCTAACAAATTCATCTGAGATATATTTGTCAGATATGTAAGCTGGGAATAATTTAGTTTGATCATGATTTTTTTGTCGAAGTTGGTTCAGATGCGCAAGTACTTCATTAACCTTCACTTCTTGATCTGAAATCTGATCATTGTAGATTATTACCATCAATAAAAAAGGCAACCCATCACACTAAGCTCCAGCTATCTGCGGAGTTTAGGGAAGGGCCGGGCCGCAAGGGTCCATTATACGCAGCCTTACCCTGTAGTTCTGCAAAAGGATGTTTCCACGGCTTGAACCCGTGACCTCCTAGTCACATGGCAACAACTTTACCAGTTACGTTAAGGTTTCCTTTCAATGAGCCGGTTTATTTTAGTTCTTTGTAATTTCACATCTTCTCTTGTCGAACATGACATGCTTGATGTTTATGACCTTTCTAGTTGACAGGTAGAACTACTGTTCTCATATCCACTAGTAAACATATAATTTTACGTGGAGTGAACGTGCCTTTGTCTTGGTATATTGCAATAATTTCCTTGTGTTTCTTTCAACTATCTTTACAGGTGTATGACTTTCATTCAATGGTTAGAACACCCTTTTCTACTTGATAAGAAGTGTCATCTTTTGATTGATACTAAATTGATTGACACAACTGAAAAGTACAATTAGTGGTTGAATTCATTTTAAAAAAAGGTGCGATTAACATAAAGTGGTATAGTTGTAGCTGAACCAACCAAGCTTGGAATTAGATGGTGCTGTTTTTATTTTTTTTTGGTCAAAGAAATTTGTTTTTGCCAGATGATGTTGCTGTTTTAACATTACGTGCTACAGTTGTACTTTAAGCACTACAGCAGTTTTCTTCAATTGAGTTTCAAAGTTGGCTGCTTCTTTGGATTTATCATTTCTCCATTGACAGTTCAGTTCTTTTGCTTATTTCGTCCAATTTTTTTGAATTTGTGCCCTTTCTTTCCTTTGCTCAAAATGTCCTCTTTCTGCAGCTAGTAAATATATTCCTCTAAATAATTGTTACAAAAGGGTTTTAATTTGTTTCTTGATAAAAAGGTTCGACGGAGAGTTTTTCGTTGGTGAGATATTTGGGTATCTTTTATGTTGTTGACCAAGTTCATTTGATTCTTTTCCTGATGAATCATTCAAAATTTGTGGCAAGGTATTTAAAAGCTGCATGCATTTGGCAGATTGTGATATCACACCTGGTAGCATTTATCACACTAACTATCACGTAAATATATATGCCTATGACAGACCTTTTTATGTCATCGTTTACACTATATTATAAGGCTGCCTTCCTATTGCTAATTGAATTTTAAGTTCATTATTACTGGGCTTGCTCATGGTTATTTGTTCATTAGCGCCTGGAACAAGAACGTTGGGAGACTTTTAATGCTGTTCAGATGTTCATTACTGCCCTTTTAGTTTGAGATATACGTTTAAACTGTGCATATGTTTTGTGCTTTAACAGAGAGCTGATGCGTCGACGGTATGGAAAGAATTCACAACTGCAGATGGTCGAAAGTAAGATTTACCAGTACAAGCATTTTGGTTCTTCTTGGCTGCTGTGATATGCTTTTCAATTCTGTTTTGATGATTATGTATTATTGGGATATTTCAGGTATTACTACAACAAAGAAACAAAGCAGTCTAAGTGGACAATACCTGAGGAACTAAAGGTTCGTGAAGGATATATTTCCTTTATCGGGTACTTCTGTTTTTTTTCTCTATTTGTTATGGAACTAATTCATCAGCATATATCATCAGTTGGCTCGTGAACTGGCGGAAAAATCTGCTGGTCAAGCAGTTCAGACCGGAGCAAGCACAATTTCTGGTGTGCAAGTCTCTGCAGCTGTAACTTCAACAGAACAACCATCTGCTGTCACCCCGGTTAGCTCCACCCCTTCTTCAACGGTTTCTGGAGTAGCTTCAAGCCCTGTTCCAGTTACATCTGCTGTTTCTGATCATGCTTCACCTCTGGTGGTTTCTGGATCATCAGCCATTCCTTCTGTGACCCCTGCGATGCCAAGTTCATCTGGTGTCTCTTCACCCGCTGTTTCAGGGAGTACAGGATCTGCTACTCTAGCTAATGCCAGTCAGACACAAATGTATGGACCCCTTCCATTTTCTAACGGTGGCTTGACTTTGTCTGTCATGTCTTTATGTCTGACATTTCAAGATTTCTCTTCAATAATTTCTAGGAGTGGCTTTGAAAATTTATCTCCTCAAGTTGCTAGTTGTTTAAGTGGAGCTTCTATTCAGGATATTGAGGTATAGCCGAGTCCTTCAGCAGCTCTATTTGAAATTTGATTGTGCTGGCGAATCCGTTTCAAAAAGACATTCCCCCCCCCCCCCCCCCCCCCCCCCAACTGCCAGCAGGGGCAGAGAATATGCTCCCACCTCTTTTACATGAACCCTGCCATACCTTGGAAATGCTCTCCTCTCTGTCCAATTGTGGGATTCTGGTGCATAATCGATTGAAATAAATTATTTCTGTCTTGTTAAATTTATTGTTTAAAACGTGACTTATAGGAGGCAAAGAAGGGCATGGCAGTTGCTGGGAAGGTTAATGTGGTACCTGCAGAGGAGAAAACAACAGAAGAAGAACCTTTTCTATATGCGACCAAGCAGGTAAAATGAATTTTTTATGAGTACCAAGCAGGTAAAGTGATAGTATGTGTTTCTCTAATTATTTTTTTGCTTTGTGCTTAATATTCCATTATTACTTATTTTATATCTTGTAGGAGGCTAAAAATGCGTTCAAAGCGCTGCTAGAGTTTGCTAACGTTGAATCTGATTGGACATGGGAGCAGGTTAGTCGGACATGTTATTTTAGTTTAGAATCTATTTATAAACACATGAGACTGATAGTGAACTATTATACCAGACAATGCGAGTAATAATCAACGATAAGCGATATGGCGCTCTGAAAACTCTTGGTGAGCGGAAACAGGCATTCAATGAGGTAACGACAGGGTTTTATAGCTGTTAAACTGTCTTCTTCCCTCCCCCCAGTAGAAGTTTTGCTACTGCTGTTTCATGTGTTGGGATGTGATGTATGACATATCAATCATGATATTTTTCAATCTGGAGTGAGAATATTGAAATCAATCGGTTTTTGAGTGTTGATCTACTGCCCAACAGTACTTGATGCAAAGGAAGAAACAGGAGGCTGAGGAGAGGCGCCATAGACAAAGAAAGGCAAAAGAAGAATTCACAAAGATGTTAGAGGTAAAAGTCCTCCTTAAAGGTCCTGATATGGTTTTCATGGCCAGTTCTGCTCTTACCGCTACTTTTATTGTTAATAACGAATACACGGAATACGTAGAAAAGGTTTCTTCGGACCGTACTGCCTGTAAAATAATTCTTCATCTTATGCTTGCTCTCAAGATAAAGTTTCTATAGCTGAGTCCCATTTTATCTTATCAACAAAAAAAAGTTGAATCCCATTTTATATCCTACATATCATTTGTGATTATATAGTATTGGAATGAAATGGGCCTGAATAGAACAGAAGGATTTAGAGGATTTATGTAGCTATTCCTAACTTAAGGCCGTAGTTTATCAATTGATTGAAGCATACAACATACCCCTTAAAATCCCACTAGTGGGCGATCAAATGATTGAAGCATGTTAGTAGCAATTTCCTAAAACTCGCTATAATTCCTTTGCTCTAAAGAATCTTAATTAAATGATGATTTAGCTATAAAGAAGAGAAGTTACCGCAAGAATTTGTTATCACTTGTGCATCTATCGTGACATGTCAGACATCATTTGTTGTCCATAACTATGTGATAGAGTTTTAAGTGTTAACCTGGTTTTACTTTGAACTGTCTTAGGAGTCCAAGGAACTCATTTCATCTACTAGATGGAGGTAGGTGACAGAAGCTCCCCTTCAATTTATACTTGTTAACTGAAGTAAGGGAAGCAGCTTTCCCCCCTTTTAACCATCTCCTGTGATACAATAACCAGTAAGGCAGTAACCATGTTTGAGGATGATGAACGGTTCAAGGCCGTTGAACGAGAGGCTGATCGTGAAGATCTCTTCAGAAACTACTTGGTAGATCTTCAGAAAAAGGTAAGCTGTTGCAATTCTCACTTTTGTAAATGCACACAATATGCATCGCCCAGTATTTTGAAACAAGACATGAATCACATAAAATCTGTTCAAGTTGACAACTGTATTATTGCTAAATAAGCGAATGAAAAATAGCAATGGAAAGAGAAAAACCCTGTGTATTTCTTATCCAAAATTTGTGGTTTGGTTAAATGCGCCCAAGCTTGGCCGAGGAAGAGTTACGAGGCATAAAACAAAAAAATACGCTGATCGGGCCTACTATGTGTAATGATTCCCTATTCACGATAAATAATAAATAAAAAAAGAAAAAGAAAAGCCATTGCATTTCGACAAAAGACGCTTCTGGTAAATCAAAAGGTAATCTTTCACACTCGGCTGGAGAAGAAATTAGAAAAATGATAAACCGATGGGTTGACGCCATTTATTCCAATTCCAGGAGCTCGGATCGAATCGGTGATATACCGATTCTATCCAAACTCTCTTATTGAGAATGCTCATTCTTTTGTATTCATCTTAATCCTACCAAGTAGCACCCTGTTTCATGAGCACAGTTCTGTCTTTTGTCCTTATTTGATATGTTATTCCAGGAGAGGGCAAAGGCTCAAGAGGAGTATCGACAAAATAGATTGGAGTACAGACAATTTTTGGAGACTTGTGGCTTTATCAAGGTATTTGTTTTTCAATTTAGATGATACACTTTCCTTATTAGTCCGTTAAAAAAAGAATGACACATTTCTACAATTGAAAATAATTCAACTTTAAACTCTTCATTTTGTCCATTTTAACCTTCACTAGTGTTAGAACCCGCGCGATGCACGTATATTTGACAAAATATTAATCTTATAAAATTATGATATAATATATCATATTATTTTAATAGATATTGGTTATTATTTAATTATTTAATGTTGTGTATAGAAATATAACAAAATTTATACAAAATCAAAAATAAACATTATATAATAATCAAATAAATTGTTTGTTCCTTATTTATTCTTTATTATTATTAAATTAGCAAGTACTTAGTACAATATATTTACTAATATGACTTTTTATTGATTTGTCAATTGGCTTAATATTTAATATAGATATATATTTTCTTACTTTGGAAATACTTATATATTTTTAAACTTGAGTTTCACTGATCAAAATTGAAAATTCTTCAACTGTCTAAATTTATCAATAATTTTCGTGAGTGTTACTTATTTATCTTTTATTTATTAATTAATTCAAGATATGAATATCATAAAATTATCTTTATCCCCCTCTTTTCATACATTCTTTTACCCCTTAAGCTTTTAAGACCACAAGTTTCAAAAGTCTGCTTTTCTGTTTTCTTATACTCCATGCCGAGTCAAACTATCTCATCCAAATTGAAAGGGAGGGAGTACTTTTTAAGGTTGGATCTTTCTATCACTTTCTCCCTTTTGTCCCTTTTATTTCCTGGGAGTTCGTTCTTACTTGGTTGCATTGGAGCCACAGGTAGATACCCAGTGGCGCAAAGTCCAAGATCTTCTGGAAGATGATGAAAGATGTTTGCGCCTTGAAAAAATTGATCGTTTAGATATTTTCCAGGTAATTTTTTATGAAGGCAAGTTACTGGAATGGAGTGCAAAGTCTAGTCTGAAAGAAGTTAACTTTTTGAAATTTCTAAACAATATTCGGGGAAGTTACTGCAATGGAATGCAGAGTCTATTAAGTGAAACAGGGATAACTTATTCAAATATGTAATGGATATCCACACAAGTGACTTTAAATGTACACGTTTCTTTTAAAGTTCAACCAATTTATGCCCTGAAGTTTCTGTTGAGGTTTCCATTTCCTCTCCATCCTCTTGTCCTTTTTAAAAAGAAAAACACCATTTTACTAGTTGATTATCCTGATATTTTTGTTCTCTGAAGGAATACATCCGTGACCTGGAGAAGGAGGACGAAGAACAGAGAAAATTGCAAAAGGTGCTTCCTGAGGCCTCCTTTTTTTATTTATCATGGGGTGCTGCGGGAGACAAAACGATTCTTTGATGCTTCATTCTACGTGATCAACTTCCTTAAAGTGTGTGCTTTTAATCAAATTTAAGGAACAACTGAGGCGCACGGAGCGTAAGAACCGGGATGCATTTCGAAAGATGATGGAGGTGCAAATCGCTGCAGGCACGCTTACTGCAAAAACATCTTGGCGTGATTACTGTCAGATGGTATTCCCACTTTGCTAACTTTAAAATTGATAAAAAAGGCTCTTTATTTTCAGAAAATGTATTCTCAAATACCGTATCATTTCATTATGCTTGTTAATTCCACCTTTCTCGACGGTTGACCTGTGGTTGTGTGGAACTGTAGGTTAAGGAGTCTGCGGCTTATCAGGCTGTTGCATCAAACACTTTTGGTTCGACACCAAAGGATTTGTTTGAAGATGTTGTTGAAGAGTTGGAAAAACAGGTCCCAATATGCTGTAGTCCCGCTATTTGCCTTCTTTTATGATTGATAGATTACATAGCATTATTTTATTACTAACCAGTAATTAATGACTTTGTTCGTCCTTCTCAAAAAAAAAATGACTTCATTCTTTCTTAAATCTTGTTCCTGGATGCATTAGATGTCAGAGATCACTGTCTGTCGTATGAAAAAATAGAAGTCTAATTGTGCTGAGAAATAGTTACCTTGTATGTAGCACTGAGCACCGTGTCTTCTGTGTTGGGTCTTGCATAGATGTGATTTGTTTCTTGGAAGTTGTGAGAATGCACGGGAGAAAAATATTATTGATATATTTTTACAATGCTACAATGAGCCTATATATACACATAACATATCCTAATCCTAATACATATAGGACTAGGGTGATTCACTCCTATTTACACTATTATCCTAACATTCCCCCTCAAGCTGGTGCATACAAATCCTATGTACCGAGCTTGTTACATATGTAGTTAATACGAGGACCACTGAGGGACTTGGTGAAAATATTTGCAAGCTGATCATTCGACTTCACAAACTTTGTAGCAATATCTCCCGAGAGCATCTTTTCCCTAACAAAGTGACAGTCAACCTCAATATGTTTAGTTCTCTCATGGAACAATGGATTTGATGCAATATGAAGAGCAACTTGATTATCACACACAAGTCCCATATGACTATTCTCACCAAATTTCAACTCCTTGAGCAACTGTTTGATCCAAATTAACTCACATGTTAGCATAGCCATCGCTCGATATTCTGCTTCTGCACTAGACCTAGCAACTACATTCTGTTTCTTGCTCTTCCAGGACACCAAATTTCCTCCTATAAAAAACACAATATCCGGACGTAGAACGTCTATCAGGATTGCCTAATCAACATTTGAGTATCCAACGATTTGCTCATGGCCGCGATCCTCAAACAATAACCCTTTGCCTGGAGCTGATTTTATGTACCAAAGAATGCGAACAACTGCATCCCAATGACTATCACACGGAGAACCCACAAATTGACTCACAACACTCATAGAAAAGGAAATGTCAGGTCTTGTCACTGTGAGGTAATTTAATTTACCAACCAACCGTCTATTTCTTGCAGGATCGCTAAGCGGCTCCTCCTGTCCTGGCAGAGGTTTAGAATTCGGATCTATCGGAGTGTCAACAGGTCTACAACCTGTCATTCCTGTCTCCTCAAGAATATCTAAGGCATACTTTCGTTGTGAGATCACAATACCTGAGCTAGAGTGAGCGACCTAAATACCTAGAAAATATTTTAGTTTGCCCAGATCCTTAGTCTGAAAATGTTGAAGGAGATGTTGCTTCAATTTAGCAATACCATCCTGGTCATTGCCGGTAATAACAATGTTGTCAACATAAACCACCAGATAAATACAGAGACTCGAAGCAGAATGCCGATAGAACACAGAGTGATCACTTCACTCCGAATCATGCCAAATTCCTGGATAACTGTGCTGAACTTACCAAACCAGGCTCGAGGAGATTGCTTTAGACCATAAAGTGACCGGCGCAAGCGACATACTAGACCACGAGACTCCCCTTGAGCAACAAATTCAGGCGGTTGCTCCATATAAACTTCATCCGCAAGGTCACCGTGTAAAAAAGCATTCTTAATGTCCAGCTGATAGAGGGGCCAATGGCGAACAACAACCATGGAGAGAAAAAGGCGAGCTGAAGCTATCTTAGCCACGGGAGAGAAGGTATCACTGTAATCAAGTCCAAATATCTGAGTATATCCCTTGGCAACAAGACGAGCCTTAAGACGATCAACCTTACCATCCGGACCAGTCTTGACTACATACACCCAACGACGACCAACCGTAGATTTACTTGAAGGAAGAGGGACAAGCTCCCAAGTACCACTCGTGTGTAAAACAGACATCTCGTCAATCATAGCCTGTCGCCATCCTGGATGAGACAATGCATCACCTGTAGACTTAGGAATGAAACAGAGGACAAAGAAGATAGAAAAGCATAATAAGGTGATGACAAACGATGATAACTCAAACAGACATAATGGGGATTAGGATTAAGGGTGGTCCGTTTACCTTTCTGAAGTGCAATCGATGGACTAGGAAGAGACAAGTCCGCAGTAGGAACAGGGTCAGGTTCAGGACGTGAATCAGCTGGGCCTGATGCTGGGTGCGGACGACGATGATATGTCAAAAGCGGTGTTCATGTGACAAGGAGTCTAGGAGGAGCCATACTAGACTCCTCAACTGAGGGAATGAGGACTTCAGTAGTATAAGGTAAAGGATAATCTATAGTAGGCTCCGTAAAGGTCGGTATAGGTAAGATCGCAGATTTATCAGGGAGGTCAGAATGATCAGAAGGGGTAAAGAAAGGTTTAGACTAAAAAAATGTGACGTCAGAGGACATAAAGTACCTACGAAGATCAGGTGAGTAACAACGATATCCCTTCTGAACACGAGAATAACCAAGGAAGACACTTGAGAGCACGAGGGGCTAACTTATCTTTCCCAGGGGCTAAGTTATGAACGAAACAAGTGCTCCCAAAAACACGAGGGGGAACAGAATATAAGGGTGATTGAGGAAACAATATGGCATACGGTATCTGATTCTGTATGAGATAGGAAGGCATCCGATTAACTAAATAACAAGCTGTGAGAACTGCATCGCACCAAAAACGTAGCGGAGCATGAGACTCAATGAGAAGTGTGCGAGCAGTCTCAATGATGTGCCTATTCTTTCTCTCGGCAACCCCATTTCGCTGAGGGATATAAGGACAAGAGGTCTGATGAATAATTCCTTGAGAAGTCAGAAACTGCTGAAATGAAGAGGATAATTATTCTACGGTATTATCACCGCGGAAAGTGCGAATAGAAATACCGAATTGATTTTTAATTTCAGCACTTCTGAAAAATAGAAAACAACTCAGAATGATCTTTCATTAAGAAAATAGTACATCTTGAATGATCATCAATGAAACTAACAAAATAACGAAACCCCAAGGTTGAACTGACTCTATAAGGACCCCATATATCAGAATGAACTAAAGAAAAAACACTCTACCATGACTCTCAATACTATGAGGAAAGGAGGCTCGGGTATGTTTCCCGAGATGACATGACTCACACTCTAATGTGGATAAACTAGACAAACTAGGTATCATCTTCTGAAGCTTGGATAAGCTTGGATGTCCTAAACGTCTGTGAATTAGGTCCGGAGGATCTGTAACTAGACATGTCTCGGGGGATTTTAGCGAGTTAAGGTAGTAAAAGCCTTCTGATTCAAGTCCTGTTCCAATCGTCTGCCCCGTACTGTGGTCTTGCATGATAAAGAAATCATCAATAAAATATATACCACAATGGAGGGCACGAGTCAAACGACGAACAGATGCAAGATTAAAAGGACACTCAGTGACATAGAGAACGGAATCTAGAGTGACAGAGGGTAGGGGAGTCGCTTGTCCAACTCCTTTTGCGTTGGTTTGAGACCCATTGGCTAAAGTAACAGTAGGAAGGGACTGTGAATACGCAATATTTGACAAAAGTGATTTATTACCAGAAGCGGCTGAGTCCACAACCCATTGTCCAAGAGTATTAGAATGGGAAACACAAGCAAAAGAGTTACCAGCAACAGAAGCTATTTGTGGAGATTTCTGCTTACGTGCCCGATACTGAAGGAACTCATTATACTCCCCTTCAGATAAAGAAAACCCTTGGTTACCTGTAGTCTCTGTTTGAGCAACATAAGCTTTTTTGGGTTGTCGGCTATGTAAAGAATAGCACACGTCACGAGTGTGTCCAAGTTTATGACAATAAGAGCACTTGGGTCTAGATATTCCAAAACGACCTCCTCCGCGTCTACTCTCCATAGTAGGAGATGCTCGATTGTCCACTGACTGGGATACAAGGAGAGATGAGTCAAGTGTCTGTGATGAGCTCACTAGGTGACTTGGTGCTGCAGTAAGGCGAAGTAATCGAGAGAATAGTTCATCAACTGTGGGGACAGCCGGAATAGCCAAAATCTGGTCACGTACTGAATCAAGGTCATTAGGGAGTCCAGCTAGTGTAAGAACTAGAAACATTTTCTGTCGTTGCTCTTGTTACTTTTCAAGAGCGCTTGGGTCTAGATATTCCAAAACGACCTCCTCCTGGTCTACACTCCATAGTAGGAGATGCTCGATTGTCCACTGACTGGGATACAAGGACAGATGAGTCAAGTGTCTGTGATGAGCTCACTAGGTGACTTGGTGCTGCAGTAAGGCGAAGTAATCGAGAGAATAGTTTATCAACTGTGGGGACAGCCGGACTAGCCAAAATCTGGTCACGTACTGAATCAAGGTCATTAGGGAGTCCAGCTAGTGTAAGAACTAGAAACATCTTCTGTCGTTGCTCTTGTTGCTTTTCAATGCAAGCAGAAATTGGCATCAGCGTCTCAAATTCTTCCATGACGGCCTGTACTTGTCCCAAGTAAGTAGACATATCCAATTATTGTTTCTTCAAGCTTGTCATTCGCGATATTACATCATAGAAACGAGATATGTAATTAGTGTATAAATTACGAACCTTTCCCAAATTAAATAACATGTCTGGAATGGACGGAACAAGGGCATCAACTTGGAATCAATAGATCGCCACAAGATACTACATAACTGAGCATCGACCTTTTCCCGCTGTGTTTTGGCCTTTTCATCACCTTCGATAGCCCTTTTTGTTAAATGATCGTGAACTCCTTGACCTTTACACCACAACTCGACAGATGAAGCCCAAGCTAGGTAGTTTGAACCTCCCATTAAAGGTTTCGAGGTAATCATAACACCGAAACTGCCAGAACCCGGGTTTCTAGACCCGAAAGCATCGAGTCCCAAAGACATCGTTGGATTATCACCAAATAATCAGAAAGAATCAATTGAAAACTTGCTGAAACAGTTGAAGGAAACACTGTAGTTGCCGGAAAAATTACTGTAGCTGCCGGAAAATCACTGTAGCTACCGGAGAAAATTCATGGTTGTCGGAATTGAAAATAAAATTATGGGTAGGCTCGGAATTTGAGGACGATACTGTCCTGAAGAATTCTTTTGAAATTTTGGCCGGAAGGTGGCTCACGCGCCGCCGGCAGTTGAACTCCGGCAGGCGCGTGGGGGTTCTTTTCTTGTGATTTTTTTTGGGGTTGGTCAGAATTCTCTTCCGAACCTTGTGGTGGTCTCGGATTTTGCACAATACTAATAATTAGTGACTTTGACGCGATTAGTCACTTAGGTCATCGGAAAATTGCACGGTGACTTAGTTATTCCTTCCCGGATGTCGTTGGTATGACGCACAACAACAACAACAACTACCCAGTATACTCCCACCAGGTGGGGTCTGGGGAGGGTAATATGTAGACAAGCCTTACCCCTACCCGAAAGGGCAGAGAGGCTGTTTCCAATCGACCCCCGGCTCATAGGATAAAAGGAAAAACATCAGTAAAACAAAAACAAAGACAAAAACAAAAACAAAAACAATAAAGCATTAGTAACTCCAGCAGAAATAGCGTAAGTAGCGTAAATAATTATCTAAACATACGAAACATAAATACAATCACATGCAATAATATCATACAGTAACTACCATAACTAACAGCCATAGGGGGGACATAAGCTAAAACACAAATCATATATGGGTAACCCTGCTGACCCACTCCCAACCCCGGATGAGGCGTACGAAAAAACTCTAGGAGCCCCTATCCTACAACCCTGATTCTAGACCTCTAGACTTTCCTATCAAGGGTCATGTCCTCGGAAACCTGCATTCTAGTCATGTCCTGCCTAATCACCTCTCCCCAATACTTCTTAGGCCTCCCTCTTCCTCGCGGCCGCCAACAATCTCCAGCCGCTCGCAGCTCCTCACCGGGGCATCGGGACTTCTTCTCCTCACATGCCCGAACCACCTCAGCCTCGCTTCTCGCATCTTCTCATTCACCGGGGCCACCCCCACCTTCTCTCGAATAACTTCATTCTTAATCTTATCTAGCCTGGTGTGTCCGCACATCCACCTAAGCATCCTCATCTCCGCAACCTTCATTCTCTGAACATGCGAGTTCTTCACGGGCCAGCACTCCGCCCCATACAACATCGCAGGTCTAACCACGGCTCTATAGAATTTCCCCTTGAGTTTGTGTGGAACTTTCTTGTCACACAGGACTCCTGATGCAAGCCTCCACTTTGACCATCCCGCTCCTATACGATGAGTGACGTCCCCGTCAATCTCTCCGACCCCCTGAATCACAGATCCAAGATATCGGACACTGTCCCTCTTGGCAATGGCCTGAGAACCAATCATCACGTCCCTGCCTACTTCGCTCGGCTCGGCGCTAAACTTGCACTCCAGGTACTCTGTCTTAGATCTGCTTATTTTGAAACCTTTAGACTCGAGAGTCTGTCTCCATACCTCTAACCTTTCATTAACACCGACCCTCGTCTCATCTATCAATACTATGTCATCAGCAAATAGCATACACCAAGGCACATCCCCTTGAACATGTCGGGTTAGAGCATTTATCACTAAGGAAAACAAGAGGGGGCTCAGCGCCGATCCTTGATGGAGTCCCATGACCACTGGAAAATGGTCTGATTCGCCACCCAGCGTCCTAACCCTAGTCTTAGCTCCATTGTACATGTCCTTGATTACTCTGATGTAGGCTTCCGGCACGCTCTTCGCCTCCAAGCACCTCCATAGCACCTCCCTTGGGACCTTGTCATACGCCTTCTCCAAGTCGATAAGCACCATGTGTAGGTCCTTCTTCTTATCCCTGAATGACCTTACGCTATCATCCCCCGCCGCGGCCACTATCCCTCCAACCGATTATGGGGAACAGTGGCGCACACATGCACAATAGCGAAATACGCAAACAGGTGCAAACTAGATAGCAACAGAATAGACCTCACTCGAAATGCTAGCTAAAATACGTAAAAAGGTGCACAAAGTAAACAAGAGAGCGGGAGGTACCAACTCCCGGTGGAAAAACCTGAAAGTATGCTTTGATGCGCCCAAGTTTTCCTGAAGCTTCGTGTAGTTCTATTGCGTCCTGCCGCGAGTCTGGACGGGAGTCACCGGGAGTACTGTGGCTTGCCAGAAATCCTCGCCGGTAAAATAGTCACCTGTCCAAGAAAACAGTAACACCCACACACACCCACAAAAAAGCAGAGGAGAGAATAGAAAGAAAATAGCAGGAGTTGCCGGAAAAATTTCCGGCGAGAAGCAAGAATTCAAAACCTCTAAACAACAATAGGGACAAACTTGAATAACCAAACAGTGAAGGTAAATCTCTTTTACAAGGTCTGCTGTGAATATTTATTCATATTCAGCATAAGATAAATACACTGCTGTAGACACTCAGTAAATCGAAGTTTTGCAAACCTTACCAAATCAGGCTATATAAATTTGTTTCAATTGCAGAGGAAAACCAGAATTAACAGAAAAAAGAACCCAAATCCTCAGGAAAAAATGATTAGTTTTTTCAATGATAGAGACCGAGAAGAAAAAGGTCCAGTTCAACTCCTTGGTATATGAAAATGAACCATATAGGTCACAAAAATCAAAAGTTTGAATTTCTTGTTAATTCGCTTTTTCAACCAAATCAAAATCCAAAAGAAGAATCAAAAGTAACAAATATAAAGATAAAATACCTGATATGATCTTTAGGGAGATTAACTTAGAATCCAATAAGAGTTAACTGTACAAAGATCTTTACAAAGAATGCTCAGCGAAAAATCGACGGCTCGACGCGGCACAAAACCGAGTCCAACTCGGAGATCAGCACGATTTCACCGTCCGAGTAGTTCAACTACTCGAAACCAAATTCAACTACTCGAAACCGAAGGATAATAGAGAAGCTGTATTCTCTAGTGACACTGTTCACTTGTGAACAGGCGGTTTTCCGTCGATATAAAGCGGTTTTCCGGCGAACGGGGACGCCGGGTGAATTAACTACGCGCGAGAAACAAGGAGCGCTACTATATCAGAGATTCTGAACGCGTGTAACTTCTCCGGCAACAGTTCGCCGGCGAACGAGTGATTTCCTGGCGGGAATGGAGAAAGTAGAAAGAAAATAGAACCTTGGTATGACGCACAATGATGAATTTCTCACGGTTGCTCTGATACCATGTGAGAATGCACGGGAGAAAAATATTATTGATATATTTTTACAATGCTACAATGAGCCCTATATATATACACATAACATATCCTAATCCTAATACATAGGACTAGGGTGATCCACTCCTATTTACACTATTATTCTAACGGAAGTATTTCTTTTGTGCTTTAATTTGAAGTGTGATAGTCATGCTCTTTCCACTAACTTTGTGTTTTGCTCTATGTAACAGTACCATGAATACAAGATTCGAATAAAAGATGTAGTTAAGTCAGAAAAGGTGGGTTGTGTACTGTTATTTGCTTTTCCTCACAAATAGCTGCTGGTGTATGATTTTGTGTTTTTTTGCTTTCACTATTTTCAGATCACGATCTCGTCAACATGGACATTCGAAGACTTTAAAGCTGCTATTTTGGAAGGAATTGGTTCCCCATCCATTCATGATGTTAATCTACAGGTATTAATTTGTGTGCCCCCAAACCTAAAAGGAGGTGGACATTTTTTGCATGCTTATTTTCGTAGCCTAATGAACTGAAGGCAATCCCCTTTTCAAATTAATCATTCAAAACGTGTTATGTTCAGGATAGTTTAACAGGACATACATTTGCTGTTTGTCGGTGGAGATAGAGGTTTTGAGGACCTTAGTTTTTTGTTGTGGGCAAGTCGCACTTTCAAATGATCTAATTTGGTGTTAAAACTTGGAACTTGAGCTAAGCAAGTATTCTGTTTTAGTTTTTTGATAATGATATGTGGGATTATCATATATTTTGCAGGAGTCGAAACTAGTTTCTAAGTTCTGTCCGTAACATGGAATATGCATTACTACGTTGTACGCAGAGCAGTTCAACTAAACTGTGAAATTCCACAACCTTCCAACCTTAGAGGTAGTCCTAGTTGATTTCCCCGTTACACAGCATCCGAGCCTGTTGGACTGTCATCTCATTGTGGCAGGAATTCTATAGTTGGGCATTGTGAATTTCAATGCATCATCTCCACACTACCTGTGCCTAAAAGATTGGTCCTGTCCCCTTTCTCTACCCTAAGGAGTTCGTCTGGTTTAAAGACAAGTTATGGAGGGATTAATAATAGAGAAATTATAATGTGGGGACTAGTAATACGGAGATTGTAATATAAGGATTAATAATGTGGGGATTGTAATACAGGGATTAATAGCACATGAATTATAATGCGGGGATTAAAACATATGTTTTGCTTGCTTTTTAAAAAGTTAGTTAATAAATAACTAAATAAGAGTATTTTGGTCATTTTAGCTCTTCGAATCCCTGTATTACTTAGTACTAACATTTTATCCTGCACAAAGAATAAATAGATTTCCACATAACTTATGCAGATACTCCCTCCACATAACTTATTGGTCCAGTTGGTGGAAACAAAATGTATGAGTCTTGATCTTGATGTTGAATCTTCTGCCTTGGCCCAAGTGAATATCCTAATATCGGAAGGTCAATAAGAAGATGGTTATCAATAAATTCGAGAACTCCTCCATAGTCCTTGACACTGTCCTACATCCCTCTCTCATCTGGTGTCACCAAATACTTTTGAAGTTGGCCATGCTATCATCTATGAGATCTCCTACTCCATCAAAGTACCTGCCATTTTCTCCCCAAAAACTCACCTTAGACCCCTTCCTATCGGTTCATGTACACTCCCAAAACTCCCCCTCCACCCTGTCCCCATGGTTTCTTAAAGAGTAGCCTCGATGAATTCTCCTTTCTTTATCTCCATTACTTCCAGTTTTCGGTCATCCCATTGAAGTAGAATTCCCAGTATTTCCATGAGCAGGAACTAGGTCATCTTTCACCCACCTTTCACTCCCCACACTACTTGTAATGCCATCAGACACCACATTTTTTAAAGCCTGTTGAGAAAGTCAAGTTACTTTTTATAATGTAAATAATTTTATTAACAATGAAAACTAAAAGGTAAAGAATAACAACAACAACAACAACTACCCAGTATATTCCCACCAGGTGGAGAACAAAGGTAAAGAATCTGCAACATAATATGATTCTCGACGAATAACACTCCATCTTCTATACACACTGGAGCCTCATGAGTGCACGGCACAACAACAACAACAACCCAGTATAATCCCACTTAGTGGGGTCTGGGGAGGGTAGTATGTATGCAGACCTTACCCCTACCCTGGGGTAGAGAGGCTGTCTCCAAATAGACCCCTGGCATCCTTCCCTCCAAGAACTTCCCACCTTCCTCTTGGGGAGACTCGAACTCACAACCTCTCGGTTGGAAGTGGGGGTTGCTTACCATCAGAGCAACCCCTCATGAGTGCACGACAGAAAAACTAAAAATAAGAGGTTATTTGTCAAATATACATAGTTTCCTATTCTTTCATTTCAAGGACCACACATGTACAAGTGAGGCAACATCTCAGGCTCTTCGACTTTGCTTCCTTCTTCTAAATTTTCAACTGAGTGCCACCTGCACTATGCCTGAAAGGCAACAGTTATTACCGTCACTACAAAAGCTGGGGGGATCTTCAATTCACGAGTCCAGAAGGGTAAAAGATTTAACTGGTCATTTAGGATGCTTCACTAGCAATTGTTTATCTATTATTGATTTATATATTAGTCTTCTATTATTGGAAGCAGGACACAATAAGGTCTGAAACCCACAATACTTTCTACTGGATCTAACTAGGGGATTAAGAATGGATTGAAGTTCATTATCTTGTGTTTGGTGTGTTTGTTCGTGAAAAGATTGTGTGTTCTGTAGGGGAGAGAGATGAAAGAGGAAGGGAGACAAATGAGGATGGGATTTGGCGGACTCTAAATCATAAATAAGGGACAATAAGGACATTTCATGGGCTTAATACCTAGTCTGCTTGGCTGGGATATTCTGAGCCTGTATAAAGCTGCCTAGTAAATTTTATCTGGGGATTATGCTTATCAAATGTCTCTGTCTTAAAGTGGCAGTCTTAAAGTGGCAGATCTATTTAGTTACTTGCGGGAAACTGAATGCTATTCCCATCTGTAGTGCGTTTCTGGTGTAGAGTCTGTATGATGTCTTACCAGTCACAAAGTGACCAGAATATACAGCCACTTGTTAATTGTTCCAGCTGCTTCAACTATTAAATAACTATAAAGGAATAGCTTCTTTATGTCAGGGCAGACTATTTTATAGATCATATGCCTGTGAATTTCCCTCAGTTGACTAATTTAATTTTTTCCGTAAAGGATGAGGCCTGTTTAATTTCCCTCAGTATGGCCGTCCTGGTAATATACTAGTATGTGTATATTTACAAAATGAAGGAATTTGCTGATGTTATTTTGATTGCAGCTCATTTTTGAGGATCTAATTGAAAGAGCAAAGGAGAAGGAAGAAAAAGAAACTAAAAAGCGTCAAAGGCTTGCAAAAGATTTCACTGACAAGCTTAGTACCATTAAGGCATGTCGAATCTCTTGGCAAGGATGAATTATCTTATATTCCTACTTATTCCTACTTCACCCTTGTATTTGTTGTTCACTTTGTGATCTGGGACCTTATAGGAAATAACTGCTTCCTCTAGTTGGGAGGAGTGCGAAGAACTCGTGGAGGACAGCTCAGAGTTCAGGTGACTTCTTTTTCCCCATCTTAGTTGCTTTATATGGGTGTTCTTTTTGCAGTACCTGTTTTTGGTTTCAGCTATATTGATCATAATACCTTTTGTTAATTTCTCTTCTTTCAGAGCTATTGGTGAAGAGACGATCTCAAGGGCAGTCTTTGAGGAATATGTTGCATTGTTGCAGGAGAAGGCAAAGGAAAAGGAACGCAGACGAGAGGAGGAAAAGGTAACTCATATAATAATGTACTCAATATCTGAATAATAGTATTATGTAAGTATAATAACACATCTAGTTGTTAATTAAAGAGTGTTTAACTAAGCCATCCATGAAGATGAAATCATATGTGCTTTCTTCGTCAATTTTAGCGTTCAATTTATACCTTCATCATCAGCGCACCGAGTATTCTCAAGGGCATCTTTGGAGTTGGCGCAATTTTGATCCTTGTTTATCTATGATTTACTGTATTAAATATAACCAATAGAAAATATAGATAACTAAAATTTCTCTGCGATATTAGTGAATTTAGAAGCGGAAGTTACATTCATCTGGAGGTGCATGTGGAATAGAAGAAATTGGTGTAGCACTTGTAACTTAAGAGGACTTGATCCATTCAATAGAACTTAATAAAGGTGAAAGTTGGAGATCATGAATAGGAGGTAAGCTGTTTGAATGAATTGAGTGTGGAAATGTAGCTGGTAGGAGAAACAAACACATCTAAAGTGGGAGCTTGGTGTAGAATGCCGTAAAAGCATAAAACAAAACCCACGAGGAGTAGAATGCCGTAAAAGCATAAAACAAACTCACGAGGAGGATCAATGTATATTGTTTTTAACATGATTTCTCAAGAAAATATCTCGAGGGCCTTGGACTTCATGCTTGGAAGGAGTTTCTTCTTTGGGTATTGGATTTCTTTCCTGGGCGTTGTACACTTTTCACTATGGATAATAAGTGTTTCACTTATCCAAAAAAAAGGGAAGGTTAGATAACAGATATCGAGGCTAGCTTGTAATGTGTCCAAAGTCTCCTTGTAAACTTTTTAACTCATTATACCGGATAACATTCAGAAAGACTCTTGATCCACATACCATAGCTAGGAAATAATACTCCATCCTAAATATACTGTCCACCATGCCTTCACTGTGAAACTCGAAACAATGTGCACTTTTCCTGAAAATATTAATACATTTTGTACAACACAAGCAATAGTAATACAAGACCCACACTTACTATTTTCATCATAATTCTTTAATACATTCTGTGAAAACCAAAAGATAAACATATGACACTTTACGTTCTCCAGGGAACTAAGGTGCTTGGACTCTCGTGTGGATCTAACGTTCGGATCCTTCATGTTCTAAATTTTAAGATTTGGGAGTACAGATCCAAGCAAGGATACAAGTGCATGGATTCGGCTAAAAATAATTCAAATATATAAAAATAGAGTTATAAAGATGTATGACAAGAGGGGTTGCTCTGATGGTAAGCAACCCCCACTTCCAACCGAGAGGTTGTGAGTTCGAGTCTCCCCAAGAGCAAGGTGAGAAGTTCTTGGAGGGAAGGGTGCCGAGGTCTATTTGGAAACAGCCTCTCTGCCCAAGGTTAGGGGTAAGGTCTGCGTACACACTACCCTCCCCAGACCCCACTAAGTGGGATTATACTGGGTTGTTGTTGTAGAGTTATAAAGATGTATCTAAATTATGAGACAATATGTGAAAAACTTAAAAGGTATTCTAAGAAGGAAAAATATTGATCAATAGGAGAATTCGAGAAGGAGATAAAAGAAAAGTGACTGACATAAATTTTTTTATATACAAGGTATTTTGTTTTCTTCAATTTGATTGTGAAAATCATTGTATATGTTTCGAATTTTCTTGTCGATTTTGGTCAAAGTACCCAAAATCGGTTGACAGATCCGGTACAGATTCCACACTTACACCCACGTCATGTCAACATAGGTGCGGCAGCGAAAGTGAAGAGACTGAACAACTTAGCCAGAGAATACATATTACTCCTTCAATCCAAATTTATGTGATGATATTTGACTGAACACAATTAAGAAAGAAAGATTTTTCAAAGATTTTGTCTAAGACAATTTCAGTGGCTATAAATCATTACATTAATGGTAAAATGGGAAGTATAAAGTTGAATTATTATTAAATATGGAAAGATGTCATTAAAGAATTAATACCCTAAAGCTCTCTTAAACTATCTAACTTTTGTTAGTTTCCTATTTAACTATTCGGTGTTCCCAAAACCCCCCTAAACTATATCTTTATATTAAAAATCCCTCATTAATTATATGGCATAATGTGTGAAATAACTTGCAAAAAGGCGCGTGACTGGTGAATAAAGCCGTCAAAATGGCCCCTCCTGACCGTGTGTAATGACTAATTAGCCTAATCCTTTTTAATTTTTTTCTTATTATTTTTTTTATATTGTAGGCTTTCTTCCTCCCTTTTTCACCTTTCTTATTCATTTTTCCACCTTTCTTTTTTCATTTCTTCCGCTGGATGCTCTGAATTTTTTTCTCCATGTCATGTTTCTTATGAATTTGTTTAACCTCTTTCTTGTTTTTACTCTTCGTTCATTCCTTACCCATGTCCCTAAGGTGAAATCTCTTGGGTTGGTTGAATAGTTTTGGTCATGCTCCTGCACAATGTCCCTAAGATGAAATCTCTGTGATCATTTCTTATTGGCCTCTAATGAGGATTCTGTTTAATTTCTTTTCTTTGATGAAATAATTGGCTTCATTGATGTCATCAAGAAGATGCAAAATATTACAAGAAACAGCAGCATAGAAGCTTCAAAAAGCAAAAAGAGACCACCTGTTAGCTTACTACATATATGCTAACTTAGATACAAAGAGCTAATAACCTTCACAAATGTTGCGGGGGAATCTGCAGGGGAAACATTTGCCCAACTAAATAAAAACAAAAGGCATCTAGCTTTTAGGGTGTGGTTAGGCATTTAGCTGTTTAGTTTCTTTCTTTAATTGCAATTCTGAAATGCCCTTGCAATTTGCTAGTTGGGTTTGATACAACCCCTATAACTGTTGTATTCAAAATAAACTTAACGAAGTTGTCTTCCATTCTTGAAGTTCATTACTTTTACCGACTTGAATGGAATTTTCTGTGATGTATAAGGTCTTGCCCAAAAAAGGATTTTTTTTTCTTTACAGATCTTGATTTATTTATTTTTGATGATGGTAACAAATTATATAAATGATTAACAATATATACAGGAGATTGTGTAAGCCACAATCAGACCCCAAAAGGTCTGATACTCCCTTGCCTATTCTAGTCGATTAAATTTCTTCTAGCAAATCTAGTAAAGAATGTACATCCTCCCTATGGCTCTCTTTGCACCAAAAATGAAATAACAAAAAACAATTAAGCTTAATTTTCTGGTAAGAGCTAGGCCTATCTTCAAAAACTCTAGCATTCCTTTCCTTCCATATGACCCACCAGATACAAGCAGGAACTACTTTCCACCATTTCTTCTGTTTAATATTTGCCCCTCCATTGTTCCAGCTACCGAGAAGAGATGCAGTGTTGTTGGGCATAGTCCAGGATATTCCAGCCAGTTGAGTAGTGACTGGGCAATGAATAAAGAGATGGCAAACTGACTCCCCATCTTTGCCACATAGGCTACACCTAGCATGTAGCTGAATTCCTCTCCTAATAAGATTGTCCTGAGTTAGAACAGCTTCCCTTGCTACTAACCATGTGAAGCATAAGACTTTTGTTGGCGCCCTGACCCTCGAAATTTGTTTCCATGGCCATCCTTGAGTAGGATTAAGAGTATTGTTGATGAAATGATAAGCAGATTTCACTGAAAGGGATCCTGATTTGTGACCCTTCCACATTAGAACATTTTCCTCTTCGGATCTGCCACACTTTGCTACCTGTGGATTTTGCTTCTGCTACTGAGATTCTTGGGTTTGCAGCAATGTTATAGAATTCTAGAAACTGATCTTTCAGAGGAGTGTGCCCAAACCATGTGTCACACCAGAAAAGAACTCTTCTTCCATTTCCAACCTTGAAACTAGAATGATCAGCAATGAAGCTCCATTGTCCCCTTATTGTTACACCAACTCCATGTGAGGATGATACTGGTTTGGTGCACCAAGGACCTCCCTGGCCATACTTCTCTTCTATCACCCTTCTCCACAGAGCTGTTTCCTCCCGATTATACCTCCATAACAATTTTGCAGGGAGACTATTGTTCTGTGTCTTTAGGTTTCTGATACCTAGACCGCCTGCCTAGAACACAGAAGAATGTCCCATTTGACTAAGTGAATAGTCTTTTTCTCATTATTTCCTTGCCAAATAAAATTTCTTCTTAGGGAATCGATCCTTTTCCTCACCTTAGTTGGCATTGGGAATAAGGACATCACATAGGAAGACAGTGCATCTAAGACACTATTCACTAGAGTCACTCTGCCTCCAAGTGACAAATATTGGCTCTTCCATCTTGAAAGTCTTTTTTCACTCCTTTTGTGAGAAGGCACGGGAGAAGAATATATAATTGATATGTAAACATGATACAATGAGCCCTATATATAATACACATAACCTAGCCTACTCCTAATACAGTTTAGACTAGACTTCTAATACAGTTAGACTTCTAACACTCCCCCTCAAGCTGGTGCATATAAATCATATGTACCGAGCTTGTTACATATGTAGTTAATACGAGGACCAGTGAGGGACTTGGTGAAAATGTCTGCAAGCTGATCATTTGACTTTACAAACTTTGTAGCAATATCTCCCGAGAGTATCTTTTCTCTGATAAAGTGACAGTCAATCTCAATGTGCTTAGTTCTCTCATGGAACACTGGATTTGACGCAATATGAAGAGCTGCTTGATTATCACACACAAGTCCCATCTGACTAACATCACCAAATTTCAGCTCTTTGAGCAACTGTTTGACCCAAACAAGCTCACATGTCGCCATAGCCATTGCTCGATATTCTGCTTCTGCACTAGACCGAGCAACCACATTCTGTTTCTTGCTTTTCCAAGATACCAAATTTCCTCCTACTAAGACACAATATCCAGAAGTAGAACGTCTGTCAGAAGGTGATCCTGCCCAATCAGCATCGGAGTATCCAACAATCTGCTCATGGCCTCGATCCTCAAACAATAAACCTTTACCTGGAGTTGATTTTATATACCGAAGAATGCGAACAACTGCATCCCAATGACTATCACATGGCGAACCCATAAACTGGCTCACAACACTCACAGGAAAGGAAACGTCAGGTCTTGTCACTGTAAGATAATTTAGTTTACCAACTAACCGCCTATATCTTTCAGGATCGTTAAGAGGCTCCCCCTGTCCTGGAAGAAGTTTAGAATTCGGATCCATTGGAGTGTCAACAGGTTTACAACCTGTCATTCCTGTCTCCTCAAGAATATCTAAGGCATACTTCCGTTGTGAGATCACAATACCAGAGCTAGACTGTGCGACCTCAATACCCAGAAAATACTTTAGTGTGCCCAGATCCTTAGTCTGAAAGTGTTGAAAGAGATGTTGCTTCAATTTAGTAATACCATCCTGGTCATTGCCGGTAATAACGATGTCGTCAACATAGACCACTAGATAAATACAGAGACGTGAATCAGAATGCCGATAGAATACAAAGTGATCAGCTTCACTCCGAGTCATGCCAAAGTCCTGGATAACAGTGCTAAACTTACCAAACCAGGCTCGAGGAGACTGCTTTAGACCATAAAGTGACCGACGCAAGCGACATACAAGGCCACGAGACTCCTCCTGAGCAACAAACCCAGGTGGTTGCTCCATATAAACTTCATCCTCAAGGTCACCGTGTAAAAATGCATTTTTAATGTCCAGCTGATACAGGGGCCAATGGCGAACAGCAGCCATAGAGAGAAAAAGGCGGACTGATGCTATCTTAGCCACTGGAGAGAAGGTATCACTGTAATCAAGCCCAAATATCTGAGTATACCCCTTGGCCACAAGACGAGCCTTAAGACGATCAACCTTACCATCTGGACCAACCTTGACTGCATACACCCAACGACAACCAACAGTAGATTTATCCGAAGGAAGAGGGACGAGCTCCCAAGTACCACTCGCATGTAAAGCAGACATCTCGTCAGTCATAGCCTGTCGCCACCCTGGATGAGACAATGCTTCACCTGTAGACTTAGGGAGGGCAACAGAGGACAAAGAAGATAGAAAAGCATAATAGGGTGATGACAAACGATGATAACTTAAACCAATATAATGGGGATTAGGATTAAGGGTGGTCCGTATACCTTTCCGAAGTGCAATCGGAAGAGACAAGTCCGCAGTAGGAGCAGGGTCAGGTGCAGGAAGTGAATCAGCCGGGCCGGATGCTGGGCGAGGACGACGATGATATGTCAAGAGTGGAGTGTCTTGTGCATGGAGTCTAGGAGGAGCCACAGTAGGTGGTCCAACGTTCGGAATGGGTAAGACTTCTGTAGCGGAAGGTGAAGGAGGAGATATAGACTCCCTAAAGGCCGGTATAGGTAAAACTTCAGATATAGCCAGATGGTCAGAATGGTCAGAAGAGGTAAAGAAAGGCTTAGACTCAAAAAATGTGACATCGGCTGACATAAGGTACCTACGAATATCAGGTGAATAACAACGATAGCCCTTCTGAACACGAGAATAACCAAGGAAGACACACTTGAGAGCACGAGGAGCTAACTTATCTTTCCCAGGAGCTAAGTTATAAACGAAACAAGTGCTCCCAAACACACGAGGGGGGACAGAGTATAAGGGTGACTGAGGAAACAATACCTCATGCGGAATCTGATTTTGGATGGGAGATGAAGGCATCCGATTAACCAAATAACAAGATGTGAGAACTGCATCGCCCCAAAAACGCAGCGGAACATGAGATGCAATGAGAAGTGTGCGAGCAGTCTCAATAATGTGCCTATTCTTTCTTTCTGCAACCCCATTTTGCTGAGGGGTATAAGGACAAGAGGTCTGATGAATAATTCCATGAGAGGACATAAATTGCTGAAATTGAGAGGACAAATATTCTAAGGCATTATCACTGCGAAGGGTGCGAATAGAAACACCAAATTGATTTTTAATTTCAGCACAAAAATTTTGGAATATAGAAAACAACTCAGAACGATCTTTCATTAAGAAAATCCAAGTACATCTTGAATGATCATCAATGAAACTAACAAAATAACGAAATCCTAAGGTTGAACATACTCTACTAGGACCCCATATATCCGAATGAACTAAAGAAAAAACAGACTCTGCACGACTCTCAATACTACGAGGAAAGGAGGCGCGGGTATGTTTCCCGAGCTGACATGACTCACACTCTAATGTGGATAAACTGGACAAACGAGGCACCATCTTCTGAAGTTTGGACAAGCTAGGATGTCCTAAACGACTGTGAAGTAGGTCTGGAGGATCTGCAGCTAGACAGGCCTTAGAGGATGTTAGGGAGTTAAGGTAGTAGAGTCCGTCTGATTCAAGTCCTGTTCCAATCGTCTGTCCCGTACTGCGGTCCTGCATAATAAAAGAGTCATCAATAAAGTATATTCCACAATGGAGGGCACGAGTCAAACGACTCACAGATGCAAGATTAAAAGGACAGCCAGGGACATAAAGGACGGAATCTAGAGTGACAGAGGGTAAAGGAGTTGCTTGTCCAACTCCTTTTGCTTTAGTTTGAGACCCATTAGCTAAGGTAACGTTGGGAAGAAACTGTGAATACGTAATATTTGACAAAAGGGATTTATTACCAGAGATATGATCAGAAGCAGCTGAGTCCACCACCCATTGTTCAAGAGGACTAGACTAGGAAACACAAGCAAAAGAATTACCAGCAACAGAAGTATCAGGCTGAGCAACAGTGGCTACTTGTGGAGACGTCTGCTTACTTGCTCGATATTTAAGGAACTCATTATACTCCCTTTCAGATACAGAAAATCCCTGGTTACCTGTAGGCTCGGTCTGAGCAACATAAGCATTTTTTGTTGGTCGACCATGTAAAGAATGGCACACATCACGAGTGTGACCAAGTTTATAACAATAAGAACACTTGGGTCTAGATCTACCAAAACGACCTCCTCCTCGTCTATACTCCATAGTATGAGAAGCCCGATTGTCCACGGATTGGGAGACGAGGATAGATGAATCAAGTGTCTGTGATGAGCTCACTGGGTGACTTGGTGCTGCAGCAAGGCGAAGTAAGCGAGAAAATAATTCATCAACTGTGGGGACAGTCGGACTAGCAAAAATCTGATCGCGTACTGAGTCAAGATCATTAGGAAGCCCAGCAAGAGTAAGAACTAGAAACAGCTTTTGTCGTTGCTCTTGCTGCTTTGCAACGCTAGCAGAAACTGGCATCAACGTCTCAAATTCCTCCATAACTGCCTGCACTTGACCCAAGTAAGTAGACATATCCAATTCCTGTTTCTTCAAATTTGTCATCCGCGATATCACGTCATAGAAACGAGATATGTCATTAGTGTATAAAGTACGAGCCTTTTCCCAAACCAAATAACATTTTTGGAATGGACGAAACAAGGGCATCAACTTGGAATCAATAGATCGCCACAAAATACTGCATAACTGAGCATCAATCTTTCCCAATGTGCTTTGGCTTTTGCATCTCCGTCACTAGACTCTTTGGTTAGATGATCCTGAACACCTTGGCTTTTACACCACAACTCGACAGACGAAGCCCAAGCTAGGTAGTTTGAATCTCCCATTAAAGGTTCTGAGGTAATCATAATACCGGAACTGCCAGAACCCTGGTTTTTAGGCCCGAAAGCATCTAGTCCCAAAGACATCGTTGGATTATCAACTGAAAACTCGCTGAAACTGAACAGAGGACTGAAAACTGGTGCTACCGGAAAACAGGAACACTGTAGCTGCCGGAAAGGCACTGTAGCTGCCGGAAAAATTCAAAGTTGTCGGAATTGAAAAGTAAAAATATGGATAGGCTCGGAATTCAAGTAGGAGCAAACTGTCCTGAAGAAATATTGGCTGGAAAGTACTGTAGCTGCCGGAAAAATCACTGTAGGTCGCCGGAAAAAATCAAAGTTGTCGGAATCGAACAAAAAGTGGATGGGTAGGGTCGGAATTATATTCCGACTAAACTGTCCTTCTGGAGCGATCGGAAAAAGTGGCCGGAAAGGCTCTCACGCGCCGGCGCGTGGGCTTCACGCGCCGAGGGTCCTGCCGCGCGTGGGGGCGCGTGAAGCGTCGGTTTCCGGTGATTTTTTCTGGGGTTGGTCGGAATTCTCTCCCAAACCTCGTGGTGGTCTCGGATTTTGCACAACACCAACAGAAAAGGTAGTTTAGGTTATGGACAGCCTGTTAAGTCGCCGGAAAATTGCACGGCGACGAGGTCTTCTTCCCGGAAATAGCTGGAATGACGCACAGCTATACTATTCTCACCAAAGCTCTGATACCATGTGAGAAGTCACGGGAGAAGAATATATAATTGATATGTAAACATGATACAATGAGCCCTATATATAATACACATAACCTAGCCTACTCCTAATACAGTTTAGACTAGACTTCTAATACAGTTAGACTTCTAACACCTTTCAATCACCTCTTGCCAGATTTCTTGCGACTTGTTTTTGGAGCCCAAAGGAAGACCTAGATATTTGGTAGGTAGGTTCTCTATTCCACATTCCAGGATATTAGCCAAATTCTGTATGTTAGGAACTTCATTTAACTGATACAACTTACTCTTTCCCCATTTAACATGTAGGCCTACCACAATTTGAAAGGTTGTTAATATTAGTCTAAGATGTAGCATCCGCTGGTTGAGTACCCATGAAAATGATACTCATCTGCATATAACAGATGTGAAATCTCTAGGCTGCAATTACGTCTGTTAGACACCTTGGACCCTTTGATACAGTCATTTGACCTTGCAGTGTTTATCATCTGATTCAACCCTTCCATTGCCATCAAGAACAGAAAGGGAGATAATGGATCCCCTTGCCTTGACCCCCTTTCTGAAGGGAAAAAACCTTGGGGTGAACCATTAATCAAAAAGAGATTTTTACAGTGCTAAGACAGAAATCCAGTTAATCCATTTAGTTCCAAAGCCCATATCGGACATTAATCTCAGAAGGAACTTCCCATTGACATGATCATAGGCCTTCTCTATATCCAGCTTGCATAGAACACCTGTAACTTTGCTTTTGAGCCTTGATTCCACCACCTCATTAGCAATATGAGAAGCATCCATGATTTGCCTTCCTTTTATGAAGGCCCTTTGATGACCTCCAATGACCTTGTTAATTACAGACTTCAACCTCTCAGTTAAGACTTTGGCTATAAGCTTGTAAACACTTCCAATCAAGCTTATTAGCCTAAAATCTTTAAGTTCTCTAGCCTCATTCTTCTTTGGGATGAGAGCTACACAGGATGCATTAAAACACTTCGCAAAGTATTCATTAGAATGAAAATTCTTCATGGTCAACATGACATCTTCCTTGACTGTTGGCCAACACTTCTGGAATAATTCCATGGTGAATCCATCAGGTCCTGGTGCCTTGTCTGAAGCACATGACTTGAGGCATTCCACCACTTCTTGTTCTTCAAATTCTCTTTGCAGCCAAACACTTTCCTCCTCTGTTAAGAGGTTCCCCCTAGCAAGATTGAAATTTGGCCTCCATACTTCAGGTTCAGCATACAAACTCTAATAAAAGTCTATGGTTTCCTTCCTAATTTCTTCAGAATTTGTAATAGTTTGCCTTTGCACCTCCAGCTTATCAATGTGATTATATCTCCTATGTGCATTAACCATTTTGTGAAAAAACTTTGAATTCTTGCCCCCTTGTTTCAGCCACGAAGTTCTGGATCTTTGTCTCCATGCTGTCTCTTCATACTTGGCTAACTCCTGAATTTCTAGCATGAGACCAGCCTTTTGCAAAAGCTCTCCTTCAGTGGGCCTTCTGCTTTCTTGAATCTGATCAAAGATTGAGATATTACTGAGAACTGCCTTCTTCCTTTTTCCTAAGCTGCCATACTCCTTATTCCACTCTTTTACCTTAGCTTTGAGAAGCTTTAGTTTGGTAGCTAGCACAAAATCTGGCCTGCCAACAATCACAAAGGAATCCACCAACAGTTTTCAAACTTAATATAAGATTTGTTGAGTTCCCATTCCCCACATTGCAAGGAAATTGGTGTATGGTCAGATATAACTTTTGGGAGAAGGCTCTGCCTGAGGAACCTAAATTCCTCATCCCGCTCCATACAAAAGAGAAATCTTTCTATTCTAGAAGCACATTCAAGAGTTGTCACCTTGACTCCAGGTGAATTGGCCCCCCAAGAGTGGAGGGTCAATTAATTCTTGTTCTTCCACAGTTCCTGAAAAATCTGCCATTGCTCTACTGTATGAGTTCCTATTCTTCCTTTCATTAGCAAATCTAGTGATGTTGAAGTCACCACATACCACCCAGTTTCTATTACATAAACCTTTGATAGCACCCAACTCTAACCAAAGCTCATTTCTTTCCACTCACTTACGTGGAGCATACACCCAGACAAAGCCTATAAGAAACTATCTAGCACAGAGCTAAAATTACAAGTGATGAGTATCTAACCTTTTCAATTAGTTCCCCTTTCCGTTGTCTCTTATCCCACATAATCAAGATGCATCTCCTTGTCCCTTCAGCTTCTAGCTTTATATGATCAATCCACCTATTGCTACCCAGTTGTTTTGCAATACCATCACAGTCCCCTTCAATCTTCGTTTCTTGCAGACAATAAATGTATGCCCTACACTCTTTGAAAACTGATTTTATCAACTTCCTTTCTCCCCCATTAAGGCCCCTAACATTCCAGGATATTATGTGTATCTTCATCATCAACTTTTAATGAGTAGCTGCCTCCCTCTGTTCTTTGGAGTTTCATCTTTGTACTTCACTCCGACCTTCAGATTCTTCCTTTCGTACACTCCTTCTAATTTTGGTGAAACCACTGTGCTTTTGTTTTTTGATCGCTTTATTGTTTTCATCTCCTTTTTCCTACTGTCTATCTTCAAAAATAGAGCCATAGCTTCCCATTCGCATCCTTCAAAATTCACACCATATGTTTTGCTAGCTATCCAATGTTTCTTTTGATCCATGCAGGGACATCTAGGTGACAGGACTGTGGATGCACCTCAGTTGATTCTACAATATCAATTTGTTGGTATTGAACCAAATACATACCTGGATCATCAGTTACGCCTTCGCTTTCGGAAAGACAGTCTACAAAAACTGTCTGTTCGTCTTCATCCTCTTGTTCACCTTAAATGTAATTAACAAGAGGAAGATGAGGGCTTAAGGTCTTCCCAGATGGAGCTTCATGCTCCTCTCCCCTGAGGGTGGGGTTGCGCTGAGGATAGATTGTTTGAGAGAGAGAGGAGTTTGCTCCAGAGCCAAGATGCGATCCTTCATTTTCTGTTGCTCTTCACGAATTGTTTCTGCCACCAGAGACTTTAGTTGTGCAAGAAAAAGATTGTTACTTCCTCCTCTTGTATTTAAGTTAAGAGATTCAGGTTGTCTAGACTTGTGATGGCTTGGTTGGGCTTAAAATAGCTCTTATCAACTTCCTTGACTTGATTCTCATTAGGCCCAAATTTTGTTGGCCCAACAGAAACCTTCAGCCCCATATGTTTCTCACTGAGTCACAAAGTTCCCATGTATCACCTTTAAAAAGAGGCTCCCTATAAGAACCCACTCCTGGGCCGGTTATAACCTTGGGCCCATTCTCCACAAACTGACTCAGGCCCATGTCTTTTCCTTCTACCTGCCCCGGACCAACTTGTTTTAAAATACCCTTAAAACCATCGACTTCCCCTGAAGAACCACTACCACTTCTAACCGCTGGATTATAAGACACAGCATCCTCGACTGTCCCCCCACCAACTTCTATCTCATCACTGACCTTCTCCTCTACCCTACTAATCTCCCCTACCTCATACAGACTAACCACTTCCTCCAATTGCCGGAAGAACACCGGAGTTTCACTTCATATCGCGATTGTAAAAATCACACCCTCGTATTCGATCTAAATCCTAGCCGGAATCAGTTCCGGTGGCCCTTTAACCTTTTATCGGGCCCATCTCAAATGGTTTCTAAGGTCGGTCTCCTCTGTTTCCAACCACCCACTCCATTTATCGCCGATTATTTTCATCACCCTCATATACATTGAAACCATGAGCAACCTTCCAGGTTTGAGCGGCCCATCTGCGAACATCATTCCTTGTCGGAGGCTCGTCCTGACCAGCAAAAGTACCCACCAAGCATCCTTGCAGCATTTCAGATTCATCCGAGGATTTGCCACCAGTTTTTCTGATCAAATTATTTGAAGAAGTCGGTGTTTGAAGATAAGCTTCATTTGTTCTCCATTTGCTTATCTAATGCCTCTATGTATGTTTGATCTCCCGTTAGTTTCTGTAAAGTTCTCCTGAAGGAACCCTCGTGACCAATGGAGTACTATTAATGAGATTTTCTATATTCCTAGCATTTATGTACCACCCTGCAGATGGCACATTCTCTGGCATAATCATAACTGTTCTTCTGTGACCTTGCACTGAGATAAAGCATATATATCTGCCAAATTTATTATGCTTAAGAGAGCCGTAAATGTCTGTGAAGTGGTCCCCACTCTTCCATGTTTTGAAGTTCCTTCCCTTGCACATTGAAGCCTCTTTGAGCGTTTGACAGATCCACAAAGATAGCTTCCTGCTTAACATCATCTTCCGTTTGATGTACCTACTGCTTTCCACCCATTCAAACCAACTTTCAGCACCTTCATTGTAGGCTTGAATGTCAAGAGACTTCCCCCCTGACCTGAAATAGATCTTATGTTCCATGTAAAACAAGCAGATGAGAAATAAAAACCTTGAAACTAATAACTGAGAATAAGAAGAATAACAAACTGTCCTCCGGTGCAAGACCGGAGAAGGGGAGATTTTCCCTCCTAGAGATTAGGAGAGAGGGAAATCTCGAAAAGAGTGCTCGAGAGCATTTCAAAATTTTTAAGACGACTCAAATCTTATGGTTGTAACTTTTTCTTGATTTATTCTTTAAAGGATTCACTTTTTCTTGAAAGAGTGATTTGTGTGTAAGAGAAGAAGAAAACAAAATGGAAGAAAGGAGAAAAAATTGCCGGAAAAATCGTCTGCAAACTCATGCTCTTTGCTGGGAAACGTGACGTTAGAGATGAAAAGAAAAGAAAAGAGAAAAAAGGAAAAAGTAAAACAATTAAACAGGTTTTTACATTAGGCTGATTTAAATAGCCAGATGTCATGCCATATGACATTTTTTCATTAATTAAGAGAGTGTACCAAACACAGCTCAAACGATCCAACTAGATAGTTTTAGTCTGTGTTATCAAAGGCGAAAAGTGCAAAAAAGCTCTAAGGTCCATTGAGGCTTTAAGTGCAAAGCGCAAATAAAGCGTGAGGCTTTAATGGAAAAAAGCGCATCTGGAGAAAAAGTAAAAATATGTATATGTAGTCTAAGACTAATAATTATAAGCATGAATAACAAATAAATGGACAAAACAATTAGAAAAAATTTACGATAAAGTGAAATATCAATTGTTTAATGTTGCCTTTTCAAGATTACACTCATTGGCTAGTAAAAGTATGCCTTAGAGCCTTGATGTGATACTAAAGCGCCCACAAAGCGAGGTGAAGCGCTCAACATGTTTTAAGCCTCTTTTTAGGGCTTAAGCGCACTTTAAGCGCGCCTTTGACTACACTAGTTTTAGTATGAACGAGAATACAGTTCAGGGGGTTTTGGAGATACCAAATAGTTAAAGTAGGAAAATGACAAAAGTTGGATAGTTTAAGGGGGTTAGGATATTACCTCTTTTTTGGGATTGACCGAAAAGGAAAGAGTGTCACGTGAATCGTGACACAGGGAGCAAATCATTTTATTTTCAACTTATCTTACACATTGCAGAATGCCATTGAATAAGGAACTGTGTGAAGTCTTTCGTTTTTAAGTATGAGAAAATTTAAATCTGTTTTTATATTGTATTTAAAGGTTTTATTGATTGTAGTGGATACATGTACTATTGTGATTTAAAATGTCAATATTGGATTTTTTGGCCACCTTGATCAGGTTTACCTTCCCTATTTAAACTTTCAAGGGCTATTATAGGATTATGTCTTTACTCTATATTTCTCTATAAGAGTATTAAGTTAGTAAAGAGTAATTACTTCCATAAATATTTAATTAGTAGAGAGTTGTGCATAATTTTTCATAGCCTACAACATAGTGTAATTATTTAAGAATGAAGTAGCGGAAAGTTAGTTAAACATTAACTTGGGTGTGGAATGACATTGTAAAATGTGGGGGAAAGCACACACATTCAAAATTGGATAATACCAACATTAAAAATGAACTAATTAGACTATAAAGACAATATATCAACTTGTTTATCAAACTGATAGAATTCTTTTGTTTTCAAATAAAGATCAAATTTATATTTATGCTCTGATCGCTATTGTGGAAGGATATTAACTGTCTATTGTATTGTCCCCAAAACTAGTAGATGGAGTATCTCATCTTATGTGATAGAATGTATTCCATCTTTTCAATTGTAATACATCCATGCTATGAGAGTTAACTTTTTTCTTACTGTTAAATGGATCTTGGGCCTATCTTAATCCAAAAACTAGTTAATGAGGTGAGGATTGCCCAAACAATATTAAGGAGACCGCCCATCCCTTAAAGCACCTATGTGGGACTCTTAACACCCACCTCACGCCCGGGCTAGCAATCTAGAGTGTGGACAATTTAATATGGGGCCCCAATTTCCGGAAACGAGATGAGGTACCATGTTAAATGGACATTGGACCTTTTGTCCCCCCCAAAAAAAGAAACATACGGTTTCGTTTCATATCTAAGAGCCCTTCATTTTTTTTTCTATTACATTACAAAATAATGAATTGAGTTCATACATGCATTTTGGATGCTGCTAGTGAAATAGCCCTTCTGGCTATATTTTCTGTTACTCCAGTCATTTCATAAAGTATACAACCCGATTTAACAATAACTACCCAATATCCGGGGGATCCTTTTCCTGAACCATCCCTAAAAGCTTAGCTCATGAGGTAATGATTACCCAAGATTTAGGAGACCACCCATTCTTTAAAGCACCAATGTGGGATTCGTCAATCGCATTAAAGACTTCTGCTTTTCTCTTAGAACTCAAATTAGGCCTTTTGGTGAAGTGACTTCGTTCCTAGTCTTCCACTTCCCTTTAATCCCCAGCGGCGCTGCCTCTATGGTCCAAGCACTTTTTTTTAAGTCTGAACAAATTATTGATTTAGATTTGAAGTTACTCATTCAAGGTACTAAAAAAGTACGGTACAGAGGTTGTCTTTATCTTTATTGTTAATTTGAAGAAATATCATTTTGGTTCTAGAATAATGTTCAGGAACACTATTGGTTGTACCTCTCAAAAATGAATGTGTTTCTGAAATACAGTTGTGGAACTTTTTTTTCCATCATTCAACTGATTTAGGTTGAAATGCGACCTTTATAACAATGCAAGTGTATAAGAGCCTTATATGTGCACTTCGTGAAGTGTCTGGACAATTGAGTTACTATAAGCGTGTCAAATGTAGTTGCATGCGCAAAGCTTAATTTTCTCTTGATGTTCTCATAAGTGCCAAATCAATCAATGATTTATGTTGGATCTAAGTGTAGAACACATAGTATTAACACTTTTCTAGCATTAGAGTAGTACCAAAGGTTAATCTCACAATTTTTATTTCTCCAAACCGCATAAACTCAGGAACAACTATTAGATTCTATTCTTAATGTACTTGGGAACATCTATTAGATTCTATACTTAACAAACTTCGTATCAGAGATGTACTAGGTTTTAACCGTTCATTTTTTTGGGTGTGCTACTTTGCAGGCCAAAAAGGAGAAAGAAAAAGAGGAGAAAGAGAAGAGAAAGGATAAGGAGAGAAGGGAAAAAGAGAGAGAAAAGGAAAAAGAAAGGGGAAAAGAGCGATCAACAAAAGATGAGGCAGATAGCGAGAGTATGGATGTAACAGATAACTATGAGCCCAAAGAAGAGAGAAAAAGAGAAAAAGACAAAGAGAGGAAACATCGGAAGCGACACCATATCTCTAACGATGAGGTGGCTTTTGACAAGGATGAGAAAGAGGAATCTGAAAGAGACAAGGAAAGGAAACATCGGAAGCGACACCATAGCTCTAACGATGAGGTGTCATCTGACAAGGACGAGAAAGAGGAATCTAAAAGGTCCCGCCGACATAGCAGTGATCGTAAAAAGTCAAAGAAGGTTCTAATCTCTTTATCTAAATTTTGTTCTCTGTCCTGATTATGCTCTTTGGCCTTCTGCAATATTGATATTGTTTTCCTCTTCTGATAGCTTGCACACTCACCTGAATCCGATGGTGAAAGTCGGCATAAAAGACACAGAAGAGATCATAGGGATGGATCACGTCGAAATGGTGGTTATGAAGAGTTAGAAGATGGGGAGCTTGGTGAAGATGGAGAAAGTTGAGTAGTTCTCGAAGTTTTACTTGCATACTGACTCCTTCATCTGACATCTCATAGTTTTTTTGATGTTAAATATTTTACTGGGCAACAATGTTTATGTATGTAAAAGCACTGTTGTTAAAACTGCTGTAACTCTAAGTAGTTGCAATTGGAATCTGGAATGCTTATGGTGTTCCAAATTTTGGCAATTGCACCTGAACTTGCATTATCAGCTGCTGCTTTCATCTTTAGAAGATGAAAAATTAGGAAAGGGAATATAAAGCCGGTTAGGAGTTGGGTATCTTTCCTTGCACTTGTACTCATCTGTGGACGGCAATTCCTTATTTACCCGACCTATAATAGCCTAGAAGAAATTTTGATGGTGGCAATCTGCGGAGCCCCCCCCCTCCCTCTCCCGCTCCCTCTCCCGCTCCCTCTCCCTCTGTATCTTGTACGTATCTTTCAAGTTGGCAAATGTAGAAAATGCATCCTTGTGTGCTTTGATAAACTCTTCAATTGTCCGACGTTTGGTGTATGAAAGTCAAGGCCTTGTGTGGAGAGTCCGCTGCCATGAATTTAGCTTGTGTTTCTAGCTGTTATTTGATGCAAGTCCGAGATTCAACGTCCGTTTATTGTTGACTCTAATAAAGAATAGTGAGTCGGGAATTTTGTACAAACATCACGTAACTTGCATGCTTGATTTTAGTCATAAAATAACCGATCATTGCAAATAGTTTCGGCTATAAAGTTGGAAGTTGAATCCCACATAGAACTAAAGTGTAGTTACAACTATTTAATCTCACTAAGAATACAAGTTTGGATAATTGTCGGCTTACAAAGATTGTGATTTTTATTATAAACTAATTGATTAGCAAATATTAAAAAGCAGAATCAGGAGTAAAAATCCTACGGATTGCGATTTCTCCAATATCAGGATGAATTTCTAATGCGTTTACCATAATCTCGCCGAACTATTCTTTATTATCGTGAGTTATCTACTTATGGTAAATAAAGTCAATTTTTAGAATTATAACTAATCGTAGTTGGCAATTCAAATGAATTACAAGGATCGTGTTAAAGCTTTGTTATCTCTAATTTCACCTTTAAAATCTAAGTAATTACTCTCTTAATTTAATCAATAGTGGCGCTATTCATTAACCTAATCCTGATATCTCTCAAGCAATACAAGTTATATAAATTTAGTTGAACAAATATATTATGAAAATGAATTTTTACCTCATATACCAAAGGTTAACACCTTATTTATTTTAAATAAATACCATTTTAAAAAATTATATTCTATAGATATCTTTTAAGGTTTATAGCAAAATATTTAATTTTGGCTACCTCTCTAGGCCACTGAATATGCTAGTCAGTTACACTATTTTCTTTCTCTCCCTATTTTGATACAACCCATTGTAAAACATAATCCTTTATCTTAATACCCACCAGGATTTTACTACACTTATCAATTCCGAATAGTCTCCTCGTCGGTTTTTTCAACTAAATTCATCGGATCTTCACCGGCAAGCAAGCAAAAAATCACAACCCAAGAAGATTGGCTGACCTAAGTCAATTGCGAACAGTCCACTCTCAGACAATTTGGTTCTAATTACAAGGAGATTGGTTGGCCTAAGTTAGAGTCCTATGGAGAATGTCTTGTCCACCTGCTTCTCGAGTGTATGTTTATCCCTTCACTCCCAAGTCATTCAAGGGCTTGTTTGTATAATCATGAGTTCTTTATCCCTATGGAGTGTATTGTTTAGATATCTCATTCTTTGAGATGGAGGTTTGAAATTAAAGCAACGACCATGGAAATCCAGCCCTAGGAATGGAAAGGCCTCATCTAAATCGACGGCGTTCTGAACGAGTAAGCCAACCTGAAATCCTCCATTACAAAGCTGTCGAACCAATTCTCCTCTTAGGCCGCCACAGATTGGCCGGAGTGGCTTCGTATATTTCATGGTATTCATTGTCTTTTTTTCATTGTAATTCAATGTATCTCGCTGTGTTTCGTGTATTCATTGTCTTTTTTTCATTGTATTTCAATGTAAACCGCTATATTCTATGTATCATAGGTTTTTTAGTTAATATAATTTATGTATTCAGATGTATTATATAATTCTCTGAAGATTGTTATGTTTTTTGGGGGGGGGGGGGGTTTCCAGTTGAGAATCTTTTTATAATCGGAAATACAAATTTTGTGTGTTATAATTGAGTTTGTTGAGTTATATTAGTAGTCTATAATGTTAATTGATACACTTTCTGTTTTAAAACAGTGTAATCCCTTATTTTACGCCGTGAATACAGTCAAATATATTAATCTGTCCAGCTGTAATCCCATGTTTCATGCCATGAATACAGCCGAATGCAATAATTGATTAGTTGTACTTCCCTGATTCACGCCTATTTTTGCTACTGTAAATACAACAGCTTAAATATATAATATAACCACAGAAAAGGTATCTATAATCCGTAATATAGCAAATGGTATCTATAGATGGCTAATCACTACTAAAAGATAGTGCTTTATGAAAATTTCTCCTATAAAAATGACTCTATTGTACATAATTTCTGTCAATAATTCATCCAATAATTAGTTCCATCAAAACCCTATATGAGAATTTAGCTACTATCACGACCCATAACCCCCCCACCCCCACACAATCATGAATTCACCTAACCTAATCCGCTAGGTAAGACTCATTCAAAGAAAGCCAAGTAAAATACATGCATAATATTCAACTTTCATAATATAAATAGAGCAAAAATAAACATCATCACCAAAATACGAACAAATACTACATCAATCTCCCCAAAACTCGGTAATACAGAGCCATGAGCTACTAAGATGAATACAATTGAATCTCAAAATACAAAAGTACTATCTGAAATAAGATAAACGGTATGAACGAAAGGAACTAAACCCCATGAGCTGCGAGTCTGCCGTTACAGCTCACCCCCGTGTCTATAATAGTCAAACTACTAAGCACCCTCCAAGATATCGATGTGTCTAACACCAATATCTGCACAAAATATACAAAATTACAGTATGAATATAAAAATCAATGTGTATTAAGTAACTATTAAGTTTAATCTCAAAGTAGTGACGAGATTTTGACAAAGATATGATTATTAACTTCATAACCTGAATATTTCATAATAGTAGGAAATAATAGAAAATAACCAAGAACAACAGATATAATAATAATGTGCATCGACCAGAGAGAGGATGAGTATACTTCTCAAAACAAGATAACCAAAATATATTTCAATTTCCATGTCTGCATATAAAATGATATGCATCAAGTAGCACCTACACGAATGCTTCTACATGAGTCTAGGATATTTATGCATGCTCAAAACTCAATCATAACTAATATCTAAGCACATCCCATATGCTCTAACATGATTAAACACATCCACATGTTCTAACGTATCACCTGTTGTCACATGGCCCAAAGTAACAGGAGTAATCACGTGACTCTAGAGGGATGCATCCAATTCCGAGCGCCGCATAAAAAGTCATTGCCATAGCATATCAATCCGCTCATAATGCTTCAATGTGACATAATCATATCAATCCGTATCATGATTTTCATCTCCAAAAATGTATGCATATGTTCAAGATATAATTAATGAACTACACAATGACATAATAAATACAGATGCAAATGCGTGTTCATGATATAGAGTATGACTATAGCTAATTCAAGTATATCAATATCTTAAAAATAGACCATCATGCCCAAATAATATTACATAAGCCTAAACAAGATCTTTAGCATGAATATATATTCTCACGTAGTCATACACAATCAAATAAAATGTAAGTCAAGAAGAACATACAATCAAATAAGGCATAAAGAAGTCTAAAAATACCCCAAACACGGTATAACATTAGTGTACGTATATATGCTCATCATCATTCATATGTGCCACAGATAAATCACGTAAGATGTAACATATAAATCTAATTTTGAAGAAAATTTACCTCTTAATAAGGTTAGACAAGAGGCTTACCTTCCTCAGGGATAACTTCAACTCTCAAATACTATTTCTTCCCTTTGAAATTCTCCTCCAAAAACACCTAAAGAAGTCAATTGATACTTTAGGAATCAGTTCCAATCCAAAAAGATTTAATTTTTTATGAATTTAGAAAAGGCCAACAAAAGTCAACAAAAGTCAACCCGAATTCACATGCCCGGGACCTGAAATTGACCAAAATATGCGATTACCCATGACCTTATAAGTCCAAATATATATTTTGGTTCCCAATTCAACCTCAAACCGATGTTCAAAACCCAAAAGAAAATAGTTACTCTTCATACCAAAATTGTCTTTCTCTTTCTTCTAAATCCTTAGATTTTGATTTGAAAATCTATGAGTATTCAATATCTTTAGTCAAATTCAAGTTAAAATTACTAACCTTTGAAGTTGAGGTAAAAATCTCTTCAAACATCGCCTCTTCCTGAAATCTAGGTCCCGAAAATGGTAAAAATATGAAAACTCCTAAAATCTAGGCCTTAAAAAATTCCCTTGAGACTGATCCTTCTACGCGATCACGACATGGATCATGGCATCGCAAAGGTCAACTTGCCTGGATCCTATGTGACCGCGACATCTTTCACGCGACCACTCCTATGTGTGCAAGCTAATGACCCTAAGTGATCACGAACTTCCTCCATACAATCGTGAAGTTCAAATCTTACCCTAGTCCTATTCTTTCTTACGATCGCAAGTTTGGCTCCGGGACCACGATGCACCGTCATGCAACGAACAACAATATATTCCAAAATGCTTCGAAACCACCTCAAAGCTTATCCGAACCCTCCGGGACACTATTCAATCCTCCTAATAAGTCATAAACCTTGTACAAACTTCTCTAAAGGCTGGAAACTCTAAAACAATCATCAAAACCAAGAAGAAAGCAGCAAACCAAACATCTCAAACTTTCTTGAGTTCAAAATTCTAGCTTTCAACTAGAAGTGCCGAATCAACCCCCGGTCACCCGAGACTCAATGCAAATATACATACAAGTCCAAATCATCATACGAATCTGCTAGAACTTTCAAATCATTAATCCGATCCCATTGATCTTGGTCAACTCTTATAACCTTAAGCCGTTAGTTAGTAACTAAGTGTTCTAAATAACTCCCAAACCCTTCGGAACTGAATCAACCATACCCGTAAGTCATAAATTATCAAACAAACCTATTGCAGCGACCTGACCGATTTTTTTAGTATTAGCTTCAATTTAGTGGGTTGAGGTCTTGAAATACTTCCTATGATGTGTTATGACTTGTGTGCATGGTTGGTTTTGATTATCGGGAAGTTTGGGAATTGTTCAGCAGAGTGATTCTCAAATTTGAAGCTTTAAATTAGAAGAGTTGACCAAGATTTTAACCTGTGAGTAACGACCTCAGATTTGTAATTTGATGGTTCCCATAAGTTCATATGGTGATTTGGACTTAGGCATATGTCTGAATTTGGATTTGGAGGTCCCTGGTTGATTTGGTTCTATTTGGCGAAAGTTAAAAATTTGTAGGTTTGGAAGGGTCATAGGTTGATCGGAAGTTAACTTCAATATTAACGGGTTTGAATTGTTGCTCGGGGAGTTGGAATAAGTTCATTATATCATTTGAAACTTTTGTGCAAAATTTAAGGTTATTCTGAGTTGGTTAGAGGTGGTTCGGCATAAGTTTTGTAAGTTGAAAGTTTTTGGTAAGCTTGAATCGAGGTGGGATTTGTAGTTTTAAGGTTACTTGTGTGATTTGAGACTTCAAGTAGGCATGTGTTAGGTTTTGGGTTTGATTGGTGTGCTTGGACGGGGTCTCGAGGACCTTGGATGAGTTTCAGATCATTTAGGGTTGATTGGCATGGGTTGTTCTTCTGTGGTCGTACCTACGACCTTATGTACCCATCTACGGTGTCGCATTTGCGACTTTAGTATCGCAGAAGTGATGTAGGAGGAGACCTCAGGTAGGGTTGGCTCCTACCTCAGGAGAACCCTCGAAATATTTCGATGGTTGGCTCCTATTTCACTATTATGGATTTTGGAGCTCGGTAAGAGGCAATTTTTGAGGAGTTTTTCACTACTACATTATAGGCAAGTAACTTATACTTGGATTATTATATATATGGATTTCCAATGCATTTACACAATTTAATCATGGAATTTTGAAGAAAAAATTGAGATTTTGCCTAGATTTTAAGAGAATGTATTTTATAGATTTGAGAATCACATATTTGGACTAGGTTTTGAAATCTAATCACATATTTGGACTTGGAAGGTTATGGGTCATCAGATTTCGATATTGGTTCTGAGTTTCGAGCACATGAGCCCGGTGTTGACTTTTGGGGAAATCTTCAAAGATTGAGGCTTTATTGATTGAGACTACTTCCTTTAGCATTGATTAACTTTCTTGATATTGGCTACATTTTGAGACGATTGGAGTTGTTTCCGCAAGGTAACACGATTTTGGCTCTTTGGAATAGCCGGACGAGGTAAGTGTCTTTTCTTGCTTTGGTTGAAGAATTTTTCCTAAAACTGATATATATATATAAATATATATATATATATATATATATATATAAATATATATATATATATATATATATATATATATATATATATATATATATATATATATATATATATATATATATATATACATATACATGTTCCATGAGTATTCATGTTCGGGGTAAATTTTAGATTATTGTATGCCTTGTTTGTTTGTGTGTTCTACTTGATTCTATGTATTATTCAATTAATTGACTGTGTGAGCATAATCAAGCAGGGTAGAGCTAATGTTAAGGCTAATGGTGTCTTAGATGAAAATGATGAATTAATCTTGCGAATTATGCTAAATTTTCCTTGAAGGTAGATACACATATGTTATGAGCAAATATCCGTACTTGTTTTTGTGTTGATCCTTGATTGGGACATGTATACTCTTTGACACATATATGATCCTTTATATGACTACTAGAACTCAATTAGTATTTTTAATTTGGATGCAGTCATGTTTATATGTTGAGTTTATCATGTATTTTTGCACTTTATTGATGAGTTATGAGGATATGCTTTTTGATGATAATTTGTTGTCTTGCATTGTTATGGTTGTGGCATATGTGGACATATTGAGTAGATTGATTGGGGAGACGATATGCCGTTTTATCGTGCGATTGTAATATTGTGTCAGGGTGGAGTGATATGGTTGGATATTGTGATATTGTGTCAGGATGGAGCAATATAGTTGGATATTTTTTTTTTGTGTCATGGCAGAGCGATACAATTGAGTATTGTTATTCTGTCAGCGTGAAGGGATAATGGTGGATATTGTTATTCTGGAAAAACTGTGGGCACGCAGTGTCATATGTCGTGTTTCTATTTGATGATTGTTGGCAAAATTGGGTGTTATCTTGATTATGCAAGTGGATTCTTTATGAATCGTACATGTTTGATTGTGTTGCATATAACATGCTAATCTATGCCTCTGTTATTATTTGATGATTTTGTTGTTAACATGGATTTACCTACATGGAGTTGATATCTCATGTTCTTTTGAGTTACCGATAAAGTATCAAATTAACATTATAAGGAAGTTGTCATCATGCATTGATATATTTGATTCTTGAAAAGTTCTCTTAAATGTGTTATTTGGAAAGTAATGCGAAATCGGATCATGTTAGGTATAATTATTACGATTAGGTATGAGTATTGGATCACACGCATTATATGGTGCATATCTCTTTTTGAGCAGGCTTGGTGTAATCTGTATTTGTCACATCCCAAACCCGAGGAGGCATGGCTAGAACCTGATGCCATACTCGGCTCGAGGGTACCACTTTGTAACTGTGAAATCTAAAGTGGTAACCCTCAACTTTGGCCGATGAGGCTATATTCTGAATCATTTGAAAATAATGTCTCTCTCATATGAGGGGTAAACATACCCAAAACTCATATCTAAAATTGTGTAGGCCAACGAGGCCTTGTTTACGACCAACAATACCAAACTGAACATGCACACATATCTAGAAAAACCACAATACTAACATACAAAATACACATGACTCGTCTACTGGTAACTCTGAAGAAGTGGAGCTTACCAACCGAGATGATGTTTGAATATGTGTACTGGAAAGGTCTATCCAGCTGTCTATCAGAACTTTCAGGCATGAAATGCAGTGTCCCCAGCAAAAGGGACATCAATACGAAATAATGTACCGAGTATGTAAGATAATAGAATAACCGAAAGCTGAAACTGAACTGATAATATAAAAACTGAAAGTAACTAGGGTCAAAGATGATATGAAAATATGCTCACCTACTGGTAGTGATTCAATTCTCACAATAGAGTAAGTAAATTAGATGTCTGACCCTATAAATATCGGTACATGTAACTGCTCTCCCATAGTAGGCTCAGTCATAGGTGCTCAACTATACTAGGCTCTTTATCTCGGCCATTCTAGGCTCGCTCATAGGCACTCCGCCATAGTAGACTCGGTATATAACTTACCATCTTATCAGAGGTTTCCCAATAGGGACCTGCCCACCGATTTATAGCTTGATGGTGGTTAAAATACTATAATATTTCCTAATAGGGGCCTGCCACCGGTTATAGCTCGATGGTCATGAGAATACTGTAATTATATATGTGTATGTTTATATATATATATATATATATATATATATATATATATATATATATATATATATATATATATATATATATATATATATATATATATATATATATACACCTTTACTCTCTTCACTGGAAGTATATAATACTTAACTTAATATAAATTCCCGATAAGGGAGAATATTTTAACTTATGAGATTAGGATAATATACTTAAATTCAAGAATATGACTTCTCTTTATGTCTCGTTATCAAACACATGTAGTTACAGGGATCATGCCAAAATGAAGAAAAGATTTATCATTAACATACCTTAACTACGTTGAGTCCTTAATACCTTTCAAACAATTCTTTAAACAACTCAACTCAATCTACCATAGCATAATGAGATTCAAATTAAAGGCTAAGTCCACAACTTAAGATAGTAGTTGGTTTATGTAAATTTGGGCAACATATCCCCTGTAATGAGGGCCTCTTCCAGTACCATATAACAACAACAACCATAGAATCCATCAACATATAAGTATTAATAACAAGACACCATATAACAACAACAAGTAACAATTACTTCTCAACAAGCGGCAAGCTCTGATTGGAACTGTATCCCGAGAGATCTGTTACTTTGAGACTGTTTTCGTATGTGCTTGTTAGATACCCTATTTTAGGATCTTGTTCACACTCGCTCAGTGACACCTTCTTAAACAATTGATGCATGAAAAATGACATAAAACAGTCTCATGTTTGATTATCATGTTGAAGTGAAATTGGTCACAACCCTTGCATGTCTTTTCAACATTTAGAACATCATGCTTTAGGTAAATTAACTTCCAAACTGTTTTTAATAATTCTTGTAACTGTTGCTTATTATTTTATGTGAGGTAAGTCTTAGATAATCAACTTTAAAACAAAACCAGAACCGGCTTTGTGATTAATCTTTGACTGTCAGCATGTTAAAATTAGTAGGCAAGCTTGATTAGGACTTCTTCTCTGAGTCATGTAATAAATATGACTCCATTATTGTCAATTAGATACCATGCTTAGGATCTGAAGTTAGACCTTAATTGTGTATGGGTCATGTTGTATATGTGTACTGTATGTGAAGGTATATTTGAGCCTTTAATTTGTCTTCCATTCTCCCCTTAATTGAAGTCATACTTGTTTATTATATGTCGCCTTAGTATTTTAATTTTAAATTTGAGGGTCTGCCTATAACCCACTTTTAGGATAGGAGTCCTAAATTCCTCCGGGATTGATAGGAATGGACAGGTAGTAGCATGCAATAGGGGTCGAGACCAACACTCGCTTTAATTAACTTTATGGGATAAAAAAATGTAGATATGGATATGATGACAATTGCATTAATACCACGTGTAGCCCCTCTTTGAGGAGTGTCATACCGGGTATTGCAAATATGTGATACATATTATAAATAAACCTAGGATACCCCCTTACATTCCCAAATATGCTTAGATTTTAATTCTTTTTAAAATCTTGCTTTTTCATTAATTGCTTTTCAAACACCTGTGCATTGAAACTTAAATCCCCTGCTATTTGAGCCATATTTTTTTATTTGCTAATTGTACAAATTCACAAAAATTGTTTGGCCGGGAACCATATTAGTGGATCCTAAGGGGTGCCTAATACCTTCCCCTTAGGATAATTTCAAGCGCCCTTACCTTATCTCTGGTTACTAAACATAGTTATAAAGGAACCTTATAGGTACCCAAACACACCTTAAAATCGTTAGGTGGTGACTCTTAAAAATTGCAAACCATCTTTCCAAAAGGAAAAGAGTTGTCTCAACAAAATGTCATAAACCCGATTTCGCGAGAAAAGGGGGGCGCGGCATCATGACGACTCTGCTGGGGACTTTAGGATTTTACCATTTCATACTGTTTTTTTGTGAATTTGTACCCCCTATGTGCAATTATTTTTTTAATTCCTTTAAGCGTTTAATTTCTTATTTAAAAGAAAAACTGACATATCTTTCTTGTTTCCTTCCTTTATAACGGCTTTAAATTATAGAACTATTGTATGTATCGCTTTCTTGACGTGCAAATGCATGTCAACATGCTTTTAATTGTTTCATAATCATGCTCAAATTCATACTCCACTCGTGCCCAATAAATACTATAGAAATGCTTGATGAGTGGTTTCGCCCTTCCTATATTATTAACCCACTAAATTTGGAAAGGCTTATTTGCGGTAAAATTAGTCGATCAGCGGTGCAGTCGACAGTTTCGTGGCTTTCGCCCTTGAGTTGTCCGCTCAAGGGTACTAGTCTAAAACCCCATAGAAACCTTACTCAATTTAAAATTACGCATGCATCATGGTCAAACCTAGCCGGGTCAGTTATGTCATCCATGTAATGATCCTTTAAGATTGCCTTGTCCAAAAGTCCACTGGGTTTCCCTAAACCTAATGGACATCATCATGTTCTGTGCATTTATTTAGAGAACTAAATGCTTCATGCTAATTATTGATGTTAAATAGTCGAGTCTGGTGGTGGTGGTGGGGGGGGGTGGCTAGGGCCTAACCTTGTTTGTCTTGCAGAAATATAAGGCACGAAGTCCCTCGAATCAGCATGATCACTAACATCCACCCAAGATTGCTAAGTTGGTGGAAAGATTTACATTCTACTGACATAACCCTTGTCAGAAAATATTTGGTTAATCTATCATCCCTCATGGAGATCCAACCAAACAACATGATAATAGAAGCTGCCACCTTATATTGGGATTATGAAAGGGTCGTGTTTCGCTTTGGGAACGTCGAGATGATACCTTTGCTAGAGGAGATAGGAGAACTGGCCCGTCTAGTGTGGGAAACCCCGGGTTAGCTAATGCATGAGAACCGCATAGACAAGGATTTCCTAAAAATGATGTGTTTGAAGAATAATGCAGAATTGGTATGCCTAAAGGAATCGTACATCCCTTTTGACTACCTGTATGAAATGTACGATCACAACAAATCATAATGTACCTACCATGACGAATTTGCCATCATGTCCTTGGGACATAGCTATCGTAGGGTATTCGCCTTCATGTTTTGCTTCTTGGGTCTGATCGTGTTTCTAATGAAGAAAGGGAGAATCCATACTAGGATGGCTGTGGTAACCAAGACCCTTATGGAGGGGATTGGTGGGTAGACCTTCAGCATTGTACCCATGATCATTGCAGAAATATACCAAGCCTTAGAGAAGTGTCAACGAGGAGCAAGACATTTTGAAGGCTGCAATCTACTACTTCAGCTTTGGCTCATGGAACATCTCCAAAAGGGCGAATACCGACAAAAAATTCTGCGAAGGGCTTGGGATGATTTCATCGCTTTCCACCACCCAAAGTGAATGAATTATATCCCAACATGTTCGCTCAGCCTGCGAATGACAAAGAATGGGTTGAGCTCTTTGATAATCTGACTGAAGAACATGTTCAATGGATGTTCGAGTGGTTTCCATCGGAGGAGTTCATCTCCCGATCCAGAGATGCGCCTTTCCTGATATTGATTGGTCTAAGAGTAACATACCCTTACGTCCCTCTTCGAGTTATGAGGCAAGCGGGTAGGAAGCAAGTCATACCCAGGGTCGACAAAATGAGCCATATTCGAGCTGACTTCTAAAATGATGATAGTCCCCACAAGTGCCAGCCCAGCACATGTGGCACTGCAAGATCGTAATAGAGAAAAACACCATCGAGCCAGACAAATATCATGCCTATATTACCCCTTTCTATTGTGGTTGGTTGAAAGAGAATTGGGACGGTGTGGGCCAACCAGGTTTCGTTCGGGGTCATAGAATTGTAGATGAAAAGGTCGAGGCACAAGTCAAGTACAACCAGCTGCGCAATAGGATCCATGAATGTGAGAGAAAACACTGTGAGATACAAGAGTCCAAAAAGATGCTGATTGAGGAATGGAAAGACATGGTTATCAATGCCAACAAAAGGCTAGGATACTTGGAGCGAGGCATAGTAGAACTAGAGGGAAAGTTTCTCAAAAGGGTTGAAGACTGTCAAAAGGCAGAAGGGACCGAAGGTGGACATCTAGCTAGAGCATACCTGATGCTGGGACTTTGTGAATTGGGATAGCTGTTCGGCTGAGCCAAGGATGCCGAATCTGGGGAAGGTCCTTCCGGGACCAAATAGATAAGAATTTTTTTTGCTTTATGAATGTAATAAGGTCAATGGTCATTAGTGACTTTTATTTCTTGCCTATTTAGTGTCATTTTGGGATTCACCTATCTTTATCAATAAAATGAGGCATTTAGCATTCAAATTTCTCCAAGTCTATTTGTCTCTCGGCCTACCTCGGGAACAAAGAGGTTCCCAATTTAGGAGACACTTTACATTCCCGCACTATGTATTTAAATATTGTAATACTTTTTATAATCTTCACTGACTTGATTACCTTTTTGTTTTATTTTTCCTCTCCCAAAAGGTTAGTTCGTGCACTCTAGCATCATCATCTTATTTCACAAGATCCAAGGGTCCTCCACTCACTCCTCCTCTTAGTCCCATTAAAGGCAAGGACAAAGGAAAGAATAAAATTGTATAGATGACCCAAGGGTCTATCTAAGGACATATTGCGACAAGCTGGTTGGAGTACGGAAGGATGAAAGGATCCACATGAAGCTATTCAGGAGGAGTTTGAGAGGAGATGCACTATCTTGGTACATCATCCAAGATCCCAAGAAGCGGTCAACCTGGGTAGGCATGATGTCTGACTTTATGGACATGTTCAGGTTTAATACAGAGAACATACCGGACACGTTCTATATACAAAATTTGAAGAAAAAGCCCATGGAGACCTTTCGTGAGTATGCTACTCGTTAGAGGTCCAAAGATGCTAATGTTAGACTCGCCTTAGAAGAGGAGCAAATGAACAATTTCTTTGTCCGGTCTCAGGACCCGCATTACTATGAACGATTGATGATGATCGAGAATTACAAGTTCTCCAACATTATGAAATTAGGTCAAACAATTGAAGAAGGTATTAAAAGTGGTATGGTTACAAACTTTGAAGCCTTGCAAGCTACGAATAAGGCTTTACAGTCCGGTGGTGTGCCCAAGAAAAGGGACGTAGGGGCCGTGATGGTTGCACAAAGGACCAAGTCTCCCCTTAAATACCAAGCTTACCCAACACCTGTACTCACATGCTAGCCAACCCCAAATTACGAAACACCCTCATACCAAGCTCCACCACTAACTTATAAGTCATCTCCACCTATTACATATCAACCTACTTCACCCAGATACTCCCAACCTGCTCATGTCTACCAAACCTATAATTCTCAACCATCCCATTATCAATCATCCTATGCACGCCAAAATTTTCCTAGATCGTGGCCTAGTTTCGATTGCGGACCTCCAAAATAATATACAACAATCACTGAACCCATCGACCAGCTATATGAGAGGCTCAAAGTTGCTGGTTATGTCACCCTTATCCGTGCTGCAAACCTTGTGAATCCTTCTTAATGGGTTAACCCAAACAAGTCCTGTGCATACAACTCTGGAATGAAAGGTCACACTATCGATGAATGCCACTCCTTGAAAGACAAGATACTGTCCTTGATTGATAACAAGATCATTATGGAAAAGGAACCCGCTTCAAATGTCCGCAATAACCCTCTGCCAGACCACAAGTGTGGAGGTATCCACATGATTGAAGCAGAAGATGACTGGAACCCCGAGGGATCAATCGGGTTGATCCTAAAATTTGATGACCCGAAGAAACCGACAATCACTCTCAATCCAATCATAGTCCAGATTTAACCATTTTAGAACACTGAGTTGAAGCGACACTGTCGAGGCCCCCTTTTTCTTGCAAAATCGGGTTTGCGACATTTGGAAGGACGACTCGTTCACTTTTAGGAATTGGGTTTTGGATTTGGAGAGTAACCACCTAATGATTAAGTGCATTAGGACACTATAAAGGTTTGAGTTTGAAGAAATCAGAGTTCAGGTAAGGGCTAGAAATTATCTCGAGGGGAAGGTGTTAGGCACCCCCAAGATCCTCTAGTGTGGTTCCCGGCCATGTTATAATTGTGAATTTATGTAATCAAATAAGAAATTAATACTCAAATAAAGGGACTTGTACACAACATTGCAAATAAATTGAAATTTTGAGAAAAATAAAGAAGACAGACTTTTGTGGAAAAAATTTAAGCCTTTATGAGGAAAACAAATAAAGAGCCATTAAAGGGAGGAGAGTTCTAGGTTTATGATTTATATGGATCTCGTCAATGCAATATCTAGTAATCAATCCTCGGAAGAGGGGCTACAAGAGATATTAGTGCATCAGTCATCATCTCCATATCTACCCTTTCCACCTGTTAGGTATTAAAACGCGAAATGGTATAGTTGCTTATTGCATGCTATTACACGTCCTAATCCTATCTGTCTCGGAGGCATTGAGACTACTATCCTAAACGGAAGGGAATTGAGGCTTTTCAGAGTTTTCAAAAGGATAAAAATCTAGGTGACACACTATAACAAAAGCATCTAAAAAGGGGAAAAAAATAACAATTAGCGGTCATGTAAGCCGCCTCACTCAAAGCAGCAAATCAATTAGCATGCCTTACAGGTACTGGTTTGGTCTGAATTAAATTAAGGCATTGGATAGGCTGATTCATCACATATTTCTCAGATGAGGAGTCCGAATCAGCCTAGTTTAGATATAGTTATCAAAGACTGATACAACTAATTAATTACCTAAAGTTTGCCTAAGTAAAACCTATAGGAGGACATATAACAGAGGGTATTGATTTTAAGAAGATTTGCTGGTTTTATAAACAAAGACCTGCAGACTTGTGACTGATTTTAGATTTAAAACGAAATTGATTCAGTTGATTTGCTCCTATAAGCATGATCTCTAAATGTTATTGGTTTTAAAACAATTATCTGAATGCAAGAGTCATATGTGCATGGTATCTAGAAGGGATTGGTTATTATTAAGTCAAAGATTGTTTGCCTAATGGTATGTATATGCAGAAGTGCAGAAAGACTTATAGGCATGGTTTCTAATGCTGCAATGAAACAATCTTATAGGCAGGTTTTCTACGTGTAATGCATAACTTATAAACATGATTTCTAAATGCGTAAGTGCAGAAAACTTATACATGCTCTCTATATGCAGAAACTTATAGGCATGGTTCCTGCAGTAATGAAACAACTTATAGGCAGGTTTTCTATATGATATACATAACATGCATAATTTGTAAATAGTAATTCCTATGAGCATGCTGTCTACCCATATGTGTACATTCATACCCATCCCTTTTCACTAGCCATCCCCAATAGTTATGACAAAATTATTACAGACCGAATGAATAAAAAAGAAAAGTAAAAAATTACATCAGAAGCTCTAGCTACATCAAACATCCTAATTCAGACTTAAAGTCCAACAATATGAGATAAAACAACTTCTAGGATCAGATTTCCAAAAGACCTTCTCATATGTGGGTGTGTGTCAAAGTTATCAAAAGTCTCAAAGGGCTCTGGCAGCACTTACACCCCAAATCATTTTGAGAATCAAGAACATAGTGCAGTGTGGGAAGGCCAGCCCTCAGATGTCCAAGTTCATAGGGAACTCAAGGTCCCAAAGAAAGGCTCAAAAGAGAGGGGCAGAACTTAAGATTCTAGGAATATGTGTAAGTGCACAAAGGGGAAGGGAATCATGGAAAGACATGGCAGGCTGGTGGTCATGCCCAGCAATTGGGATGTTGGCACACCCCTGACCAGTCTACAAGCCAAACATTGAGAGTTAGGATCCATTGTGGATCAGGTTGTGGCGTGGCAGTAATTAGGATACAACTAATCCAAAACCTTAACTCAGGCACATTGAAGAGGATAGGGGTAGAGGATTCATAACAAAAACAGAAGCAAAGAAAGGAGATATGAAGCACAAGTTACAACAGATAAGCAATAAAGTAAACAAGAGCTCTGAAGCTGTAAAGTAAGCACATAGGGATGAGGAAAAATATTTAAACAAAGGACATACCAGTTTTAAAGAAAATAAGTAAGCAAAAGTAGCCTTGAAAGAGCCAAGTTATAGTTCCACAAGATCTCAAGCAAGCAAAGTGTTGAAAACAATATTGCAAGAAAGTATGTAATTAGAAGAGTCTTTGTTCGTGTGTTTTCAGTGTTTGTAAAGAGGGAAGACATGTCCTTATATAGTTCAGAAAAAAGGTAGCACATAGGCAAAGAATGCACAAACATGGAAATTGCAATCAATTAGTATCAATTAAGACAACTGGACTCCTTTGATTAAGGAGTCTAGTTCAAACGGCTAGCCAAGACAGCATAAGGAATAAAATCAGTCTAATAAGGCTCATTAGGGTAAGGAAACCACATGGTGAACAAAAAAGGTCAAATACATAGCGGGTAATTAAGGAAAAATGGAATAGTAGTGAAAATAGGGCATCAGTTCGAAAATCAATCAAAAAGATCCCGGATCTAATGGTAATCAAAAGGAATCTCACGTAATTAAGGAAAGAGCCATATAAGTATAGAAATAATTCAAAAATTGGAGCAGAATCATAGAAGATCATGTGTTTAAGGGAAACATCACAAGAATAGGATTTTTACACAAAAGGATCAAAATAAGGAGGTTTAATCGAAAGAGATCAGCAGGGAATCATTAGCCTGATTATAGGGATTTCAATAATCAATCCTTGGATTGGTGAAACCTTTTGAAAGAGGAGGTTTCTCATATTTAAATCACACAGGTCAAACAAAAGAGTTGTTTACTATAGAAAAGAGTTTAACACTGAAAGTCTCACAGTCACAAGCAAATAGGATTTCAGGTTCAATTACAGACTCTCAGTGAGTCTGAAAGCCTAAGGTCCCAAAGTGGAACCCTAGTTCCACTTGTCAAAGAAACCCTCCCCCCCCAAAACCTAGGGTTTTGAATAGAGTCAGAGGTGAGAAGACAAGGTCACTGGGAGAGGCTCAGAAGCCCTTTTTTTCAAACACTTATGAAAGACAAACATACACAATAGAGAGAACACGGATTCAAGGTTATGAGAACATGCCTGAGAAAATTTGGAATTTAAACAAGTTTCAGAAGAAAAGAGATAATACGAATTTTTAACAAAGTAAGTAAAACATGCTTAGCAGGAACATAAACATAACTCAATAAGGTGAACAAAATCAAAGAGCTCCAACGTAAACACATATAGCAAAGCATGAGGATTAACAACACGAATTAGTCATGCGAGCATAATGAAAGAGTCTTGCATAATAGAGAAGAGACAAGAGAGCAAAATCATGTGTGGTAAAAGAAAAAAATCGAGCACAAGACACACGTAAAGAAAGAATAGGAGAATCAAAAATATTTGACGAAATTATTTTTCAGAAACCCTAAAATTGAAATTGAACGGTCTTGAGAAGGAAATTTTGGGAAAAAACTTTAAATCATCAAGTAAAGACTAAACACGTCACAGATCTGATAGAAATAGACAAGTGAAGAACCTTAGAAGGCTTAAAAAATGACAGAGAAGACCCTAGCACAAGAAGGTCTTGAGGAAAGTCGGATCATGAGTCGAAGAGACTCATATTATTCTGAACACGCCGGAAATGGTCGGAGAGGCCATAGATATTGCAGATTTGAGGTAGATCTAAAGGAAACCATTGGAGTTGGACTCCGAAATTTGGTCAGCTTAGGTTTAACGGTGAGAGAGAGCGAGCACAGGTCACCCATGGCTTGGAATGCCATGTATTTCGGTGGAAACATGGTAGAAACAGGTGGGAGATGATTAAGGTTTTGGAGTGCGCTAGAGAGAGTTTGAGAGATGAAGAGTTCAAAGGCGGTGTATCTAATAGAATGGATTAGGGTTAGGTGGTTATGGAATTAAAAAAGGAAAGAAAGAATATCGGCCGTTGATCACAATAATCAACGGCCTGGATTTAAGGGAAAGCTGGAAGGGTTTAAAATCAGGTAAGGGGCCGGGTAAAAATTGGTATTGAATTGGTTTTAATTTGGGCGGAATTGGGGGGTCAAATTGAGGCTAAAATCGAAATAAAAATGGGCTAGATGTTAAATAGCCAAATTTTCCTTCTTTCGTTTTATAAAAATGGTTAAAATGATTTTAAAAATAAATTAAGAGCACTTAACCAATTAATAATATATAAAAATTAATCTAAAAATATTGGAAATAATTTATAACTGTGAAATGATGTTAATCGTAACATAGGCTATAATTGTAATTTTGTGCAACTTAGCTTAAAAATATCAAATAAAATTTGTAAAAAATATGCAAAATCACATTAATTATATTTTGGTATAAGTACGAGGATGCAAATAAATTATTCACAAAAATGATAATTTTGGAAATAATTATTGGGTTTTGTACTGTTAAAATAGACAATAAATTGATTTTAAAAATCTCAAAAATTGAAAAAAATACCAAAACTCTTGGGCATTCTTGTATATACATACACATGCCATTTTAAAGGTATTTTGAGTATAAAAACATATAGAAAAAAAATTGGGTATCAACAGCCACCCTCGAAGACATCGATACCAATTGAGGTTGAATTCGTGTCTCCAGCAAACGCACCCGCACCATTTGAGGTTGCAGTCTTGCCACCCAAGGAATATGTTCCATTCAAAGTAAGGAGAGTTTTGCCGGTCCCAGTGGCGATGTCTACCATGCCACCATTCTATACAAATGTTGTACCCAAGGACTATACAACCGAGGTGAGAATGAAGGGCAAGGTCAAGATTGAAGAAACTGTCAGAACACGGGGTATGAAAAGAAATGGTAGAGTCTATATCCCTGAACATCTTGAAAAATCAAGCAAGGTGGCCTTCAACCGGCTGCCCCTCAGCAAGAAAGGTCCGGACGATCTTTGGCGGAAAATACATGCCAAGTAATCGGTCATCGACCAATTAACCAAGACGCCAGCACAAATATCCATTCTTTCCTTGCTGCAAAATTTTGAGACGCAAGAGAATGCTTTGTTAAAGGTGCTAATTGAAACGTACGTACCAAGTAACATCACTAGCGAGGAGGTGTCTAATATGGTAGGACAAGTGCATTTCATCACTAGAATCCTGATTGATGGAGGTTCCAGTCTTACATTTGTCCGCTGGTAACACTCAAGAAGTTGGGTAAAGGGCTGCATGAGATAAAGGATAGAGAAATCAACATGAAAGCCTTCAATGGTTCTTAGAGCTCCATCATAAGTGAGATTAGTCTATGCCTACAGATGGGACCAACCTGGTTCAAGGTTGATTTCCAGGTGATAGATGTACTAGCGTCTTACAAGTTGCTGCCGGGATGGCCATGGATTCTTGCTGCTAGGGCCGTAGCATCAATGTTGTATCATGCAGTAAATTTCGAATCGAATCACTAGGAAGTGATCATTCACGGTGACAGTAGCAACCCTATATACATTTGCCAGACAATTCTAGTGATCGAGGGGAGAAGGAAGCTCGATGGAGAAATCTACCACCACATTGAGCGGGTCAATGCTATCGATAAATACAAATGGTGGGATAGCATAATCGAGAGTATAATAAGTTGGAGTGGGTACGAACCTGGCAAAAGGCTCGAAAAGAACCTCCAAGGAATCTCTAATCTCATAAAACTCAAGAAACATGGCACTACCTTCGGTTTGGGATATGAATACATCTGGGAAGAATTCAATAGTTGGTCGCCACTATGATGCGGTCCTTACTACCCACTAGAGCAGCTGATACTGCATCTATAGTAGACCTTCCAACAGACTGACATTATTTATGGGTCAGATGAAGAAGAAACTATTACAATAGTAAAGAACTTGTTTCTAAAGGACAGTGATATGGACTATTGCACTATTATCGAGGAGGAAGGGGAGGAAGGCCCTTCCATACATGCTGCAAGAAGATGGGCACATATCAAGAATTGGACCATTAGGACAACCAAAGTCGGACGAGCCTCGAGCATTACTATTACCTGTCTTGATGAACCAATGATTGTGGCATACAATGAGACAACGTAATAAACATACATAGATTCAGAGGAAGATGACATACCTAATGAGATTATCAAGGAAGTTGAGAAATTTGAGAACAGACCTAAGTCCAAACTGGACGAGACCGAAATTGTCAACCTGGGAGATGCAGAAAACATCAAGAAAATGCGAATCAACATTCATCTATTACTGTCGGAGAAGAAGAATACATAGAATTTTTAAAGGAGTATGAGGAAATATTCACTTGGTCGTATGATGACATGAATGGTCTGAGTACGTCTATTGTGGCTCATAAACTACCAACCAATCCAATGTGTCCACCGATAAAGCATAAGCTCAGAAAGTTCAAGCCTGATATGAGTTTGGAAGCCAACGATGAAGTTACCTAGCAGATCAACACTAAGGTTCTTAGGGTATTAAAACATCCGACATGGTTAGCCAACGTTGTACTAGTACCAAAGAAGGTTAGGAAGGTCAGAGTCTGTGTCGACTACCGGATCTCAACCGAGCCAGTCCGAAAGATGACTTCCCTTTTCCAAATATACTCATCCTGACTGACAATTACGCCAAGCATGAGCTACAACCATTCGTAGATTGCTTCGCTGGTTATCATCAGATCTGGATGGATGAGGAAGATGCTAAAAAATGGCTTTCATTACGCCATGGGGAGTGTACCGTTACAAGATAATGCCATTCTTCCCGAAGAATGCATGGGCCACCTATATGAGGGCCATGACTACTATCTTTTATGATATGATACACAAGGAGATAAAGGTATATGTGGATGATGTTATTATCAAATCTAAGAAGGCCACTGACCACATAGAAGATCTGAGAAAGTTCTTCAATAGACTACGGAGATACTACCTGAAACTAAATCCCGCAAAATATGCATTTGTAGTTCCTTCTGGGAAATTGCTTGGGTTTATTATGAGCCACCAAGGGATAGAACTAGATATATCGAATGTCAAAGCCATTCAAGAACTACCACAGTCAAAGAACAAGAAAGATGTGATGAGTTTATTGGGAAGGCTTAACTCTATCAGTCGATTCATAGCACAGTCTATTATTTGTGAGCCAATCTTTAAGATGTTGAAGAAGGGCGCCGCCACCAAATGGACCGATGAATGCCAAAAGGCCTTCAACAAAATCAAGGAGTACCTGTCAACACCACCAGTCTTAGTCCCGCCCAAGCCAGATAGACCCTTATTACTCTACTTTGCAGTGTTAGATGGAACTTTTGACTATGTTCTGGGGCAACACGATTAAACATGGAGGAATGAGCAAGCCATTTATTATCTTAGTAAGAAGTCCACCCCGTATGAGACCTGGTATTCTCTATTGTAAGAAGTCCACCCCGTATGAGACCTGGTATTCTCTATTGTAAGGCCCATGTTATGCTTTTACTTAGGTAGCTCAGAAGCCGAGACATTACTTCTGTGCTATACTATGTATCTCATATCGAGAATGGATCCCTTGAAGTACATCTTTCAAAAACCCATGCCAACCGGCAAGCTAGCCAAGTGAAAAATCTTGTTGACTAAGTTCGAAATTGTTTACGTAACTTAGAAAGCGGTCAAGGGACATGCATCGGCAGACCACCTTGCCTAAAACCTCGTGGATGGAGGATTCGAACCCCTAAAAATATATTTTCCTGATGAGGAGGTATCATTTGTAGGAGAAGAAATAGCGAAATCTTATGACAGTTTGAGAATGTTCTTCGATGGAGAAGCAAACTTCAAGGGACTTGGCATAGGAGTAGTCCTAATATCAGAAATCGGTCAGTATTATCCGGTGTCAGTCAAACTCAAGTTCCCCTACACCAACAATATGGCCGATATGAAGCATGCATATGGTCATTGACATGAACGTTCAAGAGCTTCTAGTGATTGGAGATTCAAATTTACTTATATATCAGGTACAAGGAGAATGGGCAACCAAGAACTCCAAGATACTCCCATATCTGCATCACGTACATGAATTGAGAAAGAGGTTTATGAAGATGGAATTCTAGCATGTTCCCAGAATCCAGAATGAGTTTGTTGGTGCATTGGCTTACCTATCATTTATGATACAACATCCCGACGAGAATTTCATTGATTCCATTTCGGTGAAAATCCAAAATCAGCCAGCTTATTGTACCCATGTTGAAAAGGAAGTAGACGGAAAGCCTTGGTTTCATGATATAAAGGAATATTTGGCAAAAAGAGAATACCCGGAGCTTGCGAATCCTACTCAGAAATGCACACTTTGGAGGTTGTCCAACAATTTCTTTCACAGCGGAAGAATCCTGTATAAGAGGACTCGTGATTTAGGATTATTAAGATGTGTCGACGCAAAGGAAGCTTCCAGGATACTAGAGGAAATTCATCTTGGGACCTGCGGTCCACATATGAACGGTTTTGTCTTAGTAAAGAAGATACTCCAGGCTAGTTACTTTTTGATTACTATGGAAACAGACTTGATCCAGTATATCCAAAAATTCTACCGCTGTCAAATACATGCAGACATGATAAAGGTACCTCCAAGCGAGCTTAACACAACAAGATCACCGTGGTTGTTCGCCGCCTAGGGAATGGAAGATATTGGACCAATCGAGCCTACTGCTTCCAACAGACACAGGTTTGTCCTTGTAGCCATCGAATATTTCACCAAATGGGTAAAAGCAGCATCTTACAAAGCAGTGACTAAGAAAGTCGTGGCAGACTTTGTCCGACAATATTATTTGTCGATTCTGAATTCTAGAGTCAATCATTACTGATAATGGCTCCAATCTCAAAAGAGACTTGATGAAAGCTATATGCAAAACTTTCAAGATCAAACACAAGAATTCCACAGCCTACATGCCTCAGATGAATAAAGTTGTAGAAGCCGCCAATAAGAATATCAAGAAGATATTGAGGAAAATAATAAAGAATCATAGACAGTGGCACGAGAAGTTATCATTTTCTCTAGTGGGGTATCGCAGCACAATCCGCACATCAACTGGGGAAACCCCTTATATGTTGGTTTACGGTACAGAGGCTGTCATTCTACTGAGGTAGAAATTTCTTCCCAAGGGATCATACAAGAAGATGAGCTTGACAATGCAGAATGGGTAAAAAGTCATTATGGGAACTAGACCATATAGATAGAAAGAGAATGAATGTAGTCTGGCATGGTCAACTCTACCAGAACAGAATGTGCAGAGCCTTCAACAAGAGAGTTAAGCCAAAACAGTTCACACCAGGGTGAATGGTGTTAAAGAATTTTTTTTGCACCAAGATGAAACAAAGGGAAGTTATTTCCCAATTGACAAGGTCCATACATGGTTCACAATGGTTTGATAGGAGGAGCCCTCATATTTGAAGAAATATACAGAGAAGTCTGGCCAAAGCCAATCAATTCAGATGCAGTCAAACGTTACTATGTGTAATCTTTATGCTTTCCTTATATGATGTAAATTGAACTACACCTTACCCGATTCCCATTTAAGAGGGGATATGTAGGCAGGCCTAAGATTTCGATCACAATTCAATAAAAATTTCATCCTCCCTCCCCCACAATTGGAAACTGGGGCAGAATTTTGAGGAGGACCCTTAAAATTACAAAGTAATTTCAGCCGATCGCCGCACGAGCGATAGTTAGAAACGTCAACCCATCAAACTAGGGCAGAATTTTGAGGAGGGCCCTCAAAATTCCATAGTAGGAGAGGTTGCAATGTCATGAACTATGTCACAGTCGTCGATATATCTAAAAGCTATTTTAACTATACATTTAGGTCATATTTTTACAAAATCTTGCATGTTTATTACTGAAACTGCTTTTTTAGCAACACTACCTCAATGATGCAGACGGTATCACCAAATCAAAGCTGAATGAGTCAAGCAAAGCCAACAGGGACACGAGCTAACCTCCCCATTACAAAACTCACGATTCTTCTTTTGATGCAGACACTAAGATTTTGAAATCATTAAAACATACTGTAAGCCCATGGGACAGATATTGTTCAAAATAAGATTCTCATAACCGTTGCACTTGCCAACATTTGCTATCAGGACACACCAGTGATGTTCTGTATGTCACAGTGCACCCAGTAATCACAACGCCGCAATATGCTATCAGCTAAGAAAACTCTACGGTCATTTATTATCTTATTTCTTATATAAGGCTTTCATTCTGCCTTCCGAGACTAAATGATGTCTCCATCTGCATCTGTACTGCATAAGGCTACTATTCTGCCTTCCAATTTCCATAACGCTCCCATTATGCCTTTCGAGACTAAACATTGTCTCCACCTGCATCTGCAATGCATAAGGCTACTATTATGCCTTCCAATTTGCATAAGGCTACTATTCTACCTTCTAATTTGCATAAGGCTACCATTCTGCGTTCCAATTTGTATAAGGTTACCATTATTTCTTCCAAGGTTAAGCTTTACCTCCATTTGCATTTGCATCTTTAGATAAGGCTACCATTCTACCTTCCAAGGTTAAGCTCTACCTCCGTCTGTACTCGTATATTTACATAAGGCTACCATTCTGCCTTCCGAGGTTAGCTCTATCTCTATCTGCATTCGCATCTTTGCATAAGGCTACTCTCCTGCCTTTCGGGGCTAGACTCCGCCTCTTATTTTTCTCGAAACTAAGTGCTATGTCAAGCACTATTTATCTCGCTTCTTTTACGGGCTAAGCTCTGCACTTCAATTCGCAAGATTGAGCTCTGTCTTGTCCGCATCATACTAGTGCATCCTTCATGGGCTGAAATATCGCCAACTCATCTGAAGGCATCATCGTTTGGAGGAACCATCTTCATAGCCCGAGAACACCATGTCATGGCCTGAGGACCTCTTTCAATCTATTGCATATCATTATTAAAAGGTATCATTGTCCAGAGGCGCAATCCTCATAGCTCAAGAACATCATTTCATGGCCTGCAAATCCTACACCAAACAACTCATGGCCTAGTATATTATGGCCTGAGGACACCATTCCTAGTCATCCAAAGACAATATTCATGGTCCAACAGGAATTTGCATCATGTTTAATTTACGCAATATATGCTTGTATCCTTCATTGGCCGGTAACTAGTGAGCAATGGCTATCCTATCAAGAGTGATCCGTCTCCAGTTTCTCAGTCATATCAAACTTCACCATTCCCATAAATCGTTCATTCCTCGGCCCTAGATGTTGCGTCCGCTCTTGAGATGACTTCACCGGTATACTTCGCCGATGAATAAATAACTACACATGGCCTGATTCTTGTAGAACTAGAGATATATAGGCAGCTTAGAAGCCAGGGTGCGTCCTAATTTCTCGCACTGTTTTGCTTGGTCATCGGTCATCATTTATTTACCCAAAACTTCTTTCATCATTCTCGGGTAAAGAGGGGCAGCTGTTGATGCCCAATTTTTTCCTATATATTTCAAGTATGCAAAAATACCTTCAAAATAGCATATATATATATATATATATATATATATATATATATATATATATATATATATATATATATATATATATATATATATATATATATATATATATATATACAAGCCCATGGTTTTTATTATTTTCCCCGTAATTTTGAGGGTTTAAATTGATTTATTTTCTCCCTTTTTATCCATAAAATCCCCAATAATTATTTTCAAAATTATTGTATTGATAATTCATCTATTGGGTTTCTATACTTATGCCAAAATATGACTAAGTTAATTGTTATATATTTTTGCAATCACATTTTAGTATTTTAAAGCTAAATTGCATGTAATTGCAATCTTAGCCCATTTTAAGATCTAAATATATTTTATATGCATAAAATTGAACCCTTGCATTTTTAATTGCTAAATATTTATTCCAAATAATTTTCCAAAAATTTTCTATTATTTTTATAAATTAAATAAGGAAAAATTGGCTATTTAAATAACATCCAAATTTGGTTTTAAATTATGGCCAAATCGGACCCCAATTCCCATTTACAATTAATAACCTGACTCGTACCTTATTAACCCTTACCCAAACCCAGAGACCACCTACCCTTTTGAATCTCGACCGTTGATCTCCCAAATGTTGTTTAATGTTATTTTCAAGACTAATAGGATGTCTGAAGAGTGGAGGTGGAGTACAATAGTTTCGTTGTATAAGAACAAAGGCGATATCTAGAGTTTTAACAACTATAGAGGTATCAGATTAATGAGTCATACCATGAAAGTCTTGGATAGAGTGGTAGAATGAGAGTGTGAAAGACAATCTCTATTTCAGACAACCATGCCGGGGCAATCTACCATAGAAGCTATCTATCTTATTAGGAGGATAGTGGAATAATACAGGGATGAGAAGAAGGATCTCCATATAGTGTTTATCGATCTAGAGAAAGCGTAGGATAGCGTCCCTAGGGAGGTCTTATGGAGCTACTTAGAGGTTAAAGGGGTCCTGGTTGCCTACATTAGGGTGATTAAAGACATGTATGATAGAGCTAAGACTCGGGTTAGGATAGTAGAAGGAGATTTCGAGCATTTTACGGGTGTTACGAGGTTACACCAAGGGTATGCGTTTTGCCCTTTCCTATTTGCCCTGGTGATGGATGCCATAGCGCATCATATTCAAGGCGAGGTGCCATGGTGCATGCTATATGCTGATGACATAGTCCTAATTGACGAGACACGACACGTCATCAATAAGAGGCTAGAGGTTTGGAGACTTTCCCTTAAGTCTAAAGGTTTCAGGTTGAGTAGGACGAAGACGGAATACCTCATGTACAAATTTGGGGTTGAGCCGATGGAGACGGGAGTGGAAATGAGGCTTGACTCTCAAGTCATCCCTAAGAGGGGTAGTTTCAAGTACCTTGGGTCAGTTATTCAGGGGATCGGGGAGATCGGGGAGATCGACGAGGATGTTACACACTATATAGGGGTGGGGTGGATGAAGTGGAGGTTAGCAATGGGAGTCCTGTGTGACAAGAAAGGGCCACCTTTATTAAAAGGTAAGTTTAATAGAGCAATGGTTAGTCTTGCCATATTGTATGGGACCAAGTGTTGGCCGGTTAAAAACTCACACATCCAGAAGATGAAAGTAGCAAAAATAAGGATATTGAGGTGGATGTGTAGGCATACAATGATGGATAAGATTAGGAATAAATATATTCGAGAGAAGGTGCACGTGGCTCCCATGGAGGACAAGATGCGAGAAGCAAGACTCAAATGGTTCGGGTACATTCAGAGGAGGAACACTGATGCACCAGTGAGAAGGTGTGAGTGACTGGTTGTGGTGGGCACGGGGAGTGGTAGAGGGAGACCTAAGAAGTATTGGGGAGAAGTGATCAGGCAAGACATGGTTTGACTTAGGATTACTAAGGACATGGCCCTTGACATGGAATTGTGGAGGTCGAGCATTAAGGTCGTAGATTAGGGGAAGTTTTGAATATTTATACAACACACTAGAGTGAGACTAGCCAGTTAGGAGTTATTCTTATGATGCTATTGATCAGCTACTGATGTAGGTTTATCAGTTGGGTGTTAGTATATCTTCCATCTTTTTCGTATTTTCTATATTTCTTATATTGCTATTATTTTGTTATTTTATGTTATGTTGTGTATTTTATGTTATTTTATTATGATTCTATTGATAGTACTAATATATCATCTTTTGTTGCTTTCTTGAGCCGAGAGTCTCCTGGAAACAGCCTCTCTGCCCCCCTCGGGGTAAGGGTAAGGTATGCATACATATTACCCTCCCCAGGCCCCACTTGTGAGATTATACTGGGTTGTTGTTGTTGGTGTTGTTATTGTTGTTGTTGTTGTTGATCTTCCATGTCAAGAGTCTAAATAATTCCTTTCCTTTTTAATTCTAACCAACCCCTAACCCTAATTCATTTTAACGACCAACCCCGCCGCCCTTTAATCCTCTCTACTCTCAAACTCTCTCAACCTAACCTAATCTTCAACCATCGACCTCCCATCTGCGGCCTTCTCTGGTAACCTCTCATCATCTCTTAAACCTCCAATGACTTCTCTCATGCCACACTCATCCTCTTTGAGGCCTTCAAGGGCCCTGACCATGCCGACCTATGTCTGGGGTTGCTCTTTTGGTTGTTCATGACTTCTCCATTTGGTTACGATCTTTCAAGTTCTAAATAGGTTCTTCCATTTCTATTTGGGTTTCTTCTAAAACCTTAATTTTTGTTTACACCTCCTAGATCTGCGCTATTTTAAACGACTCAAGTCTTCTCTTTTTATGTTTTACATTGTTCTTGAACTTCTCTTGCAAAATCATCAATTTTCAAGTTGTTTTACTTTCTATTAAAAAATTAGGGTTCTCGTGACTGCTTCTACACTTTGTTTCAATCGATTTTTTATGTTCTAAGTTCTATCCTTTGCACATCTTGACCAATTCTATGTTTTACTGCTTCTTCAACTCGCCTATGTTAAAAGCCTTAATTTTTAGGGTTCTTCGTTTGGTTTTTGTGTATTAGCGTGGCTTACTAATCCTCATGTTTCTTTTTGAGTTCTTGTGATTTCTTGTGACTGCCTTGCCTTGATATTCTTTAACTAAGTTTCTCAGCCTAAACATACACCGATTTTATGTGTTTGTGTTCATCTTGACTGTTCGCATCAAGACTTGCATCTTGAATACATATGTTTTACTCTATTTGTATGTTAAGCATGCTGACTTTTTTTATGAATTTCTCTTCGATTGATTCTGAATTCCTTATTACTTGGTGTGATTTGAACATTTTCCTTTGGACCCCCTGACTCCTACCTTTCCACTTTATTTAATTAGTTGCTTCCCTTAATTAATTTTCCCTTGCCTTGTCTGCATTGCTACTTAATTCTCACTGATTGTTTCCTTAGTTTTAAAACTTTATGAACCTATCCTTAATTATATGTTCTATATTTGTACTATTTTGAAATCTTTTCTTATTTGTTGTACTCCATTCGTGTATGATTTCTTTCCTTACTTGTCAACTGCTCTTTACCATTTACACTAACTTCCTTAATTAAAGGGAGATTTGAACCAATTTTTATACTGAGTTATATAATTACCGAAGAATTTATTTTTGCCTTATTTTAACAAGAATTCAAACTACTATATAAATGACTCTCTTCTACAGTCTTAAGACACAAACACAATAATTCAAAACCCTCTCTCACACAAAAAGAAAATATTCTTCTGCACTCTCTTTTCTCTTGTTATTTGCTATTGTTCTAAGTCAGCCGGATGCAAGCCACAGCTGATTACTCTACTCTCTTGGCCCCTCACTTTGTTTTTACTTCTTTATTGCTATGTTCTGATTTCAACTCAAGTTTCAAAATAATGTGTTTCTTTTGTCGCTTCATTCCATCTTATTTCTAGCATGTTTTCACTTATGGTTCTGTTAATTCAACTTGCAATTGGTATATTTACTTTATCAGCATGCTCTTGAATGTCTCCCCTCCTTTAGACTCATCGTGTTTATAAAAATGTTATTCCCTCTCCTATTATACCCTAATGTGGCCCTTCCTTACATATACTTCTTTGATTTCTGGTATGAAACTCCAAATCTGAAGTTCTCTAACCTCCTAGAACATTGTGATTATATACTTAAGTGCTTCTGCAACTGTGTGTTTACTTATGTGTCCCCCAAATCCCACTACCCCTGTTTGTGGTTGCTGAACCTACCTTAGTTCTATGTCCCTTGGTTATGTGTGAACCTGTTTTGGGTACTATATTTAGGTTATTTCCTGTTACTCTACTCTCTTTGCAAAAGTGTCCTATTGAACGACTCCCCCTGTTGTTTTATAAAAGTATTTCAAACAAGTCTCTTTTTCCAACTATTGTCCTGCTTAAATCTTTTCAAAACTATGTCAAGCACTGTAACTCTACTCTTAGACAAGTAAGTTCTGCCCTTTTGTGTGAGCCTTGCCTTGGGACCCTTGATCTCCCTCTAAACTTGGACACATAAAAGTTGGCCTTTCCATACTGCACTTACTCTGTCTTGGCTATGAAATCTAGGTGTGAGAACTGCCCAGGATCACTTGAGGTCCTTTGGGAACTTTGACACACCTGGATATGAGGAAAAGTTATGAAACAATCTTGGCATTTGAGGTGTTGGAGTTAGATCTATTACATAACTCAGAGAGGAAGTTATTGGGTCTGTTCTCAGGCTCTCTATAGTATAACTTCTCATTTTATTTTCTACTTATGTAATTCATTTCAATGTTGGTCTGTAATAATCTATTGTAAATGAATATTTGGGTTGGATAGTGAAAAGGGGAGGGTAGTTATATATGATATCAACATCAATGGGTCGAAACCATGTCTTAGGTCTACATTTCCTATATGCGCATTAGAATCCATGAGTAAGACCAACACATTCAAAGCATGTCTTGCATTAGATACCATGTTCTTAGGTTTACTATTTCAGCATCTCATTGACATCATTTTACTACTTAGAAATCCTGCTTTAGGCTAAGTAACAACATCAACATAAAACTGTTGCTCCTGCACTTCTAAAATCATGCTGTAACTTTTTGGCATTTAGAAAATCATGCTTTAGGAATTCTGCACATCATTATGCATTTTCGTATGTTCTTATTAGATACCCTGTTTTAGAATCTTGTTCACACTCACTTAGTCACACCTTGTTAAACTACCGATGCATGAAAAAGGACGTAAAACAGTCTCATGTTTGATTATCCCGTTCGAGTAAAATTGGTCATAATCCTTGCATGTCTTTGCAACATAAAGAACAACATGCTTTAGGTAAAATAACTTCCAATCTGTTTTTTAATAATTCTGGTAATGGCTGCATATTATTTTACGTTTAGGAAAGTCTTAGGTAATAAACTTTAAAACAAAACCAGAATTGTTTGTGATTATTGTTTAAATGTCAGCATGTTAAAATTAGTTGGCAAGCTTTATTAGGACTTCTTCTCTGAGTCATGTAATAAATCTGACTATGCTGTTATCACTTAGATACCATGCTTATGATCTGAATTAGACCTTTATTGTGTATGAGTCATGTTGTTTATGTTTACTGTGTGTGGAGGTATATTTGAGACTTTCATTTGTCTTCCATGCTCCCCTTAATTGAAGTCCTACTTATTTATTATATGTCGCCTTAGTATTTTATCTTTAAACTTGAGGGTCTGTCTAGAACCCTCTTTTAGGATAGGAGTCCTAAATTCATCCGGTACTGATAGAAATAGACGGCTAGCAGCATGCAATAGGGGTCGACACTAATTCTCGCTTTAATTACCTTCATGCGGTGCGAAATGGTAGATATGGATATGATGACCAGTACATTACTACTACGTGTAGCCCCTCTTTGAGGAGTGTCATACCGGGTATTGCATTGATGTGATCCATATTATAAACAAACCTAGGATATCCCCTTACATTCCCAAATATGCTTAGATTGTAATTCTTTTCAAAATCTTGAATTTTCATTAATTGCTTTTCAAACACCTATATATTTAAACTTAAATCCCCACTATTTGAGTCATAATTTTTTATTTGTTAATTTTACAAATTCACGAAAACTGTTTGGCCAGGAACCACACTAGTGGACCCTAAGGGGTTCCTAACACCTCCCCTTTGGATAATTTCAAACCCTACCCTGTCTCTGGTTACCAGACGTAGTTATTAATTAACCTATAGGTGCCGTAACACACCTTAAAATTGTAAGGTGGCGACTCTTACAAAATTTAAACCCCCTTTCCAAAAGGAAAAGAGTTGTCCCTACATAATGTCATAAATCCGATATTGCGAGAAAAAGGGGGCGCGACAACTATTATTTTTAGCCCTACGATGGGCGCCAATCTATTTACCGTGAAAATGATAACGACACTTAAATTAGTAAATAGGATTCTAAAAATACGTGATATATTTTATGCTATTTGTTAGAGTAGATGATGCTAAGAATATGAAGTTTAATGATAAAATACAAGCTAAAATGAGGAAGTAATCAAACTAAGGGGCTTGCTGCCCTGGCTTCAGACTGGTCGATGGAAGACCTCGAGGCCAATATCTAGGCTCAATCTCGAGCTATCAGCGGTGGTCGGGAATGGGATAACAGCTAAGATATGATCAAGCGAGGCTCTTTATGGCCAATACCAAGCGATAAATGAAGAACAAATATGAAACTAATAATGCTAATAGTAGCCTCGAGACAGTAAGGACGAGTGCATCTAGAAAGAAAAGAGAGAGATATTATTGATATGGTGGTGAATAGTTGGAGCAACATCAAATGATTACAAAGTAGTGTGGGTTCCCTTTGTATAGGAGGGGAACCTGGTAATAGTACAATATGCATTAATTGTAAAGTATGGGGATAGGACGGCTAGACGGGACGCTTCGACATATGCTCGTAATAGGTCGGCTGTATCAGAATTAGCCGTGTGCCTTGGGAACTTGCCTATCTTCTCTAGCCTCGACCTTTGTTTTGAGTCGAGACTCAACGGGCCCCAAGGAAGGGGACTCAATCATAACTCTGTGTCCCCAAGGTCTCGAGGTATCCTTTCGAAAAGACTTGATAATAGGAAATTTGGCCCTATGATTTCACCGTATACAGTGTCCTTAACTTCCTTACTTGTAACTTGAAGTTTAGGACTACCCGTCCTTAACTTTCTAACTATGTTTCTTTTACAAGATATAAAGCAAAGTCTAGGATCAAAGATTGATATTTTGTTGAATATTTTTTGTGAAACCTGATGAAAGGAACATAGAGAGAGAATCTAGTGTTCCAATTACTAAAGATGGAGTTGATGATCATTGTGATGGTACAAAACCTACTGTTACAATTAACAAAGATGTAGGTGGTGTTGAATGTGATGATACGGATGTGCATGTAGAAGTTTAGTATGAAATCGATTATAGAGATGCATATCCAGATGATGAAACTGATATTGGCATTGAAATTGGGAAATGTTAGATATAGATCTTGAAATTTTTGTCATTAAAATTGATATTCAATAGCATAATATATATAAACTTTTTTGTGATTACAAATATATGTAGAATCTATTGATGGAGTGAAAGTTCAAGATGTAGTAGAATGTCAATACCAAGAAAATCCAAAAGGGACAGGTGCATTAGAAACAAAAAATTGTAAATGTGGAGTGCAATCTCAAGATTTATAAAGTTCATTGGGAACAAGTATCAGTGGGATTATATGCAAATATTTAGATGGAACATATGATATGTCTACACCTTTCTCATATAAAGAGAAATTTGGAGTTCATCGTCGTCCTCGCCCAGCATCCGGCCCGGTTGATTCACTTTCTGCACCTGACCCTGCTCCTACTGCGGACTTGTCTCTTCCGATTGCACTTCGGAAAGGTATATGGAACAGCCTTAATCCTAATCCCCATTATATTGGTTTAAGCTATCATCGTTTGTCATCACCCTATTATGCTTTTCTATCTTCTTTGTCCTCTGTTTCCATCCCTAAGTCTATAGGTGAAGCATTATCTCATCCAGGGTGGCGACAGGCTATGACTGACAAGATGTCTGCTTTACATACGAGTGGTACTTGGGAGCTCGTCCCTCTTACTTCAGGTAAATCTACTGTTGGTTGTCGTTGGGTGTATGCAGTCAGGGTTGGTCCAGATGGTAAGCTTGATCATCATGAGGCTCGTCTTGTGGCCCAGGGATATTCTCAGATATTTGGGCTTGATTACAGTGATACCTTCTCTCCAGTGGCTAAGATAGCATCAGTCCGCCTTTTTCTCTCTATGGCTGCTGTTCGCCATTGGCCCCTGTATCAGCTAGACATTAAAAATGCATTTTTACACGGTGACCTTGAGGATGAAGTTTATATGGAGCAACCACCTGGGTTTGTTGCTCAGGGGGAGTCTCGTGGCCTTGTATGCCGCTTGCGCCGGTCACTTTATGGTCTAAAGCAGTCTCCTCGAGCCTGGTTTGGTAAGTTTAGCACTGTTATCCAGGACTTTGGCATGACTCGGAGTGAAGCTGATTACTCTGTATTCTATCGGCATTCTGATTCACGTCTCTGTATTTATCTAGTGGTCTATGTTGACGACATTGTTATTACCGGCAATGACCAGGATGGTACTACTAAATTGAAGCAACATCTCTTCAACACTATCAGACTAAGGATCTAGGCACACTAAAGTATTTTCTGGGTATTGAGGTCGCACAGTCTAGCTCAGATATTGTGGTCTCACAACGGAAGTATGCCTTAGATATTCTTGAGGAGACAGGAATGACAGGTTGTAAACCTGTTGACACTCCAATGGATCCGAATTCTAAACTTCTTCCAGGACAGGGGGAGCCTCTTAACGATCCTGCAAGATATAGGCGGTTAGTTGGTAAACTAAATTATCTTACAGTGACAAGACCTGACATTTCCTTTCCTGTGAGTGTTGTGAGCCAGTTTATGGGTTCGCCATGTGATAGTCATTGGGATGCAGTTGTTCGCATTCTTCGGTATATAAAATCAACTCCAGGTAAAGGTTTGTTGTTTGAGGATCGAGGCCATGAGCAGATTGTTGGATACTCTGATGCTGATTGGGCAGGATCGCCTTCTGATAGACGTTCTACTTCTGGATATTGTGTCTTAGTAGGAGGAAATTTGGTATCTTGGAAAAGCAAGATACAGAATGTGGTTGGTCGGTCTAGTGCAGAAGCAGAATATCGAGCAATGGCTATGGCGACATGTGAGCTAATTTGGGTCAAACAGTTGCTCAAAGAGCTGAAATTTGGTGATGTTAGTCAGATGGGACTTCTGTGTGATAATCAAGCTGCTCTTCATATTGCGTCAAATCCAGTGTTCCATGAGAGAACTAAGCACATTGAGATTGACTGTCACTTTGTCAGAGAAAAGATACTCTCGGGAGATATTGCTACAAAGTTTGTAAAGTCAAATGATCAGCTTGCAGACATTTTCACCAAGTCCCTCACTGGTCCTCGTATCAACTACATATGTAACAAGCTCGGTACATATGATTTATATGCACCAGCTTGAGGGGGAGTGTTAGATATGTAAATATAGTAGAACTCTAGTCCAAAGTGTATTAGGAGTAGGTTAGGTTATGTGTATTATATATAGGGCTCATCGTATTATGTTTAATATCAATTATACATTCTTCTCTTGTGCTTTCTCACAAAAATTATGTCAATCAAGGTTAGAAGGAATTTTCATGATATGTTGAATGTTAGTTTTAGTGAACTATTAGAATGGGTATTAATTGTAAATGTTACAAAATATTTTAAAGCTGCAAAGGAAGAAGCTGGAGTGGAGTATCAAGAGAAAAGTGGAGTACAATTTCAAGACATAGAAAATACCCAAGGAACAAGGATAAGTGAGATTGTTTCCAAATGCATAGATGGAACATGTGATCTCTCTACTCCTCGCTCTATTACCGATAATATTGGAAGCCAAGAAAATGCTAATGAATATAATGACTTAACTAGGATGATCTTGACAATTGCAAACAGTTAGACAATGATTTTTTAAATTTTATACATGTTTGTTTTAATCAAAGATTAGTAACATGTACTAATTGTGTTAGATCTTGTAAATATTTTGCAGAATCTAGTGAACTTGCAATTGAAGAATATGGAGAACAGTTGGAAGATAAAGAAAATGCAACCAATATATTAGCTCAGTTCTCTGTTGAAAAAAATACAAGAAGGCAGTGTGGAGAAGACAAGTATTGATTGCGTCCTAAATATTATATTCATAATTAAAAATACCAGTTACATTTCAATGTTCTTAATTTTTGTCTCTTCATTTGATGACTTGCAGCAAACTAACATATATGTATGTATGTATATATATATATATATATATATATATATATATATATATATATATATATATATATGTGTGTGTGTGTGTGTGTGTGTGTGTGTGTGTGTGTGTGTGTGTGTGTGTGTGTGTGTGTGTGTGTGATGGTCCATCATTTTCTATTCTTACTCCTACTCCTCCAAGTACACAAATGAGCATTGATCGGGGTTTGTCTATGGAGGTTGAATGAAATGTTGAAGAAGAGCTTGATCGAGGTAAAATGAATAAAAAGCTTAGTTGGTAGCTGGAATATCATTTTTATCAAGAAGAAAAATACGAACGTCGATGGCACACAATGAAAATACTCCCAAGAATTCGGGCTTTATAAAATCAAAATATACTCGTAGATGTATTTTATGCCAAAGATGATGCAAAATTATTGAAGAAATTCATTGGATGGTTGGGAAAGGAGAAAAGGAAAGTTCACAAAATACCATAAGTCCCTAAATGTATTTCATTATTTGTTAATTGCTTAAATTTGTGTCCTTAACCTTTAATTTGAAATTTAGGGCTAAGTGTGTTGATATTGAAATTCCTCAAGTTAAGTGTCCTTAACTTCTGTGATTGTAAGTCTAAGTTTAGGACCAAGTGTCCTTAACTTTTGAATTTGAAAATCAAAGTTAAGGACCAAGTGTCCTTAACTTTTCAACTTCGAATTCAAAGTTCAGGACCAAGTGTCCTGAACTTTTGAACTTGTAAGTCAAAGTTTCGGACCATGTGTCCTTAACTTTTGAACTTGTAAGTCTAAGTTCAGGACCAAGTGTCCTTAACTTTTGAAGTTGAAAGTATAGGTTCAGGACCATGTGTGCTTTACTTTTTAACTTGAAACTTGAAGTTCAGGACCAAGTGTCCTTAACGTTTTAACTTAAAACTTGAAGTTCAGGACCAAGTCTCCTTAAAATTTCAAATTGAAACTAAAACTTCAAGACCAAGTGTCCTTAACTTTTGAACTTGAAAGTCTATGTTTAAGACCAAGTGACCTCAACTTTTTGAAGTTGTAATTACAAGTTAAGGACTGCATGTCCTTAACTTTTATACTTGTTAGTCTAAGTTCAGGACAAAGTGTCTGAACTTTTGAACTTGTAAGTCTAAGTTCATGACCATGTGTCCTTAACTTTTCAACTTGAAACTCAAACTTTAGGACTAGATGTCCTTAATTAGAAAATGAGGACTAACTTCTAACTTTGATATTTCAAAATTTTCAGGGGACAAACTAATATATACGGTAATGATAATGGTGTGAGAAATAATCCATACAAATTGTATCATCAAATAATCAATAGCAAAATGTTTTTCCTTGAGCTTTCAGAGAGTAGCTTTGTACTTGATGATAAGGTTTGATAATTTGCAAGCAATTTATTTTCTTTATTCTTCATTTATTATTTTTTAATTTATGACTGATGGATTTGTTTTATTTTTTTCCTTTTTATGAAGCATATTAATATTTCCTCATATTATCTGAGAAAGAAGGAATGCTAACACCCCCACAGCCATCCTTTTTGTTGCACAACTAGAGATATACTTTTTGATAACTATGTGGTGCTTGTGTATAAGTATTTCAATGAAGATGCTAAAATGAGTTTTGGTGTGGTGATAATCAATTTTTTCTGACACCATATGTGTGGGGTGACAGTCGTAGATGTGGAATTGCTTGGACTGAGGTTGACAAAATCCTTTTTCCATGTCGGCTTCCTTAAGAAGATAATGATGCTTTGGCACATCTTCTTTTGGGGGTATTGGACTTGAACGAGAAAATTATTGATGTGTACGATTCTTTATATAGTGAGCCATATGAAGCAGCAATGAATCACATTGAAATGTATGCATACATAATCCCCTACTTGCTAAAGTTCTCACATTTTTAGAAAAATCATAAGTCTTTCGGATATGCATTCAAAAAATTTGATATTTAGTGGCAAAGTTCACCACACCAAACTAGATGCTACGTGTTGTTATTTGTTATATAATTTATGTGTACTTTAGATTTATTGTTTAATTGACTCCATATCTTACATTTTTCTTAGGACTGATTATGGTGCATTCCTAATCATGTATATGGAGTTGTTGATGATGGGAAATGATGTGGAGAAATTCCAACCTGAATACATAAAAGACATTAGAAAAGAACTTGCAGTAGTCTTTGGGTACATGGGCAGTGGAAAAGAATTTCTGGTTATGATACACCACCAAAAAATGTTGGCGATGACTATGATAATGAAAATGAAATTTGTTGTCCAAGGGAGCTGCTGTTTAGCAGCAAGGAAGAAGCATCAATATTTAGGTTGGTATATGAATTAGACAAAGTATAACTTTTGGTGGAGTCAGGGTTTGAGATGGAAATTTGTTGAGGATGTCATTAGATTTATGGTTCTATAAGGAGGTAAATCTATTGGAGATAAACTAGCTATGGATGAGTTTGTATGTCATTACTAAATTGGATTGGTTGAACTTGTACTTTTGGATATGAATGACATTTCATTTTGAGTGAAGTGGTTACTTATTTGAATGTGTGGTGTACTGGTATTTGAGGATATTTATAAAAAAAGTTAGTTGTAGTTGATTTTTTGCATTGTTGTAAACAATCCATATGAATTCTGAAATATCTTGTAAATTCCTCAAAATGCACTTTTATTTGGTTTGCATAGCATAATTTTTTGTCACAACTATGTAAAATTACAATTTCAGAAGTAATATGAAGGCATCATGTTATTAATTTCTTTATTTTTTTTCAAGTATGATTTGTCCATTTGCAATCTGTAAATGGAGTGTATTGAGCTTTTATGTATTAGTTCATGACCAAGTGTAATTAAACTTCAAAGTCAAAGTTAAGGACCAAGTGTCCTTAACATTTGAACTTGTAAGTCAAAGTTCAGGAGCATATGTCCTTAACTTTTGAATTTGAACTAAAACTTCAGAACCAAGTGTCATTAACTTTTGAATTTGAAACTCAAGTTTCAGGACCAAGTGTCCTTAAATTTTGAACTTGAAATTCTAAGTTCAAGACTATGTGTCCTCAACTTTAGAAATTTAATCCTTAGCTTTTGAACTTGGAACTCAAACTTCAGGAGCAAGTGTTCTTGCGTTTTGTGTTTGGAACTATAAGTTAAGGACCAAGCGTCCTTAACTTTTCAACTTGTAAGTCAAAGTTAAGGACTGCATGTCCTTAACTTTTGAACTTTGAACTCAAACTTAAGGATTGTTTGTCCTTAAATTTTGAACTTGTATGTCAAAGTTAACGACTGTCTGTCCTTAACTTTCGAACTTTGAACTCAAACTTAAGGATTGCATGTCCATTAACTGTTGAACCTGTAAGTCAAAGTTAAAGACTATATGTCCTTAACTTTTTAACTTTGAACTCAAACTTAAGAACTGCCTGTCCTTAACTTTTAAACTTGTAAGTCAAAGTTAAATACTGTATGTCCTTAACTTTTGAATTTGTAAGTCAAAGTTAAGGACTGCTTGTCCTTAACTTTTGAACATGTAAGTCAAAGTTAAGGACTGCATGTCATTAACTTTTGAACTTTGAAATCAAAAGAAACAAAAAGCAGAAAGAAATTTTGAAAATTCAGACACCTCATTCAATCTTTTTTTTGAGTCTTTGCTATCGTGGGCTAGATGGATAGCTAGTAGTTATGAGCAGCAGTCCCCTGACTATAGATAGGAAAAGATGTAGAGGTGCGTGCCACACTCACGAGGGACTTAGAAGTTGACGAAGTAGCGAGTTAAATGAGAGGCTAGAGTCAAAGGCGAGCCAATGAGCTTCTCAGTTAATGAAGAGCTTCCCTTGATGTGAGCAGAACTATCTATTTGAATTATTAAGAAAGCGGCCCTCTGTAATAATTTTAATGAATATAATTTTTAGCAAAAACATAAAAGAGTCAATAAACATAAGTGGATATATTTACTATTCTCTATGCTTCCTTGAAAATGGATGGACTGCTGGAGAATATATACATGTTGTTCTATTATGACCAATTCTTTTGCAACGACCACATTTGAATCTTATTTTTGATGACTCGGTAGCTTGAATATGCCTTTTCTTCTGCCTTCTACCTGGTGGCACTTTGAAATCCGGAGATTAACAATTTGTGACTTAACACTCACTAGTACAATCCAAGAATCAGTATGTCCTATGGGATGTATTTGTCTTTCATATGTTTTCAACCAAGATTCCTTTAAGTATCAATGCGAAAAAATGTTGGACTTCTTGATATTTCTCTTCTCGATATCTTGTTGCATGTATGCATGGTAATTCATCAAATTGAAACTGAAAACAATCACATGCTCTTTTGTTTAAGTCTACCAAGAAAGTTATTCCTTCTTCAACTCTAGAACATCATGAATCAACATGGAAGAACTTCAATGTTGAAAAATTATAAGTTAGTACATTATCTCAAATCATATTAAAATAATAACCTAAGTAGAGAACGTTATACTTACATTCATAGTAAATGCTAAATCTATCTTTTTCTTCAATTTCTATCCTACCCAACAAGAAACATCATAAAAAGTTCCGTTTGCTTCATTTCCTTTTGCATAAAACCAACGTTATAGCTTCACTTGAATGAAATCCAGCATTCTTAATATAGGCATCTCCCTTGCTTCTAAGAGGATAGAATTTATTGACTCAACTATGTTTGATGTGAGCATGTCATATCTTTGTCGTGGACTGCAAGAACATGCCCACCTTTCCGGTGGTTCTTCTATCGAGTAGTCATAAGTCTTCTTATCTATTTTTTCTATATCTGACATGTAAACATCAAATTCTTCGCGCATTTATACTCTTGCAGCACTTTGAAAAAGTTTTATCACCTCACTTTTCACTTATTTCGCTTTAGGTTCTGCTCCAAATGATGGATACAAATCCCATGGTGGCTTTCAGGATATATTTTTGAGATGGAATATACAATATATTGATGCATGTTTGATAAGAAAAAAGTTCTCAAGGCTCCCAATTGCATTGCAAAGCTCACTAAAGTATCACTCATAGTAATTGCTATTTTCAAATTTTGCTATTCCAAAGGCTAGTGGGAAATTTTGGTTATTTGCATCCTTTGAAACTAAAATCATTAAAACACCAAGAAATTTTGACTTAAATAAAATTTGCATCAACATCAATCTGGTCTATAATGATTCCAACCAGATATTGATGATCCATATGCATAAAACATATAAAGAAACTTTAAAATACAGTATAAAAAAGGTTAAAAGAAGTTACGGACAGGTAGTCCTGAACTTCAAGTTACAAGGCCAAAAGTTAAGGACAAGTAGTCCTGAAGTTAGACTAACAAGGTCAAATGTTAAGGACATGTAGTCCTTAACTTAGAGTTACAAGTTATAAATTTAAGAACATCAATTCTTAACTTTGAGTCAAAGTTCAAAAGTCAGGGGCCGACAGTCCTTAACTTTGACTTACAAGTTCAAAAGTTAAGGACAGGCAGTCTTAAACTTTAGGTTAAAAGCTCTAAAAAGTTAAGGACATGGAGTCCTTAACTTAGAATAACAAGGTCAAAAGTTAAGGTTTCCATATCCTTAATTTTATAACTTGCAATTCTAAGTAAAGGACCAAGTGAGACTGGTAAAAGACAGCATGTCCTAAAGTTTATAAAACAGACTACTAAACTTTTTTTTGATTGTTTAACGATTATTGTCGTCTATCTTTATGTTATTATGTGTTCCCGAGTTTTTGCTTCCAATCATATACAAGTATGAAGATAATAATTCATAATTCTCTTCAGGAGTTCCTCTTATTAAATCAGAAGCGCGTTGAATAGCACTCCATGCCTTGTGATACCCAATGTCTAGTCCATGCAATTTTTGCATATTTGTCATGACAAAAACTGGTGTAACTTCAAACCTTGGGTCTCAGAGATTGTCGATAATGTAACCACTAATCAACTTTGAAGTTGCATGCCTTTGATAAGCTTTCATAGTGGTAATAGAGAAACCATGATTTTTCTCAATCTTTAATATCTTGGACAATGTTGAATCTTTAATTCTGAAAGCACGCACACACTACCCACACCAATCATCATTGCATTTCAACGAATATCTTGTTGAGCTTGATCTAACAACCTTGAATTCAAAATGTCCTTTAATTGCTATATCCGAAAAACTGTTAATTATACTCTTATTTTTGTCATATATTGATCCCATTTTTATTTCATCCAACGAAGATAATTCTCTTAATATCGTAGTTGGGGATTCTTTTTGTTTCAAATTTGACCTTCATCTAATTAGTTGAGTAGAGGTTTTTTCAGAAACTTCATTGATTACTGGTGCACTCTCTAAGACTTGAATACCCAAAGCTTGTTCTTTGTCAATCTCATTAATGATTTGTCCTTCTACTTGAATAGAATCAAATGTTTGAAGACCTCTTCAATTATCGGTTGAACTTCAACCATATCTATTCCCATTATTTGTTGGCATTTGTTTTGATTGTCATGATGAGTTTCTCTGATGACATGTTCAAAGGTACTTGTTGATCCAAAAACTCTTTCCAAAATATCAACAATGAAACGACATCCCTTGAAGAGTGAATGAATCTTTAGTAACTCTATACATGTGTGAAGATCTAAATCTTTGTTTACAAGTATTCCCTTGCTTGTTCCAAGGTTGATATCAAACCATATCACAATAAACCGGTAAGGGAATCGACATTATAAGTAAATACGTCTCGGCAAGGTAATCAACTATAACCAAACTCGTTCCAATGTTTAACTTCACAAAAGAAAACTCAACTAGTACCAATACTCAACCATAAGCAATTCCCACGAGAATAATCATAATTCTTGCCCAACACATAGAATCAACAACTTAGGCATTTGTAGTACCTACTTAGGACACAAAGACTTCAATTTAAGACTCACCGGCATGCTTGACAACGATGTATAGATACTTGTTACCATACCTATACGTCCTACTCAACAAATAACACATAGCAAATAGGATTCGACTCCTAATTACTCAAGCTAAGGTTAGACCAAACACTTACCTTAATGCCACGAACACGATTCACGTCTTAACTATAGCTTAAACTCTTGATTCCAGCACCAATCCGCTCGTATCTAGCACAAGTTACTTAATTACATCAATAAATGCTAGATGAATCAATTCTAATTCATGGAAATTAGTTGTCTAAAGTTTTCCCCAAAAAGTCAAAAATAGCCCTTGAGCCCACATGGTCAAAACCCGAGGTTCGAACCAAAACTCGATTACCCATTCCCCTATGAACCCAAATATATATATTTTTTGAAATCAAACCTCAAATCGAGGCCCAAATCCTTAAAATTTAAAAATCCTAGGTTCTACCATAAACACCCAACTTCCCCTTGAAAATCATTGATTTTGAGTTGAAATCATGTGAAAAGATGTTAAGGATTGAATAAAACTATTTAGAAACGAACATTGATTGGGAGAAGAAATTTTCTTTGGAAAATCGTCCAAAAGGGTTTATGTTTTGAGAAGATATAAAAAATGGCTGAAAATGCGTCTAAGTGTGAATTTACAAGTTGTGCTTGCATTTGTGAAGCGACATTCACATTTGCAAAATCGCTTTTGCAGTAAAACTGTTGCATTTGTGACACTGAGGAAATTCGGGCCTCTTCACAAATATGATGGTCCTTTCGTATTTGCGGCATCAATTTTGCGATGACTTCTTTGCATTTGCGACCCCAAAGCAGTCCAGGCCCTTTCACATTTAAGACGATTTTCTCGCATTTGTGAGCCAGGCTTCGCATTTGAGAAGCCTGCAGAACTGATCATACCAGCTGAAAACCTGTAATTTTCCCAAGTTAAAATTCCACTATGTGACCTATCCAAACTCAACCGAGCCCTCGGGGCTACAAATCAAACATGCACACCAACTAAAAACATCATACGAATTGGTTCGTACATTCAAATCATCATAATAACATAAACAACTATGAATTTAGCATCAAAATTATGAAATCACTTAAGAACATCAAAATTTCCAATTTTCTCAAATAAGGTCCGATTCACGTTATTTCACGTCCATTTCTTACCAAATTTCACAGACTCAACTTATATTACATAAGACTTGTACCGGTCTCCGGAACTAGAATACAAACCCAATACCATCAAATTTCAAACATATTTCATTTCCAAAAACTCATATTTATTCCAGAAAACAATTTTTTTTAAAAATTTATTTCTCGGGCTTGGGACCTCGGATTTCAATTCCGGGCGTACGCCTATGTTCCATTTTTTCCTACGGACCTTCGGGTCTGTTGAATCATGGGTCTGGGTCCGTTTACATAAAATGTTTACCAAAGTCAACTTAAATTCATTTTAAAGTTAAAATTCATTATTTTTCTCAAATTTTCACATAATGGCTTTCCTATTACGTGCCCGGACTGTGCACATAATTGAGGTGAGAGATAAATGAGATTTAAAGCCATGGAACACTGAATTTATTTCTAAAATAAGTGATGAACTTTTAGGTCATCACATCCTCCACCTCTAAAAAAATCGTTCGTCCTCAAATAGACAAAGAAAGAAGTACTTGAGTTGGAGAAGAATGTGGGATAATGGCTCCGAATATCAGACTCAGACTCCCGGGTCAATGCCTCAGTAGGCTGACCTTTCCAAAGAACACGAACAGAAGGTAAACTCTTCGATCTCACCTGAAGAACATGCCGGTCTAGACTAGCTATCGGCTCCTCCTCATAGGACAAGTCCTTGTCCAACTGGACAGTGCTGAAATATAACACATGGCATGGATCTCCATGATACTCCCGAAGCACGGACACATGAAACACTGGATACACAACTGATAAGCTCGGTGGCAATGCAAGTCTGTAAGTCACCTCTCCCAGTCAATCAAGAATCTCAAATGGGCCATGAAACCTAAGGCTAAGCTTGCCTATCTTTCCAAATCTCATCACGCCCTTCATAGGTGACACTCGAAGCAATACCCGCTCACCGACCATGAAATCCAAATCATGAACCTTATGGCCGACATAACGTTTTTGCCTGGACTGAGCTGTATGAAGCCTATACTGAATAATCTTGACCTTGTCCAAAGCATTATGCACTATATTCGTACCCAACAATCGAGCCTCTCCTGGCTCAAACCATCCAACCGTCGATCGATACCACCTTCCATACAAAGCCACATAAGGAGCCATCTGGATACTCGACTGGTAGCTATTATTGTAGGCAGACTCTAATAAAGGAAAATTTGATCCCACGAGCCTCCAAAGTTAATGACACAAGCTCAAAGCATATCCTCCAAAATCTGAATAGTCCGCTCGGACTGCCCGTCTGTCGGAGGATGAAACGTTGTTCTCAACTCAACCCGTGTGCCCAACTCTCGCTGAATTTCTCTCTAGAAATGTGAGGTAAACTACGTACCTCGGTCCGAGATAATAGACACGGTCACACCGTAAAGACGAATAATCTCCCAGATATAGATCTCAGCTAACCTCTCGGAAGAATACGAGACTGCTACAAAAATGAAATACGCTGACTTGGTCAGCCTATCAACAATAACCCATATTGTATCAAACTTCCTCTGAGTCTGTGGGAGTCCAACAACGAAGTCCATACCGATATGGTCCCACTTCCACTCAGGAATCTAAATCTTTTGGAACAAACCGCCAGGCATCTGATGCTCGTACTTAACCTGCTGACAAATAAAACACCGAGCCACATATGCGATAATGTCCTTCTTCATTCTCATCCACCAATAATGCTATCGCAGATCCTGATACATCTTTGTGGTGCCCAAATAAATAGAGTACCGGGAACTATGGGCCTCCTCTAAAATCAATTCTCGGAGGCCATCCATATTAGGCACACAAACTTGATCCTGCAATCTCAAAACACCATCATCTCCTAAGGTAACCTGCTTGGCACCTCCATGCTACACTGTGTCCCTAAGGATACGCAAATGACGATCATCATACTGCCGATTTTGGACCAATTAAGATAAACGAGAGACTGTGCAAGCTAACACACGGTTGGGCTAATAAATATCCAACCTCACAAACTGAATGACCAAAGCCTGAACATCCAAAGCAAGCGGTCTCTGACCGCGAAGTATAAGCAAGACTGCCCATACTGGCTGACTTCATACTCAATGCATCGACCACCATATTGGCCTTTCGCGGATGATATAAGATGGTGATATCCTAGTATTTCAATAGCTCCAACCATCTCCCCTGCCTCAAATTGAACTCCTTCTGCTTGAACAAGCATTGCAGACTCTTGTGATCCGTGAACACCTCACATGACGCACCATTTGGATAATGCCTCCAAATCTTCAATGCATGAACAATAGCTTCTAACTAAAGATCATGGACCCAGTCATGTTTCTCATTAATATTCAACTACTGTGAAGCATAGGCAATGACATTCCAATCCTGCATCAACACCGTACCAAGTCCAATACGAGATGCATCATAATAAACTGTATATGGCCCTAAACCTGTGGGTAAAACCAACATTGGAGATGTAATCAAATCTTTCTTGAGCTTCTGAAAGCTTTCCTCACACTCGTCCAACCACCTAAATTGAGCACCCTTCTAGGTTAACCTGGTTATCGGGGCTTCTATAAATGAAAACTTCTCCATAAACCGACGATCATAGCCTGCAAACCCAAGAAACTCCATATCTCTATAGTTGAGTGGGTTGAGGCCAGTTCTTAACTGCCTCTATCTTCTTTGGATCCACCTGAATAGCGTCTGCTAAAACCACATGAGCCAAGAAAGCAACTGAACTCAACTAGAATTCACACTTCGAAAACGTAGCATACAACTGACTATATCTCAGAGTCTGAAGAACCATTCTTAGATGCTGCTAAAATATCATCTTGGATGCTGGAAATATACTTCATATTGAATACAACCTTGTTCCGGACTTCCACAACACTACCCGTGATAAAGAGACATGCAAAAACTCATAGCTGCTAATGAAGTCAACAAGTCACGAAGTTCTTCCGCCCGCCAAGGGCCATTACCCAAATCTTAGCAGAAACACCCTCTCACTACCAAACACTCCCCACCCCCAATACCATAGCACTAAACTTAGGTCTAAGAACCTTATCTCCTCTAATACACGCAATCCATCTAATAACTCATCACGGAACCACCAGATTCTTACACTACACAATTCGTACACTAAATCAGCAATAACTCAATTATGCAACAAAAATAAAGGAAAACAAAGTAGAAGAATTATCTAACAAGTACAACATATGTGACAACAAAAGTATAGGTTTTTCATCAAGTCATCCCACAGAGGGAAGACACAACACCAAATAAACACAATGAAAGGGTATCCCACATAACATCCAATGCGGCGTGCAGCCCGCTCCCAAATACTCATCAAGCCAAAATTTCGGGATCACTGAACATGTGAATACTAATATCAAGTTCAACAGAGTGCACACTTAAAACTGTGAGAAAATAATTGAAAGTTCTAAAACATGAAATAAACAAGCACAACTAAGGTGCAATGAACAAATCAACATCACGGGGTCTATCTTGCCCGCATCGCCATAAGGCCTCTGAAGAGAATTACAACATACGTGGGCAATAATCGTACAATCTCACTGCCTACACAACATAAAAGAGTAGCACATACATAGGCTAGGGGCACAAATAATATCCATTCTACCGGTAACATAACCATAATGAAAATCTCACGGGAGCACTTAAACTTGATTTGATACGGGATACATATTCTCATTGAGCTTTCAAATAGCCCGCAATCCAAATCTTGATTATTTTCAAATAGACAAATATCCTTTCCAAAAATCCACGACGACATATCAATCGTGCATGTTATTAATTACTTCATCCTCAATGTTTCTTCACAATTCGCTAGTAGGAAATGGTTCACATGAGGGCATCTAACCCAAAACCTAGGATTGCCAAAAGCTTCATACTCAAACTCTACTACACAAATCAAATAGCTGATATAACACCTAAACCCCATCATTCCGCTGAAGCACTCATATAGAGTTTCTGGCCGCGTAATAAAATGTAAACCTCGAAGGCCTCAAGCCCAGTAATCACTATGCTACCATCCACACCCATGCAAACCAAACCTCAAGGTCCTTCCCAAAATGCACACTCTTCACATATGATATCCAACAATTCCAATACCCTATTAATTTCCGATGCCTATTCAGGAGAACACCACAATGTACCACATAGCTCTTACGCCTATAGTAGATACTCGACTCAAGCCCTAGTCAAGCCATCGAGTACCCTTCGAGATATACCTGTACGCAAATAAGCCATCAGGATTGCACCTTCCCAACTCAATCGAGTCACACAAACTGTCCCAATCCAAGAGTGCTTCCACAATTACTAGTAGATAATTCCTATTTAAAGGACCAATCACTTTATCGCTATAGCTGACCCAACATCATGGAGTTGACCCATTTCTTCAGACAGTCAATATGCAATAATTTCGATCAAAGTCCCAACATTGTGCCATGCAAGATCTCAGACCTTAGTCATATACAAATTTCCGGAAACCTAACAACACCACATATACATATACCTCGGGCTGAAATTGATGCAAGTTTGACTATGTAATCTGAATGTTGTTGATAAACTCCTCCACTGGCGTGAAGCCATAAAAAACTACGTCCGATAATCCATTGAGATAATCTTCACAACTCGTACGACACAAGTCAAAAGGTACTCCAATATTGCCAACCATACTCAATCAACACCCATCATGCTTCCACTACGCTTCCATATAAACAACTGAATAGTCTTGCAATATCTCTATATCTCTAGCCTAGACAACACATTGAGAAAATTTCTGAGCATCCCTGACTCCCTCGTAGCTTGTTTGCAGCATCATGAACCACCAGCGCGTAGCGGACACCGAGAGAATAATTATACACATGAGTGGATATAAAGGCACATAAGTTATAATCTTTGAGCCGAGTCAATATCACACGATAAGGAATGAATATATGTGAAGTTTTTCCTAACTCTGTAGATTTTGGGGGATTAATACAGACGTCTCTGTACCGATCCCTTAGACTCTACTAAGCTTGTCTGTAAATTGTGAGACCTATGTAAACTAGAGCTCTGATACCAACTTGTCACGTCTCAGATTTCCCACCCTTGGGAGTCGCGATGGCGCCTACTAGTGAAAGCTAGGAAAGCCAACCAATTGAACTATTTACTTTATTTCCATTTTTAAACCGATAACAATTAGGAATCAACATTTAAATCACAATAGAATTTAAGTAGGAAGAAGAATGAATTGCAAAGTTTTAATAATACTACTAATACCAATCCATATCAAGTCTACCCAAGACTGATGTCACAACTTCACAAAATATCGAGGAGTACTACAAATAAATATCTGAAAGAAATAATAAAATACTGTCTTTGGAAATACATGAAAGAAACAAGAATAATAGATAAAAAGAGACGCAAAGGCCTGCAGACGTCTGCAGGACTATCTCGGGTCGCCTGGTGAACAAGAAGTGGCAATCGTACTACGATCCGAAAGCTATAGCACCAGGATCTGCACAAAGAGTACAGGGTGTAGTATCAACACAACCGACCCATGTGTCGGTAAGTGTCTAGCCTGACCTTAGCGAAATAGTGGCGGGGTTAGGACTAGATACCAAATAAACATGTGCAATTCAATCACATATATAATACGTAATAATAAAGGAAAACTAGAGGTTTAAGATGGGAAGGGGATATGATATGGGGGAATATCATTTACCAACAGTAACTCAGGAGAAAAGTATAAAGAACAATTTAAAATTCCCAGCAGCGAGAATAAGGAGACTGTAACAAATCAATAACCACTTTTATCCTTTACTCTTGCAGTGAGAAACCCGATCCAGATCATAAAACACTATTTGTGGTGTACAACTCGATCCATATGTTATAAAACACTATTGTGGCATGAAACCCGGTCCATATGCAGTATTGTTGTAGCGTGCAACCCGATCCAAATATAATATTGTTGCGGCGTGCAACCCGAACCAAATACTAGTTGCGACATGCAACCCGATCCCAATACACAACTCAACACAAATCACAAAAGAGTCCCCACAAGGGAACAACAAGGGAATTATAATAACTCGGTAAGGGAATCGACATTATACGCGGGAAAATCAGCAAACTTGATTTCTTGCTATCAAGCCATTTAGGAAGAATGCCTTGAGGACGTACAGACACGATTAGTCCCCTCCCTCGGGGCTCGTCGAAGCTCGATTCGAAGAAGACAAAGGTCGAGGCTAGAGCAGAAGGGGAAATTCCCAAGGTAAGCGGCTAACTCTGATATAGTCGACCTACCCAGAACCTACGCCAATGCGTCACGTCTAGCCGTCCCATCTCCACACTTTACAATTAATGCATGTTGTACTATAGTCGGGCTCCCCTCCTATATAAAGGAAACCCGCACCACTTTGTAACGATCTAATGTTCCTCTCACTATTCTCCATAAGTACAATAATATCTCTCTCCTTGTCTTCTTTCTAAATTACTTGTTATTACTGGCCCAAGGACATTCTAATATTTATAGCTTTCTTACTTGTTATTAATTATATTATTTGGTATTGGCCATAAAGAGCCTTGCTTGATTATATTTTAACTGTTATCCCACCCCGACCACCCCCAATACCTCAAGCTTGACTCAAACAATTACCCCGAGGCCCTTCATCGACCAGTCCTGCACCCCTGCAGCAAACTTCTTGGCTCGCTCAACTCCCTTGTTAGCCTGTATCCCTTTGGTAAAATAGGCCCGGACAATAAGCCTTCAGGCTTAACTATCGCCCTATTTTAATTTGCATTTCAACATTTTATCTCGTATTATTAGCATCAACTACTCTAAAAAACTAGCGCGAGAATAGATAATGTATTTTTAGAATCACATTTACAAATTTAATTATTGTTACTACTTTCACGGTAAACAGTTTGGCGCCCACCATGGGGCTAAAAATAATAGTGACTATTTTTTTGCTGGTTTCATTTGCACAAACGCACCTTATCTTTCATACGTTTTCTTGTCCAAGATCCTTTGATTTCACGTCAAAATGTCTGGCTTGATAAACAGAGTCAAAAACATGTGCCTGTCTTGACCGCTGGAGCACCATCGCAAAACCCTAATAACATGCCCAGAACGATTCTAGCAGACGCGTATTCGTAGGAAGCGCAACATGTCGACGAAAAATTTCACACCGATAGAAGCATATGGCATATTGACCGACAGGAAGCTCCAAATACCCCGGCTTAAGAAGCACATGAAGTAAGTCTTCACGATACTTTTCGAAATGTAACAGGCACAGTAGTTGGCTATTTTTTTGTTGCAAAGTCACCACGAGGATCCTAGCACAATAGCACCGGAAACAGCTCCCCCCAGGCAAATAAGTACCTGAGAGGTCAAGCAACAACTGCCATAGCAAAAATACTCAAGGATCTCTTCTAAAGGATTGAGTCAGGTTCGTGGATATTCATGCGGCAGTCATTCCCTGAAGAAACAGTTCTATAACCCATTGCATAGAAGTTTGGAATGTCAAAACTCCCTAAGTACAACAGGACCTTGGATCCTGAGGAGCGTATCACCGCCTACACGTACGCGGGGAAGGGCGATGACCTTCAAAACAATGAGTTCGAGCTCGTCCTGATGAATATATTGGGGAAACACCCTCGCAAGGAACTACAAAGTGGCATCGTGGCCTGGCACCTGGCCTCACAAACCCTCTTACCATACCAGTGGATTATTCCAGAGAGGCATATGTTGATTCCATCGAAGCATCAATAAGAGAGCCGCATGCATTTGAGACCGAACAAAGGGAGAATGAAATTCCATGGGAAGTCGCGCATCATTCCCTAATAGAATGAACGAGATCTCCCTCGATTTTGGGGTGTCTAAACGAACCAAGCCCAACAACTACGGGGAATTTCAAATGAAGCTTGATCAAACACCCGACCGAGATTGGGTCGGATGTCCGTACCCGGCACCAGCCACGAATCAGGGTCGTGGATGTCCATCCGTGAGCCTCCTCGGGATCAGTATACCTGATCACACCCAACTATGCCTTCTAAAATACAAAGAAATTATTGCAAATATAATCCGGTTTAATTCCAGAGTCGAATCCACAGGGATCTAACCTATCTATTACAACGCTTTGGAAATTCTATTATCAATCAACCAATTTCTAGATGCAAGACTTTTATCAATCAATCTTGGATTTTGTTTAACTACTTCAAGTAATATTAGAAAAAACAATATGCTAGATTAAAGATAATTCAATGGTGAAAAGGTCTAGGGCAGTGATTTCCCCAATTACCAGTTTAGGTCTTGAGTCTTTCGCAATAATCTCGATGTATTGCTCTAAGAGGATTATGAGCTATGAATTATCATAATTATCTCTCAGTCAACTATAATATTTACTAGAACACTCTTTTGAACTACTATAGCTGACAATATGTGCAGCTCTAAATTATCCTACAAAAGTTTCGTTATCTCTAAACCCACTTTCAAATTCATGTAATGAATATCTTCAATTACCCAAAAGTGGTGTTGTTCATCAACAATCTAACCTAATATTCCTTCTCAAGCAATATGAGGTAATTAGACACGATTAATCAAGGGTCCATTCAATTAATCACCATACAAAACGTAGTTGAACAATCATAGAATAAATCGGGCTCGATTATAACAAGTTGAGTTAAAATGTCAACCAACAATTGGATCCATCAATCCTAAACAAGTGTTTAGATACTCATAACAAAATAAGATAAAACTACAAATTTATTCATGACAGGTAACTCCAAGAATAAAAGGGAAATAGAAAATACTAATGTTGGGTTGTTCTTCACACCCTTCTTATTGTCTCCATCCTAGAGCAAAAACCAGCTTGAAAACCTTGGTAATGGCTATTTTGGGCAAGCTGGACCTTCTATAGGTTAAGTGGATTACCCCTAAACTTCCAATTTTACCCCTAAAGTTTCTTATTCCGGAACTGGGCTAGCGCAGTCGCTCTAATGACCGCGAATATGCCCTATCATTCTACCTCAACTTTCTGGGCTAGCGTGGTTGCACTAGTGGACGCGCTAGTGGATGCACTAGTCCAGGTCTCCATTTCATCTCTTATTTCTCTCCTCCCACGTACTCAGCTACTAGGGGCTTTTCTTGCTTCAATTTAGCTACGAACACAGTCTTAAGTCGTTATACATGTCACTCACTCCTGCAAAGTGTAGAATTCACAATTAGAGCCCATTTATCATCATTTAACTGTATTAGAACAGTGAAACATAATCAGTTGGGTAAAAACAATCGCCAAATTACATGAATCTAGCCTATTATCACCACCCTATACTTAATGCACTGATAGTCCTCGAGCAATGAATCTCACTCTATAGAGACCTTCACTAAGCATTTCCCCCTAACGTATCACACCAAGAAAAAATCACCACGTTATGCCTAGTAGTGAACAAATATTATCCTCAAAAGTCGACTCTCACGTGCCGTGCAATATTCGTACTTACACAAATTAATCTTCATAGAGGTCAAGACTTGCCTTTCCTTCGTGAATCACATGCCCTTACGTCACACAAGAGATTAGTTCCACAAATATTAACTTCAAGCACAATTACGAACGTAGATAAACAAAATTCACTCACTCTTACAAAGAACATTCACATGCCACAAAGATGCACTATAGGCTTGCCCGTAGTGTACTACTCTACTTGTCGAGCTTACTCAGTCTAAGATCAGTTAGGACTTCACTTGGTTGTAATGTAGGCTAAGGATGGGTAGGATATATCTGGATATAGTGATTAACCTCCCTAAGCACTTTTAATACAAAACACATTAATATTCCATATCATTTTTATGTCAACCAGACATTCCCCACAATTATAACATCCTATTCCTTTAGGTGCATTTGTATCAAGCTACCACTTATCAACTACTATGTTTATTCAAAATATTTTTTTCGTGGCGCTTCTTATTTTATTCTTCAAAATTGCACCTTTCCTCTATTTCATTGGCACCACTCAAAACCAAACCACCACCCTACACATAAACTTTTGCATATGTCAAGACCATTCAAGTACTCATGGGAGGTAAAATGGTTCAAACAGAAGGCTATTCAAATAATTGGGTAAGGTTCACAATGTGGTTGCCAAAGAAACAGGCTTATAGGCTCAACGGGGTTAATTATGATGCATTACATTCATGTGGGTTTATATTATATATCTGGCTTAATAAAGAAATTCCTATGTCACTTCTAAACTAAATGAATCTACTATTTTGCTTTGCAAATACACAGGGCAAGTTCTAGGCATCGAATGTAAAGCATGAAGTATAGTATAGCTCACTCACACATGGCACATGACTCACTCCAAATTGGCTTATCAAGACACTCTCGTCTGAGTACTCAAGTCAGTGACAAACATACAATTTAAGGCACTTTAACAAGAATCAAGGATTGAGACTAAGCGTTACACTCTAGTATCTATTGTGTTAGGGGGTATCAACATCCAGGGTTTTTCTTTCGATTTTAGCTCATAGCTCATCAATACTAACTAAGTACTACGTAAAATAAAATAAACAAAAACTACCTACACCCATTTCAAGCTAAATCCTTGCAAAAGAACCGTGGCCCAAAGAAAACCCAAGGGGAAATTACTACACTACCTAAAAAAAATAAACCAAAAAAAAATCTTTTTGGTATTTTCTCTAGACTTACTTCTCTCAAGAAAACTGTCTTAAGGATCCGTCATCAGGAACAGTCTCCATATTCCAAATATTTTTTACGTCGACTTATTTCCTCAAGAACCCCGCCGGAAGAGATCCATCATCGGGACAAGTCATTTACCTACTTTCAACATACCTAATTAAACTATTACTTAAAACACCAAAAACAATCAAAGATAAACAAAGAAACATAAAAAAATCAAATTTCTACACATACATATATACATTGAAGTATCCCCCACCCTATATATAAAATGTAGACATGTCCTCATGGCATAAAAAGTTAAAGAACACTGAGGTAAAGGAGCGTCCCTGAAAGATCACTCCTGATCGGAGACAGTGTCTGGGTTCAAATTGCAAGCCCGACCCAGAGCTCTTAGCCAGCCTAAAATTTTCTTCTCTAATTTCACCTACCGGTCAGTCACCACGTCAACTCGGGTACCCAAGTCAGTGAGTGAGGTACGCAACCCATCCACCTCCTACTCTAAGTTAGTAAACCGGGAAACTCGGGCAGCTCCAAAAGATGTTGTAGTCCCAGATGGATCTGCAGCTGCTTCCATTTGCTCATGGGCCTGTGGCTCGACCTCCATATCCTCCTGCACAACCTCCTCTTCCTCAGAGCCATTAGAGCCACTACTATCCTCAACACCTGCTGCCGCCGAGTCCTTACTAGTGGTTACCTTGTCTGCCCAGAACTTGTGATCTTTTGGCACTATCCCATCCACCGCCAGATTTCCCGGCACCCAAGCTTCCTTGCAAAGTTTAGTGACCAATGAAGGGAAAAAGTATCCATACCTTTTGACTGGATAGGGATGAACATCTCCTCCTGAATCACTTTGGCCACGTCGAAGTTGTACCCATTTATGAAGTACCAAATCAATGTCGCTCGGGGGTCATTCACCTCCGTAGTGTTGAGGGATGGGATCAGACAATTGTTGATAATATACAATCAGCACTTTCCCCCAAAGGTTAGTCCCAAGGAGTGAAATTTCTCACCATACTTCATCCAAATAATCTCCTTCCTCGGTACACAGATCGTATCAAAGAAACTCGTCCATGACGTTTATGCTCGGACATACCCCTCATAAAAGTCATCATAAGGATCCACAGGAGGGGACAACCGATATGCCATCCATATAGCCTTAATAGAGGCATTCACTGCCTTTCGGCGCACCATGACTACGTCATTGCTATGCTCCTTCACACTGGCGTAAGATTCCCTAACTACCATTACATTACCTTCGCCCTCTCATTAATGAAAGTTTGCAACCCCGGTCTCACCAGCTCAGTATACATGTGAGGGCAATCCAGTTTGACCAATACTATCTCAATTCCCTTTCTGGAATCAACTTTTTAGCAGGCTTATTCGCAAAGCGGTCCTGGGCCTTAGCAGAGACAAACCTGCTGCTATCAAAGGGATGAGTAGGGGCTGCCCCATGCATCCTAGAAGAGCCATCTTAGCTGCTAGAAGAGGCACCAGTGGTGCGGCATTTCCGAGAGGGAGCCATAGAACCTAAAAAATGGGAGCACATTAGTGTAGTCCAATACAAAATTGTGATGCAATGCAGTTACTCATACTTCACATGCATAAGTGGTCACAATTACACAATTACGTTCACTGAGTCCTTTCCACAAACACCTTATGGGTATTAGGCACTCACACCCATTTCACACATGTTAGGACCTCAACACCACTACAATATCCACCAAAATCACCCACCAAGTAAATCTACAGTCCACCAATTTTACCACCTGCAAATACTACAACTTATGTTACCAATTCTACTCATCAAAACAACAAACAAAGAACAACTACATAAATGCAACATTCAAAATCTTCAAAATTCTACAAAATCTGACTTGAAAGAAAGAAAATAAAAAGAATTGAAACAATGAACACATACCTGTAGTGGTAGACTGTGGGAATAAGAGAAGAAAGTGGAGTGGAATGTGGCTTCAGACTTGGTAGAGTGATGTTGGGGATTTTTGAAAAAGAAGAGAGTTGAAGAAGAGGGGTGTTCTTTGAAGAAGAAAGAGTTATGGTTGGGTTGGTGTTGTTTAATTTGGTGGAATGGGTGGGAGGATTTGGGATTAAAGAGGGAGGCGTTATTATTTAAAGAAGGGGGGTTATTAGAAAAAAGGGTTTGGGGGCATAAATTAAGAAAATTACACACAACTTACAAATGTAGGCGGGACTAGCGCAGTCGTCGCGCGTACGAGCGTGGCCGCGCTAGTCTAGGAAAAATACAATGCCATATACGTAGCCACTAGCACGCTCGTGCTAGTAGCATGGCCATTAGTACGGTGCGAGTGCGGCCGCACTAGGATATTTGCGATGAGGAAGAACATAAGCCCATATGTACGGCCACTAGCGCGGGCGCGCGCTCCTGGGCATAATTTTTTTCATATTGTTCACTTGTTCTTACCATTTTTTATGGTGTTATCACCCGCCTATTATCATCTGCATTGGTTAGTACTTCCCAAAACTCATAATTAACAATCGTTTGATTGCATCCCAACCAGCGCCATAGTTAATGCCGTGGAATGACTACTACAACAATTCAATGGGACTTCAACTTACCCATAAACAATCTCAATCTAGAGTTGTATAACAACACTAGCTCTCCAAATTTGAAGTTTCGGTCCACGATGTGATTATCATGCATTAATTCATCCTTTCTTTGTACAATCTAGCGCTCTCGAATGCCTGGAATCTGAATTCTTCTAGCTTATGTAACCCAACGACTCTGTTACTGTCTGTTGTCTCTATGTCCAAGTTCAACTGTCGCAATACCTAAAGTTCTTTGCGCTCGAGCTCTACTGGGAGGTGGCATGACTTTCCAAACACCAACTTGTACGGTGACATACCAATTGGAGTTTTGAAGGTTGTGCGATACGCCCACAATGCATCATCCAGCTTCCTTGCCCAATTAGTCCTTGTTGCATTCACTGTTTTTGTAAGGACACTTTTAATCTCCATGTTAGACACTTCCACTTCCCCCCTCGACTGTGGGTAGTATTGGATGGTCACTTTATGACGAACTCCACACTTTTCCAACAGCTGTGCAATTGCTCTATTGCAGAAATGGGTTTCACCATCACTGAGTATCGCCCTTGGGGTGCCAAAATGTGTAAAAATATTCTTCTTTAGAAAGCATGTTACCCCTTTAGAATCATTGGCCGGGAGAGCCACGCTTGACCCACTTGGAGACGTAGACAACTGCTACCAATATGTACTTGTTACCATACGAGCTGACAAATGGCCCCATGAAGTCGATCCCCCACATGTCAAAAACCTCCACCTCTTGAATTGTGGTCATCGGCATTTCGTGTCTGCGAGATTGCCTGTTCTTTGGAACTCATCACAACTTTTGACCCAAGCATGGGCATCCTTGAACAGAGTCGCCCATACAAGCCCGACTCTAACACCTTAGCTGCTGTCCGAATTCCTCTAAAGTATCCACCATACGGTGAAGCATGGCAAGCCCGCAAAGCTAAATTTTGATCTTTCTCGGGGATACACCGCCGAATCATGTTATCTACACATATTTTAAACAATAGAGGTTCATATGAATAATAAGACCGACAATCACGAATGAAAATTTTCTTTTGAATTGAGGATAGTCCATGAGGTATAATACCACTTGCTAAATAATTAGCAATATCAGCATACCACTGTGCCTCCTCCATTGTCATTGCTAGTAACTGTTCATCCAAGAATGTCTCCGTTATATCCTCAACCACTACCTTCTTTTCAGCTTTTTCCAATCTAGAGAGGTTGTCAGCCACTTGGTTCTCTGTCCCTTTTCTGTCACGTATCTCCTGATTGAATTCTTGTTACAGAAGAACCCAACAAATGAAGTGTGTCTTTGACTCTTTTTTTCTATCAGGTACCTAATTGTTGCATGGTCAGTGTAAACAATAACTTTTGAGCTAATCAAGTATGACTTAAATTTGTCGAATGCCAAAATGACAGCCAACATCTCCTTCTCAGTCACGGTGTAATTAAGTTGTGCACCACTTAGCGTTCTGCTTGCATAGTAAACCGGGTGCATCAGTTTATCCTTTCGCTGCCCCAATATTGCTCCAATAGCGTAGTCACTTGCGTCGCACATGAGCTCAAACAGTTGCTCCCAGTTGGGTGTAACAATGATGGTGCAGTCACCAATTTCTTCTTCAACTCCTCAAATGCCAACCTGCAATCATTAGAAAACACAAAGGGGTGATCCTTTTCAAGGAGTTATAACGGGTTACAAATCTTCGAGAAATCTTTTATGAAATGCCTGTAGAACCCCGCATTCCCAAGGAAACTTCTCACCGCCTTGATTGAAGTAGGCGGTGGCAACTTTTCGATCACTTCTACCTTAGCATGGTCAACCTCGATTCCTTTACTAGACACTCGATTCCCCGGGACTATTCCTTCTTGTACCACAAAATGACATTTTTTCCAGTTCAGCACTAAATTTATCTCCACACATTGTTTGAGCACTCTTATTAAGTTGTGAAGACGACCCTCAAATGAATCCCCCAATACGGAGAAATCATCCATAAAAACCTCCATAATGTCCTCCACCATGTCTGTGAAAATGGCTAACATGCACCGTTAAAATATCGTCGGTGCATTCTAATACCCAAAAGGGATTCTCCAAAAAGCAAAGATGCCATACGGATAAGTGAAGGATGTTTTCTCTCTGTCTTCGGGGGTATTAAGATCTGATTGTACCCCGAATATCCGTCCAAGAAACAAAAGTGCGATCACTTGGCCAACCTGTCCAACATTTGGTCAATGAATAGTAGGGGGGGGAAATGGTCTTTCCGGGTGGTTGTGTTCAATTTCCGGTAATCCATGCAAATACGTGATCCCGTGACTGTATGAGTCGAGTTCAACTCACTGTTCTTATTTTGTACAACCGTCGTTCCCCTTTTTGGTACACATTGAACAAGGCTGATCCAATTGCTGTTAGAGATAGGGAAGATGATTCCCGCATCTAACCATTTGATCACTTCCTTCTTCACTACCTCTTTCATATTCGGGTTCAGCCTTCATTGAAGTTCTTTGGAAGGTTTGAGCCCTTCTTCCAAGAGAATCTTGTTCATGGAGAAGGGTGGGCTGATACCCTTTATGTTTGCCATGGTCCAACCAATGGCAGTCTTACATTCTTGTAGTACCTGTAGGAGCTGCTCCACCTGCACATCTAACAAACCTGGATGATACAATGACATGCAAAGTAGCATTAGGGACCAAGAAAACGTACATAAGGTGAGCTGGGAGTGGTTTTAGCTCCAACTTGGGTGGTTCCTCTACTGATGGCTTTACTAGTGGTGTAGCCCTTTTTTCTAACTCAAGGGACTCGAACTTAGGTTCCCTTTTCCAGAATCCTTGGCATTCTAGTGCCATGACCTACTCAGCTAACCATTCACCATCTATCTCCTATAAATTTGTTAGGAAGACTTCCAATGGATCTTTAGCAGTCAGGGTCACATCATCTTCATGCAGTGTCACATCCACTGCCTCCACTGGAGAGCACTTAGCATATTCTCAAGGTCTCTTCATGGATTATGAATGTTGAATATGACTTCTTCATTTTCAGCCTCATTTTCAATTCCCCATTTTCGCAATCGATCAGTGCTCTCCCAGTGGACAAGAATGGCCTTCCTAAAATGATAGGTATCTCTTTATCTACCTGACAATCCAGAATAACAAAGTCTGCAGGCAACACAAACCTTTTTTCTTGTACCAATACATCATCAAGAATCCCAGTTGACCGTTTAACCGTGCAGTCTGCCAGTTGCAACAACATCAAAGTCGGTCTAGCTCTACCAATTCCCAATTTGGTGTATGTAGATAGAGGCGTCAAATTTATGATGGCTCCTAAGTCACATAATGCCCTTGCAAAGGCATAACTCCCAATAATGCATGGAATAGTAAATCTACTTGAGTCAGACATCTTTTGAGCCACGGGTCTTGTCAATATTGCATTGCAGGCCTGCGTTAGAGTTACTGTGGATAAGTCCTGAAAATCAAACTTCCATGACATTAGGTCCTTTATCATCTTCGCATCGCCTGGTATCTCCCTCAAGGCATCCATCAACAAAATATTCAACTGAATTTGACGCAGCATCTCCACAAAATTCCTGTATTGATCTTCCTTCTTTTGTTTTACCAGTATCTGAGGGAATGGTGCAGGTATCACCCTTTGTGCACTGCTTGTTGGCTTCTCTCTGTTAGAGTTCTGTGGCACAAGAGGTACCGCCTGTTTTGTCGCTTGTTCACTCACCTTAGCCTTATCATTTTCAACCTAACCATGTTCAACAAGTGTCTGGTATGTGTATAAATTAAACTCGTACTCTGTCAAATTATACTATAGAAACATATCGAACCCACAGAGATTGCTTTATCTATTCTACAGGCGTTTCTTATTTTAATTACTATATGAGAAAATTTTAAAAAAAAAAGTTGAGTTGTAAATAAACTAACTAAAAATGCATGAATAGAGCAGTAGAAAATATTTTATTTTTCACAAATATAATTAAACTTATTGGGATCTTGACTTCACTTAATATTTCTATTATATAGTAAAATTATTATTCTTCAATTTTTATTTGTCAAAAATGTATAAATGCCTCTCATGATTACAAATATATGTTATTACTCATGTTAAATAGTTAATTGCACTCCTCTCGGTTATACAAATTAATTTTCAAAATAGTAATACTAAAGAACCAGAAATATATGATTGAACTAAATCATGCTCTTGATAGTAAGTCCCCTTCGGCTACCCTACTTGTTATAACTGATTATTACACCATTCGCTTCCTCAACTATAAATAAGTGTAAAATTAATTAAAACATAAAAGAGATGGATATTACTGAATAAATATTAACATCTATCAATACTATACTTAAATATATTATTTTTTCCTGCCTCTCTCGATTACAGAATTAATAAATAGTTAATATGTAATACAAGATAGATAGATGTTAATAAATTAAATAATACCCAACTATAAAGCAGATAAAATTTAAATAAAGAGTTTCAGCTCAAGCATGTGAAATTAAAGAATAATATCTACTATTATATAGAAATATTAAGATTCATCTTTCTCCCAACACAAGAAAATTTACTCCATAATTGAGTTAGTACTAGCAACGAAAATATTTTTGCCCATTAAATAATAAAATAGAAAGAAATATTTAAGGAGAATATTTCCCACTATTTAATTAAAAATGGGAACTAGAGTAATTTCCTACACTGAATAACAGAAGAAATTGACATTTAAAACTTATAATTAGAAA